>CM066343.1:97563756-98873756 GCA_033807585.1 Hydrophis major | reverse complement strand
TTTTAACATGTCAGTGAAACATGGACACTAACCTCACAATTCATATAAAAGCTATGAGTGCAAAAAGCTATGGAAAGATACATGCTCAGCATCACAAGACAAGATAGAAAGACCTGTATATAGATTAGGGAACAAATGAAGGTATACGATAACATCAAGACAATAAAAGAATTGAAATGGAAATGGGCTGGTCACATAACAAGAAGAACTGATGGCAGATTGACTAAGGCAGTCATAGAATGGACTCCAATTTGATAAAAACCATCCACAAAAGAGACCTAAAACATGAGGAATTGACAACATCAGCAAGTATTGTGTGCCTAATTTGTAAAAAAAACAACCCTCAAGTGAGCCAGCAATGTATTGTATCAACAATGGATATTATCAAGATCATGTGAAGTATTAGTACCTCTTTATACTGCTTTGGTAAGACCATATTTGGCATATTGAGTTCAGTTTTGGTCACCATGATACAAAGATGTTGGGACGAGTATAGGGAATAACAATAAAGATGATTATGGGGTTGGATGCTACACACATGATAACTGGGTATAATCTAGTCTAACAAAGAGAAGGACTGAGGCAATATGATAAACAGTTCTCCAGTATTTGAGGGGCTATCACAGAGAAGAAGGGGTCAACCTATTCTCTAAAACACTTGAGGGCAGGACAAGAAGTACTAGATGGAAACTTATCAAAGAGAGATCTAATCTAGAATGAAGCAGAAATTTCTTGATAATGAGAACAATTAATCAGTGGAATGACTTGCCTCAAGAGATTGTGGTGCTCCATTGCTCATTGGAGATTTTTAAGAAGAGATTGTCTGGAATGGAATATGGTTTCCTGCCTGAGCAGGAGGCTGTTCTAGAAGAACTTCAAGGTCTCTTCCAACTCTATTGTTCTGTATTTTATACATACATACATACATACATACATACATACATACATACATACATACACACTACTTTACAGTAAAGAAAATGTATACAGATCATTCTCATTTATTGACTGTTACATGCTGTGTCCATATGATGGTCTAAGAAATTTTTTTGCAACTTACCCTTGCATTTACAGCTGAAGCTAGAGAAATGCCCTTTTGGCAATGACTTTCACCTGCTACGCTTGCTGGCACCACAAGTCTAAGAAGTTCCTCAAATCACAGACCTGTTCTTTTAGGATAAGTGTATCCACATCCAGAGCTAATGTTGGAATTGAGCTGATTATTCACCAACAAATGATTAATTCATCTAGCAGAGATTTAATTTCAGTTAAATTAATTTCAGCAAAACTTAGTCACCAAACTGGTAGTAACACCGGTTGGCCACAAACTTATTAACAAGAGAGATCAGAGCAGCAAAAAGAAGCTACTCTGAAAAGTTAACAAAGGAACCAGCAAATGTGTGGAAAACTCTTAAAAACATCACTGGCTACAGCAAACCTCCTTCCCAGGCAGAAGGAAATCAACAACTAGCAGATGAGCTGAATGTGTTTTACAGCAGATTTGAAAGGAAACTTCAGCCACCTATCTCCACAACCCACATCTCAAACACACCAACAACAGCCAAGCCTCCTACAACTGGCCCCAACCCATTGGCTTCACAACCTCTGGTGATCACCGAAAAAGAAGTGCAAGATCACAGACAAAAGCCAGGAAAAGCACCAGGGCCAGATAAGATGACTCCTTCTTGCTTAAAAGTCTGCGCTCACCAATTGGCTCCCATCTTCACCTGAATCTTCAATAGATTACTGGAGATGTGCTATGTTCCTTCCTGCTTCAGATGTTCTACTATCATCCCAGTGCCAAAGAAGCCCTCCATCAAGGAACTGAATGACTACAGACCAGACACTCTTAACATCTGTAGTTATGAAAACCTTTGAAAGGCTTGTGCTGTCCCACCTGAAAACCATCACGGATCTGCAAATTGCATAGATCCCATGCAATTTGCATACTGAGCAAATAGATCGACAGATGATGCTGTTAAAATGGCTCTGCCCTATTGTTAAGCCTGTGTTCCCCAACCAGGGTTAAGGAGACAAGCTAAACAGAATGTGCAGCGTTAGTCAGATAGGCACACAGATAAATGAGTAAGATAAGTTTGTATGTTTGTTAACATACAGTAAAAATAACAGATACGCTTGTGCTATCAAAAATATAGTTTATTCCATTTAGAGATTATAGCATAGTCAAAATAACAGTCCATTAGTCATATATCGTTTTAGTCAGTCCATTCAAGGATATTCAATTAGCAAAGTCCGTGTAGAATATCCAATGTCAGTTCACTTACAAATAAATCAGTCCTTTCTCTCTCCCTTTCCAGTAGGAGAAAAACACAGTCTTCATCTATCCAGTAATTAGTGATCATAAAGCCAGAGAGAGCAAGCTGCCATTGTCTTGCTTCTTTTATGGTGCTATTACAACCACTCCCTTAATTACATTCCTACAGTTAAAGTTGCAGACACTTTAACTGACAAACCATGATAACTTACCTAAACCAGTTAGGGTAAACAATGTTATCCTTAACAACTATATCCTACAACACCTTGAATCTCCAAATACCTACGTGAGGATCCTCTTTGTAGATTTCAGTTCAGCATTCAATACCATCATTCCAGAAATTGTTCTAACTAACTAAACCAGCTAGCGGTACCTGAACACACTTGTAAGTGGATCATAAGCTTCCTAATAAACAGGAAGCAGCAGGTGAAGCTAGGCAGAATCACATCTGATATCTGTACAATTAGCACAGCCCCCTCCAAGGCTGTGTGCTTTCTCCACTTCTCTTCTCCCTGTATATCAATGACTGCATCTCAAACGATCCATCTGTTAAAATACTGAAGTTTGCAGGTGATACAACAGTGATTGGTCTCATTCGAGACAACAATTAATCTGCATACAGACAGGAGGTTGTACAACTTGCGTTGTAGTGTGACCGAAACAATCTGGAACTGAACACACTCAAAACCTTAGAAATGGTGGTAAACTTTAGAAGAAACCCTCCTATACTACCACCTCTTACAATACTAGACAACATAATATCAACAGTAGAGACCTTCAAATTTCTAGGTTCTATCATATCACAACACCTAACATCAAAAAGTCATCAAAAAAGCACAATAAAGAATGTTCTTTCTGCGCCAACTCAGAAAGTTCAAATTGACCAAGGAGCTGCTGATACAGTTCTTCAGAGGAATTATTGAGTCTGTCATCTGCACCTCTATAACTGTCTGGTTTGGTTCTGCAACTGAACAAGACAGACACAGACTCCAGAGAGTAATTAGTACTTCAGAAAAAACAATTACTACCAACCTGCCTTCAATCGAGGACCTGTATACTGCGCAAGTCAAAAAGAGGGCTGTGAAAATATTTACAGACCCCTCACATCCCAGACATAAACTGTTTCAATCCTTCCCTCAGAATGACACTATAGAGTTTTTCACATCAGAACACCTAGACACCAGACAGTTTTTTCCCAAACGCCATCATCTGCTAAACAAATAATTCCCTCAACTCTGTCCAACTATTTACAATGTCTGCACTACTATTCGTATTAATCTTCTCATCATTCCTTATTGCCCATCCCTTCCCACTTGTGACTGTATGACTGTAACTTTGTTACTTGAATCCTTACGATCTATATTGACTGTATCCTGGTATGATTTGATTATTTATTGTACCCTATGACTATTATGAAGTGTTGTACCTGATGATTTTTGACTTTTGACGAATGTATCCTTTCTTTTATGTACACTGAAAGCATTTGCACCAAAACAAATTCTTTGTGTGTCCAATAAAGAATTCTATTCTATTCTATCTGAGGCAGGGACTTTTCTTTCTGTAGATGCAGCATGTATATTTACTATTATTTCTGTCGTGTCCGCAAAAAGACGCCAGGAGTCGGTGACTACGTTTCAAGCTCTTTATTTAACAGTTGTGAACCGAACCGGCGAAAAGGAAAAAGCCCGCGGCTTTTATCCTTTTCGCTGCGGCGGCTGCGGCCAATGGCAGCGATTCAAGTCTCCTGCTCTTGGAGTGAGCCAATCGCGGGAGACTTCAAACGGGCCAATCGGCGCGGCTCGCCTGGCCAATCAGAAATCCCCGCGCTTTAGCCAATCAAAGCGCGGGGATTTCGAGTATGTAAATTAAGGACAGAACACCCCTCCCCTCTTGGTATAGTCCTTACGTTGCGTACTCACGTAGGTAGGCGGGGCTCCGTCTAGTCCTACTTGACCTGCGCAACTCAATTGCAAGCTGGATTTCGTCCGGAGTGGTCATGTTTTTGGCTGCTCCCTCTTCTGTGCGAACCGGTTGGATGATCGGGCCGGTTCCTTCTCCGTGGCTCCCACCTGGGCCTTCCGGGTTGGTTGAGCTACGGGTTTCGCCGCTCCCGCTTGGTTTCTCCGAGTTGGTTGAGCTGGCTAGGTGGTTCTTCTCTGGTGGGGGATCGCGATGGCTGCGCTCCGGTAAGTACTGCTGGTTTATTTTTTCTTGTGTTAGCTTATTCGGGTATTCCCTCCCCCCTTGGTTCGTGTTTTGGGGGTTGAGTTCTGTTGCTGTTCGTGACCTGAGCTGGTCAATGTGCCATTTCCAGGCTCGCCCATCTGTGGTTTGGAGCCGGTATGATCGTGGGCCTGTGATCTGGGTGATGATGGCTGGGATCCATAGGGGGTCCCCCGTCAGGTTTTTCGCGTACACTAAGTCGCCGGGTGCGAATGTTCGGTATTTTGTACTTGAGTCTGGGGGCCGCTCCGGGTTATATGTTGGGTGTAACCTGTCGAGTGGGGACCTCAGCTTCCTACCCATTAGTAACTCGGCTGGGCTTTTGTTGGTAGTGGTGTTCGGGGTGATGTGTTGTATAAAGAGGAGTTTATTTATTTTGTCGTTGATCTCCCGTGGTCCATTTTCCGGATGGTTTTTTTGGTAAATTGAACCATCCGTTCCACCCTACCGTTTGCCGCCGGATGCGCCGGTGCTGTTAATGCGTGGCGGATGCCCCTCTCCGCCAGGAATCTCTCGAAGTCGAGGGAGGTAAATTGGGGCCCGTTGTCGGAGACGACGACGTCTGGGAGGCTGTGTGTTGCAAAGAGTTTGCAAAGTTCTTTGATGATGGCCTCCGTGGTAGTAGATTTCATGTCGCTTACCTCCAACCAGTTGGAGTAAGCGTCAACTGTTATTAGAAAGGTATGCCCATTTGTGGGACCGGCAAAGTCTAAATGGATTCTGGACCAGGGCCCCCTTGGTGTTTCCCACTCCAGGATGGGTGCTGCGGGTGGGCTTGGTCTGGTCTCCTGGCATCGTTGGCACCTAGCTACCCATGCCTCTATCTGCTTGTCCATCCCTGGCCACCAAGCGTAACTCCTGGCCAGGGCTTTAGTTCTGACGATGCCAGGATGCCCCTCATGCAACATCTCTAAGACCTTCCCTTGCAACCTGTCCGGGATGACCACCCTGTCACCCCATAAAATACACCCCTTAAGCAGCGAGAGTTCAGTCTGGCGGTTTCTGAATGTCTTAACGGATTCGTCCTTGTCCCTTTCAGGCCAACCTTTTTCCACCCAATGTAAAATTCGCGCCAGACGCCTGTCCTTAATAGTTTCCCGGGCAATGTCTGACGCGGTAATGGGTAGGTTGGGCAGGTTCTCGATGTTAAGGGTGTTTGTCGTTGGTGCTGGGTCAGGATCAGAGTCTGGTAAAGGCGAGCGGCTTAAAGCGTCCGCGTGCGAAATTTTCTTACCCGGCTTGTGTAGCAGTTCGTAGCTGTAGGCTGCCAGGAACTCGGATCACCTTGTCATCCGGGGCGATAAAATGTTCGGGGTGGCTCGATTTCCTGCAAGGATGCCCAGCAACGGCTTATGGTCTGTCACAATGATAAAGGGGCGGCCGTAAAGGTATTCGTGGAATCGCTTAACGGCGGCAACTATAGCCAATGCTTCTTTGTCCAGCTGGCTATAGTTCCACTCCGGTTTAGTTAGAGTCCTGGAAAAGAAAGCGATGGGTGCTTCTCTTTTGTCAGGGAGGGTATGGCTGAGGACAGCGCCGACGCCGAAAGGTGATGCGTCGCAAGTGACGGCCAAGGGCAAGGTTTCGCTGAATTGGATCAGGACGGCGTCGGAGGTGAGGAGGTCTTTGGTTTTTTGGAAGGCGGCTTGCTCCCGTCTCCCCCAAGTCCAGGTTGCCGCCTTATCCAGGAGCCTATGCAAAGGCTCCGCCGCCGTAGCCTTTTGGGGTAGGAAAACATTATAAAAATTCAGCAACCCCAAGAAAGCCTGTAGTTCCGTCTTAGACCTAGGGGTGGGGGCCTCTTTGATAGCTTTCACTTTTTTAATTGTAGGGTGAATGCCATGCCGGTCTAGAAGGTAGCCCAAGAATTCCACTCGCTCTGTGCATAGTTGGCATTTTTCCCGTTTTACTTTAAGTCCCGTTACTTTAAATTTTGTTAAGACCTCCCTGAGTCGGTTTTCTAATTCGGCTTCGTTTGGCGCCGCCACTAATACGTCATCAAAATAGGGCACCACCCCCTTGATGCCCTGCAGTAAACGTTCCATCAGGCTCTGAAAGATGCCTGGTGCCACGCTGACTCCGAACTGGAGTCGGTTGCACTTGAAGGCCCCCCGATGGGTAACGATGGTCTGGGCTTCCGCTGTTTTTTCGTCGACCGGCAACTGTTGATATGCTTGGGCGAGATCGAGCTTGGCAAAGACCCTGCCCCCTCCCAGTGAGTGCAGTAGGTGTTGCACGATTGGGACAGGGTAGGCGCTTTGTTGCAACGCGCCATTTAGGGTGGCCTTATAGTCCCCACAAATTCTCACGGACCCGTCTGGTTTGACTGGGGTCACTATAGGGGTCTCCCATCGGGCATGGTCTATCGGCTGTAGCACCCCCTGTTTGACGAGCTTGTCAATCTGCTCGTCAATCTTAGGTTTTAGGGCGAATGGCACCTGCCTAGGTTTTAGTCGCTTGGGGGGACGCTAGGGTCTAGATCAAAAGAGATAAGGGGCCCCTGGTACTTGCCCAGGCTTCCGTCGAAGACCTCCTGGAACTCCTGGGCTAGCCGCTGTTCCCAGCCGTCGTCGGCGACGTGGTTGACTCCTGTTAGCGCGATGTCGAGCGGGGCGAACCATTGTAAGCCCAGCAGGCTTGGGCGGTCGCGATCGACGATTGTGAGTGGGAGTTGTTCGGTGCGGCCCTTGTAAGTTACATTAAAGTTCTTGGTGCCCACTACCGGGACGCGGTTTCCCTGGTAGTCTTTTATAATAAGTCTTTGGGCGTTTATGTTCCTCTTATGGAGGGTGGGCACTAACCGTTTTATCTCGTGCCATGCAATCATGGAGAGGTAGGACCCGGAGTCCACCTCCACCTTGCATGGTTGGCCTTCAATGTGGACTTCTACGTGTACCTTTCTGGCGCCGTCGGAGATGGCGTGGCCGATGGTTACCGTCTGGTGGGTTTCTTCCTTGCGCCGACTGTCACCGCCTCTTGAGGGTCGCTGGATTCGGTCCCACCGGCCGTCCGGTTGGCGATCTCTGGTCCTGGGCGGTGGGCTTTCCCTCTTACGATCGTGTTGGTCCCATCTGGGTGGGCTGCGAGTCTTCTTTTGGCGGCAAACCCGAGCGATGTGTCCCCTTTTGTCACAATGCCTACAGATAGAGTCAAAAAATCGGCATTCTGATCTGGGGTGGTCGCCGCCGCATCCGGCACAGTTGGTCCTCGACCTACAACCTCTTCGGTTTCGTTGGTTGCCGCGCCCCGTCTGCACGCGATGTATGTCCTCCTCGTCTTCTGACGTGCTGGATGCAGACTGGAATTCTCCGTAGTGTGCGGTTGATTCGTTTTTTGAGTCGGCCGACCTTGCCAGGTTGTTGTTTCCGCCCTTCGCGTCTGATTTTCGCATGCTGTCAGTTGAAGTGCGGGTTGCTTCTGCGGCTGCGGCTGCGGTGAGGGCGTCTGCTAGGCTGATGTCGCCCTTAGCCATAAGCCGGCTCTGGAGTGCAGGGTCCCATAGGCCGAGTACGAATCGGTCTCTTAGGAGGCTGTTCAGACCTTCAAATTCGCAGAGTCCTCCTAGGCGCCGCAGCTCGGCGACGAAATCGCTCAGTTTTTCGCCCGGTTTCTGGTCGCGCCGGTAAAATTCGTTGCGCCGGATCAGGATGGGGACCTCGGGGGCGTAATGGCGCCGCAGGATAGGTTCGAGGACGTCCCAGTCCATGGCGGTTGCGTCGGCCGGCTTGGCCAATGCTTTGGCCATCTGGAAAACCTCGGTTCCGCAATGGGTGAAGAAAACGGCGCGTTTTAGCGGGCCCGGGGCGTCCTTCATTCCGGTGCACTCGAGGTACATGCAGAAACGGTCTGAGAACGATTCCCAGTCCTCGGTGGCGAGGTTGAAGGGGGCGGGCGGTGCTATTTTTGCCATTTCGGTGCTGAAACTGGCTCTTGTTGGACACGGGGTTCGGTTCAAGGTCGAGATCCCACCCTCGTCGCCAGTGTCGTGTCCGCAAAAAGACGCCAGGAGTCGGTGACTACGTTTCAAGCTCTTTATTTAACAGTTGTGAACCGAACCGGCGAAAAGGAAAAAGCCCGCGGCTTTTATCCTTTTCGCTGCGGCGGCTGCGGCCAATGGCAGCGATTCAAGTCTCCCGCTCTTGGAGTGAGCCAATCGCGGGAGACTTCAAACGGGCCAATCGGCGCGGCTCGCCTGGCCAATCAGAAATCCCCGCGCTTTAGCCAATCAAAGCGCGGGGATTTCGAGTATGTAAATTAAGGACAGAACAATTTCCTTTACTATTATTTTCCTTCACATTGCAAAGGAACAAAAAGCATAAGAATTTCTCAACATTTTAAACATTAATATGAAATTGGAAGATACACAGTTTATTTTACTGATTACATGTTTATGCCATCCATCTCCATGATAGTGACTCTTTCACAATGGTCGTACATTATTATTTAAAAGTAGCTTGCAGTAAGTTCTAGCTCCTTAAACTATATTTCTTTGGGACATAAATTAGCTTACCCTGCTATGGAGCTTCTCATTCAGTTTGGGTTCTCTGTGTTCACTTTTTTTCACCTTCAACCACTGCACTAAAGGTTTGATTGTTAAACCCTTTGAAGGAAAATGAACAAATTACCTTAGTTTTAATTAAAAGAAACATTGCACATTTAAAGGATGAAAAAAAGAATGAAATGTGCATATCACTAAATAAATATACTGATTTAGGTAATCTTTCACATATTTAGACTGGCTATGGTTAGGAAATGAATACGTTTTGACACCTGACTGATAGATTATTCTATTTACTTCAATACACATTCTGCTTGTTCCAAGGAATTCTATCCCTATATAAATATAATACATAAATTTCCTCATGTTTGGTAATTTGGTGTTGATAATATAGTATTCTGGAAACATTTTTAATGACAGTTCTTTGCCCACAAGGAAATAAGTCTCTCTACTTCCTTATTGGTAAAACACTTTTCATATAACATATTTGCAAATAAACATATCTTCACAGAATTTGCTACAATAATGTTGTAGTGTTTCTAATTAAAATCAATGGTTCATTATCATTGAAATTAGAAACCAATGTTATAGAAACTGTGTTAAAGAAACCGAAATAGCAAATTTTCTTTTGCAAATGGTTGAAATGGTTCGCCTTGCTTATATAGCTCTCATAAAATAATAATGTTCATTAAAAATATGTATTCTCATTTATGACAGATATTTACATTTTTATGTGGGAAAATGTAACAACTTACACGGGAACATGTAAAATAGGAACTCTTTATTTTTTATAAATAAAAAATAAAGAATTCCTATTTTATATTTATAAACCTTTATTGAAAATTTAAAACATTAAATACAAAATACAATGCAAATATTTAAAATGAATGTTTTGTATATTACAATCCATTTTGACAGTGCTTATATATATATTATCTTTCTAAATTATACATTCCTTATTTATTTAATTGCTTGTTTCTATTATTTATCCAAAGATAGCAATTTTCCCAAACTGTATAATAATCTGAGTCTTCCTTCTCTTTTAATTCTAATGAAAGTTTGTCGATTTCTGCACAATCAAAAATCTTTTGGATAATTAAACCATCTGTCAGCATAGAATCTCCTTTCCAACATTGTGCGAGTGCTAATCTTGCTGGTGTTATTATATGCAGGATTAGATTTTATCTCTTTCGTATAATTCCCTTTGATAATTCCCAGGAGAAATATTTCTGCTTTAAATTCTATTTGGATTTTTGTAATTTCCTTTAACCTTTCCTTACAAAAATTTCCTTTTTGTATTTTGGTCCAATATTTCTTAATTTTTGTACATAGCCACCATACGTAAAAGAAGATACCCTACACTTGCTTACATTTCCCACAATTGGGGCTTAAATTAGGATACATTTTAGCCAATCTCAAAGGGGTTAGATACCACTGGTAGCACATTTTATATTGATTTTTTTTATATGTCGCTGATTTTGTCATTGTATAATTTGTTTTCCAGATCTTTTCCCAGTCCTCCAGTTCTATATTATGTCCTAAATTCCTGCCCCACGCTATCATCGGTCCTTTCACTATTTCTTCTGCCATATCATATTCTAATAAATCGTTATATATCTTTGACATCAAGTTTTCCTTTGTACCTACCAATAGTTTATCTAGTTGATTTGGTTCTATCTCAATTCCGAATTCCTTTTGGTCTTTTTTATATTTTGATTTTAATTGAAGGTATGACATCCAGTCTATATTTAGTCCTAGATCTCTTAATTCTTGATTGGTCTTTAGTGTTCCTTGGGGATCCAAAATTTCATAATATCTGGCCATTCTTTCTAAATCTAATGTATTGGGGTGTATCATTGCCTCCATAGTGGATACCCATCCCAGGATTTGTATATAATGCTTATGTTTAATTTCTTCCCATATTCGTATTAGAGAGTCCCTTAGCATATATCTATGGAAGTATGTGTGGGCCTTATTCTGGGACTCCACATGAAGACATGCCACCCCGCCTGTAAATCGTGCTCTTCCAGAAATAGAATTCTTTTATTTCTTAAGTTTACCCATTCTCTAATCCATGTTAGGCCTGCTGCTTTGTAGTAAATTTCCCAAGCTGGGAGTCCAAAGCATCTCTGCTTCTATTATCCTGCAATGCACTTAATTTTATTCTTCCTCTTTTGCCTGCCCATACAAATTTGTAGTTATTTTGTTTAGATCTGAAAAAAAACATCTTGTCTAATTTCACAGGGATCATTTGAAACAGGTAAAGTAGTTTTGGAAGAATATTCATCTTAATGGCCACAATTCTTCCTAACGAAGATAACTGTATTTTTGCCCACCCTTCCAAATCTTTTTTTATTTGTTGTACTAAACTCATGTAATTATCGTCTTTTATTGATGAGCATCTCGCTCTTAGCCAGATATCAAATATTTAACTTTCTTTGCAGTCTGCAATCCTATTCCTTTCTCTAATTCCCTCTTTGGTTCATCTGTTAGATTTTTAATGACCCCAAGACATTGCAACTGTTATAAATATGAGTCAGTTGCCAAGTATCTGAATTTTGATCATGTGACCCTGGGGATGCTGCAACAGTCATAAGTTTAAAAATGGTCATGTCACTTTTTTGCAGTGCTGTTTTAACTTCAAACAGTCACTAAATGAACTGTTATAACTCAAGGATTATCTATGCAACCTTTTACCCTCTATGACAAGGATTTTTATTTTAGGAAAAACTGAATTGTATACCTGGAATATTACAGTGAAAAATACAACTATGAGAGTTGTGCTGACAAACAGGTTTTTATCTTGCACTTTGTTTTCATCCAAAAGTACAACTAAGGCAAAGGCAACAGCACCACGGAGACCACCATATGACATTACTACTTGGTCTATTATTCCCAGCTGCACCATTCGATAGCGATTTAGAATCCAAGTCTGTAGAATTACACCTGTTTAAACAGAGTAACAAAAATATCAGAATAACACACATTTCGTTGAGAATTAGGACAGATATGATGAAGAGTTGAAGAACTGGGTGGGGAAAGGGAAAGATTTTAAAAGTTAAGAAAGAGTTAAGATAAAAAAAAGTTAACTACATTAGAATAAAAACATAGCAATAATACACAAATTACAGATTAAATAAGAATAGAAATAGTTAGAAACAGGGGTGGGCATCAAAATTTTTAGCAACGGGTTCTCTGCACGGTTGCTGGGTGGGCGTGGCCATGGTGGGTGTGGCCTCCTGCACCACGGTGGGGGGAGGGATGTTTTTGCCCTCTCTGGGCTCTGGAGGCTTTCTTCGAGCCTCCGGGAGGGTGAAAAAGAAGGCTCTCTGGAAGCCGGAAATGGGCCCATTTCCAGCCTTCCTGAACTTCCATGCCTGTTTTTTACCCTCCCCGAGCCTCTGCACTTACCTGAATCCAAAACAGGCCACGTGGGGACTCCTGGGAGGAATGGGGCAAAGTGGGTGGGGCCAGCCAGGAATGGGATTTGGGGATTCTCCGAACTGTGCAGAATCTTAGCTAAAGGATCTCCTGAATCCTTGAACCCCCAGCAGCCCAACCCTGGTTAGAAACTAGAAACCCATTTTTTGTACAGGAAAATATTTTTTTGTGGATAGAACACCGTCTATCCTGCACTTGCTAACATGCAACCCAATGGCTCTATAGAAAGCTTTCCAAGCAGTTAACCTTTCTTGTCAATGAAGGAGACAGTATTTCATTATCTAATCTTTACAAAATGCTGCAAATTCAGGTATCACTAGAATAAAATAAAAAAATGGCATATGATTACAAGAATAGGCACACAAACACGTGAATAACATAATAACTATCAGCCAGATCCATAAAAGAGGTATCATATGACCTACCTGCAGTCTTAGGCTAAAAAATATAACTATCCCTACACCCTACAGTGCCAAAACTGCCTAAAGGTGTGAAAGGATACATTTTCCATCTGTGATACTCCAGATGAGATTGGAGTTTAAGAACTGTAAGCTGCTTCTCTGCAGGGAAGTTGAGGCTGGAATAACCTCACTTTTCTTCTCTTTTTCATCAATGCTTATAATAGGAAGTGATGAGACAGGAAAGGGGAAATATGTAATAATTCCTAAACACTTCATTGTGAAGGGAATATGTTGCATCTGTTTTGGCTGGTAGGGCAAACTAGCTAAATGCAAAACACATTACTATTTTGAAGGCAGAATATCATACATTTGAATACAGAACAAGTAGTTAAAATAGAAATGTGCTTGAGCATCCCACTGTTAGAAGTCATGAATGAAGTTATGATAAATAAGAAAATACCTGAAACATGGTCAGAAGCTTACATTACACTTATTCCAAAAGAAGGGGTTGACCCATTACAAATTAAGAACTATAGATCTATTTCCTTATTGAATGCAGATTATAAAATTTTTGCTTCAGTCTTGACAGCAAGGCTTAAAAAATACCTAAATAACTTTATTCACTCTGATCAGAATGGATTTTTACCAAAGAGACAGATTAAAGACAATATGAGGGTAATCCTGGACACATTGGAATATTATGAGGCGTACCCGGAAAAACAAATGACTTTGATATTCTTAGATGCCCAAAAGGCATTTGATAATGTGAACTGGAGATTTATGTTATTATTATTGGAACAGATGGGCTTTGCTAGAAAATTTATCCAAGCAATAGAAGCCGTATATTATAAGCAAACAGCAAAAGTATGATAGATGAAGAATTCACAGATTCTATCAATATTAAAAAAGATACAAGACAAGGATGCCCATTATCTTCTTTGTTATTTGTATTGACCTTGGAAGTCTTAAATAGAAATATTGGAGAGGATATAAATATAAAAGGAATGGAAGTCAAAAAGGAGGAATTCAAATTGCAAGCCTTTGCGGATGACTTGGTCTTTATTTTGGAAGACCCTTTAGAGACAGCTTTAAAACTATTGGAAAAGATAGAGACGTATGGCGAGATGGCTGGTTTAAAAATAAATAAAGACAAAACAAAGATTCTGACAAAGAACATGTTATTAAGACAAAGAGAAGAGCTGGCAGATTTATTGAAAATTCAAGTTATGAACAAAGTTAAATATTTGGGGATATATTTGACACCAAGATGTACTACACTGAAAGAGAATAATTATATTAAGCTTAAACAGCAGATAGCATCTGACCTGAAAAAATGGGAAAACCTACAATTATCATTGATAGGTAGAATTTCAACAATCAAGATGAATATTTTACCCAGAATTTTATATTTGTTCCAAACAATACTAATTAGGTTAAGTAAGGATTACTTCGAAGAATTAAATAAAATTGTGTTGAAGTATATATGGCAAGGCAAGAAAGCGAGAATAAAATTAAAACTTTTACAGGATGCTAGAATTAGAGGAGGATTTGGCCTTCCTAATTGGGAGTTATATTATCAAGCTGCAAACTTAATGTGGGTTAAAGAATGGATAACGTGAAGAAAGACTAAATTGTTGACATTAGAAGGTCATGATTTATTATTGGGTTGGCATGCTTTTTTATAGTATAAGGGAACTAAATCACAGGGTTATTTTAGAAGGCATTATATATGGGAATCGTTATGGTTGAATTGGGAGAAAATTAAGAAACAATGTTATTTGAAAATTCCAGTTTGGTTATCAACTATTGAAGCTTTTTCATATCCTATAACTTATAAGAAGGAACAAACATATGGGGAAATATTGGATGAAAAGGGTGAACTTAAAACGATGCAAAATTTAGAAGAACAAGGTATAAAGATGAATTGGTTTTCATATGCACAAATATATGCAAGGTATCTTAAAGACTCTAAAATAGAAGGATTTTATGATAAACTGACTGATTTAGATAGGATTTTGACAGGTACTGATGAAAAAGTGATTAAAAAACTATATAGTTATTTGTTGGAAATTAAATTAGAGGAAGAACAAGTTAAAGAAACAATGATTGCTTGGGGGAAGAATTTTGGATATGGAATTGACTTAGAGAAATGGCAAAAATTGTGGTCACAAAATTATAAAATGACAATGTCAACAGCATATAAAGAAAATTTGTATAAGATGTTTTACAGGTGGCACTTTCCCCTGACAAGAATAGCAAGAATGTTCAAGAATAAATCTGAAAAGTGCTGGAAATGTCATCAGATACCTGGCTCATATTACCATATGTGGTGGACTTGTGCGGAAGCCAGGAAATATTGGACTAGAATTCGCATATGGCTGGAAAAAATGACAAAGAAACACATAGATTTGAAACCAGAGATTTTTTTATTGGGAATCGTACCTGATATATATAATAAAAATTTAAAGTATTTGATTGTAAATGTATTAACAGCAGTTAGAATTGTATTTGCTAAACACTGGAAGAGTGAGAAAATACCATTAGAGGAAGAAATTATTAAGAAAATATTGGAATGTGCTGAAATGAGTAGATTGACATTTGAAATTAGAGAACAAGAAGATAAACAATTTTATGAAGTTTGGGATCTTTTTTATCAATGGTTAGATAATACAATATGATAATAGAATATTTAGAAACTTAGGAAATAATGAATATATAACTTTTCTTGGTTTTGATAATTTTTAAGAATATTTTATTAAGATAGATTTGGTATGATTCTATGATTTGTTATAAAATAATTTAACTTAATTATAGTTATCTCGCTTAAGCATGAATTAGTAAAATTATAGTCAAATGATTGTTTAATAATGATATTGGGATATTTTATTGATGATTGATAATGTGAGTTATTTTGTCATATAATTATTTTGATGATTATGAAATGGATGCACAAAAGGGAATGGTAAACCAACCGATACACTGTAAATTTATGAAGAATGATCTTTTTATGTTATGTTTTATGTCTTATATGTTTTTTGTCTGTCGTTAAAATCAATAAAACTTTTACCAAAAAAAAAAATAAATAGAAATGTGCTCATGTCCTGCCAGAGCAACAAATGTTCTGGGGACAGGACAATCTTCTGGTCTGTCCCATATTAAGAAAATACAAATACTTCTATTTAATTAATATTAACATAGGTAAACCAATCCTCTTACCAATGATTCTATAGACAGAGATGAAAACCAGTGTCAGAAGTATGAAAGCAGTGTTCCAAGTCCAGATTTTAGGATTAACAGCAGAAATTCCCAGGAACATAAAAATAATAGTTTCTGCACCACTTGCTAACATTTTCATGGAGTATCTCACAGTGGTAGAAGATCGATCTGAAATATTTGCTTTGACATATTTCTGACAGCAGATACCACAGAACGTTATCCTGGAAAAATACATTGAACATTTTAGTCATGTATCTTTGTGATCTCTTTTCTAAATTGTATTTTTTGTTAAACTAATATGAAGTATAAATAAAAAATAAATATATCTGTTGTATAATGCATTAGCTGGTAACCCAGTTATGACTGTAAGAAGACGTCATATCACATTGTCTGGATGCTCTTTTGGAAAGATGATTTTCAGAAGAGGAAAATGGAACAAGGCATGATGGGATAGGAAGGAGGCCCAATATTGTGAGACCCAGCAGGGCAGGAAACTGTATAAGAGGTGCCTAAGGGTAGTAGAGGCTCTGGGAAGCCAGGCACAGACCATATATGAGCTGGGGAGACATTGCAGTATAGGCCTGAATTTGCTCTGGGCCACCCTGACATGTTGAGGCACCCCATGCTCTACTTCGTGATCTGTGCAGTTGCTAAATCACCACAATGTTAAATTGGAATTGTAGTTATTAAGTAAAGCACCTCTAACACTGCTAAGTTGTTAAGTGGGCACCTCTTAACATCTACAACAACCTATGACTATGATTTTGGGCTCCATTATAAGTCGAGAACTACCTGTATAGCCATGAGACATAAGAAAATTTCATGCATGCATCTTTGTAATATTCTGATGTTTTGAAATGTTATTGGATTATATCCGGGTTCATTTGTGAAAAGAATCAGCAGCTTTATAACAGTGTATTTGGAGCACTTTGTAAGTAGAAGGAACTTGCATATTACCCATAATTTTAGAATTTGTGAAAAGCCAAAAGGCAACTTCTTAACTGATCATGTAAATCCCCTTCTTGATATTCTGCTTCTTCCTACCCTGTTGGATTTATTATTAAAGTATCAATTTATAAATTATTTACACATCAATACCTCTGGTTTACCTGCTTTATAGCTGGATTCTACACCTGGACTATGTATGGCAGCCAGCTAGATAGTCCTGAATTCAGGGAAGAATTCATATAGACTCACATTTTGTAATCACATATAGGAATTATTTCTTTTTGTGTTCTGTAGCTAAATCTTTTTATCGGTACAATGTAAATAGCTGTGTAAACTGATTCTCAACATGAATACATACATTTTAAACTCTTAAATACAGCTTACTTTTTCAAGTTAGTGAGAAACTGTAAATTAAATGACAACTTCCTCTATTTAAAAAAAAAAATAGAAACTTACGCAAGAATGGCAGATAATGAGAGCATCTCAGCTGTCAAGTAGGAGAGATAAGAAATGACAAATACAAATCCAGGTTCAATTATTCTGACATGCTTTGTGAAACGAGTAACAAACGAGAGCAGAAATGCAAACACAATGCCAATAAAAGTACCTCCAAGGCTCACCACAAAGAAGGATACTGCAATAAAATCACATAAAAATTGAACTTTGTTAAAATAGAATAGAATAGAACAGAACAGAACAGAATAGAATAGAATACAATAATTGAATTGGAAAGGACTTTGAATGTCTTCTAGTTCAACCCTTGTTCAAGTAGGAGATCTATACCATTTCAGAAAAATGGCTGACCAATACCTTATAAAAAATATTTTAAAAACATGGATATTTGATCCAGGATGAATTACTGTTAACTTTTGGGATGATTTGGGATAATAAGATGTCATGGAAAGTTTCCTATGTCTTGATTACAATAACAGTTTATTAACAGAGGGTTTTGAAAGTTTAACTTTGTCTTTTTTATCATTATTGTTTTTCCTGTTAATTGTTTTATCATTATCTGTCTATTATATAGACAGATTAGCAATTTGCGGACAGATTTAGTAGTTTAAAAATCTTTTAGGTCTGTTTTGCAAGGGGTGAAATTAATATTGTAATAATGTACTATTCAACTTTAATATAATAATATGTATATAGGTGTGAGGAATTTTGCAATCTACTTCATACATTTTAGTTTCTAGAGTCTCAACATCTTTTTTCTATCATGGCGACAAAAATATTCCAAGTGTGGTCTTACTAAGGCATTATAAAATGGCAGTAACACTTCTCGTAAACTTGATTCTATTCATCTGTTAATGAAGCCAAAGACTGTGTATTTTGGCAGCTGCAGCACAGTGTTGGCTCATATTTAAGTGGTTGTCCATTAGGACTCATAGATCCTTCCCACATTTACTACTATTGAGCCAGGTACCACCTATTCTGTACCTGTGCATTTGGTTTTTCTTGCCTAAATGTAAAATCTTACTTTTCTCACTGCTGAATTTCATTTTGTTGGATAGGGGACCAATGTTCAAGTCTGTCAAGATGTTTCTGGATCTTGAGCTTATCTTCTAAAGTGTTGGCTATTCCTGCCAGCTTGGTGTTATCGGCAAGTTTCATAAAGTCCCTTTCTATCTCCTCATCTAAGTTGTTTATGAAGATGTTGAAGAGTACTAGGCCTAAGAGAGAAACTTGCAATACCGGGTACCGCACTATGTACTTCCCTGCATGTAGATGTAGTTCCAGTGAGACTACAGATTGAATGCAGTTGGTCAGCCAGTTATGAATCCATATAGTGGTGGTGCAGTCTATTCCATATTTTTCTATCTTATCAGATAGTATGTTGTGGTTCACTGCCTTACTGAGTTTGTTACTTTTTCTCTTTAATCCAGTTCATACAAAAATCCAATACAGTTATGTATATATGGTAAGTATCCATGACTGGAACACATAAGCAGAAGATATAAATTGTTCAAAAGAAATCAAGCCATCAAGCTGAAAGAAAGTCTGGAATGGTATTGAACAGAGTATTGGACTAGAAGACCTCCAAGATTCTTTCCAACCCTAACCCTATTATTCTATATTCTGTGTTCTAAATAGCAATAAACTGTCTGTTTGCAAAGTATGCTCATGGCTCCTAGCCCCAAACTTGTTAGGCAAAGAGCCAGCACCAGCACATTCCTTTCAATGTATATTTCAATTGTGTGCCTTCTTATTGTCTTGTTGTAATCCCTTATTTTCCAATCACTCCAATCTACAAGGAAGAAAAATAAGAGGGAGGGAAAAGGTCTAGCTTAGGACAACATGTATTAACTCTTTATAATGGTGAATATATGACTGAAAGAGATGTTGCAAAGGTCAAAATACTTGACTTGCAAAGTTATGTCTGTTTAAATATTAATTTCTGCTTTCCATTATATATATATTATTTACAATTATTTAAAAACATATTAATATATATTTATGAAATACTATCTGTCCGTCTGATTGGCTGTCTATATCTATCTATCTATCTATCTATCTATCTATCTATCTATCTATCGATCTATCGATCTATCTATCGATCTATCGATCTATCATCTATCATCATAAATAGCTACCAACCTATGCCTTTTATGCATTCTACACCGGTCACATATTCAGCTCCTATTGAAACAAAAGACTCAAACACATTATACAGCACCTAGAAGGGAAATAAAATTGTAATTTCATGAATAAATAATATGAGACAAAATTAAAATAAATTAGAATATTCATTTAAATATCTGTAAACAAACATTCATGAAATGCTTATGCAGAAAGGTTTTTCTTCCTTTCCATTCAATTGGATCTGATTCTCAGAGATTGCCTGGGCAAATCTCTGCAATTTTCTTGCAAAGTTTTGCCTAAGGTGAGACTAGAACTCATACTCTCCCAGTTTTTAATCAGATGTCTTAATTGCTATACCAAACTGGCTTCCATATTCAATATCTTAGCAAATATCAAATGTATCAAAATAATATTAAAAAGCTAATATATTTTACTTTATAAGGAATACAGTAAAACAAGGATAGGGATATTTTAGTGTACATGAAATACAGTAAAAAAAGGTATGCGGAAACTCTAGCTAGTAGTATCACACAATCTGATCACTTGATATTTTATATGTGAGGGAGGAGGTGTTAGAAAATTATGAGGCAAAATAAAGTGTCTTAAGTATCTAAAAATAATTTAAAACATCTAATTTTATCTTTAACATTATACAGTATATAAAAAAATTCACAAAGGTCAGTGGGAACCAGAAAATGGATTGTCCCTATGTAGTGTTCCACTTTTTGTACATGTGGGAAATATTTTTTTAAAAAGGGTGTGCAGGCTAAAATTGTTCCCCAATCAGTCTGATAAATTAATTGATTACTTTCCAGTTTAGAACATAAAATAATAATGGAAGAAACTGTTCTGTCCCTAATTTACATACTCGAAATCCCCGCGCTTTGATTGGCTAAAGCGGGGATTTCTAATTGGCCAGGCGAGCCGCGCCGATTGGCCCGTTGAAAGTCTCCCGTGATTGGCTCACTCCAAGAGCGAGAGACTTGAAACGCTGCCATTGGCCGCGGCCGCCGCGGCGAAAAGGATAAAAGCCGCGGGCTTTTTCCTTTTCGCCGGTTCGGTTCTCAACTTCAAAATAAAGAGCTTTAAACTAAGTCACCGACTCCTGGCGTCTTTTGCGGACACGACAGAAACCTTGTTGGAAGGAACCTTGAAGATCTTCTAATTCAATCCCTGCACAAGCTGGAGATCCTATATTATTCCAGACAAATGGCTGCTTGTTGGCAGTGACTGAAAACCTACAGTAATTGAGCACCTACAATTTCTGGAGGCAAGCCATTCCACTGATTAATTGTTCTCACTATCAAGAAATTTCTCCTTTGTTTTAGGTTAAATCTCTTTTTACTGATCTTCCACCTACTACCTATTGTACTGCGCTCAAGTGCATTGCAGAATAGATTGACCCTTTCTCCTTTGTGATAACTCCTCAAATATTGGAAGACTGCTATCATATCACCCTAGTCTTTCTCTTCATTAAACTAGACAGTTCCCTAGCTCCCTTAATTATTTATTGTAGAATTTAGTTTCCAGACCCTGATCATTTTTATTTACCATATTTTTTTGCACTATAAGACACACTTCCCCCCAAAAATGGGTGGAAATGTTTGTGCATCTTATAGAGCAAATGTTGGGGTGAGGGAGGGCGGTTGGTGCACCGCTGCTGATGGGAATCACTGGAGCCTTCACTGATGAGTAGCTGTTTGGCAGTTGGATCAACCTCCTGGAATACCACTGATCACATGTTCTAGGCAGTGGGGATTGCCACTGCTACTGCCCATCACCGTCTATTTGTCGCCACCTATTCACTGCCCCATTTGCCACCGCCTGCTCACCACTGCCTATTCACTGCCGATGAGCAGTTTGGAATGAGCAGGTGGCAAACGGATGGTGATAGGTGGTGGTGGTGATCCCTGCTGCCTAGAACAGATGATCAGCCATATTCCGGTGGTGGTGCAATGGAGCAGAGCCCTGATGAGTTACATGCTGGCACTGCAATAATGTGCTGAAGCTGACCTGCTGTTTTTTTATATTTTTTATTTATTTGATTTGTCAATCGCTTACAAGATAATAGGTATAAGTATAAACATAGTTATGAATACATGCAATGGATACATATAAGAAAAATAAAAAGAAACAATAGGACAGGGATGGTAGGCACATTGGTGCACTTATGCACACCCTTACAGACCTCTTAGGAAAGAGGTGAGGACAATAGTAGACAGTCTAAGGTTAAATTTTGGGGGTTTGGAGAAAAAAACCACAGAGTCAGGTAGAGTATTCCAGACATTCACCACTCTGTTGCTGAAGTCGTATTTCCTGCAATTTTCCTAAGTTTGGTGTGGTTATACCGGGTAGATGCTGGGAAGCAAGGGCAGATTTTTTTTTTCTTGTTTTCCTCCTCTAAAGCTAATGTGTGTCTTATAGTCTGGAGCATCTTATAGTGTGAAAAATACAGTATTTATTTATTGCTATTCTCTACATTCTTTCTAGGGCCTCAGCAACTATTTTGGCAGCCAGGACTGGACTCAATATTCCAAGTGTGGCCTCACTACTCACTAGTAAAGTGCTATTATTTCTTGTGATCTTAATATTATTACTCTGATGATATTTTAAACATTATTACTTCATATAATTAATTTGCAAATCTATATTTCTTAAACCTAAGTTTATCAATACATTTCTGATCAATCAGAATTTCAGAGACCACAAGTTTTCAAAGAGAGTCTTACCACAGTTACAGCATCATTGAGCAATGATTCTCCAAAAACAATTATGAAGAGAACATCATTGACATGAACTTCTTCAAACACAGCAATCACAGCAACAGGATCCACTGCAGCTATTAAACTGCCAAACAGGAGAAAATCAAGCAATCCACTATGAAGTTCACCTAAAAAAACAACGTGGATCATTAAAACATAGCATTACTGAGCCAGGTTGAAAATTCCCATTAGGCCCTAAGAAATTAGAAATCTCAATTAAGGTGTTCCCAAAGATAACAATCTAAACATTGTTTGAATATTTCTAATGAAGGAGAAGTAGCTAGTTTCTGAGTATTTAGCTGCACTAGTGAATTAGTCCTCCAATCTTCCTCCATTCCATTTATGTATTGGCCCCGTTTTATCCAGTTTGTTATTGATTTTAATGTTTTAACTTTAATGCTAAATGTTTTAATGCTTTTTTAATGTTCTGTTTTGTATTGTTCTTTTACAATGTTGTAGATGTTGTAAGCTACCCAGAGTCACTTGATAGTAAAATGGGCAGCATATAAATTTAATAAATAAAAATAAATAAATTAGATTTTTCATTATACTCTTGAAGAAATAAGTAAGCTAATATTAATTTTTGCAATATTAATGGAAGTGTAGCCCTTCAGCACATTTAACTACTAAAGCATCTATACATTCAATATTCAAACATATTAACAAACGCTCAATGTATAAGAAATTGAAATATTATTGAAAACTACAAAAGTAGGAAAAAAGTTCTACATTAGTGTATTTTGCATATACTCTAATGTAGAATTTTTCCCTTCTTGTTCTTTCCATCCTTAAGGTATTAAAGAAGAGTCGACATATATAGGGTTTGGAAAAACTAAATTCTATCAACAAGGGCAGACTAGCATATAGTGAAACTTTAGAAGAAACAAGGCAAACCTTGCATGTATCTAATCTGATTTTTCTTGAAACTTCCTATATCACAACTTTCAAGAAATAAACAATATACCAACCAAGGAACTACCAGTGCAAACAAAGCTAACAGTAAATGTTCTGTCCCCTCATTAGCATTCTTGAGATCCCCGCGCTTTGATTGGCCAAAGCGCAGGGCACTCTGATTGGTCAGGCGAGCCGCGCCGATTGGCTCGCTAGGAATCTCCTGCGATTGGTCTATTCGAATCGCGGGAGATTCAAAGTGGTGCCATTGGCCGCGGCCGCCGCGGCTAAAGGAATAAAAGCCGCGAACTTTTCCTATAGCCCCAGTTCGGTTCCCACATCAATAAAAGAGCTTGATACTAAGTCACCGACTCCTGGCATCATTTCCGAAGACACAACAGTAAACAAAGTCTAATATAAAGCAAGCCAGTAGTACATAAAATATACCTCCCTTTTAGCACTGATGATGTTATCTAGTTTGGTAATGAAACAATTGCAAGAAAACCACCAAGCTCAGAGAGCACTAAGAACTCCACATGGCCGTATATTTTATTTTAATCAGTTATAGTTACCAAGAAATACTTGGAAATAGTAATGTGTGCCTGTTTATGGTTGGTGCCACAAATACTTCATGCTTAAGGAAGTATCATTTGTGGCATATGCATCATGTGTAATCATTTAGAATTCAAATACAAATTGGTATTTCTTTGTGTGACGTTTTCTATCTTCTACTGAAAGGTGCAAATTATTTTGGATTGTTAATAATGAAAAAACAGTATGTCTGAAAATTCAGTCTTACCCATTATTCCACAAAGATAGATTGCATATAGGGAGAAGCCTGTTGTAGCAGCATTCCAGATGGTCCCAATGACAGCATATAGAAGAATTGTCCCTAAGTTGCCAAAGAATAGCCGGTTTGGCATGAAGTATCCTGCATCTAACACAATGGGTGGCAGCAGGTAGAAGAAAAAGACTGTTGGTGTAAGGGTGAAGGAAGCAATATGATCAGATGCGTATACAATACCACCCAGGAAGATGCCAAGGACAATGAGGAGAACACTTTCTGGAACCACAGAGGTAACTTTATGGGACAGGTGGAAACCTGAAAAAAGAGATAAATTGCTTGAGTTACACAACAAGAAAATTAATTAACATGCACAATTTGTAATATGTTCAAAGCAATATCTATCTGAACAGAACAAATTTCTAACCCAGACTCCTTTCACTGGACAATTATTACTTATTCCCTTGTAGTCCCATTGCTAGATGTTATACTTTTGCCTATGGATAATGTTGTGTATGTACCATAGTTAATAAAGTATGAGCTTGAGGTAAAGTGCAGGGTTCTGGCCCTGCACTTCTGATTGGCTGTTAGGCGGCCAGATCGGATTGGTTAGTTCTGAGGAATCCGATTGGCCCTTAACAGAGGATTCTTAGTGGTTAAAAGAGCTAGCGTTCATAGCTCGTTATTGGACAATTCTTACAAGGGTTGCCAATATAAGGCAGAGTTCACTGTTGTTGTTTGAGAAGTCACTATGCTAATAAAGAGCTGAAAGTCACTATTCAGAGGCTGTCTCCATTTACTCTGACCCATGTCCAAGTACTTAACGCTGGCGACAAGGGTGGGATTTGGAGACGTCTGAACCGAAGAAGCCAGGAAGCAATACCAAGCACGTAATAGATGACGCCAACAACGGAACCATGTCCGGCGGAATCGTACCACCCGCTCCATTCGATCCAAACCAAGAGGATTGGGAATCCTACATGGATCGCTTCCAAATGTTTCTCGAGACGAATAACTTGAAGGACGCTACACCAGCAAAGAAGCGGGCACTGTTCCTGACGCATTGCGGCCCAGCTGTATTTAAGATGGCTAAAGCACTCGCCAAACCTCGAGAAGTGAAAGCCATGAGCTGGGACGACCTCGAACCCATCCTGAGAGACCATTACGTGCCAACCGTGCCTACACTCGTGAGACGCCATGAGTTTTATCAGAGAAACCAACGAAAAGGGGAGAGCTTGGCCGATTTCGTGGCGGACCTCCGAAATTTAGGGGGTCTCTGCGGGTTCACCGATTTAGAAGAGGCACTAAGAGATCAAGTAATTCTGGGATTAGATGCGCTAGGCGTGCAAAGCAAGCTGATGGCAAAAGGCGACATCAGCCTTGCTGATGCCATCGCTGAAGCCACGGCTGCGGAGGCAACCAAAACGTCGGCTGCACAATTACAGTGAAGCCGCATTCCGGTAACACCACCAACCAGCAAAATCTTACCCAACTCAGAAGGGCAGCTACTAACAATGCACCACGAGGACCTTTCTTCGTCGTCAGACAGCGACAAAGAAGGGGTCCATCAACTGCGGTCCGACTGGGACCTTCGCCCGAAGCCCTTATGCGCTTGTGCTGGCTGTGGAGCCAACCATGCCAGTGCCGAATGCAATTCCGCGACGCACTCTGCCATGAGTGCGGGAAACGAGGCCACATCGGACGGGTCTGCCGCAGCTTACCAGGACTCAGCCAGGACTCAAAAGGGGCCAACTATCACCAATCGACAGGAAACCATCCTGTAAGGCGAGAGCCAGTAAACCACTCCTACAGAAATTGAGCTTTGTAAAAAGAAGAGGCTCACCATACTATCACTATCAGTCACACCTCAGTTTTGGACACAAAGAAAATCCGAGTCACGGTAGCCATTGAGAACCAGCCTTGCCACATGGAGGTCGATTTGGGATCGTCCCTCTCGATGGTGTCTTGGAAGACACTCAAGCAACTCATCCCCACAATTCAACGCCAAGACCTCCAATTTCAACGCCTCATCCTCAAGGACTATCAAGGAAATCGAATCCCCGTTGTCGGGTCCTGCCGAGTCCGAGTCTCCTTCAAGAAGCATACAGCGTACTTACCTCTAATGATCATCGATAGAGATAGGCCTAGTCTATTAGGCCTCCAATGGTTTGCGCCACTCGGCATTGACGTGGCTGGCGTGAACCGAGTCGGTGGTTGTGAGTGAGAGGAAGACCTTATCTCTGAGTTCAGCGACGTCTTTGCGGACAGCTTAGGTGAGTATAAGGGGACCCCAATCTCATTTAGTCTAGATCAAAAAGTAGCCTCCACTCGCTTGAAGCCCCGTCGAGTTCCGTTCGCTCTTAAAGCAAAGATCGACGAACAACTCGACAAGCTAATTGCTCAAGGGGTATTGAAGCCCATCAATCACTCTCCATGGGAAACCCCTATTGTAGCACCCATTAAGCCAGATGAGTCAATCCGAATTTTTGGAGACTACCGGGCCACTTTAAACCACGCCCTACAGCAGAATGCGTATCCAGTTCCGGTGGTGCAGCACCTCCTCCATTCTTTGGGGGGTGGAAAGGTTTTCGCTAAATTAGATTTAGCTCAAGTTTATCAACAATTACCAGTAGATGAAAAAACGGCCCAAGCCCAAACAATTGTAACGCACAGAGGTGCCTTTAAATGTACCCGATTACAATTCGGAGTTAGTGTAGCCCCGGGGATCTTCCAGAGCCTCATGGAAAGGTTATTACAGGGAATCAAGGGCGTGGTTCCTTATTTTGATGACGTATTAATTGCAGCCCCTACAAAAAAAATCTTGCAGGATCGTTTGAAATGCGTTCTTAAAAAATTCCAAGAGGCTGGACTTAAGGTGAAAAAAAATAAATGTCAATTATATACTGGCAATGTTGAGTTTCTAGGGTACCGAATTGATAGCCAGGGCATTCATCCTACTGAGAGTAAATTAAAAGCGATCAAAAACGCTCTCAGACCACGCAACAAGGCCGATCTCCAGGCGTTCTTAGGCCTCATTAATTTCTATAATGTATTTTTACCGCACAAGGCAACTGTCGCTGAACCGTTACACTGATTATTAGATAAGAAAGCATTGTGGGTATGGGGTTACCGGGAAGAGCAAGCATTCCGGAATGTTAAAGAACTGCTCACATCTGACTCTGTACTTATGCAGTATAACGAGACTTTGCCGTTAGTCATAACCTGCGATGCATCGCCTTTCGGGGTGGGTGCCATTTTGAGCCATGTACTGCCTAATGTAAATGAAGCGCCTGTTGCATACTTTTCGAAGACTCTTTCACAAGCAGAGCGGAACTATGGAAAATTGATAAAGAAGTCCTCGCAATCGTTTCAGCTGTAAAGAAATTTCATGAATATGTGTATGGAAGGACATTTACCATTATAACTGACCACAAACTGTTGCTAGGGATAATAGCCGGGGACAAGCCAACCCCCTACATATCATCCCCTAGAATGACCCGATGGTCAGAATTCCTAGCTGCTTATAATTATCGCCTGCAATATCGCCCGGGGAAAGCCATTCCCCACGCCGACGCATTAAGCCGAGCACCGCTTCCAGAGACTCTCGACGATCCGGTACCAACGGCAACCACATTGCAGATCGAAACACTCAACTCGCCGCCTATGACCGCCCGAGACATCGCGAGAGAAACCAAATGAGACCACACCCTAGCTCGAGTCCTAGGTTGGGTAGAACGCGGATGGCCATTGGACCAAGTACCAGATGACTTCGCACCATTTAAATCTCGACAGACTGAACTTTTTTCCCAAAAAGGCTGTATCATCTGGGGCGATAGAGTCGTTGTCCCAGAACGACTCTGGAAGACGCTGCTACGAATTCTGCACGAGGGCCACCCCGGCATCGTGCGGATGAAAGCATTTGCACAAAGTTACACATGGTGGCCGGGCATGGACCGGCAAATCGAGCAGTGGGTCAAAGCGTGTGCCAATTGCCAACAAGTCAGCAACGCCCCACCAAAAGCCATGCCTACTGAATGGGAGATGCCATGGGGACCCTGGTCCAGAATCCACCTGGATTTCGCGGGGCCAACCAAGGGCTATACCTTCCTGCTGACAGTCGACGCGTACTCCAATTGGTTAGAAATTCATCGTATGATGGCTACAACGTCTGCGGTGGTGATCAAGATCCTAAACAGACTCTTTGCAACCCACGGATTGCCTGATGTTCTGGTGTCTGATAACGGGCCACAGTTTACGGCACTAATGTTCGAGCAGTACCTCGCTGACCGCGGCATCCGCCATGCGCTCACCTTGCCTGTTCACCCTGCGACCAATGGCCGAGCGGAACGCATGGTCCAATTTGTTAAAAAGACTTTGCAAAAAGTGGACTATGACAATATCGATGACAAGGTCAACCAAATTCTCTTTTTGCAACACATAACTCCACATAGCGTCACCGCAGAACTCCCGCCGAACTACTAATGGGACGAAGACTCTGCTCCCACCTCGACCGGTTGCACCCTGCTTATGAACCGGAAAAGCCAATAGGATCCAGCAGCCGCTGTCGCACCTTCCAGGTAGGAGACCTCGTTTACGCACGAAACTTATCGGGCGATCCGTTATGGATAGAGGCGACAGTAGTACGGGTGACCAGCCCCAAATCCTACATAGTGAAATGCTGTGACAATAGACTGTGGAAACGGCATATCGACCAATTACGGTCACGACTCACAACGGCCAGTCAACAACTCCCCCATGACCAAACCGAGGGGGGGGAGGTACGGAAGAAGATGAAGTTCCAGGGAACCTGCTCGAAGGGAGCGACGAACTAAATGATACTCAGGAAATGGAGCAGGAAGGAGAATCGTTTGCACCGCAAGAAATTGCACCTGAGCAAGAAGCAGAACCACTGCCAAACAACAATCTATCTCAACAGGATTGCAACCAACCAATCCAACGAAAATCCGAAAGACTTAAAAGACAACCGTCCTATCTAAAGGACTATATAACTACACCATAATTAAGAAGCCAGGGGGAAGGGGTGTTGTGTATGTACCATAGTTAATAAAGTATGAGCTTGAGGTAAAGTGCAGGGTTCTGGCCCTGCACTTCTGATTGGCTGTTAGGCGGCCAGATCGGATTGGTTAGTTCTGAGGAATCCGATTGGCCCTTAACAGAGGATTCTTAGTGGTTAAAAGAACTAGCGTCCATAGCTCGTTATTGGACAATTCTTACAAGGGTTGCCTATATAAGGCAGAGTTCACTGTTGTTGTTTGAGAAGTCACTATGCTAATAAAGAGCTGAAAGTCACTATTCAGAGGCTGTCTCCATTTACTCCGACCCATGTCCAAGTATTTAACAGATGACATCTTTTTAAAGATACAGAAATACCATAGTTCTTATTTTGCAGAATTGGGACTGGCAGCTCTGTCATTAAGCTCTGTCACTAAGTAGGAAATCACATGACTGCAACTGTGCTTTGCTTTTCCCACTTGCTTGCCTTTTGAAATGCTTATTAAATTGACCATGATGGTTTCCAGGCTCTCAGGCTTCATGTGCAATCCCTCAGCATTTCATTCCACCCTCCTCCAGCATTCAATTCAATGGTAAGTTGAATAGCAGTATGATCCAAAAGGAGCCAAGCAGTTCAGTCTTGACGGCTGGAAACTCTGCAGAAGAGTCTTGCTGTAAAGTTTGGAAAACTCAGCATAGGGAGTTTTGCCAGGAAGTATGGAAAATTCTGCATTCTGGAGTTTCACCAGAATCTCCATAGGGAGGTTGTTGAAAGCCCAGGAGAAAAAGGAATTGCCTGTCCAGGCAGGAATGAAGAAAGTGTGTGCACAACAATTATGTAACGATTGGATTGAGTTCAGGGGATGTGCAGGCAATCAGATTTGGCCAAATAAAGATATCTTCAAATTGTAATAAAAAGAGAAACATAAATCCTTAAAAAGAACCACTTTTGTGAAGAGTCAAGCTGCAATTAGAACATAGAATAAGATGTTGGAAGGGACGCTGGAGGTCTTCTAGTCCAACCCCTCACTCAAGTAGGAGACTCCATTTCAGATAAATAGTTGTCCAGTCTCTTTTTGAAAACCTTCAGTGAAAGAGCACCCACAACTTCTGAAGGCAAGCTTAGCTATTAGATTAGTTGATTGCTCTCATTGTTATGAAATTTCTGCTTAGTTCTAGGTTGCTTCTCTCCTTGGTTAGTTTCCAATCATTGTTTCTTGCCTTGCCTTTTGGTGCTTTGGAAAATAGTTTGACCTCCCTCATCTTTTTTTTTCCCCAAAAATTTTATTGATTCTAAAAGAACAAATATAAACAAACAAAACACAAAACATGAAAACATAAAACATCTTTTTTGAAAGCAGCTTGATCCCGGGCTACATCTCTTCATACAGACATAAATTCAAGTTCGTGCTCACTTTTATATACCATTCCATATCTTATTACCATTGTAGATTTTCTATATAGCTTCTCCTCTCTTTTAACTCTCTTAATTCCATTTTATTTATTTCACCTCAATTTAAATCATTATATTTATATCCTTTGTCTGTCCTGTTTCAGCTGTCTATTATCTTTTCTCATTAAAACAAAATTTCTTCTGTAATCACTGATTGGAGTATTGTGCCTTTATATCTTTCCCCTAAGTTTATAACACTTAATATAATACATAACTTTCATTTGGATTCTGCTTAGTACATTCTAAAGCTACACACTATGTTTTAAGAAAAGAAAGAATTATAAATATATAATATAATTAAAACAACAATCCATACCAATTCAACTCTATCGTTAAAATTAATATTCATTTAAATCTTAAACATTTTACACATTACTTTTCAAATAGGTATCATGTTTCTATGGGAACACTTATAAATTTTGTGTAGTTACTTCCCCCCCATTTCACTTATATTTTAAAACATTGTATAATTATCATATGTTGTTCCAATTTTCTAACATTATTTCTAATACAAATATAACAATACAATCTTATGTACCTTTGCAGAATCTCTCTGTTATATTTTTACCCATTATCTCTGAATAAGTCCTGTTTCTTTACATCTTGTTCCAAACCTTCATAGCTTCTCTTCCCTTGCTTTTTCACTCTGCCCTTTTTACCCCCTTTTCTCTCCACCTCTATTTCCCTCTTCTGTGTTCCCCTTTTCTGTTGCTTTCTAACATTATATCCACTTTTCACCTTGTTTTTCCCTTTTTTGGTTGTTTTTTTAGATCTTAAATTCTCCATTCTCTTTCCACCCTTTCCCCCTTTTTCCCCAGATAAAGTTACTTGTTCATTAAAGATGGCTTCTTCTTTGTCCCACTCTTTTTGTTGCTCAGTGTTTTCTTGTAATTTCTCATAGGTACAAATCGCCATTTCTAAGAAATAAAAAACAGAGCCAAAGGAGCCCTTCCCTTCTTGTTCCTCTTCTTTATATTTTTTAAATTCCATTTTCAATTCATCCACAAGTGATGCCATTGTAAAAAAAAATTTTAAACAACCACCCAAGTATTTTTAATCATTCAAATATAATTTCCCAAAGTCCCAAAGTCGCCAAACAATCCAAATACACACAAGTTGTTTCATTTAACACTTTCTTCTTTCTTCACTTTCTCTTCCTGGGGTTACAATTTAGTTACAAAATTCCAGTTAGAATGTATCTTTTAGAAGTCTTATTACATTTTAACTTTAGATTCTTTTAAATTCCAAGCAGCCTCCTCCAGCCAAATCTTACTTTTATTCTTTTCCTCTCCCTTCCCACTTACAGCAAAAATAAAAGTGTTTTAAGTGTTCAGAAATCTTTATTGTCCTCTTGGCATTTAATTTTCCAGTTTAATTACCTGCTGATGCCAAAGCAGTTTTTTCCAATTTCTCATTCATCTGCTGTCAATGTAAGGACAGTGAAAAAAAACCTTTCCCTTTTCCCTTTCATTCGCTGCTTCCAATTCTTCTTTAGGAGCGATGTATCTTTTTTTAAAATTTAAATTCCAGAATATCTTAGTTGTTGCTTCTTATCCCAGTCAGCCAAAACTTTCACTTCTTAACTTCCTCCTGCACTTTCTTTTCCGGATGAGTGCTTCTTTGAGGCGGCCATTTCTGACTGCTGCTCTTACCACCTTCAGAAAAGGGAGTTTAGCCAGCTGAGGAGGAGAGGTGCAGCTCACCTTGAACCCTGCCAGATCTCCCCTGTCTTCACCACCTCTACGGAGTGGCTTAGTCCCGAAGCCAAACTGGCTCGAGGCACTCCAGCGGCGAGCCCAGGCAGAAACCATGCACGATCGCGGATTCCTGTCTGCCGCTGAAGCGCTGCAAACTGGAATTCTGACCTCCCTCATCTTTGTAGGAACTGCTCAAATATTGGAACACTGCTATCATTTCATCCCGAGTCCTTCTTTTCATTAGTTCCTGTAATCATTCTTCGTATGTTTCAGGCTCCAGACCCCTAATCATTTTTGTGCTCTTTTCTGCCCTCTTTCCTGTCTCAACATTTTTTTAATATTATGGTGACCAGAACTGGATGCAGAATTCCAATGTGGTCCTACTAACACTTTGTAAAGTGATACTAGAATTTCATGTGAACTTGGTTCTATCCCTCTATTAATGCAGTCTACAATTGCACTGGCTTTTTTGACTGCTGCCAAACACTGTTGGTTCATATTTAAATACAGTGGAACCTCGGGTTCCTGAATAGGGTCACGATTCAAAAATTGGGTGGTGAACAAACCTGGCTGCAGCAGATTCTGCACTGATTTCCCCTTCTGCACATATGCAGTCCGCACAAATTTTTGTCAGTGCATGCACAGTTGGTTGTGCTTCTGATCACGACCAAATCGGGTTGCAACCATAGTCCTGGAATGGATTATGGTTGCGACTTGAGGTTCCACTGCCTTATCCACTGAGAATCCAAAATCCCTCTTGCAGTTACTGTCATGAAGCCAAACTTCACCTGGTCTATATCTATACAGTTGATTTTGCTTCCCTAACTGTAAAACTTTACTTTTATCTAATTTGAATTACATTTTGTTAGATAGGGCCCAATGTTCACGTCTGTCTTTTTGAATTTTCAGCTTATCTTCCAGGGAGTTGGCTATTCCTGCCACCTTAGCGTCATCTGCAAAATTTGATGAGATTCCCTTCAATACCCATGTATAGATTGTTTATGAAGATATTGAAGAGTACTGGTTCTAAAACAGAACCTTGGAGTACCCCATTGCTTACTTCCCTCCATGTGGATATACAGTAGTTCCATTTAGGATTACACTTTGAATACAATTTGTTAGCCAATTACAAACTCTTGGTGTTGCTGTTATCTATCCCACATTTTATTAGCTTGCCAATATGTAGGCTGTGATCTACTTTGTCAAATGCTTTGCTGAAATCTAGATATACTATGTCCAGAGTATTTCGCTGATCTACTAATTTGGTCATTTTGTTGAAGAATGAAATAAGATTTGTTTGGCATGATCTGGTTTGATGGATACATGTTGGCTACTGGTTTGTTGCTTGATTATCTTTTCCAAGATCTTCCCAGGTATTGATGTCAGGCTGATTGATCTATAATTTCCTGGATCTGTTTTTTTTTCCTTTTTTGAAGATAAGGATATCAGCATTTTTCCAGTCCTCAGATAGTTCCTCAGTGATCCAAGAACTGTGAAAGATATGTTTCAATGGTTCTGAAATTACATCTGATATTTCCTTCAGAACTCTGGCATGTAGTCTTTCAGGAGCCAGTGATTTGAATCCATCTAGAGCTGACAGGTGTATCTTACTTTATTTTTGAAAATTTTATGTGCATTACTAATCTATCATTTATGATTCTGTTTTTTGTAAGTTGAGTAGTGTTTTCTCTTTGTGTGAAGACAGATGCAAACTTTGAATTAATCAGTTCTGCTTTCTCTTTACTGCTCGTTACTTCTTTGCCATCTTTTCCTATTAGGGGACCAATTTTTTGACTTTTTTCTTGTTTTTTATATGTTGAAAGAAACCTTGTTTGTTTTTGACATTTGTTATAACAAAGTCTTACTTTGTTCAATGCCTTTGCTGTCCTAAGGCATCTTTGCAAGTTTGAACTATTTGCAAGTTTGCAAGTTTGCAAGTCATCTTTGCAAGTATGAACTATTTGTTGGTATTATGCCTTAGATATCTTAGATTACCTGGAATCCAAAATAGGCTGCGTGGAGACTCCTGGGAGGGATGGGAGGGGCCAGCTGGTCATTGCAACTACCAGTTCGGCAAACCAGATGTAAAATTAACACCCAGTTCATCCATAATCTACCCCTGGAGGAATCTATATATCTGAGGGTGAGAGTAATCTTCCTTTCTGGATTTCACACATACTTTAGGAACAAAGCCCAGGGTAGAAGCACCTCAATTTGCACAGGAAAGACGCACTAAAAATAGCGTGTACAAGTATACCCCCAAATTCACACCAAGGATAAAACCAAATCTCTGCATACCAACTCTGTAGTCTCCCATCCAAACAAATCTCTTTATTCTTCACAATGAAATGATCTCCTTTCTCACAGTATGTCTGGGTTTTATTTTTATTTTTTTTCTGGCATTGCTGATGAAACTCCAAATTATTTTTTTAACAATAGGAACTCATTTTTATCATTGTGTAAGTCTCATGTTGCAATCCTTAGTACTCCAGTTTATCTGGCCAGCAAACAAAACATTTCTTCTTAATAAGCATGACATTTATTTTTATAGGTTTTATTCAATTATCTGTATTGTTAATTAACATGATTTTGGAATTAACTAATTTGACCTTTATCTTGGAAAGTTGTGGTTTTTTCCTTTCTGCAGATCTTTAAAGTCAAAATCATAGGATGGTCTTGAGATGTCTCTGAAAGTTTAAATTAGTTATTGAAAGAAAATAGTAGTGTTTGTGGTGGCTGAAAGATAAGGCTATTAAGAAATTGTTTCCTCAGAATAAAACTTCTAGCTCTCTAAACAAATTTTAGGAATGCATCCAGACTGAAGTAAGAAGTTGCTGACCTTCTAGAAAAATAGAATAGCATAGAATAAAATTCTTTATTGGCCAAGTGTGATTGGATACACAAGGATTTTGCCTTGGTGCAAGTGCTCTCAGTGCACATAAAAGAAAAGATACATTTGGCAAGAGTCAAGAATCATAAGGTACAACACTTAATAATAGTCATAGCAATCAAATCATACTAGGAAACAGTCAATATAAATCGTAAGGATACAAGTGAAAAGTTACAGTCATACAGTCACAAGCAAGAGGAAAGAAAAGATACATTTGGCAAGAGTCAAGAATCATAAGGTACTACACTTAATAATAGTCATAGCAATCAAATCATACTAGGATACAGTCAATATAAATCATAAGGATACAAGTGAAAAGTTACAGTCATACAGTCACAAGCAAGAGGGGATTGGGGATAGGAGTGATGAGAAGATTAATAGTGGTAGTAATGCAGACTTAGTAAATAGTTGGACAGTGTTGTGGGAATTTGTTTAGCAGAGTGATGGTGTTCGGGGGGAAAAACTGTTCTTGTGTCTGTTGTACAGTGCTCTATAGTGTCATTTTGAGGGTAGGAATTAAAACAATATTTTCACAGCCCTCTTTTTGACTCCTGCAGTATGCAGGTCCTCAATGGAACGCAGGTTGGTAGTAATTATTTTTTCTGCAGTCCTAATTACTCTCTGAAATCTGTGTCTGTCTTGTTGGGTTGCAGAACCAAACCAGACAGTTATAGAGGTGCAGATGACAGACTCAATAATTCCCTTCCCAGAAATAAAACAACTTAAATACATAAATCATGAAAGAAAGTCTCTGAAGGAAAATGTTTCTTTGCAACTATCCCAAATTCCTTGAATAACTTTTGTGGCCACTAGATGCCAGTATTGCACTGATGATCTTACCTAGTGTTGTGTCCAGAACTGAATACCAGAGACGGAATCTAAAGAGAATTTTTATTTATTTATTTATTTGATTTGTCAATCACTTACAAGATAATAGGTATAAGTATAAACATGAGTAAGAATACAGGAAATAGGTACAAATAAATGGGGACAATAGGACAGGGACGGGAGGCACGATGGTGAACTTATGCATGCCCCCTTACAGACCTCTTAGGAATGGGGTGAGGTCAATAGTGGATATTTGAAGTTAAAGGAGTGGGGGTTTGAGGATGTAACAACAGAGTCAGGTAGTGCATTCCAGACATTGACCACTCTGTTGCTGAAGTTGTACTTTCTGCAATCAAGATTGGAATGGTTAACATTGAGTTTGTATCTGTTGTGTGCTCTTGTATTGTTGCAGTTGAAGCTGCAGTAGTCATTGACTGGCAGGACATTGTAGCAGATAATTTTGTGTACTACGCTTAAGTCCAACCATAGGCGGCTTAGTTCAAGATTGTCCAAGGCCAAAATTTCAAGTCTGGTGATATAGGGTATTCTGTTCCGAGCAGAGGAGTGTAGTACTCTTCTCGTGAAATACTTGTGGACTTGCTCAATTGTATTTGTCTGATATACAGTGTGGATTCCAGACAGATGAGCTGTATTCAAGTATTGGCATTGGTCTAGCAAAGGTTTTATATGCCCTCGTTAGCAATTCAATATTTCCAGAGGAGAAGCTTCGTAAGATTAGATTTACAACTCTTAAAGCCTTTTTGGCAATGCTGTTACAGTGAGTTCTGGTTCTTAGATCATTAGATATGAGTACTCCAAGGTCCTTGACAGAGTGAGGGTCATCAACGAGGTCATATCCGCCTAGTTTGTATTTGGTGTTCTGATTTTTTTTAATCAATGTGTAGGACAGAACATTTGTTGGTTGAGATTAGGAGTTGCCAATTATTTGACTGTTCAGACACAAAATCAAGGTCAAGTCTGCAATCAAGATTGGAATGGTTAACATTGAGTTTGTATCTGTTGTGTGCTCTTGTATTGTTGCAGTTGAAGCTGCAGTAGTCATTGACTGGCAGGACATTGTAGCAGATAATTTTGTGTACTACACTTAAGTCCAACCATAGGCGGCTTAGTTCAAGATTGTCCAAGGCCAAAATTTCAAGTCTGGTGATATAGGGTATTCTGTTGCGAGCAGAGGAGTGTATTTTGAAGAACAGTAGCATTGTTGGTGGTGTTGAATAGTTTTACATAATCTGCATTGAATAGTTTTACATAATTTACTTCTCTTCAGTAGTGTTACTGAAGACTCCTTCTCCAGGAGAAGGGTTTTCTTAAGAACACTAAGCCAGAAACTTGTACAAGCAATCATTCAAAGAACAAAGTGTTTCTCAATAGGTTAAAGATTAAAGATTTCTGTCATAAGAGCTTTGAGAACAATGGATATCTGTATTTAGATACTGCCCACTGCAAAGAATCAATAATGTGGAGCCTACCATTCAGACAAGCTGAAAGAGGCTAAGGTCTCTTATAGCAGGCATTGTCAAGACAAAGATTGGCCATTTTTTTTCTGTCAACAGGTGGCACTGGGTGGGAGATAAAAGAAAATACTAGCGATTTAACAGTTGTTGCTGTTTAACCATTTTGTCCAAGAAACAGTAAAACAATAAGTTCATGATGGAAAAAGGTCTTGACAAACTTGAACAATGGGCCCTACCCATCAAAATGAATTTCATTGTGGAGAAAAGCAAAGTTTTACATTTAGAAAGGAAAAATCAAAGGTAGTATAGATTAGCCAAAACTAGGCTCAAAAATAGTACCTGTGAGAGGGACCTTGGAGTCTTAGTGAATGATCAACTGAATATGAGGCAGCATTGTGCAGCAGCCACCAAAAAAGCTAATACAATCCTGGGTTGTATAAACAGAGGCATAGAATCAATTTCACATGAAGTACTAGTACCATTTTATAAAACCCTAATAACAGCTGGAATACAGCAATCAATTTTGGTCACCATGCTATAAAAAAGATGTTGAGACTTTGGAAAAAAATTCAAAGAACAGCAACTAAGATGATCAAAGTCCTGGAGATTAAAACATATGAAAAATGGCTGCAGGATTTGGGTTTGGTTAGTCTAAAGAAAAGAATTGGGGTGACATGATAGCAATATTCCAGTATTTGAGGAGCTACCACAAAGAAGAGGTCAAATTATTCTCCAAAGCTCCAGAGGGCAAGAGAGAAGCAACTTGGAATTAAGCAGAAACTTCCTAACAGTGAGGACAATTAACTAGTGGAACAACTTGCCTTCAAAAACTGTGGGCACCTATTACTGGATGTTTTTAAGAAGAGTCTAGACAGTCATTTATCTAAATTGGTACAAGTTCTCCTGCTTGAGCAGGAAGCTGGACTAGAAGACCTCCAAGGTCCCTTCCAGCTTATTCTATTCTGAAAAAGGTCCACAGAAGTGCCATCTAGAGACTGACACAACAGTCATTGGTCTCATTCAAGACAACAATGAATCTGCATACAGACAGGAGGTTATACAACTTGCTTCGTGGTGTAACCGGAACAATCTGGAACTGAACACACTCAAAACCCTAGAAATGGTGGTAGACTTTAGAAGAAGCCCTCCCATACTACCACTTCTTACAATACTAGACAACACAGTATCAACAGTAGAGACCTTCAAATTTCTAGGTTCTACTATGTCACATGACCTAAAATGGACACCTAGCATCAAAAACGTTACCAAAAAAGCACAACAAAGAATGTTCTTTCTGTACCAACTCAGAAAGCTCAAACTACCCAAGGAGCTGCTGATACAGTTCTACAGAAGAATTATTGAATCTATCATTTGCACCTCTATAACTGTCTGGTTTGGTTCTGCACCCCAACAGGACAGGCACAGACTTCAGAGGATAATTAGGACTGCAGAAAAAACAATTACTACCCACCTGCCTTCAATTGAGGTCCTGTATACTGCACAAGTCAAAAAGAGGGCTGTGAAAATATTTGCAGACCCCTCACATCCTGGACATAAACTGTTTCAACTCCTTCCCTCAAAACAACATTATAGAGCACTACACACCAGAACAACTAGACACAAGAACAGTTTTTTTCCCAAAAGCCATCACTCTGTTAAACAAAAAATTCCCTCAACGCTGTTCAACTATTAGAAAGTCTGCACTACTCTTACTGTTAATCTTCTCATCACTCCTAATCACCCATCCCCTCCCACTTGTGACTGTATGGCTGTAACTTTGTTGCTTGTATCCTTACGATTTATATTGACTGTTTCCTAGTATGATTTGATTGTTTATTGTACCCTATGACTATTATTAAGTGTTGTACATTATGATTCTTTATTCTTAATGAATGTATCTGGTCTTTTATGTATACTGAGAGTATTTACACCAAGACAAATTCCTTGTGTGTCCAATCACACTTGGCCAATAAAGTATTCTATTCTATTCTATTCTATTCAGTGGTTGAAAGATCCAATAGGACACAAGCCTAAGAATGGAATGCGAAATTCCAATCCAAAGAAGTGCCAAAATACGCAATTGTTAACAAAACACCTAATTTGAACCTTATTGGCATCACCAACATAACCAAGAGGGGAAGGCCTGGGAGAAGTTACTTGGGTTACGCAGGAAATCCTCAGATCTGGTTTTGCTATGCTGTAACCCCTTGGCTTCAGTAAAAGTATACCTTTCACTATAAATGAAGTTGAGAGTCTTTCTTTCCTGAATGTCCAAGCTGAGATAGGTCTGACATTAAGCCAGATTTGCAGTAACAATCCACCTGGATACCTTCATCTACTGGTGGGGACTGTGCTCAGAATGTCTAACCATGAGAACCAGCTGGAGGAGATGGAGATCTGGGAGGAAGCCATTTCAAGACCCAGGAGCAGTGATGGCTACCCCGAGAAAGGAACAGAGATACTAGTAGACTGAGCACACCCCCAGTGGTCTGTAGGGATTGGGAAGATGGAGGATTGGGAGGAGAGGCCCCCCCGGAATAACCTTTGCCTGGGAAACTGCCATAGGGCACCATGCACAGAGTACGGAGTGCTTGAGGAAAGCCAGACTTCCACAAGGTCATTTTTGCACAGGCAATCGATTTCCTGAGAAACACCTTCGATAAGTTCAAAGCCAAAAATGCCCAAGAGTGGCCAGCACTATCACTAGCTTGAGTTTGACTGAAGCAGCATCCATACTTGCCATGGGTCTGGGCACTGCCCCACAGGCTCCAGTACAGGAGCTGGCAGTGACTCCACTGGTCCAGCAGCATGGGCTGCCTCTCCCCAGACAAGAGATTGCATACCATCAGCTTTGGGGTTGGAATTCAATTGCAACCTGAAGCAATTGTCATTCTCCCTCATCCAGGTGTGGTACTACATGTGGGAATACGGGCCGGACCTGCCAAATGACCTAGCGAAATATCACAATGGCCCTGGAGAGAGAAGTGGCTGAGTGTATGGTGAAGCTGAACATCATCAACTGATTCATGATTGTCCTGAAAAAGCAGTTTGAGGACCCACTCTCAGAAAAAAACACCAGAATCCAAATTAAGACCATCAAACAGGGGAGGTGACCTGTTGCTGCCTATACCCAAGAGTTTGAGAGCCTGGCCTGCAAACTGACTGACTGGCCCCAAGATATCCTGACTGAGAGTTTCTAAGATGGGCTAAACAATGAAGTCTTTTACATCTGTTTGTCCTGAGATGCACCATGAATGCTCCAAGGATGGTACATTCTGGCCAGTGAAATGGAGATTGACCTGGCCAAATACCATGAATACACCAATTGAGAGCAGCAACATCCTTTTGCCCTGGAAAAGAAAACCCCAAAACCTGGGAAGCAGGATCGTAGCCCATGCCACTGGCCTACGAATCGCTTCTATTGCAGCAAAGAATGGCACTGGGCTGTAAATTGCCAAGCCTCCCAACCAGCACCCAAGATTGCTTGTACAATACCATTTAGAAAGAAAAATGAGATACCCAGATGAAACTATCATGTTTACACAAGGAACTGTGATAAACTGAAAGGCAAAAAAGACAAAAAATTAGAAAGGACACATAACTAAAGCAAATAGCAAAAAAAAATAAAAAAATCTGCAAAGCTGAAATCAGGAAAGCTAAGGTTTACAATGAATTAACACTTGCAACAAATGACCAAAAATTTTTTCTTTCAATATATAAAACAAAATAAAAGAAACAATTGATCCATTAATGGAAGAGGTAGCAAGTGGCAAGGCGAAAGCAAAAAATGCTTAATTCATTCTTTGTATTTGATTTTACACAAAAGGGAAAAACTATAGAAAGCAGTACTGTAAAAGGAAGATTGGGAATACTAGTCAAAGTAGGTAAATGGTAAAACAACATCTATCTACTCTAAATAAGTTTAAATAACTTATCTAGGATTCTGAAGGAGATGGCAGATGTGATTTTGGAATTTCTGAATCATATCTTCCAAAAATCCTGAAGCACTGGAAAACTATCAGACAACTGGAAAAGAACTGATGTGGTTCCAGTCTTTTTAAAAAATGGATGTACAAAATATAGATCAATCAATCCGACATCAATACCTGGGAAGAACCTAAACAATCATGCAACAGATCTGTAAACACCTAGTGTTCTGTCCTTAATTAGTATTCTTGAGATCCCCGCGCTTTGATTGGCCAAAGCGCGGGGCTCTCTGATTGGTCAGGCGAGCCGTGCCGATTGGCTCGCTGAGAATCTCCCGCGATTGGTCCATTCGAATCGCGGGAGATTCAAAGCGGTGCCATTGGCCGCGGCCGCCGCGGCTAAAGGAATAAAAGCCACGGGCTTTTTCCTTTGCGCCAGTTCGGTTCCAACCTCAAATAAAAGAGCATGATTTGAAGTCACCGACTCCTGGCATCATTTCGCGGACACAACACTGGCGACGAGGGTGGGATCCAGACCCTGAACCGAACCACGTGTCCGACGGAAGCCAGACGAAACACCACGATGGCGAAAATCGCACCCCCCGCACCCTTCAACCCCGCCACCGAGGATTGGGAATCGTACTCCGACTGATTCCGCATGTTCCTCGAGTGCAGCGACCTGAAGGACGCCACGGGCCCCATGAAGCGCGCCGTCTTCCTGACCCACTGCGGGACCGAGGTCTTCAAGATGGCCAAGGCGCTTGCCAAACCCGCCAATGCGACCGCGATGGACTGGGACGTCCTCGAGCCAATACTTAGGCGGCACTACGCTCCAGAGGTACCCATCCTGATCCGACGCAACGAATTCTACCATCGAGACCAACGGTCGGGTGAGAGTTTCAGCGACTTCGTCGCCGAGCTATGGCACCTAGGGGGGCTATGCGAATTCGACAACCTGAACGACGCCCTGTGAGACCGAATCGTGCTCGGTTTGTGGGACCCCGTCCTCCAGAGCCGGCTGATGGCCAAGGGCAACATCAGCCTAGCAGACACCCTCACCGCAGCCGCAGCCGCCGAAGCAACCCGAACTTCCGCTGACCGCATGCGCAGACTGAACACTGGGGACCACAGCGGAAACAACAACCCGGCGAGGTCGACCGAGGCCCAACCCGAGACGACCACCCACCAGGGCGACTTCCACTCGGCCTTGGGCACTTCAGATGACGAGGAGGACATCCATCGCCTCCAGGCAGGCCGAGACCCACGGAACCGGCGGGGTCGTAAGTCGAGGACCAACTGTGCCGGTTGCGGCGGCGACCACCCCAGGTGAGAATGCTGGGTTTTAGAATCGATCTGCCGGCATTGCGACAAGAAGGGACACATCGCCCATGTCTGCCGCCTAAAGAAGAATCGCAGCCCAGCACGATGGGACCAGAGTGACCGGAGGAGAGAGAGCACACCACCCCGGACCAGAGATCGCCTCTCGGACAACAGATGGGACCGGAACGGACGATCCCTGCGAGGCGGCGACAACCGGCGAAGAGAGGAGACCCACCAGACGGTCACCATCGGCCACGCCATAACCAATGACGCCCGGAAGGTCCACGTGGAGGTAGGCATCGAGGTCCAGCCATGCAAAATGGAGGTGGACTCCGGGTCCTACCTCTCAATGATAGCATGGCATGAAATAAAGCACTTGGTGCCTACCATCCAAAGGAGGAACATAGACAGCCAGAGACTCATTGTAAAGGACTACCAGGGAAACCGCATCCCGGTAGTCGGAACCAAACACTTTAACATCACATACAAAGGGCACACCAAAAGACTTCCCCTGACAATCGTTGACTGCGACCGCCCAAGCCTACTGGGACTGCAATGGTTCACCCCGCTCGGCATCGCAGTCACGGGAGTCGACCATGTCACCGACGACAGCTGGGAGCAGCAACTGGCCCGGTAATTCCAAGAGGTCTTCGACAGAAACCTAGGCAAATACTGAGGGCCCCTTATATCTTTCAACCTAGACCCAAATGTTCCCCCAAAACGCCTGAAACCAAGGCGGGTGCCATTCGCACTTAAACCCAAGATAGACGAGAAAATTGACAAGCTCGTCAAGCAAGGGGTCCTACAGCCCATAGACCACGCCCGGTGGGAGACCCCTATAGTCACCCCGATCAAGCCCGATAGGTCGGTGAGGATCTGTGGGGACTATAAGGCCACCCTAAATGGCGCGCTACAACAAAGCGCCTACCCCGTCCCAGTAGTGCAACACCTACTGCACTCACTGGGAGGGGGCAAGGTTTTCACCAAGCTCGACCTCGCCCAGGCATACCAACAATTGCCAGTCGACGACCAAACGGCAGAAGCGCAAACCATAGTCACCCACCGGGGGGCATTTAAATGCAACCGACTCCAATTCGGAGTCAGCGTGGCACCGGGAATATTCCAAAGCCTAATGGAAAGACTACTGCAAGGCATCAAGGGGGTGGTACCTTACTTCGACGACGTCCTAGTATCGGCAACCAACCAAGCCGAACTAGAGGGTCGCCTAAGGGAGGTCCTAACCAAATTTAAAGAGACCGGGCTCAAAGTCAAGAGGGAGAAATGCCAGCTATGCACGGAACGGGTAGAATTCCTAGGATACCTCCTAGACCGTCACGGCATTCACCCCACAAACCAAAAAATCAATGCCATCAAAGAAGCCCCCACACCCAAGTCGAAGACGGAACTACAGGCATTCCTGGGGCTACTTAACTTTTACAATGTGTTCCTGCCCCAAAAGGCGACGGCGGCGGAGCCCTTGCATAGGCTCCTGGACAAGGCGGCGACCTGGACTGGGGGGAAACGCGAGCAAGCCGCCTTCCAAAGAACAAAGGACCTCCTCACTTCGGACGCCGTCCTTATACAATACAACGAGAGCCTACCTCTGGCCGTCACATGCGACGCATCACCCTTGGGCGTCGGCGCTGTCCTCAGCCATACCCTCCCCGACGGAAAAGAAGCGCCCATCGCGTTCTTTTCAAGGACCCTCACCAAACCAGAGCGGAACTATAGCCAGCTGGACAAAGAGGCTCTGGCTATCGTTGCCGCCGTAAAAAGATTCCACGAGTACCTTTACGGCCGGACTTTCACCATCAAAACCGACCACAAGCCGCTGCTGGGAATCCTTGCAGGAAACCGGGCCACCCCGAACATTCTCTCTCCCCGAATGAGAAGGTGGTCCGAGTTCCTGGCGGCCTACAACTACGGACTCATACACAGACCGGGTAAGACGATCTCCCATGCAGACGCCTTAAGCTGCTCGCCGCTACCGGAACCTGACACCGACCCAGCACCCACGACGACCACCCTCAGCATAGAGACTCTACCCAACCTGCCCATAACCGCGTCAGACATTGCCTGAGAGACTAATAAAGACAAACGTCTGGCGCGGGTGTTGCATTGGGTAGAGAAAGGGTGGCCGGAAAGGGACAACGACGAGTCCGTCAAAACATTCCGAAACCGCCAAATGGAACTCTCATTATTAAAAGGGTGCATACTATGGGGGGATAGGGTGGTCATTCCAGAAAAGCTACAAGGGAAGGTTCGGGAACTGTGACACGAGGGGCACCCTGGCATCGTTAGGACTAAAGCCCTGGCCAGAAGTTACGCTTGGTGGCCAGGGATGGACAAACAAATTGAGACCTGGGTAGCAAGGTGCCAACGATGCCAGGAAACTAGGCCAAGCCCACCCACAGCACCCGTCCTAGAGTGGGAAACCCCAAGGGGACCTTGGTCTAGGATTCACATAGACTTCGCCGGGCCCACAAAAGGACACACCTTCCTTATAACAGTAGATGCTTACTCCAACTGGCTGGAGGTAAGCAACATGAAGACGACAACCACGGAGGCCGTGATCAAGGAACTCTGCAAACTCTTTGCAACACACGGCCTCCCAGACGTCGTCATTTCCGACAACGGGCCCCAATTCACCTCGCTGGAATTCAAAAAATTCCTAGTGGAAAGGGGCATCCGCCACGCGCTGACAGCACCGGTGTACCCGGCGGCGAACGGTAGGGCGGAACGGATGGTCCAATTCACTAAGAAGACCATCCGGAAAATAGACCACGGGGAGATCCAGGAGAAAATAAACAAACTACTCTTCACCCAACACATCACCCCAAATACCACAACGAATAAGAGTCCAGCCGAACTATTAATGGGGAGGAAATTAAGGTCCCCACTCGACAGGTTACACCCCACGTATAACCCGGAGAAGCCCCCAGACTCAAACAGCAAACACCGAACCTTCGCACCCAGCAACCCCGTATACGCAAGAAACCTAACGGGAGACCCACTATGGATACCGGCCGTCATCACACAAATAACAGGCCCACACTCGTACTGGCTACAAACAGCAGACGGACGAGCGTGGAAACGCCACATCAACCAACTAAGGTCGAGGACTACCAACCAAGAGACCACCGATGCACAAACAGGCGAAACCAACCCCCACAACACAAACCAAGGGGGAAGGGAATACCCAGGGGACCAAAACCAAAGAAGAATAAACCAGCCGTACTTACCGGAAAGCAGCCATCACGACCCCTCGCCAGAAAGAGACAGCCAGGCCAGCTCGACCGACCTGGAAAGACCGAGCGGGAGCAGCGAAACCCGCAGCTCAACCAACCCAGGAGGCCCAGGAGGGAGCTATGGAGAGCGGACTGGCCTGACCAACCAGCCGGTTCCCACGACGGCATCAGGAGCAGCAGAGATACCGACCGAACCGGCCGGGATCCAACCTACGATTGAGCTGCGCAGGTCCAGTAGGCTCAGACGGAGCCCCACCTACCTACGTGACTGCGCGACGTAAGGACTGAACCAAGAGGGGAGGGGTTTTCTGTCCTTAATTAGCATTCTTGAGATCCCCGTGCTTTGATTGGCCAAAGCGCGGGGCTCTCTGATTGGTCAGGTGAGCCGTGCCGATTGGCTCACTGAGAATCTCCCGCGATTGGTCCATTCGAATCGCGGGAGATTCAAAGCGGTGCCATTGGCCGCAGCCACCGCGGCTAAAGGAATAAAAGACGCGGGCTTTTTCCTTTGTGCCAGTTCGGTTCCAACCTCAAATAAAAGAGCATGATTTGAAGTCACCGACTCCTGGCATCATTTCGCGGACACAACACCTAGAAAAAATCAAAGCTATTATTAGAAGCCAACATGAGTTTGTTAAAACAAACCAACCAGATCATGCCAGACAAATCTTATTCCCTTCTTTGACAAATTTGTGGACTAATGAAATGCTATAAAAAGTGTACTTGAACTTCAGTAAGTTATTTGACAAGCTAGACCATAGCCTACTACCATAGCCTATTACCATAGTCAAAATAGGTAAGAAATTAGTAAAAGAACACTCTATCCACTTTAGACAAATACAGATCACCTGGACCAAAGAGTTTACATTCCAGGATACTGAAAAAAACTGGCAGATGTGATTTCAGAAGCATCGAACAAAAACTTTAAGCTCCAATGCCAGAAGGACTGGAAAAGAGTTGATGTGATTCCAGTTTCCAAGAAGCAGAAAAAAGTGGATTAAGGAAAAAACTGAAGACCAATTAGCTCGAAATCAATACCTGGGAAACCCAGGAAAAGGTAAGTAGTGGATTTGTGAGCACCTAGAAATGCACAATATGTTAATTGGAAATGGACATGGATTGGTTAAAAATACATTAGTGCCACCACCAGATGGATTTGCAGTTGACTGACCAACTACAAACGATTAATGGAAAAAAATGGCAGAGATAATTAATCCATATGGTACAAAGAAAAATAAGAAAAGCCTAGTTCAATCACAGCAAAGAACCAAGTCCTTGAAATACTAGTGATTGAATCAGGAGGGGAGAAACTATTTGTCTGGTATGGAATAAAGACTCCTGCCTTAGGCAAGGCCTTTGGACTAGAAGGCTCCTAAGTCTCTTCTAACTCTAATATTCTATGTTTTCAGTAATATAATAAAGGAATCATTAATTACAATAACTGTATCTGGATGAATAATACAAGTACTGAATATCAAAACTTGATCTATGTTTTGGTATTTAATTCTTACATCAGAAAAAAGTCACTATAATGTATATAGTTTTTTGCACAGTAAAAGAGGAAATTGATTTGTATTAAGGTAGTTGTTTAACAATTACATTTGGGACTGGCAATTCAATTGTTCAGCAAAGAAGTCACTAAGTGAAACATGACTGTGCTTATGATCTTACTTCACCTTTCCTTTGCTACAAAGATAGTAAAAGTGGAGATTGGTTGCAGTTACCTTTTCATCATCATCATAACTGTGAACAGTTGCAGTTAGCCTACTTTTAGACATCTGGTTTGCATGTCTCCCTCTGTTTTTTGTCTCTAACCATTCAGCATTTGGGGAGTGGGGAGGGGGAGAAATCCAGGCAGTTTACATATTCTTCCCTGATTTTAATCCCATAATTTTACCACTGTAAGGTAACTGCAAGATAGTAGCTCCACCCAAATAGTCTTGTAAACTAAATAGAATTTTGAATTTATGTCTATGGTTTAATCTAAGGCCTTCATTACCATGGTACATATGTTCTTATCAGTATAATTTTATTTGTTTAATGACAAAAATTGCTTTTTTGGAAAAAAAAAAAAACCTGGTTAATATTTGATTGACTTCAACCTCTCTCTGAATTTTATTCTTTGTTACACATGTTTCATGATAATCTGGAATTCTTATAGCATTGTAATAAGTTCATTAAATTAATGATTTATGAGGTTTTTACCTCTAAGGGAGTAAATTAACAAACTTACATTAACATTTTAAAAGGAAACTACCATTTCTGGATCACCAGGTCAATGTTTCACATTTGTCATTAGATCTTTAAGGCTAACCATAGACTTAACCTCTAAAGTCACCTGTTAGTATGTAGAATAAATGGAAGGAGATTCTAAATTCTACAACATATAGATTTAGCATATTTTCATATTTTATAATGGAAAACATAATAGTATCAAATATGTTAGAACTCTAAGCAGTATAACATTTTTACTATTCTATTGTTCAGTTTTTCAAGACAAAGTATATAAAATTTGATTAAAATCAACTAAAGAATAACCAAGACATTGGTTTGTACAAGGCTAACATAGTGCATATCAACATCAAGTAATAGAATTTGACTGATGTATTTATTTGACTAGCTCTACTTTGATTTTAGGGGTATTCTGTATCAGGCAGCAAATAATCTTAGATCAGTCTTGCACTTGCATTAAGGTTGGTTTCCTGATTATGCTTGGGGAAATGTCTTCTCTAACAGCAAGCTATGCGCAAATTCTGGAATGTGAACCATGCTGTCACTGTAGGATCCTTGGTACCAAAGATATCCTACAAATCCAGTTGTTTACCATATTCTCACCTCTAAGCATTTTTGCTGGAGCAGAACTTAATCAACACTAGTTTACCCCAGAATGAATAAAAAAAAGACTGGAATTAAAAAAAGAGGGATTTTCAGGATACATCAGACTAAACAGGGTGTTCCTCTTTCTCTGTGGCAGTGGATGCAGTAAAGTGGTCTTACTTTTCTGAGTCCACAAATTAACAGTATTTTTCTGTTTTGTGAGAAATTTCCTCCAACATTTAAATATAAGTTTTCTTAAACTTATTGAGACATGATGCATTTATTTACAGTACATTACCTTACTGTGAATCATTTGACCAACCATTTTATCCACATATTCCTTCTGTTATATTTATATAACTGAAGACAAAGTTTGCTAAAGTGAGCATGAAACATCTTTTTTATATGTTAATCTTAAATACATGAAAGATCAATAAAGATCAATAAACAAATAATAATTTATAAAGATAAGGTGGGAAGGTAAGGGTTATTTTATAGAGATATTCATTAAAAGTCAGGTGATAGGTCAGTTCAACATTATTTCTTGGCTGCCTGAAGTCAAAGTTCTCCTGGAACTAGACACTCAGATGAAACAAAGGATGAATGTTTATATACCTCTCCTTTGTCTGATCTGGATTCAGCTGCTCAGGCAACATTCTTCATTGTAAATTTTATTTCAGCAAAGAGTTGTTCCAGAGTTGCAGAAAGACTGTGCTTCTAAGGTCTAGAAAGGCACCATGCCTTATGTGCTAAATTCTGTTCCTTGTAAGGCCTACCAGATTCTTTGGGGCTGTGATTCAGCTCAGCGGAGGACTCTAATAGGCTTCTGTTGGCTTTGAAGATGCATTGGTAAGTCCATTAAGGAAATCTAATTAATTGTTCAATTAGGATAAAAAAATAGTTGCAAAGAGGGGAAACTCAGATCCCTAGCCCTATAATTATGCAGTTTGAGAGAGGAGTAAAATTCAGGGGTTTTTTTCTCCTTCTCTGGTTGGTCAAAGGTAATTTTTTAATACTGTGCCAGTTCAAAAAGTGGAGGGTCATTTCACCTAGGTCAGGTTCACAAAAGGCATCCCATTTCTGATTCCTCTTACAGTTGGGGTGGTTAACATCAATAAGATTTGTAATCCATTTAGCTTTCTAACTAAAGTCAGGAGTTTGGTTGATTGGACAATATTTGTCTGAGATGGTATAAGGACTCCTGCCTTGTGTAGGGTTAGATTAGAAGACCTCCAAGGTCCCTTCCAGCTCTATGATTCTAAGATATAAACTTCCTTTATCTTTCCACAATGGAAGTTTTATCTTATAAGCAGCACTGACACAAAATCTGAGTATAAGATCACATCTCTGTGTGGCTAAGGGAAACATTTTATTGGAACAACTTGAAATGAATTACATTTCACACTCTTAATTATTTTAGTTGAGTACATGATAAATTTCTCAAGTGTAGCACCACAGGCTACAAATAGCATTTAGGTTTATTAGGTCCTTTTTCAATACCAATGTTAAGAGACTAGCAATAACAGTAAGTGAAATTAGCAGAACAAAATTAAAAATAATTGCCTTGGGTATGCATAAACTCATGTCAGCTGATGCTACAACTCAAAATAAAATAGCACTGGAAAACATTGTCAAGGACATTTAATTCTCTGTAAAAAATCATTTTTTCATTAAGAACTTGAAAGCAGAACCAATGATAAACAAAATTTGATATGATCCTTTTTAAAAGTGTTTAAACTGTACTTTGTAGGAAGAGAAAAATCAGTGTGAAAGAAATGCAGATTAATTAGAAAAATCAATATAATAAAATTGCTAATTTAATTTTTCATTCATGTAAGATTATTAAAGGATATCTACCTTATTTTTATTTTTATTAGAAAACAAATAATGCACCTGCAACTGATGAGTACCATGGCAGTTTTCAAGCTGGATTTTAGCTCTGAGAAAGCCTTGGTGCTTTCTGATTACCTATGGTAGAGTCAGGATGGCAGTGGTGCATCCATCTTTGTCCCCTTTGATCTCTCAGAGGCTTTTGATACTGTTAACCATGATATCCTTCTAGACACCTCCGTGAGTTGAGGATTAGGAGCACGGGTTTACAGCAAGGGTGGGATTCTACAGGTTTGCACCTATTCTGTAGAACTGGTTAACATTCTAAGCAGTTTAGAGAACCAGTTGTTAGAAGAAATTACTGGCCTAATCCTGTAAGGAAGGCAGGAAGGAAACATTCTGGTGTTGCTTACAGAAACTGCCTCTCCATTAACTGTTATTACATTCTTGGCAGGACTAGACTTCCTGTCTCAGGAACATTTCTGGAGTTTTTCCCCCCTCCTTTGCTGGTACTTTGCTTATGTGGAATTCAAAATTACAATGGCACTGAAAAAAGTGACTTTTGACCACTTTTCACACTTAGGACTGTTGCAGCATCCCCACAGTCATGAGAGGCCAGGTGAAGAGATGTGTGCCTCGATGTGAGTGATATTGAGTTGGCCACACCCGGTCAATAACATGACCACCCAGTCACAGGACCACCAAGCCACACCCACCACCTAAGCCACACCCACAGAACCAGTTGTTAAAAAATTTGAATCCCACCCCTGGTTTACAGTAATTCTCTTCCTTTTCTCTGGGATCAGTTTCCATCAGTGTTAGTTGAGGAAGAGAGATTATAAATTTCTGCAAGGTTCTACTCTCTCCCATCCTTTTCAAAATATATATAAATCCCTATGTGAAATTATCTGACAGTTTGGGATTCAGTACCATGTTTTGTCCCCAAGCCAGCCAAGAGAGGCTGCCAAGAATCTATCCTATGCTTGGACATGTGAGGAGTTTTCTGAGTCATAACTTTTTATGATTCAAATCTACCAAGACCAAGTGAATATAGATGTTAGGGATAGCCAGATCTTGGGATAATGCATCTTTGATTTTGAATTGGTAGCCTTTCTCACTTCAGTTGGGAGGGGGGTTGTCTTCCTAGAATAGCAGCTTCTGCTTGAAGAAGAAGTGTCAGCTGAGGCCAGAAAAATATTTGCAAAAGTCCAACTGGTGTGCCAATTATATCCTTTCTTTGATTGGGCCCTTCAGAAAGTATCTTGTGTTTGAACAGTGTTGAGCAGTGATTCCATTTCAGATGGCTCCCCGCCCCCCCCCCCAAAATGGCTTCATATCATTCATGTAAAGTGGATGTAATAGTTTAGCAGATATTTTTGATATTTGATAGCCATGGTCTGACTTGTTTAGTACTGTTGACAGAAGAATCAGAGCAATGATAAACACTAATGATCTTCTTGTAAGATTCCTCTCTTGATGCTAACCTATCTTAATCCATCATAATTGACCAGCATCTGTGGCTTCCATTGTGCCATTGATTTTTGCACAAAGCTTCTGATGTTTCTACCAGATTTGCTTTTTCTAGACACTTGATAATCCAATCACGCGGCAATGCCTTTTTGTAATCAATCCATGCTACATTCAAATTGGTCTTCCTTCTCTTGCAGTTTCCAAAATAATCTTGTCAATTAGAAGTCAGTATTTTGTTCCTCTACTGTTTGTGTGGGTTCCTTTCTAGGTAAACAGAAAGAGCTTGTTTTCAACTAGATGCTGTTGGACTGCATCTGCTACCATACCAGTTAGCCATTGCCTGGTGCTGCACTTTTGGTTGGATCTTTTATTATCAGTAGGTTTTGCCAAATGTTAGCCACTTTTCAATTTTACCTCATTGTAGTATGTTTTAAACTGCTTGGCAATGAATGAGTGTAGATTGATCAGCAGTTTCAGCCAAAATACATGCAGTTATCTATCTGCTGCTGATCAATTTTTTATCTTCCTTGTTTTTTTCTCCACCACTTCTGCTGTTACAAGTTCTTCCATTTCAGATTTATTTTTTTCTTATCCACTGCAATTGACCAAGCTGCATTCTTATTCTTGTATTTCTTTGGTTTTATTACATATCTATATCCAGAACTGCACAGTTTCTCCTAGGTGATGACTGATTCACTGCAGTCTCCATTTATGAATTTGTGAAAAGATTTCTGATTGGATTTAAATTAGAAACTCTGCCTACAATTTTCAATTTGTGCTGATCTTCTTGGCTATAGTTATTATTTGCTATTTGTTATTGTTCTTTCTGAGACAGAGGAGAGTGTGCTTGGTTTCAGAATAAAAACAATTCAATAGGTATGCTAACTTCCTATAATGCCAATTCCCCTGATTTGTCTCTATGGTTTAAATTACTTTTGTCAAGGCTTTGGTGTTTGTTTGTTTGTTTGAGTAAGCTTTTGTAATTCTTCCAATTTTGCTACTGTGAATGGTTTGTCACACAGTGAGATGTTTAGATTGAATCTGGCATTTTAATCCATCTATTGAGTTCTTCCAAATGACCTGGGATAGGCAGATGTGCAAGGGTGGGATCCGACTGGTGTAACTACCAGTTCGGTGATTTACATTTTGCTATGTCAACCGCAGCTGTGCCGCACAAAGCAGCTGTGGTTGAAAAACCAGGAAATAAAGGTCAGGTAAGAGCCCAGGCAGGCGGGGGGACCAAAACAGCAGCAGACATAGAACCAGTTCTATATCTACTGCTCTTCAGAGCTACCAATTCTACAGAGCCGGACCAGTAGAATCATACCCCTGCAGATGTGGATGCTTGATGATGTTAGCGGTCATGTTGCAAGATGTAAGCTGTTTTGAGTAAAGATGCCTTTTGCAATTGATTGATGGTGATTTTGTCAATGCCAATGGTGTTTAAATAGTGCTCCATTAAACTAGTTGTATTATTGTACAAAAATGGGCTCAAATTACAAGGAAGTAAACTGTAGTTGAGTATCAGCAAAACAATACTAATAGTAGATGTTGTTCAATGGTGGGTAGAGACTGCCTCACAGATAGTAGAAAATCCTTTAATAGAAAATTGTAATCAGAGATGGGATGACCATCGGCAGGAGGCTGCAATGGTAAATTTATTTATTAGTCAAGTGATAGGAGACGTACTTTAGAACATGGGCATGACTAGCCCAAGATATTTTGCCTAAGGATGTAAAATCAATTCCATTTGCTCGTATTACGCCGATAGATCTGACAGTTTATCTCAGTTTAAAGAACTTCAAGAAATTTGACGGAAAGAATGGGGAATTCATTAATTCCATTGGAGAGGTGTTGTGTTAAAGCTTGACTTAATTCAAAATAAAGATCTCAAATTCAAATAAATAAAAACAACACAAATATCATCACCATACTGTACTGCATAAAAAGACTGAACTATTATGTCAGAAAACTATCATGCACATTTTTATCTCCATCCCAGAAACACAAAATAGTTTTATAGAGTTGATATAATATTTGCTGAACCATAAATGCTCAATCTATAAATATTAAAGCATACAATAGAACTTACACGGTTTCTTTTCATTTTAGAAAATAATTTTAAATGAGTTTTTGTTTTGCATGAAATAAGATCAGAACTAGAAAGATTATGAAGTTTCGTTGTTGCCTCTATCTGGATAATAAGACCAGATGTCTCAATTGTGGCTTCATTAATATTCTGAATTTCTCTATTTAATTTTTAAGAGCAACAAAATATAATTGTTATATAGATCTACCTGTTAAGTCTGGAGCATGGGTGCGAATAGTGGAGATGAGCCGGTAGAAACAGTGAACTTCAAACTCTTTATTTACATGGTGTGACAGCTCAGCTCAATGGCTACTATAGCCTTCCTTATATAGGCAACATTAACTATTCAACCAATAGCAATCTGGGAGCACTAGCTCCGTTAACCAATGAGAATGGCCTGTTAATGGCCAATCAGATGCTCCTGAACGGACCAATCCGATCTTGCCATTAACAGCCAATCAGAAGTGCAGGGCCAGAACCCTGCACTTGACTTCAAGCTCAAGATAACTTTATTTAACATTCATTCACAACACCCCTTTCCCCCGGCTTCTGCTTACGGGGCGCGGTCACATAGTCCTTGAGGTAGAACAGTTGTTTTATTAGTCTTTTTGATTTTCGTTGTGTGCCTGGCATTTGGCTGCACTCTTGTTGAGGTAGATCGTTGTTTAGCGAAAGGGGTGCCTCTGGTTCAGAGTTCGCATTTCCGTTGTCACCATTATCTTCGGTAACTCCCTGAGGTGAGCTCACTCCCATCCCTGGTTCCTGTTCCTGCGTTTCAGTACTGCTATCGTTCTCTTCGAAAAGATTTTCCTCTAGTTGAAATTCGTCTTCCTCTGTATCTCCCCCCCTCCTCAGTTTGGTTATAAGGGAGTTCAGAATTGCGTGACTGCAGCCGCAATCGTAGTTGATCTATGTGGCGCTTCCAAAGTCTATTGTCAGGGCACTGGACAAGGTATGATCTTGGGCCGGTTACGCGGATTACGGTCACTTCTACCCACAGCGGATCGCCCAATAAGTTTTTAGTGAATACTAAATCGCCTACTTGGAAGGTACGGCATCGGCCGCTGGATCCGAGGGGTTTTTCCAGTTTGTAGGCTGAGTGTAAGCGGTCGAGGTGGGAGCGGAGCTTTTGTCCCATTCGCAGCTCGGCGGGAGTTTTGTTGGTGACGCTGTGAGGTGTGATGTGCTGTAGGAAAAGAATTCGGTTGATTTTCTCGTCGATATTGTCGTAGTCTATTTTTTGTAGTGTTCTCTTGACAAATTGTACCATGTGCTCAGCCCTACCGTTGGCTGCAGGGTGCACAGGCGAAGTGAACGCATGTCGGATACCGCGGTCAGCCAGGTACTGTTCAAAAGACAGCGCGGTAAATTGGGGCCCGTTGTCGGATACCAGAACGTCTGGTAATCCATGGGTTGCAAACAGTCTTTCCAGTCTTTTGATGACCGCTTCGGTGGTTGTGTTCCTCATTCGGTGAATCTCTAGCCAATTCGAGTAAGCGTCGACGGTTAACAAGAATGTGTGGCCTTTGGTCGGCCCAGCAAAATCTAGATGGATAAGGGGCCAGGGTCCCCGCGGCGTCTCCCTTCGGTTGGGGTTGCCTTTGGTGGAGCGTTGCTTACTTCTTGGCATCTCTGGCAAGTTTTGACCCACGATTTGATTTGTCTGTCTATGCCTGGCCACCACGCATAGCTACGTGCGAGGCCTTTCATGCGCACGATGCCAGGGTGGCCATCGTGCAAGGTTCTTAACAGTGCCTGTTGGAGTCTTTCTGGGATAATGACTCTATCGCCCCAGATGATACAGCCCTTTTGCGAGAACAACTCTGTTTGATGACTTTTGAATGGTGCAAAGTCGTCTGGTACTTGGTCCAATGGCCATCCGCGTTCCACCCATGTGAGGACTCGTGCTAAGATCGGGTCGCGTTTTGTTTCTCTCGCGATATCACAGGCAGTTAATGGCGGCGTATGAAGTGTCTCAATCTGCAACGTTGTTATCGTTGGTGCGGGATCATTGATGGTTTTCTGGGAGCAGTGCATGGCTCAACACGTCGGCGTGGGGAATGGCTTTACCGGGGCGGTATTGTAGCTGATAATTGTAGGCAGCCAAGAATTCTGACCAGCGGGTCATCCTGGGAGAAAGCATGCAGGGAATTGGCTTATCCCCAGCGATTATCCCCAGCAACGGTTTGTGGTCAGTTACTATAGTAAAAGCCCGGCCATACACGTACTCATGGAATCTTTTAACAGCCGATACAATTGCCAGGGCTTCTTTATTGATCTGGCTATAATTTCGCTCAGTTTTCGAGAGTGTTTTTGAAAAATAAGCAACAGGGGCTTTGCTACCATTAGGTAATACATGGCTCAAAATGGCGTCCACTCCAAAAGGCGATGCATCACATGTGATATTCAACATAAAGTTTCATTGTACTGCATTAGTACAGCATCAGAAGTCAATAGTTTTTTTACATTACGGAACGCCTGCTCTTCTCTGTGATCCCATACCCAAATTGCTTTTTTATCTAGTAAGCGATGTAAAGGCTCAGCAACAGTCGCCTTGTGCAGCAAGAATACGTGATAGAAATTGATGAGGCCTAAAAATGCCTGGAGGTCGGCTTTGTTCCGGGGTCTGGGAGCGTTTTTTATTGCTCTCAATTTGCTATTGGTAGGGTGAATACCCTGACTGTCAATCAAGTACCCTAAGAATTCAACACGATCTGTACACAGCTTGCACTTATTTTTCTTCACCTTCAGGCCTGCTTCTTGGAATTTTTGTAAAACCAGTCTTAAACGATCCCGTAAAATTTTTGGAGTGGGGGCAGCAATGAGCACATCGTCAAAATAGGGGACAACGTCTTTGATCCCCTGCAAGAGTCTCTCCATTAGGCTCTGAAAGATCCCCGGGGCTACACTGACTCCGAATTGGAGCTGTGTACACTTAAAGGCACCTCAGTGCCTGTGCCATTTTTTCATCAACCGGCAGTTGCTGATAAGCCTGAGCTAAGTCTAGTTTAGCGAAGACTTTTCCGTCCCCCAGGGAATGGAGGAGGTGTTGCACCACTGGCACCGGATATGGATTTTGTTGCAGGGTGTGGTTTAGGGTGGCTCGGTAGTCCCCACAAATTCTAATGGAGCCGTCCGGCTTAATCGGTGTCACGATTGGGGTTTCCCATGAGGAGTGATCAGTTGGCTTTAACACTCCCTGGGCTATCAACTTATCAAGCTGTTCGTCGATTTTTGGCTGTAGCGCGAACGGAACTCGACGAGGCTTAAGGCAGATGGGAGCTATTTTTGGTTTAAGGCTAAAGGATATCGGGGTCCCCTTGTACTCGCCTAGCTTTTCCGCGAAGATGTCCTTGAACTCGTGGGCGAGGTCCTCCTCCCAGTCACGGCTGCCGATTCAGTTAATGCCTGCCACTTCAATGCCGAGTGGTGCGAACCATTGCAGGCCCAACAGGCTAGGCCGGTCCTTGTCGATCACTGTCAGGGGTAAGTACGCTGTGCGATTCTTGAATGAAATCTGGACTCGACTGGATCCTACGACTGGAATCCGGTTCCCCCGGTAGTCTTTTAACACGAGCCTTTGGAATTGAAGGTCTTGGCGCTGGATAGTAGGGATGAGTTGCTTGAGGGTCTTCCACAAGACCATTGAAAGAGACGATCCCGAGTCAACTTCCATTTGGCAAGGCTGATTTTCGATGTCCACTTTAACTTGAATTTTCTTGGCATTCAGTGAAGAGGCATGGCCAATAGTGAGTGTTTGGTGAGCCTCTTCTCGTCTCATTAGGCGATTCACGGGTTGGTTTCTGTAGGAGTGGTTTGCTGGTTCTCGCCTTACAGGACGGTTTCCTGTCGATTGGCGAAAATTGGACCCCTTCGAGGTCTGGCTGGGTCCAAGGAGACTTCTGCAGACCCGTCCGATATGGCCTCATTTCCCACACTCATGGCAGAGCGCGTCGCGGAATTTGCAATCAGAGTGGTAATGGTTGGCCCCGCAGCCAGTGCACGGTTGCTGGGACTTCGGGTAACGGTCCCGATCGGACCGCAGTTGATGGACCTCTTCTTCATCACTGTCTGACAACGAAGAGAGGTCCTCATGGTGGGCCGTCGAAAGCTGTCCTTCCGACTTAGGTGAAAGTTCGCCGGCTGGTTGGTGTGTCGGAGTGCGATTTCGGCGTAGTTGGGCAGCCGATCTCTTGGTCGCCTCCGCTGCCATAGCCTCAGCGATGGCATCGGCAAGGCTAATGTCACCCTTAGCCATTATTTTACTCTGCACGTTTAGAGCATCTAATCCTAGAATTACTCGGTCTCTCAAGGCCTCCTCTAGGTCAGCGAAATCGCAGAGGCCTCCCAAGTTTCGGAGGTCCGCAATGAAATCGGCAACGCTTTCTCCTTTACGCTGGTTCCTTTGGTAGAACTTGTGCCATCTTACGAGCGTTGGAACGGTCAGTGCATAGTGGGCCCTTAGTAGCGGTTCGAGGACGTCCCAGTCCATGGCCTTTACTTCAGCCGGTTTCGCTAGCGCCTTGGCCATTTTGAATACGGTCGGCCCACAATGCGTCAGGAATACTGCCTGTTTTTTCCCGGTTGTGGCATCCTTCAGATTATTCGTTTCCAAAAACATTTGGAAATGGTCCATGTAGGACTCCCAGTCCTCTTGAGCTGGATCGAACGGAGTGGGTGGTACTACGCCGCCGGACATGGTTCCACCGTTGTGCGTTTCAGCCACATGCTTGGTTGTCTTCGTCGTTGTTTTAGTTAGCTCTGACGTCATCCAATCCCACCCTCGTCGCCAGTGTTAAGTCTGGAGCATGGGTGCGAATAATGGAGATGAGCCGGTAGAAACAGTGAACTTCAAACTCTTTATTTACATGGTGTGACAGCTCAGCTCAATGGCTGCTATAGCCTTCCTTATATAGGCAACTTATTAACTATTCAACCAATAGCAATCTGGGAGCGCTAGCTCCGTTAACCAATGAGAATGGCCTGTTAATGGCCAATCAGATGCTCCTGAACGGACCAATCCAATCTTGCCATTAACAGCCAATCAGAAGTGCAGGGCCAGAACCCTGCACTTGACTTCAAGCTCAAGATAACTTTATTTAACATTCATTCACAACACTACCTATTGTCATAAAAATGTATAAGATTTTAAGTACCTTAACAGAAAGGATTAAATGGCTGCTTAGAGAAAGAAGTGGTAGTATCGTGAATAGCCTAGTTTTTTTCTTTTCTTTTTATAAACCTAGGTTACAGATATGAAACCTCCTGAAGCAAAACCTTATTCTTGACCATGTTCTCATTATTAGAAACAAATAAATTCTCAAAACCATGGGTCAGGTGAGACGATTCCAAGAATGTGATATACCAGCTCAAGGACAAAATAATTGAAACTTTAGGAAAAAATTAGCAAGCTTGAGCATATCTGGTGACTTTGAAGATTCTGTCATTGGAACAATAAAGGATAAGAAGGGCTAAACTCTATCCATACCTTTGTTGAACAGCTTGAGATAAACTTTGCTTTTCCATTCTGTATCAGTCTGGTTGGGATGGACTACTCTGTTTGCAGTTAGTTTTAAGCTGCAAAAATGAGGCATGTATAGAATGAATGCAGAAGATTCTAGTTAAACATTAGGGAAAATGGTAATGGTTAACACATAACTTATGAGCACTTCAAGAACTGATAGGCACTTATAGTAGAATATTTAAATGGAACTGAATAAGCATTTGTCATGGTTGTTATAGTTTTTTGCATCTTACACTGAGTGTGTGATTCACTAAACTAAAGTAGGTACTAGAACCTTGTGAGGTCTCTGCCTTTTTTTTTTTTTTTAACAAACTTTATTCAGTTTTCACATTAAAAACAAAAATCTCTTTTTGGTGGACAACATATTTCCAGGTCATCATCTTTACATACAAATATGACAGAAATTATACAATGATATATGCATACTTAATTCTATTATTACCTTTTCCATTCCAAATTTTCAGTAGGGAGAGAAACAAACACATTAATTCTAGCCTCTTTCCTTAATTTCAATCAATTTTGTTTCATTTCAATTATTTCAAATTAATCCTTTAGTATTTGTTTTTAAACATAAACAATATGTATTTACCTAATAAATACTAATAAGGTTTAATTCTAAATTCTTTCATTAATCCCAATCTAAACATTTAATTTCATTTCAATTATTTCAAATATAATCCTTAATATTTATTTTAAAAATACAAATAAACAATATATATTTGCCTAATAGTGGTAATAATGAAGTTACCAATGTCTCTCCTTGCTTTTAATAATCTATATTAAACTTATTAATTTAGCTGGTTCTTTAGTCTGTCACATTCCCTTTCAATTATACACATTTAATAAGCTCTAAATTGATACAGATCTTAACACACCCACACAAAAAGAAAAAAGAACAAGTATAAGTTTCCCCTCTTTTACTATTTTGAGTGTGACACTTTAATGATTAGAATATACCTTTATTCCCTCATCTTAATTCCCAATAAACCATTAGTCATTACATCTTCTCAATTGGATTCCGCAGCATATTTCCCCCCCTTTAATAAGAGTTATCAATATCTATATTACCCTATTTTCTAAATATTTTTAATTGCAGAAATATTCTTATTACCCCTTGTCATCCTGCAGAATCCCCCTTTTAATTCATCAACCATTATCTCTGAAAAGGCCATTTCTTTTCAACATTTTACTAGTTCTGTGGTTCTTTCTGTCACATGCCTGTTTCTTACTGCTTCTCTGGTGCATTGTCCAGGGAGCAAACCCGCGAGTCTCCTCCCGCTCTCTTCCCCATGTCTTTTCTCATTCTTTCTACTTTTCCTGACTTCACAAGTATTCCTTCTTTTAATTGTAAAGAAACAATTTCCTTTCAACATTTTACTAGTCTTACTGTTTCTCCTCCCTCTTTTTTCCCCATGACTTTTCTCATTTCAATTTATTTCCTTCTTAATATCTTCCCTTTCCCTTTTCTGCTGAATCTTCCTGCCTTTTCTAACTTCACAATTATTCCCTCTTTTAATTGCTTTCTTATAATTCAACTTTTTAACCTTCCTTCTTTCCCCACTTCTTTGCAATGTTCTTTGCGTTAATTGTCCATTCAAATTGAGTCAATTCCTGCTCTTCTGAGAATCTTTCTTCTTGTTCTTCAATTGCCATTTCCATTTTTTCTAGCACAGAGCAAAGTGATTCGCCTCTTTCCTGTAGTAATTCTCTCATATTTTTAAGTTCCATTTTTAAGTCCCAAAGAGATATCATCATTCTTATATTTTATAATCCTCAAAGTCCAAAAACAACAACAACAACCACCCACTTTTACTTTCCTTCTTTCTTCTTTCAATTTTTTAAAGTTATCAGCTATTCCAGTTCAAGGTTCATACCAAAAACATCAGTCAGTCCCACAAACCTTCCTTGCTTTTTTCTTTATTCTGGTTCTGCTTTCACTTTCTAAAATTCTTACTTTGTTTCAATATTTCTGTAATTTTATACCAGTTCATTCAAAAACAAAATGCTTTCCTTTTTATTTGAACTAAGTTTTTATCAAAAGGTGACACTCTCCATTATATGAAGTCTTCACTTTTTTTCCCCTATATTTTTGTTTAAGGTTTTTCGAACCTCAATATTCCAGGACAATCCAGTCTCCAATTTATAAACTTTATTATTATTATTCTTTGGCAATATTAAGTCCAGCTTTAATTTTATACTTGATTATTCCCAAATTATTTTAGTCCAATTTCATTAAATCTTTAATTCCAGCTTCTTCCTTTCCCAGTTCGAAGCCCCATTTAGCTGTCAAAAATATTTTCCTTTTTTTTTTTCTCTGTCCCTTTGTAATTTCGCAGCTCACTTTTCTTTTCTTAAAAATTCCATATTACTTTAATCCCAGGGTACTTTTATTTGGTTATACTGCCCAGTTGTCCCGGTTCAGATGTTATCCACCTCTTTCTTCCCTCCTGCACAAATCTTAGTCAAGCTGAGTCATCCTCTTTGGGATGGCCATTTTAGACCATCGCTGCAGTCGTCTTTGGGAGGAAAAAAAGCCAAGCCCAGAGGGGGGAGATGCGGCTCCCCACAGACAGGCTTTATGCTTCCTCTTACTCCGCTGCCCCTCGAAGGCAGTTTCAGCCCCTAATCAGGATAATTGGGGCTCTCCGACGAAAGAGCACGAACGATAGTCGCAGAGAGTTGCAATCTACCATCCATTGGCGAGGATGCTCCGCCTTCTTCCTCAGGTCTCTGCCTTTTTGTGAAGTTGTTGAGCTAACTACACAAGCTAACTACACTTTTCTAACTACAGTTGCAGAAAATTGGGAGTTTGTTTTCTTGCCTTTTTATAGAAAATTCACAAAGAGTTGGAGTGAGAAACTCACATTATCATGTGTACTATAAAGTAGCTTTAATGTTATAAACAAAATATTTTTTTACCAACCAAAATAAAAACATTAGGAAATCCTGGTCCTACTTGTGAGTTGCACAGATTCGTCCAATTTGTGCCAGACACTAAAGGGCATGTGTTATATATAATCACAAATTTTTCTTTTCTTTTTTTTTAAATTTAAATTAAAGTTTATTTAAGTTTCATATATTTAAAACATTTAAAAAGAAACAAACAAACATATAAACAAATATATATACATATATACATTTTGCAGCAGGCATTGAGCCTTGGTTACACTTTTCTTTTCTTTTTTTCTTTTACCCCATAATATTGACATGATCTACCTTGTTACAATACCTCACATGAAAGTTTTTCATTCCCAGATTAAATTTTCTCTTCAATCATGATTTTATTGGGACTTGCACAAAACAATTTCCTACTTAATTGTTTTTCTGATGTCAGTAGTTAGCTAAAGATGCAGTTTTCTATTTCTTTTTTTTATCCATTTGCAAAGATCATTAACTGGGAATATTCTTTTTAGTTTATTATTCATGTAAAGTAATATATTAACATAATTATTTGTGTCTTTTTGATTGCATTAATAAAGAATCCCTTGGAAAGATAAAAACAAGAAGGCTAATAGTCAAATTGCAAGATCAAGGACAGGTTACAAGTTAAACTATCACTATATAAACAAGAGAATGTATCTACAACATTTTTATCTGTATTGTTACAGTGACAGGCAAATATTTGAGATGTATGCTCTCAGCACTTAAGATGCACAGAATAAAACAAAAGAAAAAAAAAAGAAAAAGATTAATTTGCCAAAGTTCAGCAAGTGAAATATGAGAAGCAAATAACTGATTCTGGATTAGCTAATTTTTGGATAGATGACTGGGGGGTGGGGGAAATAGGCTATGATTGCTTTGAAAGGAGAGTAGTAACACAACTATTAGTGACCAAGATGGTTTTGTATAATTTAAACTCAGTAATACGTAGTAATAAAAAAAGATCAAGGCAAACAAAAATAAATTACGTACCGTATTGTTATCGTGATGAAATAATTCTCTTTCAGGTATAAGAAAGTGCATTAGATACATTCTTGTTTGAAATGAGGATATCAGATATTGAAGCCAAGACATTCAACATGCAAAATACGCATTACACCTATGATTTTTCATCATCTAAATGCTATTACTAAAATCAATTCAATGTCCAACTGATTCTGGTTACATAACCAAAATTATATAATAAGAATACAATATTGGGGGATTCAGTCCTGAGTTATGCTCAAAGCAGGGGAAAAATGACAATTGGATATGATAAATAAAATGGAGTGACTGGATCATTTGATCATCTAATTATTGAGTCACAGGATAAAAGTAAAAACAAGCATTGAACTTTTATTCCTGGAATTCAGGCTACTTATATAGTGAATCTATTAATTATCAGTTTTAAATTTTTATCTTATTTATATAGTCTATTAAACTTATATGTTTTCCATCGCAATAAAAAATACTCTCAATGGCTCACAAAGAAAAATATACTATTTAAAACTTCCTATAAAATCCAACAATACAAGAATGGAAATAAGCAAAGTACAGCAACAATAATTCAAATCAAAGAAGGCTCTCCAAAAAAGATTGGTTTTTGGGAGCTTGCAAAAAAAAATAAATTGAGATTTCATTTCTGCTAAGAAATGAAAAACTTTATAGGTCAAAACCAACCCTTAAATTGGACCTGGAAAAGAATTGGCAACAAATGCAGAGTCTGAATGGTAATATATGCTACCAATATTGGTAACTCAGAGATGCAAGCCACTGCATATACTGGAGACAACTGCAACTGTACAGCAATTAATTTCTGGAAAATATTGAACCGGGAAGATCTCAAGAGCATAAAAAAGCTGCACAATCACCATCATTATGATAAATTATAGAGACAATTCAATCTATGAAATTGGAAAGGCCTTTGATCCTAATAGTCCCCAGATGAATGGCTAAAATGTATTTGTTGTTTGTTTGCCTTTTTTTCTTATGTTCCAGGTACTACATATAAAGATCTTTCTTCATTTTATCTCCACAACTTCTATCATGTGAAGTAGGTTGGATGGCAGAAAGTGATTAGGTTGATGAGGATCATGGCTGAGGGTGCAAAAATACCAGGGTTTACTAGTTCCCAGAATACTAGGTTAAATTCTATGCCATATTGGCTTTTATATAAGTTTATCCATACACAATGTTGTTTAGCTATCTTATTATAGACATTGCTGTCTATTGTATTGCTCTCTTTCCTTTGTAGTATTCAGATTAACACATTCTATGACATGCATTATTATTCTGGTACATCATTGCAATCCAAAGAAGTAGGGTTCAATTGTAGGGATTATGAAGTGCATTTTACCTGCTTTGTGATAAAAGCATTTATGCGGGCTATGTATGGACAAGATGCTCTACAATGCCCAGCCTAAGAGTTAATTTAGCTCATGTATAATTGGCTTCCAGGGTCTCTTAGGAAAGTTGTGTCATAACTCAAACCACTGCAGGCAGTTTCTATCCTTTCCAAAGTATTCAATTTTCAAATTCAGAACACTGTTTGCTAATCCTGGCTTAATGTCTCTTCTTTGGAACAAACAATCCAGATTGCACGTCTTGAGAGGAAACAAATTCATAGACAAATATTTGGGTTATAATGCAAGCTTAAAATAAAAGCAAAAAGTTATGGTAAACCTAAATTATTGATTATAATTGGCACACTTAAATTGTCAGATGGATATTTAAACATAAAAGAAATCTTAGGGGAAATATGAGGATTGCTTCTTAGAGCTAAAGAAACATTGAAAATTGTTAAATAACTTTTTCTAGCACATATCAGATATGTATAAGACAATAATTATATTCAATTATATTTAGATTATAGGTATTTGGGAATCCTTTTATTTCAAACATAGCTTTAGAGGACAGATAGTATTCTCACATTGCCCTGTTTTTTTAAAAAAAAATCTTCATATTTATTATTGTATTGATATATTTACAAAAACATTTTGCTTACAAGTTCAGACCCAGATACATATATATATCAAAGTAGCCAAATATTGCATAGTGTTCTGCAGGATCAGATATGATTAATGGCTATTTTGATAACTTTCCTTATTTATTTTAAATGTGGAATAGTTTGAGATTTTAAATTCATACGATCTGCTGGTTGAGTATAATAAAATAAATTATGCTGAATAAGGGCATTAATCCATTGAGTCTAGAGGCAGGAAATCCTTTTCAAAGTTACAGTCCATACTCTATATTTTCTTTCTTTCCCCCTTTTTATTAGGCTAGAATACATATATACTTTCATGATAGGGAAAGTTCACAAACAAAAAGAGAAATCAAGTTGACAAATATTGATAGTTGCTTTTGCTATTGTTCTGCTAATTTTAAACATTGTTACAGTGAGAAGTTTTAAGGTCTGCAAAAATGTAGTTACGGGCCTAATGGACATAGAATGCTGACTTCAAGGATAGCCCAATAATGTATACACACACACAAATGTACTTTTAAATATGTAAATGCTTTCTTCTGCTCCATACCTTTTTTTTCCCACATATTATAGCAATAGACAAGATAAATCAGGGAAAAGGAGCAGTTTGCTGATTCCCAAAGAAGCAGTTTGCTGTTTTACTCAGCTGAAATAAAGATACTGAATGAAACACTAAGATTTAAAATTAATCTGCAACTCAGAATAGTCTTAAACTCTCTCTCCCTTTTTGCACTTTTTGCATTGTGTGAATTCTAATAAACAAAGTAGACCTGCAAAGCTAAAAATTTGTTCTTCCCTAATTTAATTCAGTTATATTATTAATGTATGCAAAAATATCCTCCACCCAACTCACTACATAATTTGTGATGCCTATAAATCATGTGATTTATCATTATTTCAATCCTTTTAAAAAATGGAATGACCCCTGAAAGTACCAGAAACCATCCTTTTCCAAATTTAATTTTGAAGTAAGTCTTTAATTTCAAACTCCTACAGTTCTGGAACAGATGCTTTATAGAGTAGAAAAATGGTTCTAAATAATTGTAAACTATTGTAGTTGTCCATATATAGAAAAATACATATTTGTACTTTACAACATCTCCAGTTTAGACAAAATATGATTTGATCTCACAATCCTAATAATGCCCAGCATTGATTATTCAAGTATAGTTGTCTTTGTTTCTAGGATCTTTTCAGAAGTACAGTACAGCATGGAAGCACAAGCAGGAAGCATAGAAGATGCTTCCTGATAGATGGTTCCTAATGCTGTTGATCAAGGAAAATTATGCAGCCAATCCATTTTTTGTCCATAATTGTCAGAAAAAAGATATGCCATTTGTAGAGAAAAAATATCACAGAAAATACGGATAATGAAAAAGTATAATGTGAAACCAATCCTAGGTTTAATGCCTAAAATAAATATTTGAGCAGCAGCATTTTAATTTTAATTTTGAATTAAAATAATTAGTAAAACACCCAATTCAATACATAAACAGTAAAAGTCATTAAAAATAAAGCATTAGCCAAAGACCAGTATAAAAGACTAATCTGTGCAGGTAAAAAGGGTGCAAAAAGAAGAATCTCATACTTACAAATTTTGGCCAGGCTGGCCACGAGAATCCACAGAGCAATAATATAAGGATCCTGGACATGATGCCATTTGAAAGTGACGATTTCGTAAGCTTCATTTTTATGTTTTACAATGCTGTCTTCTGTCTGTGCTGCAACAGGAAAAAGAAAAAAACCCAAGAAAATTCCCCAAACTTGCACCTTGTCCATCATGGCAGAGTCTTTAAATAATAGGTTTTCAAATTACTGAATATCTGCAAAGACTGCTTGTCTTCATTGGTTGAAATGGATCTCTGGACATGGAAAACTGGATGAGAGACTGGATCAGATAAATTTCCAAGGGTGAAAGGCTGCTGCTGCTGCTATTAGGTATTAACAGTATTACATATGCTTGCGCAGCTGTGTATAACCAACAGGGGTCAGCCATGCCATAATTGCAGCTGCCTTTATACATTTGCATTGATTACCTGTGCTCTGGGGCGGAGGTTTCATGACAAATCTGTTCAGGTCAACTCTGTAATTTTTCCATTTGGAAAAAGTGGAACATCCATGACAAGCCTTGAGACATTACAGCAATGTTAAGATGAGAAAGCTTGCAGATATTTGAGTGGTTACACTTTGTTCTAGTATATTGTGTGTGTATTATGAGAAACACAACTATAAACCACCTGCCTCCCAAAAAGCAGTACACTTAGAGCAGCAGCAAAATCACTGATTTAGGGAACATAAGACATAACAAGGAAGAACAATGGTTCAATGCAAAATTTCTCTTTTATCAGAGAAAAATAATTGGTTGGTAGGTGTAAAAAGAAACCAGTGGACTTGATCCCTTAAAAATAGACTCCTTTTTTTTTTTTAATAAGTAGGACTTGTAAAGAGCTCAGTGTCTCTTACTGGAAAAATCACCTGCCTGAGCCCATTATCAAGACTAATAACTTTCTGCACAAGCAATTCAGATTTGCGTTGGAGTTCAAACAACCACTTATCTATTGGGTGATAAGGGAGAAAAAGCTTGAGGGAAAATAGATAAATAATTTTTTGGTTCATAATGAGTGCCTTGCGGGTTTGAAATAGTAGCAAATACTTTGAAGTTACTGTAAGCCTGGGTAAGTGAATACAATTAGAACACTGAAATTATCAGATGAATGTTTAAACATAAAACAAATCTTGGGGGAAATAGGAGGCTTGTTTGCCTCATAGCTAAGGAAGCATTGAAGTAAAATTGTTAAATATTCAGTTGTAGCTTTATCTAACACTTATCAGATAGGCAGATTTCTTAATAATTATTACTAATATTACTCAATAATCAGAATGGTGGCTGATGTTGACTGATTAATGTTTAAGAAAGTAAATTTATAGTCTTTTTGGCTCTCTAAGCACTATAAGGAAAGTGAATGCCAAACTGTTGGAAATGACAGAAATGAAGGGAATGTGAAAAGCTAATTTGCAAAGATCAGACAGGATTTTGATAAGGGAAATTAATTATGAAATGTAACATAATTCCAGGCAGTAATCTTTGTATTGTGTTTATTATTTTAAAACTTTAGGAGAGTCGGTTTGGTCTAGCAATTAAGGTGCTGGCCTAAAATTAGGGGGAGGAAAAGCCAAGAATCATGTAGGATATAATGAAAGCATCATTTAATACAGAAAATAACAGCCAAATTGTACTTTTTAAAACTTTAATGATATAAATGACCATAAAAGGGATGCAAATGAAACACAAAAACAATCAACTATGTCAAAAACAATCCATTAGCCAAGAACAAGTGTAAATTGCACTTGTCAAGTTTATTCTTCCCATGTAGGTACATGGTCATCCTAGATTCATCTTGGGTCATTCTTAGTTGCTCTTGTTCAAATCTGGAGAGTGTGCTGCCAAAGAACAATGTGGCACAATCAGATTGCTTGGCACTCCATACATATATTTGGAGGCCCTGCATTTCATCCCTTTCTGTTTTGCCCAGATATCCAGTTATTCAGGGTTGCTGCTCTGAATGTAAGTTAGCCTGCAATAAGGGGTCCTTCATCCAAAATCTAATTGTAGGTGGGAGGGTATATACAATATTATCAAGACCTGGCTGGGCACAGAGGCACTCCAAAATTTGAGTGTAGAAGCAGTGTACTCCCAGAGCAAGACTGATGGGATGACTTGTCATCCATGACACTGTGAGGGCTTTTGGAGGCATTGTCCTGCAGATAATTAGTTGTAAGATCTTAATAGGTTATCAGGTTGTAAAAATCAGATGGGGTTGGTGTGGCTATTATACCTGCCTCCATACTACATATTAAGTTTGCTTACTGAAAGCTACTTATGGCTGGATTATGTACTGGAATCCCCCAGATGTATGCTCTGAGGGACTCTAATCTGCCTTAGAGGGTATAGAATCTGAGATGGTCCATAGCTACTGCAAAATTACAGTTCAGACCCATATTATTGAAGGCCTAACTTAGAGCAGTAGTCACCTGTTAGACCTGTTTTTTGTCTCAAGGCAGCTAGAACATGATTTGAAGTTTGGGAATGTTGCTATTAGCATCTTGTTACGGTCGAATAACTTTCTATTAGCTTTGGAGTTCTCTGTAGGCCAGAGTTCCCTGACCTTTTCAGCTTGGTGGTCTGGTGGAAGGGAAAGGGGGAGTGAATGGGTCCACATGAGCAATGGGCAAACATGTGTGCATTTGCACAAGTGGCAGGCTTTTGCACTTGCCACTTGCACAAATGGAGCATGCACAGACACACACACACACACACTCACCTGCTGCTTACATGAGTGGGAACGCATGTGTGCATGCACATGCCTGTCACTTCCATGGCCTGATTCTGAAAGGCTTAAGGCCTGGTAGTGGGCTGTGGCCCAGGGTTTTGACACCCCAGTGTTCTTTGCTGTATTCTCATAAAATATTAGAATTATTGTAATTTTTTTCACTCATTTCAAATAGCTTTGTTTAAAGTGATGCTTTTGGCTAGGGAGAGCAAGGAATATAAATGTAGGACAGGTCTGAGAATTATATGAAGAAAGTTACTGAACTGGAATTCAATTGCACTGAATTTAAATTCAGCAATCCCTACCTTTCTGGCATCAGGGACAAAGAATGATATAAATTGCAGAAAGAGGTCACTGTCGCTGAATGCTTTTAAGTTAAACTTGGGCACCTTTCTTTTGGAATCCTTTAAACTGAATTATTGCTTGGACCACATGACTCAAACATCAGTTCCAACTCCAAAGCATTATGCAAAAATCATTTTAAAAACAATACAGTAATCAAAGCTGATTTTAATATTTATATAATTTTAACTATTATAATTTATTTTAGTTCATTATTTGCTTTGCTGTTTTTGATGGTTATTATGAAGGTTATATATAGGTGATATAATAAATAAATACTCAATTCAATTTTTCTTTGTAATCTTTCATTCTCTGAACATTGCCAATTGATATTATTTTGAACACAGCATGCATTCTTTCACAAGGTGTTTCTGAAAATCACAGAAATAAAGTTTTAAAAAGAAAAAAAGAGAAATAATTGTAAAAAGAATAATTGAAAAAAAGAGAAATAATTGTAAAAAAAATAATTGTAAAAAATAATTGCAAATATCTCCTAAGAAATGGAGAATAAGTGGGAAAGGTATTTCTTATCCAGTACAATCAGTAAATTGTAGATGCTGTCTAAAGTGGGGCATGAGAAATCAGACTTGACCATCAGCCTTGAATCCCTTTCCAATTGAATGGAAGCTTAAATCAAGAACAAATATCTCTATTCCCTGCAGCAAGCTTCTGTTTCTTTTTATTGTTAAAAAAGCCATCTGCATAGAACCTAAGGCTACCTCTTGTCTCTTTCCACATCCTTTCTCTAGGGGTTTGTTTACTGTATATATTGTAAAGGTAATGTTAACAAACCTGCTGTGCAGCAATTCTTGATAAATTGGCATGAAAGATAATCTGGCCTCTATGCTACCTGAATAAGATTCCATAGCATTTATAATACTATTCATATCTATTTTACTAACTTTGTTTTAGTAATCACTGTAAAATGGATTAGTTGGGTCTAAATAACTAACATGAGACTGAGACTAATTTACTTCCAACAAACAATAAATTCATGCTCCTTCTGGCATTCCAGTGAGGCAACTGTTGAGTTCCTAATGCAGTTTAATTTTTTTAAAAAAGTGCTTGTCTTCCCAGCACACAACAGTGGAAACCAAAAATGTGAGGGCAATTATTTCTTTCTTCTTATTCATACTGGGACAAATGATAGTGAAGATTATTGAAGGCCTAACTTAAAATAGTAGTCAGCCCTGTTTTTTGTCTCAAGGCACCTAGAATATGGTTTTAAGTTTGGGAATGTTGCTGTTAGCATCTTGTTATGGTTGGATAACTTTTTATCTTTGAAGTTCTCTGTAGATCAGAGTTGCCCAATCATTTCAGCTTTGCGGACTGGTGGAGGGGAGGGGGATAGGGAATGGTTCTGCATGCAAGATAGTCAAGCATACGCAAATGCAGGTCAATTTGTGCACATATGCCTTGCCCTTTGTGCAAATGGAGTATGTAAGCACTCACTTGCCTGCTGCTTACACACATGGAAATGCACATATGCATGCACGCACCCATTACTTCCATGGCTCAAATCTAAAAAGCTCAAGGCCCAGGAATGGGCCACGCCCTGGATGTTGAGGATCCCTATTGTATGTGTTCCTTGCTGTAAGGAATTAAAACCTACTTTGATAAGTCTGCCCCCATATTTACTGTATAGATTGTGAAATATTTGTATGGGTTGATTTGCAAAGAGGGGAAAGTGATAGTCTTGGATTTGATGGAATCTGTGTGGGCTCTTTTGTTCATAATCCTGAGTGCTCCTTGAAACACTCTAGGACAGGGGCATCAAACTTGATTTCATTGAGGGCTACCTCAGGGTTGTGTTTGACCTGACATGGCCAGTTTGACATCACTCTGTTGGGAGCACCTATGGTGGCCAGAGGACTCTGCCACCAAAAATGCACATAGCCCTCCCTAGCTCTGTTTTTTTCTAGCAGAGGGTTGCAGGAGGCTGTCGCAGCCAAAAATGGAGCTCGGGGGGAGGGGGCTATGTGTAGCCCTCCCAAGCTCCATTTTTGCTGGCAAAGGCACCACAGGCCGGTCATTTGCTGTTTCCTCACATGCCAGATCTAAGCACTTTGACACTCCTGCTCTAGGAGATGGAATAGCTTAGAATGCCAAATGAAAAGTGGATCCATGGATAGGATCCATATTGTTAAGTCTGGAAGGATGGGTCCAAGAACGGAGACGAGACTCAGATAGCAACAACAGCTCTTTATTAGTGACTTCTGATCTGAGCAAAATATCCTAGCTGCAGCAGCCCCTTTTATAGGGCTGGCGGCTAAGTGGCCAGTGACATTGATTTGAGCTTGCCGCGCTTGGATTACCTAATCGCGGCAGCCCGTTTACTAGCCAATCGGATCAGTCTGGAGCGACCAATCATGACCCGCTGTTAGCGGACCAATCCGAATTGCAGGCTTTCAAGCCTGCTAGTCCGGAACACCCCTCCCCTCTAGGTTCCGTCTAAGGGGTAGGGTTATGTAGTCTCGCAGGTAGGCAGGTCTTCGCACCTGTCTACCTGACTTGCACAGTTCAAAACGTCTGTGCCCGGTCTTGGGTTCTGATGGACTGCTCGCTGGGATTGCCTGGAACGGCAAGCCAGTTTCATAGTTGTGACTCCCTTCTGGTGACCTCAGGATGATTGAAACGCTTGCTTCGTTGCTATCGCCTGGGCTCTCAGGGCTTACCGAACCCACTCAGCTGCTGTCATTAGGCGAGACGTCCGATGGCCACGGCTCTACATCAGCTGGTGAGTATTGTAGGCTTTGATGTGGTGATCATGGGGTTTGTTCCTCTAGGCCAGATTTTCGTTCTATTCCAGAACCCTCGGTTTCCCCTCCCCCTCTGGTTTCGTGGTTGGAGTCACTGATGGGAGATGTGGTCAGCCTGGATCATAGTTGGTCGATGTGGCATTTCCACACTCTCCCATCTGTGGTTTCTAGCTGGTAGGAGCGGGGGCCTGTAATCTGAGTTATTTTGGCAGGGATCCACAATGGGTCTCCTGAAAAGTTTTTTGCGAATACAGGGTCTCCTACCTTAAAGGTGTGGTGTTTACTGCTGGAGCCCAGGGGCTTTTCCGGGGTGTACGCAGGGTGTAGGCGGTCTAGGGGCGATCTGAGTTTTCTGGCCATCAGAAGTTCAGCTGGGCTTTTGTTGGTCGTACTATTTGGTGTTATGTGCTGGAGAAGGAGCATCCTGGTGACTTTATCTTGGATGTTGCCTTGTTCCATTTTTTGTAGAGGTTTTTTTTGTGAACTGAACCATTTGTTCAGCTCTACCATTCGCCGCCGGGTGAGCCAGTGATGTCAATGCGTGTCTTATGCCATGGTCTGCTAAGTATTATTCAAAGGCTAAGGCAGTAAATTGAGGGCCGTTGTCGGAGACCAGGACATCTGGTAAGCTGTGTGTTGCAAACAGTCTGTTCAGTTTCTTGATGACTGCATCTTCATTTTGTTAACTTCGAGCCAGTTAGAGTATGCGTCTACTGTTATTAGGAAAGTATGCCCTTTTGTAGGTCCTGCGAAATCGATATGGATGCATGACCAGGGGCCTCTGGGTGTTTCCCATTCAGCTGGTGGGGCTTTTGGTGGGGCCGAGCGTGTCTCTTGGCATCTGCTACAGGTGGCGACCCAGGTTTCAATTTGTTTGTCCATACCTGGCCACCAGGCATAGCTCCTTGCCAGCGCTTTCATACGTACGATGCCTAGGTGCCCATAGTGCAGTAATTGTAGAACTTTTTTTTTGTAGTTTTGCTGGTATGACCACTCGGTCTCCCCACAACACGCACCCTATTTGTGAGAAGAGTTCTGTTTGTCTGTTCCTGAATGGTTTAAAGATTTCGTTGGGTTCGATTTGTGGCCATCCCTCTCCACCCAGCCAAGAACTCGTGCCAAGCATGAGTCTTCTTTGGTTTCTAATGCGATGTCTTGTGCTGTTAGTGGAGGTGAGGGAAGTGTCTCAATTTGTAGTATTGGTAGTGTGGGAGCTGGGTCCTCTTGGAGTTTGGGTAGTGGAGAGCGGCTCAAAGCGTCTGCGTGGGGAATGGTGTTCCCCGGGCGATGTCTCAATTGATCGTCATGGGCGGCTAGGAACTCCGACCATTGCTTCATTCTAGGGGATAGAATATGTGGAGTAGGTTTGTCACCTGCCAGGATGCCAAGTAATGGTTTATGATCTGTGATGATGGAAAATGATCTCCCATACACATACTCGTGGAACCTTTTGATTGCAGATACAGTGGCAAGGGCTTCCTTGTCTAGGTGACTATAGTTCCTTTCTGTTTTTGACAAAGTTCTTGAAAAAAATGCAATAGGTACCTCTGTACCGTTGGGTAGGACGTGGCTCAGGATGGCTCCTACCCCAAAAGGTGAGGCGTCACAAGTCACAGTTAATGGGAGTGTTTCATTATATTGGATGAGCACTGCATCCGAAGTTAAAAGGTCCTTTACTTGTTGAAAGGCATGTTCCTCCCATCGTCCCCAAATCCAGGAAGCCTTTTTATCGAGGAGTCTATGAAGGGGTTCAGCGATGGTTGCCTTCTGGGTTAGGAAAATGTTATAAAAGTTAATGAGTCCCAGGAAGGCTTGAAGGTCTGTTTTGTTTTTTGGTCTCAGAGCATTTTTGATGTCTGCCAATTTCTTTTCCATAGGGTGAATTCCTTGTTTGTCAAGGAGGTAACCAAGAAATTCAACCCTTTCAGTGCATAACTGGCACTTTTCCTTTTTTACTTTGAGTCCAACATCTTGGAACTTTTGTAGGACTGCTCTTAGTCGTTTCTCTAACTGACACCTTGCGGCTATTAACACATTGTCGAAGTAGGGTACGACCCTTTTAATACCCTGCAACAGCCTCTCCATCAGACTTTGGAAGATGCCTGGTGCTACGCTTACGCCAAATTGGAGCCTGTTACATTTGAACACGCCACGGTGTGTAACTATGGTTTGGGCTTCATCGGTTTTAGCATCTAATGGCAACTGTTGATAAGCTTGGGCCAGGTCAAGCCTTGCGAATATTCTGCCACCCCCAAGTGAGTGAAGGAGATGCTGGACCACTGGTACCGGATAGGCGCTGTTCTGTCCCTAATTAGCATTCTTGAGATCCCCGCGCTTTGATTGGCCAAAGCACGGGGCACTCTGATTGGTCAGGCGAGCCGCGCCGATTGGCTCGCTAAGAATCTCCCACGATTGGTCCATTTGAATCGCGGGAGATTCAAAGTGGTGCCATTGGCTGCGGCCACCGCGGCTGAAAGAATAAAAGCCGCGAACCTTTTGCGAAGAGCCAGTTCGGTTCCTACCTTAATAAAAGAGCATGATTTGAAGTCACCGACTCCTGGCATCATTTCGCGGATACAACACTGGCGACGAGGATGGGATCCAGACCCTGAACCGAACCACGTGTCCGACGGAAGCCAGACGAACCACCACGATGGCGAAAATCGCACCCCCCACACCCTTCAACCCCGCCACCGAGGACTGGGAATCGTACTCCAACCGATTCCGCATGTTCCTCAAGTGCAGCGACCTGAAGGACGCCACCGGCCCCATGAAGCACGCCGTCTTCCTGACCCACTGCGGGACCGAGGTCTTCAAGATGGCCAAGGCGCTTGCCAAACCCGCCGATGCGACCGCGATGGACTGGGACGTCCTCGAGCCAATACTTCGGCGGCACTACGCTCCAGAGGTACCCATCCTGATCCGACGCAACGAATTTTACCGTTGGGACCAATGGTCGGGTGAGAGCTTCAGCGACTTCGTCGCCGAGCTACGGCGCCTAGGGGGGCTCTGCGAATTCGACAACCTGAACGACGCCCTGCGAGACAGAATCATGCTCGGTTTGTGGGACCCCGTCCTCCAGAGCCGGCTGATGGCCAAGGGCAACATCAGCCTAGCAGACACCCTCACCACAGCTGCAGCCGCCGAAGTAACCCGAACCTCCGCCGACCGCATGCGCAGACTGAACGCTGGGGACCGCAGCGGAAGAAACAACCCTGCGAGGTCAGCCGAGGCCAACCCGAGACGACCACCCACCAGGGCGACTTCCACTCGACATCGGGCACTTCCGATGACGAGGAGGACATCCATCGCCTCCAGACAGGCCGCGACCCACGGAACCGGCGGGGTCATAAGTCGAGGACCAACTGTGCCGGTTGCGGAGGCGACCACCCCAGATTGGAATGCCGGTTTTTCGAATCGATCTGCCGGCATTGCGACAAGAAGGGACACATCGCCCGTGTCTGCCGCCTAAAAAAGAATCGCAGCCCGGCACGATGGGACCAGAGCGACCGGAGGAGAGAGAGCACACCACCCCGGACCAGAGATCGCCCCTCGGACAACCGATGGGACCGGAATGGACGATCCCTGTGAGGCGGCGATAACTGGCGAAGAGAGGAGACCCATCAGACGGTCACCATCGGCCACGCCATAACCAATGACGTCCGGAAGATCCACGTGGAGGTAGGCATCGAGGGCCAGCCATGCAAAATGGAGGTGGACTCCGGGTCCTACCTCTCCATGATAGCATGGCATGAAATAAAGTGCTTGATGCCTGCCATCCAAAGGAGGAACCTAGACAGCCAGAGACCCATCGTAAGGGACTACCAGGGAAACCGCATCCCGGTAGTCGGAACCAAACACTTCAACATCACATATAAAAGGCACACCGAAAGGCTTCCCCTGACAATCGTCGACCGCGACCGCCCAAGCCTACTGGGTCTGCAATGGTTCGCCCCGCTCGGCATCGCAGTCACGGGAGTCGACCACGTCACCGACGACAGCTGGGAGCAGCAACTGGCCTGGGAATTCCAAGAGGTCTTCGACGGAAACCTAGGCAAGTACCAAGGGCCCCTTATATCATTCAGCCTAGACCCAAACGTCCCCCCAAAATGCCTGAAACCAAGGCGGGTGCCATTCGCACTTAAACCCAAGATAGACGAGCAAATTGACAAGCTCGTCAAGCAAGGGGTCCTACAGCCCATAGACCACACCTGGTGGGAGACCCCCATAGTCACCCCGATCAAGCCCGATGGGTCGGTGAGGATCTGTGGGGACTATAAGGCCACCCTAAATGGCGCGCTACAAGAAAGCGCCTACCCCGTCCCAGTAGTGCAACACCTACTGCACTCACTGGGAGGGGGCAAGGTTTTCACCAAGCTCAACCTCGCCCAGGCATACCAACAGTTGCCAGTCGATGAGCAAACGGCAGAAGGGCAAACCATAGTCACCCACCGGGGAGCATTTAAATGCAACAGACTCCAATTCGGAGTCAGCGTGGCACCGGGAATATTCCAAAGCCTAATGGAAAGACTATTGCAAGGCATCAAGGGGGTGGTACCTTACTTCGATGACGTCCTAGTGTCGGCAACCAACCAAGCCGAACTAGAGGGTCGCCTAAGGGAGGTCCCAACCAAATTCAAAGAGACCGGGCTCAAAGTCAAGAGGGGGAAATGCCAATTATACACGGAATGGGTAGAATTCCTAGGATACCTCCTAGACTGTCACGGCATTCACCCCACAAACCAAAAAATCAAGGCCATCAAAGAAGCCCCCACACCCAAGTCGAAGACGGAACTACAGGCATTCCTGGGGCTACTTAACTTTTACATTGTGTTCCTGCCCCAAAAGGCGATGGTGGCGGAGCCCTTGCATAGGCTCCTGGACAAGGCGGCGACCTGGACTGGTGGGAAATGCGAGCAAGCCACCTTCCAAAGAACAAAGGACCTCCTCACTTCGGACGCCGTCCTTATACAGTATAACGAGACCCTACCTCTGGCCATCACATGCGACCCATCACCTTTCGGCGTCGGCGCTGTCCTCAGCCATACCCTCCCCGACGGAAAAGAAGCGCCCATCGCGTTCTTTTCAAGGACCCTCACCAAACCAGAGCAGAACTATAGCCAGCTGGACAAAGAGGCTCTGGCTATCGTTGCCGCCATAAAACAATTCCACGAGTATCTCTACGGCCGGACATTCACCATCATAACCGACCACAAGCCGCTGCTGGGAATCCTTGCAGGAAACCGGGCCACCCCGAACATTCTGTCTCCCCGAATGACAAGGTGGTCCGAGTTCCTGGCGGCCTACAACTACGGACACATACACAGACCGGGTAAGACGATCTCCCATGCAGACGCCTTAAGCCGCTCACCGCTACCGGAACCTGACACCGACCCAGCACCCACGACGACCACCCTCAGTATAGAGACTCTACCCAACCTACCCATAACCGCGTCAGACATTGCCCGAGAGACTAATAAAGACAAATGTCTGGCGCGGGTGTTGCATTGGGTAGAGAAAGGGTGGCCGGAAAGGGACAACAACGAATCCGTCAAAACATTCCGAAACCGCCAAACGGAACTCTCGTTATTAAAAGGGTGCATACTATGGGGGGATAGGGTGGTCATTCCAGAAAAGCTACAAGGGAAGGTTCTGGAACTGCTACACGAGGGGCACCCTGGCATCGTTAGGACTAAAGCCCTGGCCAGAAGTTAGGCTTGGTGGCCAGGGATGGACAAACAAATTGAGACCTGGGTAGCAAGGTGCCAATGATGCCAGGAAACTAGGCACCCACAGCACCCGTCCTAGAGTGGGAAACCCCAAGGGGACCTTGGTCTAGGATTCACATAGACTTCGCCGGGCCCACAAAAGGACACACCTTCCTTATAACAGTAGACGCATACTCCAACTGGCTGGAGGTAAGCAACATGAAGACAACAACCACGGAGGCCGTGATCAAGGAACTCTGCAAACTCTTTGCAACGCACGGCCTCCCAGACGTCCTCGTTTCCGACCACGGGCCCCAATTCACCTCGCTGGAATTCGAAAAATTCCTAGCGGAAAGGGGCATCCGCCACGCGCTGACAGCACCAGCGCACCCGGCGGCAAACGGTAGGGCGGAACGGATGGTGCAATTCACTAAGAAAACCATCCGGAAAATAGACCACGGGGAGATCCAGGAGAAAATAAACAAACTGCTCTTCACCCAACACATCACCCCAAATACCACAACGAATAAGAGCCCAGCCGAACTATTAATGGGGAGGAAATTAAGGTCCCCACTCGACAGGTTACACCCCACGTATAACCCAGAGAAGCCCCCAGACTCAAACAGCAAACACTGAACTTTCGCACCAGGCGACCCCGTATACGCAAGAAACCTGACGGGAGACCCACTATGGATACCGGCTGTCATCACACAAATAACAGGCCCACACTCGTACCAGCTACAAACAGCAGACGGACGAGCGTGGAAACGCCACATCGACCAATTAAGGTCGAGCACTGCCAACCAAGAGACCACCAACGCACAAACAGGCGAAACCAACCCCCACAACACAAACCAAGGGGGGAGGGAATACCCAGGGAACCAAAACCAAAGAAGAATAAACCAGCCATACTTACCGGAAAGCAGCCATCACGACCCCCCGCCAGGAAGAGACAGCCAGGCCAGCTCGACCGACCCGGAAAGACCGAGCGGGAGCGGCGAAACCCGCAGCTCAACCAACCCGGGAGGCCCAGGAGGGAGCTACGGAGAGCGGCCCGACCGACCAGCCGGTTCCCACGACGGCATCAGGAGCAGCAGAGATCCCGACTGAACCGGCCGGGATCCAACCTACGACTGAGCTGCGCAGGTCCAGTAGGCTCAGACGGAGCCCCGCCTACCTACATGACTACACGACGTAAGGACTGAACCAAGAGGGGAGGGGTGTTCTGTCCCTAATTAGCATTCTTAAGATCCCGCGCTTTGATTGGCCAAAGCGCGGGGCACTCTGATTGGTCAGGCGAGCCGCGCCGATTGGCTCGCTAAGAATCTCCCGCGATTGGTCCATTCGAATCGCGGGAGATTCAAAGCGGTGCCATTGGCCGCGGCCACCGCGGCTGAAAGAATAAAAGCCGCGAACCTTTTGCGAAGAGCCAGTTCGGTTCCTACCTTAATAAAAGAGCATGATTTGAAGTCACCGACTCCTGGCATCATTTCGCGGACACAACAGGTGCTCTGCTGTAACACGTGGTTGAGGGTGGCCTTGTAGTCTCCACAAATTCTCAAAGCCCCATCAGGTTTTATGGGAGTTACAATTGGGGTCTCCCATCGGGCGTGATCAATGGGTTCTAACAAGCCTTGTGCAATTAGTTTGTCCAGTTGCTCGTCAATTTTGGATTTGAGAGCAAAAGGGACTCAGCATGGTTTTAGGTGAATGGGCGCGATGTCAGGGCGGAGATTAAAACAGATAGGGGACCCTTTTCACTGAAGACTTCTTGAAAGTCCTGGACGAGGGCCGCTTCCTAGTGTTCGTTTTCAGTCTGGTTGATGCCTGCCATTCCGATTCCTAATGGCACGAACCACTGTAGACCCAGTAGGCTGGGTTGGTCTCTGTCAACAATGGTGAGTGGTAGTATTGCGGTGTGGTTTTTGAAGGAGACCTGGAAATGATTGGTGCCAGCAACTGGAATCTGGTTGCCCTGGTAGTCCTTTAATATGAGTCTCTGGATGCAGAGGTCTCGGCGGTGGATGTTGGGAATCAGCTGCTTTAGGGTTTTCCAGGAGATCATGGATAGAGAAGACCCAGAGTCCACTTCCATGATGCACGGTTGATTTTCAATGGTGACCTCTACAAGGATTTTTTTGGTGTCCAAGGATGAAACGTGGCCAATGGTGATAGTCTGATGTGCTTCTTCCCATCTAAGTGTGCCAGTAAACTTCCAGGGTCTGTTGTACTGGTTCCACTGGTTGCTTAGGTGGGGGTGCCCTCGGTTTGTCTGGGACTGTTTTCTTTCCGTCTGGGGCTGGAACCTCTTTTGTTCCGGCATACTTTAGCAATATGCCCTCATCTTTCGCAAAAACAACAGATGGCGTCTAGGAATCTGCATTCGGAATCTGCATTCGGTGGTTTCCCCAGCATCCGGTGCATTGGAAATTCGATTTACGACCCCGCTGGTCTCGTTGCTCGCGTTCTGACCGGAGTCTGTGGACTTCTTCCTCTTCACTATCCAATGAGGATTCGATATCTTCATGACGGGTGGCTGACATGTATTTCTCTGATGGTGTTGCCGTATCATTGGTGGGTTGGTGGTTGGCCCCATTTGCCCGGCGCATTCGTGCTGCTGATTTATGGGTGGCTTCAGCTGTGGTGGCCTCGGCTATGGAATCTGTGAGGGAGATGTCTCCCTTGGCCATGATCTTGCTTTGGACCGTTGGGTCTCTTAGGCCAAGGACGACTCGATCCTGCATGGCCTCTTCTAGATTAGCAAAACCACACAATCCGCCTAAGTTCCTTAGGTCAGCCACAAAATCCCCAATGCTCTCACCTTCGCATTGATCCCTTTGGTAAAATTCGTGTCTGTGGATGAAAGTCGGTACTGTTGGTGCGTAATGGTTGTGAAGGATGGGAGCAAGGGTATCCCAGTGCATTGATTTGACTTCAGCCAGTTTGCAAGTGCTTTGGTGATCTTAAAGATGGCGGGTCCGCAATGCGTCAGGAAAACTGCTCATTTTTTCCTGGAAGTGGCATCCTTCAGATTGTTGGACTCTAGGAACATTTGAAACCTGTCCATATATGAGTCCCAGTCCTCGCTGGCTGGATTGAATGGGGCGGGTGGTATAACGCTGCTGGTCATTCTATCGACATCTGCGCACTGTCAGCCACGTGCTCTGTCAATCTTCTGCGAGTGCTCAGTCAGCTCTACTGTCTCTGCATCCCACCATTGTCGCCAGTGTTAAGTCTGGAAGGATGGGTCCAAGAACGGAGATGAGACTCAGATAGCAACAACAGCTCTTTATTAGTGACTTCTGATCTGAGCAAAATATCCTAGCTGCAGCAGCCCCTTTTATAGGGCTGGCTGCGGCTAAGCGGCCTATGACATTGATTTGAGCTTGCCACACTTGGTTTGCCCAATTGCGGCAGCCCGTTTACTAGCCAATCGGATCAGTCTGGAGCGACCAATCACGACCCGCTGTTAGCAGACCAATCCGAATTGCAGGCTTTCAAGCCTGCTAGTCCGGAATACATATGATGGTGGATGAATTCTTAAGGGAGAGGGTGGTTTTATGCCAATCTTAAAGAAGCAGCCATTTGTCCCCTCCTCCAGAAACCATTCAGCATTATAAAACCACAACATAAAAATTGACAAATTTTCAAAATATAAAATTGTACTAGCAATGAATGTAGCAGAAAATGCAGATCCGCATTATTTGAATTTTGCACTTTGTAGAATTGTAATTAAAAGTAAAATACTGTAATTCCCGCTTAAAAGAAATAGGCATTGAAAAATGTAACAGAAATAGAATAATGGAAGGGACTTTGGAGGTCTTCTAGTCCAACCCCTTGCTCAAGCAGGAGATCTTCTACCATTTCAGACAAATGGCTATCCAGCCTATTTTTAAAAGCCTCCAATGATGGAGCACCAATAACTTCTGGAGGCAAGCTGTTCCACTTGTTAATTATTCTCACTGTTAAGAAATTTCTCCTTAATTCCAGGTTGCTTCTCTCCATTAATTTCTATCTATTGTTTATTGTTTCACTGTCAGGAAATTTCTTGCTAGTTCTAGGCTGGTTCTATCCTTGATTAGTTTCCATCCATTGCTTCTTGTTTTGCCTCTTCTTTGTGGCAATCCTTTAGATATTGGAAAACTGCTATCATGCCACCCATAGTCTTATTTTCACTAAGATTAGACATACCCATACTGTTCTTCATAAGTTTTAAACTCTACCCCACTAATTATTTTTGTTGCTCTTCTCTGCACTTTTTCTGGAGGCTCAACATTTAAAAATATTGAATACTGGATGCAGTATTCTAAGTGTAGTCTTACCAAGGCCTTTTAAAGCTGCACTAACAATTCATGTGATCTTAATTCTATCCCTCTGTTAATGCAGTTTAGAATTGCATTGGCTTCTTTGGCAGCTGCAGCACATTGCTGGCTCATGTATAAGTGATTGTCCACTAGGGCTCCAAGCTCCCTCTTGAGCCAAGTTTTGCCTACTCTGTACCTGTACATTTGGGGGGGGGGGTTGCCTAAGTATAAAATCTTCATTTTTTTCTATGTTGAATTTCATTTTGTTAGAAAGAGCCCAATGTTCAAATCTGTTGCAATCCTTTTGGATCTTGAGTCTATCATCTGGGATTTGGATTATTCCTGCCAGCTTGGAGTGATCTGCAAATTTGATGAATTCCCCTTCTATTCCTTCATCTAAATAAGTTATGAAACTATTGAAGAGTATTGGGCCTAAGACAGAATCTTGGGGTACCCCACTGTTTACTTCTCCTATGTAGATGCTGTTCCATTAAGGACTACACACTGAGCGCAGTTTGTCAGGAAGTTGCAAATCCAATCTGGTAGTAATGCTGTTTATCCCATTATTATTTTTAGCTTACCAAGAAGCTTGTAGCTTACTTTGTCAAATGGCCTTACTGAAATCCAAGTATACTATGTCCACAGCATCTTGTCAAAGAAAGAAATAATATTTGTTTAGTATAATCTGTTTTTTGACAAACCCATGTTGGCTTTTTTGCTTAACTTTGCTTGCTTCAAAGTGTTCACAGATCTGTAGCTTTATTATCTTTTCCACAACTTCTCAGGTATTGTTGTCAGGCTGATTAATCTGTAATTTTCTGGATTTGTCCCCCTTCCCCCCCCTTTTTTTTGAAGATGGGAACCACATCAGCTCTTTTCCAGTCCTCTGATAATTCTCCAGTGATCCAGGATCTTTGAAAGATATGATTCAATGGTTTTAGTAACATGACTGCCAGGTTCTTTAGAGAGATAATCCTTCAGATCCTGGTGATTTGAACTCAAAGTGAACAGATATTCTCTTATCATCTTCTTGCCTCTTTTAATTTGAATTCTTAGTCTGTCTTTTATGGTTCCTTTTTTGGTAGGTTGGGCTAGGTTTTCTTTTTGTGTAAAGATACATTCAAAGAAAAAATTAAGCAGCTCTGCTTTTTCCAAGCTGCCTGTCACTTCCTTACCATCTTCTCTCAATAGTGGATCAATTGTTTCTTTGACTTTTTTCTTATATTTTATATGTTGAAAGAAAATTTTAAAAATTATTTTTGCCATTTATGGCAAGTCTTAGTTTATTCAAGCCTTAGCTTTCTTGGCCATCTTTGCATATCTGGGTTATATGCTACTATTCAGCCTTAGTTATTTGCAGTTCTTTCCAATTTTTTATGCATAACCTTCTGTCTTTCAGTTTATCAGAAAGTTCTTTGTGCCACTATGCTGGTTTCTTTTTGGATTTCTTACTTTTCTTTTTCAGTGGTACTATGCTGGACTGGGCTTTTATAATAATATTTTTCAGACTTTTCCAAGCTTCTTGAGTTGTTTTCTCCTTTAATATTTTTATCCATGAATGAATGAAATCCATGAAATAGAATGAACCCCTTCTTTTTTGTGCTTAGTATGTACTCTTTTTATCTCAATAAATCTTCCTTTTGTCTATTTTATTAAGAGTACTTCTTGAAACAATTAAAAATCACAAAAGTGGCAAGCAGCACATACACACACACACACACACACATGTGAAGTTAGTCAAGTGCATATTGAGGTAGCAACATCTAATAGTAACTTGGTAAAACCTCACTGCATATGAATCAACTTCACAGTTTACTTAAGCAACTTGAACTGAATAATTTGCACTAATTTAATATCGCATTATTTCAACTTGTATTAATCATAAACTAGCTGTATGTAAAGTTATTCAAGAGAAAGACATGTTTGTTGTCTAATGTCCCATAATGAACAATAGGCTTAAGTTGCAAGAAGGTAGATTTCAATTGAACAATTAAAAACAAAGAATGATATAAATTGCAGAAAGAGGTTGAATATCTGTCACAGAATATTTTAAAGTTAAACTTGGGCACCCATTTTTTGGAATCCTTTAATCTTAATTGTAGTTTGGACTCAAACATCAGTTCCAACTCCAAAGCATTATGCAAAAATCATTTTAAAAACAACACAGTAATCAAAGCTGATTTTAATATTTTCTATGATGTAATTTTAACTATTGTAATTTATTTTAGTTCATTATCTGCTTTGCTGCTTTTGATGGTTATTATGAAGGTTGTATAGAGGTGATGATACTCAATTCAATTTTTCTTTGCAATCTTCCATTTTCTGAACATTGCCAATTTATATTGTTCTGAGCTCAGCATGCATTCTTGCATGAATTGTTTCTGCAAACTACAGAAATAAAGTTTTTAAAAGAAAAGAAGAGAAATAATTGTAAAAAAATACCTTGCAAATGTCTCCTAAGAAATGGAGAATAAGTGGGAAAGGTATTTCTTATCCAGTATAATCAGTAAATTGTAGATGCTATTTGAAGTGGGGCATGAGAAATCAGCCTACCATCAGCCTTGAATCCCTTTCCAATTGTTGATGAAATTTGAATGGAAGCTTACTGTCTATTCCCTGCAGCAAGGTTCTATTTCTTTTTATTGTTAAAAAAGCCATCTGCATAGAACCTAAGGCTACCTCTTGTCTCTTTCCATATCCTTTCTCTAGGGGTTTGTTTATATATATGTATTGTAAAGGTAATGTTAACAAACCTGCTGTGCAGCAATTCTTGACAAATTGGCATGAAAGATAATCTGGTCTGTATGCTACCTGAGTAAGATTCCATAGCATTTATAATACTATTCATATCTACTTTACTAACTTTGTTTTAGTAATAACTGTAAAATGGATTAGTTGGGTCTAAATAACTAACATGAGACTGAGACTAATTTACTTCCAACAAACAATAAATTCATACTCCTTCTGGTGTTTCAGTGAGGGAATTGTTGAGTTCCTATTGCAGCTTAATTTTTTAAAAAGTGCTTGTCTTCCCAGCACACAACAGTGGAAACCAAAAATGTGTGGGCAATTATTTCTTTCTTCTTATTCATACTGGGACAAATGATAGTGAAGATTATTGAAGGCCTAACTAGTAGTTGTCAGACCTGCAAAGGGGGTTTGCATGCACTCGCTTGGCTGCTGCTTTCAGGAGTGGGGATGCACTACAAAACTTCCAAGGTCCTTTCCAACTCTGTTTTTCTGTTATCCATCCATTCTATTATCTCTGATATGATTAAATCTTTTTAATAAAATGATCCTCCAATACTCAAACAAATCTCCTTCTCTTTCAAATCTGCTCGTAACAAATTAGATGCCAGGCCACCTAATTGCAGGTCTGATTTAGCTGCTGTTACCTGTATCTTGGTGTCATCTTTATGTTTATTCAAGACTTGTTAATTTATCAAACCTTTTATCTAATTTTCATTCAGAGCTTGTAAATTGAAAATCATTTTTTTCAAACATTTTGAAGAAGGCTTTAACATTAAAGTCATTCAGCTTCCATCTTTCTTTTATATCTCTTTTTGGGGGCATTGTAAATAATATATGATATATAATTTTCAGAGTCCTTAATTTATTGTTGCTATAATTTTAATATAATCCAAGTCCCTCTAGTGACTGAGAGTCCCTCACAGCAAATTGTAGGCAATTCCTTTTCAAGGACAAAGAGACTAAATATTCCATAACAAAGAAGAAACAGATAATAATTCCCACAGTAGAGAGTTTATAGGAAAAAAAGGAAAACTTCTCATCACTCTTTTTAAAAAAAGACCAGCGATATGTAGAAAAATACAATTGAGCAACAATGTTCTTTTAAAAACTAATGAAATGCAAAATAAAACCCACTGTAAATCAAATCATATAACTTTTACTGACAAAGAAAAAGAACACCATCAACTTTCTTGCCACATGGAATCATAATTTTGTGAATAACTATGTTGATGGGAAATGAGATTGGGAAGAACATGTTTGACTAAAACATACCAGGTTTTTAATATAATACTATGAGAGATGGATTCTGATGGTAAGAAGCTAAGTATTTGTGAACTCCAGTATGATCTGACATACAAATAAAAGTATGAATGATCAGTTCATTGAATGGAAAAAGAAACAACAGTAATCTTACCCCCTCCTTCCCAAAAAGCAAAAAAAAAAAAAAAGTTCTTCTTACATAAAGCCAATTTCCAATTATTCCTTCAAACTCAAATCTTCTAATGTTCACTTCTTTATCTTTTAAAATAGATAGTGGAACAACTTATAGTTGTTCAGCATCAGCATCAAGATACAAGAACAGGAATTAAATTATTTGTATTACTTGGATTACTTTCCAACAATTTATTATTATGTACACTACTGAAGTTGATAATGTCAGTATTTTGTTATAAGTCCATGTACTATCTTTACCATCTTTATCTTTCTTTTTTAACAGGAACAATCCATCTAGGAATAAATATTTTGGCACTAGCCTCAAAAATGCAGTTTCTTTTAAAGTACATTGTTCTTGTGGTTGTGGGGACAAAAAACAGCAATCTTCATAATTCCTTCCTATACTCCTACCACACTTTCAAATGCACATATAAGAGATTTTTAGTATTTGCATGTCATATTTCAAAATGCTATATTAAAATTTGTTCTGTGATTTTGTTTTGCTTATTTTTTCATTTTTTGCCTTCATATTTGAAGAAGTTTGAAGAAGAATTATGTTCAGAAACTATCTTTTTCCAAGCATCCATATTACTAATGAAGAAGTACTCCAAAATAGTTTCTTCTGCAAACGACATAACATTTTTGCGTATAGAAGATTCCAACTTGCCAGTCATATTCTCTGCAGGGAGAACAATTGAATCCCCAAGATAGCAATTAGATGGACCTCTCCTGATGCCAAACAACCAAGAAAATGTCCTCAAAATACATGGTCAATAACATTCATGGAAGGCTTAAAGACATGACATGGGAATATGCTGAAGAACTTGCCCAAGACCAAAGTGCTGGAGATCTCTTGCTACTCTATATGCAGGGATCATTTAATGCGAATAACGATTGCAGTTCTTTCTGAGAAATAAAAGTAAGTGCATGGAATAGGATGGTTCACAGTGGATAGTCACATAGATGGATGGGTGTGGCTGGATGAGTGCAAGCAGGTGGGTGCTGCTGACTTGGTGCAGCCATGTTGAAGCAGACCAGTGGGCCTGACTAGTTGGGAATGGCTGAGTGAGCACAGCTGGGAAAATATCATCCCAAGCAATTGATGTGGGGATAACTTGTTGCCCCACCAGATGGTAATGTGCTAGCCAATAGGATGCAGGTAAGGGGAATCAAACAGGATTCATGGTGAGGGGAATCACTGCTGTGGAACAATTCAGTCAAGACAGGAGAGGGAAAAGGCACTTCCTTCCCACCAGAGCAAACATTGTCCTGTTCCTGGCCTAAGGTGCAGAGGAAATGTGGAGCTCATCATTAGGGCTGGCTTGCCTAGCAGATGCCTTCCTGCCTCCCAGAATGGGGAGAATCAGGAGGAGGAGGTGACTCCTACTTGCAGAAATGCTCTGTTCTTCATCCTCCATTCTCGTTTTTCTGAATGAGAGGTTTTCCTGCAAAGTTTATGGAGAAGGGAAAGTAGAGGGAGGAAATGGAGGAGTAGAGAACGAGGGGAGAAGAAGGTGCTTGCAAAGATGCTCCATGCTCCACTCTCATTGTTCTATCCCCTCATTAGCATTCTTGACATCCCCGCGCTTTGATTGGCCAAAGTGCGGGGCACTCTGTTTGGTTAGGCTAGCCGCGCCGATTGGCTCGCTAGGAATCTCCTGCGATTGGTCTATTCGAATCGCGGGAGATTTAAAGCGGTGCCATTGGCTGCGGCCGCCGCAGCTAAAGGAATAAAAGCCGTGAACTTTTCCTATAGCACCAGTTCAGTTCCCACATCAATAAAAGAGCTTGATATGAAGTCACCGACTCCTGGCATCATTTCCGAAGACACAACACTGGCGACGAAGGTGGGATCCAGATCCTGAACTGAAGCACGTGTCCAGCAGAAGCCAGACGAATCTTCACGATGGCAAAAATCGCACCCCCCGCACCCTTCAACCCCACCAGCGAGGACTGGGAATCGTACTCCGACAGATTCCTCATGTTCCTCGAGTGCAGCGACCTGAAGGACGCCACCGGCCACATGAAGCGAGCCGTCTTCCTGACCCACCGCGGGACCGAGGTATTTAAGATGGCCAAGGCACTTGCCAAACCCGCCAACGCAACCGCAATGGACTGGGACGTCCTCGAGCCACTACTTCGGCGGCACTACGCTCCAGAGGTGCCCATCCTAATCCGACGCAACGAGTTCTGCCATTGGGACCAACGGTCGGGTGAGAGTTTCAGCGACTTCGTTGCCGAACTACAGCACCTAGGGGGGCTGTGCAAATTCGACAACCTGAACGATGCTCTGCAAGACCGAATCGTGCTCGGCCTGTGGGACCCCGTCCTCCAGAGTCGGCTGATGGCCAAGGGCAACATCAACCTCGCAGATACCCTCACCGAAGCCGCAGCCGCTGAAGCAACCCGAACATCCGCCGATCGCATGTGCCGACCGAACGCTGGGGACCGCAGCGGGAACAACCACCCTGCAAGGTCGGCCGAGGCCCAACCCGAGAGGACCACCCACCAGGGCGATTTCCACTCGGCATTGGGCACTTCTGACGAGGGGAAGGAGATTCATCGCCTCCAGGCAGGCCGCAACCCACGGAACTGGCGGGGTCGTAAGTCGAGGACCAATTGTGCCGGTTGTGGAGGCGACCACCCCAGGTCTGAATGCCGGTTTTTCAAGTCGATCTGCCGGCATTGTGACAAGAAGGGACACATCGCCCGCGTCTGCCGCCTCAAAAAGAACCGCAGCCCGCCACGATGGGACCAGAGTGAACGGAGGCGAGAGAACACACCACCCCGGACCAGAGATCGCCCCTCTGATAACAGATGGGACCGGAACGGATGATCCCTACGAGGCGGCGAGACCCGGCGAAGAGAGGAGACCCATCAGACGGTCACCATCGGCCACGCCACAACCAATGATGCCCGGAAGGTCCACGTGGAGGTAGGCATCGAGGGCCAGCCATGCGAAATGGAGGTGGACTCCGGGTCCTACCTCTCCATGATAGCATGGCAAGAAATAAAGCGCTTGGTGCCTATCATCCAAAGGAAAGGCCTAGACAGCCAGAGACTAATCGTAAAAGACTACCAGGGAAACCGCATCCCGGTAGTCGGAACCGGACAGTTCAATGTAACATACAAAGGGCGCACCGAAAGGCTTCCCCTGACAATCGTCGATCGCGACCGCCCAAGCCTACTGGGACTGCAATGGTTTGCCCCGCTCGGCATCGCAGTCACGGGAATCGACCACGTCACCGACGACAGCTGGGAGCAGCAACTAGCCCGGGAATTCCAAGGGGTCTTCGACGGAAACCTAGGCAAGTACCGAGGGCCCTTTATATCATTTAGCCTAGACCCAAACGTCCCCCCAAAATGCCTGAAACCAAGGCGGGTGCCATTCGCACTTAAACCCAAGATAGACAAGCAAATTGACAAGCTCGTCAAGCAAGGGGTCCTACAGCCCATAGACCACGCCCGGTGGGAGACCCCTATAGTCACCCCGATCAAGCCCGATGGGTCGGTGAGGATCTGTGGGGACTATAAGGCCACCCTAAATGGCGCATTGCAACAAAGCGCCTACCCCGTCCCAATAGTGCAACACCTACTGCATTCACTGGGAGGGGGCAAGGTTTTCGCCAAACTCGACCTCACCCAGGCATACCAACAGTTGCCAGTCGACGAGGAAACGGCAGAAGCGCAAACCATAGTCACCCACCGGGGAGCATTTAAATGCAACCGGCTCCAATTCGGAGTCAGCGTGGCGCCTGGAATATTCCAAAGCCTAATGGAAAGGCTAATGCAAGGCATCAAGGGGGTGGTACCTTACTTCGACGACATCTTAGTGTCGGCAACCAACCAAGCCGAACTCGAGGGTCGCCTAAGGGAGGTCCTAACCAAATTCAAAGAGACCGGGCTCAAAGTCAAGAGGGAGAAATGCCAATTATACACGGAACGGGTTGAATTCCTAGGATATCTCCTACACCGTCACGGCATTCACCCCACAAACCAAAAAAATCAGGGCCATCAAAGAAGCCCCCACACCCAAGTCGAAGATGGAGCTACAGGCATTCCTGGGGCTACTTAACTTTTACAATGTCTTCCTGCCCCAAAAGGCGACGGCGGCGGAGCCTTTGCATAGGCTCCTGGACAAGGCGGCGACCTGGACTTGGGGGAAACGCGAGCAAGCCGCCTTCCAGAAAACAAAGGACCTCCTCACTTTGGATGCCATCGTTATACATTACAATGAGACCCTACCTCTGGCCGTCACATGCGACGCATCACCCTTCGGCGTCGGCGCTGTCCTCAGCCATACCCTCCCCGACGGAAAAGAAGCACCCATCACGTTCTTTTCAAGGACCCTCACCAAACCAGAGCGGAACTACAGCCAGCTGGACAAAGAGGCTCTGGCTATCGTTGCCGCAGTAAAAAGATTCCACGAGTATCTCTACGGCCGGACATTTACCATCATAACCAACCACAAGCTGCTGCTGGGAATCCTTGCAGGGAACCGGGCCACCCCGAACATTCTGTCTCCCAGAATGACAAGGTGGTCCGAGTTCCTGGCGGCCTACAACTACGGACTCATACACAGACCGGGTAAGACGATCTCCCATGCAGACGCCTTAAGCGGCTCGCCGCTACCAGAACCTGACACTGACCCAGCACCCACGACGACCACCCTCAGTATAGAGACTCTACCCAACCTACCCATAACCGCGTCAGACATTGCCCGAGAAACTAATAAAGACAAACGTCTGGCGTGGGTGTTGCATTGGGTAGAGAAAGGGTGGCCGGAAAGGGACAATGACAAGTCCGTCAAGACATTCCGGAACCGGCAAACGGAACTCTCGTTATTAAAAGGGTGCATACTATGGGGGGGATAGGGTGGTCATTCCAGAAAAGCTACAAGGGAAGGTTCTGGAACTGCTACACGAGGGGCACCCTGGCATCGTTAGGACTAAAGCCCTGGCCAGAAGTTACGCTTGGTGGCCAGGGATGGACAAACAGATTGAGACATGGGTAGCAAGGTGCCAACGATGCCAGGAAACTAGGCCAAGCCCACCCACAGCACCCGTCCTAGAGTGGGAAACCCCAAGGGGACCTTGGTCTAGGATCCACATAGACTTCGCCAGGCCCACAAAAGGACACACCTTCCTAATAACAGTAGATGCTTACTCCAACTGGCTGGAGGTAAGCAACATGAGAACAACAACCACGGAGGCCGTGATCAAGGAACTCTGCAAACTCTTTGCAACGCACGGCCTCCCAGACATTGTCGTTTCCGACAACGGGCCCCAATTCACCTCGCTAGAATTCGAAAAATTCCTAGCGGAAAGGGGCATCCAACACGCGCTGACAGCACCGGCGCACCTGGCAGCAAACGGTAGGGCGGAACGGATGGTGCAATTCACTAAGAAAACCATCCGGAAAATGGACCACGGGGAGATCCAGGATAAAATAAATAAATTACTCTTCACCCAACACATAACACCAAATACCACAACGAATAAGAGCCCAGCCGAACTGTTTATGGGGAGGAAATTAAGGTCCCCACTCGACAGATTACACCCCACGTATAACCCAGAGAAGCCCCCAGACTCAACCAGAAAACATCGAACCTTCGCACCAGGCGACCCCGTGTACGCAAAAAACCTGACGGGAGATCCATTATGGGTACCGGCCGTCATCACACAAATAACAGGCCCACACTCGTACCGGCTACAAACAACAGACGGACGAGCATGGAAATGCCACATCGACCAATTAAGACCGAGGACGACCACCCAAGAGACCACCGACGCACAAGCAGACAGAACCAACCCCCACAACACAAACCAAGGGGGGAGGGAATACCCATGAGACCAAAACCAAAGAAGAATAAACCAACCATACTTACCGGAAAGCAGCCAGCACGACCCCTCGCCAGGAAGAGACAGCCAGGCCTGCTCGACCGACCCGGGGAGACCGAGCGGGAGCGGCGAAACCCGCAGCTCAACCAACCCGGGAAGCCCAGGAGGGAGCTACGGAGAGCGGCCCGGCCCGACCGACCAGCCGGTTCCCACGACAGCATCCGGAGAAGCAGAGACCCCGACCGAACCGGCCGGGATCCAACCCACGACTGAGCTGCGCAGGTCCAGTAGGCTAAGACGGAGCCCTGCCTACCTACGGGACTACGCGACGTAAGGACTAAACCAAGAGGGGAGGGGTGTTCTGTCCCCTCATTAGCATTCTTGAGATCCCCGCGCTTTGATTGGCCAAAGCACGGGGCACTCTGATTGGTTAGGCGAGCCGCACCAATTGGCTCGCTAGGAATCTCCCGCGATTGGTCTATTCGAATCGCAGGAGATTCAAAGCAGTGCCATTGGCTGCGGCCGCCGCGGCTAAAGGAATAAAAGCCACAAACTTTTCCTATAGCACCAGTTCGGTTCCCACATCAATAAAAGAGCTTGATATGAAGTCACCGACTCCTGGCATCATTTCCGAAGACACAACACTCATTTTCTGATATTTGCAAGGAAAGGAAAAGGGAGGAAAAATGGAGAAGGAGGGAAAGGAGCAGAATGAGGAGGTGGTGCTTTCCCACTTGTACAAATACTCTATTTTCCATTCTCATTTTCTGATGAATGGTTTCCACAACATGAAGCATGTGAGGATAATGAGTGCTGGATGTGAAGTATTTAGTTAGAAATCCTTTCAATCATAATAGATCTGGAAGGGACCTTGGAGGTCTTCTAGTCCAACACCCTGCTAAATCAGGAGATCCAATAGACTTAGACAATTTGGGACAAGTGGCTGTTCAGTCTCTTCTTAAACACCTCCAGTGATAAAGCTCCCACAATTTCTGGAGGTAGGGTGAACTGGTTAATTGTTCTCACTATGAGGAAGTTTCTCCTGAATTCCGGATTGCTTCTCTCCTTGATTATTTTCCATCCATTGTTTCTTGTCTCGCCTTCTGGTGCTTTGGAAAATAAGTTAACCTCCTCTTCTTTGTGGCAGCCCCTCCAATACTGGAATACTGCGATCATGTCACCCTTAGCCCTTCTTTTCTCTAGACTAGCAAAAAAATCCTCACAAAATACAAGTCCTTTCGCAGCAATCTCACTGAATCAGGGACATCATCATTCCCTGTTTGGACAAATCCACAGAAATGAGGAAGGAGAGGGAGGAAATGGGGGAGAAGAGAAATAGGAGGAGGACAAGGTGCCCCATCAATTCTCAATATTCTGGTAAGGAGATTTGTTTTAAGCTTGGAGGAGGGTATTCTTTGGGTCCATTGCACATCAGTGAAATATTTCCCTCCCGAGAAAATGTTATATTCCCACTTCACAGGCCAAAAAGTGACCTCCTCATCCTCCTCCCCCTTCTATCTCCATCTTCCAGTCTCCCACTTTGATCAGATTTATCCCCACACTGTCACATCAATAGGTGATAAAAAGACACGAGTATGACATAAAGAACCTTTTATAAGCAATTTGACAATTTTGTGCTATGGCATGTAAATTGTTAATAGGTTTTCATTGCCGTGTTCACTGATAATTCTGGCAATGCATTCATCTGCCATGCAGTAGTTTTTGAATTTCAGTGGAGAGCCATATTTGGAAAGAAGCTATTCTTAAAATGTGTCCCTGCTTTTCTGGACTTGACCACTGATGAATTTCCAAACAGTTGGATGGCACATTCTCAACTGGGGTCTTTGGCTTAGAACAGTAGCGGTATCTCACATGTAGCCATCATTATCAAGCTATCTGGATCAATACACCAAATGCCAATAAAAACTATTCTAGTTCTTTGCTCTATCAAAGGATGGTGTTGGATGATGGTTGATCTTAGAGATGCTTTTGTGAGGCTGGTGTCTTGTACTCACAACTTTTAAACATTTTAAACAGAGAAACAGAGACCTGGAGAGGGTGCTACAGAGAACTAAAAACAGACAGGGACTAATTGCTGAAGCCAACCCAAATAAGAGGGCATGAGATTCCACACCTATGCCCATCTTTCATATAACAAAAGAGGGTGAGTGCAAGAACTACTGTACATGCACTACAAAGAAAAAATCCTACTGATATAGCAGATAATGATCAAGATATTTCCTCCAGTTTCTTTCATCATAAAATATACAACATACTTGTATGTCCTTCACTAACACACCACAAAGTCCATTGGAAAGGTATCTCTTCCTTCTCCTCCTTCCCCTCTTCCTCTGTTTTCTCTCCCACTTTCCTTGCAAACATTGGATTAGAGTTAGCATCAGGGAAAGAACTTGTACTTTGTGATGATTTATAATTCTAAATACATGAAGAATTCACATCCAGCACTCATCATTCTCACATGCTTCATGTTGTGAATCCAGCCCTCAAACTTTGCATGGAAACCTTTCAGCAGAAAATGAGAGTGGAGAATGGAGCATTCCTCTTCTGTTTCCTCCATTCCCTTTCCATTCCTTGAAAACTGTTAAATATGGGATTCTGAGGAAGACAAAGGACCTCACGGGGCATCATAGCCATTTTCAAGCTTATTCGTGAACTTGACCATTCAGACTGACAGCGAAACAACATGGCCCCTATGAATCCCATTTGAGCCATCCAAAGAGAAGTGGTCTTCGTACATGGGAAGATTTAACCTAAATCTGGTAGTGAACAGAATGCTGGCAGAACCCAACACAAAGAAGAAGGCTTACTTCTTGACCTATTGTGATTCAGAACTCTATGAATTCACCAAAGACCTCGTTGCAAATAACTTAGAGAATGTCTCCTGGGATGAACTGCAATGAGCATTGAAAGAACATTTCGACCCTACCCCATCGTACCTGGCAAACCAGAATGACTTCTATCTCCGGAGCCAAAAAGAGGGGGAGAGCATAAGTGATTTCATGGCTGCACTGAGGAGACTTTCAAAGAACTGCAAATTCTCAAATGCCAAAGAAATGATCCAGGATTGGCTAGTCCTCAGCATTAAGGATTTGACCCTACAGAAGAGACTGTTCACAAGAGAGGACGTCTCGTTCAAGGAGGCTCTGGAAGAAGCAAAAGCCACAGAAACCTCTGACTCTACTGCAGCCCAAGTCAAGAGCAGCAGCAAGGTCCACGCCACCCAGGCTACAAGAGAAACACTGTGTAACCCATCCAGCTCCGAAAGCAGCGATAGTGAGAAGAAAGATGTCCACCGGGTAAAAACCAACAAACCCAAAATTGTTAAGGGAATCAAGCCTTGCAGAAGCTGCAGAGGGAACCATCCTATGTCCGCCTGCCATTTTAAGGAGGCGATCTGCAGATGATGCAAGTGGAAGGGCCACGTTGTGGAAGCCTGCAGAGACAGACAGCCAGCGGACAAACTGAACCATAGAACATACTCTCCAACCAGACAATACAAGGGTCAGAAGACATTTGGTGTGAAATTCAAAAAACAAGATGGTGACTGGGAAGAAGAAACAAACCATACAACAGGAGGCTACACTCACGCCCACATGGGACACGCAAACACCATTGAATCCAACAAGTTTCTCACTGAGGTGAGGATTGATGGAACCCTATGGTCGATGGAAGTGGACCCAGGGTCTTATATATCAATGATATCCTGGATGGTCCTCCTGAAAATCAACCCCAATATCCGCTGAAGTGAGCTCCAGCCACAACAAATAATATTGAAGGACTACCAAGGCTACAAAATACCAGTCCTGGGAAAGAAAATCTGCCATGTGGAATATGGAAATTTTCAGGGACCCCTACCACTGACCATTGTAGACCGAGATCTGCCCAGTCTCTTAGGGTTCGTGCTGCTGCAAATCAGCCTCACCAGCATCCACATGACAGCGGTGATCAGAGCAAGCGCTGGAGACAATCTAGATGTTTTGGAGAAGGAATCCCAGGACGTTTTCAGCAGCAAACTGGGCAAGTATAAGGGGACCCCAATAAGTTTTAACCTAGACCCTAACATAGCCCCTGTCAGAATGAAGTCCCGGAGAGTCCCTTTTGCTCTGTGACCCAAGGTTGAAGAGCAGTTAAAGAAGCTGGTAGCTCAAGGCATCCTTGACCCGGTAGACCATGTGAAGTGGGAGACCCTATAGTGACCCCTGTAAAGCCCGATGGGTCAGTCAGAATCTGTGGAGACTACAAGAATACCCTGAACCTTGTGCTACAACAGAGAGCCATCCGGTACTGGTAGTCCACACCTACTACATTCGTTGGGCCGGGGAAAGATTTTTGCTAAGTTGGACCTAGCACAGGCATATCAACAATTGCCTGTGGATGCAGCCACCACCAAAGACCAAACAATTGTAACCCACAAGGGCACATTCAGGTGCAACCGGCTGCAATTTGGGGTTAGCATAGCCCCCGGCTTTTTCCAAAGTATAATGGAAAGGCTGCTACAAGATCTGACAGGAGTAGTTCCTTACTTCAATGAAATAATAGTCTCAGCCAAAGACAAGCCCCAACTAATGGAAAGGGTCCGAACAGTATTAGAAAGATTCCAAGAAGTGGGGCTCAAGTTAAAAAGAGACAAATGCCACATTGCTGTGCCAAATGTAGAATTCTTAGGTTTCCAAATCAATGGGTCAGATATCCAACCCATGAACAGCAAGCTGAAAGCAATTAAGCCCCTACCTCATAGAATAAAAGTGAACTTCAAGCATTCTTGGGCTTATTAAACTTCTATAACATATTCTTATCACAGAAGTTGATCTTAGCGGAGCCACTCCATAGACTATTGGATAAGAATACACCCTGGATGTGGGGATTCCCTGAGGACGCCATGCTCTCCAAAATAAAAAAAACATTTTAACATCTGACCCTGTATTAATGCAATATAGTGAGACCCTGCCACTACTGTTAACCTGCGATGCATCTCCATACAGCATCATAGACTACCAAATGGGAAGGAAGCCCCCATAGCATACTATTCTAAAACATTGTCAAAAACCAAGAGAAACTACAGCCAAATAGACAAAGAAGCCCTAGCCGCCATAGCCGGAGTAAAATGTTTTCATGAATACCTATATGGCAGACACTTTGAGTTGGTCACAGACCACAAATTGCTGCTCGGCATTCTCTCAGAGACAAACCAACACCCAACATCTTATCGCTGAGAATGCTAAGATGTACAGTTTTCCTTGCAGCGTATAACTATAGCCTCCTACACAGACCAGGAAAGGACATCCTACATGCCAACACACTCAGCAGGTGCCCCCTGCCAGACCTAAAGGAAGACCCTGCCCCCATGACTGCCGTATTGCTTGTAGAACATTTTGAACTGGGCTTGTTGATGGCAACGGACATTGCGAGACTCACTGCAAAGGATAAAATGTTGGCACAGGTTTTGAACTGGGTATGGCAGGGGTGGCCGAACAAGACAGAAGGGGAGGAATTCAAACCTTTCAAAGACAGACAGCTAGAGCTGTCAGCATTAAGGGGGTGTTTGCTATGGGGTGACATGATAGTGGTACCACAGCCATTTAGAAAAAGAATTCTGGGATTACTACATGAAGGGCACCTGAGGATATTAAAAATGAAGGCACTAATGAGGAGTTACATCTGGTGGCTGGCGATGGACAGAGACATTGAGAACTGGGTTGCCATATGCTCACCATGTTAAGAATCCCAACCGGCCCCTCCCTCAGCACCCTCCCTCAAGTGGGAAAAGCCTGCAGCACCATGGGGTTGCATATACATAGACTTTGCAGGACCCTGCCAGGGACAAATGTTTTTAATCATAGTTGACACCTACTCTAAATGGTTGGAAGTGATGATCATGAAATCCACAACAACCAAGGAAATGATCAGAGCCCTGCAGAAAATATTCACCACCCACGGGCTACCTGATGTGCTGGTTTCAGACAATGGACCGCAATTCACAGCACAGCAATTTGAAAATTTCCTCGCCCATCTGGGAATCCAACATGCCCTTTCAGCACTGGCTCAACTGGCAGTGAATGGGCAAGCGGAGAGAATGGTCCAAACAACCAAAGAACTTCTTAAAAAATTAGGCCCCAGCGATTGGCAAGAAAAAATCGACAAATGATTGCTAACCCAACACATAACACCAAGCACAGCAACAAACAGAAGCCCAGCAGAAATGCTCATGAACAGAAAGTTGAGGTCTACTCTGGACAGAATCCATCCAACATATACAAACGACACCCCTCTAGATTCCACAGAGAAATGCAGAACATTCACACTAGGAGACACAGTGTATGCATGCAACTACACGGGAGGAGAAACCTGGGTCCAAGCAAAAATACTCGAAAGTACCCAACCCAGATCATACAGACTGGAGGTAGAAGGGAGAAGAACATGGAAAAGGCACATAGACCAACTGCGGGGCTGCATAGTTCAGCCCCCAGTCAAAGCTGAGCAACACAACACATTTCCAGCAACAACGAAACCCTGGAAATTACAAACCCCACAAAGACACAGATTAGCAAGGGAAACCCCGAACAAAACAGTGGAGGACTTAGATGTGGGGGGAGGAGTCCAGCATAGTACTTCTGAGGCCTCGAGCTCAACAGAAATGCCAAGTCCCTGGAAGCCTTTGAGGCATTTCCAAGGGTGGAGTCTGGAGCAGCAGTGGACCTGTCTGTTCAGGCCGCCACCTCAGGAACAACTGAACCATGCAGGCCCAGTCGCACCCAAAGAAGCCCCGCCTACCTGAAGGACTATGTCTCCTGCGTATGCGGTGATTGGTCAGCCTGATCTAAGAAGGGAGGGATGTTAAATATGCATGATGCCACATTTACATGAGCCTATGTTACATGCAAAGTGGAGTCTGATGTAAGACTCCACTTATTGGTTCAGCTGCTGGAGAGAAGAATGAGTTCCCATCAGTGGCTGAAGTGTTGGACAGCACCGGCTAGAAAAAGCTGGTGCTGGCCGCGTTTCTTGGCTTTTTGAATCCAGTTTGTAAATAAAGAGTTTCTTGCATTCCTGAGTCCTGCTCCTTCCTCATCTGCGCTCACATAACACAAACTTTGCAGGGAAACTTCTCACTGGAAAATGAGAATAGAGAATAAAGAATGGAGGATTTTTGCAGAGGGAAGAACCTCCTCCTCCTTTCCCCTCTTCCCATCCAAGTAGGTGGGAAGGCATCTTCTGGATAGGCCAGCCCTAATGATGAGCTCCACAGGTTCACCCTGCCTTGGGCCCAGAACAAGACAATGTTTCCTTTGGGGAAGAAGGAAGTGCTTCTTCCCCTTTCTGCTTAGTCTGAATTGTCCCATGGCAGTGATTCCACCATTGTTTCTTTTCTTTTTCTTATATGTATCCATGTATCCATGTATTCATAATTATGTTTATACCTATTATCTTGTAAGCAATTGACAAATCAAATCAAATCAAATAAACAAACAAACAAACAAATAAATAAATCACAAGTTGTCCACTTCCCTGTGTCCTATTGTTGAGTCTGCAGGACTTTAAGTCACCTTCAGACCCTCACATTAACTCTGTCCAGGGAACATCTGGATATGCTAAATTTGCTGTCCCCCATTTGGCAAAACTGAAAAATGATGCAGCCCCCGTTTCAATTAAGCAGTAGCCAATAAAAAGAGAGTCTCACATTGGCATAAAAGAACATATTCAAACCTTTTTGGTATTCTAGGGAGACTCAGTCCCCATGGTCTAGCTCAATTTTTTCAGTCCCAAAACCAGACGGGACTTGGAGGGCAGTCCAGGGTGTCAGGAAGACCAATTACAAGATTCAAGCTTTACACCCTGTCCTGGCCAATCCTTACACCCTTTTGACCAACGTATCACACTGCCAAGGGTAGTATATTGTAATAGACCTAAAAGATGCCTTTTTCTGTATCCCCTTGGCCATAGAGTGCCAAGAGTACTTTGCCTTCGAATGGTCTGATCCAGATAATAGACTGTTGCCAGCTGACATGGACCAGTTTACCCCAGGGATATAAAAACAGCCCTATAGCCTTTGTTGCTGCCCTTTCTGCAGATTTAAAAGACTTTGATCCCTCACCCACAACACTTTTACAATATGTAGATGATTTGTTATTAGCAGCCAAAAATGAATAACAGTTGGAAGAAAAATCAATTGAGTTACTGAATCATCTGGCTAACAGTGTCCCAAAAGAAAATCCAATGGACTAAGCAAACTGTAAACTATTTAAGTTATGTGCTGGACAAAGGAACTCGACACTTACATGAAAGTAGATTCCAAGCACTGAAGGTCCTGCCAATGCCAACCAATGTGAAACAACTTAGGTCCTTCTTGGGTATTACAGGATATGCCAGACTTTGGATCTCCCTCTATACTGTAATAGCCAAACCATTGTACCAATTGACCCAACAGGATATGGCTTGGGAGTGAACAGGGAAATATACCCCAGCCTGGAAGACCTTAAGGGAAAGTTTAGTGAGGGCAGCTTCTTTGGCTCTACCAGATCTGTTCCAAGGATTTGATTTATACCTCACAGAACAAAAAGATTGTGTTGTGGGAGTCTTGCTACAAAAAGTGGGTCCAGATTGGGTCCCAGTGGCCTACTTGTCAAAAGGCCTGGACAATGTTGTTAAAGGGCGGGCTGTATGCTTAAACACAGTTGCAGCTTACAGCTGTCCTGATTGCAGAATCACAGAAAATAATTCTTGGAGTCCCTTTCCGTGTTTCCACATTCCATGTGATTCAGACTCTGTTAGAACAAAAGCTTTCTGCTTGGGCAACATCCAATAGGGTTTCCCAGTATGTGAGTACTATAGTAGAGCATGTTCAACGATCCAGATGCCAACTTTTAAACCCTGCTACCCCTTTGCCATGGCCCGAAGAAGACACAGTCCATGATTGCTTAGATGTCTTAGAGAGCATCACAGGGTCCAGATGAGAGATGGTATTCAGTTGGTTGTGACCAGTTCTGGAGAACCAGTAATGGAAATTTTGAGTAGTTCAGAAAATCAGTAGTGAAAAGTCTCGGTAGTTTGGAATAACACTTCTGGCTGGCCCCACCGCCACCTATTCTCTGCCTCCCAAGTCCCAAGTGATTGGCTGGGTCTTCTTTTGTTGCCCAGCTCTTCTCTTAGAGAGGGGTGGGAATGGAGATTTTGCAGTATCCTTCCCCTGCCATGCCCACCAAGCCACGTCATGCGCACCAAGCCTGCCCACAGAACCAGTAGTTAAATTTTTTTGAAATCTACCATTGGTCCAGATATGATCTAAAGACTGAGCCATTGATGGATGAAAATCTGGCACTCTGGACAGATGGCTCACCCTTTATGAAAGATGGAAAAAGATATACAGGATTAGCAGTAGTGACAGAAGACAGACCATTGCTACAGAGACATCGCCCTTCACACGTGTCTGCACAAGCAGCTGAACTAATGGCTCTCATAGAAGCATGCTATTTATCTGAAGGCCAACAAGTGACTATATATACTGATAGCCAATATGCCTTTTTAGCTGCACTTACCCTTGTCACCTTGTGAAAAGCTCGAGGCTATGTAGGAGCTGATGGAAAAACTTTAAAGATGAAATCCCTTCTGGAGGATTTGATGGAAGCTATTCACCTACCTAAAGCCATTGCAATCGTCCATTGCTGTGGACATCAAACTGACTCCAGTCTAATCTCTAGGGGCAATAAGGCAGCAAAACAGGCTGCCATGTGCCCAGAGACCACAACCTGTGCAGTTGCATTAATTCCAGAATAACTTATTGATTATTTTCCTCCTTTGTACAATGGTAAAGACAAGTTAGAAGCAGATGGCCAGTGGAAAGATGGCTGGTGAATAGTAAAGGACAAAATACAATTGCCTAGGCAGCTAATTTAGCCAATAGTGAGATGGGTCCACCAGGCCACTCATGCAGGTCCAAGAGTAATGAAGAGATGGTTAGAAAGGAGATACAGGGCTGAGAATGTGGGAAGGTTGTGTAAGGTAGTAATGGATCAGTGTGAGATATGTCAGAAGAATAACCCCATAGGAGGAGCCAAAATCCCACAAGGACATATTATGATATCCTGCTATCCAGGAGAAGCATAGCAAGTTGATTTCACAGAAATACCTAAGAAAGGGGCTAAGAACAACCTTTGGGTCTTAGTTGATATATTCACCGGATGGCCAGAGGACACTTTAACAGCTAAAAAAGTTGTCAAGATCATGATAGAAGTAATTATTCCAAGATTTGGAGTACCAAAAAGTATAGAATCTGACAATGGTAGACATTTTACATTCCATGTAGTTCAAGGAGTGAGTAAATACTTAGGGATTAAGTGGAACCTTCATTCAATTTAGAGACCCAAAGCTTCGGCTCTCGCAGAAAGTCTTAATTGAACATTAAAGACTCATTTAGCCAAGTCATGTCAAGAGACCAATTTGCCTTGGCCACAGGTCTTGCCCATTGCTTTAACCAGAATCAGGGCATTACTTTGAGGACCCTGGAAATTGTCATCCCAGACAATATCAAGGGATGAAGAAGAGACAAATATAACACAATATTTGCAGAAACTGGCCCAAGTTCTGTCTCATATTTCTCAACAGGTGCAAGATGTCTTGCCACTAGTAACAACAGTGCCACCTGTGTCCAACCTGATGAGTGGGTTTGAGTAAAGGAACTCTTCCCAAGTGCAAACAGTGCCAAGCGGTCCAACCCTCAACAGGTTCTTCTCAGCATAACCATGGTGGCTAAAGTTGAAGGCATCAAAGCTTGGGTCCACATTTCCAGAATAAAGAAGACTCCATCACCCCAGTGGGAGTGTCAACCCATCACCGATATGTCACCGATCTGCAATGAACCCCTGCAGACCTTCATCTGCAGACCTTTTTGATAACCTGGCAACAAGTAGTCCTGACTACTTGTTGTTTGCTTTTATTGCAATTTGCCTTTCACCTTGGATTATTGCTGCCTGATGCATTTCAAGAAGAAAGCTGTGTGTGATTAGAGCCACAGTGAACTTCACTACTAGGCCTAGGTGCTCTACTATTTGACGTGTCCATTGCCTCCTCCAGCTTGTGTTATTCCTTTTCTACATTGCTAATTCTATTTATTATTGAAGGTTCTATTTCTCGCAACGTCCTGCCATCAGCTGGGGAATATGACAGTGATGACTACAAACTATGGGTCCAGCTCTTTCCACCTGAAAAGGATTCTGATGATTCTGAGTCTGAAATTGATTTCCCTGACTCTTGAGTCAGATGACAACTCATGTTATCATGAGTATATAAAAACCATCCGTACAGGAGCTAACAATCACTAAAATTCTGATTTACCATTCACATTACACCTGTCAAGGAATAAAATCTACCTGCATGACCAGATACAATATGCCACCTATCTCAAAGGTTGCCAAGTGGTGTGTCACACTCCACAGGAAGTAAGGTTCACCAATAAGAGATGGGTATATGCATTTGTGTGTGGGGAATAATCATTATACCCAACAGTTGATTTATAACCACACTGTACCTGGGCAAAGCCAAGAAATGGCTGTTTGTTTTGATGCTTGTAACCCTTAATTTGCTGGCTAAAACTAATACTCAAATGAGGACTGCTATTTACCAAATAGATTGGCTCTAGATTACATTCTAGCCAAAGAAGGAATGGTTTGTGGAAAATTTAATCTAACCAATTGCTGTATCCAGATAGATGATAACAGAAAAGCAATTGAAGAAATCACAGACTGCATGAGGAAGCTTGCCCATGTTCCTGTTCAAACCTGGGATGGAATTTAAGACACCTGAGGGAATGTTTGGAGATTGGAAGATAATTTTTGTTCCTCATAGCTCTGGCCTTTGGAGGATTGATGATATCACTTTGTTTGATACCTGTAATAAGATCAATTGTTACTAGCACAATTTCTGGAGTAACAATTGTGACTTTGGGAAGACAGGACAAGCTTGCAAAGGTTCTTACTTTGACACCACTAGCCAAGCAATATTCACCATTGTTCCAGCAATAGAATGTAGGAGAATATGCCAATTCTGCCTATGGAATCAATCAGAAATGGCAGCAGACTTGACAGGACCAATAATACCATACAAACAAAGCATTATTTTCTACCATTATCCTTTCCATTCAATATAACAATAACAATATTGCCCATGGAGCTGCTCTGATACAGTTCTATAAAGGAATTATTGAGCATGTCATTTGCACTTCTACCGAACACAGCAACCAAACAAGACAGGCACAGACTTCAATGGATAGATAGAAATGCAGAAAAAATGACTGCAACCAGCCCACCTTCCATTGAGGACTTGTATACTTCCCAAGCTAGAAAGAGGGCTGTGAAAATATCTACAGACCCCTCACATCCTGGACATAAACTGTTTCAACTTCTTCTCTCGAGACAATGCTATAGGGCAGTGGTTTCCAAACTTTTTCAGTCCTTGGTGCTACAAACTCATCCTCAGTGCCCCCCACCCAGGGTTGGGATTCAAATTTCTTAACAACTGGTTCTGTGGGCATGACCTAATTTGTGGGCATGGCTTGGTGGTCATGTGACTGGCTGGGAGTGGCTTGCTGGCTGGGTGTGTTGGCGATCATGTGATGGTGGGTGGGCCAGGTGGCCATGTGACTGGCAAACCAAATACAAGTGGTCCTCACTTAGTGGTCGGTTGCTTAGCAAGTGTTCTAATTTATGACTGACTTTCTCAAGAGCTACTTGACCTGTTTTGGAGTTTTGACAGCCATGTGCGCGTACACACACACACACACACACACACACACTCCCTCCCTTCTATAACCCTGCTGGAGCAGGTGGTTGGACTAGATAACTCATTCACGTTCTCCTTCTTCCCTTTCTTTTTTTCCCTCTCTCTCTATCCCTTCCTTAACCTATCTACCTATTTTCTGCCCAGCAAGGGTGGCCTAATCTGTCAAAGGCCTGGGCTAATCCTGCATTACCCCGTTTCCCCTTTCAGAGACCTCGGTCCTTAATCTGAAATGATTATGGACCATTTTCTTCCCTACGACCGCCTCTTTCGTCATCCCACAGCTGTGACTTTACCTTCTTCCCGCGGCTGGCTGCCAGGGAAAGCAAGCCAGGGCTGAGTCATTGTTGTTGCTGGGCTCTCCGCCAGCCCATGTCGCCCTTGCCACGAATGCTTGCAGCCTGGACTCCAACTTCACTGAAAAAAACACACAGCTTCTGGATGCTTTTTGGAGTAAAAATTACCAATCTCCGGCTTTGCTTGCTCCGCTTCTCCAATGTGCTGCTGTGGCTGTCGGCGATTGTTGCATGCACGTGATGTCGCACATGTGCAATAAGGACTGACTGGGCAGGGAACGGAAGAGCAGGTGGAAAGGAACAGGGCCAACCAGGGGCCTGTTTTACCAGTTCTCCAAACTACCGGAAACGGTAATGAACAGGTAGAATCCCACCCCTGAATTGCACCCTGCAAGGGGCCCACCTCTAGCACCCCCTGCCACCTCTTAGCACCCTCCTACAGCCCCCTTGCCTCTTAGCGCTCCCCTAAGGCATCCCACCATCCCTCAGGGGGCAGTACCGCCCATTTTTGGGAACCACTGCTATGGGGCATTGCATGCCACAACACTGTCTATGTCCTGCAATGTCAACCCAACTGCATTTCTTATCATCAATCTCATATGTCCTGTTACCTATTTTCTTAGCTTTTTATCACTATTATTTTTTTGGTTGTATCTTATTATTTATGTTAATTGATTTTATTTAGTATCCTATTATGCTTTACAGTATGTCAATTTACCATCCTATGGCTATCGCTGAGTGTTCTATCTTATGATTTATGATTGTATTTTATGATTATGATAATAATTTATCACATTTTATGTACACTGAGAGCATATGCACTGGAGACGAATTCCTGGTCTGTGTCCAATCACACGTGGCCAATAAAGAATTCTAATTCTAAATGGCAGTGACAAATTCACTATCAGTCAATTGCAAAAGGCAGCTTGGAACAGCTTACATCATGCAATGATATCTGAAACACCATCAAATATCCAAATATAGTTTGAACATCTGGCTGACTTTGCAACAAATCATAACAAATAAACCCTTGAAATGCAATTTTGGTACATCAACAAAATAATACTGTTCCTGTGGGGCACAAGAAGAGTATCCTGATTGGTTGCTGTCAGAGGCAATAGTTAGCTTTGTAGGTTGTCTGTGTGCTAAGTTTGATTGAAACTTGGTGAGTGATGCAAGGAAAGGCAATTAGGTGGCTCTGCCTGAAGGAGACAGATCTTTGTTATGTAGAATAGACTGGCCCAGGACTTAATGGCCCATTAACAAAGGTGGGGGAAGCTGAGTTTCTGCCTCTCTGAGTTTCTACTACTCTTTTAGGGGGAATATTCTGCCTTTTTAGTATATACTAAAATATTTCATTTTTCTAGGAGAGGAGTGGGTTTTAACTTTCAAAAAACTTTTTCCTTCTCTCTCATCCAGCTCTGGATACAGGCTTCTTTCTGGGAAAACTCAAACTCTCCCCCACAGCTCCTTCAGGTGCACATTCCATCAGACTCAGCCCTTGTCACCTAGCCAGTTCTCAATAAATGTTTTTTGGAAGATCAAAAGGGATGGAATCAACTTAATTTTGGGAAGATTATTCCATATGGTAGTCACCACAATGTGTGTCCTGGGACCCATCAAATGTAGATCCATAGCTGCAGTTCCCCACAGCACACCTTCAGCATAATTTACTCTGCAAACCCATAAATCTCTCCAGTTCTGCTCAATCACCACTGCACCACTTTTGCACTCTCAATTGCGCATATTTCTCCAGTCCAGACATCTGCCTGCTTTCTTCAGGGACACTAATTTTTCTGTTGCATATTTTTGTTACTTCATCCTCTGATTCCACCAAACACATCAGCAGGATTTTGAATTCACTTTTCCACCAATATTGAAAAATACCTAAAACTGTGAGTAGCATTCATTCAGCTAATCAGTTTGCTTTGCTTTTCCTTCATGATCCTGCTGACAAGTGAATGAGTTCACAAAGAAGTAAATATAACTATTGGGTGGGCTGAGTGAAAACTATTCACCAGAGCTTTTAGGTCTGTATGGATGCTTACTCAGTTGCTGAGGTTGGTTAATTTCTTTTGTTTTTATTTAACATTATTTACATAGTTTAGGTTTGTTTTATTTTCCAATATTTGTTTGTTTGTTTATTCATCATATTATACCTATTTACAAACTAATTATGTATATCTCTCTATCTCTATCTATCTATCTATCGTGGGATTCAAATTTTTTTACTACCAGTTCTCTGGGCATGACTTGGTGGGCATAGTGTGGCTTGGTGGGTATGGCTTGATGGGTGTGGCAGGGGAAGAATACTGCAAAATCTCCATTCCCACCCCACTCTAGGGGAAGAGCAGGGCAACAAAAGAAGACCCAGCCAATCAGTTGGGACTTGGGAGGCAGAGAATAAATGGGGGTGAGGCCAGTCAGAAGTGGTATTCCAAACTACTTAGAATTTCCAGTACTGGTTCTCTAAACTACTCAAAATTTCCACTACTGGTTCTCCAGAACTCTTTCTCTCTATATATATAGAGAAAGAGAGTTCTGGAGAGAGATATGTATGTATGTGTGTGTGTGTATGTATATGTATATGTATATGTATATGTGTATATATATATATATATTTGTTTTCTGAGGTTTTCGCGGGTATTTGTATGTGGATCTTTGGTTATTTGGGTTTTCTCCCGCGTATAATTGGAAGTATCTAGGCAATGTTTCAATGAAGACTCGTTCATCATCTTCAGGCTTGTGTCTTCGACTTTGCGAAGTCAAACAACGGGATCACAGCTCACCAGCTCAAATCCCCCAGCAACTAAGACTAACCTGAGCACAACCAAGCCCCCACCTGAACAGAACACACCCCCAGCCAATCAGAAAACAGCCAAACACCCAACCAATGAGAACACCCCCCACCCAATCAGAACACAGCCAAGCCCCCACCCAATCAAGTCACACCCCCACTAGCAGTTAAAAGGAAGAAGCAGCTGCAAGCTCACATTACTCCGAGAAGCACAAAGCTGAAGACATAAGCCTGAAGATGATGAATGAGACTTCATCGAAACATCGCCTAGATACTTCCAATTTTACTCGGGAGAAAACCTGAATAACCAAAGATCCATATCTATACCTATACCTATACCTATCTATATCTATATCTATATCTATATCTATATCTATATCTATATCTATATCTATATCTATATCTATATCTATATCTATATCTATATCTATATCTATATCTATATCCATCTGTCTGTCTGTCCGTCTATCTATCTATCTATCTATCTATCTATCTATCTATCTATCTATCTATCTATCTATCTATCTTTACGAGTAGTTTAGCTAAGTTAAAGTTTACTTTATTTTCATCATGGAGACTTTCCTCTTTTATGCAGGAAAAGTCCTCTTTGAGGTAAGAGATCTTCATTTTTATTTATTTACTTGTCAACTTGCCTGTCTGATTCTAGGATTTAGAGTTTAAAAAGGTAACATGACAGATAACATGATATAAGTAATGGGATCTGGAAGGAGCTATATTAAAATTGAATAATAAAGTAAAATAGGAATCAAAGGCGTTTAGGAACAAGAAAAAGTTATTTGAGAATACTGTATATTCATCAGGGATTTGATTTAGTTCATACTTGAGTGGCGTAGTGCTTAATTAAGACCAGTCTTAATTTAGTGAGTCATTGGTGGCTTTATAAACAATGTCTTTCATGAATATTGTGTAACAGCACAAGTATTTTTCCACAAAACACAGGAGACAAAAGAAATAAGAGAAAAACACCAGGAGAAGATGGCACAGAAAAATGCCAAAATAAAAGAGGTAATTCACTTCCCTTAAAAACCTGTTTAAGCTGCTCTTTTTGTTTGCTTATTTGTATTCTATGATTGATGAATGTTTCCTATAATTTCTACATCTTAGCTAAAGGAGGAGAACAAGTTTTTGGAAGCGAAATCAAAAGCCTTACAAAACAAAACAATTATTGGAAGGAGAATGGTCTCTTGTGAAAAAAGGAATAACACAAGCTGGATAAGGCAATGGACACGTCAAATAGTTGAGCACCTAGGCTTAGTAGGAGGGCAGTGAAGTTCACTATGGCTCTAATCACACACAGCTTTCTTTTTGAAATGCAGCAATTTCATCAGGCAGCAATAATCCAAGGCGAAAAGCAAATTGCAATAAAAGCAAACAACAAGTAGTCAGGACTCTAGGTCATCAAAAAGGTCTGCAGATGAAGTCTGCAGGGGTTCATTGCAAACATAGCTTCAGATCAGTGACAGGTTGACACTTCCACTGGAGTGATGGAGTCTTCTTTATTCTGGAAATGTGGACCCAAGCTTTGATGCCTTCAACTTTAGCCACCGTGGTTATGCTGAGAAGAACCTGTTGAGGGTTGGACCGCTTGGCACTGGTTGCACTTGGGAAGAGTTCCTTTACTCAAACCCACTCACCAGGTTGTACACACGGTGGCACTGTTGTTACTGGTGGCAAGACATCTTGCACCTGTTGAGAAATATGAGACAGAACTTGGGCCAGTTTCTGCAAATATTGTGTTATATTTGTCTCTTCTTCATCCCTTGATATTGTCTGGGATGACAATTTCCAGGGTCCTCAAAGTAATGCCCTGATTCTGGTTAAAGCAATGGGCAAGACCTGTGGCCAAGGCAAATTGGTCTCTTGACATGACTTGGCTAAATGAGTCTTTAATGTTCAATTAAGACTTTCTGCGAGAGCCAAAGCTTTGGCTCTCTAAATTGAATGAAGGTTCCACTTAATCTCTAAGTATTTACTCACTCCTTGAACTACATGGAATGTAAAATGTCTACCATTGTCAGATTCTATACTTTTTGGTACTCCAAATCTTGGGATAATTACTTCTATCATGATCTTGACAACTTTTTTAGCTGTTAAAGTGTCCTCTGGCCATCCGGTGAACATATCAACTAAGACCCAAAGGTTGTTCTTAGCCCCTTTCTTGGGTATTTCTGTGAAATCAACTTGCTATGCTTCTCCTGGATAGCAGGATAAGGGTCCTCCTATGGGGTTATTCTTCTGACATATCTCACACTGATCCATTACTACCTTACACTACCTTCCCACATTCTCAGTCCTGTATCTCCTTTCTAACCATCTCTTCATTACTCTTGGACCTGCATGAGTGGCCTGGTGGACCCATCTCACTATTGGCTAAATTAGCTCCCTAGGCAGTTGTACTTTGTCCTTTACAATTCACCAGCCTTCTTTCCACTGGCCATCTGCTTCTAACTTATCTTTACCATTGTACAAAGGAGGAAAATAATCAATAGGTTCTTCTGGATTTAATGCAACTGTACAAGTTGTGGTCTCTGGGCCCATGGCAGCCTGTTTTGCTGCCTTTTTGCCCCTAGAGACTAGACCGGAGTCAGTTTGATGTCCACAACAATGGACGATTGCAATGGCTTTAGGTAGGTGAATAGCTTCCATCAAATCCTCCAGAAGGGATTTCATCTTTAAAGTTTTTCCATCAGCTCCTACATAGCCTCGAGCTTTTCACAAGGTGGCAAGGGTATGTGCAGCTAAAAAGGCATATAGGCTATCAGTATATATAGTCACTTGTTGGCCTTCAGATAAATAGCATGCTTCTATGAGAGCCATTAGTTCAGCTGCTTGTGCAGACACGTGTGAAGGGCGATGTCTCTGAAGCAATGGTCTGTCTTCTGTCACTACTGCTAATCCTGTATATCTTTTTCCATCTTTCATAAAGGGTGAGCCATCTGTCCAGAGTGCCAGATTTTCATCCATCAATGGCTCAGTCTTTAGATCATATCTGGACCAATGGTGGATTTCAAAAATTTTTTACTACTGGTTCTGTGGGCAGGCTTGGTGCGCATGACGTGGCTTGGTGGGCATGGCAGGGGAAGGATACTGCAAAATCTTCATTCCCACCCCTCTCTAAGAGAAGAGCTGAGCAACAAAAGAAGACCCAGCCAATCACTTGGGACTTGGGAGGCAGAGAATAGGTGGCGGTGGGGCCAGCCAGAAGTGGTATTCCAAACTACTGAGAATTTTCACTACCAATTCTCTAAACTACTCAAAATTTCCATTACTGGTTCTCCAGAACTAGTCAGAACCTACTGAATACCACCTCTGATCTGGACCCTGTGATGCTCTCTAAGACATCTAAGCAATCATGGACTGTGTCTTCTTCAGGCCATGGCAAAGGGGTAGCAGGGTTTAAAAGTTGGCATCTGGATCGTTGAACATGCTCTACCATAGTACTCACATACTGGGAAACCCTATGGTCTACTGCATCTCTCCTCCCCAGCTGGCCATTACTCCCTTTCCCGAAGGCGGTTGTAATGGTGGTCAGAAATGGCCACCACAAAGAAGAACTCAACCGGAAAAAAATGTGCTGGAGGAAGATAAGAAGAGAAAGTTTTGGTTGACCAGGTCAAACAGCAAAAGCAACCAATAAGGTACCCTGGAATTGAAACTATAAAAAAAAAACATTGTTCCCCAAGAAGATTTTTAACCTGAGAAGGAGAGAGAAAAGGGAAAAGATTTGGGGTTTTTTTCTTCTTTTCCTATACTGACAGCTAAGAGACTTAAGGAAGACATTGCAAAAAAAATCCACTTTGACATTAATAGGCATTTAATGCTGAAAATAAAAAGTCAAAGGGATAATAAAGATTTCTGGATAATCAAAAGCTTTTGAAAACAGGAAAGGAGAGAAAAAGAATAAAAGGGCATGATCTGGAAGGGAGGAGACTGCCTGGAATTAAAAAGAACTTACAGCAAAATCTCAACAAGACTGCAACAAAACATCGCAACAAAAACCCCAGGAAGAGAAAGTGGAAAAAAGAAATAAGAAGAAACAGCTTGGGACTATTTGGATTACTTGATGATCTCTGGATTTTTGGTTATTGTATTTGAATGACTAAAATCAATTTGGTGGTTGTTTAAAACTGTTTAAAATAGCCCCACTTTTAGAAGAACTGAAAATGGAACTTAAAAAGTACAAAGAAGATGCACAGGAAGGGAGAGGTTCTTTTGGCTTCATATTTCAGTTCTTAGAAATAGAGATTTGAAACTATGAGAAACAACAAGAAATGCCTACAGAACAAGAAGATTATGACAAAGAAGAAGCCATCTTTAACGAACAAGTAATTTTAGGTGGGGGGAAAAAAGGAAACGGGGGAAAGAGAATGGAAATTTTAAGATTGGGAAAAACAACTCCAAAAAAAAAAAAATAGAGTGAAAAATAAGTATAAAATCAGAAAGCAACAGAAGAGAGAAATGCAGAAGAGAGAATTAGAAGTAGAGAGACAAGGGGGTAAAAAGGGGAGGGAGAAGATGAGAGGGAAGAAAGAAAGGAAAAGAAGTTATAAAGGACAGAAACAAAATATAGAGAAACAGGGCCTATTTAGAAATAATGGGTAAAAATTTAATGGAAAAAGGGATTCTGCAAAGGTACATAAGATAGTATGGTTAAATTAGAAGCAGAAATAATTTTAGAAAATATGAAACAATGTATGATTAAAATGTTTGATAAAATAGCTATTGTAACTCAGTGGAATGCTTGTCAATAAATAAATGTAACAAAATGAATATTTAATGATTTACAAAACGTATGTGAAGAGAAATAAGGGAAAAATTAATTATGGAGATTATACGTGTCTTTAAGGAAGTATGATATTTAATTGAAAAGAAGTGTTAAAGATATTAAGATTTTAATGATTATTAATGATAGAACTGAATTGGAATGGAATGAGGGTTTATAATTACATATATTTACAATTCTTTTTTTAAAAAAATATAACATGTATTATAAGAATGTACCAAGCAAAATTCGATTGGAAGTTATGTATTGTATTATATTGAAGGTCATAACCTTAAGGTATATATTGAAGTTTAAATAAGAGTTGAATGGATGTAATTAAAAGATATAAAGGTGTCATACTTCAATTAGTAACTACAGGAGAAAATTTGTTTAATGAGAAAAGATAATATGAAATTGAAACAGAACAGACAAAAGTATAAATATAATGATTTGAATTGAGATGAGATAATCAAAATAAAATTGAGAAAATTAAAAGAGGGGAAAAACTATATAGAAAATGTAGAATAGTATAAGATAAGGAACACAAAAAGGAATATGAAATTGAGTTTTGTGTCTGCATAAAGTTCAACCCGGGACCGTGCTATTTTCAAAAAAGATGTTTTACTTGTATTTTGTATGTGTGAAACCCAAATAAAACTTTATTAAAAAAAACAACAACAACAAGTGGTATTCCACACTATTGAGAATTTTCACTACCGATTCTCTGAACTACTCAAAATTTCCATTACTGGTTCTCCAGAACTGGTCACAACTTACTGAATACCATCTCTGATCTGGACCCTGTGATGCTCTCAAACACATCTAAGCAATCATGGACTGTGTCTTCTTTGGGCCATGGCAAAGGGGTAGCAGGGTTTAAAACTTGGCATCTGGATCGTTGAACATTTTCTTGCTCTACTATAGTATTCACATACTGGGAAACCCTATTGGATGTTGCCCAAGCAGAAAGCTTTTGTTCTAACAGAGTCCGAATCACATGGAGTGTGGAAAAACAGAAAGGGGCTCCAAGAATTATTTTCTGCGATTCTGCAATCAGGACAGCTGTAAGCTGCAACTGTGTTTAAGCATACAGGCCGCCCTTTAACAACATTGTCCAGGCCTTTTGACAAGTAGGCCACTGGGACCCAATCTGGACCCACTTTTTGTAGCAAGACTCCCACAACACAATCTTTTTGTTCTGTGAGGTATAAATCAAATCCTTGGAACCGATCTGGTAGAGCCAAAGAAGCTGCCCTCACTAAACTTTCCCTTAAGGTCTTCCAGGCTGGGGTATATTTCCCTGTTCACTCCCAAGCCATATCCTGTTGGGTCAGTTGGTACAATGGTTTGGCTATTACAGTATAGAGGGAGATCCAAAATCTGGCATACTCAAGTATGCAATACCCAAGAAGGACCTAAGTTGTTTCACATTGGTTGGCATTGGCAGGACCTTCAGTGCTTGGAATCTACTTTCATGTAAGTGTCGAGTTCCTTTGTCCAGCACATAACTTAAATAGTTTACAGTTTGCTTAGTCCATTGGATTTTCTTTTGGGACACTGTTAGCCAGATGATTCAGTAACTCAATTGATTTTTCTTCCAACTGTTATTCATTTTTGGCTGCTAATAACAAATCATCTACATATTGTAAAAGTTTTGTGGGTGAGGGATCAAAGTCTTTTAAATCTGCAGAAAGGGCAGCAACAAAGGCTATAGGGCTGTTTTTATATCCCTGGGGTAAACTGGTCCATGTCAGCTGGCAACAGTCTATTATCTGGATCAGACCATTCGAAGGCAAAGTACTCTTGGCACTCTATGGCCAAGGGGATACAGAAAAAGGCATCTTTTAGGTCTATTACAATGTACAACCTTGGCAGTGTGATACGGTGGTCAAAAGGGTGTAAGGATTGGCCAGGACAGGGTGTAAAGCTTGAATCTTGTAATTGGTCTTCCTGAAACCCTGGACTGCCCTCCAAGTCCCGTCTGGTTTTGGGACTGAAAAAATTGAGGTAGACAATGGGGACTGAGTCTCCTTAGAATATCAAAATTCAAAAGGGTTTGAAAATGTTCTTTTATGTCAATGTGAGCCTCTCTTTTTATTGGCTACTGCTTAATTAAAACGGGGCTGCATCATGTTTCAGTTTTGCCAAATGGGGGACAGCAAATGTAGCATATCCAGATGTTCCCTGGTACCATGTGGAGAGGTTAATGCGAGAGTCTGAAGGTGACTTAAAGTTCTGTAGACTCAAGAAACACAAATATGCTTGATCAGGGGGAAAATTTAGCTGTACTTCATCAGGAAAGCATTTAAGAATAGCTCCAAGTTTTCCTAATAGATCCCTTCCTAACAAGTTAATAGGACACTGAGGCAGAATGAGAAATGAATGGGTCACACTGGGACCTTGGATTCCTTTAACTTCCAAGCATCCACTCTGGTTGGCAGTTTCATTCTCCCTCTAACACCTACTATGGGGGTACTTTGAATGATTAGGCATTGAGAACATTGTAGGTTGTTCTGGTGTCAACAAGAAAAGATTTAAATCTTCCCCACACTTGCAGTTCCACTAGAGTTTCAGGGATAGAAATTAATCCTCTAGATCAGTGATTCTCAAACTTTTTCAGTCCACCGCCCCCTTGGTGCTACAAACTCATCCTCAGTGCCCCCCACCCAGGGGTGGGCATTCAAATTTATTAACAATTGGTTCTGTAGGTGTAGCTTGGTGGTCATGTGACTGGGCGTGCGTGGCTTGCTGCCTGGGCATGGCTGGATGGGTGTGGTTTGGATGTGGATGGGTGTGACTGGATGGGTGTGGTTTGGTGGTCATGTGACTCTGTGGGCATGGCCACGTGACTGGCAAACCAAATATAAGGGTCCTCACTTAATGGCTGGTTAGTAAGTGTTCTAATTTATGACTGGCCTCCCCAGAGCTACTTGACCTGTTTTTGGAGTTTTGACAGCCATGCGCGTGCACACACACACACACTCCCTCCCTTCTATAACCTTGCTGGAACAGGTGGTTGGACTAGATATCTCATTCACTTTCTTCTCCTCCCTCCCTTTGTTTCTTTGTTTCTTTTTTCTTTCTTTCTCTTTCTTTCTGTTCCTTCCATCACCTCTCTTTCTTTGTCTATCCTTTTTCTTCCTTTCTCTCTCCCTTTTTCTTTCCCCTTTCTTTCTTTTCTTTCTTGTCTCTTTCTTCTCTCTTTCTCTCTTTCCCTCTCTTTCTCTTTGTCTTTCCCTCCCTCCATATCCCATTCACTTTCTCCTCCCTCCCTCCCTCTTTCTTTCTTTCTTTCTTTCTTTTTCTTTCTCTCTCACTCCCTTTCTCTTTCTCTCTCTATTTTTTCTCTCTTTCTCTCTCTCTCTTTCCCTCTATCTCTTTTTTTCAATCCATTCCTTCCATCCCCCCTCTTTCTTTGTCTATCCCTTTTCTTCCTTTCTCTTCCTTTCTCTCTCCCTTTTTCTTTCTTTACTTTCTTGTCAGTTTATTTTTCTCTCTTTCTCTCTCTTTCTTTTCTCTCTCTCTCTCCCTCTTCCCTCCTCTTTCTTTTCTCTCTCTCTTCCTCTCTCTTTCTCTTTCCCTCTCTCTCTTTCTTTTCTTTCTCTTTCTCTCTTTTTTTCCTCCCCTCTTCTGCCCCTCTCTTTCTTTTCCCTCTCTTTTTTTCTGGTTCCTGTTCTCTCTCTCCCTCTCTCTCTAGATCTCTTCCTTAACCTAATCATGGCCTTAATCATGGCCTTAATCATGGCCTTTGACAGATTAGGTCTGTCTAGGTAGAAAATAGATAGATACCTATTTTCTACCTAGACAGACCTAATCTGTCAAAGGCCATGATTTAGCATGAAAGACAGAGGTTTTCTTTTGCTCTTCAAAACCTGGCCACCTTTTTGCTGGAAATCTTGGCGTAATGAGGGGCATGCATATGTCTTGCCTTCCTCGTACCCCACCGCTGCCTCCCGAGAGAACCCCCTTTTCCCACCTGCGGAGGAGGCTTCATCTCCAGCCACCACCAGAGGGCTTTGGGTGGCGCCGGGGAAGAAGCCTGGCTTTCCATCTCTCTTGTTCCATGGCTCTGGGCATCACGCATTGAGCTTCCTGGGTGACTCGGAGGCAGCAGTGGACCGGGCTGGGAGAACCGCCCCACCGCAGGTCCATCCCACCAGCCACTGGGAGACCTTCCTCGCAGCTGGCTTGATCTGGCCCATGTGGGGACCTGTCGTGGCTCAGTGCAGGCAGCGCTTCCAGGATGGGAAGGGTGAATCCCGCCTGCAGTACTGTGCTGATCCCCTGTGCCTGCAAAAAACCTCCAGCACCCCCCTTGCCTCTTAGCACCCCCCTAAGGCATGCCACAGCCCCCCAGGGGGCAGTACTGCCTACTTTGGGAACCACTGCTCTAGATAGTTCCTCTTGTCTTGCCATCTTCGACCTCTGGGTGGTGGTGGTTGGAATCGAGGTCATCGCTGTTGGAATTGTCTATTGGGCTGAGAATTTTAGTGATTTAGTGGGCACTCATTCTTCCAATATGCCATTTGTCTGCATCGGGCACATTGGTTTTTCTTCAAACTCTCAAAATGTTAGTATAGAGGTCCTCTCTTAGGTTGTGAGTGTAATGCCACTGCTAGAAGGATGGCCTGCCTCTTCATCTTTTTATCTTCCTTTTCTTCCTTTTTCCTGTCATTGAGAGTAGACTGTGAAAACTGTCTAAATCAGGAGTTTCAAATTTTGGGTAGTTGGGGAATCTAATCTTTGAAGTATTTTTCCTGACAACATCTCTCCCTCAGTCCCTGAGGTGGGCACCCTTAATTTTATTGGGATGGTCAGGGGCCCTTGGTTAGGACTTACCGGGACATCATCTTCCGAGTCAGTCTCACTCTCGTCTAGGGGGTTCGGAGGTCCCAGCTTCTCTCCCACCAGAGGGGCGACCTCTATAACCTCTCTTATCTTCAGCCCGGTTTTGCGAGGATTGGTTGGGGGGTTTTCAGGCTTCCTCCCTGGGCCCTGCGCTCTCTTTGGATCTGGCTTGACCCGGAAATCCGCCATCCGGTGGCCCTCCTTCCCACAACGAAAACAGGCCGTGGATTTGGCTCTTGCCATCACCCCTCCGTTTTGGGGGTTGGAGGTCTCTCGGAGATGTGGGGAAGTGGTTTGCTCCAGGCGGGGCCCCCTCTGCGTCTGCTTCAGGTTAGATCTATGTCCACCTCTTCCGCCAGCAAATACCACGACTGCAAATCACGTGGGTCCCTTCTGGAGATGCACATGTGGTATATATCTTCATTTAAGCCATCTTTGTAGGCTTCTACCAGGGCCCCCTGGGACCAGCCTTGGATGTAGTATGCCAGCTGCCTGAACTCTTGGGTGTAGTCTGCAACCAATCTCCCCCTTGGATTAGAGTCTTCATTCTGATTCTGGCCCTTCTCTCTGCCAGAGGGTCCTCAAACCTTCTCCTCAATGCAGTCATGAAAACATCGAGGCTCCGCAGTTGGGGGGAGTTATCATTGTACAAAGTCACCACCCAGTCTGCTGCCATCCCTTCCAGGGTTCTGGTAACACATCTCACTTTGGCTGCTTCAGAGGTGAACTCCCTTTCAAATTCTGCCATATAGCTCCCGACTTGTACCAGGAAAAAACCCAAATCTCTGGGATTTCCTCCAAACTTCACATCTAACGGGGGCAGGTGGCATCTTCCAGGAACCACAACTATTGCTGGGGCTCCCCGGGCAGCGGGGGGTGGCTGCGGTGGTGTAGGCTGGGCTAGGGGGGTGGGGGCAGCTTGACTTCCTCGGGCTGAACTCGCTCTCCCTTCCCCTTCATACCTTGGAGCCGTGCCGGGCTTCTCAGAAACGTCCATAAAGAATTTCCCAATCCAGCCTGCATTCCATCTCCTCCCTCTCTTGCCACAGCCATTCCCTTGCACCTCTTCGACTTACAGTGATTCCAGGAGGAGGGGGGTCTTCAGGGTCTCTCCAACCAACCCCCAACAACCATCTGGGCATCTCAGCTGGGGTTTCTTCCAGAGTCAGGTCGTCCAGCAGGTCAGCAGCTGGCATCTCTGGTAGCAGCATCGACTGCCCCCCCCCCACAGCTCCCTGGTCATCTTCATCGCTGGCTGGAGACGACATGAGATGAAACCTCCTTGGAAGAAAAGTTTATATTTTCTCCGGGTGGGTTGATGTGTGAGATTAGGAATAATGTCAGTCTGTGCTCCCTTCAAATCCCAAGAAAGAAATACTCAGATTCCATGGTTAGAGCAAAGTTATCCTTTTACTGGAAAATGAAGTGAAAGCTTCAGATTTAATTCCGAATCTGAGAAATTGGCACGCAGATCACATATACAAAGGAATGGAAATGCTCCCACCCCCAAAATCCAAATGACTCTTCCAATTAAAAGTTCTGAATATGATCATGTGGCCATCTCCAGGTGGTGATGAGACTTCTCAGTTGACTTTGACATATTTTGATAAAAGTTCGCAGTTGCGCAAAAGGGGACAGAAGCTAGCCAAGAAATGGAAAGTTAAAGAAAGGAATCCCCCCTCCCCTAGCTAACCTGGCAAAGGAATGCAAAACACCTCCATTCTTCTTCTCCTCCAAATTCCCCCCTCCCTCCGTTGCTATTGACAGCCGAAAGAAACAGATTGGCATAGCATCAGAGAAGCAATAGTTAGAATGCAGAATATAGATATTATGGAAGATATCTTGAGGCTGACAGGTTCTTTGTCCCACAAAACTCATCTTCAGAATTACTTCGTTCTGTGGGGCATCTGGTCTGTAAAAGTGCCGAAAGCCATCTTTCAAATGGATTAAAAAATCACCTGGGCTTTCTTTTGGCTCTTGCATAATTTGGTGTATCCGATGAAAACTTAGTTATTGCTACTCCTTTCTTGAGACTCTGAATAATGGCTTCCTGAGCCTCCATCAGAACTTCTATGCCTATAGGGTCATTGGCATTAATTTCAAAGGTTGGAGACAATAAATCTTGAGACCAGCCAACCTGAGGGCAGGGTCCTAATGGAGGAATGTTAATGGTTGCCCATTTGGCTTTATAATGTTTTTCTGCAGCCTCCAAAATTTGCCACTTTTCTTCTGGGTCCAAGAAGGCAGCAAGCAAAGTATAGAGGTCGGGCACTATTGGTCTGTGGGTTGCCACAATCCTTTGAACCATGATTGAGGGGCTTTTCTATATGGAGCATTCCCCTCTGCCAATTAAACAGGTCACTTGTGGTAAATGGAATGTGAACATATGCAAGGGGGTTTCCTATCAACAATTTTCTTAAAGGGGCCATCAATTGGGTTGCAAATGACCCATCAAGTCCTCCATAAAGAATTCCTCTTCTAGTGTAAGAAGGGCTTAACAATTCCCCTCTCTTTTTATTTGTGTCTGTTGCTTCCTCCTTGGACTGAGGAAGAGACAGGGAAGAGGTGGAGGGACTGGAAATAATGCTGCCGGAACAGGAAGATTGTTTGTTTCTGGATTATAGGAAGGTGGAAATTCTTCCTCCAGTTGATCTTCAAAAATCTCTTCCACCACAGATTTTTCTTCTTCCACTCACTTCCAAACAGAACAGACTTCAGAGGATGGCAAAAGTCTGTGGGGTTTAAGACGACATTGTTTCAAGATTTCTTGTCTTAGTGCCAAATTAACGAAGAAACCCACATATAATTCTTCCTCTATTTTTCCTTGAGCATTGAGATAGTCAGTTAAGGCTTTAATCTCTCCTATATTCACTGAACCTTCTTTTGACCATGGCAGAAATTGTGGACCAAGAATATATGTGCTCCAGAAGTTGTTTCAAAAGGTTTGGAGCTTGCTTTTACTAAAACTTATTGACTATTTTTTTAATTATTATTATTTTATATACATATTATTGATATATATATTATTTATATATATTATTATTATTTTACTAAAACTTATTGACTATTAGTCACCCAGGGTTTCAATGCTTTCCAGTTACTAAAAACACATTCTAAAGGAGCACATATTTTTCTTAAGGTGGCCAGACTAACAATTCCTATACTTTGCCTATTTCCCATTATCCTTAAGGAGTTTCCTGTTTCTTTCCATCAGAATCGAGGTTAGCTACAACCCCTCCTTATATGCCAGACTGGGGCCTGAATTCCTTCAGAATATTCAACAAACACACCTCATCTGTCACTTCAGAAGTCAATGGCCATTCCCCTCTGGGGAAAATGAAAATACAGGTCATTGCTCCTCACTCATTTTGGAACAAACCTTTAAGAGGAATTGATGCAGCACTCCCCCCACTAATAAAATTATACTCACCACCACCAAGTTGGTCTCCCATTTTCCCACCTCCTAAACCTTCAGTGCCTCGATTTAGCCAGGGCCTTCTTGTCACAGCAGAGTCTCACAGCAGAGTCCTCTGTCCTTGGTGGTCAAGGGCCCTGGGAGCACTCTTGACGTCAAGATTCTCCAGGTTCAGTTTCCTCCGAGAGAAAACAAGAAGGCTTTCTGTCTGTCCAAAAATGATGACGACTAATGGGGCTCAAAGAGAGTCACCCCAAGGAAATGTTGCCCTCGAGTTGTGATACCCCACACTGGGTGCCAGGAAAATATGTAAGGTTTTTGAGTGTAGCTCAGAATGTGATAAATCCAAATGATAATTTTATTTTTGATCAAAGCAAAACTGGGTGACCTTTAATCTCCCACCTTAAACAGCAAGGCAGAGAGAAAAGCAGGCGCGCACACTTACTAAAACTATTTTCTTTTTATAGTCTACACGTATTACTTGCATAGATCATCATTGCTATGGAAACATTATTTCATATAATTAGTTCACGCAAACCTCATTATTTTCTCAGCGCTCTGAAAACAATGAATCTCAGAAAGTGGAAAAGAGTTTGTTAGGGGGTGCTATCACACATTATGTTTGCTGAGAATACATATTTAAAGTTACAAACAAGGATACTTGGCAATTAGCCTGGAGGCTTTATCTTTGCAGATAGAGCATTAGGTTACAATGGAGCTCAGTTCAGCAGCAAGGAATATCAAAAATTGAGTTAGGTACACTCTCTACATGCTCTAATCTTTTTAATACTAATGAACAGTTGTTTTTATTTATTTCATTCTATCATGTAGTTCTTTCTTTATCAGGTTTAAGTTGTGGCTATTAGACCTTATCCTGCAAAAATCTAATTAACCACTAGAAGGCAGACAATAGATTTGGAAGACTAGTTTGTCAGGATTTTTGCAGCTCTGATGTCTCATTTGAGATGTTGGAGTTTTTTTTTCAGATTTTTGGAAAAATAACAGCTGTTTTGTAAAAAAGAAGACTGTTAAAGCTAGAAAAAGTATTTTTACTCCAAGGTTTTGTTAAAAAATAAATCTGCCTAAAAGTCTCTAGATTCTTTAGAGAAAATAAATAAAAATAAAATATTACAAAATATTTCTTTAAAAATTTCCTGATTTTTATTTGTCATGCACAGCTGAATTATCACATTACAGATAAGATTCTTTGTTTCTCACTTTCTTAATATCCTTTTGTAAGACGTCATTCTTTCTCAATTACTAAGTAATTCAATAACATCATTTGGCAGATCCCACCTCATTGTTTATTTTTTTTATTAGTTACCTGTTTGAAATTCTACCACACTCAGGTCACTTGATCTTTTCTTTTACTAAAAACCAGTTTTGCAAGATAAGTGGCTCAGAAATGGTGGTGCTCCTTTCTGAGAAAATTGATCTCAGAATTGATGCTTTGTCCTCTCGGGATTGCTGTAGGTTTGTAATTATAATTGTAATCCCATTTTATAACCACAATTTATCCTCATTGTCCTAGTTGAATTAATAGCTGTAAAACCTGGAAAAATTTTATTTCAAACTGCTCTTCCTTTGATCTTTAAGGGTGCCATTCCTTAAAAACCATTCTTCATGAAGAAAATGTGTGGGGATTTTTAAGACAATGTTCTCTTTTCTTTTATGCGCTTCCTATAACACCAAAATATCTAGATTCTCTTTTAGAGTTTTTGTTCCAGTTAATTATTGATCTAGTGTCATTAAGGTTCCACAAAACTTTATTCCAAAAATCCTAATACATAAATAAGAGAATATGAGAGAACATACGATTCTACATAACTTAAATTTTAGCTTCCACTATACTTTCTGATTTAAATATATTTAAAATAAACTTTATTTTCCCATTTAAACAAAACTATTTTTCTTTTCCACAGTCTCTTCTTTATTACCACCAATGTATGTTTATCACCTGAAGAAGTGACAATACAACGGTTACATGGTAAATTTCTATTGAGGTGTCATGAGAGGCAAATTTAAACTTCTGATACTCTCCTCTAATTTCTAAATATTATATAATAGTGATGAATTATTAACACATACTGTAAAATAAGGATTTTTAAAAAAAACCTGTCAGGTGTAGAAAAATCAGGAAGTCTGGGCAGTGCATTAGAGGTTTATTGCTTTCTTATGCTCTCTACAAAAATCTGAAATACTAACAGTCAAAGCAAATAGGCAGTAGATAAGAATAAATGAAATTCAAGGTAAGCTGGACTTGTAGGTGCAAAGGGACTCCAGACTGATGACGCATTTGACTTCCCTCCCTCAGGCTCAACCGGCTCATCTCCTACATCACTCAGCTCTCCACTATGGTTCCCCCTTCCATGGGTTCTTCTTTGTTGCTTTCTCTCTTCTACATTGTGTTTTCAAAATTTGAGTTCTCATGGGAACTTGGAAAAGGCAGAAGGGAAACAGTCTCAAACAGTTCTCCCCCCATCTGACGGTTGTTGTAACACAAAAGTATTTTTCCAAATTCCCTCTCCTCCCCTTCCTAGGAACTGAAGGTCAGATGTGAAAGGCCCATCATAGTGGAGTGTCCCAGCTTCCCTTTGGAATAATCCAAAGGGGTTGGTTAAACTCATCCTTGAGAGATTCCTCAGGACAACTTGGGTTGGAGGCTGGGAACTTGGTCAGCCATGGCTTGACAAGTAAGTGCTGATGAAACTGACAAACTAAATCAGGGGCAAAAACATATTTAAGTGTTATCAACTAGGACTACAAAATGTGTCTTCCAGTTACAGGCATTAAGCCAAGTTTCACCTAGTCTATACCCAAATAGTTGATTTTTCTTGCCTAAATATAAAACCTTACTTTTATCTAAGCTGAATTTCATTTTGTTAGATAGGGCCCAATGTTCATGTCTGTCAAGATCTCTCTGCATCTTAAGCTTGTCTTCTGTGATGTTGGGTATTCCTGCCAGCTTAGTGTCATCTGTAGATTTGATGATATCCCTTTCAATTCCATTAGATACTTTATGAAGAACAATCTATATGAACTATGTCTTATGTTTTAGCTTCCAGCTTCCTAGTAATTTTTCTCTGCACTCTTTCCAGAATCTCAACATCTTTTTTATATTTTGATGACCAGCACTGATGCAGTATTCCATCAAAAAAAATGATATTTTGGATGTTGACATCTGCACTTTATTCAGAGTGTTCCATCTTTCTTTCTTTGAATAAATTATTATCTGTACCTTCCATACCAATTCTAATTTGCAGCCTTCACCCGAGTTCAAAGATCTTTTGAAAGACTTTCCTTGTTTTTCCTTGTCTGTTTCCATCTTCAGTATTTTTACACATATTGTTGTAATACAAATCTCTGAAAGCAGGGATGGGATTCAAATTTTTTAACAACCAGTTATGTGGGCGTGGCTTAAGTGGTGGGCATGGTCATGTTATTGGCTGGGCGTGGCCAACTCAATATCACTCACATTGAGCCACACGTCTCTTTGCCTGGCCTCTCATGACTGTGGGCATGCTGCAACAATCATAAGTGTGAAAAATGGTCATAAGTCACTTTTTTCAGTGCCATTGTAATTTTGAATGGTCACTCGACACAAGCATAGGAGGGGAAAAAAACTCCAGAGAAGTTCCTGAGATAGGAAGTCTAGTCCTGCCAAGAATGTAATAAGGGTTAATGGAGAGGCAGTTTTATAAGCAACACCAGAATGTTTCCTTCCTTCCTTCCCTACAGGATTAGGCCAGTAATTTCTTCTAACAACCGGTTCTCCAAACTGCTTAGAATGTTAATAACTGGTTCTAGAGAATAGGTGCGAACTGGTAGAATCCTACTCCTGTCTGAAAGTCTTCGTTAAATTCCTTTTTGAAATATTTATGTCTTTTTGGCTTTGTTCTTTCTATGGTTTGCTCCATGATCTACTTTGTTTTCTCTTCTTCCTTAATTTCTGTTACTCTTTTATCATATTTATTCTTAACAACTTCTTTAAATTCATTCCATACCTCTTCTGGTTTTCTATTAATGTGGTTCAGGACTTCAAATCAATTCTTGATGTTTTCCTTGAAAATGGTGGGTATGATTTTGTGAAAATTGATTGGCTGTCTTCTTCCTGTGTTTAACTGGGAACTTGCATATGGCCAACTTATGATTTGTTCTATAGTTAGTATTTGGAAACAAATATTTTATCCCTATTTTAATTTTCTCAAAATTCATATTAATGCTATTTTACTAGAGCTCACGGTGGGGTGCAAGTTAAAGAATCTTATACTTCTCTCTCCAATTTTATCCTAATTGTTACCTAGAATATCTCTAGTTCTGTAGCTATGAAAAACATCCCAAAAGATGCTCTCAAATGGTTTCCCCCAGTTCTAAATAAATTTTTTTGAGCATTTATTGTCTGAGATAATTTAATATTGGATTTAGTTTCAGAATGCAATTTTGCACTGACTGATTTGATTTTACTAAAACATCACAAAATTGCTCTCATTGATTGATATATGCAGATACTTACACATTGCTCCTAATATTCCTTAACCATTATTCAGGTGTTGATTATAAATTATGATATGTAGGATTAAGTTTTAGTTTAGAGGAATGATACTTTTGTCACATATATGTGAATTTTTTGGGTATGTAAATTCAATATAAATAATTGATTGGTTATCTAAGGACATGAATATTCAGAATATTCAATAACTCAGATTGTATACATTGCCTATTTGGCATGTTTTAATTTGGTGAGCAATTATAATTTCTAATATAATGTTTCAGATTGTTTGGCTACATTGTTTATATTCCCTGATTTGTACCTGAGGATAAAACAAAGTATGGATTCATAGGATGTAGATAAAATGGTAAGATGTATTCTGTTTTAAACCCAAAACAAATATAAGAAGACTTAGGAAATGAATTTCTAACAAGGTTAAAAAAACTAATTTAGTTCTAATTTAGTTCTAACTAGATCATGGTTTGGCTGGACCAAAACCTGTAACATTTTATGTTGTTCTGGTTTCAGCTGAAGAAAAAAGAAATCTGAGTCTTACAAGTCAAAGATGGCAACACAACTTACCTTGTCTCTGTTGCCATGTTTGAACTCAAAGGTGATGGTGAAAAAAAAACTAAAGGAAAGTAGAAATCTCATCTCCCTGTAAGTATCAATTACTATCATTCTTAAATTCAAGGAGAAATATTCAACCGTCCTATCCTTTCCCTATCTCTTAACCACTGTGCATTGCTGTGTTCAATTTGCCCATGGGTGGGATTCAAATATTTTAACAACTGGTTTTGTGGGCATGGCTTAGTTGATGGGCATGGCTTGGTGGTCATGTGACTGGCTGGGTGTGGCTAACTCAACATCACTCACATTGAGGGGTGCTTCTTCTCTCGTGACTGTGGGGATGCTGCAATGGTTGTAAGTGTGAAAAACAGATAAATCACTTTTTTCAGTGCCATTGTAACTTTGAATGGTCACTAAATGAACTGTTGTAAGTCAAGAATTACCTGTACAAAAATACAAAAAGCTTCTTTGCTTGCAAAAAGCTGCCCTAAATGCCAATCATTAGATTAAAAATACCTGCAAGCCGGAATTACAGATCAGGCAGGGTGCCAGAGCACCTTGAGGATTTAAAATAATTAAAATGTAATGATATCAGCAGCCAACTCTTGCTCATAAAGTGAAACCCCTTTGCAGAGAGGTCATTTAAGTTCCCCAGAAAAAGCAGACCCAGGAAAAGCAATCCTTAGATTCATTTGCACTACTTAAAGACACCAGCTGGTCTCACTCACCTCACAAGATATCCTAAGGAAATCATTCAGATTTAAGGAAAGATCACATCACCCCAGAAGGGCAGTAAAAAATCAGTGCCAAGCTTGCATCCTGCTTCTTGGAAGTATTCCCAAAAGGACAGTGCCAGATACCACTAAAAATGAAGGAAGATCCCCTCCTCCTCAGATAGAAAAAGAAACCAGGAGGCAGGAAAAATTCAAACACAATACAAATAATTAAATCACAACAGTATCTGTTGCTTGTTAAACCAATTACCAGAACAAATAGACACAGGAACTATCCAGATTTCTCAATCCAGATTCTTTTCAGGAACAGAGATTAATATTTTTCCTTCCAAACAAAGTTGAATACGGAAAATTATCAATAAACACAGGATTAAATGTCACCAAGCACAGAATTAAACTTCACCCAAAACCAGTTTTAGACCAAAACTCAGAAAGGGTATGTAATCTCATGTTTGAATGTCAATCTTTCTAGAAGAAGCCTTGCTGAATGTCACTCATCTTGGTTTCTTGTCATTAAAAGCTTCTTTCCAGCAGCTCTGCTTGAATATTATTTCTTCAAAGTGATACTCTCCAACAGGAGAGTATTTTCTCCCAACAGCAGTGTAAAAACTTTAAAACAACCCTTCCGCTTTAAGAAAGTCAAGCTGTCAAGTTTCCAAGTGTAATGCATATGTCAATTTTGGACTCCACATAAGCCAAGTACCAGCAAAGGAGGGGAAAAAAACTCCAGAGAAGCTCTGGAGACAGGAAGTTTAGTCCAGCCAAGAATGTAATAAAGGTTAATGGAGAGGCAGTTACAACACCAGAATGTAAGGAATGCTTTCCCTACAGGATTAGGCCAGTAAAGTGGAAAAAAACAAAAGGAGATTTCTTCTAACAACCAATTCTCCGAACTGTTTAGAAAGTTAACAACCAGTTCTAGCGAATAAGTGCAAACTGACAGAATCCCACTCCTGAAGACAACTACATTAAATTAATAAAACAAATAAAGACAGACTTGAAAAAATGGAGAAATCTATAGTTGTTGTTGATTGGAAGGATAGCCACAACAAAAATGATTATCCTACTGAAATTGCTATTTTTATTTCAAGCAATTCCGATAAAGCTAGGAAAAAAGTTTTTTGAGGATTTAAATAAATAAATTATAAAGTTTGTCTGGCAAGGCAAAAAAGCAAGAATCAAATTGAAAATGCAACAAGACAACAAAAATAAGGCGGGTTGGACTATTGTATTGGGAGCTGTATTATCAGGTCTCAGCACTCACATGGGTAAACTTGAGGAGCAAAAGAATATTGACTTTAGAAGGACACGACTTACAACTGGGGTGACATGCACTTATGTGGTATGGGAAAAGTAAAAAACATAGAAATTTCCAAAGGCATTACATCAGGAATGCTCTGCTTTCAGTATGGAAAAGAATCAAACAGAAACATTACATGAAAATACCGATCTGGCTATCTATCCACAATGGAAGCGTGAATACATCCAAATGCTCTTGTACAGGAAAAAATCATAAGGTATAAAGATATCCTAAATGAATAAAGGGACTTAAAATCAAAACAGGAACTAAAAACTCAAGGAATCAATTTGGCCCGGTGGCTACATATTTAAATATAAATGACACATAAGAAAGATGGAGAAATATATGGATTCTATAAAGAACCCCTAGAATTAGATCAGATATTTCTAGGAAGAGATGATAAATTAATAAAGAAAATATATAACTACTTATTGAACTTTAAAATGGAAGAACATGTAAAAGAAACTATGATAGTATGGGCCAAAGTTTTTGGATATACAAAAGAATTATACAATTGACAAAAACGATTTTAGATTAAATTGTATAAGGTGATTAGAAGTGAAGTTTATGTTATATATGCTATGAGAATAATAGTTATATTTATGGTGTATATAATATTTATGTGTATTCAAAAGAGATTTGATACTAACAGTACATGCTGTTGCAGAAATAGAAATGTTATGTATAACAAAGAAAAATGTATAATAAAAAATAAATTTAAAAAATTGTTGTTTTCAGGCATGGCCTGCTAGAGGCTTTGGAGCTGAGACAAAGAAGATGGCCCTACTCCCTTATATTCCCAAGAAGGCAAATCAAAGTATAGAATAGATAGGCACCTGGAAAAAGGCTATAAACTAAAGAATGCATCCAGGGCCCCTGCCCATCAGAAAGGCAGCATCCCAATAGGGGTCTGACACAGCATTCTTTCATTTCCCAAAACCAAACTCTTGACCAATCCACCAGCCAATATGATGCCACAAGGTTGTTATGGAAACCTCAAGGTGCTAGGCAGATAAGAGTTCACCCTCAGGGCACAATGGTCTTGAAATCAGGCTGGAATTGGCTGGAAGGGAGTCCGCTCTGTCTCCGAAGGCATTCCCTCTTCCTAATTCTCAAGCAGTTACAGCAAAAGCAAAAGCTAACAAAAATACAGCAAACTCCCTCCCCCACTTTCTAATAGAATGGCAGAACTTGATGGTGGGCCTAACATGTTATTCCCTGAACAGTGATGTCAGTCCTGGAGAACAGAACAAAACAAACGGAAAGAAAAAACAAACAAGAGAAATGTCATTTGGATTTTTCAGGAAGAAACATAAACATGAGAAATGTCATTTGTTATGGAAGTGTTTGATAAGTTTAGGGGCTCTAACAGGTGATAGTCAATCCATTCATTCTGTGAGCTGTTGGGAGATCTTTCCATGGCACCAAGTACTGAAGGGTTCCCCTATGCTTACAGGAATTTAGAATTTCCCAGATTTCAAAGTGTTGTTCTCCTTCTATCATTAAAGTTTCCAGGGCTGGTAGAGGTTTAGGTCTAAGGGGAAAAGTGAGCTCAGGCTTCAATAAGCTGCAATGAAACATGGGGTGAACTCATCAAAGGTACTTGGATAATTCTAATTCTACAGTCACTGGGTTAATGATCCATTTAATTGGGAAAGACCCTATAAACCTAGATCCCAGCTTGTTTGATGATTGTAAATGTTGCAGGAAGTGTGTGGAAAGGTAAACTTGATCACCAAACTTAAATGGCTTGGATTCTTGACATTTCTTGTTGGCTTGCTTCTTATATGCCGCACGAGCATTTGCCAGAGCCTTTCTCACCACTGACACGTGTTTTGCAGTTGAAAAATTCATTCTTTCAGTGACACGACTGGGAAGGTTAAGGCATAGGGTTGAAGTCCTGTCCAGTAGCTACTCTAAAAGGGCCAGATCCTGTGCTACTATGCATGGAATTACCGTATGCCACTTCAGCAAAGGGCAACAAATCAGTCCAGCTATCTTGCTGATAATTGATATAACACCTGAGATATTGTTCCAGCACTGAGTTTATATGTTCATACCTCCCATTAGTTGAGGATGATCTTGAACTCAGCCCCTGCTCAGTCCCCAGTAATTTAAGAAATGCCCTCCCAAACTTTTGAATTGCACCCTCTGTCTATTGGAGTGCAATGTAATCTACAGACATAGTGCAAAAATAGCTTGGCCAATCCCCATGCTGAAAGGATCTTCTGACAGGGGACAAAATGCACTTGCTTAGAAAATAAATTAGTTATCACCCATATAATAGTATTCTCAGAGCTTTCTAGAAGCTCCATGGTAAAATGGATGATAAAATGGATAAAATTGAAATCTCTCTCCAGGGTGCTGAAAGCTCTGCTGGTTGAAGGAGCCCAGGGCTTTGGCTGAGGCACAGATGGGGCAACTTGCCACATAACTTTCAATTATTTTTTTCAGAGATGGCCACTAAAGCTGTCTTTTGATTAGGTGTAAATTCTCTACAAAGCTGAAGTGTCCAGTGGACTTGGAGTCATGGCTTTTCACTAGCCATTTCTCTGGCTCTCCGGTACATATATTTTAGATCTCACCCTGGCTGTCCTGGATTGAACAAATGTTTCCATGACTTTGAAACCATTTATCATTTTTTCAGGGCAGTTTTAAATGCAGCTATCACTTCATTGTCAATTTGTTGGTTTTCTTTCACTTGCGCTGGGTGGTCACTTGGACCACCAGTTGTTTGGATGAGAGTAGAGGTTTGACTACTGCTTTAGGGCAATTGAATTGAGGTAGTCAGATAATGCATCAGCCAGATGCCCCCCCTTGGGAGGTAGTGCAATGTGATATTGAAGCAGTTAAAGTATTGCACCTATTGCACCTGCTTAGAAGGGGTTTTAGTGCCTCTAGGTTCTTGTAGTCAGTCCATACTTTGAAAGGCACTTTGCTCCCTTTAAGAAAGTGCCTCCATGTTAGGAGTGCCCTATACATTGCATAAGCCTCCTTTTTCCATACTGCCCACCTTTGCTTGTTTGCTAACAATTTCCTGGGAGTATAAGTGCAAGGTTCTACCTGTCTGCTCTTATTCTTTTGAAGCAACATAGCTCCCACATCCACATTGCTAGCATCCGGCTAGATGACAAAAAAGGTGTTTGGATTGGGATGCTTCAGGACCAGTTTGGCTGCAAACAGATGTTTGAGCTTCTCGGATGCTGCTTGGCATTCCAAAGTCCATTTAAGAGGCTGGGTTTAGATTTATCTACCAATTTTGTCTTATGCAAGTTAGTGATGGGGACTGTGACTGTCCAGTCTTTCTCATTGACCAGCAAAGAGGAGGACTGACTCATTCAGAACCCTTCACTTGACTCTCACTCTGGGTAAAGGGTTACCAACATTCACATAGATACACTTAGGTTCTCATCATAAGAGCAAGTTCCTTCAGGCCCTAATCCTTTTCCTGAACAGTATCCCCTGTATCTTAGAAATGTCACAATGGCTCTCAATTCCACGTGGGCTGCTGTTACTGCCACCACCAATGCTGCTGCCCCTGCCAGCAAGCAGAGCCTAGGCATGGCTCCTTAGCTAGTTTGCCAGGGCTGATGCTGTTGGGTCCTAGACATGCTCCCTGGGAAGACCACTGGGACTGCCATTGTCTTTCTTTTTTCCATTGCTGTCCATCCCACTTCTGCTACCTTCACTGATGCTGCTGATCCAGTGAATGAGACTAGGCCCAACAGCTCAGATAGGCCACCTATTAAATTAAGTTAAATTAAATCTATTAAATTTAAGTATGGATTTTGATCACCTGAAATTGGATGGGACTATTCATCCATGTAATTTTATTCAATTCCTACTTTTCTACTGCACTTTATTCCTTTTGAATGATTTCCATACTTCATTTGCTACATCCCATGGGAGTTACGTGCTAAATTGTCAGTAATAATTATAAAATCTTGTTTTTCTTCCTGATTAATAATTCAAAGTCATCTTTTTTGTCCCATATTTTTGAAGTATGTTAATTATGAAGTTAAATTCTGCTACTACACAGAATTGGATACACATACACACACAAATTAATATACCTATATACAAACATACGTGCTTACATGCACACTCACACCCTTTAAAATATTCTTGAACTTATATATTCAAACTCTAAAATGTAACATTTTGCTAGGGATAGTTAGAAGCCCAAGCATCACTGAGATTAAATACAGCATCTAAATACAGATTTTAGAAAATAATTTAAACCCACACATATTTGAAATCATTGCTCTTTATCAATAAAGCAGTTCTTGAAGTGACTTCATTTAACAAAAAAATGGAGAAAAATTGGCTAGAAATAATTGCAAGGCATTAAAATGAATATTTTTACAAAGATTTTCTGTTCCTGATGATTCCAATAAAATATTGGTATTAAATAATTGACATAAATAAATAATAATTTACATGTGGTATAATGAAAGACAAAAATTAAAATCAAGATTATACAATATTTGAAAGAGTAGATTTGAAAAGTAGATTGGCAGCTCCACTTTTAAAATAGTACTATCATACCAGTTGCTTAAAATGGATTACAACCGATTGTATTCTCTTAGGGCCTTCCCATCTCTATGGAAATTAGATATAATCAGATCAAAAAGTAAGCAATATTTCAGCCAAAGCTACACATTTTAACTGTCACTAATTTGTTTTGAAAAATGAAGTTATGCTTAATATGCCAAGTAATATCCTCATTCTTTCTTAGGTCTTTTACAGAAAATAAAGTGGTTTCTTTGTATATCTGTGCATAGACTGTGCAGACTCCCAATCTTCGTCATTTTGGATGTTATATCTATGCAACCACCCCTCGGAATACGTGAACAGCGTGGAGTGGATTTACCTGCGTACCGTTGCCTAGGAACTGGAGAAAAATCTAAGTGAGTAGCTGAGCACTTCCATAGGACAGTTCAAACTCATACAAACTTAAATTGGTTCCTCAGCTTGATCGGGCTCATGCGCAGTTTCTTTTGTTTTTGAAGGCTGTCGCGTTGACTTTCGGCGTTAGTTTTGATTTGTCGGCTGCGCGGAGTTACAATTTGTTATGTATGGAGTACATGAAAATTATTTGACAACCACGGATGCACTCGGAATCTTGCTGACTGAAGAAGATGTTCGAGAAAGAGTCAACCTGAGGCGCCAAAATCTCGGTGATCATCCACCTTTTGGGTGTGGGAAGTTAGAACATGGCTGCGAGAGAAGGCGGCTTTTTTTAGTCGCCGTTTTGCCTCGTATTAGGAAGAGATGATCAAAAGCGGCAAAAGACGGGCAGAGGAAATAGAGAAAATCAATGAAGATATTCGGTTTATTATTTGACAGGCCGCTTCCTAATAGGGGGCAGAATGATCTTTTCACGAGAATGTCTCTTCCTTAGTATTTCTCAATTCTTTTAAGAATTAGAAGAATCGGGCTCATTTTAATATGAAGCAATCGTCCTGTAAGACAGCAATATATATTGTATTTTCGATAGATTTGGGATCCAAGAAAGTTAAAGGGCAGTTCTGTCTAGGAAAATTTTAAAATAGATAATAGAAATGCTGTGTGTGAATTGTATTTAAGGCTTCACGACTACTGCAATTTGCATGCTGTGTGTGAATGCCACAACAACTAGTGTCGTTATGGATTAATTTTGATATCCCTTTGATATCAAAATTATGGTGTTATCACACAAAATGCAACTTATTTGTATCACATCTGACATAAGTAGCTAAATTGAATAATAGACATTATGATACCATTTTTCATCTTCATGTATGACTGCTTCCAGGTACAATTTGAACTTCTAGTGAGTATTATATAGTGAATAGCAATAGTATAACAGAGTTGGGAGGAGCTTGTAGGTCATCTAGTCTAACTATACCTTTGTAGGTCATCTATACCAGGGGTTCTGCAACCTTAAACACTCAAAGAGCCATTTGGACTTGTTTCCCATAGAAAAGAAAACATGGGAGCCACAAAACCTGGGTGGGCATGGCCAACTCAATGGCACTCCCGCCTACCCAGGTGGTTCCCAGTGTTGTCAGTGGGAAATGGCTCTCTGCCTCCTTTTCCTCCTCTCCCTCCCTCCTGCCCATTACTGTTTTTCTCTTTTTCCTCTCCCTCTCCTTTCCTTTTCTTCCTTTCCTTTCCTTTCCTTCCCTTTCCCTCTTTCTTTCTTTCTCATTGAATACGGTAGAAAATCCAAAATAAGTTATTAATTGCGTCTCTTGTAATCTTTTCATAGTGAACTCTAAATTGATAGAAACTGGCAAGATTGAACTAACAGCAATAGCATATATATTTTTATTTATTTTGAGTACAGCAATATAATACATTATCCAAAATTGTAAACAATCGTATTTTCAGATGCATTTTTTGCCATCTCTGTTATTTCCTTTCAAAAAAAAGTATCTTTGGCAACTTCTCATTTGATGGCCACTTTCCATAAGTCAGTGTAGACCAATTTAATTCTTAGATGGGGGTGTTATTTTTTTTTATTGTTACCCACTTAAAGTTTCTGGAGCCTGGAAGGATATATGTTTTAGTAAAACTTATTTATTATTTATGGGTGCCTATTCCATATGGTGATTTACAAATACATAATTAAAATAGTTAAAACATAAAATGGCAGCTTGGACAAGAAATAATCATACAATAAAAATGTAACAGAAGCTCCAAGTCAAATAATGTGGGAACAGGCCGCTCTTAGGGAGCTTGTGGAATTCAGTGGAAATTGGCATTATACATTTGGGGGAGGTGCTATTTCAGAGGGCAGGGGCAGCAACAGAGAAGATGCATTTACTTGATTCCACAATTTAGCAGTATTCAATTTGAGATCTGCAGCATATCCATTCTGCCGGAATAATCTGTTGAAGATTAAATTTAATTGAGATAGGTGATCCCTCAGATAACAGGACACTTTGCCATAAATTTAATCATTTTAGTTTCAAGAAAATGTTTGACAAAGTATGTAGTGATGATTGGATCTGTGAGCTGGATGAGAAAATGGCTACATAATTGTTTTTAAAAAAATCAAATTTAAAGAAACCAATCAAAAACATTTTTGAAAATATAATTTATGATTCTTAAAATTGAATACTTCTTAAAATTGAATACTGCTAAATTGTGGAATCAAGTAAATGCATCTTCTCTGTTGCTGCCCCTGCCCTCTGAAATAGCACCTCCCCCAAATGTATAATGCCAATTTCCACTGAATTCCACAAGCTCCCTAAGAGCTGCCTGTTCCCACATTATTTGACTTGGAGCTTCTGTTACATTTTTATTGTATGATTATTTCTTGTCCAAGCTGCCATTTTATGTTTTAACTATTTTAATTATGTATTTGTAAATCACCATATGGAATAGGCACCATATGGAATTAGCTATTTTATTCTTCACTGAAAGTGTTTTAAATTATTATCTATATATCTCACTTTTATTTTATATAAATCAATAGCATATATAATATTTCTGCCTCTTATTTTGCCCATCCACAGTCTCCACATTTATCTATTGCATCAAGTGGAAAACCACAAGGTTTAGTCCTGAGTTGTCTATTTCTCAACATTTTTGTTAATGATCTGGATGAATTGGCAAAGGGCAAGTTTAGCAGATTTTAGATGATGCATTATTGGAAGAGAAGGCTAACGCTGCAAAAAGTTTTAGTAAAATGCAGAACTACCTTGATTGTTTAAATGATTTGGCTAAAAAAACCTAGAGGCAAATATATGGTCTTCATTTAAAAAGCAGAAGTAGGTACATAAGTTTAAAATGGGAAATAACTAGGTTGGTACATGAGGAAATTAACCTAGAATAAGAGATTACAAACTGAATATCAGTCATGGGTTCTATGGCTTTTTTTTTTCCTATTCTTTTTTGTAAAATAGTTGTATGATTGTGTATATCTCTCTGTGTGTGTCTCGTGTGTGTCTCGGTATGTATGTGTATGCAAGTCCTATTTCAGTTCCAGAATGCACTAGAAGGCATATAGCTAGTTCTTGATTTGAGATCAAAATATTCATTGCTAAACAAGGTGGTTATTTAAGTGAGTTACATCCAACTTTATGACCTTTTCAAAGTTGTTAAGCAAATAATTGCAGTTTTTAAGTGAATTGTGTGGTCATTAAGTGAATTCCCCCATTGACTTTGCTTGTTGGAAGCTGGATAGGAAGGCTGCCATCACATAACTCCAACATGCTGCCACCTTTCTAAATATATGCATAGTGAAATGCCTGAATTTTGGCCATAACCATGGGGATGCTGCAATAGTTGTAAGTGCAAACAATAAATCACTTTTTTCAGTGCCATTGAACAGTGGCTAAATGAATGGTTGTGAGTACTACCTGTAATGGATTTCAGGGAAGTATAGGCAGAATTTAATTGAATATTGCAGAAAAAAATACTAATTGTTAAATCACTTTGTAATAGAATCAATTATCTAAGCAAATGATAGGCTTCTCTTCAGTAAATATGTGAAAATAGAGAGTAGATAGTCATTTATCTGGAATGTTTTAATTTGAAGTTGGAAGCAATGGCCAAAATCATGCCTTATAATTCTTTTGATTGTGAGATCGTTGGTGCTCTTTAAGCTTGATTACCCAACTAGATAATATATAATCAATGCTAAAATGTGGTGGAATTTGTTCTGTGTGTATGCCTATATATGATTGTGTAGCTTGCCCTGTCAGTGTTGGAGGGAGTGTTGTTCGTGGTTGTTATTAGGACATTGTTTATGGTATGATTATCTAAGTTAGTAGTTCCTTGCCATAAACAGCACCCCAATCAAGGAATTATGATGATGTTACCTAGTTCAACTCTGAGCTACAAATATCCTCTGGTGATTCTTTGTTTTTAAAATCCCCCAACTCGCTGTATGATTTTTCCTCCTTTTTATAAGTACTGTCAAAAGTAAGTCATTATATTAAATTTCCAGCAATGTTTCATTTCAGCTGATATCCGAGTGTTGTCTCTTCCTGGAATGTATGAAAAGATCACTCATTTAGGAAACTCCTTGAAAAAATTTGTTTATCTGAAATCTCTTGACCTCTCACGCAATGCACTAACTACACTGGAGGTAAAAATTTTAGGGAGTTTGTATATTTTCCATTGTATATTTGGGGATTTTATTTTTGAATTTATTAAATACATCTGTTTTACCACTTAACAATTGAAATGATCTTGATGTGAAAATATTCTGATATAATAAAGCAAACGTATAGAGATTTTCCATATGTGCAGAATAAAATTACTCTGTAACAAGTAGTAAAGGGACCGCTGAGGCAAATATTTAAAATGTGAAAAATAAAAGGCATTCCCTATGTGTTAAAGTATTTATTTTAGTTCAATGAATAAATGAACACATATAATATTTTTGAACTAATTTATTTAACATAATTCTCTTCATTTAGTCTTGGGACTAAAATAGATTATATTTTAGATTGTATTTATGCATATATATATATATATATATTGAAAATTCAATAGAGTTCACTGACTTGTATGCATCACTGTAAATTGATCTATAATTTAACAGCCTCTGAAATATCTGACGATGAGATTCTGAGAAATAAGCATTATTCTAATTCTCATCTTGAGATATCATCTTTAAAGAGGCATCCACTATATGTAGATATAGAAGGTGATGGAGTGCCAAGGGGATCAAATTGCATGATGTAAATTTTCCCCTTTTCTGAACGAGTATTATAAAACATATGTATGAAAAAGAAGATGTTATGACAATTCTATTTTGGTCATTTTACAAGAGTAAGGGTTACTGAGGAAGACTCTATTCATATTTTAAAACAGGGCCTTAAACATCTCACATACTTAGAAAAGCTCAATCTCTACTTCAATCACATCTCCTCTCTATCAGAAGTGCTACGACTCCACAATTTAACTGCACTTCAAGTTGTGGATTTCCGACTGAATCCTGTTGTTAAAAATGAATCAGATTATCGCCTTTTTGTTGTACATATGCTTCCTAATCTCAAACAGTTAGGTAAGTAGGCTTGCATAAATTTTACTGTTGGTCAGGTGGCTAGATTATGGATTAAACTTGAAATTTTAACAATTTATCTATAGTTTGAATGATTCCAGCACATACAATTTATTTGCTGATTTCAGGTAGTTGCAGGAGACAACTATAGAGATCTTCCCGTTTCTTTTTCTGGTGGGTTATGTTTGCATATAATATTGGTAGATGTAAAATATATAATTATATCTAGTTGTTTGAGGAGATTGGAGCAGAAGAAGAATAGATGTAGGAATCATTAGCCTGATCACACCATCTCTTTATGGGATTTTCTGAAGTAAAGATTTTTTTTCTCAGAAAAAACTAACTTTCAAAGCCACTGTAGAATAGTTCAGGGAATCCATTGTCTGTTTTTTTCCAGTATTGCAGTCATATCTAAAATAAAACCGAAGAACCAAATATTCCATGGCTTTAGAAGACAACAGATTGTTCTGCTAGATGTGTTAGTCAAAATGAAATAGCAAATATAGGTTTGAAATGTTGACTTCCAGCAGAAAGCTGTGTACCTTTCCTTTCTGGTCAGTGTATACTACAACTATATAACCCCTTGTGGGGGAAAAACTATCATGGAAAATGGTGTGATTTAGTTGAAGATGTAGATCTTCAATATCTACATGAGGGGCTTTTTGTCAAGGGATGGGTTTCACCTCACAAGAACTGTGAAGAATGTCTTTAGAAACCAAGTGTCTAGTTGTATCCAAAGATATTTAAACTAAAATTGGAGAGGGAGGGAGACAAATTTTCAGAAGCGAATCCCTAATATAAATCCAAAAGGTAATCAACCAATAATAAGAAAGAAGGGGAATTTAAATATAAAATAGAAGAAGTAAACACAGGGTCACTAAAAAGGACCCAAATGCCTATACACTAACACCGAGTGTTAGTGTATAGGCATTTGAATCTTTTTAAATGTTCTCCATATTTGCTTCCTATATTTCCTATTTTAGGAGGAGTATGAGTAACAAACCAGATGAACTTTATCGTAGTACATGAGGGCAGATATAACATTACCGAAATTCAGCAGGTTGAAACCCATGACTAGAACATACAGAGAGAAGGATTCAAATTGTTCAAAAAAAAAACCCCAAAACAAAACAGAACTAATAGAAGAGAAGGTTGAGTTGCACAATATATAAAAAAATTATACCTCTATAGAAATTTAGCAAAACAATCATGAAAACCTTAAATGCATTTGGGTTAATATAAAAGGGAAAAGAAATGACATTGCCATTAGTATATATTACACACCACCCAATCAGAAGAAATAGATGAATTTTTGGCTAACCAGTTATTTAAAGGTGTGCAGAAAGCACAACACAATAGTAATGACATCAACTATCCTGACATCAACTGGGAGACAAATTCTGCACCTAGTGGGAGATCAAACAGATTTCTGAGGAACCAAGCAGACATCTATGCCTCTCAAAAAATAGAGAAGAGAACTACAGGGTCAGTTACACTGGATTTAATTTTCACTAGCCAAAATAAAATGATAAGAAGGAGTTGATTACAGGAAATTTGCCAAGAGTAGCCATGTGTTATTGGAATTCATACCTTAAAAGAGCTGATTTTAACAAACTTAGAAAAATTACATAAATAGAAATCTTTAATGGAAAAACAATCCAAGAAATTTCTGAAAAACAGATTATAGAAGCCCAGTCAAGCACAATACCAGTAAAAAGGAAAAATAAGAGACCCCGCAAGAGATTGCTGCATAAATAACTGTGATGAACTGAAAGACAAAAAGGGCAAATATATAAAATGGAAACAGGAGCACATAACTAAGATTGAATATCAGCAAATACCCGAATTTGCAAAGATGAAGTCAGGAAAACTAAGGCTCAGGATAGACTACAACTTGCAATATATGTCAATAAGAATAATAATAGAAAAGCTTCTTGCAACATGTAAAGAACAAAAGAAGTCATGGAAACATTTGGTCCACTAATGGGGGAAGATGGCAACAAGGTGATGGGCAGTAGATGGAAAGTGGAACTGCTTAATTAATTCTTTGCATTTGTCTACACACAAAATGGGGGGAGACCAATTTATCAAAAGTAATATCAGAAAAGATGGAAAAGTAATATCAGAAATCAAAAGAGGCAACAAAATAATAAGACAATACCTATCCACTCTAGATTAATTCAAATCAGCAGGACCAGGTGGTTTACATCCCAGAGTTCTGAAGAAGCTGGCAAATGTGATTTTGGAACCAACTGATTCATATAATTCCAAGATCCTGGACCACTGAAGAACTACCAGAGGACTGGAAAACAGTTGATGTGGTTTCTCTTCTTCAAAAAAAGGAAAAAAATGGATCCAAGAAAGTACAGACCAATCAGCAACAGATCTGCAAACATTCTAGAAGCAAACAAAATCATTACTAGAAGCCAATATGAGTTTGTCAAAAACAAAGTTACTAAGTTAATGAATAAGCAAAATGCTTTGAACATAATATACTTGGACTTCCTTAAGGCAAAGTAGATCACAACATATATACAGATAGTCCTCTACTTAAGACCAGAATTAATCCCAAAATTTCCATTATTAAACGAAACAATTGTTAAGTGAGTATTGTCCTATTTTACAACTTTTCTTTCCATAGTTATTAAGAAAATCACTGCAGTTGTTAAATTAGTCACAAGGTTGTTAAGTGAATAGGCTCCCCCAATGACTGCTTATCAGAAGGTCACAAAAAGTGATGACATGATCCTGAGACACTAGAACAGTCATACATATGAATCAGTTGCCACGCATCTGAAATTTGATCACTTGACAACCTGGATGCAACAATAGTTGTAAGCACTGATGCGATTTAAATTTGTTTACTACCGGTTCTGTAGGCGTGGCTTGGTGGGCGTGGGAGGGGAAGGGGAAGGATACTGTAAAATCTCCAGTCAGATGTAGTATTTGCCGGTTCTCCAAACTGACTCAAAATTTCTGCTACCGGTTCTTCAGAACTGGTCAGAACCTTTTGAATACTTCCTCTGGTTGTAAATGTGAAAAATGGTCATAGGTCCTTTTGTCATTTTAATTGTAATTTTGAACAATCTCAAAACAAATGTTTGTAAGTTGAAGACTACCTGTACTATTTTGTGAGATAGAAAAACGTGGGTTAGACACATTATTACCTGGTGGATTCATAACTGGCTGACCAACTGAATTCAACATATAATCTTTAATGGAGTTACATCTACATGGAGGAAGACATGCAGTGGGTATGTCAAGGTTCTATCCTAGGCACAGTAAATGGTTCTGATGAGTGGATAGAAAGGGAATTCATAAAATTTGCAGATGACACTAAGCTAGGGGGAATAGTCATCACTTTAGAAGATAGGTTCAAGATCCAAAAGGGGTTTAACAGACTGGAGCACTGGGACCTATCCAACAAAATGCAGTTCAGTGAGAAAACTAAGGTTGTACACTTAGGCAAGAAAATACAAAGATTGGATAAGTGGTAGCTTGCTCATTAGTAAATGTGAGATGGATCTAAGAGTCCTAATGGACAACCAAATATCAGCCAGCAGTGTGCTGCGGTTGCCAAAAAAGCCAATGCAGTCCTTGGCTCCCTCAACAGAAGGATAATATCAAGATCACACGAGATGTTACTATTGCTTTATACTACCCTGATGAGACCACACTTCATCTAGTTTTGGTCACACAATCCAGAAAAAATATTGAGACCATAGAAAAGGTTCAGAGAAGAGCAACAAAGATAAATAGGACTGGAGGCTAAAATAAATGAAGAACATTTGCAGGAACTGGGAATATCTAGTCTAGGAACTGGGAATGTCCAATTAGGAACTGGGAATGTCTAGTCTAGGAACTGGAAATGTATTGAGACAAGGACTATGGGCGACATTAAAGCAGTTTTCCAATATTTAAGCAGCTGTCACAAAGAAAAGAGATTGACCTATTCTCCAAAGCACCTGAAGGTGGATGGTAATGGATAGAAACTTATCAAAGGGAAGTCTAACCTAGAACTAATGAGATATTTCCTGATGGTAAGAACACTGAAATGCCTCCAGAAATTGTACTTGATCATTGGAAGTTTTAAGAGATTGGACAGTCATCTGTCTCAAATGGTACAGAGTCCCCTGTTTGAGCAGGAAGTTATACTAGAAGACCTCTGAGATTCCTTCCAATTCTCATATTGGATTACTCTGTTAAGATGAGTTAGATTTTCTGTTTATAGAGAGATAAGCAGAACAATAAAATGCCAGTATGAGTCAGTTTTTGTGGTTAATTATTTCCTAGTTCCTATTTAAAATGTTTTGAGATAACATGAGACTGCAAATGACTAAACAAGGCTGTAATTGAGGATATTTTGAAGGTTTGGTTTTGTAGTTAATGCACCAGGGTAGAAAGCAGGAGATGGTGAATTCAAGTACTGCCATAGTCATGAAAGTCAGCTGGCGAACCATTCACTTTATCTCAGCCCAACTCATCTCCCAGAGTTATAATGGGGAAAATAGGAAGATGAAGGTATATTGGATATATTCAATTCACTGTGTTATTTGTAAAAATAATAGGTACGGTATTTTGTGTGTGTGTTTGTATGTGTATATGTATGTGTCTGTATACATGTATATGTATTTAATTCCTTAATAGTACCTTTGTTTTTATGTATATATTTTTAAAAAATCACTGTCATTTATTTTTTGAAATACACATTCTAAAATGATTAAATGTTTAATTTTATTTCATATTATTTATTAATGTATTTAATAACATTTTAATTAAAATTGCTAGTTTGGATTTATATATTGCGTTCAAAGTATCTGTATAACTGATTGTCATATTGGATTTTTTTTTTAGATGATTGCCCTGTAACAGAAAGTGACCGAAAAGCATCTCTTTTGCATTTTACTTCTGATTACGCTTATACATTCAAGAAATCTGCAGTTTTAGCCAAAAGAATTAAACCTAGCAGGTATTAAAAAAATAAATTGAAGAAATGACAATATCACAGTTTTGAAAATGTTGGAGACCATCACTGAAATTCTAATGGAATTCATGTTATTGCAATGAGATTGTTTTTCTATTTTTGTTTTTCAAGCCAGGCTTGCAAAAGCTAGGAAACACTTTTGGAATGAGATTTAAAAATAAACTTTACATCTAAATAAAATAAAAATTAAAAAATGGAGCTTCCAGGACTATTCTTCTATCTGGGCTGCACCAGATACATTCTAAAGCTTCAGGTCTTGATTCTAAAGTTTCAGTAATTAGCCAATTTTGCCAGATAATATTATTATATTATTTTGTTTTATTATAATATTGCATATATTATATATAAAATAAACCAATACAATATTTTATATTAAATTATTATACTATTATATTGTTATAATAATATAGTTGGTTGCACAGTCACCTGGATGTTTAGACTGGATTTGGCATTTTATACTACCAGCGAGTCCTTCCCAAGTGTCTGGGGTAGGCAAATGTTGCTGTTTAATAATATTAAAGATTTGGTCATAGGATGTAAGATATGTTATTCCAAGTAAAACTGCTTGTGCAAATAATTGATGGTGGTTTAGCAATGCTAATCGTATTTACCGGTAGGTTGGTTCTCCAAATATTTTGGGATTGCACTCAAGGTGGAGGGGTGGGATGCAAATATTTTTACTACTGGTTCTGTGGGAGTGGCTAGGTGGGAGTGGCCATGTGACTGGGTGGATGTGGGTTTTTTCTTTGTTTTTGCAACACCTCCCGCACTCCTTTTTTTTTTTTTGGCTTCCTGGGCCTCAGGGAAGCCTCCTCGGAGCAAAAACAGCTTCCCAGAAGGCTTCCCTGAGGCCCAGGAGGCAAAAAAGGAGTGCTGGGGGGCCACACAGCACCCCTCTCCATGCGCCCTTTTTGCCTTGTGGGCCTCAGGGAAGCCTGGATGAAGTAGTAAGACAGCGATGAGGATCCTGGCACAGCTGATCATTGGAACAGCTGATCGTTGGGAGGGGGAAAGAATACCATAAGGAGTGATTGGGTGGGCTGGGGCAGTGGGGGAGAATATAGTGAGTGATGTTGCGATGTTGTGCATATACAATAAGAACTGACTGGGCGGAGAGGGGAGGGGAGAGGAGGGCAGAGAGGGGTGGGGCCATCTAAGGGCACAATTTGCCAGTTCTCCAAACTGCACAGAATTGTAACAACTGGTTCTACTGAACCGGTCCGAACCGGTAGAATCACACCCTGCCAAGATGCCTATTACTATTGATAATATCTTTGCTTTCTTCTTCTTACACAATTGTTCTACTTTTATTTGATAGTCTTTAGTTTTTATGATTTTCTCAAGTTTTTCTGCTGTCTCAAGGTACTGCAGCATCCACTATCCAAATATTTTTTTTTTACAATTGTTAAGTCTGAGGTGTTATGAGGTGGGTGTTTGCTTGTTTGAATTGTAAAGTCTCAGAGGACCTTATCTTCTTCATTTTTTATAACTTTGTCTATTTTGTATTCCCATCACTTCTTCTTTGCTGGCAAATGTTTTTTTTCCAAGGCATCAATGTTGCTACTTTGTTATGTCATTGTTTGTTGTTAGTCTGTGCAATCTTCTTGAACCCCCAAATAAATGGTTCACAATTTTTTTTAAATTCTTTTCAGTGGCAGCATTTATTGTCTGTTGCTGCCTTCTCAATTATGACTTTACTTGCATTTGTTCTTAAAGTTTTTGAGTTACTGTTTTTGAGCCAGATTTCACCTAATTTATAGTTGTACCTTTGATTTTTCCTGCCTACTTATAAAACTTTGGTTTTCTACACATTACATTTCATGTTGCTGGATAAGGCCCATTGTTCAATGCATTTTTGGATCCTGAGCTTATCCATGTGATGGTAAAGTAATTGACTAAACGGTACATGTTATACCCTTCCATTAAGGAGCATGGCAGGAATCTGAATCTTTATTATTATTATCAGCCAAATGTTTGGAATAGAAAGTACTGTTAGGTAGCATCCCTAGCTGCCCGAAACTAAAATATAAAATTACTTCATTATGAAAAATAAAGAGAAGTATATACTTTCAGAGACAAGAATCACTCTTTTATCAAATCTGGACAGATTTTATTAATTATATTAATGACAGTATCTTAATCTCATAAGTATAATAGGATATGGAAATTATGAATTAATAATTATGAAATAACTGGTTCTTTTTTTAAAAAAAAAATTGGTTTTTAAGACAAACATAGACAAACAAAACGTAAAAACATCACGCCATGTTCCATATATAAACATACAATATGTCGGTTGGTTTACAAATTGTTTTGTGCTTCCATTTCGTAGTCTTCAATTACAATTACATTGTATATATTCTCATATTTTCAATCAAATATTAAATATATTAATATCATTGTTAATCAGTCATTTGACTATACTTTTATTCATTCATGTTTTACGAAATGATCCATATTTTACTTAATTTGTTTTATGACAGTTCATATTATCATCTCAAATCTATCCTACAATCATTTTGTAGATATAATAAGAAAAGAATATATCTTTATATATTTATTATTTTCTAAGAGTCTACATATTTCATTACCATGCTTTATTGTCTAACCATTGATAGAATAGATCCCAAATTTTATAAAATTGTTTATCATCTTGTTCTCTGATTTCAAATGTCAATTTACTCATTTCAGTACATTCCAATATTTTCTTAATGATTTCCTCCTGTAATGGTATTTTCTCATTTTTCCAGTTTTTGGCAAATACAATCCTAGCCGCTGTTAATATATTTACAATCAGGTATTTCAATTCTTTACTATATATTTCAGGTAAAATTCCCAATAAAAATATCTCTGGTTTCAAGTCTATATGCTTTTTTGTCATTTTTTCCAACCACATGTGGATTTTAGTCCAATATTTTTTGGCATCCGCACAAGTCCACCACATATGGTAATATGAGTCAGATTTTTGATGACATTTCCAACATTTTTCAGATTTGTTCTTGAACATTCTTGCTATTCTTGTTGGGGGGAAATACCACCTGTAAAACATCTTATACAAATTTTCTTTGTATGCTGTTGACATTGTCATTTTATAATTTTGAGACCACAATTTTTCCATTTCTCTAGATCAATCCCATATCCAAAATTCTTCCCGCAAGCAATCATAGTTTCTTTAACTTGTTCTTCTTCTAGTTTAATTTCTAATAAATATCCATACAATTTTTTAATCACCTTTTCATCAGTACCTGTCAAAATCTTATCTAAGTCAGTCAGTTTATAATAGAAACCTTCTGTTTTAGAATCTTTGTCATACCTTGAATGTATTTGCGCATATGAAAACCAATTCATCTTTATACCTTGTTCCTCTAATTTTTGCATAGATCATCCTTTTGCATAGTTCATCCTTTTCATTCAATATTTCACCATATCTAACTGTTTGTTCCTTTTTATATATTATAGGATAAGAAAACGCTTCAATAGTCGATAGCTAGATTGGAAGTTTCAAACAAGATTGTCTTTTAATCTTCTCCCAGTTTAACCACAGAGACTCCCGTATATAATGTCTTCTAAAATACCCCTGTATTTTAGTTCCTTTATACCATAGAAAAGCATGCCACCACAACAATAAATCATGTCCTTCAAATGTCAACAATCTAGTATTTCTTAATGTTATCCATTCCTTAACCCACATCAAATTTGTAGCTTGGTAATACAACTCCCAATTAGGCAAACCAAATCCTCCTCTTATTCTGGCATCTTGCAAAAGTTTTAACTTTATTCTCGCTTTCTTACCTTGCCATATATATTTCAACACAATTTTATTTAAATCTTCAAAATAATCTTTTCTAAGCCTAACTGGAATTGTTTGGAACAAATATAAAATTCTGGGTAGTATATTCATCTTGATTGTTGATATTCTCCCTATTAATGACAGTTGTAAATTTTTTCAATTCGCCAAATCTAGTGCTATCTGCTGCTTAAGTTTGATATAATTATTCTCTTTCAGTGTACTACATCTTGCTGTCAAATCTATCCCCAAGTATTTGATCTTATTCGTGACCTGAATTTTCAATACATCCGCCAGTTCTTCCTTTTGTCTTGATAGCATATTCTTTGTCAAGATCTTTGTTTTATCTTTATTTATTTTCAAACCAGCCACCTTTCCATATACCTCTATCTTTTCTATCAATTTTGATGCTGTTTCTAGTGGGTCTTCTAAAATGAAAACCAGATCATCTGCGAATGCTTGCAACTTAAATTCTTCCTTTTTAATTTTCATCCCTTTTATATCCTTTTCTTCTCTAATATTTCTGTTTAACACTTCCAAGGTTAACACAAACAACAAAGGTGATAGTGGGCACCCTTGTCTTGTTCCTTTTCTTATATCAATAGAGTCTGTCAGTTCTCCCTCTATCATTACCTTTGCCATTTGGTTACGATATATAGCTTCTATTGCTTGAATAAAATTTTTACCAAAGCCCATCTGTTCCAGCTGTAATAATGTGAATCGCCAATTCACATTATCAAATGCCTTCTGTGATTTTAAAAATATCAAAGCCATTTGCTTTTCAGGGTGTGCCTCGTAATGTCCAAGAATACTCTCATATTGTCTTTAATTTGTCTCTTTGGCAGAAATCCATTTTGATCACGGTGGATAAAATTGTTTAAGTATTTTTTAAGTCTTTCTGCCAATATTGAAGCAAAAATTTTATAATCTGTGTTTAGTAAGGAAATAGGTTTATAGTTCTTGATTTGTAATGGATCGGCTTCCTCTTTTGGGACAAGTGTAATATAAGCTTCTGACCATGATTTGGGTATCTTCTTCTTTAACATAACTTCATTCATAACTTCTAGCAATAGAAGGTTCAATGATTCTTGTAGTGTTTTATAAAATTCTGCCGGAAGTCCATCTGGTGAACCATCCGGCCTGGTGCCTTTCCATTGTTTTGCTTCTTAAGTGCTTCAATTAACTCCATCATCGTTGTTAAGCCTGTGTTCCCCAACCAGGGTTAAGGAGACAAGCTAAACAGAATGTGCAGCGTTAGTCAGATAGGCACACAGATAAATGTGTGAGATAAGTTTGTATGTTTATTAACATACAGTAAAAATAACAGATATGCTTGTGCTATCAAAAATATAGTTTATTCCATTTAGAGTTTATAGCATAGTCAAAATAACAGTCCATTAGTCATGTATCATTTAGTCAGTCCATTCAAGGATATTCAGTTAGCAAAGTCCGTGTAGAATATCCAATGTCAGTCACTTACAAATAAATCAGTCTTTTCTCACTCCCGTTCCAGTAGGGAAAAACACAGTCTTCAATTCATCCAGTAATTAGGGATCATAAAGCCAGAGAGAGCAAGCTGCCGTTGTCTTGCTTCTTTTATTGTGCTATTACAACCACTCCCTTAATTACATTCCTACAGTTAAAGTTGCAGACACTTTAACTAACAAACCATGATAACATATTTATTATTTTACCTAAACCAGTTAGGGTAAATAATGTTATCCCTAACAATCGTTATATTGCTTTCTAACATTGTTTCAATCTCTTTAGGTATCTGGGATAGATTGGCATTCTGTAAGTACTGTTTAATTCTTTCCTCATCAATATTCTCTTGTGTGTATAGTTTCCCATAATAGACTTGTATAATTTCCTTCTTCTCTTTACTACCATAGCAAACTTGGCCTTGGTCATCTATTAATTGCAATATTTTCCTTGATTTTTTCTCCTTTCTCAATTTATATGCTAACCATCTACCTCGTTTATTTGCATCTTCAAAATAGTTCTGTTTCGCACCTCTGATTTTCTGTGCTAGTTCTTCTTTTTCCATTAGTCCCATTTTATATTTAATTATATCCATTTTTAACTTAATGTCCTTTTTCTGTGGCATTTTCTGTAGCTCTTTTTCAAGTCCTTTATACTCATCCTCTAATGCCTTAGAGGCTAGTCTTTTCATAGTATTTCTTTTCCTTGTATAGTCTATTATCAAGCCTCTGGCAAATGCCTTATTGTATCCCATATGTTCTGCATTGATGTATCTTCTTTTTTGTTTTCTCTAAAGAAGAAAGCCAGTTCTTTCTCCATCCACTGGATGAAGTCTTTTTTCTTAAATATAGTATTATTTAACATCCATCTAGATCTTCTTCTTTGTCCTTTCCATTTAATTGTCATTGGATTGTGATCTGCCCAAGTACTAGTTTCAATATTTATTTCTTGAATATTAGCTAACTATTCTGTTGACGTCCATATCATATCTATTCTGGACCATGATAAATGTCTGTTTGAATAGAAGGTGTATTGTTTAGTCTTAGCATTTCTTTCTCTCCATGTATCTTTTAAATTTATTTCATCTATCATTTTAAAAAAAGAGTTAGGGAGAGTCTTTTTGTTTTGCTTTGTTGTTTTCTGTGCTGTATAGTCCAATTTATTATCTACAATTCCATTTAAGTCTCCCATCATAATTATATTAGCGTAGTCCAGTTCAATTATTTTCATATATAATTTTCTATAAAATTCTTCTTGATTGTCATTCGGGGCATAAATTGCAATCAGGAGTGTTTTTATATTATTGTCCATTATTTCCATCATTAGTAATCTTCCATCGTCATCAATATAGATCAATTTCGCTGGGATAATATCTTTAATGTATAAAACCACTCCTCTTTTCTTGCATTGTGTCAAAGAAGTAAATATTTTCCCTAATTTTGGCTGTATCAGCAATTGTTCATGTTGCTTTTTAATATGTACTTCTTGTAGGCAGATTATATCAAATTTTAATTTCTCTAATTTATGGAAAGTTTTCCTTCTTTTAACAGCTAAGTCCATTTATGTTAATTGTAATCATAATTGTAATCATTTTTCTCTTCCATGGTTATATTTTGTAGTTAGGTTTAGCAGCTCTCATAGATCTTGGTTCACGTTGTTCTTTTACTTCCACCTTTCCACCTACTGCACCTTCTTTTTTTTCAGTCGCTATTTGGCAGTCCTCTTGGAATTCAATTAGTGACATTTCTTTTTCTGCCTCCTCCTCTTTCCCTCCAAAATATTCTATATAAAATAATTCAGCTTTCTCAATTAAGTCAATTCTATGTCTCTGTTCTTTCCATGCGAACATTAAACCTTCTGGAATCAGCCATCTATAATTCACTTCTTTTTTAAAGTAGAATTTTAATCAGAAATTGGTATTCTCTTCTCTTCTCATCTCTCCCACTCTTCTGGGTACTTGTTTCAGGACCACAATCTCTTTGTCTTTATATTTCAATGTTTTCTTTCTTGCCACTTGCAATATTTGCATTTTAATGGCTTTCTTTGTAAATCTGATGTGAACTTCTCTTGGTAAGCTATTTCTCATTGCATATCTTGTGAAGACTCGATAAACCTCATCTATTCCATCCATCATCTTCTCTTTAGTTATTTTCAGAGCTTCAGCCAAAGTTTCTATCATTATCTTAGCTAGATTTTGTTCCTTTTCTTCCTCTGTTTTGGAATCAGAGATAAAATTCTGATCTGTCCATCTCCCATCTCAAATCCCACTTTTATCTTGTTCAACCACAGTTAATCTGCTATCAATATCTCCAATCTTCTTATCTCTTTGTTTATCTTCTTCTTCTTCAATTTTTTGGAATCTCTCATCATACTTCATCATCATTTGTTGAATGTTCTCCACCTTTTCATCAGTTTTTCCTGTTCTTTGTTCAATGTTCTCTGATCTCTTTTCAATATTCTCTGTTCTTATTTGTATATTTTGAATTCCTTGCATAATCATCTGCAGCGTCACTTTTTCCTGTTCTTTTTCTTGCTGTAACATCGTCTGTATTGAGCGTTGTCCTCCAGATGGTGAAGAGGAAGAAGTAGAAGTTGAAGAACCAGGGACTGTTAGTTTCCTACTCATTTCAGATAATTCAAAATCTTCAGGTTCTTCTAGACCTTAATCCAGTGGTCCCCAACCTTTTTTATACCAGGGACCAGTTTCACGCAGAAACACTTTTTCAAGGACTGGGGGGGGGAGGAGTCTGAGTTTGGTGATTTGTTTGCAGACGTTTCATTACCTGACTAGGTAACATCTGATGTTGTTACCTAGTTGGGTAATAAAACGTCTGCCAGCAAACCACCAAATTCAGGAAGCACCAATGCCTCCTCATTGCAACCCTGAGCGACAGATATTCTCTTCTATTGGGACATTTAGACAGAGGGTTTCAGCTGCAGATTCAGGAACTGCACCTGGCTGAGGAGCACCTTCAAAACTGGGCGGTGGCGGCCCACGGCTGTCTCTGCGGCTCAGGACAAGTCCCTGCAGGACGGCTGAGAAGCCCCACCTCTCGGCCCTGCCTTCCTCAGCCTCATCCCTCAGGTGTCTCCCTCCCTCCCTCAGCCTCAACCCTCAGGTGTCTGCCTCGTTCTTCTCTCAGGCGAATAGTTATTATTCTCAGTCAAAGCTGCTCCGAAAAAACCAGAAACGAAGGCAGGCAGGCAGGCAGGCAGAACGGAGCACTGGATTAAACCACGGGTGGCTGGGTGGGGATGAACGGGCGCTTCAGAGGAGCTGCGCCGACAGGAAGCCACCCTGCCGGCTTCTTTGAAGCAGCTTCTTCCTGGACTGGTGGAGGAGCGAGAGAGCGACTGAGAGAGGAAAGAGGCGGGAGGAAACTGAAGCCGCTGAGCCGGAGAGCAGGATAGGCTTCCTCCCTCTCTTTCTCTCCTTTGTGTTCTTGATCCCTGATCCCAGCAGCATTCACCGAAGACGAAGAAAGCCACCATTTTTATTTTATTTTTTATTTTTATTTCTTTGCGGCCCGGTACAAAGTGATCCACGGACTGGTACCGGTCCGGGGCCTGATGGTTGGGGACCCCTGCCTTAATCCACTTGTGAAATAACCAATTGTAATTCCAAATAAAAATAGTGGGAAAAAAGCCAAATAATAACAATAATAATAATAATAAAATTATTTCAGGTTCTTGTATACCTTAATCCAATCGATTGGTTAGATAGCAGTAAAAACTCAAAAATGGAAGAAAAGACCATAAACACACAAAAAAAGAAAAAAATGTTAAATCCTGGAAAAGGTGGAAAAATAGAAAATAAAAAAACTAAAGAAGAGAGAAGAAAAGTTCTTCAGGTTCTTCAACACCTTAATCCAATTAAAAAGTCTCAGGTATAAAAGGATGCATAACAAAAAAAAAAGAAAGCCACCAAAAAAACAACAACACCCCAATATGGAAGGTAAATAGAAAAAAAAATACAAGGGAGGGAGAGAGAAAAAAGAAAAGAGATTACTCTCTTTAAAAAAAGAAAAAGGAAGGAAATCATTAATACTAAATTAAGGATACCTTTCCTTAAAAATAAAATGCAAACGTAAATATTAGACTTCAAAAACAAAAAGAAAGACAAAAAGAAGTTCCAAAAGGTCAAAGATCCAAATAGCTATAACAAAAAGTAAGCTAATAAGGAGGGGATTTGTTAAAGTAAGAGATAGCCCAGCTTAAAAAAAGTAAAAAGAGCACACTGCACTTTGTTTGGTTATCCAAGGTGTTTGTTAAAATTTATAACTCTCTTCTCCAGAATGTTATCACCTTTTTTTTCCGATAAACTTCAATACCAGCCTCCAGCTATTGATAGAAACCCAGAATAGCACCTGCAATAATACTCTCCTATGCTCTTCCCTCTATCTTATCAAACAGGCAATGTCTTTGAAAAGAAGTCTCAGTTTTTTCTCAGCTTTGTCTGGTCAAGAAAAAAAAGACATAGAATATTTCCAAGCCTCTAGTTGGAAGTGTTACAAGGTTTCTTCTGCTTTCACTTTCCTCCTCCTTTTCCAAACAAGATATAATAAAAATTAATTAAAAAGGGGAAAAGATATTTAAAAAGATGACTAGAAGGGAGTCTCTAGCCTAAAATATTATAAAGTCAAAAAGGAGAGAAAGAATAGATGGAAGAAAAAAAAAAAACAGTCCAATTTCAAAATATAAAATCATGTGTAAAAAATGCAGCAATGAGAAAAAAATAAAAAAAATATTACTTTGACTTCCTGTTTAAAATCGCCGCTTAATCACTCCTGTCAAAACTTTTACAGATTCTTTCTTTTCCTTAGGGTGTCCTTTCAAATCTTAAAGTAAAGAAAAATTTTTCACCCAACCGGCACACTTTCTCTTTCCATTCTCTTTTGTTTTGGAGCTGTCCCAACTTCAGCAGCTTTTATGGCTGCTTCTTTGCCACTGGCAAAAAGAGCTTCTCCTGGATCTACCAGGGATTTTGCGGTGTCCCTGGGATCAACAGGATGCGCTCTTTACATTCACTGTCTCTTCGAGACGATTTAGATCCGTTTGGACCATCCAGAGCAAAGATATTGGCAGCAATCTCAGACCTCCAAGATCGCATGCTGTATCGTTGCGACGCCAGCTCCTCCTTTCAAAATAACTGATTCTTTTATTGATCACTTTTCTCTAGTTTTTTTCTTACAGCTTTTTATAATTTTTAAAAGATTTTTAATGCAATTAAAAATACATTAATAATTGTAAAATTATGGAATGCCATCCCTTTGCTTTATTATGGGATGTGTGTCAAATTCTCCATCAGATTTCCCAGCATTCAGCTTTGTTTAAAGTCTTGAATTCTAATGTTATACAAGATTTTTTTTAAAATTTCCATTGATTCTTATTAAATATATTTCTATTGGCACATTCCATTTTATTGCTTTCTTTTTTAAGCTGTAAAACTATCATTTTAGTATAGCATAGTACTTCTAGATCTTTTGATCATTTTGTCATTAGATTTCAGATCAGATTTCTAATTTCAAAAGTGTTTCTTTGAATTAAATTGTGTCATATATGGGGTCCTTGGTGCTTTCTGAGCCTGTTTGTTTTCTTGCAGACATTTCATTACCAAACTAGGTAACATCATCAGAATTAGAAAGAACTAAGGTTTATTCACATTTTATAAATATGGTTTGCCCTGTCGGTGCTAATGGGAGTGGTCTTAATAATTCTTTGATTTAGGCTATTGTGCCATATTTTCTCATTCCAGGTTTATTCATCCAAGAGTTGAATATATTAATTCTATGTCAAAAAAGTATCTGGCAGTGGATGAAGATGATGAAACAGCCTTACGTCTTTTAGAAAAATGTGAATGGGATTTAAGAAAACATGCAGAAATAAGTGTATCATCTAAAAAGGATCCTGAAATAGAACATCACAATTTAAAAAGTATGCAGTTTTTAAAATGAGATTTCTCTTTCCTTATTCTCTATAATAGGGGTGGGCAAACTTTTTGGCTCAGGGGCCACATTGACTTTTAAAATTTGACAGACGGGCCGAGTCAGCACACGATTTTTTGGGAATTGCCAGCCCACCCTTTCCCCCCCTTCTCCTTCCCCTCCCTTCGGAGGCCCCCTGAGTCAGGAGTTGCCACTGCCGGCGCGCCTCCGTGCAGTTCCAGTCCTGCATTGTCTCGGGAAAGGAAAGGCAAAAAGGAAGAGCCGCGGCAGTGCTTTGCAACGGCAGCAGCAGCACTGGAGGCTCAGGCTCAGTGGCTCCTGGTTTTGCCTTTTCCTTCCCAAGGCAATGCGGGACTGGAGCTGCGCGGAGCTGCGCCGGCGGTAGCAACTCCTGACAGCCCCAGCCGGACACCTGAGCGGAGGCTGGGTGGAACTGCCTGTTGCTGCTGCCGGAGCACCGCCGGGTTGCCTCCTCCAAGCAGCCCGCCCGCCTGCTGGGCTTCCCCTCCGCCGTGCGGCTCGGGGCCAGGCGCGAGCACCCACGAGTTAAAAGGAAGCCGAAAGTTGCTGGGAAGTTGCTCGGGTTTCCGGGGCTTCCAGGCTTAAACTTTGCACAGACAAAGTTTGCAGGTGGAAGCGTCTTCCCGCCGAAGAGCGGGAAGGGTTCCGCCCAGTGGGCGGGTGGGCGGGCTGCTTGGAGGAGGCAACCGGTGGTACTCCAGGTTTCCCCTCTGCCGCGCGGCTTGTGGCCAGGCGCGAGCGCCCGCAAGGAAAAAGGAACACGCAAGTTGCTGGGAAGTTGCTCGGGTGCTGGGAGCAGGCTTTTAAAGTGCCGCCCGAGCAGGACCGCCAAGCCAGGAAACGGGGCACCAAGGCAGGGCAAGGCTCCACCAGCAGCAGCCTAGCTTTAGGTGGATCCAAGCAGCCCATTTCAAGCAGCCCGCCCACCCGCTGGGCGGAACCCTTCCCACTCCTCGGCCAGAAGACGCTCCTGCCTGCAAATTTTGCCTTTGCAAAGTTTAAGCCTGGAAGCCCTGGAAAAAAAAGGGGAATCGGCGGGGACTCACCTTCGGAGAGGTCGCACTCGAAGGTGAATTCGAACTCCCAGCCAAGGCCTTTGCAAAGTTCTTCTTTTCTTTCCTCCGCACTGTTTTGCAGCTTTGGGGTCCACGTGGCGCAGGGCAATACACCACGTCCAGTGATTTTTTTTCAGAGGCGGGGCGGATTGGACAGACCAACGGGCCGGATGTGGGTTGTTTGCCCACCCCTGCTCTATAACATTGAACTACTGAAGAATTCTGATTCATTGAATATTCTCAATACTGAACTATTGATAGTATCTTGAGAATTTATTAAGAATCAGTAGAAAATTTAATATATTATACACAGGCATAAGAATCCTTGATTCACTTAACTGGGCCTATTCCTATATTTATTTGCACGTTATTGGATATCTTTACATCTTGTATACAACAATAGCATTTCAACTGTGTTCTTCCCATATTTTGTGAGAACAACCCATCTCTTAGTAAGAGATCTCATCTTATTTTTATGTCCTATTATCAGAGAATTCCATAAGTTGTCTGACTACTGATGGGACAAAACTCACACTTTCCATAGGGAAGAAAGCTAAGTAACAGAAAAGGACAATTGATTAACTGTGAAGTACCATTTGGTCACCTGAAGATGAAGCCTAACTTAATGTGATAATTAATATATTTATGGTATTGTCCTTTAGAATAAGGGTCGCCAACCTTTTGAACCTCATGGACCACCAAATTCATAATTTTAAATCCCAGGGACCACTAACTGGGTCTATGGGTGTGGCCTAATTTGTGGATGTGGCTTGGTGATCATGTGGGCATGGCTTGCATGTAAATATTATAAATATTGATATAAATAATGAATTTTTTATTTAAAAAAGAGCAACTTTTACCCAAAATCAGGCAAAAGGCAGGCAGATTGAGTTGCTCACAGAATCATTTAGTGATCTATCTATCTGCCATCAGCTAGCTCAGTCTGTCACATAAAATTTGCTTGCCATAAATCTGCACTGAATAATAGAACCTTCAGTCCTAAGGGAGGTTTGGCTGTGCTTAAAGAAAATCCGAAGATCTAAAGACTAGCCAGAAAGCAAGAAATCCAACCATTTCCTGCTTCCTAGCTAATCTAAATCTCCTGGCACAGCAGAACAGATGATGGTCGGAAAAATAGCAATGTAGCAGGCAAGCTTGCTGGGTAAGGAGTGAGTGGACGGGGAGGATTCCTATGGGCCATGTAGGTGTCATAGCCTTGTGTTTCTGCACAGCCTGGATTAATTGCTTTGGGGAGGGTGCTCTGGGGGTGAGATTTCTCTGCAGCCCACCAAAATTTTCCCACGACCCACTTTTTTTCTGCTACTGAATCTGGAGTACAGATGGATATAAACGATTTTTTTGTAGCTAAAATCAGTGTGTTGGGAGTGTTCCTTTGAGATAGAAAAAGTTTTGTCTGACTTTCTGGCAGGAAAAAAAGGAGTTAATTCATTGGACCCATTGTTTGATTATCAGAACAGCTCCTCACAATAAACCCAATACCTAGTTTTATTGCTTTTATTCTGAAAATGGAATCAATATGACATGGGAAATTTCAGATTGTAAAGTGTTGAAAATAGTATTATGATTTTCATCCATGGTGTAGATTAGGTGTCTTTTGTAGATCAATTTATTATTTTAACCTATTACTTCCTAAGGTATTTATGAAATGAAAGATAATCCTAAGAAGTGGAAATCAGAGTTCTCCCTTCCCCAGTTTTTCCTATTACAAAAGAAATGTTTATTTCAGGTAAGGAAAATAAATAAAAAATTGGCATTGTGCTTGCTTTTTATATGAAATCTTTTAAACTATTACGCAATTTCTGAGAAATATGTTTTATTTCATGATATTGAGAACAGTCAATGGTGCTGCAAAATGTCTATAATTTTAAAGCATTTTCCATGATTTTCTCTCATTAAAAAACTATTTATATTCCTATAGCAACAAATATGCTGCTGTTTGCTAATTTTAAAATAACATATTTTAGGGGAATCAAGCTTGGTTTCTCATTTAACTAAAATGTTTGTGGAACCATACAAACTCCATAGACAAGGAGAATATAATTTAAAATACAAACCAGTGAGGGTGACAGGTATAGGAAAGAAGGTAAGAGAGCCTATTTTTCTTAGCAAGGAATTGGAATTTAGGCTCTTACAAACACCGGTAGGGGGGAAAATGCAGGTATTATCTGAAGTACGTGATTATAGTTAATTTTTCAAGAAGGTTTTAACTGTATGTTAGCTGTCTATAAAAAAAGATATACTTTTACAAATTTTTTTAGGTTTTTCAGTCTGTGGCAATTTTGCAATCATTAGTGAAGGTATATAGATCCATTTTCTCTTTGTCTCATAAATGCATTTATTTTCTAAGACAAACACTACTGTTGTTTAACTATTAATGTAACATACATATGTTTCACTAACACCATAAGTAATGGAAATATAACATATAGAAGAAATCTATCTATATGTAGCTTATAGGTAGATATAGATGTATGTAGCATACATATAGATAGATAGATACATATAGATAGATGGATATTATGAAGATAGATATTAGAGGTTTAAAAATTCCCAAAATTGATCTGTGTTCCAGATGTGGTTGAATTAGAACTTAGAACAGCTCCAGCTCAGTGTGCCTAATAGTAAGTTTCTTGGGCTTGTAGTTCAGGCTCCAGCAAACCACATATTTTTCTTCCAATTTAAAGCATTATATTTATATCATTTTTCCCCCTTAGAACCCCATGTCAGAAGACAGAAATGCACTGAAAGGAACAACAACTGATAAAGGTAGATTATATACAAGTGTGCTTGGTGTACTTCATTTCAATGTTCAATGCACACAGAATTCAAATTGATAACAGATATTATCTTAATTTGTTATTTGAATTTTGATCTTTAATATCAAAAATAATATGCGTAAGGCTAAATTGATTTTATTATGCCTGAATCTAGAATTAGTTTTCAATATTAGTTGAATAAAAGTATTAGTAAACATCATTGATTTAAGTTCCAGTAGCATCTTCTTTCTATGTAATGCCTCCTGTGGTGATAACTTCTTTTCAATCTTCTTTTGTACTTCTACCATACATGGCCAATTGATCGTGTAATAGAATGAATCTTAAAATCAGGCTAAAGCTTTACCTTATCATACCATAAGTAAGCATGCCACCCAATCCCAAATCAAAACCTTCAAGATCTAATACCCTGAGTTTTTCAAAGTTATCCAATCTTTTAACATATCAAACAATAGACTTAGTAATACAATCTGAGGTTTGACAAGCCACCACTTTCTTTGGCATCTTGTAGGAACTTATATTTGATTTTTAGAGGATTTCTTTTTTGCCAAATAAATTTGGATATATTTTTATGCCACTATTTCAAAGGAAGGTTTTTGATCAATATCAGTATAGTCTGAAAAAGAAATAACATTTTAGTGCTACGTTCATTTTAATAACAGCAATTTCCTCATTAGTTATAAATACTTTTTCTTATCTGAATAAGTCCACTTTATCTCATTCCACATTTTAACATAACTATGTTTATATAACTTAGAATGTTTTTATTAAGAGTCATCCCCAAGTACTTTACTTTTTTCACAACTTTAAATCCTATTTTATTTTCCAGTTTTCTCTAATCTTTGTCAACATTGTCACCTTTTGTTTATTTATTTTCAACACCACCATTTCTACAATTCTTTAAAGTTTCTTTATTACATGTTCAATATTCTCCAGCGGGTCTTGCAAAATGAAACCCAAATCATCAGGAAAAGTCCAAAGTTTATATTTATGTGCTTTAATTTGTCATCCCTTTACTCCATTATTTTGTCTAATGTTTTAGTTTAACAGTTTCAACATCAAGATGAATAATAAGGAGGCTAAAGGACACCCCATCTTGTTCCTTTCTGAATTTCACAGGATTTTGTCAGGTTTCCATTCACCATAATCCAGGCCTTCTGGAGTGTAAAATGGACTTCAGCCCCTATAAAAAAATTCAGTCTAAAATCCATCTTTTTGACTACTTTAAACATAAAATCCCAACTCAAATTGTCAAAAGCTTTCTTTGCATCCAAAAAAAGTTAACACAACCTGTTTGTCACTGTGTTGTTATTAATGTTCAATTATATCAAAGACTATTCTATATTGTCCTTTTGATATCTTTTGGGTAGAGAGCCACATTGGTCTTCATGTGTGTAATCCCTTAAAAGTTTTGAGCTAAGATTAAAGTTAACAATTTGTAATAATTATTAACAAGAGAAATTGATTTGTAATTTTTCAGAGAGATTAAATCTTTTCCCTTTTTTGTATTTTTTTTTATTTATGTGCCAACCATTTCCTTAGTTTATTTGCATGTTCAATGAATTTTTGTTTTGTATATTTCAGTTTCTTTTCAATGTCTGAGATAATCAACATGGAGAGTTGTTGTTGCAATAATTTTAATTGATTAAATATATTGTGGTGATCTTGTGATTTTTTTTATTTCTTTCAATTTAATCTCATCTAGCACTTTCTGAATTTTTCCATCTATTTTCTTCTTAATCTGTGTACTATACTGCCACCCCGGTTTTGTTGCCAGCCCAAAATTCATCCAGTGATGTGTGACAGCCCTGCCTCTGACCAAATGCAGATTGCCCCATTTTCTGGGCAGGGAGGAGCTGCAACAATGTGAGAGGCATGGGTGGGGGATCAATGGACAGAGGGAGGGAGGAGACACTTGCACACCCACTTCCAAAACAACTTGCAAGAATACTATAGAGATCATTCCAGGTAATTGCCCAGCATTAAAACAATCTCAAAGGCATTAAAATAAAAAGAGTGTGTGTGTGTGTGTGTTTGTTTGTGTGAATATCTGTGTGTCTGTGCACTCTTTCCTTCCCCTAGAAGCCCTGTACTGGCTGTTCAGGGTATCGCCCATCCAGGACTAGAAGAAGGGGAAGCATTCTGTGTATGTTCAGAGGCTTGCTTCACCTCCAAAGGAGCAAAGAGACTCCTCTTTTTCTGCTCCTGAGTGGGCGAAAACCTGTGCAGCCAACTTGTGATTTTTAGGAGAAGGGAAGTGACACAAGACACACACAGACACACTTTTTGTTTTAATGCCTTTATACTCGATTAATGCTTGGCAATTACCTGGAATGGTTTCTACAGTAATCTTGGCAAGATGTTTCAGAAGTGGTTGTGCAAATATCTCCTCCCACTCTCCATCCACTGTCCTCCTTCATACCTTTCACATCATAGCAGCTGCTCCCTGCTTGGAAAATGGGAGCGGTCTGTGTATGGCCAGAGGCAAGGCTTTTCATGCATCATTGGATGAATTCTGGGCTGTCAACAAAACCAGGTTGACAGGCAGGCAGTGCTATGCATCAATCTGATGCTTGTGCCTAATTGTCCCATGTGGGGAAGCACCTCTGGTAATTAATGTTGTTGCACATTGCCCTTGACAAGGCAGCAGGGAAAAATGGCAGGGCAAGAATGGTGGGGAAGAGCACAGGTGAGGGGTAGAAGGGGAGGAATGCCCTCAGTGATTTCATCTGGGAAATGGGGCTGGGGTTAAGTATCTGGGGCAGGGAGGGATGGGGATGGGTTCCTGCGGTAGTAGGCTGGGATTGGGGTAAAGTGGCCACGGCCATGTGGCACAGACATTTGTCCCATTCCGGATATAAAATGTCCAAGTGTAATCAATGCTGTAGTATTGTTGACATCCTGACATTCCCATGCTAGTAGGGAGGGATAACTAATGAGAAGTCTGTATAGATGGGTTTATCAAAAACATCCCAAAATCATGCTGCAATTCATGCTGTGTCTACCTACTCCTTTATCTTGTCTTTGTAATGTGGTAAACCAAAGACAAATAAGCTGTTGTCTTGCTTTTGCTCAGGGCTGTTTAGGAAACTGCTGATGCTTTGTTAAAAATCTAAAGTACACTTTAGTTATTTGTTTCTTTAATTAATTTTTGATGTATCTTAAAATAAATTGGTTGCTTTGGGTAAGTATATTTTATTTTTTTATGAAAATAATCTGATTGTATTGAATGTTTCATCTCCTAATTCTAGTCACTCTGAACCCAATAAAATTTACTGTATTTCAGATGTTCCACTTAAAGCAATGTTTAAATAGCCATGTGTTTCTTCTTTTCGTTGCCCCATCAGGAGTGAATGAATCATTACTCATTTCACGGAAAATGGTTGGACCGGTTCAAAAAGCATCTAGATTCAAAGAACAGAGATTTAATGGCAAAGGTGTAAGTTATCTGTCCTATTTTTTTAAATAAATGTGCAAATTTGAGATAGAATGCAAGTCTTTCCTTACTTGCTGAATCCCATGTAATGTTTTATGTGTTGGGTGCAGGTGATTGTATGTGCATATGTGTGTAAAAATATCCACAATAAATTTGATATAAATTCTTAACTGTAGGGTAAGGTCAATCAGTAAGTGGTTAAATGTAAAATATACTGTATGTTAGCAACCAGGAAGTATATTCCTAATCTAGGTTTCTTGTGGAGGCAGGGCAAACTAACATCCACAGTTTTCTCTGCTCTGCAGATATGGGGGCATTATAGACAAAAAACAGCTGGTGTGAGATCCAGACTGCTGAAATCCTCTCTGTTACTGAGAGGCCTAGAGATTAAACATACTTACTCAAACAGCTGATATTTTTGTGAGTAGATAGTAGATAAACAAACATTTTTACAGTCAGTTGCAATCAGCTGGGAGTCATATATATTATGTTATGTTATGTTATGTTATGTTATGTTATGTTATGTTATGTTATGTTATGTTATGTTATGTTATGTTATGTTATGTTATATTATTATATTATATTATATTATATTATATTATATTATATTATATTATATTATATTTATTATATTATATTATATTATATTATATTATATTATATTATATTATATTATATTATATTATATTATATTATAGCCATATATGCAGCCCTTTATGGGCTCTAGGTTCAACCAAACTTCATTTTTTATTAACCTTTTTGGAACTTTAATTTTTGTTTGTTTTCTTTTTTAAGATTGAAAAATCTATTGCAAACTTACCCATCCAATGAATTTTCTTTCAATCCATGTAAAAAGATTTAAAATTGTATCTTTTCAGCTTTGTAAAAAAAATTTTTTTGCAATTTTTCATAATAGACAACACATAGTGGCTTTAAAATGGTTTCTGAAATAATTTTAAGTGCTAATTTCAAATACAAAACAAGACTTTGAAGGTGAATTATTGAAACACATGCTATATTTTTAAAGAAAATGTTTCATCTGAGGGTTTGTGAAGTCCTCGAGAGAGGGATGAGAAGTATTTAAGCTAAATGGAAAGGGGGATTTTACACTTAGCTGGTAGATGCTTTTGTTAACTTTTGCTGGACTTTTGCTTATTCACAAGTACAAAAATGAATTTATAGAAAATGGGGTAAGATATGGAATATAGATATATCTGGTTCACATTGATAACTTGTTATATGTTGAGTATATGTATGTGTCAGATGGTATTCAGCAGGTTCTGATCAGTTCTAGAGAACCAATAGTAGAATTTTTTTTGAACAAATTTTATTAATTTTTAAAGACATACAAAGCATAAAACATAAGAACATAAAACCTTTTTTCTGAAAGTTATTTATAAATTCTAAGCAAATAAAACATTTTATACATCATTGACACATCGCCTTATAAACACATAGATATCCTTTCATATTCTTATTTTTCCTTTCTGGTTTACTTTATTCTCTAATTCTCCATTATCCTTTTCTAACATTCCTCCAAGGTTTTATTAGCTCAATCAAGCATAGACACAGAGAAACACAAAACATAAAAACATAAAAAAACTCTTTTCTGAAAGTTGCTTAGTTCCAGGTTAAAACTCTTGGTACAAACACAAATTCAAATTCATATTCATTTTGTATATCATTCCATATCTTATTAGCATTTTCTATTTTCTATATAGCTTCTCCTCTCTTTTAAATTTTCTTAATTTTATTTTATTTATCTCATCTCAATTCGAGTCATAATATTTATTATTCTTTCTCTGTTCTATTTCCAGCTATCCATTTATCTTTCTTCTTTGAAGAAAAACTTCTCCTGTACACTAATTGGAGTATGACGCCTTTATCTCTTTCCCCTATATTTATAATACTTAATATAGAATACATAGCTTACATTGGGATTCTGTCTGGTACATTCTAAAATTATACAATATTATCAATACCAATACAAATCTATTCATTAATATTAATATTCATTTATATCTTAAACACTTAGCACATTACTTTTCAATTAAATCATATACTTTTATGGGAGCAGGACACTCTCTCTTGCTTTGTCCCGGTCAAAAACAACTTTCACAGCTCTTCCCTCTTCCTCCTGCACGATCTTGTCCGGCTGCAGGTTTCTTTGTGGCGGGCCATTACTGACCACCGCTCCTCCGCCTTGGGAAAAGGGGGTTTTGCCAGGTGGGGAGGGAATCTGTGACACCCCCAAACCCCTATCTGGATCCCTCCTGTCTTCAGCTGCCTATATGGGGAAGCTATATCCCCCAAATCCGAACGGATCGGGGGAACCTTGGCAGCGAATGCAGCAGGGATCGTGCAGTATCGCGAATCCCTGCTGCTGCCAAAACCTTGCAAACCGGAAGTCCTTCCAATAGTAGAAATTTTGAGTAGTTCGGAGATACCACCAAATACCACCTCTGACTGGTTCACTAATTTTGTAACTTTTTAAAAAATTTTCTCAATGGAATCTCAAGAGGAAAATACTTAGAGAGCCAAATTTTAAAACCACTTAAAATATGGTAATTACAGAATCACCATATTACAGAAGCCCACACAGACTCAGACATCATCTGGATCAACAAAAACTGCAGAGATGTTGGAATACCTGGACATCTAATAAAAAATGGGCCATAAAATTGTTGGCTGAGTAACTATGGCCAGCCGCTGCAGAACTATTGAAAAAAAAGTATTTATCTATTGCAAATATACAGTGATTGAAACCAAATGAATAATGATTTGTTATTATGGATCAAGTCCAATAAAAAGAGGATATTTGAAATGAATGCACCAGTTCTGGAAAAAACAACATCCAGAATCAGAAATAACAGAACAGAGGCTAGCAGATCAGCGTCTATTTATAATATGAAATAAAGTATTCACAGAAGTAGAATTGGAAGAATTGCAAAGATCTTCCCATGGCAAAGAAATCAAAGCCTTGCAAAAAATAATTCAGATTATACAGCCAAACCAAAGAGAATTGGCAGTGGAAGAAGCCAGCAGAGACATAGAAATTTTATTTGGAAACTAGGCACCCTTTCCTTTGTCTCAGAAAGCCCTCTAACTAGTAGAAGAACTGAAGCAAAGAATAATTGAGTATCTTGAATGGCATATGCGCATGTGTGCATGTTCATGTATGCGCATACGCCCACAAACAGAATAACTTGGCTGTATTGAAGCTTTTTCCAAAGAAACAGCTAGAGAAGTATTAAACTAGATTACTAAACTAAACTAGTAACTAGAACAGATGCAAGAAAAGAAGTTAAAGAACAAGACGACCAAAGGAAACTTATTCAATTAAAGCATTTAGAAATAAGATAGATCAAGCAAGCACAAGAGATTTAAAAAAGCAGCAAATAACAAATATAGCCAAGAAGATTAGCTGATATGAAGCTCAAATTGCAAATTATAGGCATAATCTGCAATTTCCATCTAATTAAAAAATATTTCTACCAGCCCATCAATGGAGAGACTGCAGCGAATAAGTCAGCATCTGGCAAGGAAGAAAAGTGCAGTTTGGGGCAAAAACATGGGATAATTCAAAGAAATATAATAAGAACCCAGCTTTGTTAAAGGATATGAAAAGAATAAAAAAGAAAAAGAAAATGAAAGAACTTGTAATAACAGGAGAAATAGTGGAGAAAAAGGCAAGAAAGATCAAGAATTGGTCAGCACTTGTAAAAAAAAAAAATCTAGCAAAAGAGGAGCACCAGGCAACTACAGACTTAATACTTGCTTACCAACAACTTTTAAATTGCTAAATGATGTATTAGCTGATGCAGTCCATCTAATTGAAAACAAGCTCTTTCCACCTCAGCAGACAGAAAACCACCCAAATACTGTATAAGATGAACAAAAGACCAACTTCTAATTGACATTACAGTTCTGGAAAATTTCAAGAGAAGGAAGACCAACTTCAATGTAGCATGGATTGATTACAAGAAACAATAGATACAAACTCAAAGTAAACAGCTCCAAACTTGGTTGCAGAAAATATGACTTCAGCAACAGAGTGTTCAATGCCTGGAACTTACTACCTGACTCTGTTGTTATATCCTCAAACCCAGGGATGGGATTCAACTGGTGTTACTACCAGTTCGGTGATTACATTTTCCGCGCGCATAATACACTTAAAGCTGTGCCACCTGGACAGCTGATAAGCACTGCTTGTGGGTGCCACAGCATTTGAAAAACCACTTTTTTTACTGCTTTTTCAACCTCAGCTATGCCACACAAAGCAGCAGAACCGGTTCTGTGTCTGTTGCTCGTCAGAGCTACCGGTTCTATAGAGCCGGGCAGAACTGGTAGCATTCCCCCCCCTGCTCAAACTCCCAAAACAGAGGTGGTATTCAGCAAGTTCTGACCAGTTCTGGAGAACTGGTAGCAAAAACCCAAAGCCACGAAGTCCCCCAATTGCGCAGCCCAGAATCGCCCTCCCCTTGGGGCAGCAACGACGCCCAGTATTTCCCGAGGTGAAGCTCCGCCGTGCAATGAAAGCGCCCTGGCTCTAGGCTCGCGGGTTCAGAAAACAACGCGAGGCGAGGCGAGGTCGCTTCGGCTCCGCTGAGCTTCGTTTCCTAGCTGCTTTCAGTCTGCTCGGGAGGAGGGGGTGGCGGCAGCTTGCATTGTTTTCTGAGCTCTAGGCCACCACCTCCTCCCCCTCCTCCCGAGTGGACTGAAAGCAGCTAGGAAACGAAGCTCAGCGGAGCTGAAGCGACCTCGCCTCGCATTGTTTTCTGAGCTCTAGGCTCCGCTCAGCTTCGTTTCCTAGCTGCTTTCAGTCCGCTCGGGAGGAGGGGGAGGAGGTGGTGGAGGCAGCTTGCGTTGTTTTCTGAGCTCTGGCCACCACCTCCTCCCCTTCCTCCTGAGCGGACTGAAAGCAGCTAGGAAACGAAGCTCAGCGGAGCCGAAGCGACCTCGTCTCACGTTGTTTTCTGAGCTCTAGGCTTCGCTCAGCTTCGTTTCCTAGCTGCTTTCAGTCCGCTCGGGAGGAGGGGGAGGAGGTGGTGGCGGCAGCTTGCATTGTTTTCTGAGCTCTAGGCCACCACCTCCTCCCCCTCCTCCCGAGCGGACTGAAAGCAGCTCGGAAACGAAGCTGAGCAGAGCCGAAGTGACCTCGCCTCGCGTTGTTTTCTGAGCCTAGAGCCAGGGCGCTTTCATTGCACAGTGGAGCTTCTTGTCTCAGGAAACACCGGGCGTCGTTGCTGCCCCCTGAGGGGAGGGCAATTCTGGGCTGCGCGATTGGGGGACTTCATCGCTTTGGGTGGGTGGGTGGATGGGAGCGAGGATGGACGGAGTCCATAAAGTGGGGCTTGCCTGCAGGAAAGCAGCAGCCCAGCTCCGGAGCTCCACACCATTTTTTTTCCAGTGGGGAATCTGACTCGAGTATAAGCCGAGGGCAGTTTTTTCAGCACAAAGAATGGGCTGAAAAACTCGGCTTATACTCAAGTATATACGGTAGTTCAGAGAACCGGCAAATACCACCTGTCAGCCTTCAAGATCTTCTGCTACTGCTTTGCATCTTTTGGCTGCCATAAAGTAACGGGGGGGGGGGAGAGGGAATTGTCTGGGAAGAGAGCTGGAGGTGTTACATTCTTGTGTTGTATAAATGAAGAATGGGGGGGGGTATAACTTCCTGCTTTTAGCTTTCTATTTCTCGCTTAGCTTTCTTTCCTTTGCGCAGCTGCAAATTCTTATCAAAATATGCCAAGGTCAATGGACAGAGGCCTCATCACCACCTGAAGATGCCCACATGATCATATCCAGAACTTTTAATTGGAAGAGTCTTTTGAACTTTGGGGGGGTGGGAACAATTCCATCGCTTTGTATATGTGGTTTGTGCGCCTAATTTCTCAGATTCAGAATTTTACCTGAAGCTACCACTTCAATTTTCAGTAGAAGATTTCTTTCCTCTAATCTATGGAGTCTAAGTATTTCTTTCTTGGATTTTGAATGGAGCACAGACTGACACCACCTCTGACTGGAGATTTTACAGTATCCTTCCCCTGCCACGCCCACCAAGCCAGAACCAGGAGTAAAAAAAATTGAATCCCGCCACTGTCCCAAAACTTTAAACTGTCTACCATGGACCTCACTCCATTCCTAAGAGGTCTGTAAGGGAGCATGCATAAGAGCACTAGCTTACCATCCCTGTCCTACTGTTCCCATTTATTCATACTCATTTATTATGTATATACTTATACCTGTTTATATGTATGTTTATGCTTATAATTGTTTTCTCATACATGCTTGACAAACTAAAATAAATAAAATAAAATTATTTTATTCTCTGCCACATGATTGGATAATTAAGTGCCTAGAAATAACTTCAATGTGCTTGATGTTGCCAGTAGAGTCAGTAGAAACATCAAAAGCTTTGTGCAAATATCAATGACATAATGAAAGACATGGTTGCTTGTCAATGGCAATAGAGTTGGACAAGTTAATATACTGAATAACTTGGGCCATAGCTATAAACATCAAAAACACTTGCCAAATTATCCATCCACTTTACATGGACAATTTGAAGCTGTATGGAAAAATATCTTCTGAAATGGAATTGCTGCTCAACGCTGTCTGTATATATAGCCAAGATATTGCAATAGAGTTTGGGCTAGACAAATGTGTCGTGCTTACCATCAAATGGGGAAAAATATTGAAAACTGAAGGAATCAAGATATTATATGAATGAAGATAATCATCACAAATACCTGAGCATCCTTCAAGCTGGCAACATCGGGCACATTGAAGTCAAGAAAAAATTAGCTGATAAGAATAAGATCTGGCAATTATTAAGAATATGAAAATTGAAGAAAGAGATAGAGATGTTAATTCTAACTGCACAAGACCAAGCCTGCTAATGAGGTGAACACAGCATTGCCTGCCCTTGTAGCCAGTGCCTGGTTTGGCTGTTCATGAGGGGATTATGCACTTCTTGGTCCCATGAGATTATGCAGTGGCTCAAGGCTATGATTATTCCAAATGCTGGTAGATCTCAATTTACAACCATAATGGAACCTATCTATTATGGTCACAAATCATGATGATTGTTAAGTAATGCACCTACATGATTGCTTCACGTGACCTCCACTTTTGCTCTTCCCAAAGCAGTTAAGCAACTGAATAGTTATTAAATGGAGCATGGGATGCCTCAGAGTAGGGGATGGCCAAAGAGGGCTGGTGCAGACCCACACCCAAATGGCCTGCACCTTTCAGAGCCTCCCCCATCAACTGAGGTACCTTGTGCTCCTCTTCCCATCTTCCAGGATCCCTACAAGCCTTTAGCTTGCTTTCTCACCCACTGGGTCTCCACAGGGCTTGGGCCTACTTCCCACCCCATTAGGTCCCATAATTTCCTCCCCTCCCCATCACCTACTTACCTTCTACTGATCTCTAATGTTCCAGAGCTTGCATTGGGGGTGGAGAGTAGGCTTCTGCACCCCAGCATCCCTGCAGGCCACATAGTGACATCCCAGAATTGGATACCATTTTCAGAGCAGTCACAATTCATCCATTTTCTGCAGAAATATCTACTTATTTAAATTCTTATTTAAAAACTAAAAATACCTGGCATAAACTATCTTACTGTTTGGGGTAAATAATCTTATCTTCACCTGCAGTCAATTTTATGCATAGTTTATGTTTAAAAAATACTATATTAATTTTTTTTATTTTGTATCTTTTTAATGATAACCCCAGAAATTATTTCATTTTAATAATTTATTATTATTATATGGTCAACATTGTTACAAATTCTTTTTGAAAAAGTTTCAAATTAACCTGGCTTTGATTGACTTGGTTCATGTTATTAATTGAATAGGTATTTTAACATGTTGTTTAGATATGTATTTCATTATTTTGCATTTTTGGGTTCTGTGAAATAAAGGTAAAAGTAAAGGTTTCCCGTGTCCAGTCATGTCTGAGTCTAGGGCAATGTCATCTCCCTTTCTTAACCAAGGGAGCCTGCATTGTCTAACGATGCTTCCAAGGTCATGTGACCAGCCTTATTATATGCCAAAGCGCATGGAATGTTACCTTCCTACAAAAGTAGTATCCATTTATTTACTTGCACTTACATGCTGTAAAACTGCTAGGTTGGCAGGAGCTTGGACCATCACCGGGAGCTCATCCTGTTAGCAATGCTCTGCTCTTGAATCTATGCTGTTAGTTTTCCAACTGTGACAAGCTCAGCATCTTTAATCACTGAGCTATCATGCCCCCCCTCTTTGGGAATAGGCATTCCTAAAATCACAATAGTTGTATACTAATTATTCCCATTTAAAAGTAATAATTTCTTAATATTATCTTATTTATCTGTACAACCCATTGGCCAGAGAACTTAAAAATAATTAGCTTTATAAATTCATTTTCTCATATTCCATTTGAAACCGATAATTTGAAAAGTAGTTTATTAAATGTGGCTAGATGTTAGAGTATTACAGTTAAGTTGAGTTGAGTTAAATACAGTGCTTTAATTCTTAATCATTTGAAGCTGAAGTTTTAAAATAGTATGCAAAGTTTCAATGAATAAACTATAATATTATTGATTGAAAAAGATGCTCTTTATTGAATTAAGATCGGGTTTTGTAAATCCGATGACATTTATGTGCAAAGTATCTAAGATAGTCTTCAGTCAAATATATTACACCTAAAAGGGAATAGAAGGAATACAGAATCCATAGTGCATTTTATGTGAACCTCCTAATTATAAATTATGTCCATCTTTTTCAGATTTAGTTTTTTTCAGAAAAAGTGAAAGAGCAAGTTGCAATTTAATTTTTACATGCACTGTAATTAGTTACTAATTTAGTTTTTATTTTAATCTGCTTTCTGCACATAAGGTTCATACTAAATAAATTGTAATATATTTGTTTCATTTAAGGCACTACCTCAAGGAACAACCCATTTGATAAATAAAAATTTATATGATGCAACACCCATGCAATGTTTACTTGACTTGGTTGACAAATACTGGAATGGTTCCAAATCACTCCATTACAATGAGATTTTTTTAGGTAAGAATGAATGCTGGAATTCAATTACCCTCTCTGATGGTTTGACTACTTTTCTCTGATGATGTGGTTACTTCTGCTTTTAACAACTAAATTAATTGAGATTATCACTTCAAGGCAAGGGTGCCCAGCAAATAACAACAAGTTGAATATCACTTATCAGATGACAATCATTCTTTTTAATAATAGGCAATTTCTATTCATAATGTTGAGACATCCAACTGGGATGCCTATGCAAAAGTATAACTATTTTTATCAAATATTCCAAATGTCTTACAGGACTGCTGTTTAGTAATTAGCCAATTTTAATTCCATGTTTGTGAAGGTGGGCTGAGAATCAAAACTGAGGCTAGAATACAGCCTCTCTACTTCATAACAATATCTCTAATTGTTTTAAGGCCATGGGTGTTGGCAGTAGAGTTCTCTGGGTTTGTGGGATTACATGGGTCTTTAATCTTCTATTCCAGTCTGTTTATGAGTTGATAGCCAGCATGGTAACCAAAAACCTGACTAGTTATCTCTACAGCTCATAGCGGGAGACACAATTTGGACTTGATGGCTTGGCGGGGGGGGGGGGGGAGAGCAATGACATGTAATTTTGAGTGAGGCATATTACCATCAGTCCCTTCAATCAAGGGGTCTATATCTCTTTGGTCTGCAACTTTCATATCATTGTCCTTTTGTGAATCTAACTTGTTCAAAGCTACATGCCTCTGCATATTTTCCACAACCATTATCATCTCATCAAACTTTTTTAAAAAGCTCTCAACTAAAAATTGCATGTTTCCAGAAGGTATTTTCTCATATTTCAACTACCACTGCTTGTCTGTAATGTGATAACTTGTTGCTCTGTGTAACTTGATCAGAGAACAAAGAAGAAGAACACTGAATCAGAAGTATTTCTAGATATTTCACCATTTGAAAGAAAAATTCAAATGAAATAAACTCAGAATATTTTGCAAATATAAAAAAATGCAAAAATCCTGTGGTGAAAGTCTGATGTAAATCAAGTGAAAGCATTTCACTGTCTCAAAACATGCCATTTTTCCTTATGAGAAAAGCAGAAATTATTCAAAGCAGCAGCATAAATGAAAAGGAAACAAAAAAAGAACAGCTAGAACTTTTAAGGACAAAAAGCATAATAAAACAATACACTCAAAAAGTGAAAGTTAATACTCAGACTTCCTTAGAAAACAAACTGTTGAAAAGGAGGATGAGGAAGGAAAGGAGGAAAGCCCTGAGACTTTCCAACCCTTCCCGTGGGGAACTAGAATCTTCAAGATTCCCCTCCCCAGGTGGGTCCATGCCTGTCTTGGGTCATTCCTAAATGCTGCCATTCAAATCCAGGGAGGAGCACTGCCAGAGAACATCAGCAGATTGTCGGCAAGAGAGAAGAAAGACTCTTATTGTGTAGTAGCCATATTGGGAAGTGCTGGTCTTGTATCCTGATCATAGACATAGTACCTTGCTGGAGGGCTCAATCCATTCAGCTCCTAATCCAGATGATCTGGGAGGGGTTTTTTACCAAACTGTCTCTGGCTTGATGACTGTATTCTTCACAGCGCTCCTTAAATTGCTGCTGTCCTTTATCAACAAGGGTCCTTCTGTTTCCAAGGTTTAGCACCCCTTTTATTTCTCAAGCCCAGTCTGTGGAACTGGTGGCTTATTATTATAGACCTAGGTAACCTTAGTTACCTATGGGTTGTTGTTTTTTTGGTAAAGTAAATGTTTTTCTTTGTCTACATTAATTACTTCAGATATGCAAATGCTAATAAGACTACCCAATCTTTTCCTGAAAAATAATAGTATCAATACTAACGTTTATTATCAAATGATTTTGACTGATCTTGCAATCAGCTTACTGATTTTAAAATGGTACTTTAATCAAAACTCAGTTCTATTTTTTGCTAGAATAATATACAGTAAGACACGCTATCTATAACAATCCAACAGAATTGGAAAATGAATTTTCTAACATCCAGTATTTTATGAAGGCACTTTATTTTATTTAATTTTCTGTTCTTGCTAATAATAGACTTAGATAAATTTCTTTACATCTCAGCTCAAGCGGAAATGGTTTTGTCTGCAGTTCAGAAATCTCTGCCAGCAGGTCAAGAGAAACATTCTTCAACAGAGAATGAAGAGGTGAATAAACTTCTCTTAGAGAAAGAAGCCTTACAACAGTGTTTATCTCAACAAGAGACACAATATAGCATCAGGATTAAAAATCTAAAGTCAGAGTTGAGCAAAACTAAGAAAGATATGGTGAGCAGAATACAGTATTTTCTTTAATACTTTAAAACTTTTTGTGTGTGAGAATTGATGTGTATTTAATTGTAATTATACTATTACTAATAATCCTATGCTAGGACAGGAATTTAATAGAACTTATTAACCCTTCATCAGTTCATTTTTCTTAAGCATGCCTAAGTTTTAATTGTACTTTATTTCAACATGTTCCACATATTTTCAGGTATGTAAAGTTACAAATATTTAATATAATCCATAAACACAAAACTGAACTTTTTACACACACACACACACACACACGCACACACACACACCATGTTTCTCCAACAATACGCCCCCCAATAGGAAGTCCCACATGTTTTCTAGGCATAAAATGAAATTAAGCCCCTCCCCCAAATTTAGGCCTATTTTAAAACATGCGAAATGGGGAGGAAGGACTTGCCGCTAGAAGCGCCCCGTGGGCAGCCATGCCTCGCCACCAACAGCTCCTAACGGCTGATCATGGCAGAGCGCGGAGGACTCCCTACACCTGCCAAGCGCCTTTGCTGCAGACCCGGGTCAGCGGGTGGGCAGCGGCAGTGTGGATGTCCACTGGCAGTGTTTCAGCTGTTTCTCGGGCCTCCATAGCTTCCATGATTCCTGCCAACACTGGTGTCTCTCTCGCCAGCGCCGTCTCCAACAATGGCATCTGAGTCACTCCCGCTTTTCCCCATCCCCGCAACAACAGGGGAAAAAAACATTTTGATGTATCTGGGAGTGCTGCACAGTGCCTTTTGGTTTAATCCTGAGCGATTGGTTGGGCATCCCAATAGTTTCTTCCTCTTCCCCCATCCTGCCCTGCTGGGTCTCCACAGGTACTGGCCCTGCTTTGCTGAATTCCCAGATGCCAATTGCTTCTCCCCACCCCATTTCCAATCACTCTTTTATCTTTCAAAGATCTTCAGAATTCCAGAATAGGCTGACCCATGTGCAAAATTGGGCCATCTTTTACTTAGATGGTAGTAAAGCTATAACAATGCAAGAGCTAAGGAAAATAACCTTGCCAGTACCTTAGTAAAAGTCAGCCACTTTCTTGCCACGAGGCCAGCATCCCTGCAGGCCTCATTTGATTCCAACCTGGATGGCACTTCTGCTTGCTGCTAGTTTGAATGAGCGGTTTCAGGGCTTGGGACATGAAGGCAGCAGCGACAGCCAATCAACATGGAATTTGTTTCCTTTGTCTCATGGGACTGAACTATAAAGCAGGCCCAATATATTTATTTTAATTTTGTTTCCTAAATGAAGACTTTTTCATTTATTTCTATTAAATGTAATTCTTTCATTTTCAGCTTGTTTTTCTAACTAGTCACAAAATTTTAATTTAATTGTGTTCATCTGTTTTCTTTACTGTCCTAACCTTAGGGTGTACTGAAACAACATTTAAATAAGTTACTGAAAGAAAAAGAAGGCTTAAAAGCTGATAAATTCAAAATGGAAGAAAGCATTCAGATTTCAGATACTGCTGATACGGCATCATTACAGATTACTGGTAAATTCTGGGAAAATGTTTGTTTCAATTAACTTTTCACTGTCTGGTTATAGTTAAAATTAATTATAGCCTTTATCTATATATACTAAAATACAAACCATATTGCTAGTTTTACTAATATTGAATGTATCATAGAAATAGAAATAAGTAGATATCTTTTCTTTGTTTAAAAAGTCAGAGTCAAAGTAACAAGTTCAGTTTGTTGAAGCTTTGCTTCTACTTTGAATTCCTGAAAGATGGGATCTATATAAAGTTGTGATCTCATAGAATCCCTTCATCTAAGGAAAAAAATCATTTTTCATTGACATTGTCAAAATTGATTATATATGTTGAGAATATCAATGTTAACAAGAATTTATTATCAAGGAAATATACTAATGTATCCCAGAGTTTTGAAGCAGCTGGCAGAAGTGATCTCAAAACCATTAAACCGTTCAAAGATCCTAGAGCACCGAGGAACTACCAGAGGATTGGAAAACTATTGATGTGGTTCCCATCTTCAAAAAAAGGGGAAAAGAAACTACAGACCAATCAGTCTAACATCAATACTCGGGAAGATCCTAGAAAATATAACACTGTAATAACTGTAAGACAATTTTTGTTCCCAATTTAACAGTGTTATATTTCAATTGTTTATATCTAAAGCCTATGCAAAAATGGCTACATTTATCACAAAATTTTGATTTTGTGATTTTTGTGGTTGAGGAAGTATGACTTTCTCTCCTCAGATGTATCTGTGAAATTATAATCTGTATCTGCAATGTCTTTCTTGCTGTCTGAGTTGCTTCTCTCTCTTGAAGATGGCTGATTCCTCTCTGAAGGGATGGTACCAGGGAGCTCAGGATAGTGCTCGGGACAATGGATGGATACATGACAGGAAATGCACTCTTGCCAGTTTAATGATTGGAAGGGTTCACCATGTAGAAGTAGCAGTTGTTTGAGTGGTCAGTTGGTTCCCATCAAATTCTTGGAATAATAAACTTCATGGCTCTCTTTTTTCTCTCCATTCAGCCTGTAAATATAGCAGAATTATATAATTTTTTTAACAATTACTATTTCACACATTACCTAATATTGTGCAAGATATTGTCATGGGGAATAAAATATATATTGTAGTCTGTATTTTCCTAGAACATTGAAAATAGTGAAAATTTTCTTAATTGCAACTATTTAAAATGGTAATAAATCACTGGCATTTTATCTAGTAAGCAGCAATTCTTCATCTTATCTTCAAGACTTCTGCTTTTTTTTTTTCAGTGTTTGCATGTGAAATGAGGTGCCCAGGACTTGTCTTGATCCCTGGCAGGCATGCCAAAGTATACTTTGTAGGCCTCACACATCTTAACAGATGTTTTCGAAGACTACTTTTTTCACTCTTGTCTTGAGAAATTGTCCACACACATAGCAAAATGTATCTGCTGGGTGCAAACAACTTCTTGATGCCATCTAAATAAAATACTAATATTCACAATTCTCTTACTCAGCAATTAGACAAGCAAAAATGTTGGTGTAACACCTGTACTTTTATATTTCTTTGGATACTCCTAGAAAGTGTTAGAAAGTTCTAGGAAATTCCAGAAAGTTCTAGAAATTCTGGCATATTCTATAAAATCTTGGACAGTTCTCACAGTTCCATAATATTCTGGAAATCTACTCAGTATTGAATGTGAATTGAGAATGTTCTTGAAAACAGATAAATTTAAAATATCAGTGCTCTGATCATAGAAGCAAATTTTTTGTGAAACAGTAGTTATTTTCTATTTATTATAGGCACAAATGATTAGGAAAACACACTTTGTATCCAAGAAAAAAAACTAAATTGAAATTTGTTATGGTTTAGCCTCCTGACCACTTATGATCTTTTTGTTCTGCACTCTTTCTATGGTCTCAATATTGTTTTGTATCCTGGTGACCAGAATTTAATTCTGTCAAGATCAGAATAGCTGATCAATGGAAATGGTACTACATCATATGATACAGTTGATTCTTCTAATAGGGCTGTGAAATCTCCGATTTTACACGGAATTCCGATTTTCCCTCAAACACCAATCTACATTTTCCACGTTTTTTTTCCCCCATCGGATCAAGATCCGAGAGTCGGAAAGTGCCTGGCTGCGCCGTGGCGGGAGCCCCCAGAGCAGCTCTTTGCTGCTAGGGGAGGGGGCGGAGGAGGCTGCCTGAGCCTAGTGGTTTGTTTCCTGGGGATCGCGGCATTTGCGCTGTGGCGGGAGCCCCCGGAGCAGCTCTTCGCTGCTAGGGGAGGGGGCGGAGGAGGCTGCCTGAGCCTGGCGGTTTGTTTCCTGGGGAACGTGGCATTTGCGCTGTGGCGGGAGCCCCCGGAGCAGCTCTTCGCTGCTAGGGGAGGGGGTGGGGGAGGCTGCCTAAGCCTGGCGACCCCAAGCGGCCTCTCCTTCCCCATTAACGGGCGCCCGGGGCCCCCGCAAGCTCCTGCGTTGCGTGCTTCCAGCTTCACCAACAAACGGAGCTGCAAATCTGGTAATCGCTTGCGGAGCCTCGGCACGAACCCTCTTTCCCCGCGCTCCCCCCCCGCACTCCTCTGGCGGCAGCAGGCGGAGAAAGCCCCACTTCCCCCTGGCTTTGATGGCACACGTGAGTTGGCTTCCCACTCTTTTTTTTTTTTAACTCTCCTCTTCCTCCTCCTCCTCTCCTCTCCCCTTGTTGTCTGGTCTTCCCTAAGGAAACTCGAGGACTCACACTTCCAGGTGTTTCTCCCTGTCTTTCTCCCTGTCAATGATCTTTTCTTCCCTTCCCTTCTCTCAGCCCCAATTTAAAGAAAGAAAGAAAGAAGAGAGAGAGAGAAAATGGGGCCCTATACAAATAGTTTGCCCCAGACAGCACTTAACATAAAAGTAAAACAAACATTTTTTTAAAAAATTCTGATTCAGATTAAAAAATATATCCTGGCTTTTATTTGTAATCATCATGGATGTTTGGAGCCTACATTTCTGCATGATTGTTTGGCTATTTTGAATTTGATAGAATGGACTCACTGAATATCTTTATTTTTTAATCTATTTTATTTTTTGCCTGTTTCAGAAGTTTTATACATGGACAATTGAATTTGCAGATTTGAATTCACAAACACTTTTTGAACTGTTATACATGACTGTATAGAATTGGATTTCACTGCAAAGTTGAGAGTTGCCTGGTGTTTTTTTCAACCTGTTACCAGCAAATGCCAGTTGCCAGGCAGCAGATTATTTAGAAGTGTTTTTTACAGTGGTTGTCCCAGATGCAAAGATTCAAGCCTCAGGTTAGGTATGGAAAAAGTAAAGTGTTTATTCTCAAAAACAGCAGTTGAAATTGATGGAAATAGTCTCCAAAATAAGCCTAAGTTGCACCAGAGAGCATCTAGAACCCCAGAGCTTCCAGGGCCCTAGGCGGGCCCTGGACCCCGGCCTAAAGGACTTCACACTTCGCACTCGTGATGTGCGCTTCGCGCACATGCGCTTCGCGCACCTTATTCACTTCAGATTTTTTCAGACTTTTTTTAACCAGCTCTCACGCCCCTATAAAAGTCAGATATATCACAGGCTAGTCTTGGTACATACCCAGATGACTACCTGTGTGAATTGGCTTGGAGAAAAATAAAAAGTGGAAATTCATAAACAAACTTGTAATCTTTTTCATGTTTGTTTCCTTTTTAGTTTTCCAACTATTCCATGCGTAATATTTGTGTGTTTGTAAATCAAGTTCTTTTTTTTTTTACTCTTGCATTAGATTTTGAAGACCAACTTTTACTTGATGAGAATGCTAGTATGAAGAAACATCTCCAAAATTTTAACAAGATGCGAGAACTGACAGAGATGTTACAGGAAAGCCATAGGTAAGGATAGCTGATACTGAATCCCAAATTTTGCTCTTATATGCTAATATTTAACAGTGTTGGCTTAATAGCTGCCACACTAGCAAGATCAATGCTAGACTAAATGATACGATGAGGATCATAAACGGCTGCATAAAATCTACTCCTAATTACTTATCCCCTAATTAATTATCCCTGTCTTGAGTCACATGGCATCACCACCTCTATGAAGGCAGGAAGCCTTAGTGAAGGAGTACAACCAAATTATGAGAAATCTATTTCTTCCTGTGCACACTGATCTTCCTCATCTATCAATTGGCAGGCTTAAATTCAGAAAAACCTCTCTGGCATTCATTCAATAGCTGTCTAACAACTTTGACATCAATATTCAGTGGAAAGCCAAATGAGCTGCTGAAACTCAGATACAGGCAGTTACATAGATGATCCTAAATAAAATATGCCAGTTTTGACCTTCCTTGCCAGCATTGGTCAACTCTGAACAGGATCCATACCCAACATGATGTCTGTCAGGACTCATTGTTTAAGTGGGGTCTTGTCGCTACCTCTTAATGTGACTTGGTCAAAATATCCATCACATTGTATCCGAATGTCCATCAAGAGCTTATATCGATCCACTGTCTGATTTTTTTCAACATAGACCACTCTGTCCTTGAATGGCTGGGGGGACTGGACATTAACATTTGAACTACTATAAGTCCATGTATTTGCCAGACGCTGGATAAAATAAATAAATTTAACAGTATTTTTGCATCCCAAGGATCTCACCACATTCTTCAGTTCCATCCACGCAAAATTATTTATTTATTTACTTTATTTAACTTAGCTGTCGCTCATTTCCAATTGACTTTGAGCAATTCATAGCCCCAAAATGAAGCAACACAATGCAGTCAAAAGGATAAAATATACAACATAACGATAAAGAAAATGGCAAATCTGCTCTTTCTATTCTTACCTGTTTCTATTACATTCAGTCAGGAGTACCTCTATATTAATACACCAGCTTTGAAGACAAGCACTGCCAAAAACTAAGTGATATCACAAAATCCCCCTGGAGCAAAAATTAAAATGTAACTGAGTACCTTACTGAAACAATCAACCCCACAGATTACTACCTCTTTATTCTCCTACACATGAGGACCAATGACACAACAATGAATTTGAAATCAATAACAAGAGATTATGAACAGCTAGGGAAAAAAGAAAAACAAGCAATCCAAGAAGAAACCAGCATCTGATAAACTGAAAGACAAAAAGGATAAGTACAAAAAATGGAAAGAGGGACATATAATTAAGGTAGAATATCAACAGATAGCCTAAATCTGCAAAGATGAAGTCAAGAAAGGCACAGAATGAACAAAGACTTGCAACAAAAGTCAAATTAATAAAAACAAACTTTCTTTCAACATATAAATAACAAGAAAAAAGTCAAGGAAACAGTTGATGTACTAAAGAGAGAAGATGGCAAGGAAGTAATATACTAGAGAGAAAGCAGAGCTGCTTAACTCATTATTTGCATCAGTCTTCATACAAAAAGATACTATAGGGAGGAGGTGCAGTGCCTAGCTACGTGGTGCGCTGACAATAACTTATTACTTAATACTAACAAGACCAAAGAGCTCATTGTGGACTTCAGGAAAAAGAATGGTCACACACACTCTCCTATATACATCAATGGGAGAATGGTAGAATGTGTAACCAGCTTAAAGTTCCTGTAGATCCATCCCTCTGAGGGCTTGTCCTGGCAGATTAACACCACTAGTCTGATTAAGAAAGCTTACCAGTGCCTCTCCTTCCTGCGATTACTGAGGAGAGAGAGAGGGGGGGGGGGAGACAGAGACACACAGATAATCAGAGTTGGAATGTACCTAAAAGGTCATCTAGTCCAACCCCCTGCCCAAGCGGGAGACCCTACACCATTTCTGACAAATAACAGTCCAATCTCTTCTTGAAGGTCTCAAGTAATGACACTCCCACAACTTCCAAGGGCAAGCTGTTCCATTGGTTGATTGGTCTCACTGTCAGAAAGTTTCTCCTTATTTCCAGGTTAAATCTCTCCTTGTTCAGTTTCCATCCATTATTCCTTGGGTGGCCTACAGGCACTTTAGAAAATAAATTGACCCCTTCCTCTCTATGGCAGCCCCTCAAATATTGGAAGACTGCTATCATGTCTCCCCTGGTCCTTCTTTTCACTTGACTAGCCAAGCCCAGTTCCTGTAACCGTTCTTCATATACCTTAGTCTCCAGCCCTAATCATCCCAGTTGCTCTTCTCTGCACTTTTTCTAGAGTCTCAACATCTTTTTTATAATGTGGTGACCAAAACTGGATGTAGTACTCTAGGTGTAGTCTTACTAAGGCTTTATAGAGTGGTATTAGTATCTCACTTGATCTTGATTGTATCCCTCTGTTAATGCAATTTAGGATTGCATTAGCTTTTTTGGCTGCTGCTGCACACTGCTGGCTCATATTTAGCTGGTTACCCACTAAGATTTCAAGATCCCTCTCACAGTTACTGCTATTGAGCCTGGTTTCACCCAGCCTATATGTGTACTTTTGGTTTTTCTTGCCTAAGTGGTAGGACTTTACTTTTCTCTACATTGAATTTCATTTTATTAGATACGGCCCAGTGTTCCAGTCTGTCAAGATCCATCTGGATCTTAAGCCTATCTTCTTGGGTGTTAGCTATTCCTGCCTGCTTAGTATCATCTGAAAATTTGGTAAGTTCTCCCTCATCTAAGTCGTTAATGAAGATATTGAAGAGTACTGGGCCTAAGACAGAACCTTGTGGCACCCCACTGCATACTTCCCTCCATGTAGACTTTGACCCATTAAGGACTACTCATTGAGTACGGTTTGTCAGCCAGTTGTGAGTCCATCTAGTGGTGGTGGTCTACTTTGTCATATGCCTTGCTGAAATCTAAATAGATTATGTCCACAGTATTTTGCTGGTCTACTAATTTAGTCACTATATTGAAGAATGAAATAAGATTGGTTTGGCATGATCTGTTCTTAACAAACCCATGCTGACTGCTAATTATTACTTTACTTGTTTCTAGATGTTGGCAGATCTGTTTTTTTTTTAATTATCTTTTCCAGTATCTTCCCAGGTATTGATGTTAGATTGATTGGTCTATAATTTCCTGGGTCTGTTTTTTTCCTCTTTTTTGAAGATGGGAACTACATCAACTCTAGAAACAAATAAAATTAAAACTACTAGCCAGCATAGGTTTGTTACAAACAGATAATGCCAAACCAATTTTATTTTATTCTTTGACAAAGCGACTAAATTAGTAGACCAGCAAAATGCTATTGGCATAGTATATTTAGACTTCAATAAGGCATTTGAAAAAGTAGACCACTTACCACTTTGGTAAGCTACAAAAAAATGGGACAGACAGCATCACTATCAGATGGATTTGTAACTGGCTGACAAACCATACTCATCGAGTAATCCTTAATGGTACTACATCTACGTGGAGGAAAGTAAGCAGGTTTCGTCTTAGGCCCAGTATTCTTCAATATCTTCATAAATGACTTAGATGAGGGAATAGAAGGGGAATTCATCAAAATTGCAGATGACACTAAACTGGCAGGAATAGCCAACACTCTAGAAGACAAGAATCTAAAAAGATCTTGACAGACTTGAACAATGAACATTATCCAACAAAATAAAATTTAATGTGGAAAAAAACAAGGTTTTACATATGGGTAAGTGTTATGATATTTACAAAATAACTCTTGAGTAACAAGGATATGCACATGGAAACATTTATGAGAGTAGTTAAGAATAATTATTCAACCACACACAGATATACTAAATTGAGCTAAAGTTTACTTTAAGAAATAGCACAGTCCAATAAATGGTCCAGATCATATACATTTAACAGTCCAAGGAATATCCAATTAAAAAATCTTCTTACCGGTTGCCTTTGTCATTTACAGTAAACAAAGTTATCAAAATATAAGCACAGTATAAATACAACAGAGAACCTTAGATAGCAACAGAATGTCAGAGAGACAGAATGTCAGAGAGACATAATGTCAGAGAGAGCAAGCTCTGATCTCTAGCTCCCTCTTATGATAATTTGCAATATAATCAACCAATTAGAATATAGTATAAATTAATACAGTGATTTTGTCTTAAAGCTACAAACATACATTGTTGGTTTATATATTGCTAACCCAACTAATTGGTGGCTGTCCACCAATTAGTTGGGTTGGCAATATATAAACCAATAATTCCTAACATTTAAACATTTAAAACCCTTTGGGTTGGTCAATATATAATACATTACATCTTTAAACCATAATTCTCATAACATTCTTTATGCTTAATTGCACTTTTGAGTTTTCATGAAAAGATCTGCAATATTTTGTTCAGTCATGCAGTAGTCTAAATGAATTAATTTATTTTGAACACACTGTCTAACATTCAAATATCTTAAATCAGTATGTTTAGACCTTGTTTTAACAGCTAAATTAGTAGCCATATTAATTTCAGATTGATTGTTTTCATAAACAATAAACGGATCACGTACAGTAATTCCAATATCCTTCAACAATTGTTCATAATATATCAATTCTATACACATTAATGATAAACATGAGAATTCCGCTTCCATAGTTTTTGTCAAGAAAAGGGGAATACTTTAATGAAACAATGATTTAAGATATGTGATGCGGGGGGGGGGGGGGATAATTATGGAAAGCGTAAGTGTTCCCATAAAGGCATGATATTTAACTGAAATGGGTAAAATGTTTAAGATATAAATGAATGTTAATATTAATGACTAGACTATGTCATCCCAGTGAAATTTTTTGTGAAATGAGAGATTTGAAGTTGGAGAAGGGGGAACATTCTAATGAAATAATGATTTAAAATATGTGATGTGGGGGGGAATAATTATGGAAAGTAGGTGCTCCCATAAGAGTATGTGATTTAACTCAAAAGTAATCTGCTAAGTGTTTAAGATATAAATAAATATTAATATTAATGAATAGATTTGTACTGGTATTGATAATATTGTATAATTTTAGAATGTACCAAACAGAATCCCAATGTAAGCTATGTATTCTATATTAAGTATTATAAATGTAGGGGAAAGAGATAAAGGCGTCATACTCCAATTAGTGTACAGGAGAAGTTTTCTTCAAAGAAGAAAGATAAATGGATAGCTGGAAATAGAACAGACAAAGAATAATAAATATTATGATTTGAATTGAGATGAGATAAATAAAATAAAACTAAGAAAATTTAAAAGAGAGGAGAAGCTATATAGAAAATTGAAAATGCTAATAAGATATGGAATGGTATACAAAATGAATATGAATTTGAGTTTGTGTCTGTAAGAAGAGTTTTAACCCAGGACTAAGCAACTTTCAGAAACAATGTTTTTTATGTTTCTATGTTTTGTGTTTTTGTGTGTTTATGTTTGATTGAGCAAATAAAACCTTGGAGGAATGTTAGAAAAGAACAATGGTGAATAAAAGATAGAAGAGAATAAAGAAGTTAGAAAGGAAAAATAAGTATAGTGAATAAAAACATATAAAATAGATAAATATAGAAAAGAAATATAATTGAATAAAAGTATAGGGAAAAATAATGAGGAATTTGAAAGATCTATGTGTTTATAAGGAGATGTGTCAATGATGTATAAAATGTTTTATTTGTTTAAAATTGGCAAATAACTTTCAGAAAAGAGGTTTTATGTTCTTATGTTTTATGTTTTGTATGTCTTTAAAAATTAATAAAATTTGTTAATTAACACCAATTCATTACTTGATTCTAAATATAATGAATAATGGATTGTGTGTTTTAAAAACCTAATTATTCGCTTAGCTGTTAGCCAATGCCTTTCATTTGGTTTAGCGTTATACCTAGCCAATTGGTTTACACTGTATGATATATCTGGTCTAGACCAATTACCCAGATATGATAGACTACCGATTAAGGATTGATATATTTCCTTGTCAAACATAGGATTTTTAATATCACTATGTGTAAATTCTTTACCCATTGGTGTCTTATCAGATTTACAATGCTCCATGTTATAACATTTTAATCATTGGCTAATTTTGTTGGCTTGTGAAATTTTAAACCCTTTATTCGTTTTCACTATATCAAGACCCAAATAATGCTTCATTTCCCCTAAATTTCTAATCCTGAACTTTTTCTGTAATCTATAAACAATATAATTTTCTTCTTGTTCAGTTTTAGTTATAATTGCTATGTCATCCATAAATAACAGTAATAGAGAAATTAAACCATCTTTTTATCTTCAGAACAAACAAGGATCAGCTATACTAGCTTCAAAACCTATTGAAATTAATTTCTTTACAATACATTTATTCCATTCATAACTGGATTGCTTTAGACCATAAAGACTTTTCTTTAATTTCCAATAATGAGTTTTTCCTTTAAACCTAATGGCTTTTTCATATAAATGATACGTTGTAAAGGTGCATGTAGATATGCAATTTCAACATCTACATGGTTTATTTTACATTTATTCTTAGCTGCCCAAAACTAATGCTGCTCTCAATGTATTTGCTTTCAAACTGGGTGCAAACACTTCACCATAGTCCTTATCTGACTGAGCAAATCCTTGAACAACTAATCTTGCTTTATGGGTAATAGCCCCATCCACACCAGTCTTTACCTTATACACCCATTTGCAACCTATTGCACGCTCACTTGGTGGTAACTTTACATCCTCGTACAGCTCTAAATCCTTTAATGATTTTAACTCCCTATTCATAGCTTCCTGCCAAGCTATCTGATCCTTTGTAGGATACAGTTTTATTTCATTGAAGTTAGAAGGTTCTGTATTAACCTGATGCTTGCTTGAAATCTGTCAGGTGGACATCTTTCCCTAGTTGACCTCCTAGGCAACTCAGTACATGTTGTTGGCATGTCCTCTTCCTTTACCTCCTCTATCAAATCCTCATCTTCTATAGTCATAGAATTCTTCTATTGATGATTCCTCCATTGATGATTCCTCCATTATCTTATCATCAATATTATTATTATTATTAGGATTATCGGTAAACAATGGAGTCTCAACAACAACACTATTCTGTTCCTTATTATATTCCTGTTCAAGCTTTCTCCAGCCAACATGCTCCAGAAATTTAGCACCTGCATTACAATATACATTAGTAGTACTTGGCTCCCAAAATCTAAATGATCTATGATTAGCTTCATAATCTACAAAATATAATTGTCTCGCTCTATGTTGTCCCTTTTGCCTTACTTGTGTGGGAATATGAACCCATGCTGGGGGTTCCAAATGTATGTAAATAACTGAGATCTGGCTTTTTTCCATTCCAACGAGTAAATGGTAATTCACCAGTCATTGAATTCACTATGTTATTCAAAACATGGTTAGCACACATGATTGCATCACCCCAAAGTTTCTTTGATAAACCGTTCAATATATGAGTTATGTTGTGGTCTATAAGGAGTAGAACATTATGTTCAATGTCAGCTTTCTGTAACATGACTTCAAATTTTATATTGGTAAATTCAGTACCATTATCTGTTACTAAGCTAATAACTTTCTTTTTCTTTTTCCTTTCAGCAAATTTTAATCAGTTTACTGCTGGTATGTTTCTATCTTTCTTTTCATTAAATAACAGAAACCATAGCTGGAAAAATTATCAATTATACTTAATATGTAACAGGCTCCACCTAAACTAGGTTTCTTAGGTCCAATAATATCAGCAAAAACAACCTCTAATGGTTCACTGGTTTTAAATCCATTTACCCTATTTTCAGGAGTTACCTTGCTTTTTTCTTGATTGCAAGCATTGAAATTTAAATATTTTGTACAAGGTGTTAGGAATAACATTGGTTACCTAACTTAGTTTGGATAAAAATAATATATATAACTATATTAGTGAGTTTGAGTGTGTGTATCACTTAAACTGTTAAAACATGTATTTTGGGTGCGGTTGTAAAATCACCATAAGAGGGAGCAAGAGAGCTCACTGTTTGCTGGCTTTTACTGGATTGCTGACAATGATGGATTGATGGTGATAACTGCGTTTTTTTCCCTGCTATTGCTGAGAGAAGAAAAGAGGTTTGATTTTCTTCATATCTCTAACTGCAAAAGAGATATATTACTGAACTGATTATTTGTAAGTTTACTGACCTCTTTTTTGACACTGGACTTTGCAACTGATTAATCCCTGGATAGATTGAACTAGTGTATGATATATGGACTGTTTTACTATGCTATAACTCTTGCTGGAATGAAAAACTATTTAACTGGCACAGTGTATCTGTTTTACTGAGTGTAAGCTACAACAACGTTTATCTCACATATTTGCCTGTCTGCTAGACTGCCGTTGCACGTTCTGCTAGGGTGTGTATCCCTAACACTGGTTATGGGCCCAGGTGCACAGTCAGAATAACCAGGATATAACAGGCTTAGATTAAAGTGAGAGTTTGTGTAGTTACACAATACTGTAAACAGACAGCTGTGTTTTATTAATTATAGTTTAATATCCAGAAAAAGATGGCACAAGTCAATTTACAAAGTTTGTCTCTAATATCCAAACTGGATGGAACAAACTATGTTTCATGGTCTATGAAATGTAGCCTACTTCTACGCAGAGAAGGTTTGTGGAGTATAATTCAAAACCCACTAGAAGTAGATGCTTGGGATCCGGAGGATGAAGATGATGCCCAGAAAATACAAGAATATAAACTGAAGAATGAGCAAGCTCTCTGTACAATAGGACTGACACTCTGTGACCAACAGCTTGTACATATACGTGAAGAAGAAACAGCTGCGAAATGTTGGGAGAATTTAAAGAAGATTTATGTTTGAGACAGTGTAGGAGCACATATAAATCTTACACGAAAGATGTTCAGAACACATCTTCAAAAGAATGGAGACATGCTGACTCATTTAAACACTATGAAGAGAATTTTTCAGGAACTGCATGAAAAAGAACTTATCTTCACAGAACTACACCAAGTTTATATAATTTTGTCTTTGTTAAATGATAGTTACGATGACTACGTAACTTCACTTGAAGTACTGCCAAAAGATAACCTTACATTAACTGACATTACTGGCAGATTAATTGAAGCCAGGAGAAGGCTTGAAAGGGATCAACTCAGAAGGGAACAACCACAATGTGAAGAAGAGAAAATATCTTTGTCAGCGCATACAATTAGAAAATGTTTTAATTGTGGAGGAAAAGGACATTTGGCTAGATTCTGCAAGAAAGTAAAAAGCTAAAATGCCAGCCAGAATGCTAAAATGCATCAAAAGGATAAAAAATGCTTAGAGTTAGCCATGTATAGCAACGAAACTGTGAATAATAATTTATGGGTTGTAGATAGTGGAACATCGCACTGCATAACGAAAGATTTATTAAGATGTCCACGAGTTCACAGCAGATATCGTTAGCTAATGGCTGGAAACTGAAAGCTAAAGGTGAAGGTATAGCATATTGTTCTTGCATAAAAGAAAATGTAAAAATATTATATGTACCACAACTTAAGTTTAATTTGCTTTCGGTTAGAGTTTTGGTTAAACTAGGTTATGTAATTACCTTTAGGGGAGACAATTGCATAATTGAAAAAGAAGGTAAAAAAGTGACTGCAACTTTAAAAGGTGAATTGTATGTCTTAAATGATAATCATTCAGAGGTAGCTAACACAGTATATAATAACGTTAAACCTCATGATGAATGCATACATATTTTTTTTTTGGAAAAAGGTTTTATTAATTTTCTACAAACAAACAAGACAAACAAAACATAAAAACATCAACTCTTATATGTACATCCAGTGTGTCAGTTGGTTCATCATTTTTGTGCATTCATTCTGTAGTCTCAATTACAATTATGTTACTTAACAACTCATATTGTCAATCCAAACTTATATATCCTAATATCACTAAAAAAAGAAGTTTTTGACTATATTTTTAATCATTCATGCTTTATGAACTAACAATACTTTAAACCAGTTTACTCTATAACAAATCATCTAGTCATATCAAATCAATCCTAAAATATCCTTTATAAATATAATATCAAATAACAAAATAATAGCAAAATAAAGATATTCCTTACTATCTAGCATTCTAAATATTCTATTATCGTATTTTATCATCTAGCCATTTATAAAAAAGATCCCAAATTTCGTAAAATTGTTTATCCTCTTGCTCTCTAATTTCAAATGTCAATCTGCTCATCTCAGCACATTCCAATATTTTCTTAATAATTTCTTCCTGTAATGGTATTTTCTCATTCTTCCAATTTTTAGCAAATACAATCCTGGCCGCTGTTAATACATTTACAATCAGGTATTTCAAATCTTTACTATATATATCAGGTAAAATTCCCAATAAGAAAATCTCTGGTTTCAAGTCTATATGTTTCTTTGTCATTTTTTCCAACCACATGCGAATTATAGTCCAATATTTTCTAGCATCCTCACAAGTCCACCACATATGGTAATACGAGCCGGGTATCTGATGACATTTCCAGCATTTTTCAGATTTGTTCTTAAACATTCTTGCTATTCTTGTCGGAGGAAAGTGCCACCTGTAAAACATCTTATACAAGTTTTCTTTATATGCTGTTGACATTGTCATTTTATAATTTTGAGACCACAATTTCTGCCATTTCTCTAAATCAATCCCATATCCAAAATTCTTCCCCCAAACAATCATAGTTTCTTTGACTTGTTCTTCCTCTAATTTCATTCCCAGTAAATAACCATATAGTTTTTTAATCACCTTCTCATCAGTACCCATCAAGATCTTATCTAAATCAGTCTGTTTATCATAAAATCCCTCCGTTTTGGAATCTTCATCATACCTTGAATGTATTTGTGCATATGAAAACCAATTCATCCTTATACCTTGTTCCTCTAAGTTTTGGATCGATTTAAGTTCACCCTTTTCATCCAAAAGTTCCCCATATCTAACTGTTTGTTCCTTCTTGTAGATTATAGGATAGGAAAATGCTTCAATGGTCGATAACCAAGCTGGAATTTTCAAATAACATTGTCTTTTTATCTTCTCCCAATTTAACCACAAAGACTCCCGTACATAATGTCTTCTAAAATAACCCTGTGTTTTAGTTCCCTTATACCATAAAAAAAGCATGCCAACCCAACAGCAAGTCATGCCCTTCTAATGTCAACAACCTATGTTTCCTTAATGTTATCCATTCTTTGACCCACATCAAACTTGCAGCTTGATAATACAATTCCCAATTAGGCAGACCAAAACCTCCTCTAATTCTAGCATCTTGCAAAAGTTTTAGCTTTATTCTCGCTTTTTTACCTTGCCATATAAACTTCAACATAATTTTATTTAAATCTTCAAAATAGTCTTTTCCAAGCCTAATTGGTATTGTTTGAAACAAAAATAAAATTCTAGGTAAGATATTCATCTTAATTGTTGAAATTCTCCCTATTAATGACAATTGCAAGTTTTCCCACTTCTTCAAATCTGTAGTTATCTGTTGTTTAAGTTTAATATAATTATTCTCCTTTAATGTGCTACATCTTGTTGTCAAATATATCCCCAGATACTTAACCTTATTTGTAACTTGAATTTTCAAAAGATCTGCCAATTCTTCTCTCTGTCTCAATAGCATATTCTTTGTCAAAATCTTTGTTTTGTCTTTATTTATTTTCAAACCAGCCACCTCTCCATATGCCTCTATCCTTTCCAGTAACTTTGGAGCTGTTTCTAGCGGATCTTCCAAAATAAAAGCTAAATCATCAGCAAAAGCTTGTAGCTTGAATTCTTCCTTCTTAATTTTCATTCCTTTTATGCTTTTATCATCCCTAATATTTCTATTCAACACTTCCAAGGTCAACACAAATAGCAAAGGAGATAGGGGGCATCCTTGTCTTGTGCCTTTCCTTATATTAATAAAATCTGTAAGTTCCCCCTCCATCATTACCCTTGCTGTCTGTTTATTATATATAGCTTCTATTGCTTGAATAAATTTTTTAGCGAAACCCATCTGCTCCAATAATAATAACATAAATCTCCAGTTCACGTTGTCAAATGCTTTTTGAGCATCTAGGAATATCAAAGCCATTTGCTTTTCAGGATGAGCCTCATAGTATTCCAAAGTGTCCAAGATTACTCTCATATTGTCTCTAATTTGTCTCTTTGGCAGAAATCCATTTTGATCTGAGTGAATAAAATTATTTAAATATTTTTTAAGTCTTTCTGCTAAGATTGAAGCAAAGATTTTATAGTCTGCATTCAATAAAGAAATAGGTCTATAATTCTTAATTTGCAATGGGTCAGTCTCTTCCTTTGGTATGAGTGTAATATAAGCCTCTGACCATGTTTTAGGTATCATCTTTTTTAACATAACTTCATTCATAACTTCTAACAATGGGATGCTCAATAATTCTTGAAATGTTTTATAAAATTCTACTGGAAGCCCATCTGGACCCGGAGCTTTCCCATTATTTTGTCTCTTAAATGCTTCATTTAGTTCCATCATTGTTATATTGCTTTCTAGCATTTCTTCAGTCTCTTTAGGTATCTTTGGTAAATTAGCTTCCTGTAAATACTGTTTGACTTTTTCTTCATCAATATTCTCTTGTTTATATAGTTGCCCATAAAAATCTCAAATAATTTCTTTTTTCTCCTTATTCCCATAACAAACTTGGCCTTGTTCATCTATTAACTTCAATATTTTTCTTGATTCCTTCTCTTTTCTCAATTTATATGCTAGCCATCTACCTGGTTTATTTGCATCTTCAAAATAATTCTGTTTAGAGTTTCTAATTTTCTGTGCCAGTTCTTCTTTCTCTATTAATTCCATTTTATGTTTGATTACATCCAGCTTCAATTTAATATCCTTTTTCTGTGGCATTTTCTGTAATTCTTTTTCAAGAATTTTATACTCATCTTCCAAGGCCTTAGAAGCTTGCCTTTTCCTAATATTCTTTTTTCTTGTATAATCTATTATCAAACCTCTAGCGTATGCCTTCATTGTATCCCACACATTTTGCGTTGAAGTATCTTCTTTTTTATTTTCTCTGAAGAAAAAAGCCAATTCCTTCTCCATCCATTGTGTAAAATCTTTCTCCTTTAAAATAGTATTATTTAATGTCCATCTCGATCTTTTTTTTTGTCCCTTCCATTTAATTGTCATTGGGCTATGATCTGCCCAAGTGCTTGTTTCAATATTTGTTTCTTTAATATTAGATATTAGTTCTGTTGAGATCCAAATCATATCTAATCTGGACCATGATAAATGTCTATTTGAATAAAAAGTATATTGTTTAGCTTTAACATTTCTTTCTCTCAAAATATCTTTTAAAGATAGTTCGTCTGTCATTTTAAAAAAAGATTTAGGGAGAGTCTTTCTATTTTGCTTTGTTGTTGTTGCTATATAGTCCAGTTTATTGTCCACAATTCCATTAAAATCTCCCATCATAATTATATTAACATAGTCCAGTCCAATTATTTTCATGTGTAGCTTTTTATAAAACTCTTCTTGTTTATCGTTCGGAGCATAAATTGCAATCAAGAGTATTTTTATATTATTGTCCATTATTTCTACCATTAATACTCTTCCATCTTCATCCGTGTAAATAAATTTTGCTGGAATAGCCTCTTTAATGTATAAAACCACACCTCTTTTCTTACATTGAGTCAAAGAAGTAAATATTTTCCCCAATTTTGGCTGTAATAACAATTGTTCATGTTGTTTTTTAATGTGAACTTCTTGTAAACAAATTATATCAAATTTTAATTTCTCTAATTTATGAAAAGTTTTCCTTCTTTTAACAGCTGAATTAAGTCCATTTATATTCATTGTAATCAGTTTTTTTCCCTCCATGATAATGCTTTATATTTAGGTCTAACAGCTCTCGTGGATCTCACTTCACGCTGTTCTTTATTATCCATCTGTCCCCCTGCTGCTCCTTTCTCTTTTTCAGTCTCCAGTTGTTCATCTTGAAACTCAATTGATAAAGCCTCTTTCTCTGCTTCCTCTCTTCTTCCTCCAAAGAATTCTGCATGGAAAAGTTCTGCTTTCTCAATTGAATCAATTCTATATCTCTGCTCTTGCCACCTAAACATTAGTCCTTCTGGAATCAGCCATCTATAATTCACTTCGTTTTCCAATAGTATTTTGGTCAGAAATCGATATTCTCTTCTCATCTCTCTCACTCTTCTGGGTATTTGTTTTAAAACCACAACCTCTTTACCCTTGTATTTCAGTGTTTTCTCTCTTACTACTTGTAATATTTGCGTTTTAATGGATTTTTTGGTAAATCTAATATGGACTTCCTTGGGTAATTTATTTCTCATCGCATATCTTGTATAGACTCGATATATCTCATCTATTCCATCCATCATCTTTTCCTCTGTAATTTCCAAAGCATCTGCCAAAATTTCTATCATTACCGCTGCCAAATTTTCTCCTTTTTCCTCTTCTATATTTTGAAATCTGAGGTAAAATTCTGATCTTTCCATCTCCCACCTCAACATCCCACCTTTTTCTTGTTCAACCGCTGTTAGTCTGCTGTCAATATTTCCAATCTTCTTCTCTCTTTGTTTTCCTTCTTTCTCAATTTTTTGGAATCTCTCCTCATACTTAACCATCATTTGTTTAATATTTTCCACTTTTTCATCAGTCTTCTCTATTCTTTGTTCAATATTTTCTGCTCTTTGTTCAATATTTTCTGTTCTTTGTTCAATATTTTCTGTTCTTTGTTCAATATTTCCTGTTCTTTGTTCAATGATATCTGATTTTGTCTTGAGATCTTGGATTCCTTGCATAATCATCTGTAAAGTTACTTTTTCTTGTTCCTTATCTTGCTTCAACATTGTCTGAATTAAACGTTGTCCTCCAGCTGGTGGGGAAGCAGAGGTAGAAGCAGAAATGCCAGATGGTATTGGTTTCCTGCTCATTTCAATGTTTCCAAAACTTCAAATTCTTCTTGACTTTTAATCCAACTGGTAGAGCAGCCAATTATAATCCAAAATGGAGAACTCCAATAGTAAAAAACACGAAACCAAAGAAGAAACAGGAAAAAAGGAAGAAGAAAGATCTTCAGGTTCTTCTAGACCCTAATCCAATTACGAGATAGTCCACCATAAAAAAGGAAAAAATAGAAAGGAAAAAACAAACAAATCCAAAAATAATAATATTGATTAAGAGCAAAAGAAAAAAGAAAAAGCAAAAAGAGAAAAAAAAAACAAAAAGTTCCTTCAGATTCTTCACACCTTAATCCAATTAAAAAGTCTCAATAATCCAAAAAAACAACAACAACAACCACAACAACAAAGTAGTCCAAAAACATAAATATGAAAAGCAAAAAAGTCCCAATAAAAAAGAAAAGAAAAATAAAGAAGAAAAAAAAAAACTCTGAGGCTTTCCCTTTAAAATAAAAGGCAAAAATAAAAATATTACTAAAATTGAAATTTAGAAAAAGGCTAGCGAATGGGGTATATATAAGAAGACACACTGCACTTTGTTATTTATCCAAGGCTCTTGTTATGACTCTCTTCTCCAGCAGCTTCAAAGCCAAACCTCAAGTGTTGTTGATAACAGTCCAGGAAAGCACCTGCAATAATATTTTGCTGTGCTCTCCCTCTATCTTATCACGTTAAAATGTCCTTGAGATGAGGTCTTTTTGCAATTCTCTCCAATTCAAATAAAATACTTTCAAGCCTCTAGTTGGCAGTGTTACAAAGTTTCTTAATGCTCTTTCTCCCCCCCATCCGGAAAAAAGGAATAATATATACAGAAAAAGAAAAAAAGAAAAAATAACCAAAGGGAGCCTCTATCCTAAAGAAAGTTAAAAAATCAAAGGGAGCATAAAAATATATATAAGAGAAAATTCAATCCGGTTACCTACAAAGTCACAGTAAAATCTTTCCCAAAAAATATAGAAAGAAAAAACAAAACAAAACACCACAAGCCTCAATTTGACATCACTTTAAAAAACGCCGCCCAGACAATTTCAGTCAAAAAAAAAACCTCACAACTTTCTTCTCTCTTCAGAATGAACTTTCCAACCTCAGCGAATTTACAACACCAAAGAGTTTTTCTCACCCAGCCGACACACTTCACTCCAATCACTTTCTTTCGGGAGCTGTCCCGACTTCAGCAGCTATGGAGGCTGCCTCTCCGCCGCCAGCGAAAGGGCTTCTTCCGGATCAAACCAGAGATTTTGCGATATCTCTGGGATCCTGGAACAATGCCCTTCACGATCACCGTCTCTACGGGACGGTTTAGGTCCGTTAGGACCGACCAGGGGCGAAAATATCGGCTACGATCTCAGAGCCCCGAGATCGCAGCTGTATCGCCGGAACGAAGCTCCGCCTTCTCCATGAATGCATACATTTTTTACACAGACGTTTAGGGCATATAAATTTTAAAATGCTTAAACAAATGGTAGAACTATCTGAAGGTATAAAACTGAAGCCTTGCAGTAAGTATTTGCACTGCAATACGTGCAGTCAAGAAAAAAGCAAGGTAATGCCAGCAAATAGAATTAATGAATTTAAAACAAAGGAGCCTCTAGAGGTCGTATTTGCTGATATTATAGGTCCTAAAAAACCAAGTGTCGTTATATACTAAGTATAATGGATCATTATTCCAGATATGGTTTCTGTTATCTAATGAAGAGCAAAACGGAAACATATCAAAGTTTCTTTAATTGGCTTAAATTCGCACAAAGAAAAACTAAAAGGAAATTAGTAACTCTTATAACTGATAATGGTACGGAATTTATAAACAATAAATTCCAAAATAAACTGAAGATGGCAGGTGTTGAACATAAAAAGTCTGCACCATATAGGCCACAACATAATGCCTTTATTGAAAGACGAGGCCAAACAATTCAAGCAATGGCTCGTACTATGCTGTCGGATTCAGGATTACCTGAAAATTTGTGGGGAGAAGCAATAATGTGTGGTAACATATATTGAATAATATTGTTAATTCAACAACAGGTGAATTACCATTCACACGGTGGCATGATAGAAAACCTGACCTAAGCTACATGCACACATTTGGAGCACCAGCATGGGTGCATATTCCTACACAACTGAGAAATAAGGGGCAGCATAGGGCTAAAAGGTTATTCTTTGTAGGTTATGAATCTAATCACAAATCATACAGATTCTGGGAAAAAGGAACATCTAGAGTTTACTGTAGTGCTAGTGCCCAATTTCTAGAATGCCAAATTACCTCCAGATGAAAAGTCCATTGGCTGCAAATGGATATTTACATTAAAAACTTAATTGCCTTTATGATGTTTCCTCCATTTAGCTTTGATCTCAAAATTTTCCAGACTTGCTTTATGTATTTTGTGGAAGTAGCTTTCTTGACTTGGTTGTGCAACAGGTCAGAAGTTTCCAAAATTCCTAAGTACTTGTATCCTTCATCTGGTGTTACTGCTTTTATCAATTCTTTATTATCAAGTTCAAATCCATCATTTTCAATATTTTTTTTCTGCCTTAATAGCAATTGTTGCATATTTGTCAATGCTAAAGTGCATCTCAATGTCTCTGCTAAACTTTTCAGCAGTGAGCTCCATTCAGCTTTTGTTTTTCCAGTTTTAAATTATCCATGTAGAGCAAATGGGAATTTTTCAACTTTTTTTTTTTTTTTGCCAATTCATAGCCAAAGTAACTTTGTTCAAAATGCTTGTTGGTGGCGCCATCAAAAGTACAAATAACAGAGATGACAATGAGGTCATCCTAGAAGATTCCACATTTGATTTCAACTTCACCAAGTTCTTCTCCACAGGCTATCAACTTAGTTTGCTATAGCTTCATAGAAATCTTCGGGAATTTCTGGATGTTGCTGCTAATTCCAAAAATGTCTAAGCATTTCTTAACCCAGCTGTGTGGAGCGGAATCAAATGTTTCTTATAATCATTCTGGCCAACAATAAGGGAAAGAAGTAAAAAGATTACCATGGCCACTGCATATAAGGAAAATTTGCTCAAACTGTTTTATTGATAGCATCTTCCACCAGCCAGATTAGCTAAGATGTATAAAAGCCAGTCCCCAAATTGTTGGAAATGCTCAGTGGAACGGGAAATGTATTACCATGCTTGGTGGAGCTGCAAAAAAGCACAAGAGTTTTGGCTCAGGATGGGGAAGTGGTTAGAGGAAATGTTGGACTTTAAATTAGATCATGTACCAGAATGCTTTCTATTAGGAATCATGTCAAAAAATTACAATAAGGATGAGCTATATTTGATTATACATATTATTACTGCAGCCAGGATAGCATTTGCCCAGAACTGTAAAGAGTCAGACAGACTGAGTGAAGACAAACTAATAAACAAAATCTTGACATGTGCTGAAATGGACAAGCTAACTTTAGAAATGAAAAATAAAGATGAGTCAGCATTTAAAGCAATTTGGGATAGATTCTATCACTGGTAGGAACAAAAAGGAAGGTCTTAAGTTGGGAAAGGAGTTGCTGAGAGGGTAAATGAATGTATGAGATGAAAAGAGGACCAATGATATTGGAAAATATAATATATGAGCGAACAAATAACTGTATATAGGAAAATATATATATATATATATATATATATATATATATATATATATATATATATATATATATATATATATGTGATACTGACCAAAAGTTATGTCAAACTGACTTCACTATGTTGAATGTTTTTAATTGTTTTGTTCAATAAAAATTTAAAAAAAAAAATTTTTTTAAAAAGGACTCCAGCCTTGGGCAGGGGGTTGGACTAGAAGATTGTCAAGGTTCTCTCCAGCCCTACGATTCTTTGATTCTGTGTCTAAGAAGAAAAGCCTAAGTAGCAGTCTTCCAATACTTGCAGTACTGTCATACTGGAATGGTGTGGACTCGTTCTCCGTAGTGCCAGAAGATAGAACAAGAACCAATGAGTAGAAATTTTAAACTTGAACTAAGAAGAAACTTCCTAATAGTAGAACTATGAAACTATGGAAAAATTTGGTTCCTGAAGCAGTGAGGCTCCCTCACTGGAGATTTTGAAAATAATTGGACAGCCATTTGTGTGAGATAATTTGAGGATTTCTGTCCAGGACAGGTGGATAGACTAGAATATCTTCACAGGCCCTTATATCACTACAATTCTATGATCTACAGTAAGTATGTTGCAAAGCTTTAATTGCAAAGGCTTGTTCTTCCTGGTAGGTTTCAGGCCTCAAATTTATTTTCTAATGGAATATGTCAGTTAAATCAAACTTGATGTTTTTATTTTTTGCAGAACATTGATTTCTACCAATGAACATCTCTTAAAACAATTAAATGAATTGCATCTAAAACATAAAGCTGAGATAGAGCAACTACATTGCAACTACAATCAGTTAAAGAAAACAATGGATACTCTATCTTCTAAATCATAAAAAATGAGAATAATAATAATAAAAGGAATTTTGTGTAAAGAATGTCTAAATGATAAATATTGTTGCGATAAGTGACATGAAAATACTTTAATTGTGAAGGATATGTTATGTTGTTATTAAATATCATTTATATTACTAGATTATTAAAAAATATTGCATTATTTTAATGCAGATTTCAGTACAAATGTTCTCTTCTTATGGGGATTGATATTTACCTGAAAGATTTTTCAAATATGGATCATGATTTTTACACATATTATTGATAGAGCTGTAATTATCATACACTAGTAATACAATGGATACAATACTGAAATTGTTATACAATATTTTAGTATTTAGTATTTATTTGATTTGTCAATCGCTTACAAGATACAGGTATAAGAATAAATATAGTTTCGAATACATGAGATACTTATAAGAAAAATAAAAAACAATAGGACAGGGACGGTAGGCACGATTGATGCGCTTATGCACAACCCCTAAAGGCCTCCTAGGAAGGGGGAGAGGTCAATAGTAGACAGTCTAAGGTTAAAGTTTTTGGGGTTTGGGGAAGAAACCACAGAGTCAGGTAGAGTATTCCAAACATTGACCACTCTGTTGCTGAAGTCGTATTTTCTGCAGTCAAGTTTGGTGCGGTTAACCTTGAGTTTGTATCTATTATGTGCTCTTGTATTGCTATGATTAAAGCTGAAGTATTCATTTGCAGGTAGGACATTGCAATGTATGATTTTATATACTATATTTAGATCGGACTGGAGGCAGCGTATTTCTAGGTTTTTTAGGTCTAGAGTTTCAAGTCTGGTGCATAAGGTATTCTGCAATGAGTTGAGGAGCGGAGAACTTTTCTTGTGAAATATTTCTGGACTTTTTCAATTGTGTTAATATCAGATACATGTAATGGATTCCAGACTGATGAGCTGTATTCAAGTATAGGTCTAGCAAATGTTTTGTATGCTCTAGTTAGTAGTGTGATATTACCAGAGAAGAAGCTACGTAGGATTAGATTAACAACTCTTAATGCCTTTTTGGCTATGTAATTACAGTGGGCTCTAGCACTTAGATCATTTGAGATGAGTATTCCAAGGTCTTTGACAAAGTTTGGATCCTCAACAAGGTCTTGACTATTTAGTTTGTATTTTATTTTCTGATTTTTTTTCTGCCAATATGTAAGACAGAACTTTTATTTGTCGAGATTGCCATTATCTCATAAAACAATTCATACCTATGTTTAATTTGAAATCCTTCTGTGCATTCTTGGATGGGATTTTTTTTTACTTTTTAATCTTCTTAAAAATAACATTAAAAAACCTGTTCAAGTATATTTATGACTCTGTTTGAAATAGAGGTAATCCTCGACTTACAACAGTTCACTTAGTGATCATTCAAAGTTACAACAGCACTGAAAAAAGGACATGACTATTTTCCAACTTATGACTGCTGCAGCATCCTAATGGTCATGTAATTTACATTTGGATATTTGACAATTGACTCACATTTATGATGGTTGCAATATCTTGAAGTCATGTGATCACCTTTTGCAATCTTCTGACAGCAAAGTCAATGGAAAAAACAGATTCATTTAGCAACCATGTTACTAATTTAATAACTGCAGTGATTTACTAAACAAATGTGACAAGAAAAGTCATAAATCAGGCAAATTTCTCACTTAGCAACATAAATTTTTGGCTCAATTGTGGCTGTAAGTTGAGGACTATTTGTAGAATCATAGGTAATTTTAATAAACATAATTTTTATCAAAAGTTTTAAATGCAATAATAACAGCTGATAAACTTTAAATTAGGTAGAGAAAATGAAAAGGAAAGCAAATAACAGAAAAAGTTAAAGTCACAATAACAGAATAAGGGAGAAAAAGATAAAATATATAAAGTAATATATAAATCTATAAAGAATTAGCTTCCAATAATCTTCACAGCAGTTATATATACAATTATATTTTAACTTCTCTCTTTGAATTTACATCATGGCTCTTTTTTTTTTTAATAAAGTTTTATTTGGGTTTTCACACATACAAAATACAAGTAAAACATCTTTTTTGAAAATAGCATGGTCCCGGGTTGAATTTTTTTATACAGACACGAAACTCAATTTCATGCTCCTTTTTGTATTCTAGTCCATATCTTATACTATTCTACATTTTCTATATAGTTTTTCCCCTCTTTTAATTTTCTCAATTTTATTTTGATTATCTCATCTCAATTCAAATCATTATATTTATACTTTTGTCTGTTCTGTTTCAATTTCATATTATCTTTTCTCATTAAACAAATTTTCTCCTGTAGTTACTAATTGGAGTATGACACCTGTATATCTTTTAATTACATCCATTCAACTCTTATTTAAGCTTCAATATATACCTTAAGGTTATGACCTTCAATATAATACATAACTTCCAATCAAATTCTGCTTGGTACATTCGTATAATACACACTATATTCTTTTTTTAAAAAATTATAAATATATGTAATTATAAACCCTCATTCCATTCCAATTCAGTTCTATCATTAATAATCATTAAAATCTTAACATCTTTAACACTTCTTTTCAATTAAATATCATACTTCCTTAAAGACACATATAATCTCCATAATTAATTTTTCCCTTATTTCTCTTCACATATGTTTTGTAAATCATTAAATATTCATTTTGTTACATTTATTTATTGACAAGCATTCCACTGAATTACAATAGCTATTTTATCAAACATTTTAATCATACATTGTTTCATATTTTCTAAAATTATTTCTGTTTCTAATATAACAATACTATCTTATGTACCTTTGTAGAATCCCTTTTTCCATTAAATTTTCACCCATTATCTCTAAATAGGCCCTGTTTCTCTATATTTTGTTTCTGTCCTTTATAACTTCTTTTCCTTTCTTTCTTCCCTCTCATCTTCTCCCTCCCCTTTTTACCCCCTTGTCTCTCTACTTCTAATTCTCTCTTCTGCATTTCCCTCTTCTGTTGCTTTCTGATTTTATACTTATTTTTCACTCTATTTTTTTTTTTGGAGTTGTTTTTCCCAATCTTAAACTTTCCATTCTCTTTCCCCCCTTTCCTTCCCCCCCCCACCTAAGATTACTTGTTCATTAAAGATGGCTGCTTCTTTGTCGCAATCTTCTTGTTCTGCAGGCATTTCTTGTTTCTCATAATTCCAAATCTCCATTTCTAAAAACTGAAATACGAAACCAAAAGAGCCTCTCCCTTCTTGTGCATCTTCTTTGTATTTTTTAAGTTCCATTTTCAGTTCTTCTAAAAGTGGAGCCATTTTAAACTGTTTTAAACAACCACCCGATTGATTTTAGTATCAAGACTCTCTTATTGACTTATTGACTTATGACTCATTCTTTTTAATCCTCAAAATCAGCAGTCCCAACCTTTCCAGTTCCATGAACCAGTGTTGGTGGAGGGGAGGAGATAGTTTTGCACATGTATGTAGTGCATGTACAAATGAAGCTTCATGCACTTGCTGCTGCTTGCATAGCCTGGTTCTCAAGAGGTTGTGGATCAGTACCAGTGTGCAGACTAAGGGCTGGGAACTCCTGCTCAAAACCATCACATTTTTTGTTTCATTTTTAAGCAAAAAATTCTCCACAGACTTTTTAGTCTCCAATAAATGCAAATACCCTTTTTCTGATCAAAAAAGTTAGTTTGCCCAGTTCAGCAAGTTGTGTCAATTTTACCAGCCATTTCTCCATAATGAGTAGTGCTGAATCTTTACATACTTGTGCATATAATAATCTCATTACAGTAATCAATTAATTGAAATAATCTTCCATAATTTTTTTCTAACTGTTTATCCAACAATAGCAATTTCCCAAAAATAAAAATTCTGGCTTCAATTTAATATTAAATTTTAATTGCCTCTGAAACAATGTATGTATTTGAATTCATTTGTAAGCTTTTTACATGCCCACCAAACTTGATTACATTTCCCTTCATATTGTTCACATTTCCAGCATTTGTGTTTATTTATTTCACATTTCTAAACTGCCTCTCAAAGAGGAACTCTTGGCAGTACACAGTAAAATATTGAAATATAAAACAGTATATACATTTTAAAATTTAAAATATTAGAATTAATTTTTTTAAAAATTAATTTTTTAAGCAGGCAAAAATAATTAAACTTGTTAATTTTTTTGACAAAGGCAAAATGAGGGCTCTAATGGCACTAACCAACCCTATGACTGATCTTTTGGGTTCCCCATTGCAAGGCTGCAGAGCCATGTTTTAGTTCCTTTTTGGAAGGCCAATAGCAGGAACTTGCCTCATCTTCAGGGGCTGTGGGAAAACAGCAGAGAAGATTCTCTTCCTAAGGCAGCCCGACCTCTTTGTATAAGAAGGCAATTTGGATATTTTGAACTACTGAGTGAGTTTCATCCCCCTCTAAGATTTTTAAGACGAATTAAATTGGAAATAACTAAATTCTATTGAACCTGGTTATTGGATTGAGGACTTGAAAAACTGGAGAAAACATATTGGATTAATTTGGATTTGAATTACTAATACCATTTGACATAACATTATACAAGGCAAAAGAAGAAAAGTGATAGAAGAAAAGAGAAAAGAAGGAAAAGTAAGTAAGACTTTAAAATTTGGACAAGTGGGAAGACAAATAATTGGAAAATCAGAAGATTATAAAATACTAAATAATTTTAAAAATTAGAATCTTAGGGGATTTGGAAGTATACTGTTAGGAATAACATTGGTTACCTGACTTAGTTTGGGTAAAAAATAATATATATAAACTATGTTAGTGAGTTTAAGTGTGTGTATCACTTTAACTGTTAAAACATGTATTTTGGGTGCGGTTGTAAAATCACCATAAGAGGGAGCAAGAGAGCTCACTGCTTGCTGGCTTTTACTGGATTGCTGACAATGATGGATTGATGGTGATAACTGCATGTTTTTCCTTGCTATTGCTGAGAGAAGAAAAGAGGTTTGATTTTCTTTATATCTCTACTGTGAGAAGATTTATTACTGGACTGATTATTTGTAAGTTTACTGACCTCTTTTTCGACACTGGACTTTGCAACTGATTAATCCCTGGATGGACTGAACTAGTGTATGACATATGGACTGTTTAACTATGCTATAACTCTTGCTGGAATAAAAAAAACTATTTAACTGGCACAGTGTATCTGTTTTACTGAGTGTAAGCTACAACAACGTTTATCTCACATATTTTCCTGTCTGCTAGACTGCCATTGCACATTCTGCTAGGGTGTGTATCCCTAACACTGGTTATGGGCCCAGGCTGCACAGTCAGACTAACCAGGATATAACAGGCTTAGATTAAAGTGAGAGTTTGTGTAGTTACACAATACTGTAAACAGACAGCTGTGTTTTATTAATTATAGTTTAATATTCAGATAAAGATGGCACAAGTCAATTTACAAAGTTTGTCTCTAATATCCAAACTGGATGGAACAAACTATGTTTCATGGTCTATGAAATGTAGCCTACTTCTATGCAGAGAAGGTTTGTGGAGTATAATTCAAAACCCACCAGAAGTAGATGTTTGGGATCCAGAAGATGAGGATGATGCCCAGAAAATACAAGAATATAAACTGAAGAATGAGCAAGCTCTCTGTATAATAGGACTGACACTCTGTGACCAACAGCTTGTACATACACGTGGAGAAGAAACAGCTGCGAAATATTGGGAGAATTTAAAGATTTATGTTTGAGACAGTGTAGGAGCACATATAAATCTTACACGAAAGCTGTTCAGACCACATCTTCAAAAGAATGGAGACATGCTGATTCATTTGAACAATATGAAGAGAATTTTTCAGGAACTGCATGAAAAAGAACTTATCTTCACAGAACTACACCAAGTTTATATAATTTTGTCTTCTTTAGATGAGAGCTACGATAACTACGTAACTTCACTTGAAGTACTGCCAAAAGATAACCTTACATTAACTGACATTACTGGCAGATTAATTGAAGAAGCCAGGAGAAGGCTTGAAAGGGATCAAATCAGAGGAGAACGACCACAATGTGAAGAAGAGAAAATATCTTCGTCAGACTATACAATTAGAAAATGTTTTAATTGTGGAGGAAAAGGACATTTGGCTAGATTCTGCAAGAAAGGAAAACGCCACAATGCCAGCCAGAATGCTAAAATGCATCAAAAGGATGAAAAATGCTTAGAGTTAGCCATGTATAGCAACGAAACTGTGAATAATAATTTATGGGTTGTAGATAGTGGAGCATCGCACTGCATAATGAAAGATAAGAAAAAATTTATTAAGATGTCCACGAGTTCACAGCAGATATCATTAGCTAATGGCTGGAAACTGAAAGCTAAAGGTGAAGGTATAGCATATTGTTCTTGCATAAAAGAAAATGTAAAAATGTTATATGTACCACAATTTAAGTATAATTTGCTTTCAGTTAGAGTTTTGGTTAAACTAGGTTATGTAGTTACCTTTAGGGAAGAAAACTGCATAATAGATAAGGAAGGTAAAAAAGTGAATGCAACTTTAAAAGGTGAATTGTATAGGGTTTAAAGCGGGTTTAGCTGATCCATGTTTATTTAAAAGAGAGACAAATGGAACGGTGTCATTATTATTGTTGTTTACAGATGATATTGCTTTAATTACAAAGACTAATAATGAAGCTACTGAAATAATATCATTATTAGGTAAGAGGATAAAATTAAAGCAATTAGGAGAAATAAGACAATATCTAGGATTGACAATAAACAAAACCAATAGTGGCTATAAGATATCACAAGAAGATAAAATTTACCAATTGCTAAAAATGTATAAGATGGAACTTTGTAAGCTGGCAAAAACTCCAATGGATCAGGAATTTTGCCACACTGATGCTCAAAGTCCATAGTTCGATAAGACCATTTATCAATGGTTAATTGGTAGTTTATCGTATATTAGTAATTGGTCAAGGCCAGATATTGCTTTTGGCATTAATCAATTGGCAAGATTCAACACTGAACCCACAGAAAGACACTGGCAAGCACTAAATCGTATATTAAGGTATCTTAAAAGGACAATGCACTATGCATTGTATTTGGAGCCAAAAGATGATTTGATTTTAAGTGCATATGCTGATGCAAGTTTTGCAACAGACATAAAAACTAGGAAATTAACTTCAGGTATGGCTATACTATTAGGAAAAACACTGATTGGTTGGAGTTCAATTAGACAGCAACACATAAGTATGTCCACAATGGAAGCAGAATTTTCATGTCTATCTTTGTTATGTACTGATTTAATTCTGTATAAACAGTTGTTGTTAGATATGGGAGCAACTGTTAAAGATGCCATTGTAGTTTATGAGGACAATCAAGCAGCCATACGGTTGGCTACAAATATTGCTGTAAAAACGAGATCTAAGCATACTGATCTTAGATATTTGAATGTAAGACAGTCTGTAAAAAATGGTTTAATAAAATTGGAATATTGCATGACTGAAGAAAACATTGCTGATGGATTTATGAAAGCCCAAAGTTCAGTCAAGGAAAATTGTGAAAACTATGGGTTGAAAATGTGTGTGTGTGTGTGTGTATATATATATATATGTTTTCTGAGGTTCTCGCGGGTATTTGTATGTGGATCTTTGGTTATTCGGGTTTTCTCCCGCGTAAGATTGGAAGTATCTAGGCAACGTTTCGATGAAGTCGATGAATGAGACTTCATCGAAACGTTGCCTAGATACTTCCAATCTTACGTGGGAGAAAACCCGAATAACCAAGAGAGAAGAAAAGAGGTTTGATTTTCTTCATATCTCTATTGTGAGAAGATTTATTACTGGACTGATTATTTGTAAGTTTACTGACCTCTTTTTCGACACTGGACTTTGCAACTGATTAATCCCCGGATGGACTGAACTAGTGTATGACATATGGACTGTTTGACTATGCTATAACTCTTGCTGGAATAAAAAACTATTTAACTGGCACAGTGTATCTGTTTTACTGAGTGTAAGCTACAACAACGTTTATCTCACATATTTTCCTGTCTGCTAGACTGCCATTGCACATTCTGCTAGGGTGTGCATCCCTAACATATATCTATGCGATTGATTAAATTTTACTAATAACTGGCTCTGGGAATATTTAAATATTGAGATGTTGGAACTATATAGGTATATTGAGTAATTTTTTACTGAATTGTAATAAAATGGATTACCAGGGATAATAGAGGGATATGAAGAAACAATTTTGATGTTTAAAAACATGCATGAAACTATAAAGAACTATAGGGAGACAAAGGGATTGTCTAAAGATAAAGAACTGAGTGCAGAAGTCTCTCAACAACTGGGGGAAAAGATGAACAAGACACTCAGAAAATAGATAAGAAATTAGAACAGTGGAGGAGAAAAATCAAAATGAGATACAAGAAGACAAAGATAATTTATAATTTTATTTTATTTATTTATTTGTCAAAAGTTTACAATATAATAAAAACAAGAATAAACATAAGTTTAAATACAAGAAATAGGAACTAATAATTGGGGACAATAGGACAGGAACTGTAGGTACAATTATGCACTTATGAATGCCCCTTACAGACCTCTTAGGAATGGGATGAGGTCAATAGAGTTAGTTTGAGGATAAAGGAGTGGGGATTTGAGCAGATGACAACAGAATCGGGTAGTGAATTCCCGACATTGACCACTCTTGCTGAAATCGTACTTCCCGCAGTTGAGTTTGGAGTGGTTTACATTTCATTTATATCTGTTGTGCGCTCTAGTATTGTTGTTGTTAAAGATGAAATATTCATTAACTGGTAGGATGTTGTAACATATGATTTTATGTACTATGCTTAAGTCTAATCTTAGTCGGCATAATTCAAAGTTGTATAAACCAAGAATCTCAAGTCTGGTGCTGTAGGGTATTCTGTTGTGAACAGAGGAATGTAGTACTCTTCTGGTAAAATACTTCTGGACTCGCTCAATTGTATTTATGTCAGATATACAGTGTGGATTCCAGACAGCAGAACTGAATTCAAGTGTTGTTCTAGCAAAGGTTTTGAATGCCCTTGTTAGCAAAACAGTATTACCAGAGGAGAAGCTTCGTAAAATTAAATTTATAACTCTTAAAGCCTTTTTGGCAAAACTGTTGCAGTGAGCTTTGGCGCTTAGATCATTTGATATGAGAACTCCAAGGTCCTTGACAAAGTGAGGGTCATCAACAAGGTCATATCCGCCTAGATTGTATCTGGTATATAGATTTTTTTTTACCAATGTGTAGAAAAGAGCATTTGTTGGTAGATATTTGGAATTGCCAATTGTTAGACCATTCAGGCATATAATCTAGGTATTTTTGAAGGACTATAGCATTGACAGTGGTGTTGAATAGTTTTACATCATCAGCAAAGAGGATGCAATTGCTAATAAGATGATCACAAAGGTCATTTATTTAGACTGTAAAGAGTGTGGGTCCTAGAACGCTCCCTTGTGGGATACTGCTGACAACTGGTGCAGGGTTTGATAGGGCATTTCCTATTTTTACTATTTATTGCCTGTTTGTCAGGAAGGCAGTAATCCACTTGTGAAGGGATACAGAAATGCCATAAGAATTTAATTTTAATAGTAGTTTGTCATGTACTACTGAGTCAAATGCTTTGCAGAAGTCAATGTAAATTATATCTATTGCTTTACCCTGGTTGAGAAGTGTAGTCCATATGTTTTTGCAGTGTAGAAGTTGCAGGACAATTTTTTTCTGAAACCAAATTGATTATTATTATTATTTTTTAAACAAATTTTATTAATTTTCAAAAACAGTACAAACCAACAAAACATAAAACGTAAGAACATAGAACATCTTTTAAGAAAGCAAATAAAACATCTTATTTAACTACAGCATAGTTCCAAATTATCCCATTTCCATACAAACACAATTTAATATGCATCTTATATATTCAACTTCATATCTTATTACTCTTTTTCCAATTTCTCACTATTTTTCCCTTCTATTCAATTTTATTCATTAAACTTATACTTTCATCTATCTTATTTACAATTTCATATGTTCTCATCCAACAATCTTAATTCTCAATAAGCAAACATAAACAAACAAAACACGTAACATGAAAACATAAAACTTATTTTTAGAAACTGGCTTAACCCCGGGTTACATCTTTTTGTACAGACATAAATCAAATTCATGCTCACCTTATATATTATTTCAATCTTATTTAACATTCTATACTTTCTATATGCTTCTCCCCTCTTTTCACTCTCTTAATTCTATTTTATTTACTTCATCTCAATTTAAATAATTATACTTGTATCTTTTGTCCGTTCTTTTTCAATTGTCTATTTATCTTTTCTCTTTAATACAGATTTTTTCCTGTAATCAGTGGTTGAAGTATGACGCCTTTCTATCTTTCCCCCAATTTAACACTTAAAATACTACATAATTTCCATTCTGATTCTGCTTAGTACATTCTAAATAACATAATAAGTACATTCTAAATAACATAATAAAAAAACATAATAAGCTTATAATATAGTAAAAACAATGTTCCATAACAAATTAATTAGTTAAACTCTATTATTAAATCTTAGATATTTTACACATAGATATTAGGTATTATTAAATCTTAGATATTTTACACATTCCCTACAATATTCTATTAACACATATAATATTCCCGTTTTCTAACTCTATTTCAAATACAAATACGACAATACAATCTTGTGTACTTTTGCAGAATCTCTTTAAATCGTATTTTACCCTTTATCTCTAAAAACCCCCTATTTTTTAGCATCTTGTTTTAAGCCTGTATGACTTCTTTTTTCTTTTTTCCTTCCTTTCTTGTCAAATCTAATCTTTTTACCCTCCCCATCTCTCAATCTCCACCCTTTTAGTCTTCCCTCTCTGTTGCATTTCTCTTTTCTGTTGCTTTCTGACATTATATCGATTTTTCACCTTATTTTTCCCTTTCTCGGTTGTTTTTTTAAATCTTGAATTCTCCATTTTCTTTCCGCCTTTTCCCTTTTCTTCATCAACTAAAATAGTTTGTCCATTAAAGATGGCTTCTCCTTCTTCATTGCAGCTTTCTGATTGCTGTATTTCCTGATAGGTAGAAATCGCCATTTCTAAGAAGTGGAAAACAGATCCAAAAGAGCCCTTGCCTTTTTGTTCCTCTTCTTTTAGCTTTTTAAATTCCATTTTCAAATCTTCCACAGATAATGCCATTGTTTTATTTTTATTTTTTTAAACAATCCAAGTGTTTTTAGACTTTCAAAAAATAGTTTGCAAAAGTTCCAAAGTCATCAAGCAATCCAAATCAACCCAAACTGTTTCATTTAGCACTTTCTTCTTTTAATATTTTCTCTTCCTGGGGTAGAGTTTAATTACACAATTCCAAAATGATTTCTTAGAAGTCTTATTACAGTTTAATCTCTGATCTTATAAACGCCAAGCAGTCTCCTCCAACAGAATTTTAATATAAATCATTTGCTTCCCACTTATAGCAAAAACAAATTGATTTTAAAATATCAATGTTCAGAAATCTTTAATGTCCCCTTGGCTTTAATTTTCAAAATTAGTTACCTTCTGTTGCCAAAGCGGGTGTTTCCAATTTCCATTGCTATCTCTGTAGGGAAGTAGAGTGAAGCAGAAAAAACCTTTCCCTTTTCACTTTCATCCGCAGCTTTTAATAATCTTGGGAACAATGTATCCTTTAAAGAGCTAAATTTCCAGGGTATTCAGATGTTACTTATTGTCCCGGTTCAGCCAAAGACTTTCGCTTTCTCCACTTCCTCCTGCACAAAACTTGTCCGGCTGAGAGGTTCTTTGTGACGGCCATTGCTGACCACTGCTCCACTGCCTTTGGAAAAGGGAGTTTAGCCAGAAGGGGATTGTGATGTCCCCAGACCCCTATCTGGATCTCCCCTGTCTTCAGTTATCACTACAGGATAACTATAGCTTCCAGATCCAATTGGATCGGAGGCACTCCAGCAGTGAACGCAGCAGGGATCGCGCACAAATGTGAATTCCTGCTGCTGCCGAAGCCTGACAAACCAGAACTAAACAAAATTGATTATCGAAGAGTAAGTTGTTAGACTCTAGGTGGAAGGTAATGCATTGATTAATAATTGATAATGAAGAGAAAGGATTGATAAGTAGGAATCAAATAGATAAATCCTTAAAAGTTTATAATAGAACAAAGAAAAAAAGAGATTTCTTTAAAAAAAAGTTTAGAGGAAAAAAACCTAAACATTTCTTCAAAAAAAGAGAAAGACTTATGGATAGTTGTTCAAAGGATACAACAGAAAGAGATAAAGGAATACTCAGTGGGTATAAAAACTTTTTAAAAAAGTTATAAGGTTCCAAGCGAGAGAAAGAAAAAGGTTATTAAAAAGTTAATAAATGATGGAACTCCAAAAAGATTAAGCGATGATGGATAGCGATAAACTATATCAATAAAATGGAAAAGTAGAAAACATAAATAGGGAAAATAGTAGCATATACACTAATAGACAATAGAATTTATTATATTTAAAAGTAAGCTAAGGATAGAAGGTGGAAGTTTAGAATTAGGTTAATTTAATTGTTTTATTAATAATAACTGTGTGTTAAAATACATTGTGAACTTAAAACTGTTAAGAATTAGAAATTGTGTGGATTTTGATATATAATCCAGGGATTGACTAAATTTTGTTAATATTTGGTCAGATTAGTAGTTCTAAATTTTGGGATATTGAAATTATGGTAGAATATTGAGTAATTTTTAAAATATTAAATATAAGAGACTTAATAGGGGATAATAAATACATGGTGAAAAGAAATGTTATTTATGCTTAAATGAATTAATGAAAAAAAAACTATAAACAGAAAATAGTATTGTTGGAAGATTAGGATTATACATACTATTTATAACATTGCCTGGGGAAGGACAATGTATTATCATTGTTAGCATTGTTTAAAAAGGACATTGACCGAGTCATTACACTGTTCACAAAATATGTATGGTGTGAAAAGAAAACTAAATAAATAATGAATTATAAAAGGATTCCCGTCCTAGACCCCTTGAGTTGAAGTTCTTTAACTGACAGGATGCTTGCTTCAGACCATCCAAAGCTTCCCCCAACCCACTGAGATACCTCATGCTCCCTCCCCTGAAGTTCCTACAATTGCTCTCCCCTCTATCCTGCCACACTAGGTCACTTACCTTGTGACGATCTAGCGAGCGATTCTCCTTTTCAGCCTCTCTGCCATACTTTCTTCACCTGCTTGCAGTCTCGGCATGAAAAGCACTTGTGTCATGCCCCTGGTGGAGATTGACTCTGAAGGAGAGGAGGAACAGCTGACAGGGAGTGGAAGTGTGGCTTCAGAGATTGTGGAGGAGGCTGGGGAAGGACAGAGGCTAGCTGAGCAGTCAGAGGAGGACCCAGGCCCATCCCCTATCCATCCTAGGGCACGCAGGGAGGAGAGGATAAGAGAGAGATGTGGTCTCCTTGGGAGAAGAGGGCCTTGATCCTCTTCATGGGCTGCAGGTGTGACAACTGAATAAGAGTTTGGACCTGCGTACTGGCAAACATTGGAAACAAATTGTGTAAATATCTCTAGTTTATAGTTCCTCTCTTAGTTTGGCATCCTTCCCTGTATGTGTTATCTGTGGACATCCTCCAGCTCTTATCTTGCCTGGTTTGTGTTGCTTTTTTCCCTTCTTCATGTAACTGTGAGAGGTTTTTTTTGTCTTCTGTCAAAGATATTCGGAGCTTGGAAGCAAACTGAAGGAAAAAAAGGGGCTTCACCTGTTTTCTGTAACTGTGTTTGTTTTGCATCCCACCCTGGGTCATCACAACTCGCAAACCGAGAGTTGAAGCAATGTGATTTTGCTGCTTCAAAGTCTTGCCAGTTTCTGGATGAAACAGATTATCTAGATCCCTACTAGTTAGGATTCAGGCCTGGATAAGGGACAGAAACAGGATTGGCCACACTTTTGGATGATCTCTGGTGAGAATGGGATGGGGGTAGTGCTTCCATCCTTGCTCTCCTTGGCCTCTCAGTAGCTTTCAATACTACTGAGCATGGAATTCTTCTGGAGTCCCTTTGGGGAATGAGAGTGGAGATCCTGTGCTATCCTGCTTCACTTTCTTCCTCTGCAAATGCTCTCTGTCAGTATTGATAGGAGGGATCCAGTCCTTGCCCATTATTTTGCGGGGTTCCCCAGGGCTCAGTACACTCCTGTTCAACATTTATATGGAGCCTCTGGGTGAGATCATCCGTCACCATGGACTGAGATATCATCAATATGCTAATATACTCAGCTGTATGTCTCAGCCCATGGTGAGTTAAGCAATACCGTGTCCTCCCTCTTGCAGTGCCTGGAGGTTGTTAGGGGCTGGATGGAGAGCAACGGGTTGAAACTAAACACTGGCAAGACTGAGTGGCTCTGGGTCCTTTGGCCTAGGGAGAATTGCCATCTTTGGTCTTGGATGGGGTGGCACTATCCCAAACAGATCCTGTATGTAATTTGGGGGTTGTCCTGGATTTGCAACTCCTGCTCAAAGAGCAGGTGGCAGTTATGGCCAGGAGGATCTTTGCACAACTGCGGGTTGTGCATCAGTTACACTCCTTTCTAGATCAACAATCTCAACTCACGGTCACTCACACCATATTCACTTCCCATCTTGACTATTGCAACATGCTCTATATGAACATGCTCTACATGCAACACACTTCCATTGAAGAGCATCCAAAAGCTCCAGTTAGTGCAAAGTGCAGTGGCCCACATAGTTTGTGCAGACTTTGGTATGCACATGTAACATGTCTCCTGCAGAAGTTGTATTATTTGCCAATTTGCTTCCAGATGCAATTCAGGATGCTGGTTGTCACCTTTAAAGCCTTTCATAGCTTGGGACCAGGTTATCTGAGGAACCATATCTTGCTGGTCACATTTATCCAACCCACCAGAGCAGGGAAGCAAGGAATGGTGTGGGTCCCAACCCCCAGGGAGATATGCCTGGTGGGACCCAAAAGAAGGGCTTTCTCCATGGTGGCTCCATCTGTCTGGAAAATCATTCCCCCAGAGATTAGAATGATTTTACTGTATTTATATTTTATATTTTTGTAAGCTACCTTGAGTCACCATTCTGAATAGGTGGCAATATAAATCTCATGAACAAACAAAAAAACAATGCTCTTTGGCTGGATCTGGTGGAAGCCTCAGTTCACCAATAAAAGTTCTGTAGTGTGAGATCACAAACATCTTGGCTAGGGCCTAGGTGGAATCTTTAGACACATCATAAAGTGTGCTTGCTTCAAGAACTGGACCCAACCAAGGGACAGCAGCTCCCATCCCAGCTGCCACCCAATTTGGGGGGCAGGCACCAGTACATTCAGCCCCAGAGACAGATGGTATTCTTATTCAGCACCCCTGGTTGCAGTGGGGTTGCTGCCTGGATATGTCCTAGTGTGAGAGGACCAACTGCTACCTCCCCTAGCAATCCTGTTAAATGGGCAACCCAATAACTTGTCTTACTTCCTGACCCAACCCTGGAACTACATGGAGTACCATGGATTAATGTATCCACACTAGTGTGCCTGAGTCAATGCTGTTACATCAAACTGGAGGGGGATGCAGCAGGATGGCTGGTGTCTCTCCACTATGAGGCAACTCCAAAGCTACAAAATCTGGATGCTTTCATGCAGATGTTGCAGTCTGGCATGCAGAAATCTGCATCAGTTCCCCGAGGCAGGGAAAGCAGATGTTGGCAGAGTACATCCAAGATTTTCATAGCCTGGGTGGTGGCTCACCTGAAAGATTGGCCAGAATGTATGCTCAAAAAATAAAAAGCTGAACAAAAAAGCTGTATCACAATTTCCTGCCTCGAGGGGGTGCCCCATGACCTGATTGCCACAAATGTGGAGCTTGACCTGATGGAGTACTGGGAGCATGTTGTGCATAAGAACTGATCCCCACCAAATGCCTGCGAGTTGCTAGTGCCCCATTGAGGGAAAAGAGGTGCAACTACTAGCATGCAGGAGAAGTCCCACCATAGCCCAGGAGCATGCTTCTAATGTTTCACATACCCCTGCCCATTTTTAGTAATTCATTGATAGGCACAGCTATGAGAATGAAGGGATAAATTGGCAGAACTTGGCAAAGCCCAAGAAACTCTGTAGTTGGCTTCTGGTCTGGGGGACTTCCCACTGTAGTATGTATGGCTTTCATCTTTTCAGGGTGCATCTCCACCTTCTGACTGGACATGCAGTACTCCAAGTAATCCAAACTGGTTTTGTGGAAGTCACATTTGGATAGACAACCAGTAACGACCTCTCCAAAGGATGAAAGGCTGAGTCAATCTTGAGCTGCTCAGAATTGCACTCCTGGAGTGAATAGTGAGTTAGCCTGCAGTACTGCATTCTAACCACTGCACCACCATTGTTATTAGTTTAGCCTAGAGCTTGGCTTTTAATAGTTTCATTAGCACTTTCCGCTATAACTTTATGTGACCTTCCATTGTCTCAGAATAGTTGCATGAATACTGTGGGTATTCCCAACAGCCCAAAGCCATCCACGAATTGATAACACCTTAAAGCAGGGGTCGCCAACCTTTTACACCTCAGAGACCACCAAACTCATAATTTTAGATCCCAGGGACCACTAATTGATTCTGTGGGTGTGGCCTAATTTGTGGGTGTGACTTGGTGATCATGTGACTGGCTGGGCATGGCGTGTATGTAAATATTATAAATATTTATATAAATATTGAATTTTTTTATAAAAAAGAGCAACTTTTATCCAAAATCAGGCAAAGCAGGCAGGCAGATTGAGTTGCTCACAGAATCACAGTTTCATTCAGAAATCTATCTATCTGCCATTGGCTAGCTCAGTCTGTCACATAAAATTTGCTTGTAAGCAAACTCATAAAATTTGCGAGCAACCAAACTGACAAAATTAACCTGCAACACACCATGCATGTAAATATTGAATTTTTTATTAAAAAAGAGCAACTTTTACCCAAAATCAGACAAAGCAGGCAGATTGAGTTGTTCACAGAATCATTCAGTGATCTATCTATCTGCCATTGGCTATCTCAGTCTCTCAAATTTGCTTGCCGTAAGTTTGCACTGAATTTGCTTGCAAGCAAACCTTCAGTCCTAAGGGAGGTTCGGCTCTGTTAAGCCGAAGATCTGAAGATTAGCTAGAAAGCAAGAAATCCAACCATTTCCTGCTTCCTAGCTAATCTAAATCTCCCGGCACAGCAGAACAGATGATGGTCGGAAAAAGGAAAAACAGAAATTTAGCAGGCAAGTTTACTGGGTAAGGATTGAGTGGGTGGAGAGGGTTCCCGCTGGCCATGTGGGCTAAGCAGCCTTGTGTTTCTGCGCAGCCTGGATTAATTGTTTTTTTTTTGGGGTGCTCTGGGAGTGAGATTCTCTGCAGCCCACCAAAATTTTCTCACAGAAAATTCTCTCAAGTCCAGCTTGGTGAACACCCTTTCCTTGCCCAGGTATTCCAGGATGTCCTTCATAAGGGGAAGGGGATACATGTTTTCCACACAGGTCCCATTAATCTCTCCAAAATCCATGCATAATCTCAAAAAAAACAACACCCCATCTTTTCTTTGAAGAGCACTGGAGCTGCCATCCTAGATTTTGCAGGTTAGATTTCCCACAGTTGATGCAGCCCTAGAACTCAATTCTCAAGCCCAATGCTCAAGTCTGTAAAGTTCCTTCTGAAACTTGAGGTTATGTTCCAAATTGTTGGCAATATTCCCAGCTTGATGCTGTCCACAAATTTGATGAGATCCCTTATATCCTCTAATTTAGATCGTTTATGAAAATGTTTTTTTTCCCAATGGTGGAATTCTTTTTATTGCTTTCTGCAGCCATTTAACTTCTCAGGTCTGTGAGAGTAAAAAGTAGCCAATATTATTCTATTACTATCAGATCTGCTCCAAAACATAATAATTATTCACAGATATATCAGAAAAAGCTAGTATATGAAATTGTATTTGTGTAGAACTTAAAAACAAATTCACACTATTTTTGGCACAGGGACATTGATTCTGCAAACCATAATTTAACTAGGATTGTATACATTTCTTGAGAAGTGAATCATATAAGATGAAGGAAATTAACCCAAACTTCTAAGGCAGTGGTTCCCAAAGTGGGTGGTACCACCCTCTGGGGAGCAGTGGGATGCCTTGGGGAGGCTATGAGGCAAGGGGGGTGGCAGTGGGGCGTTCGTGGCACTGGCCCTGACTGCCAGCCACATAGCCCATTGACTGTTTCATTGCTCCGTAGCCGGCACCTCGAATGCAGAACCCGCGCGCGGTGAGACTTGGGGGGGAGAGAGGTGGGAGGTGGTGGAAAGGGCATGCCTTAGCTTGCAGGCTGCCCTGTCCGGTGGAAGTGATGGAGGCACACCAGAAGGTCCAAAAGCAAAACTCCCAAGGTGCGCAGTGGAAGAGGTGGGTGATCCAGCGTAAGGGCCCCCTTCCCCAGAGAACAAGGGAGCGTGCAGTACCTGCCCGGCCTCTGCCTCTCTAGCCAGCCAGACTTGCAAGATGGGTGCAGCTGCAGCTCTCCAAGGTGCGTAGCTTGGTTCAGCTTGGCTCTACGTGGCTGTCCCGGACCTAGAACCTAGCCTCCCTCTGCAGCCTGGTTCTTCCGACCAAGCCCTACGCTTGCTTGCTTAGTTTCCAAGTGATCATTCCCTCTGCCTTTGCCAGTCTGGGCTACTTCCGCGCACTTTCCTCCTCCTGGGTGGAGCGTAAAGATGGGTGGAACACTTCCCCAAAGTTGGGAGTCTCTGAGTGTGTGCGGAGTACCTCCCCTTGCTTGGCCCGATGGAAGTGGACCTTGGGTTGAAGCACAGAGGGTGAAGTCGGCTGCATTGCTGCCCCGGGGAGGTTGGCATTGCAAAATTGGATGCCGAAGAAAGAACTGGGGCAGGGGGCTGGAGAAGGAGCAGAGGGGCAGCTGCATTAAGCAGCAGGAAGATCTTAGTCATGTTTATTTACTAAACCGGAATCAAACAGCATGCTAAATTTTAAACCAGAATGGCTGGTTTGATAAATTCAGCCAGTGTTTCTCAACCTTGGCAACTTGTGTGGACTTCAATTCCCACTCTGGCTTTGCTCTACTTTCCCATTCTTTCTGGCTATCTGTCCGTCTGTCCATCCATCCATCTATCCATCCATCCATCCATCCATCCATGCATCCAAAAGTTCTGCCTGTCTGCCTGCCTGCCTGTCTTTCTGTCTACCTACCTTTCTACCTTCCTACCTACCTATCTACCTACCTACTTATCTACCTACCTACCTATCCATACATTCATCCAAAAGGTCTGCCTGCCTGCCTGCCTGCCTACTTACCTATCTATCTACCAATCTATCTATCTGTCTCTGTCTCTCTATCCATCCATCCATCCATCCATGTTTGAAGCGCCAGTCGTCAGGCACATTGGGAAAGTAGAGCAGTGGGTTCAATGGGGTGGACCTGCGGAGCTGGCACCTAGAACGCAGCAGTGGCGGCATGTTTGAAAAGTAGAGCAATGTCAGAGGTTGGTAATTTTTGCTGCAAAGAATCACAAAAGCTTCTGGGTTGTGCACAAGAAGGACACACATGTCAATGCAATTCAGCAACATAAAATAAAGAGATACAAATAAAACAAATCAACAAGAATTGTCAAAGCATCTCTGATTAGATTTTATTTGCTACTAGAATCTTATCAGAGTTGCTTTGCCGATTCTAGTCCAATGACCTGCTCCAGCAGGGTTAGAAGGGAGTGTGTGTCTATGTGTGTGCATGGCTGTCAAAACTCCCAAAACAGGTCAAGTATCTCTGGGGAGGCCAGTCATAAATTAGAACACTTGCTAAACAACTGGCCATTAAGTGAGGACCACATGTTTCACATGACCACCAAACCACACTTACCCGGTCATGTGATCAGCAAGCCATGCCCAGCCAGCAAGCCACGACCAGCAAGCCACCACCACCCAGTCACATGACCAGCAAGCCACACCCATCCAGTCATGTGACCAGCAAGCCACACCCTCAAATTAGGCCACACTCACAGAAATTTGAATCCCACCCCTGGGTGAGGGGCACCAAGGATGAGTTTGTAGCATCAAGGGGGCGATGGACTGAAAAAGTTTGGGACCACTATTGTAAGGTGTTGTAAAATATAAATAAGTGACATTATCATACTGATAAATACTGTCAAAGATCAAGTGCTGAAGTTCAAAGGAGCCAGCGTAAGTTTGCACCAAACTAATATTTTCAGATTAAGGGCAGACTCACACTTTCTGATTGACCCATCACTAATTTGGGCCACTCACTGCTTCTTGTGTATTGGAACGGAAGATGTTTTTATCTCATGACTTATTGTTTTATTAATGTATAAAATACAAAGAAAACTAAAAAATAGGAAATTAAGGGAAGGAAAAAGAGGAGGGGGGAGAAAATACAAGGTATAAGAGAAAAAAAAGTTGACTTCTGACTCTTTTTAATACAGTATAAGATAATATTACAACTTCAATTTTTACATTTACATTTACATTAATGTATATATAACTAGCCATTTCTATGACAACAAATCTATCTAATCAGCAAAACCAAAGTTTCATTTTTTCATCACAAACACAAAATCCAGATGTAACATTCAAATAAAAAACATAATTAAACATATTCTCTTTGAATAAAATAATCAATTTAATCATTTCTAGTTTATCTTCCTTGCTGTGGAAATAGTATATATTTCTATTTGCACTTAATAATTTTTATAAATTATAACCATTCATATTAACAGAATTCACTGTATTCTGACAGATTCTTTAACTTTAAAGGAAAAAATACTTTTTTTCATCCATTTTAAGCACCAAACTTTTATTTTAAAAAAAATCTAAAATCAAAATCTAATACATTTTTAACTTCTTCTAAACATACATACTTTAAAGTTCACTTTCAATAAAATTCCAACAAAGTCCAATTAACTCATTAAATTTATATCACTCCCTCCAAGTTACCCTCATAGAATATTTTTTCCTTCTTGTGTACATCCTTTTTAAAATTCTGAACCAGAGGTCTCCCAACTTGGCAGACTTGTGGACTTCAACTCCCAGAATTCTCCAGCCAGTTATGCTGTTGAAGTCCACAAGTCTTTAAGTTGCCAAGTTTGGGGACCCCTGTTCCAAACTTTTCTTTAAGCTAATACATCTTTTTCTTTAACTTTCTCTTAATGTACTTTCAAATACACTTTCAATAATGTTACAACTTTAGGAATTAGTTAAGCATTATATATAAAGGAGAGAATACATTTTCAAACTTTAGATTAAGACTTACTTTCAATTACAAATATCAGACTAATAAAAATTCATCCTAATTCCAATTGACTCATTAAATTTAACACACTCTTTCCAGCTTGTCTTCATGGAATAAAATCTTTTTTTTCTCTGGAATTTTGTCAGGCAATTAAAAGTTTTTTTTCTCAAAGATTTCTCAACTTTGTCCTTGAGGAAAAAAGTCCCAAATTTGTCCTTTTAAAAGTTGCATATTTTCTTGGACTGTTCTTTCAATTGTGTTGGGGAAGTGTAAGGTATATTTAAACCATAATAATAAAATCTGTGTCAGGTTTATATTCTAAAATTGCAATTGATTCCTCTGCTTTTTCAGGTACTTGTGAACTTGTTTCAGTGGTTTTGTAACTTTGTACCCATATTTGCATTTCTGAAGTAGTTTAAGAAGATTTTTAATATTCTTGGAACACAGCTGATCTATAAACTGATGGATTTTATTTAAAGATTTTTAAAATACATTTCTAATAATTTGCTCCTCAATCTTCTTTAGCCAAAGAATAGCTTTTTTGTAATTCACCTAAAAATTGCTGACCAGTCAGGAATCATAAAAATCAGAAAATTTTAGCCACCCACAGCAAAGCAGACCAAGCTACAAATTACTAACAGTAATAAACTAGAGTCCCAACTCTCTGTCTTATATTTATCTATCAAACTTAAAAAGAAAAATACTCCACACTTCCTTATTTTAGCTTGCCTTCAGCAGCCTTCTTCCTTGTTATTTAACAATGAAGAAATCTCCAAAATGGCACAGATCCTCAAAAAGAAAAGAAAAAGCTTTTAGCTTAATAAAGATTAATATGCCTTAAAAATGATTAAGAAATGAAAGGCACAACTTACTTTACTGTCCCTGTGAAAAATAAATTCCAAAATGGCTGCTGTTTCAACAATGAACTGAATATAGCCCTGCCCAGAGGTGGTATTCAGCAGGTTCTGACCAGTTCTGGAGAACCGGTAGTGGAAGTTTTCAGTAGTTCAGAGAACCAGCAAATACCATCTCTGACTGGAGATTTTACAGTATCCTTCCCCTGCCACGCCCACCAAGTCATGCCCACAGAACCGGTAGTAAAAACAGATTTGAATCCCACCACTGGCCCCGCCTGCCAAATTTCTGTACATCTGCTGCTTCGAAGCACAGCTCCAGAAGAGACTGGGACAATTCTTCACAACCACATGACCCGGCCCATTTCGGCACAGCTGATCCATCATGGCCCTTTGTCCTTAGCTTATCCTCCACTCATGATATACCACTGCCATAACTTCTCTGCTACTTCTCCGAGGATGCATCACAACCTGTCTTCACAGCCAATTTCCCACACTGATAATTAAACACACCCTGGTACTTCTAGCTTCTGATGCAATTTTGGCACATGCCTAATGGGGAGAGGCACAGGAGGCATTGGCAGGAGCAGTGCTGGAAAACAGCAGTGGTGTAGGGGGTGCTGGGAGTGTTGTGGTGTCACATTCACCAGCAGTATTGGAAGGGGGTGACAGAGAGGCTTTGCATGCAGCATTTGGATAGCACAGGGTGGGAGATGAAGAGAATGTCTGAAGTGTATTATTATCAGGATCTGTAACCTACATTTCCACTGAGAGGCATTCACCGACATGCACAATTAAACCTTAATGTTTAATCATGTTTCATTTGTTGGTTTGGCTGGAGTTTTGAGGTTGGCTATGGAAGAGTTCAAAAAGTGCAAAGAAAAGCAATTAAAATGATTAAAGGCCTGGAGGCTAAAAACATCTGAATTTTGCAGAATTTGGTTTGGCCAGTCTAGAGAAAAGAAGCACTAGGGATGACATGATAGCAGTGTTCTGATATCTCAGGGGTTGCCACAAAGAGAAAGGGGTCAACTTATTTTCCAAAGCACCAGAGGGCAGGACAAGAAACAATGGATGGAAGCTAATCAAGGAGAGAGAAAAAAACTTAGAATTAAGGAGAAACTTCCTAACAGTTAACTAGTGGAACAGTTTGCCTTCAGAATTTATGGATGCTTCACCACTGGAGGTTTTTAAGGAGAGATTGGAGAGTCATTTGTCTGAAATGGTATAGGGCAGTGTGGGTGAACCTTTTCAGCACAGAGTGCTGAAATGGGAGCTCACGCATACACATGGGGGAGCACCAGAAACTGGAAGAGCAGCTCCCTAGCACGCATGCCAGGAAACTGAGCTTTTGGTTTCCGGTGTGTGCATGCATGCTGGCCACTTGGTCCTGATTACTGGCATGCATGTGCACGCGAAGATAAGCTGGCTGGTGCACATGTGCATGTCAGAAACTGGAAGCTCAGCTTCCTGGCACGCACATGCACACCAGGGAGCTGCTCTTCCAGTTTCCAGCGCTCCTGCATGTGTGAAGATCAGCTGGATGGAGCAAATGCGCACATCAGAACCCAGAAGAGCAACGGGCGATGGCTGGTGTGCCTGGAGAGATGGCTCTGCGTGCCAATTCTGGCATGCATGCCATAGATTCGCCATCACAGGTATAGGATCTCCTGAATGAGCAAACCTCCAAGGTCCCTTCCAGCTCTATTCTGATTGATTGATTGGGTGTTTGTGTTGGTATGTGTCTCTTGCTGGAAAAGTAGGTTTCAGTTTGCTGCTGGCTTACTTTAAAATGATTCCCAACTCTCCCCCCCCCTCCACTTTCTGGCTTCCTTTTTGTCAAAGTTCAACAGTTGTGGCATCAATCTATTGGATTCTGGTAGTCAAGCAAGTGCCACAACTCACTCCCCTGGTTTAGAACTGTGGCTGTCTTCCTGCTGTGTTCCCCATCCCACTTTTAGTCTTTCCCTTTTTTCTCCCCTCCACTGTTCACTTCTCAAATGCGTTTTTCTTCTTTTTCTTCTTCTTCCACCCAGGTAATATCAAAGGATCATGGAAACACTTGTGCGTCTTCCCAAGTTCTGTAGATCTCTATCTTTTGCTGGGTCTCTACATAATGATGCATTTAGTTTTGCATGCTTGGTGGTCTTGGGAAATTTTGCTGGGTTGGGGGCAACCCTTTGGCTGGCAGCTATCAAGATTCCCCCACCTCTAGTGCAAAGAAGTTCATAATGCAAGGAAAAACAAGAACAACAGATGTTTTGGGTGTGGAAAATAAAAGAAGGGGCAGTTTCTGAATGAAAAGATGCATTGGGTCAGGGGGAAGAGGCATATGGGGAGGGCATGTTCGGCAGCATGGAATCATGGTCACAGTGGAGCCGCATGGAGGCCAAACCTTCATCTTTCAAATTGAGATGATGGTGGCATGTGGGAGGCAATCAATTGCCCCCAACTGTGCATGCGCATATTTTGACCTTCCCTCCTTACCCCCAAACTAACAGGTTTTTCCACAAGTTGGGTAAATTTAATGCCCAAAATGTGATACCACTGCTAGTGAAGCCTATCCTCCCCTACTCATGCTATCCAAATGCTGTTGGCAAAGCCTATCATTCCCTTCCCTCACCATCCAAACCCTGCTGGTGAATGTGACACTGCAGCTTCCCTTAGTCCATCAAAGCACCACTCTCCCCAACGCTCCCTGTGCCTCTTCCCATTAGGTGTATGCCAAAATTGTGGCAAAAGCTAGAAGCGCCAGAAGCGTGTTTAATCATTTGTGGGAGGAATTGACTGAGATTTGGGTCATGATGTGGCCAGGAGCTTCCCTCTGCCTACGACTACATCGAATTCACACGCTCCCTCTTTGTGAATTGATCACCAGCGCTCACCTTCTGCCCTGACACACCCCACCGGCACCCGATACCCCTAGTGATCCTGAAATGCAGTTGCGTGCCTTTGGCTTCTTTGCTTTCTGCATGTATCCCCTCTCATGTTTAAAAACAATCCCTGTGTAACCTTAAAAATGCTTTGCTTACGCCTGAGTTTACAAATGATAAAAAAAAAATGTCAGTGTATGTGCTTCAATAAAAATTGCTAGTCTCAAAAAATAATTAGGCAGCAGAGAAGTTGTGGAAGTAGTATATCACCAGTGAAAGACCAGCCATGGACAAAAGGTTGTGGTGGGTCAGCCATGCTGGAAAATCTGGGGTGAAATGGGCAGGATCATATGACCATTAAGAACTGTCCCATTCTGCAAAAGCTTGTTTTATTCTCGCTTTTTTACCTTGCCATATAAACTTCAACATGATTTTATTTAAATCTTCAAAATAGTCTTTTCCAAGCCTAATTGGTATTGTTTGAAACAGAAACAGAATTCTGGGTAAAATATTCATCTTACTTGTTGAAATTCTCCCTATTAATGACAATTGCAAGCGAGAATAAAGCTAAAGCTTTTGCAAGACGCTAGAATTAGAGGAGGTTTTGGCCTGCCTAATTGGGAATTGTATTATCAAGCTGCAAGTTTGATGTGGGTCAAAGAATGGATAACATTAAGAAAGGCTAGATTGTTGACACTAGAAGGTCATGATTTGCTGTTGGGCTGGCATGCTTTTTTATGGTATAAGGGAACTAAAACACAGGGTTATTTTAGAAGACATTATATACGGGAGTCTTTGTGGTTAAACTGGGAGAAGATAAAAAGACAATGTTATTTGAAAATTCCAGTTTGGTTATCAACTATTGAAGCATTTTCTTATTCTATAATTTATAAGAAGGAACAAACAGTTAGATATGGGGAACTATTGGATGAAAAGGGTGAACTTAAATCGATTCAAAACTTAGAGGAACAAGGTATAAAGATGAATTGGTTTTCATATGCGCAAATATATTCAAGGTATGATGAAGATTCTAAAACGGAGGGATTCTATGATAAACAGACTGACTTAGATAAGATCTTGATGGGTACTGATGAGAAGGTGATTAAAAAATTATATGGTTTTTTTACTGGGAATTAAATTAGAGGAAGAACAAGTTAAAGAAACTATGATTGTTTGGGGGAAGAATTTTGGATATCGGATTGATTTAGAGAAATGGCAAAAATTGTGGTCATAAAATTATAAAATGACAATGTCAACAGCATATAAAGAAAACTTGTATAAGATGTTTTACAGGTGGCACTTTCCCCCGACAAGAATAGCAAGAATGTTTAAGAACAAATCTGAAAAATGCTGGAAATGTCATCAGATACCTGGCTCATATTACCATATGTGGTGGACTTGTGAGGACGCCAGAAAATATTGGACTAAAATTCGCATGTGGTTGGAAAAAATGATAAAGAAACACATAGACTTGAAACCAGAGATATTTTTATTGGGAATTTTACCTGATACATATAGTAAAAAATTGAAATACCTGATTGTAAATGTATTAACAGCGGCTAGGATTGTATTTGCTAAAAACTGGAAGAATGAGAAAATACCATTTCAGGAAGAAATTATTAAGAAAATACTGGAATGTGCTATGATGAGTAGATTGACATTTGAAATTAGAGAGCAAGAGGATAAACAATTTTATGAAATTTGGGATCTTTTTTATCAATGGCTAGATGATAGAATACGATAATAGAATATTTAGAATATTAGACAGTAAGGAATATCTTTACTTTTTTTCTTGTCTTTATTATTTGACACTATATTTATAAAGTGTTTTTAGGATTGATTTGGAATGAATATATGATTTGTTACAGAATAAACTGTTTAAAGTGTTGTTATCTCATAAAGCATAATAATTAAAAGTATAGTCAAAAGTTTTTTTTTTTAATAGCGATATCAGGATATATAAGTTTGGATTGACAATACGAGTTGTTATGTAACATAATTGTAATTGAGACTACAAAATGAATGCACAAAACTGATGAACCAACCAACACGCTGGATGTACATATGAGAGTTGATGTTTTAATGTTTTGTTTGTCTTGTTTGTTTGTAGAAAATCAATAAAATTCTTTTCAAAAAAAAAAAAGAACTGTCCCATTCTGGCTTCTCAAGCTACTTGTAGGTTTTTGCTGAATCAGAGGATCTTATGGGATAACTTTAGGACTTTCCCTAACCCAGGAGAATCATATAAATAAATGAAAGGAATGCCGATTCCTTCAGTTGGTATGTTGAAAAAGCCACAATCCAGAGGAAAAGCCCTTCAGGGATCCTTTTCTGGGTGTTGGCTATCTGTTCACCAGAAGTGATTTATGAAAATGTTGAAAAGCACCAGGCCCAAGAGTTTCTGGAAGCAACCCACTGCATGCTTCCCTCCACATAGATGAAAATCTAAGAAACATGCTGAGAGCAGCTGGTCAGCCAACAACATCTGCTGATGGTACTATGTCCTATTATATCTACAGCATTTCACTGACCTACTTATTTGGTCACTTTATCAAAGAAGGCAATCAGGTTTTTCTGGCATGACCTAGTTTTGACAAACCCATGCTGCTTCCAGTAATCACCTTGTTCATTTCTAGATGTTCACAAATCCATTGCTTGATTATCTTTTCCAGGATTTTCTCAGGTATTGATGTCAAGATGATTGACTTAAAATTTCCTACATCCACTTTTTTTACCCTTTTTGAAGATTGGAATCACCTCAGCTCTTTTCCAATCCTCTGACAGTTCCCCGGTGCTTCAGGAGTTCTGAAATATTTAATTAAGTAGTTCCCAGATACTGTCTACCAACTCCTTCAACTCCTGGGAGGTAAATAATTTGGTCCTGGAGATTTGAAGTTCTCCAAAACACATAGATGTTCTCTTATTAATTTCTTGCCTATTTTTACCTGCATCCCTGTTCTTTGTCTTATTGTGCTGCTTTTGATAGGTAGGGCTATTTTCTTTTCCTTTTGGGTGAAGACAGATGCAAAGGAGTTAAGCAGTTTGGCTTTTTCCCTGCTGCCTTTCACCTTCTTGCTATCATTTCCCATTAATAGATAGACCTTTTTCTTGTTCCTTACATATTGAAAGAAACTTTTTTGTTGTTATTTTTAGCATTTGTTGCAAGTCTTAGTTCATTCTGAGTTTTAGCCATTCTGACTTGATCATTGCACATTTGGGCTTTTTTCTAATAGCCTGCTCTAGTTATATTCCACTTTTATGCTTGTCCTTTTTGTTCCTCAGTTTGTCAGAGAATTCTATGCAACAGAATAACAAAATTGGAAGGGATCTTGGAGGTCTTCTAGTCCAACCCAAGCAGGAGACCCTATATCATAAGAGAGAAATTGCATTGGAGCATTGTTGTTGTAATTAGGATGGTCTGATCTGGAGTCTTTTTTTTTCTCTGTGGTATTGTTATGTGAGTTTTTATTATCTTGTTTTTCAGAGCATTCCAAGCTTCCTGCACTGTTTTTCCTTCTTAAAATTTTCATCTATGAACCCCTTTCTAATCTATTGAACCTGGCTCTCTTAAAGTTTAAAAGACTTATCTAACTTCGTTAAATTACCTTTCCCTGCATTGTGGTGAATTCTAATATGACATATTTACTCTCCCTCAAAGGTCCTGCAATGTTTTTGAAGATTTGTTCTGAGATGGCAGCAGGAGGTAGTACTGAACCACAGGGAGAAAAAGTTATTAAATTAAGAAGGAAAGGTGTAAGGAAGGGTATGAGGAAAGAGGACAAAAGGGAGAGGGAGGATAGAGAGAAAGTAGATGGGGAATTGCCAGAGGACTGGAAAACAGCTGATGTAGTTCTCATCTTCAAAAATGGTGGGGAGGGGGAAAGATCCAGGAAACTACAGATCTATCAGCCTGACCTCAATACCGGGGAAGATTCTGGAAAAGATAATCAAGCAACGAATCAGCGAACATCTAGAGTCTAACAAGATAATAACCAAAAGCTGACATGGGTTTGTCAAAAACAGATCATGCCAGATAAACCTTATTGCATTCTTTGACAAAGTGACAAAATTATTAGACCAGAGGAATGCTGTGGATATAATTTACTTGGACTTCAGTAAGGCATTTGATAAAATAGACCATAATCTACTACTTGATAATATAGAAAAATGTAGATTAGACAGCATCACCACCAGATGGATTCATAACTGGCTGGCCAATTGCACTCATCGTGTAGTCCTCAATGGAACTGCATCTACAAAGAGAGAAGTATGCAGTGGGGAATCCCAAGCTGCTGTTTTAGACCCAGTACTCTTCAACATCTTCATCAATGATTTGACAAGGGGATAGATGGGGAACTCATCAAATTTGCAGACAACACCAACTTGGCAGAAATAGCCAACACTCCAGAAGATAGGCTTAATCTAGATATAGAAGGATCTTGACAAAATTGAACATTGGGTGCTATCTAACAAAATGAAATTCAATGGTTAAAAAAGTAAGGGTATACATTTTGGCGAGAAAAACAAAATGCAAAGATACAGTATATGTGGTACCTCGTTTAATAGTAGTCCCTGTGAAAGGGACTTAAATATGAGCCAGCAGTGTGCTATAGCTGCCCCCCCCCCCCAAAAGCCAACACAGTTCTAGGCTGCTTCTAGAGGGATAGAATCAAGATCAGGTGAACTTAATATCACTTTATAATGCTTTGGTAAGGCCACACTTGGAATACTGCATCCAGCTTTGGTCGCCACAATGTAAAAAAGATGTTGAGACTCTAGAAAGATTGCAGAGAAGAGCAACAATGATAATTAGGGAACTGGAGGCAAAAACATATAAAGAACAGTTGCTGGAATTGGATATGTTTAGTTTAATGAAAAGAAGGACTAGGGGTGACATGATAGCATTGTTCCAATATCTCTGGGGCTGCCACAAAGGAGAGGGAATCAAGCTATTCTCCAAAGCACATGAGGGCAGGACAAAAAGCAATGGAATGGATGGAAACTAATCAAGGAGAGAAGCCTAGAACTAAGGAGAAATTTCCTGACAGAACAATTGATCAGTGGAACAGCTTGCCTCTAGAAGTTGTGAATGCTCCAACATTGCAAGTTTTTAAGAAAAGATTGGACGACCATTTGTCTGAAAGGGTTAGGGTTTCCTGCCTAAGCAGGGGGTTGGACTAGAAGACCTCCAAGTCCTTGCTATATTCTATATGAGAAAAGGAAGCAGGAAGATTAAAAAAAAAAAAAGGTAGATGGGAGAAGGGAAAAGAAGAAGAAAAGTTTTGGGGGAAAAATACTAGCAAAACAATGGCAAAATGAATGATTGGCTGCACACTGAGAAGAAGTTGGTGGTGGCCCACTTGAGAGGCCATCCAGTGACCCATTGTCCCTGCTCAGCAGCTCAGAAATTAAAGGCAGCTGGAGGCTTGGAGATTCAAGGCAATGAGAGGCAGTCAAAATGAGAGGCTGCCTGGTGAACCATCAACCCAACCTGGCAGCCCAACAGCCCAAATATTCAAGGCAGCAGGCCAGCTGAGAGGTAGTGAACCAGCAATTCAGCTAGGCAGGCCAACAGCCCAGCTGGATCACAGCAAACAAGTGATCCAGCCCGGCAGCCTAGGAACCCAACTGAAAGGCAGAGCTGAGCAGCAACAAATCAGCAAACCAGCCCGGTATCCCACCCAGGAGCCTAGTAAGGGACAGTGAACCAGTGACATAGTATGACAAATCAGGAATTCTAGGAGTAGTGAGGAACCAGCGACCTATCCCAGCAACCCAGGAGTCTGGAAGTCTCAGGTTCAGCTGGATTGCTGAATCTTGTCCTGATATATTTGTTCTACATTGGGTCACATGTTTATGAAGTGGTTGTTTCCATCACCCCTCCCAATATACAGATCTGCATGTCTCATTGCACTATATTGCATATACCACATTGCTCAGTTTGTGTCTTCTTATCCAAGAACCTTCTTGGATAAGAAGTGAAACACCTTCAAAGAAAAACAAGAAAGTTGCCTCTTGAAAAAGCATATTTGAAACAATAGTGACCTGGATGACTGAGAATCTCCAAAGATATGCTTTATTCTTGTTTTGCAATAAAGATTCTAATCTATTTGAATCATATTTGTAAGTCTTTTACCCAATTAAGACAATTATTGACTTGAAAAGATGGGAAAGCCTAAGATTTAAACATGATTTCTGTGTTTCTCAGCTCTTGATATATATGATTTCTAACTCTTCACTGCCATGTAGACTCCATTAGCTAATTGTATAAGCCAATCTTTGTGCTCAGGGTTAAAGAACTGGAGAATAAAAATTTCTGAGTTTGCCATGAAATATTTTATAGTCAATGCGGAACCAGTGGTGATCATAAAATATCCCTCAACATAAAACCAAGTTTGCATGCTTGTCTATCAAATATAGATGTTGTGTGTAAAAAGGTATGGGAGAATATTATATGCAAAAAGGTGTCCAAATCCCAGCCCACAGAGCTGGCTCAGAAGAGTACAACTAACAGTATCAGTAACTTAATAAGACCAGTATTATTATTTTATCTATTGCCAACCTGGCAATATAGCAATTTAGGCAGGATGCCACGAAGCAGTAGGAATGACAGCACACAGCAATTCCAATTGTTTTCTTAATCCCAGTTTCAATGACACTGTCCACATTTAACTATCTACAAGGCTAAGTCTCTGAAAGCCTGTGACCATATCTCTCTCTCTGCTCACCACCATTGGAGTGGTCAAGTCTGCTCCCTTATTCCAATTTTTCTCACCTCTTAAACATTCAGCAACTCAATTCCCCCCAATGACTTCTTGTCCAACATGGAACCGTGACACTCCAACAAAGCCTACCATAAATTCAATGAATGTACAGGGTGTCCAATCCCAACACTGTTAACAAGTAAATACATCTGTCCTAAAGATTTACAGCATGAATGAAAACTTCATACAAATACTCCTTATTTAATGTACACTCATTCAGTGATTGTCTAAGGTTATGACAGTAGTAAATACTTAAGGGGTACTTTGATTGGCCTCTGAGGCTATGAGATTGTAATTCAGATTCTTAGCAATCAGAATGCAATTACACATCATAGCATCTCAATAGTCACAATTACTATTGGCAATCTTCAGTGCCAAGTTCCAACACCTAGGCAGGAAAAACCAAGATACAAGTACAGAGTAGGGGAAACCTGGCTCAAAAACTGTGTAACTGTGAGAGGGACCTTGGAATCCTAGTGAAAAATCACTTGGACATGAACCAAAAGTGTGTGCAACAGCCAAGAAAGCTAATACAATCCTTGGTTGTATAAACAGAGGTATAGAATCAAAATCACATGAAGTATTAGTACCACTTTATACATATTTAGTAAGATCACACCTGGAATACTGCATCCAGTTTTGGTCAACACATTATGAAACAGATGTTGAGACTTTGGAAAAAGTGCAAAGAGGAACTAAGATGATTAAGACAAAAACCCATGAGGAACGGTTGAAGGAATTGGATATGGCTAGTCTAGAGAAAAGTGGGACTAGAGATGACATGAAAGCAGTATTTGCTGCCACAAAGAAGAGGGGATCAACTTCTTTTCCAAAGCACAGAAGGCAAGACAAAAAACAATGGATGGAAATTAATCAACAAGAGAAGCAACTTGGAATTAAGGAAAAACAGTTAAGACAATTAACCAGTGGAACAGCTTGCTGTCAAAAGTTGTAGGTACTTCATCATTTGAGGTTTTAAGGAAAAGACTGGACAATCATCTATCTGAAATGGTTTAGGGTCTCTTGTTTGAGCAGAGGGTTGGACCTGAAGACCTCCAAGGTCCCTTCCAGCTCTATTCTGATTGAACAAAGAGTCAATGGGGAAGCTGGAAGAAAGTTGCAAATAGCAATAATTTGACCAGGAGATGCAGTGATTACACAGAATTTGCTTAACAAGGACAAATGGGATTGCTGGAACTGTCATTGTAACTTAGCATAGTTACATATTATTGCATAGTTAGCATAGTTATTGTGTTTTATGCCAGTGTTGATTAGCAAACAGAATCTGTCCCAATTAAATGTCAGTAAGCAAGCATTATCTAAATACTAAGGGAGGGATCTCAAACAAAATGAATATGGGTGTACCTTACATAAAATGCACTGAGTTTAGGCCACATATTTAAAAAGAGAAAAGACAACAAATATTAAAATGCATTATTAAATAAAAATAAAATATATTAATTATTAAAATTAAATTAAAATATTACTCATTTTTATAGGAACAGAAATTTTCTTATTGTAAAGCAGTAAAAGATTGTTTAGTGATGGGTTCTTGTAGCAAGAAAAAATGAAGCAGATGCATTTTGATCTTCCCCATTTAACCTTTATATTGTTGCATACCTCAGCCACTATGTTGTTCTGTGCATACACACACTGCATTGACATGCACTTTCTGACTCTCCATGTGGTTATCCTAACCAATATCTAGAATCATCACCAGTGTCATCATAGCTGCACATAAGATTTACAAAAATACAGCCCCAATCCATATGAAGAGTGGGAAAAAGAAATCCTGCAAAACAGGACAATGAAAGAAAGCTGGGGCCTTCCGAAAAAAAAAAAAGAGCAGAGAAGCAATGCTTGAGGATGAGTTAATGTAGGCTATATAAAAAAATACAGCACCCTGCATGCAGCTCTTGGGCCACATGTTTGAGACCTCTGCTATAGGAATCTTAAAACTACAACCTTAAACTGATGCATATACAGAGTATCATAATTAATTCAAAATTATAAATTATGAACTAGTTGACAAATTATGAACTGGAAATTTCAGAACACAAGTACACATTTATTAATGTTTGGAATATTGTTAATGAATGTATTATTCTGGTTCCCACATAATGTTTAGAAATAATTCAATGTCAAATTTAAAACACTTAATTTTAAATAGTTCTAACAAATACTTTGTTTTTCATTCCCAATGAAGAGTCAATAACTTTCTTTTCATCAGGCCATCTTGACAATGAAAAACTGACAGGAGGGAAAATACGAAAACTATCCTATTTCTAAAACTTACATTACAAATGAAATAAATTTACACTAGCAAATTTTCTATATAGCTACAGTTGTACACCAAGTATGTGTAACAATCAAAAACATGATAAACAGCTGGTTAACCATTTTTTATAAACTTAAACAAGTTTCTTTTTAAAGTACATAATTTGAAACTCCCTCAGATCCACTGTACATACTGTTAAAATATAGTTTCTTATGGTACAAATACCATGACGTTTTTAATCCGACCAAAATGTATACACGTTACTAAACATTAATTCTTATTTGAAGGTTGGGGTTAGAATGCGTACTGTTTCATGGGATTCTATTAACTGTTATACAGTTAATATGTACAGTATATCTGAGATTAATTATTGGCATTTGTAGATTCTGGAGATTGAAGAAATTCATAGGGGTCATGGACCATATCTTGCTGTTCTCCTATACTTAGGTGAGATGGGCTTCCTGTGTAAAACATGGACAGAAGATTAATATTAATTATGAGATACTTTGAAAATTTCATTTTTTCAAATGTCTTATCACAATTTTTAAATGAGTAAGATCCAGATTATAATGCCAATTTTATTGATGGTCAAAAAATGTTGGCAGACCAGGATTTCTCCAGTCAGACATATAACAATAAATGCCGTGACTGGTAGATGGCTATGCTGTTTCTACATAGGTATGATTGAAAGGTGACTGGAGAAGTCCTGGTCTACTATTTCAATTTTTATACAAATAAATGCTCTCAGAGATTTAGCAGGCAGGTCACATTAAGATCACTACAGCATTTCTTCTTTTGAAAGGTTCTGCCTCATAATTAAATTTACCATTCCATTCATCTAACGTGTTTACTTTCTTTTATTAAAAGTGAGCCAGTAATCATTAGAAGGAGAAACTTTTCAGTAGCATTCTGGAATGATGGAACTATCCATGAATAATAAACTCCAAGATTAATAAACTGTTTTACTATAAAATATAACTTTTATAACATATTTTATATATCTCTATATTACCAATAATTTTATTTGAATGTTTATAAACTTAAAATGTCTATTTGGAATTGAGGGGGCCATCTCAATTAACTTGGTAAAATAATATTAAATCTATTTTTAAATAAAAATACATAATTTTCTGCATTTTGGTCAAATTTATCAATATGTATTTATTTAACAGTCAGTGTTTATATTACCTTTTGAAATATTTCTAATATGCATTTATGATAAAAAAAATCTATGAGATAAGGAAGGTAGGAATGAGAAAGAATATTAATTTATTAGATGCTAGATGTTAAAAAGACAAAGAAACTAGCTTTACTTACACAACATGAATATACTTGATACCCTCATAATCTTACAAACAACTTTTAATGAAAATGAAAAGAGTTTGGTAATTATACTGTTAAATACATTTACCTAGGTGATGTTGTTCCCTTTCAGAAGCATTAGAGAGGGAACTAAGGTTGGAGGAAGGCCTGGATCCTATTCGGTCAGTCTGTACCTCATGAAGGTCTTGTAATAATTTAGTTGTTTCATCCAAGTGTAAGTGATTGTCATCATGATCAACTTCTTTCTTTACTTTACCTGTCAACCACATTAGATTATTGAGAACCAAATGAATCTGAGATGGTTTAAGAAGTTAAAATCAAAAAGATTTGTTACTCCATCAGTCTTATATAAAGGTAGATAAAACTAATATATGCTGAATAAAACATAAAAATGAGGGTAATAGGGACTAAGGTGTATAGATACTTCCCAGGCTTCTGATCCTTCCTGATTTTTTAAAAAAAATTATTTTAAACAGAGTATTTCTGAAATCCTTATTTATATAAAATTTGAATGCAATTTTCCAGATTGTTATAATCCACTTAATTATCTACTCATTTAATTAAATTGCTGGAGAGACTGTAAGAAAGTATTTATCAAATATCTAAATGAGATCAAGACATATTATGTTCCACATTCTATTAATGAAATTATCCAACAAAAAATGAAATGAAATTGCTTTAATTGTATTCATAAAGGTATGCTGATTTCTAGTGGTTATTTTATCATTGTCAACATATCAATCACCTCCTTACATGAACTAGTACATCAACATCTGAATCTTTTAAGGACCACATAAAATTGGGAATCAGCAACTTGTACCTGTGATCACCATAATATATGTGATGACCTATTGATGGTCTAAGTAGAACCCCAAATTAAACCATTATTTTTTTAAAGTTAAAATGTTTCAAACCTCTTAATTTCACACAAAGATGCTTCCAGATGAAATCCTATCAGATACTATATTGTGCAGCTGCTAAAAATGCAAAATTCTCCTTAGTATGTTTTTCTGTCTTATGACTTGATTTAAATGTTCTTTTTTTTTAAAAAATAAACTTTATTAATTTTACAATTAAAACAGACAAACAACACATACATGTGAAAGAGAAAAAAGAAAGAAAGAAAGAAAAGTGGAAAAGAAAATTCAGAAAACAATTAAAAAACATTTCGTCCTCAACAGTTTGTGGGACCTTATTTTCAACCTTATTTTATACTCTCTATACAATTACTCCTTGTGCGAATATATATATATATATATATATATTCACTACTACAATTACAACCTATTTTCTTTTGCCCTTGTTTACTCAATCTTTTTTCCCTCCATTCGCACCAACAATTCCAGCTGTCGTAATACATTGATGTATCTTCTCCTTTTAATGCCAAAGTTCATCTGTCCATCTCTGCTCAATTTGCTATTTTTTGAATAATCATTTCCTCTGATGGAATATAAGGTTGCTTCCAACATTGTGCAAAGGCTAGTCTGGCTGCTGTCAAAATATGTATTGTTGTGTACTTCACTTTTTTTGAGAGTTGTTTATTAAAAATCCCTAATAAAAAGAATTCTGGTTTAAATTCGATCTGTTCTATTGTTATTTCCTCCAACTATTTTCTAATTTTCTGCCAGTATTTTTGAGCCTCTATGCAAGACCACCACATATGGAAGAAAATTCCTTCCTTTTTTTTACATTTCCAGCAATTCGGACTCATGTTGGGGTGCATTTTCACTAATCTTGAGGGGGGAAGGTGCCATATCTAAAACATCTTGTAGGCATTTTCCTTGTAGGCTGCCAATTTTGTGATTTTGTTGCTTCTACTCCAGACCTTCTCCCATTCGATTAAGGTGATACTATGTCCTATATTCTTACTCCAGGCTATCATATTACCTTTGACAATTTCTTCCTCTAATTCTGTCTCTAGTAAATAATTATAAAATTTTGTTATTTTTTTTAATCTGGGCCTAATAGAATTTTGTCTAGCTGCTGGAGTTTATTATTGATTCCAAATTCTTTCTTATCCTGTTTGTATCTACTCTGAATTTGAAGATATGCCCATCTATCAATTTGTACTCCTTGGTCTGGTTTTGCAGATATGGATTAATGCTATCCCAATCCTTTTAGTGGTAATCTATGCCCCAAATGGAGAGCAAAAAGAGTTTTGAAAAAATAGTAGGAATGGAAAAAAGAAATATTTGTATCATAGGGGATTTTGATGCTATTGCTGATTATCAAAAATATCACAGTATTGGTAGGAGAAACAGGGGAAAAAAGGAGAGCTTCCAAAAACATGTATGGAAATGATGAGGGAGTTAAATTTGATTGATATATGGAGAAGGTTAAACTCTGAGAAAAAACAGTTTACATTTTATTCAAATCCCCACCAAATATGGACACAAATTGACATGGCATGGATGAATGGGGAAATAGCAAATGAAAAAAAAGAGATTGAAATTTTACCTAATGAATGGGCAGACCACAATCCAACTCAGATAATTTGGAAAGGTAGAAAAAACCCAGGAAAAGGTGGACACTAAATACGCAGTTAATTAGAGAAAAAGAATATATGAACAAACTTAAGGAGGAATTAAATTATTTCTTAAAAGAAAATAACAGTAGAACAACTACGAAACAAAATATTTGGGACACAATGAAGGCAGTAATAAGAGGTATAACAATCTCTTATAATGCCAAGAGGAATAAAGAAAAATACGGCCAGCAAAATAAACTACAACAAAAAATTAAAGAATTAGAAATTCAATTACAAAATACTCCAAAGGATTCAAGATTGCAAAACCAGATGACAATAATTAAACACAAATTGAATTTAATTGAACAAGAAAGAATGATTATAAATTTGAATTCAACTAGACAAACTTATTTTGAGCACGCTAATAAGCCAGGGAGATGGTTGTTCTATAGACTTAAAAAAGGGAAAGAAAAAAAATTGATTTACCAATTAATAGATGGAAATGGAGATACACAAAAGGGGATAGAACAGAAAAAAGAAATTGCCCACAAGTATTTTGAAGACTTATATAAAAAGGAAGAGGTCAACGAGGATAGGCTAAGAAGATATTTAGATAAAATGAAAGATAAAAGTAATTGGGGAAGAGATGAAAAAAATATTAAACAAAGATATTACTTGGTCTGAATTAAAAACAGCAATAGAGAACCAGAAAAATAGTAAATTTCCGGGACCAGATGGGATCCCAGGGGAATTATATAAGGCAATAGGTGAACTAATAGGACCCCTTATGGTGGAAGTTTTTAACGATGTCTTATTGGCAGCCAGAATGCCAGACTTAAGGACAGGCGCATTGATTTTGCTGATCCTGAAGGAAGATTTGGACCCCCAATATATACAAAACTATAGGCCAATTTCCTTGTTAAATACGGATTATAAAATATTTGCTTCTATTGTTGCAAACAGATTAAAAAGAATTTCGAATGATTTTATTCATCAAGACCAAAATGGATTTCTCCCGAACAGACAAATCAGGAATAATTTAAGAATAGTACTAGATGTCCTGGAATTTTATGAAGCCCACCCCGAAAAACAAATAGCCCGTATGTTTTTAGATGCACAGAAGGCCTTCTATAACTTGAATTGGCAATTTTTAATCCAAAGAATTTATAATATGAATTTAGGCACCAAATTCAAAAATATTATAACTATTTATGATACACAACATCACGATAAATGGGGAATATACCTGTCCAATTAAAATAGAGAAAGGAGTCAGACAGGGTTGCCCACTCTCACCCCTGCTCTTCATATTATTATTGGAAACATTACTAAGGATTAAAGGTTAATAAAACAGACATAAAAGGATTAAAGGTTAAGAAAGAAGAATATAAGCTGCAAGTGTTTGCAGATGACACGATTTTTTTTATCAAAGAGCCAACTGAAAGAGGACAAAAACTGATGAACGAATTAGAACAATTTGGAGTAATTGCAGGATTAAAAATTAATAAAAAGAAAATGAAATTAATGACTAAAAATCTAACAGGAAAACAGAAGTTAGAATTAGAAAAGGTCATGGGATTTCAAGTGATAAAGAAAGTTAAATACTTGGGAATATGGCTGACAGCACATTGTAAAACACTAAAAGGAAAATAATTATGACAAACTATTGCAAAAGGTAAAGAAGGATTTAGAAACATGGGGTAAACTGCAACACACATTATTAGGTAAGATAACTACGATTAAAATGTCTATTCTCCCAAAATTTCTGTATATATTTTAGATGATATCAATTAAAGTTCACAAAAAGTATTTTGAAGAACTTAACAAAATAATTACAAAATTCATTTGGCAAAAGAAAAAAACCGAGAATAAATTTACAGGCAATGCAAGATATCGGGAGGGGGGGAGAGGGATGGCCCTTCCAAACTGGGAGTTGTACTATAGTGCGGCCTCCTTAGTATGGTTGAAGGAATGGGTGAATTTAACAAACAAGACAATATTAGTTTTAGAAGGCCACGACTTACAGAAGGGGTGGCATGCTTTTTTATGGGATATTAGGAAAACCACCCAGAAATACTTTCACAGACATTTAATTAGAGATGCATTACTGACCAATTGGAAGAAAATAAGGAAAAAACATTATTTAAAGATACCAATCTGGATTTCAACAATAGAAGCGATGATCCACCCAAATAATCTGGATATTACTAAGATGATTAAACATAAGGACTTATTGGATGCGCAAGGAAAATTTGAACTGTGGCAAGATCTTCTATGTGTTCTTTTTTAAGAAAAGGAGCTGTTATAGCTGAGCATTCTTCCCAGCAGTTTAGATGGAATAAAGTAAGTAAGCATATATTAGCACTTGGAAGCACAGTCATAGGCTGCTCGACTTCGCAATTTAAACAGAATAGACGAGCATTGGTTTAGATAACTGACAACCAACCTGAAGCTATGAACATCTGTAGACACTGTTTTTCTCAGAATGCGCCACCCCTTTCATTAATTCATACACACATGTGTTATTATGTTATAACCACAAAGAACATATGCAGATATTACATCATTTTTATAGTTCTGTCTCCCTCCAGGTGCTGCCATCTAAAGTAGAGCCCATGATTTTCATAGCAAAGCATTAAAAGGCATATATATTATAAAGTTTATGTCAAAACCCAGTAATTCCCAAACATTTTAATGCACCAATGGAATAGATAATAGATATAGCACTGAATTTTTTTTTACCTTCCGTGCTAATCTATTGCATAAGAACACCTACCTAATGAACTCAACATGGATATATCAAGTGACATATCTGAATAAGTTTTCATAGATAAAAAGTCCAAAACAGAATTATTATTATCTCCAATGGCTTCTCCAATCTGGAAAAAAGAAAGAAAATTATACCTATGCAATGGATTAATTAGCAATAATATGCATTACTAAAAGCTGTTATAAATTCAGTATTTATTAAATTGTAAATAAAGTTTCAACAACATGAATGTTTCATTATTTCTGTACAGCAGACAAATGTGAAAAAATATTTTCTATGCAAATATGCAATTATTTTTTGTTTGCATATCTAGGGCTAAAAATTCAGTAAAATACTATTTGCAACAATTTTCTTATTAAGGAATAAATTTTATGTTCGCCGAATCATTTTGAAATGTTTGTTCAACACAACTCCTAACCAAAAACTGGATCATCCTACTTTCATTTATACAACCTACATTACACCAATGAAATTACAATTCATACTTTCTGAGATACATTTTTGCCTTTTTGTTCCTTAACCATAACTTCTGGCATTGAGTTATCAACTTGACAAGATTAAATTACTTTCATTCAGATCTACATATTTCTCTTACATTCACCTTAGAATTCATGGATAACACTGATAGGCCATACATTGCCCATCCTTGCTTTGATCAATCAAGGAGTCCATAAAATTTTAACAGATATAATTATCATCTTTTCTGGGCCCTATCACATGTAACATCCCTTGTACATATAAATCATATGAAACTGATTAGTTTGAGCTTGTGGATAGTATATTTATGTGCAAAAAACCCTGTTTTACTCCAAGTCTATTTGAATTACTATGTGCAAGCTAATTAATATTGCTAAGTAAGAAATTTGTTAAGTGAGCTTTGTCCCACTTTACAACTTTTCTTGCCACATTTGAATCACTACAGTTCTTAAATTACTAACACAGTTGTTAAATGAAACTGGCTTCCCCATTGACTTTATAATCACATGACCCAGGGACAGTGAAACCATAAATATGAATCAGTTGTCAAGCATCCAAATGTAAATCACATGACCCTTGGGATGCTGCAATGGTCAGAAGTGTGAAAAATGATCTTAAGTCACTTTTTTCAGTCCCATTGTAACTACAAATGGTCACTAAATGAACAGTTGTAAGTCAAGGACTACCTATATTCTTGACCTGGATCAGATGTTGACCTATGACCTGCATGTGTGTTTCTGTGTATGTGAGAGGGAAGGGGAGACAGAGAGAGGAACAAAGAATAATGCCTGTAATCTTAAAAGAAAAAAGGAAAGGAAAATTAAAAAAGAGATAGAAAGTGCTAATAACCAACTATTTGAAATAATAGGTTAAGAAAAAATTAAACTTAAAAAGAAATATTACCATATTTTGCTTGGAGTCATCTGGGCAAGTATTACATAACTTATGTTCTTCTTTTATGAGGACTGATGGAACCTAAAAACATCATGTTTAAAGCTAATTTATACCTCATAATCATTTTCCTTATGGAACTATCATTTTTGCATCACTAGAGTTACAGCAAGAAAATAGTATGACTTTTATTTAAGGGATTTCAAATAGTTTAATAGGAAAAATCATGGAAAAAGTAGGTAACATTCTTTTCTCCTGAAATAAGCGTTAAAAGTGTTCTAAAAATCAGGAATATTGGAGTAAGCAATTTTATAATAATACAAGTATTATCTTCATTTATTACTTGAATGAAATCTTTCCTTTATATTTTCAGAACCATTTACAGTAAAGAAACAGTATTTTTTTAACAAGAGGTTTGGAGATGCAATGCAACTTACTTTGAGATCATCTGGTGGCTTCATTGGAATGTTTCTTCTCTGAAAATTATAATAGTAAAAATAAATTAAAAATAATCTTGCTGTTTTTCTGATATAGTTAGTCCCTACTGAACAACTAATTGGGGCTGGAATTTTCATCACTAAGCAAAGCAGTTATTAGGGGAAACATCATGCTCCACTTAAGAGACGGTAGTTTTGGTTATCTTGGTTGCAGTAGTTAGGCAGTTACCTCATGTTTCTCTTGTCCTGTGTGAACAGCTGGTTTGGGCCTGCTGCTCCCTCTCCAATTGGGCCTGGCAAGCTCCATTCAGCAAATGAGGCTGTGCAGTACTACTGTACATTGCTTCCCTCTACCTCAACTTCCATGTCTTCCCATCTCCGCCCTTGTGTTCACCCAGCACACTATCCCTGCCATCCTCTTTTAACCTTCACTGCCTTCTATCCTCTTCTGCTGGCCTAGGATCCAGATGCTAGCTGAGGGCATGGTTCTAGGATGTGTTCAGTAAGAACAATAATGTAGCGGACTCCCATATATCAAAGGGAGCTTGCTGGGCCATCAAGGGAGGAAAGAGGGATGGAGTTGGTAAAGAAGCCAGAGTGAGGGCACAGGTGGTAATGCTGTATAAGATTGATAATTACCCAGGGAATTATTGGCCCTACTGCAACCTTTGCTGGCTCTGTCCTGCTACCACTTCCTAATTTGGTCTGGCAAGCACCTTTTAGCAGACAAGGCTTCACCGTCCTGCTGTACTCACTATGTGCATATCCCAGAGCTGCACCCTCACCCAACACTGAATTTGGGCCAACATTGAGAGAAAGAAGTAAAGGCCTGTTGAGGGGAGTGGCAGTGGAATGCAGAGCTTCCAAAAAGACAAAAGATGCGGGGATACAGGTGGATAGCAGGAATTGAAAAACACATTGCAATTGTAAATGTAGGCCAGTTGCCAAACACCTAAATTTTTATTTATGATTGCAGGGGTATTGAATGGCCAAAACTTCAAGAACTGGTTGTGGCTGCCATTAGTTCAGCAATGTCATAATTCTGAATGATCTCTGAATGAATGACTAAGCAAAGACTACCTATAATTTACAATAATTTGATTCGATAAGAAAATTAAATTTCTTAGAAGCAGTATTTGAATTTTATTGAAATTGAAAATGTCTTGTAGGATCCAATCTGAATCAGTCACTGGGACCAGAAGTTTAATCTTCCAAGCTTTTGGGCTTCTGCTGGAGGCCATCCTGGAGCATGGACCAGTATGAGTCTGAAAGCTCAGAAGTCAAAATCTCTGGTCCTCATGACCAACCCAGATTGGATTCTGCAACATTATCCTGGGACACATATATTTGCCTTCATTCATGAAAATATCTTAATTAACCTTATCTTCTACAGGTAAAACTCAAAAAATTAGAATATCGTGCAAAAGTTCATTTATTTCAGTAATGCAACTTAAAAAGTGAAACTAATATATGAGATAGACTCATTACATGCAAAGCAAGATAGTTCAAGCCGTGATGTGTCATAATTGTGATGATTATGGCTTACAGCTCATGAAAACCCCAAATTCACAATTTCAGAAAATGAGATTACATGCAATCAATAAAACAAGGATTGTACATAGAATATCAGATCTCTGAAAAGTAAAAGCATGCATATGTATTCAGTACTTGGTTTGCACCCTTTTTGCAGCAATTACTGCCTCAATGCGGTGTGGCATGGAAGCTATCAGCCTGTGGCACTGCTGAGGTGTTATGAAAGACCAGGATGCTTCAATAGCGACCTTCAGTTCTTCTGCATTGTTCGGTCTCATGTCTCTCATCTTTATCTTGGCAATGCCCTATAGATTCTCTATGGGGTTCAGGTCAGGAAAGTTTGCTGTCCAATCAAGCACAGTAATCCCACAGTCATTGAACCAGGTTTTGGTGCTTTTGGCAGTGTGGGCAGGTGCCAAATCCTGCTGGAAAATGAAGTCAGCATCCCCATGAAGCTTGTCTGTGGAAGGAAGCATGAAGTGCTCCAAAATCTCCTGGTAGATGGCTGCGTTGACCCTGGACTTAATGAAGTACAGTGGACCAACACCAGCAGATGACATGGCTCCCCAAATCAACAGACTGTGGAAACTTCAAGCATCTTGTAGTGTGTGCCTCTCCAGTCTCCCTCCAGACTTTCCAAATGAGATGCAAAAGTTGCTCTCATCAGAAAGGAGGACTTTGGACCACTGAGCAACAGATCAGTTGTTTTTCTTTAGCCCAGGTAAGATGCTTCTGACGTTGTTTGTTGTTCAGGAGTGGCTTGACAAGAGGAATACGACATTTGAAGCCCATGTCCAGGATCCGTCTGTGTGTGGTGGCTCTTGATGCACTGACTCCAGCCTCAGTCCACTCCTTGTGAAAGTCCCCAACACTTCTGAATGGCCTTTTCCTGACCATCCTCTCCAGGCTGTGGTCATCCCTGCTGCTTGTGCACCTTTTCCTTCCACACTTTTCCCTCCTACATAACTTTCTATTAATGTGCTCTGATACAGCACTTTGGGAACATCCAACTTCTTTTGCAATTACCTTTTGAGGCTTTCCCTCCTTATGGAGGGTGTCAATGATGGTTTCTGCATAACTGTCAGGTCAGCAGTCTTTCCCATGATTGTGATTCCCAATGAACCAGACTGAGAGACCATTTAAAGGATCAGGAAACCTTTGCAGATGTTATGGCTTAATTAGCTGATTAGAGTGGGACACTTTGAGCCTAGAATATTGAACCTTTTCACAATATTCTAATTTTCTGAGATTGTGGATTTGGGGTTTTCATGAGCTGTAAACCATAATCATCTCAATTATGACACATCACGACTTGAACTATCTTGCTTTGCATGTAATGAGTCTATCTCATATATTAGTTTCACCTTTTAAATTGCATTACTGAAATAAATGAACTTTTGCACGATATTTTAATTTTTTGAGTTTCACCTGTACTTACAGACATGTTTAATAATGGTTGTAGCATTTTAGTACTAATTTATTTTCAATGTACTTTCAATTATTATTTTCAACAGGTTTTAATTGACATACATGAATTTCATTAAAATTATTTTTCAATTTTATTTTATATTTCTCAATTGAGATCCTCATAGATTTATAGCCATATATAGATGTAAATCTATACCATACCTATGATCTTAGATATGTGCAAAGCTTTTTTCCAACAACTGAACATTTGATTATTTTAGGAATTATTTTTAATTTACCATTTAAAATTTCAAGAGTCAACTATATTGTCCCTTCAAATATTGTCTCTTTATTCAAAAATATATTCCAATTTGCAACAATGATCTCTATTATTATCTATGATAAAGGATTCTCTGTAAACATCTACCACAACAAAGCAGACATTTATTTCTAAAATAGGTTTCCTTTCAACATGACTATAATCTACTAGTATGCTTAAATTTTATTTTTAATGTTTCCTTTCGGCTCCTGGAAGAGAACTGGGTTTTATAATAAACTGAGGCTGTTCTTTGTTGATAGGGCTGTTATATTTTGTCAATAAAAGAGCTTTCATCCTTTTGAATTTCAGACTTTGTATTGTGCCTATTATTCTAACACCGGTTAGAATTAAGAAGAAAGAACAAGGCTTGGAACATTCTTTCTTATTTATATAATTTATTCATCCATACACTTGCTACCTTTACTATTTTACAAATAAGGCAGGGAATATATCCTACCTTACTCCTCCTATTTTTCCCACATTATGACGTGGATTGGGTTGACAGAGTGACTGCCCAAAGTAATCCAGATGGCTGTCATGGCTAAGGAAGGATCTGAACTCATAGACTCTTGCTTTCTAGCTGGTGCCCGAACCATTAGACCAAACTGGTGATTCTCTCCTTCTTAGAACATAGAATAACAGAGTTGGAAGGGACCTTGAAGGTCTTCAAGTCCAACCTTCTGCTCCAGCAGGAAACCCTATACCATTTGCGATAAATGATTGTCCAGTCTCTTTTTAAAAGCCTCCAAATGGTGGAGCAGCTACAATCTCTGAAGATAAGTTATTGCATTGGTTGATTGTTCTCACTGTTAGATTTCTGCTTAGTTCTAGGTTGTTCCTCTTAGGTTAGTTTCCATCCATTGTTTCTCATCTTGCCTTTTGATGCTTTGGAAAATAGTTTGGCCACCTCATCCTTGTAGGCGCCTCTCAAATATTGGAAGACTGCTATCCTGTTTCCCCTTGTCCTTCTTTTCATTAGACTACACAGACCCAATTCCTGTAATGGTTCTTCATGTTTTAGCCGCCAACCCATTGCTCATGTTTTTTGCTGTTCTCTGCACTCTTTCCAGGGGCTCAATATCTTGTGATTATGGTGATCAGAACCGGATGCAGTATTCCAAGGGTGGTCTTACTAAGGCTTTGGAAAGCAATACTAGAACTTCACATGATCTTGATTCTATCCCTCTATTAACACAGCATAGGATTGCACTGGCTTCTTTGGCTACTGCCGCATATTATTGGCTCATATTTAAGTGATTATCCACTAGGACTCCAAGATCCCTTTCACAATTATTGGCATTAAGCCAAGTTTCACCTAGCCTGTACCTATACAGTTGGTTTTTCTTGCCTAAGTGTAGAACCTTACTTTTATCTACATTAAATTCCATTCTGTTAGACAAGTCCCAGTGTTCAAGTCTGTCAAGGTCTTTTTGGATCTTGAGCTTGTCTTCTGATGTGTTGGCTCTTCCTGCCAGCTAAGTGTCATCTGTATTTGATGAATTCTCCATCTATTCTTTCTTCTAGATCATTTATGAAGATATTGAAGAGTATTTGGTCCAAAATTGCTTTATTTTTTATTTTTCCTTTTATTTAAATTTATGAACAATTTTATCCCACTCTTCAGTGGAAAGTATTTCTATTTAAACAAAAGATATGGAGAGTATCAAGTTATCTCCTAGTGACAGTCAGTGAGACAATTCTGATTATCATGGACCAGAAACATGTTCTTTTCTCAAAGGGATTAGTTTGTAAAGGTTAATTTACTGACTTATGGGTATAAGCCAGTAGTTTATGGATATATATCTGCATACCCCTGTTAAAATTGATATGGAAAAAAAAACTTTTTAAAATATAACATAAGCTGGGCAGTTCAAATAAAAAATGGAAATCTTTTACAGGAAAAAACAATAAAAATGTTCAGTAATTTGGCTGCATAAATCTACACTCTCTCTTATAAGTAGGGATAGGGCTCTCTTTAGAATTAACCAATCGCATTCAATCTGATGTTAAATAGTAAATACAGACCTGCTATCAAGTAATGTGATTCTGAACAAGCCCATGTAAAAGTTCAGCTGCTTTACTAGGAATTTTCTTTATAAAATATTTATTTATTCAACGTTTCAACAATTAAAAACAAATTTCCACATTTTACAATGATACTGTAACAGTGTTTTCATTGGTTAATAACATTTATAACTGTGTTATCCATAGCTATGTTGGATTCTTCCTTATTTTAAGCATTTTTGTACATATATACATATAAACATATATTTACACATAAACAATATTATTTTATAAATTCTCATACATTTATCATTTGATGCCTTTGCGTCTTTTCCTTGGCCATTTGTACCAAACATCCCTTATCTTGTAATATTCTTTTTCCTTCTTTTTTAATAATATCGTCAATCTGTCCATTTCGGCGCATTCAAACCTTATTAATTATTGCGGTTTCTGAGGGGGGTGTCATAGCCTGTTTTCAGTTTGGGGCGAAGGAAATTCTAGCAGCAGTTATACCGTGTTTCTCACATAATAAAGCTGGGCCTTATTTTTTTTTGACCCCCGAAAAAACGGCTAGGACGTCTTTTTGGGGGTGACTTAATTCCCTCCCCTTGCATCCTCGGGTGGGTGGGTGGACGGTGACAGCTTGGATATTCAGGAAACCTTCGGGTTCAGACCACCGTTGCTTTCCCTTCTCCCTTGCTGCCGCGGCATTGAGCAACGCCGTGGCGTTTGGTGCAGCCACGTGCGGTCAGTCAGGGCTCCTCCCTGCAACTGGAGTCCTGAGGAGACATTTGGCTTCAGGCGCTCCCATCTTCCCTTTGTTTTCGAAGGTAAAGCAAATTATTTTACAAAGCCTCCCCTGCCCGAGAGGGCAGCCCAACCCCACGTGGGGAGGCTAATTTCCCACGGCCTCTTCCGTTCCTCCCTGACCTCCCTACACTGCGCGCCTCTGACGCCTTTATTTTATGCCAATAAAACATGGTGGGGCTTCCTCTTGGTGGAGGCTGTATTGTTGGAGAAACACGGTAATACGAAGTATTGGGTATTGATACTTTTTAAGTTAGGTTCTAACATGCCTAACAAAATAATTCTGGTTTAAATTTAATTTTCTGTTTCGTTAGCTCCTCTAACCAGACTTTAATTTTGAGCCAATACCTCCGTGCTTGAGGACAGGTCCACCACATATGAAAATACGTTCTTTGGCTGTAATTGCATCTCCAGCATTTTGCTGTCATGTTGGGAAACATTCTGGCTATTTTTGCTGGGGGGAGATGCCAGCAAAACATTTTATACAAATTCTCCTTATAGGAGACTGACAATGTTGACTTATAGTTTACCTGCCAGATACGTTCCCATTGTTCGAAATCAATACTATAGCCAAAATTTTTAGCCCAGGTTATCATATTCTCTTTGACCGTTTCCTCTTCCATTTTGTACTCCAGTAAATATTTGTATATTTTTAACCCCTTGTAGTATTTTATCTAATTCTTGTTGTATTGTACAAAAACCAAATTGTTCCCTGTCCTGTTTATATCATGTTTGAACCTGGAGGTAAGGCCACCATCCTATTCAATTCCCTGTGATTTTAGTTGATTTTGCATTTTTAATTCCCCTTTTTATTTAGAAGTTCTTTATATTTTATCATTTTATTTAAGTCTAAAGCATTGGGATATATCAACACTTCCATTGTCGATAGCCAGAGAGGTATTTTCACAGAGTGGTTCTTTTTTAGTTTCTCCCAGACATGTAATACATTATATCTCACCTGATGTCTTTGAAAGTAGGTATGGTACTGTTTTTCTCTTCCCAAAGAAACGCGTGCCTGCCCAACTGCAAGTCATGGCCCTCTATCGTTAATATTCTTTTATCTGTCAAATTAATCCAATCTTTGAGTCATGTGGCTACTGCCGCTGGCAATATAGCTCAAAGTCTGGGAGGCCAAATCCTCCCTTACTTCTGCTATCTTGCAGTAATTTATATTTTTTCCGGGCTTTTTTCTTCTGCCAAATAAATTTCACTTTTTTTTTGTTTAAATCCTCAAAAAAATTCCTTCCTAGCTTGACTGGCACCATTTGGAACAAATATAATAATTTTGGTAAAACATTTGTTTTTATGGTCGCTAACCTCCTCAGCAATGAAAGTTGCATTTTAGCCCAATTATCTAAATCTTTTTGAATTTGGAGTATCAATTTGTCATAATTGTCTTCTTTTATCAAAGAACATTTTGCTGTGAGCCAGATCCCAAGATATTTTATTTTTTTCACTATCTGCATTCCTAATCTGCTTGATAGTTCTTCATTTTGCCTTTTAGTATGGTTTTTGGATATTATGTTAGTCTTTTCTTTGTTAATTTTAAGCCTTGCCACCTTTCCAAATTCTTCTAATTCTCATATTAATATGTTACTTGTCTCTTTTGGGTGATAAATGATAAATACCATGTCATTGGTGAAGGCTTGAAGTTTATACTCCTCTTTCGTAATAGTCAGTCCTTTAATGCCTTGATTTTGCCTTATCTGGAACAATACATGTGCGAATAGTATATATAGCAGTGGGGCTAATGGTCATCCCTGCCTTATTCCTTTATTTATTTTTAGACCATCCATGGTTTCTCCATTTAATATCACTTTTGCATTTTGTAAGGTACCAAATTGTATCTTAAACAGTTGTACAATGAGAAAGCGTCAGTTTAAATTGTCTTAATGCTTTCTGAGCATCCAAAAACATAAGTGCCATCGATTTGTTTGAATGAATCTCATAATATACTAGGACATCCATGATCAGTCTCATATTGTTCTTTATCTGCCTATTTGGGAGAAATCCATTCTGGTCAGGGTGGATGATTTCATTTAATGGCTTTCAAAATGGCTGCGCACAAGGATGCTGCGGCTAACCACTCCTTCTTTCAATGTATGGTATATATGATTCTGTACATGTTTTGGATCCTTTCCTTGATTGAATCCTGTGGAGCAAGGAGCATCTATAGCCAACAAGCCTTGTTACAAATTGGACTGAAATGTGAAAAGGCTATTACGGACGATTTCATACATTATCATAACATACTGAAGGAGGCAGCTAGGCCTCTGGGGGAGCCATGGATCACTATCCCTGTAGGAAGGAGGAAAAGGCAGAGAAAGAAGAACAGGAAGAGGAAGAGAGGATGCCGTGCTGGGGTTTTCTTTAGGCTGAGTAAGTTTCCACAGAAGCCTTCAATTCCAAGTATATTTCTTACCAATGCAAGATCTCTGACTAACAAAATGGATGAATTAAAATTGGCTACAGATTGCAAAGACTACATTTATCAAGAACTGCTGTGTTTTGCTAATCACAGAAACTTGGCTTCATTCACTTATTCCAGATGTAGCTGTTCAGCTGGAAGGCTACACAGCTCACTGGCAGGACAGGACTAGAGATTCTGGCAAGGATCAAAGGGGATCAAAGGGTTTCAGCCTTTATGTGAACAAAAGTTGGTGTATCAATACAAAGACTGTAAACAGCCACTGCTCCATGGATCTGGAGTATATGACTCTCAAATGTAGACCCATATATCTTCCGCGGGAATTCAGCGTGTTTTTGATTATTGCAACCTATGTCCCACCTGATGCCAATACTACATAGCTTTGGGATTCTTGTATAACATTGTTAGAAATCAGCAGAATAAGTATCCTAATGCTGTGCATATCATAGCGGGGGACTTTAATCAAGCTGATTTAAAAGAAGTGCTCCCTAAATTCTATCAGCATGTTAAGTGTGCTACTAGAGGAGCAAACATATTGGACAAAGTATATACCAACATCAAATATGGCTATAAAGTTATACAATTACCACATTTGGGACAATCAGACAATATGTCACTGCTTTTAGCACCAGCTTACACCCTCTTAGGGGACAGGCTCTGCCTATAATAAAGACAATGAAATCTTGGCCAGAATATGCTTCCCAACAACTTCAGGATTGTTTTGTGAACACAAATTGGGACATCTTTTACCACCCTGACCTAGAGGTGCACACTGCAATTGTTCTGTGCTATATCAAACACTGCACAGATACTATCACTGTGGATAAAGGTATTAGGATCTATCCCAATCAGAAACCCTGGATGACCAAGGAAATCCAGCGCCTCTTGTGTGACAGGACCAAGGCCTTTAGGTCCAGTGATGGGGCAAGATACAGTGTTGCCAGAGCTAATCTGAAGAAAGTTATTCAGAAGGCCAAGATTGATTATAAGAAGATGATTGAGGATAATTTTTATAGCAATAACATGAGGCAGGTATGGCGAGGGATTAAACAAATTACAAAACATCAACCGATCAATGTCATCCCTGCTGAGGGGGATGCTTCATTGAAATAGGAACTGAATCATTTCTTTGCTCGCTTTGAAGTGGAGACAACAGAGACAGATAAAATACAACTACCAGCCAGTGGTAAACCTCACCTCATTGTGGAGGAACAAGAGGTGAGGAGCATTCTGATGGCTGTGGACCCTAGAAAGGCTGCCGGTCCTGACAGTATCTCTGGCCGAGTGTTGATCAGTTGGCTGGAGTCTTTACCAGGATCTTCAATCAGTCTTTATCCCAGTCCACTATTCCATCTTGTTTGAAGGCTTCCACCATTGTTTCACTGCCAAAGAAGTTCCCTATCAATAACTTCAATGATTATAGACTAGTGGCACTCACTCCTATCATCATGAAGTGCTTTGAGAAATTGGTCTGCCGGCACATCATTTCTGGTCTTCTGCATACATTTGATAAACACCAGTTTGCATACAGGAAAAATAGATCTACAAAGGACGCTATAGCCATCACTCTTCACACTGCTCTGACTCATCTAGAACAGTGGGAGGGCTATTTGAGGATGCTTTTTGTGGATTTTAGTTCTGCGTTTAACACAATTCTTCCACACAGACTAGTGTCTAAACTTCTGGACCTTGGGCTTTCTAATTCAATATGCCTTTGGATTATGGATTTCCTGTCTGGCCACTCACAGATTAGGTAATCATACTTCTTCAGCCCTTATTTTTAACACTGGTACATCACAGGCTTGCGTGTTGAGTCCCTTACTCTATATTCTTTATGTATATGACTGCATTCCACTCACGCTAGTAATACTATTGCTATATTTGCAGATGATACAACAGTGGTGGGACTTATCTCCAGGGAGGAATGAGTCTGCCAACTGAGATGAGGTGGACCAGTTGCTTTTGTGGTATGGAGACAATAACTTGGTCCTTGGCACCAATAAGACCAATGAGCTTATAGTGGATTATAGAAGGAACAGATCAGGCATCCAGCCCTTGCTCATCAATGGAGACCGAGTGGAGCAAGTGGCCAGTTTTAAGTTTCTGGGTGTTATCCTAAAAGAGGACCTCACCTGGGGTGCTCACATTGCATCCCTGGTCAAAAGGGTCCAGCAGAGATTATACTACCTGAGACTTCTCAGAAAGCAACAACTGAATGAAAAACTGCTGGTGACCTTCTACCGCTGCATCATAGAGAGCATTTTAACATACTACACCTCTGTATGGGTTTGCCAATTGCACAGTGGCAGATAGGAAAGCACTCCAGATGGTTAATGTCATTGGCGAGAAGATCATTGGTTGCCCTCTCCCCTCTTTGGAAGAGCTTTATAGCTACCACTGCCTTTAGAAAGTTCAAAACATTCTCAAAGATCCATCTCATCCTGGGAACCCTTTTTTTGAACCATTACCTTCTGGCCAATGGTACAGAATAATAAAAACAAGGACAAATAGGCTGAAAAACAGCTTCCATCCCAGAGCAGCAGCTCTTTTGAATTCTGCTGTGTAGTTTCTGGTTCAATGTTTGAAGGGTGAAGAATGTGCGTTTGTGTTTATTTTCATGGTCATGGTCATGATATGCACTGAAGATGGTGTTTGATTTCACTGTACGAGGTGCAATGACAATAAAGTAAACTAAACTAATATTTTTTTCAGTCTTTAAGACATTATCGTGGCTAGAATCTTATAATCCACATTTAAGAGCGAAATCGGTCTGTAATTTTCAATTTGCTGGGGATTCATATGTTCCTTGGGTATGAGTGTAATAAGTGCCTCTGTCCATGTCTTCGGTATTTTGGCTCATTCTAAGGCCTCATTATACAAGACCAACATTAATTCCTCCAATGGTTCCTGAAGTTCTTTATGGGATTCCGCTGGTATTCCATCTGGACCCAGAGTTTTATTAGTTTTTTGTTTCCCAATTGCATCTTTCATTTCTTTTATAGTTATTTTATTGTTTAGCATATCCCGTGCTGCATTAGATACTATAGGTAAGTCCCTTTCTTTGAGGTAATGTGTGATGTCCTCATCTGAAATTTCTTCCTGGGTATACAACTTGGTGAAAAACTTTTGGGAAATCAATTCCTTTTGATCTCTTTGGGAACATAGGCTCCCATTTTCATCTTGCAGTACTGGTATTATTATTTTCTCCTGTTTCTTCTTTAACTTGTGCGACAGTCATCTTCCTGGTTTGTTTGCATTCTCAAAATAGTTTTGTTACACTAGTTTAAGTTTTCTGGCATTTTCTCTTGTAGGTTTATTTCATGTTTCACCAGGCCCATTTCAATTTTGAGTTCCTCATTGCGAGGGTCTTTCTGTATATTAGCTTCCAAGTTTTCCAATTTCTCCTGCCATTCCATCTGTTGTTTCTTTCTTTCCTTAATTCCTTTCACTGCATAAGCTATTGTTAAGCCTCTTACATAAACCTTTGTTGTATCCCACAAATTTTGTTCTGTTGTCTGTTCTTTCAAGTTGATTTCAAGGAATACTTTTAATTCTTTTTCTACCATTTGAATATATTCTTTATTTCTTAATAGATTTTTACTGAAGGTCCATCTCCTGGTCTTTCTCTTTTCTCTCTATTTCATTTTGAGTGGGTTATGATCTACCCAGGTATTTGGTGAAATTTCCATTACCTCTACATTTTCCATTAATCCCAAACCCATCCATATCATGTCTATTCTAGACCACGATGTGTGAGGATTGGAAATGAAGGTGAATTGTCTTTCAAGAGAGTTTAATTCCCTCCAGGTATCTTTCAAATTCAATTTTTGTGCCATTCTATCAAATGCAGTTGGAAGTGTTATCTTTTTTTATTCTTCTTACTACTTTTGAAATCTTTTTCTATGTCAGACACTGTGCTGTAATTCCCTATTATGCACACATCCACTTGTTCAGTTTCTATTATCTTATGATGAAGTTTAAAATAAAATTATTTCTGATTTGTATTCGGTGCATATATTGTTACCAATAGTATCTTCTTTTGATCTATAGTTATCTCGATAAGCAACATCCTTCCATCCTCATCATTGTAAATTTGCCTTGGGTTTAGCCAATCTTTTATATACATCGCAATACCTCTCTTCTTTTTGTTTGTCAGGGCCAGATGTAATTTACCTAATTTGGGAGATTCTAAGACATCTTCTTGTTGTTTTGAAATGTGGACTTCTTGCGAACATGTGATATCTGCATTTTGTTTTTGGAGTTTTGCAAATGTCTGTTTCCTTTTAATTAACAAATTTAATCCATTTATATTAATTGACAATAAAGTAGTTCCTCCATCCATTTTACTGTTTGTACATAGTAACTCTTGATTCTTTTCTTGTTCTAAGTTCTCTCTGCGGTCTATTGTTTTCTTCTTCCTCTCGGCTCTTCTGTTCTCTTAACTCCCGTTCTGTCTCCTTTTCCTCTGACATTTGCTCCTCTTGATTCCTACTCTCCATCTCCTTCCTGCTTTTTCTTCTTCAGTTCCCAAGCAGCGCTTGTGAAACTCATGTGCCTTGCCCAACGTATCAATTTTAAATTTCTTTTCCTGCCAGGATACTATGAGTCCTTCTGGGATGAACCACCTGAACGCAATTCAATTTTTAATCAGTTGAAATGATAAAAAAACTAGTAGTTCCTCCTCTGCTCTTTAACCCTCCTGGGTATCTGTTTCAGAGTCACTACCTCACTACCTTTATAGATTAATGGCTCATCTCTTTTTTTCCATATAGCAGGTCTCTAGTTGTTTTTCTCACAAACTGTACATGGACCTCTCGGTAATTTATGCCTACACGTATAGTGTGTTTATACTCTGTACAACTCATCTATATCGTTCCAAACTTCTTGCTTATCTTTCTGGAGAGTATCCACTATCAATTATGTCATGACAGTACGTAGATCTTCTTTCCTATCCTCAATGACATTCTGGAATATGAGAAAGAACGCACTTTTTCCAGTTCTAAATGGACCACTGCCTCCTGAAGCTCACTGTACAGTATTTTCCAATTCTGTTCTGTCACTTCTAGCTTCTTTTCCACACACTCAATTTTGACTTCCATCGATGTCAATTTCTGTTCATTCTTTGCCATTGCCTCTTGCATTATTCCAATTTTATCATTTAATTTCTGTATGCCTGTTTTCACTCCTCCTATATCATTCTTCATTTCACTTTTCAAATCCTCATGGTTTTTCGCTATAAGTTCTTGTGTCCTTACCAATCTCTTGCATCATATTTAGAGTTGACTGTACAATCTGCAGGGTTAATCCATGCCCAGCATACCGTGTTTCTCTAACAATACGGTCACCCCAATAGGAAGTCCAAGCATGTTTTATAGGCATAAAATGAAATTAAGCCTCTCCCCCCAAATCTAGGCCTATTTTAAAACATGTGAAATGGGGGGAAGGGTGGGGGGGGGCTTGCCATTAGGAGCGCCCCTCAGGCAGCCACCACGCCTCGCGACCAACCTCCCTATTCTTGCCAAATATTTTTGCTGCAGACCCGGGTATGGTGCTGCCTGCAAGCCGGGCCAACAGGTGATCGGCATCGGCATGGTTGTTGGCTTCTGTATCGGTGGGGCATTTCGGATCGGGAAACCTTCTGCCGCCATTGCTTTCCCTTCTGTGCATGCTGCGGCAGCATTTGGAGTGTCAATGCAGCGTTTGGTGCAACCACGTGGGGCCGGCCAGGGCTCCTCCCTGCAACCGGAGCCCCATCAGAGACACTCGGCTACAGGAGCTCCTGTCGCTGCCTTCCTGAGCATCGTTTGAAGGCAAAGCCCATTCTTTTAAAAACGATGGCCTACTACGATAAAGCCTCCCCTGCCCAAGAGGGCAACCCAAAGCCATGAGGGGAAGCGAATCTCCTGGAGCCACAGCGCAGGACTGGCTCACCCTGGGAGAAGCACCCAGCCACCTTCCCTGCGTGGTGCCAGACAGAGCATGAAGAGCCTTGCCTGGGGCATCCTGCGCAGCTGACAGGCAGACCCTCCTGCCCTGCAGCAGAACTCTGGCCAAGACAGCGGGTGCCTCCCCACCAGACCTTCTGCTCATCCCGCCAGGACCGCACTGGAATCAGGCGGGCTGGGAAGATCCATATAAGCGAGCTGCCGGTGTGCACCCGCCTGCCAAGCAAAAGAGCTGGGCCAACCCGAGCTTGGTTTTCCAAGTCCCTCCAGTCCGACCCCAAAGGGGCCACTGGGAGAGGCCACCCGAGGCAGTGATAGTGTCCACATCCACAGACAGGGAGGCAAGGCAACTGCAGCGCTGCTTCCCTGGCCGGTGGGTCCAGTGGAGGCAGCCCGCGGTCACCCATCTTTTCTGCCCCTCACCCAACCTGTCCCCGTCCCCGCACACCTCCAAATGCAGCAGCAGCTCCAAACATGACGGCATGGGCGTCAGGCAGAGGCACTCACTCGGTGGGGCTCAGCTTGGAGGACGCGGTGCGGGCTGTTGCCTCACCTCCCTGTTTGCAGATTGCCCTGGCGGGTTGAGCAGAGGGCCTGGTGGGGATATGCCCGCTGCCTTGGCCAGAACTCTGCCACCGGCAGGAGGGCCAGCTGTGCGGGGCACCCCAGGCAAGGCTCTTCGCACTTTTGGCCGACAACAGGCAGGGATGGCAGCTGGGTGCTTCTCCCAGGATGGGCACTGTGGCCCTGGGAGATTCACCTTTCCACATGGGGTTGGGCTGCCCTCTCGGGCGGCTGAGGCTTTGTCGTAGTAGGGCATTGTTTTTAAAAGAATGGGCTTTGCCTTCGAACAATGCCCGGGAAGGTGGTGACCAGAGCGCCTGTAGCTGAGTGTCTCCAGCATGGTTCTGGTTGCAGGGAGGAGCCTGGCCAGCCCTGTGTGTCTGCGCCAAATGCTGCGGTGACGTCCAAACGCCACGGCAGCACAGGCAAAAGGGAAAGCAACGGCGGTGGAAGGTCTTCCGATACGAAGTGCTCCAACGATGCCGAGGCCGACATCCATGCTGATGCTGCCCGCCCGAGGATACAAGGGGGGGGATTTAAGTCACCCTCGAAAAGACGGCCTAGCCATTTTTTCAGGACTCAAAAAAAAAAAAAAAAAAAGACTTGGCCTTATTATATGAGAAACATGGTAGTATATAGTGACCTTTGCCCCGAAGTGGAGGATATACTCGCTATCACCTTCTTTTCAGTTTTTATAGTTATTATTGTCATTGTCATTTTCAGGGTCCTTAACAAATTCTTCCAATCTACCATGAAATGGCACATTTAGAGCTACCCCTTGTTATCTATTATGTCCTATGTAGTATTATAATATTACAATAAATTATTTCATATATTATTCCACTATATTTTATCTATATTCAATATTTAATCTTCACTAGTAGGAAATCAGTTGATTAATTAATAACATTCTATTTTATCCTTGTAGTTGCAACAGAATACCAAAATACCAATTATAATCTTTGATTGTCACTAATAATCAATGGTCAATAATCAATAATTTATCTAATAAATATAATTAATTCATTAATTAAATTATTTAGAGTCCTAAATATATTGTATAAATTACTCAACTATAAATATACCTTCAATCCACAGTTTCAAATATAATATATATTATTTGCACAAGAACATTTTCAAAAAAAAAATGTTAGTGTCAGGGTATTACTACTTACTCAAATATATTTAACTCTGATATTCAATATTAGTCCTTGGACCACTATATTATATAAATATTGTATAGTGTCTGTGTCTGTATCTTTGTGTGTGTGTCTGTATGTATGGTATTCAGCTTTGTTTGGGTATTTTCATGAAAGTTGTGCTTTTAAAGTTGTAGCAACTTTTCGGCATAATCTCATCTGCCATCATCAGGCTCATGATGGTGGGAAAATACCCGAACAAAGCTGAATACCATACATATATATATGCATACATACATACAGTATATTATTTACAGAGCTTCCAGCTTTCTTTCCTCAGCAATTCCCTGTCTCTTCAAGATGTCTTCTTTTAAACTGCAGTCACTATGGTTTGTTGTTTTGACTTCTTTCCTGCTGCACTTTGTTCACAGTCCTTGCTGTGGTTGATCTCTCCCTCTCTCTCTCAGTAATCGCCAACAATCAAAAGTTATTCTCCAGCAATCTTTTCTCTCCTGTTGATTCTGCCGTCCACAAACGCAGGAAACCGTTGCCTTTCCTTTCTCTTTCTCTGCCTATCATCTGTCAATCTCTCAGTGCGACTATTCAATCACTTAGTCCACCATAAAAGCTACTACCAAATCCACTGCCTGCTTCTGTCTCTCGGTTCACTACACCAAGTCTTCTCTATACAGCTACTTTCTTTTTATCTCACTCTTCACCATTACTCGCATTGCTTTCCATTCTTTGCTTCCTTCATTGATCGGTCAGCCAGCCACATCTCTGGATCAGATCATGAAGATCAATCTCTTTCGCGCCGGTTTTCAGGACTTCTTACAACATCAGGGAGTTATGGCTCTCCCTGACGCCTCTAAATCTTCTCCTTTCTATTGCCGGTCCCTCCAGGATTCGACTTCAACCCTACGGGCTACTGATCGTGAAACTTCAATCATTCAGAATGGAGATCCATTCCTCTGCACCATATCAGTGTGGCACCACAACCAGAAGTCCAGGAATTTTCTTACATTAACTCTTATAGCAAAAATCATGGACTGCAAAAAGTTTGGGAAACATCAATGGGTTCTCATTATTGGATGATATTAATTAGGAGAAGGGTACAAAACATTTGCAAGACATTGTATATAGCATGGAACACAGACAAAACAGTCATTGATGAGAAAATATAGTGCAATATGACATTACCAAGAACTAGGTGTCCTTCCAAAATAGATGAAAAAACAAGAAGAAAACTGATCCAAGAAACTGTCCAGAGCCTACAGCAACAACAAAGGAGCTGCAGGAATTTCTGGAAAATAGTGGTCTCCCATATTCTTCATATGTCTGGGCTGTAAAGTAGAGTAGCAAGACAGAAGCTTTTTCTTGCAAAGAAAAACATCCTGTCCTGCTACATTTCATAAAAACCGACATCAAGTATGACAAAAATATATGGGAAAGGATGTTATGGTCTGATGAGACCAAAGTTGAACTTTTTGGCTATAATTTCAAAAAATATGTTTGGCTCAAAAACAACACTGCACATCACCAAATGTACATTACACCATACTCACAATGAAGCACAAAAGCATTATGCTTTTCTTCAGGGGTTTTAGTCAAGATGAGGGAATTATGAATAGTTCCAAATATCAGTCAATTTTGGCCCAAAACTTTCAGGCCTCTGATAATATTGAAGATGAAGAGAATTTCACCTTTCAAAACATTACAACAACCCAAAGCATACCTCCAAATCAACTGAAGAATGGCTTCACCAGAGCAAAGTTTTGGAATGGCCCAGCCAGAGCCTGGAATTGAATACAATTGAAAATCTGTGGGGTGAACTGAAGATGGCTATGTACAGGAGATGCTCTCACAATATGACAGATTTGGAAACCTTTGCAGGGAAGAGTGGGCAAAGATTCCAAAGGCAAGATGGACCATTTTAGAGAAATTCCTACCCCAAAAGGTTGAATACTGTCATAAAATCAAAGAAGTATTAGTTTAAGGGTATGTATACTAATGCAATCACGTTATTATAAGTTTTTAACTGTTTCCCCCCCCCCCTTGAAAATTTCAGTTTCTTTTTCAAATAAAATGTACAATTTATATGTTATATTTTTATGTTGTTGCTATTAATATATGATTAATATATATTATTGGATTTGGTTAGTGTAGTGAAAAGAAGGACTGGGGTGACATACTAGGCATGTTCCAATATTTGAGGGGCTATCACAAAGAAGAGGGGATCAACCTATTTACTAAAGCACCGGAAGGCAAGACAAGAAATAATGGATGGAAACTAATTGAGGAGAGAAGCCACCTAGAACGAAGGACAAATTTCTTAACAGTGAGAACAGTTAATCAGTGAATTGGCTTCCTTTCAGAAGTTGTGGGTGCTCCATTACTGGAGACTTCTAAGAAAAGATTGGACAGTCACCTGTCTGGAATGGTATAAAGTCTCCTACTTGAGCAAAGGGTTGGACTACAAGACCTCTACTCTATTATTCTGTTCTATTCTATTAAAAGCAGGGAAAATTTTGAAGTAATTTATTTTGGTCTGATTTTTTTTCCATCTCAAAAACCTGATTTTAACAGGGTTGTTGTAGAGTTTCTACATCCACTGTATCTTCTATGCCCAGCATAGTACACTCTAAAAATTATCTATGCACAAAAAAAAAGAAAAAAGAAAAAGGAAGAAGTACTCCTAGACCTTTAAACTACCTTTGTGATGAAAAGGATACTTTTATGACTATGTCAAATATAATAGTTTTGATCTTAAAAAATGACTTTATAGAGGTTTTAGTTGTAATTTAGCTATAGTGCATTTAGATTATGTGGATAATTTATTGTTTCAATAAAAAAGCTGTTTTTAAGAATAATTTCAGCTATAAACTATTGAACCTCAACAACTTCAACTCTGTTTTATAAAGTAAGCTTTGATAGGAAAGTCTGTTGAGAACACTTACCTGTTTTAGTTGATAAATCGACTTGGAATGATCTCCACCAGTGATCTGATCCAGCAAATCATCTACTATTTTTTTACTATAGCTTCCAGAATCTTTCACAAATTCTTGAAGACTAAAAGAAATTCCAGTATAAAACAAATATCAGATGCATTCATATTTTGCTTTTGACTATGTTCCTTGGCTATTTTTATAACTATTCTCTTGTTATTTATACTAGCTTCTAAATGAATTGGGCTCCTTCATATGCCAAGGTCATTATATTGCCAACACTGTTTAGGATTAGGGGTTCAATATTGCAGTTCAACAATCTTACCTTAAAGCACACTGAATCCCAGTCTCATCTCCATATGCTGAATACAGCAGCTCCATTTCATCCATTTTCAGATCATGAAAGATAGAGTGGTTTTGCATTGAAACTATTGTATTAGCACTTGAAAGAAATGTAACTGAAAATATAAAATATATGTTTGAAATATTCTGCAAAAAGAGCTATAACTCTTAGGCTTCATATATTTTACAGTAAATAACTGGTTATACCTTGGGTTTACTGTGGTAGTGTGATTCCTAAAATTATAAATCAATTTGTGCAACCTTTACAAAGATTAAAAAGTGTGGTGAGCGAATAAGACAGAAAACACAAGAGTCTTTTGGAGTTATCATCTAAGCACTGTTCATAAACCATCCTATAAAGTGCCTTCTCTTATTTTAATGCCAATCTCTATATTTTTATCCCATATCTTTGTTGACATTTTCAGTGGAATCTTTTTGAAGAAGGACTTTGTTCTTTGATATCCTGCAAAGCTCAGGTAGTCTAAAGACACTCATTATAAATCATAGTCAAGGCAATAAACAGCAGCCAGCCTCGAGAAGCAGGAAAGTGAATTCTCAACCAAGTTTAACCTTTCTTTGTCCTATCTACCTGTTTATATTGAGAATCCCGATACAACCCCTGACCACATCTGGCCCTTTGGCTATCTCTGTTGGGTACATGTGAGGTCAATCATAAATTAAAAATCAAATATAAGTAAATGTATGCCTACAATTTGTATAATTGCAATTTTACACAAAATTGTTCTTCATTTTATAAAAGATTCAGGACACTGCTGAGATTCCACAGATGCATAAGGGGTAAATTCTTCCTCTTTGCCAACTTTATCCAATATAGTAAACTAGAAGTATTTATTATATTCATTTAATGTTTTCATCAGGAGTTACTTCAAGTATGTTTTTTACCCACAGCATCTTCTGGAGCATCTCAGAAAATCAAGGAGTTGGTTAGGATCAACATGAAGTGAGACGTCATTCAGGAGCAATGCTATCTAGCAGACTAGTGATTGCTGAATTTCAGAAACTTACAGTATATTTAGTAGAAATGCCTTGCAGATTGCTAGGTAAGTCCTAAGCATCGTCTAAAATCCTTATGGATCTATTATACATTTGCAAGAGTCACCTTAATTGGCCTCACATTCAATTAATACTAACATTTTTCCATGACAAGGAGCTAATATAAATGTTCCTCAGAACCAGATTATATTTATATGCTCTATGGTAAAGATCAGATCTAATGCATGACTGCTTTTTTATTATTTTTATATTGCTGCCAATTTGTATGTGGCAACTCAAGGCAGCTTACAGAACATAAAAGCACAATGTAAAAGAAATAATAATAAAAAATAATAAAACAATAACCCCACCACCCCACTCTGGTGACAACACACATATAGAGCAATAGTCAACACAGGAGGTGACTAGGGCATGAGTGATTGTGAATAGGGTTTGAGAAAGGGTGTAACTGGCACACAACCTGCAGTTGCACAAAGATCCTCCTCGCATGATACCGTCTGCTCTTTGAGCAGGAGTCATGAGTCCAGGAGCACCACCAGATTACACGTGGGGCAGGATCTGTTTGGGGCAGTGCCACCTCACCCAATATCAAAAGTGGCAATTCTCCATGGACAAAAGAATCACAAACCCAGAGCCACTTGATCTTGCCAGGCTTCAGTTTCAACCCATTGCTCCCCATCCAGCCGTGGCAGCCTCCAAGCACTGTGAGCAGGCATGATATTCCCCTCTGAAAAAAAAATCAGGGCTGGCCAAAAGAGACCCGCGCTGCGAGCCAAGAAATTGCACACACAACACCAACGCTACAACCCCGTCCTTTCCATCCGGTCACGTGTGGATCAGCTCCAGAACTCGGCAGCCGCTTCCCTGGGAGTGGGGCCGAAGCCGCCGCCCGAGGAGCGCCCGCTGCTTTCCGTCGCCAGGGCTGGGCGGTGGTGTGTTGCATGGAGAAACGGATGGTCCGTGGCTGCCCAGCTCCCTTTTCCTGCCGCTCAGCAGCCTCCGCTCGCACCACCCAGGCTTCTCTCAGGTGTCCGGCTGGGGCTGTCAGGAGTTGCTACCGCCGGCACAGTTCCGCACAACTCCAGTCCCGCGTTGCCTTGGGAAGGGAAAGGCAAAACCGGGAGCTGCTGCGCCTGAGCCTCTGGTGCCGCTGCTGCAAAGCGCCGCCGCGGCTCTTCCTTTTTGCCTTTTCCTTCCTGAGACAATGTGGGATTGGAGCCGCGCCGGCAGTAGCAACTCCTGACTCAGGGAGCCTCCGAGGGGAGGGGAAGGAGGAGAAGAAGGGGGAGGAAGGGGGGGGCAATTTCCAAAAAAATCAGATTTCCGATTTTAATCGGAAGAATATCATGTCTGTGTGAGAGAGAGGTCACAGCCTTGCTTAACTCACCAAAGACTGAGATATACAGCTGAATATCATCCCCACACTGATGATACCTTAGTCCATGGTAACAAATGATCTTACCTTACAGCTGCATGTAGATGTTGAACAAGAGCAGAGAGAGTACTGAGCCCTGAGGGACCCTGCAAAGTAGTGGGTAAGGGCTGGATCTCTCATTTCCTATTAACACTGACTGAGAGCAGCTACAGAGGAAGGAAGTGAACCAGGATAGCACAGAGATGGTTTGCTAACTACATGTTCCCTGCTGCTGATTTTTTGAACGTCGAAGGAAGAAAGAAGGTTTGACTTCTTTATATCTCTACTGCGAAGAGATATATTACTGGACTGATATTTGTACGTTTACTAACCTCTTTTTCGACACTGGACTTTGCAACTGAATAATCCCCAAACGGACTGAACTAGTGAATGATATATGGACTGTTTGACTATGCTAAAACTCTTACTGGAATAAACTATTTAACTAGCACAGTGTATCTATTTTTACTGAGTGTAAGCTACAAAAAACGTTTTTCTCACATATTTGCCTGCCTGCCTGACTGCCGTGCACATTCTGCTAGGGTGTATCCCTAACACATACCAAGTGCAAACAAATCACAACATCAAAAATCTTCATGTGACAGCTGTACCAAATTTACCATAATTTCCTACATTCCTAAAACATTCCTCTCCCCTTACTGTCTCCAGCAAGCCTTCTGCCAGCTGAGTCAAAATGAAGTAAAAGGTCTTGTTCCCTGATTTCCCATTCCAGGGAGGAGTTCCACTTTCGTAATTCTGTGACTCACACAAATAGTCAGTAACTTTATTTTCTTCTTCTTTCCCTGATTACTCTGTTTGTTCTCCAACATTCTCTTCTGTCTAAAAAAATAAGGCCAAGACCACTCTTTGCTCCTCCATTTTAATAGAAACAATTTAATGGGTCTCCTACATATTCAGCTTGTCTGGCATAAACCTTGTCTGCACGTACCCCACAAGAATCAAATTAATTAGAAACTCCATCTCTATTCTCTAATGGTCTAATTGAGCAATATTGTAGCAAGAATTCATTGCTGGCCTTCCAAAAGTCAGAACTCCTCCATTCTAAAGTCAGAACTCCTCAATTGTTCATCTGTATGATGCCTATGGCAATAGCCTCAATTTTCCAACAAAGCAATTTCCTTGAAGATAGTTGCCTTGTCCACCCGGGCTTCCAACTCCAACTTTATGCACTTTAAAAATAATAAAGTCCTCCTTACGGTTTGCCAGGCTTCGGCGGCAGCGGGGATTCGCGATCCTGAGTGATCCCTGTTGTGCTAGCCGTCTTAGTGCCTCCGATCCTGACGGATCTGGAGGATAAGGCTGCCACGTAGAGGCAGCCGAAGATAGGGAGGATCTGGAGAGGGGTTTGGGGGTGTCGCAGACCCCCTCCTCACCCGGCATAATCTCCTTTTCTCAAGGTGGTGGAGCGGCGGTCAGTAATGGCCGCCACAAAGAAGCCAGCAGCTGGACAAGATTGTGCTGGAGGAAGAAGGAGAAAGAAGAATCAGGAGAAGTGAAAGTGCTGGCTGAGCCGGGAAAATAACAACTCTTAAATACCCTGGAAACTGAATTGCTTGAAAGATACATTGTATCCCTAAGAAGATTGGAAAGCAGCGAAGAAAGCTGTCAAGGGGAAGCTTTTTTTTTCTTCACTCTCCCACCCCATAGAAATAGCAGACGGAGATCTGGAAAATCTATTTGGGCACCGAAGGTAACTCAATTTGAAAGTTAAAGCCAAGGGATAAAGAATTCCTTGACATTGGATTTAACAACTTAAGAAATCGGAAAACCCGTATTGGAGGTATGGATTTCTGAACATTTAAAGGAAAATCGTTATTGTAAGTGAGAAGGGAGAGGAAAAAAAAAATTGGAGCAGAATTTGAAAAAGGAGGAGATTGCCTAGAACTTTAAAGAAAGATATATCTTAATTGGAACTCTGATTAAACAGTAACCCCAGAAAGAGAAATAAAAGAAAGAAAAAAAAGGATTAAAAGAAATAGTTTATTTGGATTCTTTGGTGACTTTGGAACTTTTTGGAATTATTCTTGATTAAAAATACTTGGGTGGTTGTTTTGGAAAAAGTTTTTCTCTTCATGATGGCATTGCTTGTGGATGAACTAAAAATTGAATATCAAAAATATAAAAAAGAAGAATAAGATGGAAAAGATATTTTGGGCACTCTTTTTCAATTTCTAGAAATGGTGATATGCACTTATGAAAAATTGACTACGCAGCAGGACGACTGGGACAAAGAAGAAGAAGAAGCCATCTTTGATGAACAATGGGTTCTTTTTGGGGAGGAGGAGAAAGAGGAAAAGAAAAAGGGGATTTTAAGGTTTGAAAAAACAATCAAAAAAGAGAAAAATGAGATGAAGGGTGGATACAAGGTTAGAAAACAACAGAAAGGGGGTAAGCAGAAGAAGAAAAGGGAGGAGGAGAGACAAAGGGGTAAAAAGGGCAAGGAGAAAAATAAACAAGAGAGAAAGGAGGAGATGAGAAGCCTTAATGGTGGGAAGCAAGATTTAAAGAAACAAAACTTATTTAGAGACAATGGGTAAATCTAATTGAAAAAGGGATTCTGGAAGGTACATAAGATTGTGTTTTTATATGTGTATTTAGAGTAAAATGTTTAAGATATAAATGAGTATCAATATATATGATTAGATTTTTAATGGTATTGATAGTGGTTTTATATGCTTTTATTTTGTTATTGTAGTGTTTTTGCTTTTCTCATAAAATTTATTGTGTAATTTTAGAATGTACTAAACAGAATCCCTATATAAGGTAAGTGTTATATTAAGTAGTATTATGTTAGGGGAAAGAGTCAAAGGCGTCACTCCAATCAGTGTACAGGAGAAGTATATTTAAAGAGAAAAGATGAATGGATAGCTGGAAATAGAACAGACAAAGAATGATAAGTATTATGAATTGAATTGAGATAAGATAAATGAAATAAAACTAAGAAAGATAAAAGAGCGAAGATGCTATATAGAAAATTGAAAATGGTAATAAGATATGGAATGATATATAAAGTAAATATGATTTTTGAATTTGTGTCTGTGCGAAGAGTTTTAACCCGGGATCAAGCAGCTTTCAGAAAAGAGGTTTTATGTTTTATGTTTTGTATGTTTGTGTATTGTTTTTGAAAGGCAATAAAATTTTAATTAGCAAGAAATATAATTTGGATAATAGAATGAAAAGAAGAAGTTGGGATAAGATATGAATTGAACAGATAACGGAAATATATATATTACAATTTGGAACTATTTTGTATGTTCTATTGGTTTTCTTAGAAAAGATCTTTTATGTTATTATGCCTTGATTGTTTGTGTATTGTTTTGTAAAATTAATAAAATTTGTCTTAAAAAAAATAAATAATAATAAAGTCTTTAGAGATAGTAAAAATACTTCTTTTCCTCTTTTTTTTCACACTACAACTAATAACACAAATTAATAAATCATCAGCACACAACCGTCACAAATTCAGCCAGTTTCCATTCTTGTTTTTTCACATTTGATAAAGTTTTAAAATTAATTAATTGTACTGTGATGCCTGTTTTAATTGTATTCAAACTTTTCTTGTTGATTTTTTAAATAAATATTGTTGTTTGGCATTCTTATTATATATAAAAAAATGACATAAACATATTTAAAAATGACTTAAATATTTTAAATAGAAGGGTTCTGAGCCAAGGACAGAATCCTGACTATGCCACTGAAATAAGTCTCCAGTTCAGCAAGGAGTTGCAGATAAGCCTTCTTTGGTGTTTAAGCTAACTATGAATACCACAAAGAACTTGTATGCCTGAGAAAAGCTTGCATTACGGTATCTACATCCAAATGAAATTAATCATTTATATTTCAATGAGACCTACAGAACCATACTGCTTGAGTCACTGAATATCTAGTAATTACATTCTAAAAATATTCAAAATTAAATGAAAATACCTTATAAATATGAAGACAAATGCTTAATCTTATAAATATAAATATTCTTTGCATCACAGAACTTACCTTTGTGCCTTCTTTCATCTTTAAAGCCTAATGCTGTAAAACCCGGTAATAATTTGCTAGATAGAGAGCTCAGATCCACTGGATGGCTTTCCTCCTCTATTTTCAACAATGAACATATACATAAATGTTTATTAAGTTTTCAAAAATAATAGACAGGAGGATTTTTTTAATAAAATATCCATGGATTTTAAGAACTTCTGCCTGAAATTACTAAAAAGGATATTCTGAAACTGTTAATATTTTAAAACAGTATCAGTTTGTTTTAATGTGACAGTAAAAAAACAAATGAGCTGCAGGAAAGATAAACTAGATAATGAACAAAAATAAAAAAATAATATTATTAGGTTATTCAAATAAGCAGAAAGAATTCTTTTTTCAGTTATCTTTTTAAAAATTATAATGGAGTATATTTTCAAAACTAATAGACAGGAGGATACTCTTACAATACTATCATACTGTTTAAGAAGTTTTGCTTGAAATTATTAAAAAGGTTATTCAGAAATTATCAATATTTTAAAACAGTATCAGTTTGTTTTAAAAACTTAGTAAAGAACAACTGAGCTACACAAATTAGATAATAAACAAAATAAAATAAAGAAAAATAAAAGAAAATAGGAATTATGTTTTTAAAATTATAACAGAAGTGTATTTTCAAAAAAATTCTATAAATGGACGATAATGACAGAAATTTTACAATTAATGCTTGATAAAACATTACTTATATCAAGCAGTATACACTGAATTGAAAAGGAAGCATACATTTTTGTTTAAAATCTTCACTATACTATTATTTATAAATGTAAAAAAAGAAAATACTCCTAAAAACAATATAGATAAGTATTTGATTTTTGACTTCCTCCTTCTTTGCAGAACTGACCGGTATAAACTTTAGAAACTGTTCTCTAAAGAATTCATTTATTTTATTAAAAGGAGGAGACAAATACATTGCATTAACTGTGACAAACTGATGCAAGAAAATTAATGAACAAGTTAATTCCGACACTATTAAATAAATGAATCAGGAAATTGAGCATGTAAAATACAAAATTTCATTGAAGATACCTCACCTCTTGGTGAGGGCTAGGCTTCATATCCAAAATGAAAAAAAAAAACAAAAAAAAACAACAACAGTTCATTCTGAAGAGTTCCCAGAGTAGGGCATTTTGGGGTGCTCTTTTCTGGGAGTTTTTGCAAAGCAGCATTTTAGGAATGTTTTGCAAAGGAATGTTTTAGAGCAATGACTTTGAAGCCACTTTTTTTCCCAGCCAAAGACCAGCCTCGCAACCAGGCCAGGCACACCCCATCAACAGAAGGAGCAAGAAGTTGTTGAAAAACATTTGAGGCAGTGGAGTGCAAAGTGGCAAGGGTAACTATGGCTGAGACTGATTTAGGCAGTTGTAGTTTCTTGTGGCATGGCAAACAGTACCAGAGATGAAACTTTGGGGGTTGTTTACTGTTCCATAAGAAATAGGGAGAGAATAGGCGGATGGAGGGATTTGGAAACAGTCCCTTACCTTACTGAGGCTTGGCGCTAGGAGGGATGAAACCTTGGGAAGGCTTGGATTGGGTGGATACTCACTTAACAACCAGGGGTGGGATGCAAATATTTTACTACCGGTTCTGCAGCCGTGGCTAGGTGGGAGTGGCACATGCGCAATAAGGACTGACTGGGCAGGTAGGGGCAGGCGGAAAGGGGCAGGGCCAGCCAGGGGCACAATTTGCTCGTTCTCCGAACTGCTCAGAATAATAACAAGGGGTTCTATAGAACTGGTCCAAACTGATAGAATCCCACCCGTTAACAACCCACAATATTTAGTTAATGACAGCATTGCAGTGTAGTAGCGTGACATCTTACTTTATGACAGCATTGCTTAATAATGGAAATACTTGTCCCAACTTAGTCATCACGGACTAGTGGTATATTGCTTTGCGCGGCAATGCATTTTTGCTTTAAAATGTAGCATTTTTATGCAATAATACTGAGATGATGCTACATCAGTACAATAACATGATTTAAAGGCGATGCAGAAGAAAAATAGATTGGAGACTAATTATCTCAGATTGAATATAACAGAGATTTAATACTATTGCCAGATTTAATAATCTTCAGCTTAAATTCAGCTTAAGGAGCAACTGAACAGATTTTAACTAATTAGGTTAAAATGGTTGCATAATAAGCAACCTGAGGGAGATAGGCAGTGCAAAACTGTGAAAAATGAATGAATAATGAACGAACAAACAAACAAATAATGATGGAACTTGAGTTAGAACTCAGTCTTTGTTCATATAGGGTTACTTGTAAATTTATATTTTATCACAAACGTAACTTAATTCTGACCTTACCAGAACATTAGCCAAAAACCTTCAAATATATCACCAAATATATCTGTTTGCAAATCTTTTTGTTGCCTATTCTGACACAGCAGCATATTTAATATTCAAATGGAATTACCTATGTCTATCAAATAAAAATGAAAACATTATACATTTTCTTTTTGTAAATAAAGTACAATCACAAGCTTAATTATGCAAAATTAAAAATGTTTAAAAATATAAACTATTAAAATTATCTGAAAATTACCTTCTGCTTCAGGATCTGATGGATTGAGTACACTGAAGATCAAAGATCCATCATTATTCTTTTTCAGGTAACCTATCTGTATTTAAGTAATAACAAAAGGAAAATCAGGATTGTTTTTTAATGTTTCCTGTTTAAGCAGTAAATACTAACAGATACTAAAAGATCTATTAGCACAGGAGTCCCCAATTCCCTGGCCACGGCTTATTCAGAACTGGATCACATGAGAGGTAGGCCAGGGCACACACATGTGTGCAGCTCTACTTGTGCAAGCAGACAGTCAGCGCACATGCATACGCAACTCCACTCACATGTGTCTGGCTGGCATGCATGTATGTGCACAACTCAACTCCTAATGAAGCTGTGCATGCATCCATAAGTGGCTGTATACTGTTTGTGTGAGTTGAGCTGCTTGTATGTGTATGCACCAGCTCGCCACTTGCATGGCCTGGTTCCCTTCTCCCCCACCCCCCAGCCGCAAAGTTTGGGGACCGCTGTGTTAGCAGATACTAACAATAACTCATGTTGAATGTGTCACTAGAAGAAAAACTGTGTCTATGCAATCTAATAAATCACCTTTTGAATAGGATATGAACATTTACATTCTAAAATATCATATACAATGAAACTGAATTCACACATTCTACTGAAATACAATTTTCTGTGTTGTTCTAAAAACAGAGCATTTGTATTAATAAATGCTCTAAATAAAAGAAAAAATGGAATTATCCAATGTATTCATTTAGATTGACACAGTCAGTTGATATTGTTCATCAAATTTTAACTTCAAATCTTCTAGTTGGGTTATACTCTTTGATATATTCTTGTCAATGTAGACAACACTACATTGTCATAAGCAACATTAACATGTAGGTTAAATAGCTGAATTTTTAAGACCTTCATTGAGACAGATATTAAGAACATGTCATTTAATTTCTATTAACATTCAAACCAAGGTCTAAAACATTTAATTTTTAATCTATATTGTAGAAATTTAACAAAAAGACTCAATACAAAAATATTCATGTATTAAATACTATGTAAAAATTCTTGTCCAACTGAGCAAAAATTCCTGAGAAAATTAGTCAAACAAAATATGAATTAATTTAATGAGACCTTGCTATTTGGTAGACACTGGTTGATCCGATCTCGTGCTTCATCTGCTGCGTGCTCTACCAAGGCCAAGACGTGTTCTTCCGCTGTGCTGTCTGTCAGACTGCATGCATTTCCTTCTGGTTCAAATATATAGCTATAACAAAGTACAAATTATTATATAAAAACAAAACAAATGCACTCCCATCTCCACAAAAAGATTCTAAACATTGAGTTTTATGACTACTAGGTAAATATAATGAATTTCCTGGGTAAATCAATTTTTTCCTGGGTAAATCAATTTTTTAAATCTTACTATATTTTTAAATTTTAATATCATAAGACTACCCAGCTCCATTGTAACTCTAGATGACAGACAATATTAAGAACAAAATGAACAGGAAGAACAAAGCCATTTACAAGGAATAAAACCAAGTATCCTCTCACCATATATCACTCCTACCAAGAGTCCACCACTTGACTTAGTCCAAAGCCTAAGGGGTAACCAGTGCAACACATGAAGCAGAGCAATTACATCATCATATTATGATATGCTCATAACTTTCCATGCTGCTGTGATCTGGGTTATTTCAGCTCTTGAGTAAACTTTAAAGACAGCCACATGTAGAATATTTTAAAATAAATTTTAGCTGGGGATCTCCAACCTGAAAAGGCTTTCTTTCTTTTGCTTGTTAAAAAAATATATGTATTCTTATGCCTAGAACTTCTGTTCATTAAAATAAAGCAAATTGTATCATTGAGAGTAAAGTATTAAAAAGATATCAATAATGTTTGATATAAAACAAGTGAGCAAAAATAATTTATATGAAAATATGCACAAAGAAATTATCACAACAGATTAACTGACTATATTTTGATAATAAAAACTAATTAAGATGAACAGCAAGAAAGAGAACAGAAAGAGAACAAGTAAGAATCATATATAAAGGAACTCAAATCAATTCCAATTATATAATCATCTATATTAGAAATTAAAGAAAATATATTAAAATAAGTAATAATAGTGTAAAAATTTCACTTATTTTTTTTGTGATGAAATGGACTCTTGTAGCTAAAGATATAAAACATTCTGAAAACAACAGATTTTGGCATCAAAACGATTGACCAGCATGCAGGAAAAGCCTTATTAAAAATATCCAACAAGTACTGTATTAAGCAATCTACCAATCAAATTAAAGTAATTGGTTTTAATAACAGGAATATCTTTTGGTAAATATTGTTGATAGAAAAGTAAAATTTTTTCAAAATTATATTAGAAAAAAGCACCATAACATATATTTAAAAATCCAGAATCTATAGCTGCAAATTACTGAAGTTCTTTAATTTCAGAAACACCTTGAAAGCTTAATATTGTATGAATCTGTGCAGTAGAAGATTCCAGAACCTTAAAAGTTCTCAAACATCTTTGCTTTACCATATGTTACCCAAAACTATTAACTGAAACCTTTAAAGAATTGTGAAAAAAGGAAAACCAAAAGGCAATACAAATAGTTCTCAAGCTTGAGCTGATCATTTAGCTGAAGTTGGCTGCAGCGTGCATAAATCAGCTGCAGTATGCAAGTGTCCAGTTTCTTTTCCACACAGGAGAACTAAAGCTGTCTACAGCAGTTGTAGATTGCAAGCATCCAGTATCTTACCCTTATGGGGGAACTTGGGCAGGCTGCAATGACCAAAAATTGGCCAGAACTTTCAAGTGCTCAATTTCCTTTCCATATTAATGTCCTCATCAGTTTCGTTGATATTGGAAAAAGCTACATAATACATATCCTGAAATTCAGGGGGAGGGGGAATGAGAAATTTGAATCTGTAAATCTATTAACTGCAGATCAAGAATTTCTTTTCAACATAGTTGTTGACCTTTATTGTAAATAGTTTATAAAGATTTACTATTCCCTGGATTTACCACTGGAACAGGTCTCCAAGGAAAATAAGATCTTCTGTCAATTTTTTCTCTTTTAACAATAATTTTAATTGAACTTTAGAAATACAGTGCAATCTAACTTCTGAAATATTCTTTGTTCATAGTATGAGAGGCATATAAAGCATTTACTGGAGTGTTCTTTATTTTTGAATAAAACAAAGTTATGCAAAATCAGAAAGATATATTACTGAATAATTTTAACAATTAGAACTAAACCTAGATTAGATCAATCCAATTTTAGATTTCAAGTAAAAGATACAGCAATAAGGAACTGATTGACAGTGAACCAAAAATAACTTCATCTAGCATAAATATTTTAAAAATGTAATAAGCCAAATAGTTATTTATTTATTTGATTTATATTGCCGCCTATTTGCCATGGCAACTCAAGGCAGCTTATACAATGTAAAATCATATTTAAAAAGAAAAATAAAAACAATAAGAACTAACAAAAATAATCAAATAAATTAGTAAAGTACAATAGAACAAAATTTGAGAAAACAAAAAAAAACCAAACCAAACAAAAACAAAAACCAACTCCCCCCACCCTGACGACAGTTATCCCATCAAGTGAATAAAGAACATCAATAACAAAAAAGAATAAACACTTACACTTGAAACAATGATAATCATGTTTCTATAATGAACTTATATTATAAACAAGAATCTAATTCAATAGAAATTGAAGGAAATTTGAATGAAATATGGCTCAACAAAAAGAAATTCTTTTTTTAAAAAAAATATTTATTTGAGTTTTCACAAAAAGAAAAGAAATACAAATAAAACATCTTTTTTGAAAGCAGCATAATCCCGGGTTACATTTCTTCGTACAGACGCAAATTTAGGTTCATGCTCATTTTTATATTCTATTCCATATCTTATTACTATTTTACATTTTCTACATAGCTTCTTTTAATTTTCTCAATTTTATTTTATTTCATCTCAATTCAAATCATTATATTTTTTTGTCTGTCCTGTTTCAATTGTCTATTATCTTTTCTCATTAAACAAAATTTCTCCTGTAGTTACTGATTGGAGAATGATGCCTTTATATCTTTTCCCTAAAGTTATAACACTCAATATAATACATAACTTCCATTCAGATTCTGCTTGGTACATTCTTAAATTACACACTGTATTCTTGAAAAAAAAAGAAAAAAATATAAATATAATTAAAACAACATTCGATTCCAATTCAATTCTATCATTAATATTCATTAAAGTCTTAACATTTTTCACGTTGCTTTTCAATTAAACATAATACTTCTATGGGAACAATTATAAACTTTCCATAGTTAATTCCCCCCCCCCATTTATATTTTATAAAACATTGACTAATTAAAATGTTCCCGTTCCTTCCTAATTCAATTTTCTCATTTATTTTATTTCACTTATTTTATTCACAAACATTTCACTAAATTACACTATTTTATCCCTCATTCTAATCATACGTTGTTTCCAATTTTCTAAAGTTATTTCTATTGCAAATATAACAATACAATCTTATGTACCTTTACAGAATCCCTTTTTCAGTTAAATAGGTCCTGTTTCTTTATATCTTGCTCCGGACCTTTGTAACTTCTTTTCTTTTCCTTCTTCCCTCTCTTCTTCTCTCTCCCCTTTTTATCCTTTGTCTCTCTACCTCTATTTCCCTCTTCTGTATTCCCCTTTCCAGTATTATACTTATTTTTCGAATTATTTTTCTTTTCTTTGGTTGTTTTTTTAAGTCTTAAATTCTCCATTCTCTTTCCCCCCCTTTCCTTTTTCTTCCCCACATAGAGTTATTTGTTCATTAAAGGTGGCTTCTTCTTTGTCCCAGTCTTCTTGTTTTGCAGTCTTTTCTTGTTGTTTCTCATAGTTCCAGATCTCCATTTCTAAGAATTGAAAAACGAAGCCAAAAGAACTCTTCCTTTCTTGTGCATCTTCTTTGCACTTTTTAAGTTCCATTTTCAATTCATCCAGAAGTGATGCCATTGTATAAATTTTTAAACAGCCACCCGATTGATTTTAGTCATTCAAATATAATAACCAAAAATCCAAAAGTCACCAAATAATCCAAATATACACAAGCTGTTTCTTTTTTGCTGTTTTTCCCCACTTTCTCTTCCTGGGGTTACTATTTAGTTGCAAAGTTTCAGTTAAAATGTATCTTTTAGAAATCTTATTGAAGTTTTACTTTAGATTCTTTTAAAGTTCAGGCAGTCTCCTCCCTCTTCCAGATCCTGCCCTTATTCTTTTTCTCTCCCTTCCTGCTTATAGAAGAAAAAGCTTTTAATGTCCAGAAATCTTTACTGTCCCTTTGGCATTTTGTTTTATTTTCAGCTTAATTGCCTATTGATGCCAAAGCAGATTTTTCCAATTTCTTATTTAAGTCTCTTAAGTTAATATAGGGAAGGAGAGAGGAAAAAAAAAGTCAAATCTTTCCCTTTTCACTTTCTTTTGCTGCTTCCGACTCTTCTTTGGAAGCGATGTTATTTTTGTAAAATTTAAATTCCAGGGTACCTTAGTTGTTGCTTTTTCAACTTAACCCGGTCAGCCAAAACTTTCACTTCTTCTTTTTTTTTTTTCAAACAAATTTTATTAATTTTACAAAAAACAATACACAATCCAGGCATAACAACTTAAAAAATCCTTTCTAAAAAAAAAAATAATTAAAGAAGAAAGCCAATAGAACATATAAAATAATTCCAAATTGTAATATCAATATTTACATTATCTATTTAACTTCATATCTTATCCAGACTTCTTATTTTATCCAAATTATATTTCTTGCTTATTAAAATTTTATTGCCTTTCATAAACATACAAGACACAAAACATAAACAAAACTAAAACATTTTTTCTGAAGGCTGCCTGATCCCGGGTTGAAACTCTTCACACAGACACAAATTCAAACATCATATTCACTTTATATATCCTTCCATATCTTATTATCATTTTCTTTTTTTTTTTTTTATAAACCAATTTTATCAATTTTACAAAAACAGTGCCCAAACAATCAAGGCATAACAGCTTATAAATTCTTTTCTAAAAATAATAATAATAATAATTAAAGAAGAAAACCAATAGAACATAATGATTCCAAATTATAATATCAATATTTACTTTATCTTTTTAACTTCATATCTTATCCCAGCTTCTCCTTTCCATCCAAATTATTTCTTGTTAATTAAAATTTTATTGCCTTTTATCAATATACAAAAAAAAAAACATAACAAAACCTTTATATATCCTTCCATATCTTATTACCATTTTCAATAACATTCTTTGTCTGTTCTATTTCCAATATCCATTCATCTTTTTTCTTTTACTATACTTCTCCTATACACTAACTGGAGTGACGCCTTTAACTCATTACCCTAAACTTAAAAGTACTTCATATAACACTTAATTTATCTTGGGATTCTTTTTAGTAGATTCTAAAATTACACAATAAATTTTATACTCTAAATACACATATAAAAACACAATCTTATATACTTTCCAGAATCCCCCTTTTATCCTTAATTATTGTCTCTGAATAAACTTTTTTTCTTTAGATCTTGCTTCCCACCATTAAGGCTTCTCCTTCCCCCCTTTCTCTCTTGCTTATTCTTCTCCTTGCCCTTTTTACCCCTTTGTCTCCCCTCCTCCCTTTTCTTACTCCTTTTCTTTTGCTTTCTAACCTTGCATCCACCTTTCCTCTCATTTTTCTCTTTTTTGGTTGCTTTTTCAAATCTTAAAATCCCCCTTTTCTTATCCTCTTTCTCATCCTCCCCGGAAAAAACCCATTGTTCATCAAAGATGGCCTCTTGCTCCTCTTCTTCTTTGTCCCAGTCATTCTGCTGCATAATCAATTTTTCATAAGTACATTTCATAAGTACGCCATTTCTAAAAATTGAAATAAAGTGCCCAAAGTATCTTTTCCATCTTGTTCTTCCTTTTTATATTTTTTATTTTTGATATTCAGTCTTTAGTTCATCCACAAGCGATGCCATCCTGAAAAGAGAAACTTTCCCCAAAACAACCACCCAAGTATTTTTAATCAAAAATAATTCAAAAAAAGTTCCAAAAGTTTATATTTTTCTTCTTTCTTCTATTTCTTTTTCTGGGGTTACTGTTTAATCAAAGAGGTCCAATTACCTTGTATCTTTCTTTGAGATTCTAGGCAATCTCCTCCTTTTTCCACTTCTGCTCCAATTTTTTTTCCTCTCCCTTTCCACTTGCAACATCAAATTTTAAATGATCAGAAATCCATACCTCTAATAAGGGTTTTCCAATTTCTTAAATTTTTAAGTCCAATGTCCAAGAACTCTTTTGTCCCTTAACTTCAACTTTCAGAATAATTCACGTTCAGTGCCCAAACAAATTTCAAATCTTCATCTGCTGTTTCCATGGGGTGAGAGAGTGAAGAAAAAAAAGGTCCCTTTAACAGCTTCTCCGCCGCTTTTGATCTTCTTAGGGATACAATGTATCCTCCAGCAATTCAGACAGCTCAATTCCAACAAATTTAAAAGATGTTGATTGACCCGGCTCAGCCAGCACTTTCACTTTTCTTGCTTCCTCCTGCACAATCTTACCCGGTTGCTGGCTTCTTCATGGCGGCCATTGCTGACCGCTGCTCCACCACCTTGGGAAAAAGGGGTTTTTCCAGACGAGGAGGGGGTCTGTGGCACCCCCAACCCCCTGTCCGGCTCCCCTCTCTCTTCGGCTGTCCCTACAGGGCAGCCATATCCCCCTGACCCATTTGGATCGGGGGTACCTCGGCGGCAAGCGCAGCAGGAATCGCGAACGGTCGTGAATTCCTGCTGCCACGAAGCCACACGGAACCGGAAACCCCAAAACTTTCACTTCTTATCTTCCTCCTGCACGTTCTTTTCCGGTTGAGTTCTTATTTGAGGTGGCCATTTCTGACCACCGCTCCTACCGCCTTTGGGAAAGGGAGTAATGGCCAGCTGAGGAGGAGAGATGCGGCTCTCCTCGACCCTGCTGGTGGTCTCCCCCCTCTTCACCACCTCTACTGGATGGCTTAGCCCCGAAACCAGCCAGCTCGGGGTGCTCCAGCGGCAAGGCCAGACAGAAACTACGCATGATCGCGGATTGTCTGTCGCCAAAGCCTTTCAAACCAGAACAAAAAAAGAAATTCTTAATTAACTTACAACAGAACACAGAGTCAATCAAAAAGTGATATTGAATTAAGCCTGACAGTATTTCTATAAATTACTGCAGACTTTTTCAAGAAATTGTTAAATTTAATTAATGAGATACAATTACAATGAATCTTATATGTCATGAAAAGGAGCCTTCATCTCTTTGATTTATAAAGGAAGGAAAAGATCTAACCCATTCTGAACCATAGACTTATCACTTTACTGATTGTGGATTATAAGGTTTTTCAATAATTTTTGCTGAGTCTAAATAGTCATTTATTTATTATTATGATATTTGTGCCACTATCCAAAGTGAGTCTAGGTGGCTTTTAGCTGAAATGATACATTTTGACTAGACGGATTTATCTCAAAGAAATATATGTGGAATATTATATATAATCAGAAAAATTAAAATTAGCCATATTTCTTGATGCTAACCAAAATTCTGACAGTGTTTAGGCTTTTATATTTGCAGTTTTGGAAAAAATGGATATGGACAATTCTCTTATGTTCATATAACATTTATAAAAAAAAAAGCAGCCAAAATGGAAGTAAAGATTCTTATTTTAAAGCAATATATTATATCAAAGGGGACAAGGATGATCTCCTATCTTTACTGGCATGAGAACCATATCCTACTAACTATGCTAAGAGAGCAAAATTTCAAGAAAATAAACTATAAAAGAATACAAATTAAAATTTAGCATTTGCTAATGATATTGTATTTAAATTGCTTATGGTTCAGTGTCAAGTTACCAGATCAATAAAGAGAAAAGTCAAATATTGATAAGGAATTTGACAGTGGAAGAAACTGGAAGGGAGATCTAGTCCAACTCACCACTCAGACAGAAATATCTATACCATTTCAGATAAATGGTAATCCAATCTCTTCTTAACAACTTCCAGTGTTGGAGCATTCACAATTTCTGGAGGCAAGTTGTTCTGCTCATTAATTGTTCTGTCAGGAAATTTCTCCTTAGTTCTAGGTTGCTTTTCTCTTTGATTAATTTCCATCCATTGCTTCTTGTCATGCCTTCAGGTGCTTTGGAGAATAGCTTGACTCCCTCTTCTTTGTGGCAAACCCTGATATATTGGAACACTGCTATCATGTTACCCTAGTCCTTCTTTTTATTAAACTAGACATACCCAATTCCAGCAAATGTTCTTTGTAAGTTTTAGCCTCCAGTCCCCTAATTATCTTTGTTGCTTTTCTCTGCATTCTTTCTAGAATCTCAACATCTTTTTTACATTGTGTTGACCAAAACTGGTCACAGTATTTCAAGTGTGATCTCACCAAGGCATTACAAAGTGGTATTAACACTTCAAGTGATTTTGATTCTATCCAGTGGACTGCTGGATGGTCAGTGAGGTACTGGTGAGCCCCTAGCTGTGATTTCTGCCTGGGCCTGCCCACTCGCCCTTGTTCTATGCTTTCCCTAAATGACTAATTTTCCCTCCACCCAGGCGACTTCTGAGCTGCCCTGCTGTACTCACTGGAGCTGCCTGAGTCAATTAGCTGCCTGTTTGAAACTGTGTTTTACGAAACTGCAGCCCATCTCTGATTTTACCCCTCTGTTAATGCAGCCTAGAACTGTGTTGGCTATTTTGTGTGCAGTGTGCTAGTGCACACTGCACTAGGACTCCAAGATTCCTCTTACAGTTACTACTATTGAGGCAGGTACCACCTGTATTATACCTGTGCATTTGGTTTTTCTTGCCCAAATATAGAATCTTACTTTTTTCACTATTGAATTTCATTTTGTTAGATAGTGCCCAATGTTCAAATTTGTCAAAATCCTAATGTATTTTAAGCCTATCTTCTGGTGTTGGCTATTCCTGCCAGCTTGTGTCATCTGCAAATTTGATGAGTTTCCCATCTATCCCCTTGTCAAATCATCGATTAAGATGTTGAAGAATACTGAACCTAAAACAAAGCCTTGGGGACCCCACTGCATACTTCCCTCCATGTAAATGCAGTCTCATTGAGGACGACACATTGACTGTGGTTGGTCAGCCAGTTACGAATCCATCTGATGGTGATACTATCTACAGTCTCACATTTTTCTATCTTATCTAATAGTAGGTCATGGTCTACTTTATCAAATGCCTTATTGAAGTCCAAGTAAATCATATTCACAACATTCCTCTAGTTAACTAATTTTGTCATTTTGTAAAAGAATGCATTAATATTTGTCCGGCATGATATGTTTTTGACAAACCAATTTTGGCTTTTGGTTATGACTTTGTTTGGCTCTAGGTGTTCGCTGATTTGTTGCTTATGTTTTCCAGAATCTTCCCAGGTATTGAGGTCAAGCTGATAGGTGTGTTGTTTCCTAGATCTATTTTTGTTTTCCTTTCTTGAAAATGGGAACTACATCAACTTTTTTCCAGTCCTCTGGTAGTTCCCTGGTGCTCTAGATCTTTGAAAGTATGTAATGCATATATCAAACAACAGGTTTTAATGTTGAAGTTATGTATGCTATCCAATGAATCTAATTAGATAGGATACTTCACTGGCTTTTATTTTATTTTTCTTTATTTTTTAAAATTTCTTAACTATTCATCTCCTTCAAAGACAGACTCTAAGCAATAAAATGTTAAAATATAAAATAGTATGTATAAAAGTTTAAAATGTAAAGAGGAGGCAAGGGATTAAATTAGCTAGAAGATGAAGAAAGGGTTTCCAGGCAATTAATCAGTCTCATGGCTGCCTGCTCCCCTGGGCTCCCCATATGAGGCCCAATAACCATGTTTTAAATTCCTTTTTGGAAGGCAGAAGAGTGAAAGCCTGCCTCACCTTCAGAGCAAGAATATTCCATAGGTTGGGGAAGAGAGGAAACAGCAGAGGAAGCAAACTGGCACCCAATGTCGCTTGCAAAGCAGGGTTAAATGCGCTCTTCTCTGGGTGCCTAAAATTTGCTGTGCAACCACATTTTATACAAGCTGAATATTCTGGATATTTTTCAAGGATAGCCCCATGTAGAACATGTTGCAATAAGTCAAATGGGAGAAGACTAGGGCATGAGTGACTGAGAAGAGAACTTTTTTATCCAGAAAAACTGATGCAAAATATACCTGTTTTACAAGCTGGAACCATGAGTGCAGGAGCACCAGATCTGTCTGAGGTAGTGCAACCTCCTTCACAGCCACCCCATTTTACTAGGGTCCACCTGAAGTCTCTTGTTCCCCATTCAGGCATCCGTAGCCTTCAGACACTGCACAATAATATCCATAGTTTCACTCACTTCATCCGGGATGAAGATATGTAACTGGATATCATCCGCTTACTGTGATACCTCACCCCTAGTGACAAATGATCTCACCTGTTGGTTTCATGTAAATGTTAAAAAGGAGTGGAGACAGCCGCAAGCCCTAAGGGATCCCACAAAGCAGGGACCAAAACAGGGGTGGGATTCAAATTTTTAACAACTGGTTCTGTGGGCATGGCTTAGGTGGTGGGCGTGGTTTGGTGGTCATGTGACTGGGTGGACATGGCTTGGTGGTCATGTTATTGGCTGGGTGTGGCCAACTCAATATCACTTACATCGAGGCACGCATCTCCTCGCCTGGCTTCTCAAGACTGTGGGGATGCTGCAACAGTCGTAAGTGTGAAAAATGGTAATAATTCACTTTTTTCAGTGCCGTTGTAACTTTGAATGGTCATTCCACACAAGCAAAGTACCAGCAAAGGAGGGGGAAAAAAACTCCAGAGAAATTCCTGAGACAGGAAGTCTAGTCCGGCCAAGAATGTAATAAGGGTTAACGGAGAGGCAGTTTCTGTAAGCAACACCAGAATGTTTCCTTCCTGCCTTCTTTACAGGATTAGACCAGTAATTTCTTCTAACAAGCAGTTCTCTGAACTGCTTAGAATGTTAACAACCGGTTCTACCGAATAGATGCGAACTGGTAGAATCCCATCCCTGGACCAAAAGCTTTTGCTCCCTATCAACATCAATTGGAACCAACCTCAGACGAAGGAATGAACCTACACAGAACTGTGCAGATCAGCAATCAAGTAAACAATACTCCAATCAAGAAATTGCCAAAGAATCTAACAGCAAACAGCCCAACCAAAGAATCTCTTAAGATCTCCCTCACCAACACTGATAGGGCAAGCCACTAGAATATAAACTGACAGCACACAACAGTCCTTACTGATGGTGTTATCTAGGGTAATGAAACATCTGCAAGAAAACAAGCAAGTTCAGAGAGCACCAAGACCCCTCATTTTAAAAATAATTTTGAATAACTGTTTTAGTTCTTGCATAAAAATGAACATGTCACGCTGCTATTCACTAAAACAATCTCTCTTTTTTCACTTCTATCTTCCAAAAAGATGTGCTGATTTAACAAGTAATTAAAATTAAAACACCCCTTACAACTTTTTTTCTGGCTCATGTGGAAAACTTACAATGAATGGAAAGAATATTCTTGCTCTTGTCTTCCAATTCACTTTCAAAATATTTATCAAATGCCCCCTATACTGACTGAAACTCTAGAAATAACTTCTGGGATGCATAATGATTCTTTTCAAGATGCCCAAGGTGCTTACATTACTTGAAAAATAATTATATATTGTGTCTAGTATGTTAAAGTTATAAACTAATGATCTAATTCATTCATTCAAAAAATAGGGATGTTATCTGCAAATAAAGGCACAAAGGAGCAAGACACTTCTTCCAACATTTACCTAATAACTTCTTTACTTGGCTTTTTGGATTTCTTGGTAGTCTCTACATGCACAGGAACAACTTCGGGCACTGGATCTTCAACAGCTGGATCTTCATCGCCCAAAAGAGCTGCCTGCTGAGAAAAATCCATGTCCTGCATAAACGACATGCTGCGCTTCAAAGCTAACAGCCGTTCCTAGAATTAGAAAGGACAGAGCAGCAGGGACTTTACACCTTTCCCTCATAGCGAAGATGCTATGATGATGGGATGGGATGGGAATGGCCATGGCTTTGCACCTAAGAACTACATCTTCAATGAGGATGCAAGGTGATTCAATCATGAGCAGCATGACACCGGAACACCTGCAACCTATTTTAGAAGGGAAAGCATACATACAAATGGCCACCTACCTGTACACAATCTTCATACAAGATAATCAATTGTTCAGTTTGAAAGTCATTTTTTTATAATTTTGAAAAATAGTATTATATAATAAGTACGTTACACAAATCCATCTTTCACTCATTTTATATAAACATTTACATTATGCTATCCAATAGGTGAAAGAATAGGTATTGTATTTAGGAATTCATTAAATATATAGTCAAACAGTGTTAAAATAAAGAGTATGTATGCATTTCTTCCAATATTTTATTGGAAAGAAAAATAAAAATAGCAAAATGCTTAATATTCTAGAATAGTTCCAAATTTATTTAAATAAGACAATGCTTATTTCTTCAGTGAAAGCTTCAATTTAAAATTTTTATCTTGATCAAACAAATCTTAAAGAGTAGTATTAACTTTAAAAAAGATGTATAATGGAAATGCCAATAAGACCTTTAGTAAACCAAACAGTCTGAGAAACCAACACTAAGAGGAAATTCAATGTCCTTAAATTTCCAGTTTTATTTTATAAAGACATAGTCTGCCCTTTAGAGCTATAAATATTTAATCAACAGTAGAGTACTTTATTTAAAGTAAAGTTAAATGTTTAAGAGCATATGGAAGTATGAATGCAGCATATCAGCAATTGTTGTTATTAAGTCAGATAGACACATGCTGCATTCACATACTGGTTCACCTGAATCTCCTTTTTGAAACTAAATCTAAATTGGAAGTATAAAATAATGTTGTATTGTGATCCTCTACAAAGGTTAATCGATATTTTTGGTCCCAATATGTTCTCTGTTGTAGTTGTCTTACTTTGCTCATCATCTTAAAGCCAGCATGGAGAATCTTTTTAGCCAGTTTGTAATACACGGTATCTGGTCTGTTGTAAGTCATTGCATTGTCACACATCAGTTTAAAATCTGCCTGGAAAACAAACATAATTATTGCTATATTTTCAAAAACTGTTTATGTTCTAAGAAATTCAATTTCAGTAGAATCTTACAATGTAAAAAGGCAGGGAAAACTCTGGCAGGCTCCACACAGCAGCTGAAAATCCACACTTATAGGAATGTCAACATGATTTTCAGCTCTTGAAAAACAGAAACACTCCTGTGCTCCCAAGGTCCCTCTCACCCACTGAGGGACTCCACACTCCTTACTGTGCTGCCTCCTGCTCTCTACTTGGATTTCAGCTCTCTCTCATCTCCAGTGGCTATTTGACAGAGCTGCCTGCAAAAGGACCGCAGTTTCCATCTTTAATAGGCAGCTCTTTCAGATAGAATGAGAGGGAGCTCTCTCAGCATGTGTAACCAGTATGCAACTTTCCCTACTAACTTAGAATTAAAAGAACTTTATTGTCATTGTACAAGTACAACAAAACTGTGGATGCACCCCAGCAACTGTTCACAATGAAGTGATCACATGACCATGGGACATTGCAATCTTCATAAACATGAGTCAGTTACCAAATGTCCGAATGTTGATCCCATGACCATGGGAATGCTGCAATGGTCATAAATGTGAAAAATGGTCATTTTCAGTGCTGTTATAACTTTGAATGGTCACTAAATGAATTGTTTTAAGTCTAGGACTACTGTACGTGTACAAAAAATTCCAACAAGGGAGAAAAATGGAGAATGGTTGAAGAAACAATGTGATTACATTAAAAAATTTAATGAAGATCTGAAACCTAGAAAGGATATATATAAAACAATGGAAACAGGACAGGTTACAAATATATCTGTCTGTCTGTCTGTCTGTCTGTCTCTCTCTCTCTTTGGTTATTTGAGTTTTCTCCCGCATAAAATTGGAAGTATCTAGGCAACGTTTCGATGAAGTCTCATTCATCATCTTCAGACTTGTGTCTTCGGCTTTGTGCTTCTCAGAGTAATGTGAGCTTGCAGCTGCTTCTTCCTTTTAACTGCTAGTGGGGGTGTGACTTGATTGGGTGGGGGCTTGACTATGTTCTCATTGGGTGGGGATGTGTTCTCATTGGTTGGGGGTTTGGCTGTGTTCTGATTGGCTGGGGATGTGTTCTGTTCAGGTGGGGGCTTGTGCTCAGGTTAGTTTTAGTTGCTGGGGGATTTGAGCTGGTGAGCTGTGATCCTGCTGTTTGGCTTCGCGTTCGTGGTCATGCCGCATCTTCACGGTGGGCGTCAGTTTGCTTCATGTATGGGTCGGAGGGGTTTGAAGCGGGTAGTGATGCAGCTGCGGTATGGCTTCTGGTCTGTGGTCATGTCTCATCTTCTGTGTGGGTGTGAGTCTGCTTTCTACCTGGAAGTGTGGTGGTAGCATCTTGTGTGACCCTCGTGGGTCTGGGTCTGGTGTCATTCTTCATGTTAGGAACTCGTCTGTTCATGAGGATGGGTTTCCAAATGGCTGGTAGGCAGGAGGTGTCATCTCGTTTATTCATGCTGTGTGGGCGTTTTTCTATCTCTATGGCTTCTCTGATTATTCTGTTGTTGAAGTGTTTGGTTTTGGCGATAGTTCTGGTATTTTTAAAATCAATCTCATGTCCTGTGGCTTTGAGGTGTTGGACCAGGGAAGAGGTCGGTTCTTCTTTTTTGATTGAGTTCTTGTGTTCTTCAATGCGTGCACTTATTCTTCTGTTAGTTTGTCCAATGTATGTGGTGGGACAAGGGATTTTGTATACTCCTTGGTTTTCTAACTCGATTTTGTCTTTAGGACCTATTTATACGTATGGTATTCAGTTTTGTTTGGGTATTTTCCTACGTCATTATAGTTCTGTTTTTAAAGTTGTAGCAACGTTTCGTCAGAATCTCAACTGCCATCATCAGGCTTGTGTATTGTGTTCGTCTGTGAGTCAGGCTTTCACAGCTGTTTCTGTTTTAAATTTAAATATGAAGTCTCCTGCGCATCATGCCCTGCCACATACATTGGACAGACCAATAGAAGAATAAGTACCCGCCTGGATGAACACAAAAATGCAGTAAAAAAGCTTCCTCACTAGTCCAACACATGAAAGCCACAGGCCATAGCATCAACTTCAATGGCACCAAAACTCTAGCCACTATAGCAAACCCCAGCTACAGAATCATCAGAGAAGCCATAGAGACTGAGAAAAGACCTGAAAGCATGAATAGAAGAGATGACTCCACCAGACTGTCAATTATCTGGAAGCCTGCACTCACAAACAAAAAATCTCCACACCACAAGCCAAGCAAATACCTGGGCACAAACAGACCCCCCCCCGGATACCTCCAGCTGAAACACACCCCAACCAGGCACCCAGATGAAACCTAGCTTCCTAACAAATGATAGCCGTCTGTTTACCCAAAGCCAAGCCGCACTAAAAGCCTCCAATACAGGAAACACAATGCTGCCAGCCAAACAAGGCAAAAAAAGCTACAAAACAGACAGAAGATATTAGAAACACCAATCAAGCAGAACACAGTAAACTCCAAGACCAATAAACACAGTCTAAGATTCCCAACCAATCAGGATGAAGAAAAAACTATTCTGGCACAGCAGTAGGCTAGCCCCAAATTTAAAACAGAAATGGCTGTGAAAGCCTGACTCACAGACGAACACTATACAGAAGCCTGATGATGGCAGATGAGATTCTGCCAAAACGTTGCTACAACTTTAAAAGCCCACAACTATAATGACGTGGGTAAATACCCGAACAAAACTGAATACCATACACACACACACACACACACACACACACACACACACAAAGAGCCTAGAACAACATGGGGATGTCACAAATACAAAGTTCAAAATGAGCTGATGTTAATTAGATATTGAGAATAATCAAAAAAATTTCTTTAAATATGTTGAAGAGAAAGCAACCAATAAACCAGTTATTCAAAGAGGACAAAATGCTAATGGTTAAGAAAAGAAGATAGTTATTCAATTCTTATTTTCATATCTTCTCAAAATTTCATTCCATCAGGAAACTGAAAGACAAGACTGCAGCTTGAGATTTACAGAAATATACAGTAGGATATATATATTAATATAACATATAATACAAAACAAAACATTGTTATGGAGGCTAAAACATATGAAGGAAGCTAAAACATGAACAGTTGCAGAAATGGGTATCTCTAGTATAATGAAAAAAAGACTAGGGGTGACATGATAGCAATATTCCAATAACTGAGCAGCTGCCACAAAGAAAAGAGGGTCAACCTATTTTTGAAAGCACCAGAATAAAAGACAATAAATAATGGACAGAAACTAATCAAGGAGAGAAGCAATCTAAAATTAAGGATAAATTTCCTAACAGCGGGAACATTTATTTATTTAATTTATATTGCCGCCTATTCACCCATGGCAACGTGAGGCGGCTTACACAATGTAATACCATATTTAAAACAAAAAAATAAAAAACAAAAAACAATAAAAACTAACAAAAAGTATGAAATACATTAGTAAAGAACAATAGAACAAAATTTAGATTTTTTTTTTTTAAAGAAAAAAGGAAAACCAACTCCCATCCCCTGCCCTGACAACAGCAGATCACACTAGCCATTTGATGAGCTCCACCCTATCTGGACTCCCCAGGCCTGCTGTGAAAACCAGGTCTTTAGTGCCTTTTAGAAGAGTGCTAGATTCTAATCTTTGGGGGAATGATATTCCATAGAGAAGGAGCCACCAGGGAGAAGGCCCTTCTTCTGGGTACCATCAAGCGTATCTCCCTCAGGGGTGGGACTCGCAACATTCCCTGTCTCCTCGTTCTAATGGGTCAGGAAAAAGAGACTGTATAGCTATTTGTCTGGAATAGTATAAGGTCTCCTTCTTGAGCAGAGGGTTGGATTCTTCCGATTCTGAAATTCAGAATATTCTATTCTATTCTATTCTATTCTATTCTATTCTATTCTATTCTATTCTATTCTACTCTATTCTATTCCATTCTATTCCTGTATAATATAATTGATGATCTGTCACATCTTTGGCATTTGAAAAATCTGAAGTATTAGATACTTAGATGACAGCAACTATTGTTCCTATAGTCAAAAGAAAAGGTTAGGGTTCATTCTTTTAACACACACACATACACACACTTTTAAAACTTTTTCCTATCTTATTTTTAAATTTTTATGCCAATATCATGGTTTTTTAAAAAAACAAATACATTATATATGTAATATTTAAATATTAAATTGAGACTCTATGTCTGTGAGAAACACTAGAAAATATGATAAATATTTAAACATCAGGACAATATTGATAAATGGACCAAAATAAAATTTCTGGATGAAGTTGATCTTAATGTAAAAACTTGTGAGAATTCAGACACATATTAGCATATATAAAGTAATTAAAAGCAGATATTGCTTATCTACAGAAGACTCATTTAATGCAAATGGATACATGTATGTTAATAAAGGATTGGTAAGACAGGTTTATCTCACATAAGCTAAAAGTGTAGTCATTTTGGTTTTAAAGCAATTCCAAATTGATGCCATCACTTGAGACTTTCAAGAAGAGACTGGACTGCGATTTGTCAGAAATGGTGTAGGGTCTCCTGCTTGGATGGGGGGTTGGACTAGATGACCTACAAGGTCCCTTCCAACTCTGATTATCTGTTATCTGATGTACAATTATTACTGATGTAAATGGCCTTATTTAATTTTATGTGCTAATATAGCAGAGACTGTAATAGCTATGCTTAATGTTTATGGATCTAATCTGGATTCCCTTATTATGTTATATGAATGTTCTCAATATTTGAATAAGTATATTAATGATAAGTGATAAGAGAAAAAGAGTTTAGTGAAATATTGGTTCTCAAACTTCATAGAAATATGCTAGCATGAAAAAACAATTATGAATAAGGGAAACAATATTTATTCAGAAGAACTGAATTTAATAGACTATTGGAGTTTGATGCATCAAACTAAAAAGAATATACACTTAATTCACTTATATATCAGAATTTTTTTTTGACCTGACTATTAGCCCTAACCTGACAAGGTTGTCTACTCTTCGCTTTTTAATATTTGTATGAAACCGTTGGCTTGTGCTATTAAATAATAGAGGGATCTACAGAATAGTATATATTTAAATTGAACACAAATTTTATTTGCAAATATACTTTCATTTCTAAACTTCAATATTGATGTAAAAGATAGATTAAAATAGCAGAATATTCTATTAACTTATATCAGAACTATCAGTAAAAATTTAATTACTCATCCATTCAAGGAATATCAATGTTATTTCTTAGAGTTTACTTTTTCTCTGAAAAAAAGACAGCCAAAGAAGGGGGAGGAGGAGGAAGCGGCAAGTTTGTTTAGAGAATGATTTGATTGAAAAAGAAGAAAAAATATGAAATATAGGTTTTATTTTGGCAAAAGCAGAAAAAAAGCTGGAAAGGAGATGCTTCGAAAAACCAAATAATAAGAAAACCTATTTCATTTTACTTTTGTCTTATTACCTATTACATTTTATTTTTGTCTTATTAATATTTTTAGAAAAAAAATAAGCAATTTGCCAAGGAATTTATAGGGCATATCTGAAAAAATAGTAAAAAATGAAGGTGCCAAGTTACAAGAAGACTGCTAGAAAAAATAACCTTTTATAAACTTAAAATAAACTTTTATAATTTATAAAATGCATATACATAGGGCAAATAGCAATATAATTCATTGAATACACTGAATGGCTTTGACTTTTTAGGTATAAGTTGAAGCATATTCCTGTAGAATACAAAGATTACTATGTATAACCTGGAACCTTATCTCTGTTACAGAAAAAAATAAAAATTAATATTGGGTTAATAAGTCTTCATTAATTTACCTTGAATTCTGTTACTGACTTGTACTCATTTGCTGCAATTTTTTCTTTCATGGTAGCAAAATCCATAGGATGTTTTATTATCATGGAATAGCCAGGAGCAATAGCATCCGTAACTGGAAAAGCAAAAAAACCATGAGGATCCTTCCTAAAAAAAAAAAAAAAAAAGCACAGCGCGTTATATTTGGGTATAATATTGCCATACTATGTTAATGATATCAATTAACAAATTTTTGCAATATGCAACATCTGAAGGCAAAGCCAAGGAATGGAAAACATAAAAGAACTGAAATACAATCCCTAACCCATCAAAGCACCAAAAATCTTAGAACATCTATCACAAGTAAATATCTGAGCAAATGGGCGTTGGTACTTACCTGATACGCCCTTTCTCGTCGAGCTGCGTAGAGCATCCAGAGTGGGAGGTGCTCCAGTCTCCACTCTTACAGGCTGAGCTATAATTGAGGAATGCTCCTCCTCCTCCATGTGACTCCTCCGTAGCATTCCCCAGTTTTACGAAGACGAGAAGACAAACAACTATCATCTCCTCTGAACTATTGTAGCAACTCACAACTACTTAACTGTTTGAATAGTTGGCCGAAACAGGATACCCCACCAGACGGACAATTTAGGGTGGGGCTGGATGCTCTACGCAGCTCAACGAGAAAGGGCGTATCAGGTAAGCACCAACACCCATTCTCCATAGAGCTGCTACGAGCATCCAGAGTAGGACATACCAAAGCATGGCCTGTTCTACAGGGGGGGGGGACTCCGTCTGGTTCAGAATATCCTCTGGATGTCTTGTCACTTGTGGAGGACTCCCCTGACAAAGGACGCTTCTGCTGAAGCAAACACATCAATTTTTATAATGACGAATAAAGGTGACGGATACACCTAGGTGGCCGCTCGAGAGATACCATGTATCGATGCCTGGGTAACCCGAGCTGCCGAGGTAGCCGCACTCCTTGTAGAGTGTGTGGTTATTCCACTGAGAACAGGAAGCGCCTGAGTTAGATAGGCCTTGGAGATTGTAGCTCTGATCCAACGGCCTACAGTAGACAGGGATACTTTGAAACCCAGCATCTTTGGTTGGAATGACAGGAACAATGATTCTGACTTCCAGAAAGGATGAGTGCGATTGATATAAATACGCTATGCATGTTTGACATAGAGGAAATGCCACTGCCTTTCCCTCTCTGGAGAAGGCCTGGGGCAAAAGTTAGGAAGAATGAGTTCCTGTGATCTGCGAAAGGCTGAGTTAACCTTGAGCAGGAAGGAAGGGTCTGGTCGCAGGACCATCCGATCAACGTGGAAAACGCAGAGATCCTTTCGAACGGACAGAGCTGCTATTTCAGATATCCACCATACAGATGTAACTGCTACGAGAAACATTTACCTTGAACGTAAGGAATTACAGTGATGCCTCTCTTAGGGGTTCGAGAGGAGGTTTAGTCAGTGCCGTGAGAACCCTGTTAAGGTCCCAGGTTGGATATCTGTGAATTACTGGAGGATGCAAATTGGTGGCTCCTCTAAGGAATGCCCGGATACAAGGGTGGTGGGTCATGGGAGTCACCAGAAATGACAGTTGATAAGGCTGCCACCTGCCTTCGCAAAGTATTGAGGGAGAGGCCCCTGTCAAGTCCTTCTTGCAAGAAGGCCAAAATTTGAGCAACCACTAGGGAAAGCAGATTAATGCGTGATTTATGGCCCCATTTACAGAAAGTGCTCCAGGTAGCAATAAATAAGCGGGTAGTCAAAGGCCATCTCGCTGCCAAGATGGTCCCAATGACTTGATTGGAAATGCCCTCCTTTCTTAGACGGTCCCACTCAACCTCCAGAGGGCTAACTGAAGCCACTGAGGATTCAGATGCTGAAGGTGTCCCTGGGATAGCGAGATCCTGTCCAGTGGGATCCTCCAGGGAGGGGGCCACTGACAGGTTGCGAGGTCTGCAAAACCACGGTCTCCTGGGCCAGTACGGGGTAAGCAGGAGGAGTTCCGCCCTCTCGTGGATCAGCTTTTGGATCACTTTGGGAATTAACGGTAGTGGGAGAAATGTGTATATGAGCCCGGTGGGCCAGGGACAACGTAGGGCATTGTGATTCTCTGCCCCTTTGGTGGGGTACCTCGAGAAGAATCTCAGAATCTGATTGTTGATCGGAGATGCGAATAGGTCCACTGGGGGGTGGCTTAATATCGCTGAGGCCTCCTTGAACAGGGAGGGATGTAGGCGCCATTCTGCCTGGTCTAATGTGGCCCTGCTCAACCAGTCTGCCTGGACGTTTGAGACCGCCGAAATGTGTTCTGCCCTGATGGACAATAGGCTGGTCTCTGCCCAGCGACAGAGACACTCGGCCTCCCTCATGAGATGGATGGAATGTATGCCCCTCTGTTGGTTGATATGAGCCTTGGTCGTAATGTTGTCTGTCAGGACCAGTACGTGGCGCCCGCATACTTGAGGAAGGAAGTGCATAGGGCCAGGTATACTGTGTGAAGCTCCCGCCAGTTTATACTGCACCATTGCTCAGTTGCTGACCAGGTGCCCTGAGCTGAGCGGGAATGGGTATGGGCCCCCCATCCGGATAGGCTGGTGTCTGTTGTGAGAGTGACCCTTTGGGCTCCTGAAGAGATGTCTCTTGTTGATCGTGAGTCTGGTCCACTAAGGAAGCGATGCGAGAACCCTTGGGGGAACCTTCGCCACGGCTCTTGAATTGCTCCTTCCGGAACACTGATATGGCAGCAGGAACCACTGCAGAGATTTGGTATGCAAACGGGCCCGGGGAACAATGGATATGCATGAGACTAATTGCCAAGTAATTTTGATAGATCCAGTAATGACGCCTTTCTCGTTCGTCTGATCCCCCTGACTGATTTTGAATGAGGACTCTTACAGGGGAAAAGCAGGCCCTTTCTTTAACTGGGTCAATCATTGCCTCTAGGTGTGCTATTCGGGAAGAGGGAGAAAGTTGACTCTTCCCCAATTTACTAGGAGGCCATGGAACTGAACAGCTGAGAGGGTAGTTCTGGTATCCCTTACGGCTTAGCATTTGGAAGGAGAGAGGATGAGAATATCAGCCAGGTAACAATGAGTACGTATAGGGAAAGTTCTAAGGTGAGCCGCTAGGGCTGCCAGGGCCTTGGTAAAGGTCCTTGGAGCCGAGACTAGCCCAAAGGAAAGGGCCACGTACTGAAAGTGTTGACTGTTGTAGCAAAAAAACAAAAAACAGAATGTTGACAAAGGAGGGGGAATGGGGATGTGTAGGTATGTTTCTGAGAGATCAAAGGAAGTGAGCCAGTCTCCCTTTCTGATGCCCTGAAGAACAGACTGAAGAGTATGCATCTTAACTTATGCCGAACAATGTAACAATTAGACCTTTTCAAATCTAAAGTGGGTCTCCAACGTCTGGAGTGATTAGGAACTATGAAGAGGTGGCAGTAAAACTTCCTTCCCCACTGCAAGGGCGGGACGGGCTGTATGGCCCTGATTTCGGTAGGGTGTTTGATAGCGGCTTCTATCAGAGCACACTTGGTGCGGTCCTTGGAAAGGGGGGAAACCATGAATGCTCCGGAGGGGGGGATTGAAACTCCAGGGAGAGGCCAAATTAGATGGTGTCCCTAACCCAGACATCAGAAGTGGATGATTCCCATTGGTCAGCAAAATATTTGAGGCGCCCACCAATGGAATAGGGAGTTAGGGGTTTATCTGGGGCGCCGGGACAGCCTACTTCCTGCGCCCCGAAAGCGTGTCCTGTAGATGGCCCCTCTCCTTTCCCTGTCACCCATGTCGGATCGGTCCTGGGAAGCCAGCCGAAAGGACAGGGTTCTCTGAAGCCTGGGGGAGAAGGGAATCTGGTAGGGGTGCGCAAAGAGCCCCTCGAAAGGGCTGGGACACTCTGAGCTCTGGTCGCGAAAAAAAATAGAAGATATTTCTTTTTGTTCCAGCTTCCCATTAACGAGAGTTCCAGGGTCTGACCAAATAGTTTGCCTCCTGAATGGGAGCCGAAGCCAATTTAGTTTTGTTTTTGACATCTGCTAGCCAATGTTTAGGCCAGAGCAGACGACGGGCTGTGACGTGTGAAGCGCTAGCCCGGGAGGAAAATCTAATGGGGTGGAAGGTAGCGTCAGATGCAAATTACGCTGCGGTCGTAAGCTTGGCCATATCCTGGTGTACCCTGATGTTAGACGGGGGGACATGCTGTTTCAACTGACAAAACCATCTAATGGAGGGTCAAGAAAAAAGGGGGATACGGCCGTGGCTGCTTGAATGGCCCAAGCATCGGATTGATGTGCACGGCGTAGCACCATCTCGGCTCGTTTGTCCTCTAGCTTTAGCGCTTCCAGGGCATCGGTTGGAGTAGAGAATGATGCTAACCCCACTATGGGATCGTCAACTTCAGGAATGCCTAACACGGAAGAAAACTCTGCATTGGGATGAAAAAATCTCCTGTCCTGACTGGAGGGGGCAGGGGGGAGGATCCTGAAGAATCCAACTGCTTGCTAGTAAATCGAAGAAAATGGGTGGTGTGGGATAACCTCAGCCTCCACCACCGGTTGCGTGAAAATAGAATTCTCTGGATCCAGAGGCTGCTGGGGAAGTATCGGAGGGTGACTGAGACATCAGACCCAATAATATTTTTCACCTTGAACAACAAAGACTTGAACAGATGAGGTTTGAACAGACCTACAAAGGCGGGCTGGTCAGGCGAAATACCCTCATCCTCTGACATTTCTCCTTCCATTGGTTCCACCTCTACGAGAGGTTCAGAGTAGTGTAAGGACCCCCTAACCGATTCTTCCTCTTCCCTGAAGGGTTCTAGACCCACTTCCTCTTCCTCCTGCGCCTCCTCCACTTCTGGAAAGGGAATCTCCCTCTGGGGAAATACCTGACCATGGTGAGGTTCCAGTCTGAGAAGGAATCTGCCAGAAACGGATTCGACCCCGGGAACTGTCGTTTGAAGGCCTGGTCTGGCCATCTGTTGGAGACCTTCAGCGATCCCCTGGCGGATGGCCAGCTGCATCCATTCTCTAATCCTGTCTGGATTAGGGTCTGTGGATGGTTCCTCTGGCTGCAGGCCAGCAGCAGTCGGTGTGAATGTAGCCTCAGGTGTCTGAGGCTTGGAGGCTCTGAGCGAGCGAGCTGAGCCTGGAAAGGAAGATTGTTCTGGCAGAGGGGAGGGTTGTGCGGAAACAGAAGGGATGGGAAGGTTAGGTACTGAGGTTACAGATTGAGAGTCCCTTGAGTGTTTGTCAAATTCCTTCTTCAAGGCTTTATGGCGCCTTAGGGCATCCCTTTGAGAAACCTTGGAGGACTCCTTGGCCTGCCTGTGCAAATGGTGCGTCTTTGATTTGGCCTTCAAAGAAGGACCTCTAGGATTGTCCTCTGCCATAATAAAAGATAAGGAATACAGAAAAAGATATTCAATGAGGCGGTTGGCACGCCTAGGAGTTCGACCTACAACAAAGGCCGGATGTCCTACAGTTGAACCGCGTCCCCCTTTTGAAAAAAAAATATTATTTTTTTTTAAATTTAATATTTATTTATTTATATTATTATTATTATTCTTTTGTTTGTAAGAGACCAATTAAGGTCTAAGAGAACCGTATTAATGAAAGAGATATGCCAGATTGAGATAGAAAAAAATGAATCAAAAAAGGCCAATGAGCCAAATGAATGCTGAGGCCAAAAAGTAAAATAGCAAGAAAATAAGGGATAGACCTCCTGAAACAGCCTCCCAACAACATGGGAAGTACTCCTTAAGCCTCGATCCTCGCCTCTGAGCAAGGCTGCGGGAATAGCCAACAATATCATACACAGGCAGTAGGGCTAGGAGCCATGATACCAGAGAAGTAGGCACTAAACAGGCCTTTTGGTGCTGCTATGGGCTTCCACAGTCACCGCAGCGCTAATCAAACAGGCAATATGGCGGCCGGCCACGAGGCATGCCCAAAATGGCGGCTAGGACCGTCGCAAGCTTTTCAGAGATGGAAACAACCACCTCGACTGAAAACAGCTTCAAAAACAAGCAACTGCAAGGGGCAGAAGGGAGGCAAGCTCACCTTCTTGCTAGGCGTTCTTGGGGGGAAGGAACAACCAAATGCTAAAAATAGCGTAAAGGAAAGCCGCTGTTTAAACACAGAGCCAGCTTCAGGCAGGGAGCGGGGGGGGGATAGCATGAAGGCTGTTAATCCCCCTTCCTCTTCCCCCTGAGAGGCGAAACGCTCCTTTAAGACAATATCAAGCAAGCCAAATGCGCAGGGACCAAAGGGAAAGAATAAGAAATCAAACCTGAAATAATTAGAATAATCCTGAAACGGCCAAGGAAGAGCTGCTAAAAGTCTGCCTGTCTCTGCACGAGGCTGAGCTAAAACTGGGGAACGCTACGGAGGAGTCATGTGGAGGAGGAGGAGCATTCCTCAATTATAGCTCAGCCTGTAAGAGCGGAGACTGGAGCACCTCCCACTCTGGATGCTCGTAGCAGCTCTATGGAGAAACAAATATTCAGCATATGCCAGTATTTCGCGCCGAGGTGTGCAAACATGTGACAAAACACTTCTTCTATTTTTGATCCTAATGAAAGCAGAAGAAAGCAAAAGAAAGCAAAAAGCAGAACTTTTAGTATTTATAAAATCCTCTCCATTCAGATTAAGGGCATAAATTAACCAACTGGAAATCTCTTTCAGGCAGTCTATTATTTTTAACTTCATAAACCCTCCTTCCCAGGACCACTACACCAAAAAGACATGCTTTCAACTCCCATTTTCCTTCTCTGATGATTTTTGAATCATATACAGCTCTATTTCAAGGTTTTTATTCCATTTTCCTTTGGACTGCTTTAATGATCTTGTGTTCCCCTGGAACAAACAAACTGCAGTAGCCAATGCTACTCCTCCTTTATCTACTCCTTTATCAGAAAATCGACTCCCCTTTCCTGAAGGAATGTGTATATATGTGGGGAAAGTATCCTAGAATCATAAAAGTGTAGAGTTGAAACCACAAGAATTATAAAGTCCAAGCTTTCCTAATGTATCAAAATCTTGAGAACCTGCCCATAAAATGGATAAGCTACAACCTTCTTAGAAAAACTGTTCTACTGTTGTATTGATCTAACAAAAATTTTCTTCATATTTAAATGAAATCTACATAGCTGCAACCTATTTCTGTGTCTACTTTCTATGTTGCAGAGTTCCTGACTTTCTTTCCTTTGACATCCTTCTGTATATATATAAACAATGTATTTTACTCTTTTCTCTAGAATGATATTTTCTGTTCTTTTATCTTTCCAGTAGAGTATATTCTGAAGTCTCTGTATTTGCATTTGTCATCCTCCTCTGAACTTATCCTAAATTACCAATATTTTGGGGGCATGTCCAGAATCATAACAGAACTCCAGATATGGTTTTACTAACGCGGAATAGAGGGAAATAAAGATTTCACACATTTCTCATGCAATGACTATAAGCCCAGAATGCGTAAATCTTTCTAGAAGCTGACTTACATTGCTTATTCATGTGAAGCTTGTTGGCAATGACCATAATCAAATCTTTTTCAAAGGAGTGTTTCTAAACTAAAAATCCCCCAACTTTTATGTATGCCACATATTTTCCCTTATCAAACTGTATAACTTAGATTTACCATGATTGAAAGATACCTTGTTACTCTTATCCAAGTCTTTCAACTTGTCCAGATTAGAATGCAATCTTCCCAGCTTGGTTAGACCTTCCATTTTGTGCATTCCATGAACTGATAAGTAGTCTACCAATTCCATTATCCAAGTTATTAATAAAAATATTGAATAGTATTGGCCCCAAGGGAGATCCATGTTGACTCTGAGTATACAGGTAGTCAGTTGTAACCCATTTTACTGTATAACCATTCAAACCATACTTTAGATATTTGGCAATGAAAGACCACCATACATTGTATTTGCTGCATTCCCCAAGCTACTAAAATAGTTGCCATGTTAAAGAATATTTGTCTCAAATGGCCTATTTTTGAGAAAGTTATGCGGACCTAGCAAATCACAACATTGTCTGCAAGAAACTTACAAATGATTGGCTTTATTATTTGCTCTACCATATGTTTTCAAGTATTCATGCTACGATCACTGTTCAATAATCACTAGGATCTTCTGTTTTTCCTTCCTTGAGCAGGGAGACATTTGCTCTTCTCCAATCCTCTGGCACCCCTAGCCAATTCTCCAGGACTGCTCAAATGCTACACAAATCACTAGATCCTTTAGATGTAAAGAATAGGAATTGAGTTCCTCTATTTTTTCTTGCTCAATTTATTTATTTTTCTGGCTGAAATAAGCAGTGAGCCTCTGTTATCTTTTTCTTCCTACTGTCATATTTTCAAAGTCTTTATTGGTTAATATTGCTAGCCTAATATCTCTTGCTAGCCTAGCTTTCCTGACCTCATTCCTACTGGGCTGAAACTTCATACATTAGATACAGTGGTGTATCAGTACAATTGTGACGAAGAAATAGGATTGGTAGGTAAATGGTAATTCAATCTTAACAAAGAAAAAAGCATGAGAAATAAACTTAAAGTAATCTGCCACAATTCTGTTTGTATAATAGGGGACAAAGTGCTACTCTACCAAACTTTCAATGATCTATTTCTACAGTCTACAATAGTAAAGCAAAATTCTTGAAATACTTGCTCTGTTTCATGACATGGCCTAACTTGAAGGGCTGACTATATACTTCCTTGGCTGTTACCCCTTCTTCTATAAGGAGTCTTATTTAATTTTACTTCTTTGCAACCTGCCTATTTAATCATATTGGCTCCTTTAGATGTCTCGTTGTTTTCTTGATCAAAGGAGTCAGTGTTGTCTGAAGACATTTTTCATGATCATGTGGCCAGCATGGCTATCTGCCAATGGCATACAGAATACTTGACCTTCCCATCAAAGTGGTGTCTATTAATCTACTTACATTTGAATGCTTTTGAATTGTTAGGTGGGCAGGAGGTGGGCAGGATTGGCCATCACCCCATTGCATAGCACATGTCTCAAACCCAGGCTGTCAGTTTCCAGCTGACAAACCCAGCATATTCAACTGCTCTACCAAGAAGTCTCTAACAATTACAATTTATCTGGTTTTAAAGTTTTATTCCCAGAATATCTTACTATTACTCTGGGTTATTAAAATTTGCCTTCTGAAAATCCAGGCTCTAGATTTTTAAAAATCTACTAATTATTAAAACCGAGAATTCTAACAATAATCATTTTTTCTCGAAGTTCTCATCACTTTGAGATTTTCATTCAACTACTATATAGATTAAAGCCCAGAGTGCTCGACAATCTAATGGACATAATATAAATTTAATCAGTCAGTCAATCCAAGGTTGCAAGTTCTATCTTTTGAAAAGGGCAAGGGAAGAAAAAAGAAAAAGGCAAAAAGAAGTTAGAAATTATCTTGTTTATGGCACAATTAATTTTTGAAGGTTTTTAAGGTTTTATTTATCCTCCTAAAGTTCTTCTGAGTCATTTGGGGATTGGCAACAGTTACCTAATAAAATATCCCTTCTTCTAGTTTGCCTTTTTATCTTGAGCTAAATGCCTTCGACACTTACATTACAAACAACCAGTGAATCTTTAACAAACTTTCAATGTAGATAAAATAAAGCATAAAAAATTCCAGAAATGTTCTTCATGGTTGTAAGATAGCATAATACATCATGAAAGTCTCTCAGAGTTTCTGTCTATCCCATCTTATATATCAAATAAAATTGGAGTTTCTATTTAATACATTCCACTTTCTCAGGACTACATTGCCATTTTCTTCCTTTTAATATTTCATTGCTTTCTTCTCCCTTTTAAAAGCCACATCTGTATTCTGTCACATCATCTCATCCATCAGAAGGAAAGGACACAGATAGTCTTTCCACACCTTCCTTGCTTGAAGATGGGCTGAGTTTGCCAAGTTTAATGGAAAAGCATGGCAGAGCTAGATATAACTGGAAGGTGTCTATCCCTTCCTTTACAGAGCAAACACACATGGGGAATCGTCAAGTTTCCTCATCCTGGAAGATAAACTAATTTTGGAGGCAGTTCATAAGGATGGGGTTTATGGGATAATTTCAGATAAAACTGACAAATTGTGATGACTAGAGATTATTTGCTCCCTCTCACTAATTCTCTGATTAAGTTGTCCTTCCAGTGAATTTTATTCGCTTGGTAGTCTTCTTTCCCATCTGCTAGATTTAGTGTTTGGGGTAGGATAAGATAGTATGAGGAAGAGGTGCAGAATGGGCCCCTCTTAAACAGGGAACGTCTGATGAGATATAGATAGTCCTTGACCTATGCCAAAATTGGGACTATAATTTATGTTAAGTAAGGTAGTTTTTAAGTGGGTTACGCCCAATTTTATTGCCTTTTTTGCCATAGTTGTTAACTGAATAATTGCAGTTAAATTAATCATAGTCATTAAGCAAATCTCACCTTCCCCCATTCACTCTGCTTGTGAGAAACCATCTGGGAAGATCACAAATGGCAATCACCTAACTCTGGGACACTGCAAACCATCAAAATATATGCTTAGCTGCTTAGCACCTGAATTTTGATCATGTGACCCTGGGGACGGTGCAAAGGTTGTTAAGTGTGAAGACTAGCTGTAAGTTACTTTTTTCAGCATTTTTCAGCATTGCAACTTCTGTCACTAAATGAACTGTTTTAAATTGAGGACTACCTGTATTGGATTAATCTACTTTGAAACAGCCAATTGCAGCCAAAAGCCGCTGGGTTAATTTGATGTGTAACCATGCTATAGACTTTATGTCTTGGGTAGGTATGAAGAAGGCAAACATTAAGTGAAAACTACTCTATCATCCATTACAATCCTGGTGCTTTTAGGTATACCTACTGCATGTTTCTACATGGCCTAAGCCAAATCTAATTGGTCCTTTAAGAAGATCTAGACAGCCTATTTTTCTGGAGAAAGTCAAAATTCAAGACGTGCTCTGAGGACAGGATGCCTGGTGGTTGGGTCAATTACAGACTGCTTGAAAGTGAGACGAGACTATCAGTTCTATATTGAATTATTGCAAAAAGAAATAATTCAATTTAATTATCCTATTGATAAGAGACATAGCTCGATGAAAATGAAGTTCAGTGTAGCCACCTTTTCCTCTCCCATTAAATTACATACAATAAACAGCAATAGCACTTAAGACGTCACAGTGCATTACAGCCCTCTCTAAGCTGTTTATAGAGTCACCATATTGCTCCCAACAATCTGGGTTCTCAGGAGGAGGACAAATGAATATAAATGTCCTGTAAGTTGGACACGATCTTCTAAACCTGAGGTAAATTAAGAGCCACGATTAAAGCTCATCTATCTGAACCAAGCAATATGATCCATAAATAGTTCCAGAGTCTTCAGAGCCTTTTTCTTATTTCAAAGAATAAAGTGAATCATTCTGGTAAGGAGATTTCCTATGATCAAAGTGGTCATTGCTTAGCTGGAGGATTGATAATAAAATGCAGGGAAACTGTGTCCCATGGTCCAGGAAGAAAGGGAAAGCCTGGAGCAAACTGTAGTCTGGCAACAAACAGAAAGGATGATGCATGTTTTTGACATCCACTCTCACCCTTGTCCATCAAAACTCTCTAAGCCCAAATTTTCTTACCTGAAAATAAGTTCTAATAAGTTCAGTAAAGCTTACCTAAATTGACACATACATGAATATACTGAAGGGTATGTTAAAGCTGATTGCACATTTTTAAATTCAGCATTACATTATGAACTATTAATGTATACTTTATTTTATTTCCTCTGGTCCTCAACTAGAGCTGTGCAGCCCTTTGAAACCAGTTTTCTAAAGAGGGGAACTTTAATATGTTAGAGGTAGGTTATGATACTTAAAGTATTTCATGCAAGTTTGTGCTCTTCATGCTCCAAAGCCTGTTAGAAGATCAAATTCAAAACACTTTCCTGCCTTATCTGGTTCAATAATAAAGATTAAAGCATCCGTGTGAAGGATGTCCACAGGCTTAAGCTGTACTGGAGAAGATGTTGAACGACCAAAGCACAGATTTCTAAAACTAAGATTCCTGTTCACATTTTCAAATAAGATTAAAACAAGCTTGCATCTATATGACAGATTTGCTTCTACTACATCTAAACTTATATAAACTGTCAATAGAAAATAGTGTCAACTTTAAAACACCTCTTAATCAGAGAGGACACATTGTTAAGCATCTAAATTTCAAAACTCAAAACAGCAGTTTTACTTCTTATTATATTTATATATAATATATTCTTACCTCTGTAACTGACGAAGGAAATGTTCCAATAATTGCTGAATAGGAGTGCTCTCATTTTCTGCTATAATACAACATAAAAAAATAGGTTTTGATAGTGATTCTCATGTTTTCACAATTCTAATAATATAAGCTATTTCTATAGAGGGCTTCTACAATTGAATGTGTTTCTGCACAAAAAAAATAACAAATTAATCATTCATTTAAGAAATGCATACTCTGCCTTTCACCCCAGAAAAAGAATGTATGAGACACGCAAATGTTAAAAATAAAATTCATTAAAATATACATAAAAAGGAATAGCAAAGACCCAATAGAGCCCAAATAAAACTGCAATAAATAGAATTAAAAAACAGATAAATCAAGTATCTTCTTAAAAATACTAAAGCAATATCAGTGAAGAGGAAGAAAATTTTCAGCATGTGGAATTTTATATATGGGACACTGCAATAAGAAGAACCTTATGCAGGCAATCATCAACAAATCTTAAACACATCAATACACGTAAGAGGGTTTCGCAGATCCAGACATATGATGAAAGAAGAATTTTAAGCATCTGGACCCAAATATGTTTTGAATAGATCTCTAAATGATTTCTGTCAAAAAGATTTGTAGAAAATATGAAGACAACATTATTTCAATATAAGTAGTCCTTGACTTACAACCATTTGCTCAGTGACCAAAACAGACTTTCAATTGCTTCCCCGTGCAGCTTAGCTTTTCCCATTATAGCCAAACGAATGAGGGGTGTTTGTGAATGTACAAATGGCATCCTGGAACAATACCTAAGCTGCCACATTAACTACCAGCAGGACCACTGGGTTGAGATCCTCCCCTTTGCAGAGGTGGCCTACAATAATGCAGTAGCACAGACCTCACCCCCTTTAAACTTGCCACTGGCCAGGACTTTGTAACCATGTCCGAATTACTCCAGGCCAAGCCACAAACTACATCACAAGCAGAAAAGATTATACAATTTCAAAGCGCTTGGCCAATAGTCTGCAAAGTGCTGGAAAAAGCACAAGAAACCTATAAAAAGCATGCCAACAAAAAATTCTCTGAACCAAAAGATTTTAACATAGGCAATAAAGTCAATCTCTCCACCAAATATCTGCAGTCTAGGTAGCCATCGAAAAAACTGTGCCTTTTTGGTAGGTCCAATTGAATTGTTGAATTGATAACTGCTGACAGAAAAAGTGCCAATGTATTTAACATTGGCACTTTTTCTGTCAGCAGTCATCAATTCAATAACAATTCAACTGGACCTACCAAAAACCCTCAGGCATGTCTACCTGGTCTTTTACTATAGCCTATTGAAACCAACAATTATGCCCTGCAACGAAACCATCACCAACTCCCATTTTAATTGAAGGGAAACAGTATTTTGAAGTTAAAGACATTTTGGACTCTTAAAGACAACAAGGGAAAATCCAATAACTAATTATGTGGAAGGATTTCTCCTCCTCAAAGACAGAATGGGGGATGCCCAACAGGTGCGGGCACCAAAATTTCTTTGTAAATTCCACCACAAATATCCAGATAAGCCTCATTAAATTCCAATTGTCTCTACTTTCCTACAGGACTAACATCTTTTTCAATGGGGGCAGAATGTCAGGCCTCCCACCTTCAGTATACCTCCCTTCACTGGCATCCTATCATAAATTGCAAAGGAGGGGAAGGCAACCAGCGAAGTAAGAATTGGGCATCAAAATATCCAAGGATAGGGAATCTTAACAAAATGCTAGGGTGATAGGAACAAGTGTTATTGGTCTGGACTAAACTGGATGATCAAGGACGAAGCCCGAGAATAGTATGCAAAACTTGAAGGTACCAACCTTTAAAGCCATTCTCAAATAATAATAATAAAAAAAATACTATTGGACACTGATGGGCGTGTGGAGGAGGACCAGAGGAACAGAAAATTTCAACCTTTCCAAAGGAGTACTCAGATCCAGCTTTGCTTTCATTGTAACCACTTGACTTTAGTAAAAGAATCATTCACTTCAAAGAATGGGAGTCAAGAATCTTTCTTTCTTAAACATCTAAGGTAAGATAAGCCTGACAGCAGCACTGAGGCTGGGCTTGAAATAAAGATCTGGGCATCTACTTCAGCTCTAACAGGACCACTGACATAAAAAAAAGGCTGCCGTGGGGTCTTAGTATCTATTATGCACTGCTTACTTTTGGTGGTGTTATCTTTCTCTTTTTATTGAGAGACTGTAGCCAGGTCTATCAAACACTCGGCTCATGGGCCAGATGTGCTGGACATGCCCACACCCGGTTTAGTGAAGGGGAAAAAAAGTCCCAATATATGATGTGACACCGGCACAACAACATGAGTTTGACACTCTTGTTCTAGCCTAACCAAGACTCAACTGGTTGCATGAGGCTTTGCTTTTGAAGTGGCTTTGGAGAATACTCTTCTGCAGCCTTTGAAGTTTCCAAAAGTGCATGAAATCACACCCTCCTCTCACATGATTTCAGAGGCTCTGGATACTATGAAAGAGCACATGTCAGATCCATGTATCTGCCATTCTTCAAGGAAGAAGAAGGCGGGGGGGGGGGGGAGTTGGTATAAGAAATCCTTTTTTATGTAACATGGATATATTAAATCTTATACTGAATTTGGATAACCAATGATATACTATGGAGGGATGGAAACCAGATGCCCGGAAACGTGTCACCTCTGAAAGAGACAGCTACAGGATGAAGAGACCATAAAAATTCCTTCTGGGAGAGGTCTCCTGGGAACCTCAAAAAATACCGTTCTCAGAAGGGGGGGAAAGGAGCGTTGGTAAACTTACTTGTGAACGCGCCTTCTCAGATGGTGAAGACAATATCCATGCATGGGATGTATTCAGCTCTGTTTGGCTATAGACTGAATAGAAAAATTGAAGACACACCCCTTCTGGGCCACTGTCTCCATGAAGTCAAGGCTGTCCTATATACTCTGCAAGAGTCCAATCTCTGTATAACATTCATGATTAGTAACAAATTTTAGTCCAATACACAACATGAGTGCCAGATTCTAATAAATGGGTGGGTCTGGATCCCGTCTTCACCATCTGAGAAGACACGTTCACACTCCTTCTCCAGAATGGTTTCGACAGGATCCATGCATGGGACATAACAAAGCAATGTCTGTTGGGAGGAATTCTAACCCTGATGAGACTGATCTTCTGGCAATACCTTTTGGAGCACTTTCCTTCCAAACACCACTTCCGCTGAAGCAAAAACGTCCAGTTTATAATATCTAACGAACTGTGAGGGAGTAGACCAAGTCGCTGCCTTACATATTTCTTCTACTGAAGCCTGAGTACTCCAAAGTGCTGTAGTGGCTGCACTACGTCTTGAGTGAGCCATGATGTGAGATGGGACAGGTAACCCCTGTGCTTTGTAAATGTTAGCGATGGTTGCTGTAATCCATCTGCCTATGGAAGAAGATGACACCCTTTGTCCCAAGTGTTTCTGATGATAAGAAATAAACATTGCTTTCATCTTTCTAAAGGAAGCTGTCCTTTTTATGTAGATATGGAGAGCTCTCCTTACATCTAAGGTATCCCAAAGTTTTTCTTTAGGGTGAGATGGATTAGGACAAAAATTTGGAAGAACAATTTCTTGCGCCCTATGGAAATGAGAATTGACTTTTGGTATAAAGGTAGAGTTTAATCTTAAAACAACTCGATTGGTGTGAAAAATACAGAGATCAGGTCTTATTGACAGAGCTGCAAGCTCAGATATCTGTCTGGCAGACGTAATTGCCACAAGAAAAATTACTTTATATGATAAGTGTTGTAGACTGACAGTTCTCAAAGGCTCAAAAAGTGAAAGAGTAAGGGCTTGCAGTACCCTGGAAAGGTCCCATGATGGAAATCTATGAATGGCCCCTGGTCTTAAATTTGTTGCCCCTTTAAGGAAACGCCGAATTAAAGGATCTTGTGACAATAAATCCGAACTGGTACATGAACTACCGATGAAAGCGCTGCAACCTGTCTACGAAGAGTTGCTGGGCAAGACCCTTGTCCAATCCTTGTTGTAAAAATTCCAAAACCTGAGAGATGGAAGCCTCTCCAGGATCTGAGCCCTTATTCTTGAACCAATTACAAAAAACTCTCCAGGTAGCCTCATAAATCCTAACGGTGGATTGTCTTCTGCCTGTCTGTATAGTATTAATAGCCTGTGTGGAAAATCCACCTTTTCTAACAGTCTCCTTTCAAGTGCCAGACGGCCAATTGAAGCCATTGAGGCTCTGGGTGGAGAATTGGCCCCTGGTTGAGAGACACCCGTTCGGGAGGAATCCTCCACGGACATGACACTGACAAACTGACCAAGTCTGCAAACCACGGCCTCCTGGGCCAATACAGTGCTACAAGGAGAATGTCTACCTTCTGCTGTAAGGTCTTCCTGACAACTGTTGAGATGAGAGGTAATGGAGGGAGGGTATAAAGGAGTCCTTCTGGCAACAAAGGGCATTGACTCCCTCCTCTCCCCGGGACAGAAACCTGGAGAAGAAACGAGGCAGTTGATGATTCGACTCAGATGCAAACAGATCCAATACTGGGTGACCAAATCTGCTGGAAGTGTCTTGAAAAAGAAGAGGATGCAACCTCCACTCTCCCTGACCTATTGTAGATCTACTTAGCCAATCTGCCCTGATATTATGGTCCCTAAATGTGTTCAGCTTTGATTGAAATCAATTTTTTTTCTGCTCATGTACAGAGACAAAAAGCTTCTTTTTGTAATGACTTTGACTGTGTTCCTCCCTGACGATTAATGTGTGCCTTAGTGGCCACATTGTCTGTTAGGCAGAAATCCATTTTGGTCTGGATGAATGAAATTATTTAAATATTTTTTAAGTCTTTCTGCTAAAATTGAAGCAAAGATTTTATAGTCTGCATTTAATAAAGAAATAGGTCTATAGTTCTTAATTTGCAGTGGATCAGCCTCTTCTTTTGGAATAAGTGTAATATAAGCCTCTGACCGTGTTTTGGGTATCATCTTCTTTGACATAGTTTCATTCATAACTTCTAACAATGGAATGCTCAATGATTCTTGTAATGTTTTATAGAATTCTGCCGGAAGCCCATTTGGACCTGGTGCTTTCCCATTATTTTGTTGCTTAAGTTAATTCCATCATTGTTATATTGCTTTCTAGCATTTTTTCAGTCTCTTTAGATATCTTAGGTAGGTTAGCATTCTGTAGATACTGTTTGACTTTTTCCTCATCAATATTCTCTTGTTTATATAGTTGCCCATAGAAGTCTCGAATAATTTCCTTTTTCTCCTTATTACCAAAACAAACTTGGCCTTAGTCATCTATTAACTGCAATATTTTCCTTGATTCTTTCTCCTTTCTCAATTTATATGCTAGCCATCTACCTAATTTATTTGCATCTTCAAAATAATTCTGTTTCGCATTTCTGATTTTCTGTGCCAATTCTTCTTTCTCTATTAATTCCATTTTATGTTTAGTTATGTCCAATTTCAATTTAATATCCTTTTTCTGTGGCATTTTCTGTAATTCTTTTTCAAGTCTTTTATACTCATCTTCCAAGTCTTTAGTGGCTTGCCTTTTCCTAATATTATTTTTTCTTATATATTCTATTATCAAACCTCTAGCATATGTCTTCATTGTATCCCAAACATTCTGCATTGAAATATCTTCTTTTTTATTTTCTCTAAATAAAAAAGCCAATTCTTTCTCCATCCATTGTGTACAATCTTTTTCCTTTAAGATAGTATTGTTTAATGTCCATCTCAATTTATTTTTTGTCCCTTCCATTTAATTGTCATTGGGCTATGATCTGCCCAAGTATTTGTTTCAATATTTGATTCTTGAATATTAGATATTAATTCTGTTGAGATCCAAATCATATCCAATCTGGACCATGATAAATGTCTATTTGAAAGTGTATTGTTTAGTTTTAGCATTTCTTTCTCTCCAAATGTCTTTTAAGGTTAATTCGTCTGTCATTTTAAAAAAGGATTTAGGGAGAATCTTTTTATTTTGCTTCGTTGTTGTTGCTATATAGTCAAGTTTATTGTCCACAATTCCATTAAAGTCTTCCATCATAATTATATTAACATAGTCCAGTCCAGTTATTTTCATGTGTAGTTTTTTATAGAATTCTTCTTGTTTATCATTCGGAGCATAAATTGCAATCAAGAGTATTTTTATATTGTTGTCCATTATTTCCATCATTAATACTCTTCCATCTTCATCAGTATAAATCAATTTTGCTGGGATGGCCTCTTTAAGGTCTACATGATAAGGTCTACACGAACATTGTAAATGGATACAGGATATTACAATTACCACATCTGGCCCAGTCGGATCACTTGTCCCTGCTTTTAGCCCCGGAGTATATTCCTCTGAGAAAACAGGCAGGGTCGGTAGTCAAGACGGTGAAAAGCTGGCCAGAGGGAGCAATGGAACAGCTAAAGGACTGCTTCGAACAGACAAACTGGGAAGTTTTTGATCATCCTGATCTCGACGATCACACGGCTGTGGTGTTAGGGTATATGGCACACTGTATTGATACTGTCACGGTGGATAAACAAATCTGGGTTTATCCTAATCAAAAATCTTGGATGACTCGGAAGGTTAGACGCTTGTTGTATGCAAGAAACAAGGCTTTTAAGTCTGGGAATGATCTGGATTATAATGCTGCAAGAACGAACTTGAGGAGAGGCATTAAGCAGGCTAAGGCCGAATATAAGAGGAGAATTGAGGATTGCTTTCTCAGTGATGACATGAGACAGGTTTGGCAGGGGGTTCAACAACTAACGAACTATAACGCAAAAAAGGTCTCTGCGGATGGTAGTGTGGCAGTGGTTGAGGAGTTGAACAACTTTTTTGCTCGATTTGAAATCCATCAAACCGAAACTGTCCCTTTGCCATCATTTACTCAGCAGAGCCTCCCCTTCATTGTGAATGAGCAGGATGTGAGGCAGACAATAAAGGCAATTAATTCCAGAAAGTCAGCTGGTCCCGACTTAATTCCTGGTCGGGTGGTAAAAAATCGTGCTGAACAGTTAGCTGGGGTATGGACCGAAATTTTTAATTGATCCTTGACACAATGTGTGGTTCCTGTTTGTCTCAAGGCTTCCATCATCGTTCCACTGCCTAAAAAGTTGCCCACAAATGATCCGAGCGACTATAGGCCGGTGGCACTAACTTCTATCTTAATGAAGTGCTTTGAGCAGCTAGTTTGAAATTATATTATCTCCTGCCTTCCCGATTCCTTTGATGGGCTTCAGTTTGCTTACAAAGAAAATAGATCAACCGAGTATGCAATTATCACTGTGCTTCACATGGCCTTATCCCATTTGGAAACACCGGGGAATTATGTAAGAATGTTGTTCGCAGATTTTAGTTCTGCTTTTAATACCATCATGCCGCATAGATTAATATCTAAGCTTAAAGATCTAGATTTTCCAGATTCTATTTGTTTATGGATATTGGATTTTTTAACAAATCGTCCACAAAGAGTTAAATTGAATGACTATATTTCTACTGTCAAGACACTTAGCATTGGCACACCACAAGGTTGTGTCCTTAGTCCACTTTTGTTCTCCATCTATTCATCTGATTGCACAAATAAACATCCCAACAATTGGATAATAAAATTTGCAGACGATACTACACTTGTAGGACTTATTTCTGGGGATGATGAGTCTGCATATCGGGATGAGGTATTACAGCTATCCCGTTGGTGCAAAAAATAATAATCTTCTATTTAATATTAAGAAGACCAAGGAGGTTATAGTGGACTATATGAAAAAAAGAGCAGACATTCAGCCACTGTATATAGAGGGAGTTCGTGTGGAACAGGTGGTTGAATGTAAGTTTCTCAGGACCATCATTACAAATAACCTGACCTGGAGTGCAAACACCGCTGCTTTAATTAAGAAAGCACAACAACGGTTGTATTTACTCAGGATTCTTAGGAAACAACAACTGGCTGAGAGTCTATTGACTACTTTCTATCGGAGTTCAATTGAGAGTATATTATCCTACTGTCTCTGTGTATGGTTCTTGAGCTGCACAGTGGCAGAGAAAAAAGCAATTCAGAGGGTGATTAATATGGCCCAAAACATCATTGGCTGCTCACTTCCCTCTTTGGAAGAACTGTATAGGAATAGATGTAGGAGGAAGATACTTAATATATTGAATGATTCCTCTCATCCGGGACATCAGCTCTTTGAACTATTACCATCGAGAAGGAGATTTAGGGTATTAAGAACAAAGACGACCAGATTTAAGAACAGTTTTTATCCAAGTGCAGTTTTGAGTTTGAATGCAGGGTCATAAGATTTATGTGGAAGTGAATGGCTGAGAGTAATGGGGTTTTACATTTTTAAATTGCATAGAGATTATTGTATAGTCGGTTGTGTTTAGTTTTAATTTAATTTTTTTTTTCTTTTAGTGGTGTTTGTCCAGTTTTACTTGTGGAAGAGCACCTCATTTCTTTGCACCAGCTTGCGAGTGTAATGACAAATAAACTCTTATGTCTTAATGTATAGAACCACTCCTTTTTTCTTACATTGAGTCAAAAAAGTAAATATTTTCCCTTTTGTCTGCTAGGATTAATGTGTCTTGTTCTCTGACTCTGGCCTCAAATTCCTTGAGAGCTAGATGGACTGCTCTTAATTCTAACCAAATGATATTATGCTTAAGGTCCTGAGTAGTCCAAATGCCCTGTGTTACCAGTTCTTGACAATGGGCCCCTCATCCTGAGAGACTAGCATCGGTAGTTATTGTTGCAAACTCCCTGTCTTTAAAGCAGCATCCTTTATCTAATGCTGAAGAGGTCCACCAAAGTAAGGATATTAAAAGCTTGGTTAGCAATCTCACTTGGATGGGAAAAGTGCTCTTTCATGGATCTCTGAAAGGATAATAAGAACCACTGCAATTCCTGAGAATACAGTCATGCCCCTGGCACTATATCAATGCAGGATATCATTTTGCCTAACAATTTTGATATTTAGGCTGGGGATGCTTTTTTTTTTTTTTTGAAATAAAAATGGGCTGCTAATTCTTTAATGTCCTCTCTTCTTTGTTGAGACAGAAAAACTAATTCTCATTCGGTATCGATTATTGCCCCTAAATGTAGGAGTCTGGTAGACGGTTCCAAATGACTCTTTTCTTGATTAACCAAAAACCATGAGACTGTAATGTTTGTAAGGTGATGGCTAAGATAACTGATTGTATTAAAATAGCATCTAAGTAGGCCAGAATCCTAATTGGAACAGTTCGAAGATGGGCTATTAAAGCTGCTAGGATTTTAATAAATGCTCTGGGTGCCGATGCCAACCCAAAGGGGAATGCTCTACATTGAAAATGTTGACCAGCGTAGCAAAATCTTAAATACTTGTGGTGGTCAAGTGAAATTGGAATATGCAAATATGCTTCGGTAAGATCAATTGAAACTAAATAGTCCCCATGTCTCATGCCCTTCAAGATAGATTGAAGCATGTGCATCTTGAACCTACGACAAATAACAAAAGAGTTTAGTCTTTTTAGATTTAAAATAGCCCTTCATTCCCCTGATGATTTTGGAACAAGAAATAACATGGAAAAGAAGCCTTGGCCCTGTTGTTGATCTGGGACCGCTTCAATACCTTGTATTGTCAGTAGGTGCTGGATTGATTCCTCCGTTTATCTCCTTTTTTATATGTTTGCAGATACTGGACACCTAATAAAAAAATCTTGGGGGCCTGGCTCGAAATTCAAGTGCCAGACCTTCCCTTGTTGCTGCCTAACCCAAAGATCAGAGGTTGTTTTTTCCCATTGGTCTGCAAAACTTTGCAATCTACCACTGACAGGAATACCCAAGTGACTATTTGAATTTTCTAAACCCTCTGTAATAGGGAGATAATTTGTTGTCTGTCTTCTTTAAGATTGACAGCAATATCTTACATTTGTCCCGAGATTCGATGAGAACAGGATCGAATGATGCCTCAAATAGCTTTCCCCTTTGTATGGTACAGATACCAGCTTCTATTTCTTCTTGGTATTGGCCTGCCAGTACCTGAGCCAGAGTAATCTGCGTGTAGCCACTGCTGAAGACATGGCTCTTGATGCAAATCTGACAGAGTTCAAAGTTGTGTCAGCTGTATATTCCGATGCAGCTATAACTTTGTTAAAGGCTAAGTGGGCTCTTATATTGTCTGTTGGTACCTGCTGCTGCATTTGTCTTAGCCATATCATAGCGGCCCTAGTGAAAAAGGATGCCGCTGTAGCAGTTTTGACCACCCATGCAGCTGCCAGGTGTGTCTTACACCACATTGAATCAGCCCTTTTGTTCTCTCCTTTAAGACATCAAGTTCGTCATTGAGAATAGTTGAAGAAGATGCTAAACCTAACACTGGGTCATCAACCTTGGGTAACTATAAAGTTGCTGCTAACGGTGTGTCAACATTGTAATTTTTTTTGTCAAAGGCCAAAATTACAGGCCCTGAACCGGGCACCTCAAGCTGTCTCTGCACCATATTAAAGAAAATTTCGTAGGAAGGGATGACATCCACTTCCACTTTTGAGTCCATGAAAACGCTTCATTACCTACTATTTTGTGAGAAGCACAAGGTGTCTCTTTGTTCAATTCTAAGCCGGTTGCACTCTTGGCCTCAGCTAATAATGCTTTAAATAAATGTGGTTTAAATAGGCCTTTAGTATCAGATACCTCTAGCTCTATTTCCTCCTCTGAGAGGGAATCTATTTCCCCTTCCTCTACTAAATGATCGGAGTATTCATCCTCTGATGTGGCAGGAGAACATGTTCTGGTTCTAAGAGTCAGTCCAAGAGGATGAGAATATTTTTTACGATGGAGGGAATCTACTCTCGAATCTGCCTGCATTGGATTGGTCATCTGAAATCCTCCCATCTTTCCTTGCCCAATCAGTCGTGTGATGCACTGCTGGACCACCAGAGGCATTAATTGACCTTCTGTATTAGTGTGTTGCATTTGTACAGGTCCAGGTAATGAATGAGCCATTGATACATGATTACTCCAGTAAGAACACCCTGGCATCTCAGAATCCTGTATGTTAGTAGCTACTTGGCCCAAATTATCCATGTCAGATTCCACTTGAGCAAAAAGTAACTGACTAGCGCGATCCTCTTTGGGAGGGCTTAATTGCAATGAATTCACTTGATCCTTTGAAGTCTTTTCTATTTGCTTTGCCAATGTACTATGTAGTCTGTGCTCAGCCTGGCCATCAGCCCTGGTCTTTCTGTTGGCTCTGGCCTTGGCTCTGATCTTGTCAGCTGCCTCCTTTGGTCTTACTGGATCTTTTACTCCCTATCTTTCAGCTGAGTGGAAGCGATCTACTGTGGAGACAGCAGATAATCTATAATATCTGACAGAAATCAAAATAGCACTCTGACTATAATAAATAAAATTAGAAATAACAAATAATTAGTATGTCTTTATCTTATGAAAAAAATATCCAGTAACAGCATTAGTCTATTTCAGAAACTTTGTCCTTGAAAATAGAATTCCGCCAATAATTAGGGTAATTAGTTAGCTTAATGTTCCAAATCTCTTCAGGATAATTCTCTATGAGCAGCCATTTTTAGTCATGAGGCACAGTGGAAGCTACTAGAAAATGGCCGCCTCTACAAAATCCACCAATTTTAACCATTACTGGAGCCTCCTTGTGACAGGCACTACAACTTTGCTAAGGCTAGAAGCTGGTTGCCTTTACAAAATGGCACTCCTGCCAATTCTGGCCGTTGCCACGTTAATTTTTTACCCTTGCAGAACCACGTCACGGCAGTCCCAACAGCTCTGCTTAGACAGCTCTTCCTTACTGGATAGGCTGTCTGACAGGCTTTTCACTATGTAATCTTTCCGATCTTGATCCGAACAATCTTGCCTTCAGCTGTTCATCGCAAGGAAGCTGCTCAGCGTTAGGAAACAAGGCAAAACAAATTGTCTTTTGTGCACGAACTACTGAACTCTCTCTTATATGGGCAGGCTACTGAGTTGGCACAAGGTGTTGCTTCAACGCCCCCAAAACCCTATTCCAGGTTTTTGGGGACGATCCTGTAAGCTCCGAGCTGAAGAAGTCTTTGTAAATGCAGAAGCTGTGAAATGAAGGCTTGCGACACCAAAGGCACCAGGCTTCGAAAAGCCTATTGCGCTGATAGTCCCATAAGGACTGTTGTGTGGATAGTCCAAAATAACAAATATTAACAAAAAAGGTATTACAAACACCCCTCTATGTGAAAGTATAGAGGAGCAAAAAATTAAGCGTCTATTCTGCTGAGACTGAATAGAAGAACTGGAGATGGTGACCTGAAGGGGGTGTGTCTTCAGTTTTTCTATTCAGTCTATCGCTGAACAGAGCTGAATACATCCCATGCATGGATCCTGTCAAAACCATTCTGGAGAACTAAACATGTTGGCTCTTTGTTTTACTAAATACACATCAAGAGAAGAGGAGAGGTCTTAAACTCCCTTATCTATCCCTGCATGCCTGAGGCACGTTAGATGTTGCTTTTAATCCCTACATGAATTGTCTCATCTCAATAAAGGATTCCTTTTGATACGTTTGGTTTTCAGAAGTTCACTCTTGTTGATTGAATAGGAAAAGTTCTGTAACCTGACAGCACAGCTCTCACATACAACTTCTGTTGTATGAGGTTCCATGAGAGCACACTTCATTCTCACAGTCACTAAAAATTAGATGAGAATGGGGAGTGCTTTTCAGAATAGTTGTTGACTGTTGGCCTCATTCAAAGTATCATGGTATGTCACTGTTGACATGCATATTATAGTTTTGCATGATTCTTGTAAATGCATTATCATGAACTGACATTACTGATATACCAAATCTAAATTACTCACTGGGTTGAGTTCTACAGGCCCGGACTGGACGATCAGAGGGTGGATCAACTTCCACTTTTTTTCCTGGATCAAAGTCATCCATTTCACCCTCAGTATCACAATGTTCCTTCTCTCTTTTTCTTTTTTTTTCTTCCTGATATTAAAAAAAAATTGTCAATATTTTCATATATAAATATACACTGCTCAAAAAAATAAAGGGAATACAAAATTAAGACATCCTAGATATGAATGAATGAAATATTTTTATTAAATACATTGTTCATTACTTAGTTGAATGTGCTGACAACAAAATCACACAAAAATTATCAATGGAAATCAAATTTAGCAACCCATGGAGGTCTAGATTTGGAGTTCCACTCAAAATTAAAGTGGAAAAAAACACTGCAGGCTGATCCAACTTTGATGTAATGTCCTTAAAACAAGTCAAAATGAGGCTCAGTAGTGTGTGTGGCCTCCACATGCCTGTATGACCTTCCTACAACGCCTGGGCATGCTCCTGATGAAGTGCCAGATGGTCTCCTGAGGGATCTCCTCCCACACCTGGACTAAAGCATCCCCCAACTCCTGGACACTGGTGGATGGAGCGAGACATGATGTCCCAGGTGTGCTCAATTGGATTCAGGTCTGGGGAACGGGCGGGCCAGTCCATTGCATCAATGCCTTTGTCTTGCAGGAACTGCTGACACACTCCAGCCACATGAAGTCTAGCATTGTCTTGCATTAGGAGGAACTCAGGGCCAATCACACCAGCATATGGTCTCACAAGGGGTCTGAGGATCTCATCTCGGTACCTAATGGCAGTCAGGCTATCTCTGGTGAGCACATGGAAGGCTGTGCGGCCCCCTAAAGAAATGCCACCTCACACCATTACTGACCCACTGCCAAACTGGTCATGCTGGAGGATGTTGCAGGCAGCAGAACGTTCTCCACGGCATCTCCAGATCCTGTCACGTCTGTCACATGTGCTCAGTGTGAACCTGCTTTCATCTGTGAAGAGCACAGAGCGCCAGTGGCAAATTTGCCAATCTTGGTGTTCTCTGGCAAATGCCAAATGTCCTGCACGGTGTTGGGCTGTAAGCACAACCCCCACCTGTGGACGTCAGGCCCTCATACCACCCTCATGGAGTTTCTGACCATTTGAGCAGCCACATGCATATTTGTGGCCCGCTGGAGATCATTTTGCAGGGCTTTGGCAGTGCTCCTCCTGTCCCTCCTTGCACAAAGGCGGAGGTAGCGGTCCTGATGCTGGGTTGTTGCTCTCCTACGGCCTCCTTCACGTCTCCTGATCAGGCATGATATTCCCCTCTGAAAAAAAAAATCGGGGCCGGCCAAGAGACTCCGCGCCACGTGCCAAGAAATCGCACACACAACACCAACGCTACACACCCTTCCTTTCCAGCCAGTCAGATGTGGATCAGCTCCGGAGCTGGGCAGCCGCTTCCCTGGTGGCGGGGCCGAGGCCACCGCCCGGGGAGCACCCACTGCTTTCCCTCGCCAGGGCTGGGCGGTGGCGTGTTGCCCTGTGCCGTGTGGCCCCTGCCTGGCAGTGCGCTTCTTGGCACAAGGCAGCCAGGTTGCCTAAGGAGCCCGGCTGGCCAGGTGAGGGGAAGGCAACGAGGGCCCTGCCGGGCTGGGGTGGAAAACCCGCTTGGTAAGGGGCCGGGGAAGCCTGCAGGTGGAGGATCAAGCTTGCTGGCAGGCAGAGATTCGGCCGAGGCGGAAAGACGGCTGGTCTGCTCCGGTGCCGCTGCTGCCGTTGCAAAGCACCACCGCGGCTCTTCCTTTTTGCCTTTCCCTTCCCAAGGCAACGCGGGACTGGAGCCGCACGGAGCTGCGCCGGCAGTAGCAACTCCTGACTCAGGGGGCCTCCGAGGGGAGGGAAAGGAGGAGAAGAAGGGGGGGGAAAGGGTGGGAGGGATTTTAATTGGAAGAATATCATGTCTGCCTGATGTACTGGCCTGTCTCCTGGTAGCGCCTACGCTGACAGACACAGCAAACCTTCTTGCCACAGCTCGCACTGATGTGCCATCCTGGATGAGCTGCACTACCTAAGCCACTTGTCTGGGTTGTAGACTCCATCTCATGCTACCACTAGAGTGCTTTTCACCTGTTGTGTTTTCCATTTGCACAACAGCATGTGGAATTGATTGTCAATCAGTGTTGCTACCTAAGTGGACAGTTTGATTTCACAGAAGTGTGATTGACTTGGAGTTACATTGTGTTGTTTAAGTGTTCCCTTTATTTTTTTGAGCAGTGTATATTTATTGAAAACATTTATTACTGTAATATAAAATTTAGCAAGCACTTTAATTATATTAAACTGAGAACAAAAATAACTGAGAATTTTAAAAGGAAAAATGACTCTCTTTCCCTATAATTGTGGTTATAGCAATAGCACTTAGACTTATATACCACTTCACAGTGCTTTCTCCAAGCATACTATAGATATAGAAACTGCAGCAGTGGGAACAATAGCCATTGCTATTTCCTCCTTTAGTTGAAGTGATCACATAGGATAACATTTTTGTACAGAAGAAAACAAATTAACTTAGAAACAGTACAATGGCTGTTGAAATAGAACTTAAAGAAGATATAAAATGTGGACAAAGATATTTTATCTCCTGTCAGCAAGGAGATATATACAGTAGAACCTCTGATCACAACCATAATTCATTCCATAACTTTGGCAATTTCTTCATCTTCTAATGTTTCGTCTTCAGGAATTTCTGGATCAGGGGTCATGTTTGATTGCCACCTGAATATGTGTTCGTGACCAGATTCAAAAAGTTTGTGAATTTTCTGGTCAGAACCCGATTTAGTCTCCAGGGCCATGGCAGAAGGTAGTCAGCAAACATGGTGGGCAAAGGCAAGCTAGCAATGGTGGCCAAGATGAGTTACTGGGTGGGGCAGGGCTAATGGGTGGGAAGGGCCAGGACCAGCCAGAGGTAGCATTTATCTGTTCTCTGAACTAGTTAAAATTATCCCTACTGGTTCGCTTGAACCGGTCCGAACCAGTCTGAACCAGCTGAATGCCACCTCTGATTAGAAAGCCCCGCCCCTCCCATGCCTGGGAGTTGAAGGGCAGCAGTAGAAACTTTCTGTGGGGGTAATAGGAGCCATGGTGGGGAAGTGATTAGAATGCAGTATTGCAGGCTGACTCTGCTCACTGCCAGGATTCGATTTGACTGGCTTAAGGTTGACTCAGCTTTCCACCCTTTCCAAGATTGGTAATGAGGACCCAGATAGTTCAGAGCAATATGCTGATACAGCAAATTGCTTAGAGAGTGCTTTAAAGCACAATGAAGTGGCATATAAATCTAAGTGCTATTGGTATTGCTAAGTGCTCCGTTACTCACTCTGCTTTGCCTCGTTTTCCCCCATTAGAAATGGCTGTTTGCAACACACACAGAGGGGATACTTTCCCAAGAGCTCACAATTCAAGAATATCAATGTGCTTCCCCACTCTTAGATACCTGCACATGAGGTATCTAAGAGTGGGGAAGAATATCAATGTGCTTCCCCACTCTTAGATACCTGCACATGAGGTATCTAAGAGTGGGGAAGGCCATAGGGGGGCCTAGTGATAGAATAGGCCCTCAAGGGCCGATTCCAACCCACTAAGTTACCTCATGCTTCTCCCTCCTTTCCTGCCAAATGGACTCACTTTGCAAACATCTGCCTCCTCTCTGCCGCTGTTTCTTTGCCTTTGAGGAAGGAAGAGGAGAGGTGGCTTGGAAATGCTTTTTGTGCCGAGAATGGACATTCCTGGGTGCCATAATATCGCACAGGTTCAGGCACCCACCCTCTTTTGCAGAGTCAGGGACCCAGAAACTTTTATTCTTGGCGCAAAAATTGTTTCAGTGTCTCCCCTGAACTAATTTCCACCACCGCTGTGGAGGGATGAGTGCCTCCTCCCCAGCCAGCCAGCATCACCTGACCTATTTCCAGACGTAACTTGACCAGACGGCTGGCGCAAAGCTTCACTATTCTCCTCCTAGTCTCAAGTAGCCATCTGAACAGTAATGATCCCCACTCCCCAGCCAGCCAGTAGCCCATCCCCGCTGCCAGCCAGCATAGTTCGCTGCACTGGGAAAGGAATGAGACCTCGTAGTTCCCTGGAGCCCACTGCCACTTCAGCGGGGAGGATGAGGAGGAGAAAGAGGAAAAGGATGAGGCTTTGTGCCTGCCAGCTGGCCAGGCAAAGAGTAGGTCAGGCAGTGCTGGCTGGCTGGATCATGGCAATTCAGGTGGTTGCCACCACCAGCAGCTTGAGTGCCCCGACTGCATCCGAGCTGAAGAAAGTGAAGGTGCAGCAGTAGGCTTGCCTTCAAAGATCACTCAAAGTGCCCCATGTGCATACAGATGGCCCCATGTGCATGCAACTGTGCTCCATGGGACAAGGTCTCATTCCTCTCCCAGTGCTGTGAACTCCAGCAGACTGGATGCGGGTGCGAAGGGCCTGGCCCCGCAATGCTTCCTCGCTCAGTTGAAGACTTTGTTTTTGCCCTCAGACTGTAAGGCTGGCTATAAAATCAGAATTGGCCGGGCGCAGGAACCAATGCTGTCTGTGGTCCAGGTGCGCTACACACTTGCATGCGCCAGCCTTACTGTTTGAAGGCAGGAACAATGCCTTCAACTGAGTGAGGAAGCACTATGGGGCCAGGTCCTTCACACCTGCATCCAGCCCAATGGAGTTTGTCGCACCGTTGTTGTCCTGTAGAGCCCACCTCCACTTAAGTGAGGAGGACAAGGAGAAGAACGGGAGTAGGTCAGGCAGGACTGACTGGTTTGGGAGGGGGGAATCATGGCTGCTCAAGTAGTTCCTACCGTCCCCGCTACTGCTAACATATACATCATATACGTGTATGTATATACACACACACACACGTGTGTGTTTTCTTAAGTTTTCGCGGGTACTTACATGTATGGTAAGTAGGTCAGCTTTGTTCGGGTGTTTTCCCACGTCATTATAGTTGTGCTTTTAAAGTTGTAGCAACGTTTCAGCAGAATCTCATCTGCCATCATCAGGCTTTTGTATTCTGTATCATCAGGCTTCTGTATATATCTCACAGACGAACTCAATCAGAAGCCTGATGATGGCAGATAAGATTCTGCCGAAATGTTGCTACAACTTTAAAAGCACAACTACAATGATGTGGGAAAATACCCGAACAAAGCTGACCACCACACACACACACATCACCCCCATCCCCATCCCCACTAGGGCAGCCACATCCCTTCACTAACCTGCTTTCTACCTCCATTCGCCACGTCAGCATGCAGTGCAACTAAAATAATCTGTGGGACTATGGTAAAAAAAATATTTCAACCTTCCAACTTCTCACACACATAAAAAAAGATCTCGCAAGGTTGGAAGGTATGAACATTTTTTTTTTGCCGTAATCCCAAACTACTTTTGTTGCCCTGCACATGGTGATGGAGAACTGGGCCTGTGTCCATGAATGTCCACCAGGATGGTGTGGGCTGGGCTGAAGTGATATGGGGCAGCCCTAGTTTCCAGAATGGCCACGTGGGCCACATCTGGACTCATCATGGGCCAAATCTGGCCCATAGACCTTGAGTTTGACACCCCTGCCTTAGAGATTGCCTGACTTTATTACAACCAACTTCCTTAGTAAAAAAAAAACATTTTTCTTCAACCTAATGGAGTTAAGGGTCTTTCTTTCCTAAGGGACCGCATTGGGGCAGGTCTGACATATAGGTTATATCTCTTTAGGACAAAGTGGATCCTTCCAGTTGTATGGCTTTATGACAGTGTTTAAACATATTTAAAAGTGTAACATAACATGTATTACTTGAAACTGTTGTTTACCTTTCTCTTTCTCCTTTCCTCTTCATCAAGATGCTTTTCTTTCTCTTTCTCTGATTTTTTTTTCTTTTTCTTTTTCTTTTCCTTATGTCGCTCTCTCTCATGATCTGATCGGTCATCATAATAACTGGAATCATGTCCTGATCCTGAAAGTTCAGTCACTTCACTACCTCCAACTTTTAGCACCAATTTCAATGGCTTTTCCAAAGGTTTGTCCATATAATCTAATCAGATCAAATAACAGTAACAAAACAACATAAAATTTATATATTTTTTGCACTGCAACAAATCAGAATGAATTCTTCATATCTGCCTTCTCCAAAAGATCTTGAGTAGATATTTCTGCCTGAAGTAACCCTTGCAGAAAGATAATACATAGACATGAGGCAACAGTCATATATTCTTGATTTCACTAACTAATCAAGCATCCACACCACTACAATTCAGGTGATATATTTGTATTATGGAAACCATAATACAAATGGTTGAAGAAATGTTGCATATCAAGGAGGCTGTGTATTGAGACCAACTCTCTAGTCAGAAAAATACCTTTTTTGTAAACTGTGTTTCAAATAACTTCACAATTTATTAGTTTCTGAAGAACACAGTCAAACTTCCAGGACACACAATACTATGTAATAGTTAAAAGACTGGAGAAACACAAATTCAAGTTCACTCATAGGCATAGAAACTCATTGGATATTTTTGGCTAAATTATAATTCAATCCTTCTCCAAAGTGTAAAACATTTTTGTGTTAATAATCATTTTCAGAAACAGATTTATATATGTAAACTAATATTCCCAATATCTACCATTTTCTTTTACAATTATTTTTTCTGTAATTTTCTAGTTTCTATGTTAATCCAGCAAGGAACGTATCACTATAGCATGTCTCAATTTATAATCCTTGATTGTTAGTTCTATTGATATTGTGTTATCCGGAAAGAGGTTCAGAATGCTTTCTGTCAAATGAGATGGAGCTTTTCCAAGTCTATTATTCAGTAATCCCAAATGAAATCTGCTCCCACCCCACTGGTCTTCCGCAAGGACCTGAAGATCTGGCTCCGGCAGTTGACTTGCCCCAATGGGGGATTATCATGGGTGGTAAGAGAAGTACCCTACCTCCCCACCTCCATATCCAGCTCCCCAGCCTTTAACAATAATCTTTCTCTGACTATAATTCTATTTTTATTGTTTTAAAAATAATTATAAAAACTTGATTAAGGGGCAAGATTGAACCACGAGGTCAAACATTATCAGAAAATATTTATTTAGTTTAAGTTTAAATATCTAAGACCAGAGGTATTGCATCCCAAAATACTGAAGAAACTAATAAATAGGCTTAAAAATTATTTTTGAGTAATCAGAGAGAATTGTTAAGCCTGTGTTCCCCAACCAGGGTTAAGAAGACAAGCTAAACAGAATATGTAGCGTTAGTCAGATAGGCACACAGATAAATATGTGAGATAAGTTTAACATACAGTAAAAATAACAGAAATGCTTGTGCTATCAAAAATATAGTTTATTCCATTTAGAGTTTATAGCAAAGTCAAAATAACAGTCCATTAGTCATGTATCATTTTAGTCAGTCCATTCAAGGATATTCAATTAGCAAAGTCCGTGTAGAATATCCAATGTCAGTTCACTTACTTTCTCAGTCCTTTCTCTCTCCCGTTCCAGTAGGGGAAAAACACAGTCTTCAAACCATCCAATAATTAGGGATCATAAAGCCAGAGAGAGCAAGCTGCTGTTGTCTTGCTTCTTTTATTGTGCTATTACAACCACTCCCTTAATTACATTCCTACAGTTAAAGTTGCAGACACTTTAACTAACAAACCATGATAACATATTTATTATTTTACCTAAAACAGTTAGGGTAAACAATGTTATCCCTAACATTCTCCCCTTTTAGGAAATAATAATACTATAACTATTTACATCTTTAAATCATATTTGTTACAACTCTCTTTAAACTGAATTATTCCTTGAGCTTTTGTAAATTGGTCTGCAATGTTTTCTTCCATCATTCAGTATTCCAATTTAATTAGCCCATTCTTTACAGATTCTCTAACATTTAAGGATCTTAAATCAGTATGCTTTGATCTAGTTTTTACAGCAATATTAGTAGCTAACTTTATGGCTGCTTGGTTGTCCTCGTACACAATAATGGAATCTTTAACAGTTATACCCATGTCAAATAATAACTGTTTATACAAAATTAAGTCAGTGCATAGTAATGAAAGACATGAAAATTCCGCTTCCATCGTGGACAAGCTAATATGCTGTTGTCTGATTGACCTCCACCCTATTAGTGTCTTACCAAATAATATAGCCATCCCAGATGTTGATTTTCTAGTGTTTATGTCAGTTGCAAAACTTGCATCTGCATAGGCACTAAGACTCAAATCACCCTTTGGTTCTATATACAATGCATGGTTCATTGTTCCTTTAAGATATCTTAAAATTCTCTTTAATGATTGCCAATGACATTGATGTGGATCTGAATTAAAACGTGCCAGCTGATTAACGCTATAAGCTATATCTGGCCTAGACCAATTGCTTATATATGATAAGCTACCAATCAAAGATTGATATGTGGACTTATCAAATTTGGGACTTTGATCATCAGTTTGGCAAACTTCCTGGCTCATTGGAATCTTTGCCGTTTTACAAAGTTCCAATTTGTACGTTTTAATTAATTGGCAAATTTTATCTTCTTGAGATATCTTAAATCCATTTTTTGTTTTGTTGATTGTCAATCCTAGATACCTTTTAATTTCACCTAAATGCTTTAATTTTATCTTTTTGGCTAATAATGATATAATCTCATTAGCTTCATTATTAGTCTTAGTTATCAAAGCAATATCATCTGTAAATAATAACAATAATGACACCGTTCCATTATTTTCTCTTTTAAACACACATGGATCTGCTAAACCAGATTTAAAACCTATATTGTTTAATTCTTTCACAATATATTGGTTCCATTCAAAGCCAGATTGTTTCAATCCATAAAGACTTCTTTTTAGTTTCCAACAATCATTACTATTTACTTTATTGTCTTTTATAATAATTGGCTTTTGTAAATATATAGTGTGCTTCAATGGTGCATGTAGATAAGCAGTTTCTACATCTAAATGGTTAATGATATAGTTTTTCTTAGCTGCCCACACTAAAGCTGCTCTCAAAGATGTTGCTTTAAAACTTGGGGCAAAAACTTCATCGTAATCAGATGCAGTTTGATTAAATCCTTGAGCTACCAACCTAGCTTTATGGGAAACAGTCCCATCATTTCCAGTTTTTACTTTAAATATCCATTTGCACCCAATGGATTTTTCTCCTGGAGGTAATTTAGCATCTTCATATACTTTCATTACCTTTAATGAATTTAGTTCTTTTTCCATTGCCTTTTGCCAATTCTCCTGATCCTTAGCAGAATACATCTTAAGTTCATCTACACTAGTTGGAACTTTAGTTACTTGGCAAACTATACTTGATACCTTTTAGGTGGTCTAGTTACACGTGTAGTACGTCTAGGTATTACAGGACTTACAGGTGGACTTTCATTTATCAACTGTTCTTGATTATCTAACTCTTCTTGATCAACTGTTTCCTTTTGTTCTGGTCCTCCTTTGCTCTTCGTGGACTTCTTCTTTAATTGGACTCTTCTTATAATTAGTCTAATCTTTTTGCCTTTTGTAGGGTTCAATAATTACTTCATTATTTAAATCTTGCTCTAATCTATTCCATCCTACATGTTCTAGGAATTTTGCACTAGCACTGTTGTAAACTCTAGATGTAACTGGTTCCCAGAATCTATAAGATCTGTGATTAGATTCATATCCTACAAAAAATAATCTTTAAGCTCTATGCTGTCCTTTGTGTCTGAGTTGTGTAGGGATTTGCACCCATTCTGGTGCTCCAAATGTGTGCATGTAACTTAAATCAGGTTTTGTACCATGCTACAGTGTGAATGGTAATTCATCTGTTGTTGAATTAACAACATTATTCAATATATGATTACCACACATTATTGCTTCTCCCGACAAATTGTCAGGTAATCCTGAATCAGACAACATAGTACGTGCCATTGCTTGTAGTGTTTGGCCTCATCTCTCTATAAAGGCATTATGTTGTGGCCTATACGGTGCAGACTTTTATGCTGAATACCTAACATTCTAAGTCTATTCTGGAATTTATTATTTGTAAATTCTGCACCATTATCAGTTATAAGAGTTACTAATTTCTTTTTAGTTTTCCTTTCTGCAAATTTTATCCAATTAAAGAGATTTAGATACGTTTCAGTTTTGCTCTTCATTAAATAGCAGAACCCATATCCAGAATAATGGTCCATTATACTTAGTATGTATTGAGCACCTCCTACACTTGGTTTTTTCGGACCTATTAAATCGGCAAATACTACCTCTAAAAGCTCTTTGGTAGTAAATCCATCAACTCTATTAGCCGGTATGACCTTGGCTTTGCTTTGATTACAAGCATAACATTGCAAATACTTATTACAAGGTTTCAAACTTATTCCTTTAGATAGTTGAACAGTTCTCTTAAGCATTTTAAAATTTAAATGCCCTAGCCGTCGATGTAACAAGTGAATACATTCATCATGAGGTTTCTTATTATCATAAACCATGTTAGCCACCTCTAAACCATTATCATTTAACACATATAATTCGCCTCTCAAAGATGCAGTAATTTTCTTATCTTCTTTTTCAATTATGCAGTTATTTCCCTTAAAGGCAACTACATATCTTAGTTTAACCAAAATTCTAACTGAAATTAAATTAAACTTAAGTTGTGTTACATATAACATTTTTACATTCTCTTTTATGAAAGAACAATATGCTATACCTTGACCTTTAGCTTTCAGTTTCCAGCCATTGGCTAATGATATCTGCTGTGTACTCTTGGACATTTTAATAAAATTTTTGTTATCATTTGTTATACAGTGGGATGCTCCACTGTCAACCACCCATAAATTATTTTTTACAGCTCCGTTAGTATACATGGCTAACTCTATATTTTTATTTATCTTTTGATGACTTTTAGTATTCTGGCCAGCATTCTGGCGCTTTGCTTTTTTACAAAATCTTGCCAAATGTCCTCTTCCTCCACAATTAAAACACTTTTTAATTGCATATGCAGTAGGAGATTCATTATCTTCTTTTTGAGGTTGCTCCCTCCTTAACTGATCTCTTTCAAGTCTTCTTCTTGCCTCTTCAATCAATCTGCCAGTTATATCAGTTAAAGTTAAACTTTCCTTAGGCAAAATTTCAAGGGAAGTGATGTAGTTATCATAACTTACGTCTAGTGATGATAGAATTATATAGACTTGGTGTAATTCAGAGAAAATAAGCTCTTTCTCGTGCAGTTCTTGAAAAATGCTTTTTATAGAATTCAAATGACTCAGCATATCACCATTCATCTGGAGATGCGTCCTGAAAAGCTTTGGTGTAAGATTTATGTGAGCACCAATGTTATCTCGAACATAAATCCTCTTCAGCTTCTGCCAACACCCAACAGCCGTTTGCTCTCCATGGATATGAACAAGTTGCTGGTCAGACAGTGTTAGTCCTATTATGCAAAAAGCTTGTTCATTCTTCCGTTTAAAGTCTTTTATTTTTTGTCTATCTTCCTCTATCTCTGGATCCCATTCCTCTACGTTTGGTGGGTTTTCAATTATGTTCCACAGACCTTCTCTTTGTAGAAGTAGACTACATTTCATAGACCATGATACATAGTTTGTTCCATCCAACTTGGATATTAGGGACAAACTTTGTAGATTGACTTGTGCCATGTTTTCTTATATGGATATAAAACTATAATTAATAAAACACAGCTGTCTGTTTACTGTAACGTATAACAACACTCTCACTTTTTACATAAATCTGTTTTATCCTAGTTAAACTGACTTTGCAGCCTCTGGGCCCATAACCAGTGTTAAGCCTGTGTTCCCCAACCAGGGTTAAGGAGACAAGCTAAACAGAATGTGCAGCGTTAGTCAGATAGGCACACAGATAAATATGTGAGATAAGTTTAACATACAGTAAAAATAACAGAAATGCTTGTGCTATCAAAAATATAATTTATTCCATTTAGAGTTTATAGCAAAGTCAAAATAACAGTCCATTAGTTATGTATCATTTTAGTCAGTCCATTCAAGGATATTCAATTAGCAAAGTCCGTGTAGAATATCCAATGTCAGTTCACTTACAAATAAATCAGTCCTTTCTCTCTCCCGTTCCAGTAGGGGAAAAACACAGTCTTCAAACCATCCAGTAATTAGGGATCATAAAGCCAGAGAGAGCAAGCTGCCGTGTCTTGCTTCTTTTATGGTGCTATTACAACCACTCCCTTAATTACATTCCTACAGTTAAAGTTGCAGACACTTTAACTAACAAACCATGATAATATATTTATTATTTTACCTAAACCAGTTAGGGTAAACAATGTTATCCCTAACAAGAATTAGATGAGAACAAGTCTTCTCTGTACCATCAAATAGGGAAAGGTCAATTAAAGTCAGTTGGATATTAATTTCTAGAAAAATATTAATCATTTAAGAAGAGAAAATACATGGCAATTTTGATGGATTTCTTTAAAATGGAACTGGGCTAGACAACAAATGAATTGCATTACAAATAAAATTGATGAAACCAAGTTGAAAATAGATATCTCAATTCCTATTTACATATTCATAAAATAACCTGGATCAGAAAAATATAATTGCTAATTTAAAGATAATACAAACAAAGGGAACCAACACTGCAATGCATCTGCAAAAAAGAAAAAAGAAATAAATCCATTTCTATACTGCAAATAGGATCTCAGGTGCAAGAAAAGTGATAATTTCTCTCTATTCTATATGGGTCAGACAGCATTTAGAATGTTGCATTTAATTCTGAGCACTGATTTTAGGAAGGACACAAACTAGAATATGTGCAGAACAGAGCAACAAAGATATTAAGAGGTTCAAAGGAAAAACAGATGGATATGTTTAGCCTGGAACAGAGAAAATTGTGTGGTGATATGACAGCTACCATCTTCAAGTGTTTGAACAGCTGTCACACAGAAGTCAAGGCAGAACTCTGTTTTTTTACAAATTTTTTTAGGTAGGATTAACTAATCCATTTGTAAATGGTCCAAGGTTCCCAGTGAACTTGGGGAATAAAATGGGTCCTAATAATTTTTTCCTGATTTAATCCTAAAACTCTCTAATTTATATCATAGAACTCCGCTGAAATCCTTATCACTTCATAAATTGAGTATCTTCATACATTTTATCTTCATACAACATAAAAGATGTCTGTACAAATAAGAACTATACAGATGAAACTCAAAAAATTAGAATATCGTGCAAAAGTTCATTTATTTCAGTAATGCAACTTAAAAGGTGAAACTAATATATGAGATAGACTCATTACATGCAAAGCAAGATAGTTCAAGCTGTGATTTGTCATAATTGTGATGATTATGGGTTACAGCTCATGAAAACCCCAAATCCACAATCTCAAAAATTAGAATATTACATGCAATCAATAAAACAAGGATTGTACATAGAACAATATCAGACCTCTGAAAAGTATAAGCATGCATATGTACTCAGTACTTGGTTTGGGCCCCTTTTGCAGCAATTACTGCCTCAGTGCGGTGTGGCATGGAAGCCTGTGGCACTGCTGAGGTGTTATGAAAGACCAGGATGCTTCAATAGTGGCCTTTAGTTCTTCTGCATTATTCGGTCTCATGTCTCTCATCTTTATCTTGGCAATGCCCTATAAATTCTCTATGGGGTTCAGGTCAGGCACGTTTGCTGGCCAATCAAGCACAGTAATACCATGGTCATTGAACCAGGTTTTGGTGCTTTTGGCAGTGTGGGCAGGTGCCAAGTCCTGCTGGAAAATGAAGTCAGCATCCCTATAAAGCTTGTCTGCGGAAGGAAGCATGAAGTGCTCCAAAATCTCCTGGTAGATGGCTGTGTTGACCCTGGACTTAATGAAATACAGTGGACCAACACCAGCAGATGACATGGCTCCCCAAATCAACACAGACTGTGGAAACTTCACACTGGACTTCAAGCATCTTGCAGTGTATGCCTCTCCATTCTTCCTCCAGGCTCTGGGTCCTTGGTTTCCAAATGAGATGCAAACATTGTTCTCATCAGAAAAGAGGACTTTGGACCACTGAGCAACAGACCAGTTTTTTTCTTTAGCCCAGGTAAGACGCTTCTGACATTGTTTGTTGTTCAGGAGCAGCTTGATAAAAGGAATATGATATTTGAAGCCCATGTCCAGGATCCGTCTGTGTGTGGTGGCTCTTGATGCACTGACTCCAGCCTCAGTCCACTCCTTGTGAAAGTCCCCAACACTTTTGAATGGTCTTTTCCTGACAATCCTCTCCAGGCTGTGGTCAACCCTGCTGCTTGTGCAACTTTTTCTTCCACACTTTTCCCTTCCATATAACTTTCTATTAATGTGCTTTGATAAAGCACTTTGGGAACATCCAACTTCGTTTGCAATTACCTTTTGAGGCTTTCCCTCCTTATGGAGGGTGTCAATGATGGTTTTCTGCACAACTGTCAGGTCAGTGGTCTTTCCCATGATTGTGATTCCTAATGAACCAGACTGAGAGACCATTTAAAGGCTCAGGAACCCTTTGCAGGTGTTATGGCTTAATTAGCTGATTAGAGTGGGACATTTTGAGCCTAGAATATTGCACCTTTTCACAATATTCTAATTTTCTGAGATTGTGGATTTGGGGTTTTCATGTGCTATAAGCCATAATCATCTCAATTATCACACATCACTGCTTGAACTATCTTGCTTTGCATGTAATGAGTCTATCTCATATATTAGTTTAACCTTTTAAGTTGAATTACTGAAATAAATGAACTTTTGCACAATATTCTAATTTTTTGAGTTTCACCTGTAAGTGCACACAGGATTGGTTAATATTGAAACAACATTAGATGATCTACTGTTGCAATGTTGGGGCATCCCTAAGTTAGGGATGCCCCAATCATATAAATTACAGAAATAGGCAAGTGGCAAAGGGGTACTAGCCTTATTCAGTTCAGTTCAGATCCAACATCAAGATCGAACTGAAAGAAACCAATATCAGAGATGAATTCTTGAGAACCAGAGGAATTTTTTTAAAAAATCAATCTAGGAGTTCCTCTGAGGAATCAATCACATCACTACACCCTCAAATTTTACATACAATTGCAGAATTGGCAGTTTTATTTTAATATACTTCTGATTTACAGGAAAAATTGAGCCTGCTCTCACATATGTGAAACCTTACTTGACCAGAATCCAGACATTTACAGAAATAAATGGATTCTTCCCGAATAATGATAGACTACTGGGAAATAAAAATTATCACCTCCCCGAAGTTCCATCACAGCCTGGGGAAATGGGACAAAGTCTCAGTGACAAAGGCGCGCAAATGGTGCGCAAAACGAAACGCTTTTCCAGATGCTCGTATTGTGAATTTACTTTCCTCTTCCTACTCCCCACCCTTCTCCCTCTTCCACGATTGCCCATTTAACCTACCGTCGTAAGCACTGGCGCCAGTTCCAGTAGCAGTAACACTCGGGGCAGATGTTGATCTCCATTCCGCCTTATGCTTCTTATGTTTCTTCCCCATAACTATAATTATAATTAAATATTAAATCCCACTTTTCCCAGCCCACCTGGAACCCACACCTCCCTCTAATCTAAAGAACTCGGAAATGGGAGGAAGTGACGTAAGAAGCTAACACGGAAACACTTCTGATCTCAAGTCGGATCCTGGTTAATGAAGAAAGAAGCGCGGGAAATTTGTACAGGCGTAAGTAATTAAGCAACGTCTGTTCCAGGTAGCAATTGGCTGTTGGGTACGTGGTCAAGAGTTGTTGTTTTGTTTTTTAAATCTCGCCTTTTATGAAACGTATGAATTGAATGAGATTATATAAATTATGGTTGTTCCATTTTTTTAGGGCTTTGGACAATCACTTAAGAGGGAAGCGAAGACAACTTTTATCCTTCTTTTCTGAGTAGGTTGAGCGAATTCCTGCCAAAGAAAAACAAAACGGCCGCGGGATCCCACAAACCGATGTAATTCCAAGCCTTGTGGACGTGACTTTCGTTTTCTTGAATAAGGGAACTGAGAGTTGATTGGCGAAAATAATGCTTTGTAACAATACTTGAAAATTATTTTGTACTTTGGAAAACTGGGAATGGGCGGTAAATTCAGCCGCCTATTGGGCTTTTTAAAAATGGTTTAGCAAAAGTCTTTTTGGCAGAAAGAGGAAAAATTAAATTGCTACAAAAATTTGCAATTTTGTCTTAAATTAAGATGCAAGAAATTCTTACAGTTATTTAACATTCACTGATTTAAGGTGTGGAATTAAGCTCTTCAGTTGCCAGATTGCTAAATGTATAGGGAAACTATTTACTTCAGCTGAATTTGTTTCCATTCATTTTGAATAAATTAGGAGTGAGCAGCTATGGAGAGCTTAAGATATTTAGAGCTTCGGGAATGCAGGGGAACACTCATACAGTGGATGCTGTGAAGACTTGGCTATTCACAAAATGACAGATATAGAAGTAGACAGTCTAGTTGCCAGTAGCCTGAACAGGCAAAGGAAACAACAGAGATTTGGAAAGGGAAAGCAGGGAAGGACACAGTAATTGTTTAATTTTCTTGGCATCTGAAACACAAATTGCAATTAAACAACAGCAAAAAAAATGTTTTTAGGCTTGCATGCAATTAACAAAATTACTTTCAACCCTAAATAGCAAAGCTACTTTAAATACATTAAATAAACGCAATACCTCCTGCTGTACATAAATGAGCTGCAAAATTCCCAGCAATCATTAGATGGAGCAAAGAGATAAAGATTAAAATGAACTCTTTGTTGCCTGGATTTTTGAAGCTCACATCTTGCCTCATGGGCAATCAAGAAATGTAAAATAAGTATATTAGCTAGCTTTCTCTTCAAGAACATCAATGATTTTCAAAACTGTTCAGTAAGCTTGCCAACAAGAAGCTGAAACGGATCCCTATGTGTCCTGGAAAAGGAAGATTTGGGGATTTAGGCTTTGCCTATTACTGATTCTACCATAGTTTCCCATGTTTTAATAATGGCAAAAGACAAGGGAAATGTGAATAAATCAGGAGCACAGGTAGTTTGTTATTAATCTAGAAAGTGCCTTTATCCTAATGCTTGTAGTCTTCAGCATACAACTGTTCCTGTAGTGACCAAAGTTACAACACTGAAAAAAATGACTTATGAACATTTTTCACACTTATGACCATTACAGCATTCCCTTGGTGATGTGATCAAAATTCAGACATCTAAGCAACTGATTCATATTTCTGATACCAGTAGTTACAGTGTCCCAAGGTCATGTGTAACCTTTTGACAAAATCAAACTTAATCATGTTACTAATTTAACAATTTCAGTAATTCGCTAACTGTGGCAAGAAAGGTTGTAAAATGGGGCAAAGGCCACTTAAATATCTCACTTAGCAGCAGAAATTTTGGGCTCAATAGGGGTTTTAAGTCAAGGACCAACTCTGTGTGTGTGTGTGTGTATGTATGTATGTATGTATTCGTTTTCTTAAGTTTTTGCGGGAACTTACATGTATGGCATTCAGCTTTGTTCAGGTATTTTCCCACATCATTGTAGTTGTGCTTTTAAAGTTGTAGCAACAGACGAACACAATACAGAAGCCTGATGATGGCAGATGAGATTCTGCCAAAACGTTGCTACAACTTTAAAAGCACAACTACAATGACGTGGAAATACACACACACACACATATACAGTAAACAGTCACATGGAAACCTGACATAGCAACTTAATGCAAAAAGAATATGAACTGCATGACTGAAACTTTCTATACTACTGTTCTAAGTGGTATAAAGGCAGTGTTTGGTTGCAAACTGGTATGTTTTTATTGTTCCAGGGACATTTAAATTGCAAATAGACTTGGTTTAAATTTATTCTGATATTATTATTCAGAACTTAAATCTTTTTCAGCCAATGGCCAGATTGGAAATTCTGGAAAATAATAGAGGTGTGTCCATAAAAGAACCATTTTTGCTTTAATGTATCTGATAAATGAATCAGAAATGAAAACATAATAGAAACAGAAATTGGCTAATAATTTTTTAAAAAAATACATTTTGAGTGATCAAATAAATTGTTTCTTGGCCTTTTTAAATGTATAACTATTCTCTAATTAGGTTTTTATAAAATGGATGAAACAACAGGTGATTTAAAACTGCCTCTTCAAAATGACTGGGAATCCCTGCAGATACATGTGGAAGTTCATCAGAAATCAAACAGGTTGGTTTTGTATTGCAGTTTTTGTTCTCTATTGCAGAAAGCCTCTCTCCTACCATTTTTATCAAATGAATAACATGCTATAGATCAACGGTCACCAACCTTTCAAATCTTAGGAACCACTAAATTCATAATTTTAAATCACGTGGACCATTAATATGAATTTTTGAAAAAGATAAATACATTTGTAGATTAATGGGCCTAGTGAAGAGGGTGGGTGTGCTAGCACAGCCAGCAGCCCTTCCCCGGTCACCTCATGACTGCTTGGCCCCTTAACTGTGGCTTGCAGATCAGCTGAGTCAATGAGGGATGGAAAATCTATCTCTCTAGGTGCTTGGAGATGTTTCCAAAGCACTCTTGCTAGCCCCAGTCCTCCCCACGGCACCAGGCAATCTTAAGCCAAGGACCCCTCTCTTCCTCAGCTCACCCTGTGGCTCTGGAGCAGGTAACAACCACGGTTTGCGCTCCGCCAGGCCTGGAGCTGGGTTTGCTGCTATGATGAAGCAGAAAGCCATGGGGCCCATTGGAATCGGCTCCCCCCACTCTACCCGGCTGCTACTGCTTAAGAAAAGAATGGTTGTTGGAAGCGGGTGCTTACAGTGGAAGTAAAGCACAGCCTGTCTCTTTCAAGCAATTAAATATCTCTCTCTCTCTGTGTGTGTGTGTGTGTGTGAGAGAGAGAGAGAGAGAGAGATGACAGGCGAGTAACAATGCTGTTTGAAAGACTTCTCTGCCATTTCTCTCTCTCTCTCTCTCTCTCTCTCTCTCACACACACACACACACACAGACAGACGGACAGACAGACACATACAGACATTTAACGAGAAATGGCGGAAGGCAACCATGTAAGGGGACTGACCCTCCCCTGCCTTCAGTTTGGTACCTGCTCAGGGTGGTGCACCAAGGCCAGGCCTCTGTGTGAGCGACCTCTGTCTGGCCAATTCAAGAAATGGGCTTCCTTGCAGTGCCTCCAGTGAAGCCAGCTGGGCTCGATGACCCCCGCCCCCCAAGTCCTGATCTCTAGCTCACCTGTTTGTGCACACTCAGCTGGCCCGGCTAGTCCCCTACTGAGCAAACACGGGACTGGCGCTGGGCCATGAATCCCAGGTCGGTCCACCTGGGATTGGGGGGAGGGGGGCCGGTGCCAGAGCTGAGCAGCGGCCAGTGTGGGCTCCATCTGCATGGCCATGAAGTGGGATCAGGCATGGCTGGTTCTTGCCCGCAGCATTAGAGTCAGAGGATAGAGTCAGAGCCGCTGCCACTGGCCAAGATCAACAGGCCAGCTTGGTGAACCACTGATGCACTGCCACTGCCTGCTTTTGCTTTGCCTTTGCCAGGGCAGCGGGTGCTAGGGGGGTGCTGTCCTCGGCAGGCTAATCCCTGCCCACCACTTGCTTTGGCAGATGGTGTCTGGCAGGCCCAGGTGCGGTGGGCGGGGAGGCTGCATGGCTCACTGGAGTTGCAAACAACCCAGGGATTTGGATAGCCTTTACATGGCTGGGATGCCTGCAGGATCCCTGGCTTCCAAGGCCAGCAAGGCCCAGTGTTTGGGCTCAGGCACACTCTTCTGGGCAGCAGCATAAAAAATATTTTAAAAATCAAGATTTTTCTGCAGAACAAAAATTTCCGCAGCTATATATAGATGGACAAATGATTACTTCTAAAAGATCAAGCCTTCATTTTATGTATAACATATTTAGAGAAGTAATACTGACATATCAGTATTGCAATGGATATAATATGTACATTAAGTATATGAAACCATCCTCTACTAGGATAAGAGTTGAAAATTGTTTTAACTGTTTGCCAGGCCCTCTTTCTCAGGTTTTTTTTTTCATAATATGTTCTATGAATCTTCTGGTTTCACACTTCATGAATGGATTTCATGTGAGACAACAGACAGGAGTGCCCCCCCCCCTCTTAAAAAGTTCACTCAAACACAGACGGACGCATTAACAGCTGTTGTTCAAAAATACACTAGAAAGCTTTTTCTTCTGTGGAAAAAATACTACAACCACTATTTTTTAGACTGATCTGGGATTTTTTAAATTAATAATTCCATGGCCCAAACTAAGTTTTAAAATCCTTTTCCTAATTCATCTGATAACGGAAACTACAAAGTATTAGCCTCCAGGGTAGTTTTCATTTAGAAGTTTACCTACGGGCTCTCAGCATTCTTTAAAAACTGTTGAGTACCAACCTGCCAAAGAAAAATACAAAATGATAACCATCCTGGAAAGTTGGGAGATGGAAGAGAGAGTAATGCTTTTGGTAAATAGATACATGAGTGCTGACAGGAGATTCTTTGTGCTGTAAGATTTAGTAGTTCAATCATATTTAGATTTTTCTTTTTTGAAGTTCCTTTTAGTATTGGAATCAAGTTAGAACATTGTCTTCAATTGAGGGTATTATAATCAGAACAATGTCACTTATCAGTCAAGTATGCTTTGCATACCTTCCTCTGATAACATGATAGATTATATTTTGTGTCTCAGCTAGTTGAAATAAGTGGCATTCTATCTTTTCTTGGTTGTAATTGATTATGGTGAAGCTGATTATTATTTTCTATCTTTCTTATTTTAACCAGTACTGCAAAAAAAGAAGATATCAAACTAAGTGTCTTAAAGCTGCTAAACAGGCACAATGTTATTTTTGGTGATTACAAATGGATTGAGTTTGATGATTGCTACCTAACAAATAATGTACAGTCAATTGCAATTGTGGATACAGAACTACAGCTGAAAGACAGACAGGTAATTTATTCTTTTACTTATTTGCTTCTCCATAATTAGCTGTTAAAATGTTGCATATTTTAATATTAAAATTATGAAAAGTTTTTAAAAAGAAGAATAAAATAGTAATGCAATGAGTATTCATAAGAGCATGCATCCATACAGCATTATATTATTTATATTTGACATTGGCTGCATATAAGCTTCCAATTGTAATTTAAGTTGCTAAAAGATGACACTAACTTGATGACACATAATCAGTTTCAACCTCTTAATAGTATAGAATCAAGTTAGTTGAGGAATCAAATTCTCCAATTATCTTTGTTGACCCATGAGATCCAACAAAGTGGGCATGCTTCAGGTTCTTTCTATAGTATGAAATAGTGTCAGCTGATAGAACCAAAAGCCTGCCTTAGCTCTTTTTTCATGCCTGGTCTGTGGAACAACTTGGTCCTGGTCTTTGTTATTCTGTAAGTTCCTGAAAACCTGATTGTTCCCTTGAGCATTGGATCAGAATGCACAATGGGCCTATTTAGAAAAAGATATTGCACGAGATATGCTTCGTTGGCTTCAATGAATTCTGCATTTGTTCTGTTACTCTTATTCTATTTTAAAAGTTTACTTATAAGTCATCCAGGAGTTACTTTTGGATGTCCACGGCTTCTCCTTAAGTCACTCCAGGTTTTCCTTGTGAGAAGGGATGGGGCAATCTTCTTCTAAATAGCTTTAAAGCTTTTCTCTAAGCTTGCTTATACTTCATTCTCCATGCCCTCCCAAATGGAGGAGGCAGCTGTTCATCAGAGGGGATCTGTTGCCTATTAACACCGTTGCCTGTCAGCAGCTGATCCTCCACTGTTTGTGAAGGCAGGCAGCTTTCCCTCTGGTCGAACACTTCCCCCAATACCTGAGCAGGAGCCTGGCCTCTCCAAACATGTCAAGGGAGACATGCCTCCCCTGTTGGACATCCCAGTTCCAACCCCTTCTCCAAACTTGTCTCTGATTGGGCCATGACAATTACAACATATTTCTAGGTAAGCGTGGGTTTAATTGCACCTAACTTGTTTTCATCTTATTCACTGCAGCCTATCAGCTTGAATAAGTGCAAACTTTTAATCCATATTTTTCATCTCAATGAGGAAGGATCTACTACAGAAAATCTGGATGAGGAAGATGAGCATATTGTTGCAGCTAATCATTGGTTATTGCCTACAGGTATTTCAAAAGACCCTAAGAATATAATTTGGTTATTTAAGTGGGCAAGATTTTGTTTAAATGTGGATTTATAAAAATAAGCATCAAACTGAACATCATTTTGAAATGATGAAGTATACAGCTTCCTGAAATTGGAAATGTTTCTGAGTCAACAAAATGTATTCTAGTAGACATAATAATTTAAAAATTTTCAAATTCCAGTGGGAAAATAAAGCATGAAATGAGGAGTGTTCATGTTAAAATTCATGAAACCTTGGAAGTTGTTTTTTTAACAGTTGGCTTATATCTGAGTTACCCAAGCTTTTCGGCCTTGCGAACTGGCAGGGGGAAGAGGTGATAGGTTCTTCATACATGGAGGACAAGCACATGCACAGCTTTATTTGTGTGTGCACCTGCTGTTCACACCAATGGAGCACCTGCATCCACTGCTTGCGCAGATGTAATGTGCATATCAGTCATTTCCATGGCCTGATTGTGAAGGGCTCAAAGCCCAGTAGTGGGGATTGAGGACCCTTGGCTTATACCTCATGAATTGTGTAGGCAAAGATAATCATATCAAGAATGGTGTTATTTGTTCAGAAATACATGTTCTTAGCTTTAGACTTTAAAGAAAGATAATAAATATTCCATAAAGATACATACTATTTTTGGTTTCATTTTTACTTTGAAGCCATGATCTTTCATTTTCTCAAAACTTTCTTTTCAGCTAATTGGGAGTTTTCTGACTGGCCAGTATAGCAATATAGGCAAAATACTCAGTCCCTCATTATTATAGTCACTACTTCAAAAATCCCAAGGTTTCTATTGCCAACTATACTGTTTTTAATAGTTTGCCCTTTTCTCCTTAAAATAATATGCAATTTTTGCTTTAACAGTTGAGTTTCATCGTCTATGGGAAAGCCTAATTTATGATGCTGAAATAAAATTGGATGTAAGTTGCATTTTAATCGAGTTTTGAAATGGTTGATTATGTTTGAAACAATGTAATTTATAATTTATCAGATTGACAAAGTCAACGTGACTAGGTCTATAGAGATTCTCAATCATTCAGATCACGGTTGCCCCAAAGGTGCTTTTACCAAAAGGCAACTGGACTTGGGTTTTTTTCTTTGAAAACATTTTGATTCTCCTCCAAGAAGAAGATTCTTCAGTTCTAACTTTAATTGATCCAGATTGGGTCAATCTGATTATGTCAAATTTTCTTCATTCAAAAAGATGTCTTTTTTGCAACGATTTTACAGGATTATTATTACATTATTAATTATAGGAATTTCCCATTGATAACAAGTATTGTTTTAATAACTGTTTACTTAAAGTACACTGTGTTTCTTGGCATTTATTTATGTCATTGAAGAATTTGGTGCTTCCTGATCTCTGCAAAATTAAAATGGCATTACAGGAGTACTAAAAATAGAGTGGAATTCATGGTAAGGATCAGATAACTGAAAATAAAACTCGATGCATCCTGTGAAGTGCAGTCTAGTTTACAAAAATATACATTACAATACTTAAGTGTCAAAAGCTATTTCCCTTTTATAGGCTAGTCATATCATTTGAAGGAAGAAAGTTTGAAAAACATTTCCCCTTAATTAGAATTTGCAACAAGTGATTGAGAGTGTGAAGAGATAATTGTATATAATTTTAAGATTGCTTTGCTTTTGTTTTCTTTAATTAGAGTGAAGTAAGATAGAAGTTTTTTTCTGATATCAGAAATGAAATTTCTTTCATCGCCAACTTGAACACATTTGGCTGATAGGAGCATATATAAATTTATGTATTATAAGTATACAAAGAGGTCATTTTCAAAGCAAATCAAAGCTTGATTTCATAGCCAGGCCTGTTATATTACTTTCTCTTGGTTTTTTTAGTTTTAACTCCCCCTTTAGTTCATGCTTAAACCATATCTTATGTATTGAATAATTCAATATGAATAATTCCATATCTTATGTTGAATAATTCACTCCTAAAATCAGATCACCTTCACTCAGATCTGTTGTATGCTCCTGCTTTCTCTTAGTTTCACAACATAACAATCCTATTTTCCATCCACAATCCATTATAACTTTAAACAATTGAATTTTTCACGTAATACAGCAAGAAAGACAGAAAGAAAATGATAATTTTCTACTTAATGCCTTAAGTTAAAGTTACTATTCCTAATGGCATATCACAAGTTAGTTGTACTTGTGATAGAGCATGAAAGGAATTTTTTTTTTCTTTTATTGGCTCCTTTCATATATTTTGGAAGGGTTTGTGCATACATTACTTTTCAATGAGTGAAAAACATGTTTCTTTTCTGAACAGAATCTCATGTCACATTTGTACAAATACAGTATTCAATTTTAAAAAGTTAAATTATCTAATTTAAGATTATGTATTATAATTTCTCTAGTCTTGAATCCTGAAGAAATAGGCATTTAAACACGAGGATATTGAGAAATTCTAGGTATTTACAAGAAAAAGATAATTCATAAATGGGTACGCTATTTCATTCCCAAATTCTATCTGCTTTGATAAAATTTGACTTGTTCCCCAAATTTTACGTTCACCGTATATACTTGAGTATAAGCCGAGTTTTTCAGCACATTTTTTGTGCTGAAAAAAAACCCCTCGGCTTATACTCGAGTCAGATTCCCCTCTGAAAAAAAAATGGTATGGAGCTCCGAAGCTGGGCAGCCACTTCCCTGCTTCCGTGTTTCCTTTGCAACTTTTAAGCATGGGGGTAATCGGAAGCAGAAAAGTTCTTGCTTGAGGATATATTGTTTTTTCTTTTTTAACTGTTTTTTTGGGGGGCGGGAAGACCCACCGCTATGTGAGAATGCTCAGACACGAAATCTATCCGACCGAAAATAAGTGTGTGTGTGTGGGGAGGGGATTTTAACAGAGGGAAGATGTAGGGAGAAGGCAAAAGCGACAGAAGATCCTTCAGGGGAAACTGAGGGGGAGACTCACCCTTGGTCCAGATGAGCCCCTTTCCCCTTTCTCTAGGCTGAGAAAACAACGCGAGCTGAGGTTGCTTCGGCTCCACTCAGCTTCATTTCCTCAGCTCCAGCTGCTTTCAGTCCACTCGGGAGAAGGGGGAGGAGGTGGTGGTGGCGGCTCACGTTTTCTGAGCTCTAGGCTGAGAAAACAACGCAAGCCAAGGTCGCTCCACTCAGCTTCGTTTCCTCAGCTCCAGCTGCTTTCAGTCCACTCGGGAGGAGGGGGAGGAGGAGGTGGTGGTGGCGGCTCACGTTGTTTTCTAACAGTGAGATCATTTCCCAAATTAATTGATTCACTAACCCAAAAGAAGAAGATGTTGATGACAGTGGGAGGCAGGAGTCACTCTCTCCCTTGCAAGAAAAAAGCAAGAGCCGTTCTTATGATCTCTCCCTCTCTCTCTCTCTCTCCCCCTAATACAGTCAAGCCCTTTCCAGCACGCGGGATCTGCCCCCGCCACTTTGCACCTTGCAAATGCAAAAACCCCAGGATTTTGCATTTGCAAGGTGCAAAGTGGCGAAGGCAGATCGCGCGTGCTGGAAAGGGCTTGACTGTATTAGGGGGAGAGAGAGAGAGAGAGGGAGAGATCATAAGAACGGCTCTTGCTTTTTTCTTGCAAGGGAGAGAGTGACTCCTGCCTCCCACTGTCATCATCATCATCTTTTGGGTTAGTGAATCAATTAAACCTTTCATGATAGTGAGATCGTTTCCCAAATTTCCCTTAAATCAGGGAAGAAATCAGAAACAAATCTTTGGACTGAGAATAAGCCTGTTCCTATGATGCCATTTTTGTTCACTGCAGTGTGAAAAGTGTGAAAAAACACACTTCTTTTTCTTCATCTTCTTGTTCCCTATTTACTGGTCTCTTTCAAAGAGGAAATTGTGAACATCAAACTTATTCTCAACTGTCCTAGTGAAAGTTTGTATTGGTATCTATTTTTATTTTTGAAATTTACCAGTAGATGCTGCATTTCCCACCCTCGGCTTATACTCGAATCAATAAGTTTTCCCAGTTTTTTGTGGTTAAATTAGGTGCCTCGTCTTATATTCGGATCGACTTATACTCGAGTATATACGGTATATGTGTGTAAAATGCCATAAAATTATATCAGCAGCTACAATTTTGTCAAAGGCTTTTTCAGCATTTGATGATAAAATTAAAAGTTGATCTTGTTTTTATTCAAGTCTGCAACAAATCTAACATTTAATACTTTTATTATGCCATAATAATTCTCTTATGCCTTAATATCATTGGATTGATTTGCTTTTCACATTGATGAAAATAATTTAATAAAAATAATTTAATAAAATGTTCAGTTTTGTACTAATATGCTATTGTCTACTTTATTCTTTAATTAGTTATTGAATTATGTGACCACAACATTACTATTCTCTGACCGAAATGTTGATAACAACTTGATATCATGGAACAGAGTTATTCTACTACATGGTAACTATAATCTTTTTAATTAAAAAGCAATGCAGCTAAAATCCTTCAGTGTAATGCTTAACTTGTAGCATTTTGTAAGACTGAGAATGTTTCTCTTCAGTGGTTTAAATAATTTGTAGAATAATTCTGTTAGAAAATCTGTATTATTTCTTCTATCCTGTACTACAATGGAAACTGAAAGATGAAGCAAAACATAGTCCCAATTACTACTTTGCACTGTATTTTCATGTACTGAACTACTGTGTATGACTTGTCACTATTGTGATACTGCCATAATTCAGTAGAAAATGCTGTCAGATGATGTGGCAGGAAACATGCTGAATAAATATTCAACAGTATTCTTTATATTTAATAGTATTCTATATTTGATTGTAGGTCCTCCTGGAACTGGTAAAACTTCTCTTTGTAGAGCAATGGCCCAGAAGTTGACTATTAGACTTTCACATAGGTAACTTTATGTAATGTTTTCTATATTTGAAGTCAAAATAGCATCTAATTCACAAGCTAGCATTTCAACATTAATTTTCAAAGGTTGAATATTATTGTACGTACTTTCTTTTAATCTGGAGCTTTCCCATTTGGACAACAGCATTCCCTGTTGTACAACCATTGCTTCCACAACAATGGAAACATCTAATTGAAAACAAAAAGTATTTGTGTATTTCAGAGCAATATAAATGAAACCTCATGACCTGTAATAACTTTGAAATTGTTAATTCCTTTGACACTGGTTATTTTTCCTTATTTAATAATAGTTATTTCAGGTTGTAAAACTAACAGAGTTGACCCTGTTTCAGCTTCATTTGTTTTAGTTAATTCTAACAAAATGATAAATGATCAACTTCATTTCAATCATTGTTCTATGCATAATTCTAAGATTCTAGGGAAAAGTATTATCTGGTCTATTGCTTTATGAAGACATGACAGGAATAATAATCTTTAAGGGTAAATTTTAATTGAACTTTTAGATACTGCCATGGACAGTTGGTAGAGATAAATAGCCACAGCCTCTTTTCTAAGTGGTTCTCGGAGGTATGTATTTATATATATATTTTTCAGGTGTTTAAATTTGTGATTTCTGGAATATTTTGAATTGCTAGGGAATTTAATACTCTATCTTGCTAGTTTTTGATGTTAATAAATTATTATATCTCAGTATAATGAACCTGTATAATGAACGACAAGCCCTATTCATTCCAGAATCTGCCACACATTGGAAAAGTAGGCAAGGAAAAGCTGACTCAGTCCGGAAGGCTATTTAACACCGATCAATCAAATGGGGTTTCCATACTTTTGCACTCCAAATAGGATATGCCTAATAATGGAGGGAAAGAGCAGGGAATAGTTCATACCCTTCCTTAGGGCTAAAGAGAAGAAAAAATTTGTTGTTTTGGAATCCTAATCTCAAAAGGGGCAAGTAAAGAGGGTTTTTTGCTGGAGCAAAACCAAAAAAGCCCCCTCCAGAAATAAAGGTGAAAGAGATTGGGGAACAAAGCTGATATGAGTGAGATAATGGGTTTGAGGGAGATTCTGAAGAGAGAGCTCTCTAAGTGAAACAAATAAAGATTGTTGTGTAATAAATCTTGATGGAAGAGTTAAAAGACTGGAACGGAATTTGATGTAAATTATTCTTTATTGCAGAAATCTATTTGCTCCAACTTATAGGTTCACCATAACCCTTTTATAGACCTGCTTAATTATTTCTTGTAAATTTTGTAAATAAATGTTATTGATCTTAAATAAAGCAAAATCATTCTTATCTTTTTTCAACACTTTAATCTTTGATCCTCAGGTTCCACCCACCAAATCTGTGAAATTTATTAAATTTGTGGTTACATCAAGTCTTGAACATTTTGTGCCATTTTACATTTTTTAAAACCTTAGATGGTATCCACACATCTCAAACATATTAGGAAGTGATGTTACAGAGGTTTTTTCTCCCATTCTTTCCCACTCTTATCCATTTTATTATTATTTTAAATATATTTGCATGTCATTGTGATGAAAAGCAAATCTTGGCAGGCACATACAAATGTTACATAAAACAACCCCCATATAAACATTTAAAAATACAACAATGCAGCAAAAATAAAGACTAAAAGGGGGCAAAATTAACAAACTAAAAGAAAACATTATCCTCAATAATATCATAACATTCATAGTAGTATGACAGATCAATTCAGACTTGTTACCACAATTTAGATGGTAAAATTAGAAAGTATTATGAAACCTTTCCCATAGCAGGATGTGGAGCTAACTAAGTCTGGGGAGCAGAAAGCGAATTTGAGACTTCCTAACTTTCACAGTAATCTTAATATATCTGCATAATACTAAATAGCCCATAGAATAATGAAAAATTAAGCATTATTTTGCCAAATGGTGGCAAACTCTTCATATAAGCAGATCTTATTTTATTTAAATTTCATTCAAATAGGCTTTTAGTTATATTTTATTGTTCTCCCCATTTTATTGGTTGGTTGGAGTTGTTCTTTATTTCTCCAGCAGCAGTCTTTAGTGTTCATCTTGGAAAGTTCCTCTGAAAACTGAGGCCTTCCACGGAGCTCTTATAAGTGTGATTCAAGGGTATTATGACTGGATCATTACAGGCTGTGACTAAGCCTTAGTCAGGCTATTCAATAGTTTCAGGAACAACCCCAAGTTTTCTCCAGAATATAAAAGTCAAACACCTTTCTTCCCTGCAGGGGAATTAGTTGCAGTATTTGTAATAATCTTTTTCAATGAATTCCCTTAAAGGGAAGCTGGAATTCTAATTATAGAATTAAAAGGTATACTAAATCTGTCCTCCTTACAAGAATCCAGACCAAAACATTTTCAACACATAGTATCTGGCCCTTTTTGAATACATTTATTTATATATCATATTTAGAAATTTCCCATCACTCATAGAGCAACATACATTCAATGAAAGGAAACTTTTTCTGAGTCCAATGTTGAAGTGTTCTTATGATTTTTCCGTTTATTATGCAAGTAAAACAACTTATTACTGTTTATATATCTACATATCTATCTGACATCTTATGAAGTATTAACAGCCTGATTAACTTTACTCTTTGAAATTGTTACAGTCAACCATTTATTGATTAACAGCAAAAGGAATGGGATTTCACAATAGTATATTCTGAAATGTCTGTTCATTGATTTTAGAGTAAAATTATTTTATATTTTAGGCTTCAAAGGGTTTTGGCTACAGGCTAGTAAAAATAGTACGATATGAAGAGCCTGAATAGCTGTTTTGAGTATCCTTTCTCATAAATTTCCCAGTGCTTATAACTGACTTCAGATATAACAGAGATTCTTATGTATGTTTTTTCCTGCTATCTACCAAATGATCTGTAATATTAATTTCAATGGTGGCATTACAAAAAGGCACACTATTTCCCAAAAAAGAATAAACCAGCAAAAATCAACAACACAATTCAGTCTTATTCCAAGTCAACATATTACTTTTTTCTGAAACCAGATCAAGTAGATATATAATATTTAGAATTGTTGTCACAATGCAGTTTATGTGTCAAGAAATAGTTGTTAGGAGAGTGTTAGGAGTAGGCATGCTCCATTTAGGTCTAGTCTAGCTATTCTACAATTTTGTTTCTCCTTTTGCATCCTATAATTTTGTGATCGCTAAAATACAGAATCCTGCATATTACTTCTACTTCTGAGGGAATTTCCACTTGTCTCTTCTTTGGGGTAACAGTCATAGTTAAGATTCTATATGTGAAATGTATTCTTTCAGCCATGCAGAATATGTCAGCAGCAAGTATACAACCATGTTGCCTTGAGAATAAACAATAATCAGATTAATAATCAGTTAAACTGTAATTCTATAGGGAAAAAATATGTTATCAATTTATATACTACTATTTTTTAGAGTGGCAAACTTGTTACAAAAATGTTTCAGAAGATTCAAGAATTAATTGATGACAAAGATGTCCTTGTATTTGTACTTATTGATGAGGTATGATTACACTAGTATTTCAATTTTAGAAATTGTTTGCACTAGAGAGTGGGATGTGATAGGATTAGAAGGGATTTTTTCCATCCAGTTCCTGTTTAAGATCATTAACAAGAATAATCAATGCCCTTTTCATCACATGCCTAGATCTGAGTCTAGCCTAAAAGCAGTCTAGATAATACCACTGTATCTTTAAGGGAACTCTGTTGCTGTCTTAGAAAGAAAAGGTAGTGGTCTTAAATCCAACAAGAATTTCTTAAATGCCTATCACTTCCTCTTTAGAATAGCAACATTCTGGCACTCAATAAACCATTGACAATCTTCCAGAGCCAGGCTGTCACATTCCCCCAAGTAACCCAGATCTAAGAGAAGCGTAAGATGAAAATCATATATGGCAGAAAAAAGTTTTTAATCGGGTTCACTGATAAACCAACAGTATCTTCTTCCTGAAAGAAAGAGAGGTGGTTTCACAGATTCATATATTAGTAAACTTATAGAGAAAGTGTTAGCCATTTTCCTCTCTACATCCATCTGTGTTAGTTTTTTTTCTTTTTATTCAGCGATGGCTGGATTTTATAAGTTTATGTCCCTAGTCAGAATACAAATTTACAAAACATGGAATTACTAATCACAAAAGTTGATCATTTAACAACAAAAGTATGACATATCAGTTTTTGGGATAAGGAGAAAGTTATTAGTATTAGTAATGATATTAGTAATGATAGATTGAATGGATGTGATTTATCACTTCTATTTTATGGCTGCTCATTTACAGGTTTGAAAATAGTTCACTGCCACAATTTTCAAATTTGGACTTGGCATACAAACACCAGGGAAATACAATAATTCCAAAAACAGAATGCTTTCTATGTGACTGATAAATATCAAAATATCAATAAATTAATTACAAGGAAAAGTTTGCTTTGTTCTTTATAAAGCTTCCCAAACTTAAAAATCTTGGGAGAGAACATTTTTTAGTTTTGACATTTGATGGGATCTCAAAATCTCCAACTCCATCAAAGTAATTCTGGGCAAAAAATAAACTCAGCAAAACCACTTGGAGTCCAAGGTTTTTTTCCTGTTGAATTTTCAGGTAGCAAAGATTTTTTGTTTATAAAGCTCTGTGTTAAATGTTCATTGTCTTTAATTACAATAATATATCTTAAATGTTTTTCCCTATCCTGAGGTAGAAATAATAGAAATGGCACATTGTTTAAGAGGTCAGCCAGAATTCTCATTTTTAAATTAATTTTTAAATTTTTAAATTAATTTTAATTTAATTTTTTAAATTTTAATTTAAATCCTAAAAATATGTATGAGGTAGCAACCTTTTTTTTTCATTTGCAGGTGGAAAGTCTCACAGCTGCTCGTAGTGCTTTTCATGCAGGTACTGAACCTTCTGATGCCATCCGTGTTGTAAATGCTGTACTGACACAAATTGATCAGATCAAAAGGTAATCATCATTACCATTTATTAAAAAGATTAAAAATAAAATAGAACTATCTGGAATCAAGAAAATATTACTCCTTTCCTTTTACATAAACTTTATGGGGGGAAAAGCAATTAAATATATTTTATATATATTATTATTAATTACATATTTTTCAGACTATAAGATGCTCCGAACTACACCTAGCTTTTGGGTGGGAAAAAGGGGAAAAAAAATCTGCCTCTGCCTCCAAGCAATTTGCCTTCTTGCAGCAAACAACCTGGTCCGCTTCAGCACAACCTGATTTAGCATAAGTAGCTGATTGTTGATTGGATCTGCCTCCTGGAATATTAATGATCAGCTGTTCCAGTCTGCAGGGATTGCCTATTACTGCCTCCCTGCGCCCTATTTTCTGCCTTTGCGCGCTCCATAGGATGCCCTGAGGTCAAAAACAGGGCACACACAGGCTGAAAATGGGGCACACAGAGATGGTAATAGGCGATGGTGATCCCTGCAGATTGGAACAGCTGATCATCAGTATTCCGGGAGGCAGTTCAACCAACAATCAGCTGCTTGTGCTAAATCAGGTTGTGCTGAAGACTGTTTGCTATTTGATGCAAGGAAGCAAACTGCTGGGAGGCAGAGGCCAAAGGGCATAGCTTTGGCAACATTCTCACACACAGACATTTCCATCCACTTTTGGAGGAAAGTGTGTCTTATACACTGAAAAATACAGTAATTATATAATCAACTTTTGTAGTTATTCTGAACACAGAATCTTTTAACACAAGACAAGTTTTCATTCCTCAGGAAAGTATTTGAGTGTATAAGACTGCTCAGTTATGGATCAAATGAAGTTTGACAATTTTAAACAAAATTAGTAGTTTTGTTCGATATAATTAAGATATATCATTATTTTTAATTAATTATATAATTATCCTAATTATATCAAACAAAACTACTAATTTTCCGAGTTGATTTAAAGTTGTGAAACCTCATTTGATCCATAATTGAGCAGTAATTTGTTTCCATAGAACAGTGAGAAGTCTTATATACTTAAAGTTTCCTGAGGAATGAAAACTTGTCTCATGTTAAAAAAATTCTGGGTTCAGAATGGCTGCAAAAGTTCATAGAGTTAGCAGAGATGGCAAAATTGACTGCTGATTAGAGAAGGGAACACAATTTTGTTTCTACTAAGAAACTGCTTTTGGATTTTGAATAAAACTTTGATTTTGGGTTTTGCTGATTAGATTTGTTATAAAAATGGCTGTAATAAAATATTATATAAAAGTAAAAAGTTGAGGTTTTATGTTACTCCCTTATTCTACTGCATCAAACGGAGTCAGAAGTCAATTTATTTTTATTTTTCCTCTTACCCTACACTTTTTTTCTCTTCCCCTTTTCCTCCCTTATTTTTCCCTTATTTTCATTTTTCGTTGTACTTCTGTGTTTTATATTTTGATGAACTAATATTTAAATCAGAAAAATTTCTGTATTCCTTAAATATATGAAGTGACATTATTGCAATTGTGATTTTAAAGGTATCCTAATGTGGTTATAATGACGACTTCAAATATCACAGAGAAAATTGATATTGCTTTTATAGATAGAGCTGATATTAAACAATATATCGGGCCACCTTCTCCTGCAGCTATATTCAAAATCTATTATTCTTGCATAGAAGAACTAATGAAGGTAATTTCAATATTCTTAAAATTCTTAAAAGTATAATTATGAGTTGGAAGGGACCTTATAGGTCATCTAATCCAACCACCCAAGTGGAAGACCCTACACCATTTCTGACAAATGGCAGTTCTTATCCTTGAAGATATTACATTTAAATTATTTTTACTTTTATTCTTGCTAATGAAGTTTTTCTGTGTATTTAACTTGCATAAGGAAGCAATGCCTATTTCTTTTTAATAACTTATTTGTTCTGAATAGTATCTTTATATTTATTGCATTGGTGCTTAACGCTTTTTAAATGACTGATTTTTAGTTTTATATTCATTTTTTGTAAATGAAAACTTTTTTTTCCTAAGTGCCAAATAATATATCCCCGTCAGCAACTATTAACACTCCATGAACTAGAGATGATTGGTTACTTAGAAAACGACGTGTCAAAATTAAGTCTCCTGTTAAAAGATATTTCAAGGTACATATCAGTGCTTAATTTTAGGTGGTTTTTTGTTTTATACTTGATCATTCCATAAGATCAAGCACTGTTTTCAGAATCAAATAGCCAAGACCTCACATTCTAGATAGTACCAAATCTGACCTAGAAACCTATGTCTTTGCTATATAGAGAGAGTTAGTAAATGTAAATCTGGGAGAAGTCCAAGTCAGAGGGTGTGCCTGGCACACTGGTAGGAAACTGCCTGAAACAAATAACATTCTATTTGGCTAGATTTAGCTTCATTTCATTCAGACCATAACAGCCCCCAAACACTGGGTCAACTCTTCCACTGTAAGTCCAACATGACTGGCGTAGAGACGGAAAGCTGTATTTCAGTGTCTACTTGTAGGTCTGGAGCCAGATAGTACTTAGGAAGAACTTTTTCAAAAACTAAGAACAACTCAGGAGAACTTTTCCTCCATGCTCAACAAATGGGTCTTTGTGATGATATCAATAAAAGTTCCCTTTCTACAGGTATTAATTACAAATTCATGAGACAACAATCTCTTAGATACCCCTCCCCCAGCTATTAAAAAGCAATTGAAAAACCGACACATTTTACAATATTTAGCTATTTGTATGCCTTTGAATCAGTCTGATTCCTGGCAATTGTTTGGACTAGTTTTTGCAGGTTTTTTTTTTAAACTTTGCAGAAGTGTTTTGATATTGCCCCCTTCTTAGGGTTGAGAGACAGTGAGTCACCCAAAGTCACCTAGCTAGTTTTGAAAGTACAGAATAGCATCAGTGAATCCTAGTTAACACATCTGATTTTTCAGAATATAACTTTTCTAGACCAGGTTGAATGAGCAATACTTTTAACTGATCAACAGCACATTCATATTTTCAGGATTTATCTCAAATTGCCCATCTCATCTAGATTGTAATCAAATTTGGATAAGATTCTTAGGCATCAATATTTTTATTTGTCTTAATGAGAAGGAGTAATAGAATTGAATGTAATATTGTACTTAATTTTAATACTCTAAATGAATCCCAGAAAGTCTCAAGAAGTCTATTTTGGAACAAAATTACAAATGGTTTACATTTTTTACTTTAGGGAAGAATGGGAATAAAACCTAATGCTTTATATCTTTTTCCTCTAGATATATAAAATTATTTGAGGACTAGTCTGTCCTTGCTGCCTTTTTCCATTCTATAAAGAATGCTTTGTTGCTATTAACAGCAGAAAAATACTGTTCTCATCTCTGGCTATCGCTTGAAATCTCTTCGAAATGTGTATTGCATAAGTGTACTTCTGCATTCTCAGGTCAACTTCCCAGCAAAACTTAGAACACCAAAAAGTAATACATTTACATTCAGTACTCTGAAATGCACACTGACAGTTCATTTTTGTTCAAAAAGAAAAGGCAATATCTCTGCAACAAGAAGAAACATCTAGTATTTCTGAAGGACAAATTTAATTCCTGGAGCATTTATTTACAACATCCACTGGTTTGAACTACTTACATTTTTGGAGTTCACAACCTAGTAGAATTTATTTTAAAAGCTAAGAAATTGAAGAAGATATTTAAAATAAGTTACTTTAAAAGCTGAGAAATTTAAATTATAAGGGATTATACTGGAACTTTTGTAATTGAAACAGGGTATTTCAAATTAAGAATGCTTTGGAAAGGTTGGGAATATTCTGTATATCATAACAAAGCTAGATTACACAAATGTGTTAAGATTGCAAAATCATTACCGTTGTATAAACAGTATATTTAGCTGTCCCTAATAGGTTTCTTGTTACTTATTCTTTTGGTCTGCAACTTACTTGGTGAATGCCAGAAATGTTTTTTAAAAAAACAAATATCAGGTTCAAAAACCAATAATCCAAACCTGGGGCACTTAAAATAATATGAAAATATTTCTATAAACCAGAAAATATATCCTCAAAATTTGTTTTGAGATTGGAACCTTTATTCCTAGCTCAAGAAGTTGTGAGATTAATTTGCACAACTTTTATTTTGCTTTGAGTAGTATTATGTAGGTATATACTTAAAGTGTAATCTGATAGAAAGTAAATTCAGTCAGATTAAATCCCACTTCTAATATTTAATACAATCCAAAAATATTATCATCGAGCAAATAAGGTCCACCATCCACTAGCATATTGGTTCAATATGTATTATGTTGTGAAATTTATTCCAGTTTCCTTGTATGTTCATATTGACAAAAATCAAACCTAATGCATATTTCTGCTTATAGGAAAAGTGAAGGACTTAGCGGTCGTATCTTAAGAAAACTTCCTTTTCTTGCCCATGCACTGTATATTCAAGTAAGATGATGTTATTTTATAAAATTCATAAATAGTCCTATGTGTGCGTTTGATTTTTACTCCGTGATAACTATAATTATAGTGGCTCTTTCCTGCCTTCCGGTGCTTTGGAGAATAAATCAACCCTCTTCCCTGTGACACCCTTTAAGTATTGGAAGACAATTATGTCATCCTTAAGCCTTTCCTTTGTTAGTCTAAACCAGCAGTTCTCAACTTTTCGAGCTTGGTGGGATGGCGGGGGGAGATGGGGAGAGTTCTGTGAGTGAGGCAGACATGCGAGCTCATCCAGTTCCATCTGTATAAGAGGCAGGCATGTGCATCCATTGCTTGCACAAGTGGACCTTTTTGAGGAGGAGCACCTACCTCTCACACATGTGGATTGGCATGGGCGTATAGGCCCGCTTTATGGCCCAGTTTCGAGCAGGCCACAGCCCAGTAGTGGGTCAGAGATTGGGACTCCCGGACTAAATATATCTAGTTCCCTTAGTCATTGTTGAAGAGCACTGGGCCCAAGGCAGAACTCTTGAGGACTGCTTTCTTCATAATGCTGCAGAAATGCCATTAGAAGTGTTCTGTTTCCATGAAATTTATACATTTATGTAATGCCTGAAATATTTCATAGAGTGTCTTCAATTCTTTTTATATAGTGAATTTACAGCTTTTATTCTGGCACTTAACATTTTTATTTTTCCTTCTAGTCTCCCAATGTTATAATGAGAACTTTCCTTCAAGCTTTATCACTTGCAGTGGACAAACAATTTGAAGAACGAGCAAAGCTTTCAGACGCTAATTGATAGTCTCATTCCTACTGTTTTGTGGTAATTTTCTTTACATACATTTTACTTTGTTTTTCTATCTGCCTACTGAGATTGCTAATTAAGAACCACGCATCCTTAATCTGAAGATCAGTTCAGACTTTTTTTTTAATTATTGCATATATAATAAATTACTTCTATATATTCAAAGGTTTTGTTTTGTTTGGGTCATCAAGATGCCATGTACTGTTAGGGAAAGTCATTTAAAAGCAATTCCAAGAAGTTATTCCCAATAATTCTGACACATTCTTGGAGTTGGAATGCCTATGATTTATATCATTTTATGCTGATTCTCTGAACTAGACGACTACCTTTTATATCTCTTGCAAAATATAAGTCTGTGTATAGTGAAAATCTTATCTTATAGTACATTAAGACCAACTAGGAAATCATTAATGATAAATAAGAATCATTTTTGTGTGTTTGTTTCACTTCTCATCCAAGAAGTTTATTCTACCCTAAACTGAAGAAGCTTCTTGGATGAGAAATAAAAAGTTTTCAAAGAAAAAAGAACAAGTTCAGTTGCCTTTTGGAGAAAGGATCTTTGGGATATGCTAACTAAAGTTTCTGTCCAATTAAAAATACACAGAAAACTACATGTTGACTAAGAAGAGTTTTTTTTTTTTGGTATAAATGCATGAGTTCAAGCCCGACCAATCCTAAAAAGAAACCATCTCACAGAATATCTGTTATTTCACTTTTTACTTACAATTTAATATGTATATTTAATTCAATTCTAATAGGTAAAAAGTACATTAACCAAATATAATTGGCAACACCCTAAAAATAAAACAAATTAATACAAGTTTGAAGTCTTAACCATATCTGAGCTGAGGTTTCAAATAGACCAGGAGTCAAACTCAAGGCCCGCGGGCTGGATTTGGCTCATAATGTGGCTAAATCTGGCCCACAGGGCTGCCGTTGAGACAGAAAGGACCAGCCCCAGTGCTTCATCCCTGACTCATGCTGGCCAGGCACCAATCTATAACTTGATGGCTATCATCAGGGCTGCAACAGGGCCAGCCATGGAGCCAGTGAGAAACCGATGTGCTGCCTCAGCTCCACCCCATGGGGCTCGACGCCTCCTGTGCTCATTCCCAGGGGGCAGGGGAGAGGCAATGGAGGTGGCTCCAGGGCGGTCCCGTGGATCTAAGGCTCACCATGTTTCAGGCCGGATGACTGCCATCCAGTTATAGATCATGACCTGCTTGCTAGTCCGGTCTTCCCTTTCACTGGAACCACCCCTGCCCTGCTCCTTGTGGGAAAGTCATAGCTGCAGTAAGCATGGCCACCAGCAGTACTGCCAATCTCTCCCCCTCCAGGCGTCCCTTTCTGAGTGTGGAGGACTGAAATGGGAAGAAGGGAGGCAGGAAAAGAAGTGGGGAGGGAGGAAGATGAGAAGGAATGAGGAAAAACAAGTGTTTTGGGGGAGAGGGGGAAACAGCAAAAGCAGTATTCCTTGGCTGGGAAGCGGGCAAAAGCAGAAAGCGAACATCAGCCTCAGACCCTGCAAATCAGTTCCTGCCATTCACAGGGAAGGAAAAAAAAAGAGCCAAAAGCTAAATCCCCAAGGCTGACATCACTTCGGTTGGCAGTTGATCTCACCCACTGTGGTTTCCCTGCTCGAGTTCAGAAGCAACTACGGGGGGGGGGGTCTCCTTGGGTTTTTAAAGTCGCGAGGTTTTTCTTCCTCTTTTTTCTTACTTTGCAGCGTTGCTCTCTAGCTGTGGGAGCATCGTTTCTGGGCTGGAGTTTTTTCCCTTTGGAAGAAAACGGGGTTGGGAGTGGAGGAGCCAGTGACTTGGGCTTGTAAGGGTTCCTTCTCCAACTTTGGATTCATCTTTTGTGTTTGTGTGTGAGAGCCTTTTTTTTTCTTCCCCTCTTCTCCCTCTGATTTTTTTCTTGGAAACAAGGGAGATGCAGGGGAGAAAGGTGGGATTGTTCTAAAAAGCGAGATCCCAAAATTAGAAAAACAGCTTTTGAAATCCTTAAAAAATTATAATGCCGACCCTGGGCCGGCGATTTCTTTTTCTTTGGGGGAAAAAACTAGCAGTAGGTATCTGCGTGGGCATCCCACTCAGGGGTTGGAGGGGGGGAAATTGCCCTCTCACCCAGGAAAGGGAAGGGAGGGGGAAGGAAGGAAGGAAATGTGAATGAAAGGGAGGAAGGAAAGAAGATGGAAATAAGAAGGAAGAAGGAGAGGAAGGAAGTGCTACTGGGGCTCTTTGCTTTTTAAATTGAGGAGAACACTGAAGGAAAAGTATATCATATTTTATAAGTCTACAACCCATTTAATATCTTTGTTATTTCCCTACAATATGTCAAATGCTGTTTCTGTTGATTATATTTTTGGCATTTTGAACTTGTTTCTTTAGGTTTTTTTATAAAATTTCTGAAAGCACTACATTTTTATACTTTTTAATATTATAGCCCAGCCTGAATTTGGATTGCAAAAGAACTGCCTAACCTGCTTCACCCAGGACATATTTTAGGGAAGATTGGAGACTGAACAGAGATTAAAACTATTGGGTCCAAGAAAGGCCTCTTGAGCATAGAGCATAGAGCATACCATGGCCTCTTTCAAGGCAGGCAGAGCTATCTCCTCCCACCAAGAGACATTAACCAGAACTTGGACTCAGCTTCATGTATCTTCCTGACAGGCTTTGACCTGTCACAGCAATAATTCAAGTCCAAATTCAAGCAACTTTGTCCAAGTATGCTAAAATTATTTTCATAGTAATCTTGCAAAGGCTCATCTGGAAACAGATGTTAACCAAATACCTACAGACTCAGAGCAGAGAAGAAAACACATGCAACTCTTATTTACAACAAAAGCCTAATAAACACCCTTACTTATGCCAAGTCAACATTATCCTTTGTTCCTTAGTCTTTCTTTAATGGAACTCTGTGCATCTATTGTATTTCTGCATCTCATGGAGCTCCTCTCTGAACCAGGAGGTTCTATTCATGACTGCAGACACAATCATGAATAAGCACGATCCAACGTGCTTATATGTTCATCTCAAGCCATGATTAAGTTTTTTCTTAAAGCATGTCTCCTGTTCTGGTGACTCAGGAATAACCCCAAGTTCCCTCTGAAACTACTGGGTCCATCAGTCTCTTCTGGAGGACTGACTGAATAGGCCCAGCTTCTCTGCAGTTCAGAGAATATTGATGTTTGATGACTTCAGAAAATTCACTGAAGCCCTCCAAAAAGGGATGTACCAGGGACTTTGTTTTTTCAATTCAAATGATTCATGAGAAGTTAAAACAAACAAGATATTCTACACCCACAACTTTCTAAAATAGAAATAACCATGTGCACGTAACTTTTACAGCAAAATTGCTTGTGAATATATGTGCAATTAAATAAAACTTTGTATTTCTGAACTACCCACCTCCTTTAAATATAACAGGTTATATTTAATTGATATTTAATAATACAGAAAATAATTCTATAAGGCATTTTAAACAATCAAGTGGCAGTATTGTTGGAAGATAAAGTTGAGGAAAGGATTGATACTGAATTAGCTACTTGTATTTTCTTGAATGAGACTAGCAGAAAAGAAACTGACGTCTCTAGGTTTGATGTTTTTAATACCCTTTCTCTACTAAAGTTGTAGTTGCATTGTGTCATTTGTCAAATCCTATAAATCTACAAGACATCCCTGTGATAAGATCAATGATTATCTCCATATAAGATCAATGATTATCTCCAAATCCTTTGTATACAAAGGATTGCATACCGGTATTAAATTATGGAAGGAGGTGGCAATTTAGAGAGATTGCTTGAAGTTTATACAAAAGAATGGGAAAGTGGGTGTGCATTTTTGTTGAGAAAACAATCCCAAGACAATGGAAACACTAGCAAAAGGACAAATAATAGAGAAGATGGATGGAAACTTACACTCTGAACCTAATATAAAGAATTTAAACAGGTCTAATCCTCTTTTATGCTTCAAGCTTCCTGTTGCCTTTTCCCAAAGGGAAGCTTTTTGCAAAAGTTAAGAAAAATTCTGCATGAAGTAGAATTAATCTTACATAAATATGAGAAATTGTCATCGGATTTAGTGTCTAAATTTATTTCAAAATATTTCAGTATTGCTTACACTGAAAATTCATATAACAAGAGTGTCTTGTAAGTCTTAAAAGTAAAACTAAGATGCAAAATATGCTCCAAACATGCAAAGTTGACTGATCAGGAAACAACCAGGATTGGGCTCAAAATATTTTCTTTCTACACAAATCTATTAAAACTTAAACTTGAATGACTTCAATCATTTAACTATATTTTGCAGAAAATATAAAATATTTCATGTAAAATATAACTGAAATTCGAATGACATCTATTTCAGCTATACTTTATTTTATAGTGTACAAGCAGAAGATGTCCTTGATGTATTATGTCCATTGCATGTTTTATTTTTAAAAAGTATAACATAACATTTGAAGTACTTTGAACCATAAAATTGCTTTGACAATTCCTCAACAAACTATTAATTCAATGTTTTGTCCTCATTTTTCAGAACTAGAAAATGTAATGGGACAATGTACAAAGTTAATCCATTTGCTAATATTTAAACAATAGTTTTCTCAAACAAAACTGTCTAAAATGAAGGACGGAAAAAATATCACTGCTTTGTTATTTTCTACTTAATAATAATCAACAATTTACATTTTCCAATTGTACTCTTCAAATACATAGTCAAGAATATATAGAGAAATGAAGACTTAGAACTGACATTTGTAGATTCTCAAAGTTCATCAATTAATTGCAAGAATGTCTTTACAATTTGGCTCTTGAAAAGCAAAATAAATATATTAACCAAAACTATCAAAAAAATAAAAAAATGAGCAATTTGGACAAAAAACTGTCAGCCAGCAATAGTGTCTGTTTGTATTCCTGTTTGTATATGCCCATAAAAACTTGCATTAGGCCATTATGTGGATCCTTCTGTCCAGAATATATTAGGTAGCTTCCAAATAGGAAACTCAACAAAAAAAGCCTATTTCAGCAAGAATTCTAAGTAGCACAATGCTCTGAATTAGAACTAGCTAAATATCAGCAATGTTGCAGATTGATCAGAATACCATACTTTAAGACAGGCTGAGAGAAACAAAATACCAAAGTTTCATAATATTTTGAGAAACATTAAATATATGTAGAGGTAAATATCTATTTTGTCATGAGGTAATTTAAGATTAAAGCAGTATTTTAAAAATATAAAGATACTTTTGAAGCTCTTTTAAACTAGAATAGGCTAAATGTGAATTCATGGAGCTTGCTTGCAATTAATTTTTTAGAACCATTTTCATATAGGTTTGTGAAAAATTAAAAGATAGGCAGCAATTTAAATGTTTAGTAAAATTCTTAATTTTTAAGTATTTTATTATTCCTCCAGATCATAATATAAATGAAGATTCATTCATCCAGGCCAAAAATATCTTAAAAGATTAAATCATGGCAACTGGATCAAAGCTTGTTAAAACTGAGATGTTTCATTACTATCATGTAACTTCTTCAGTGAAAATGAGAATTTGGACAGGCAGAGTGTTAGTCATTGGAAAGAAATTGAATCAATTAAATAAAGAATAAGTTGAACTTAATCCAAGTGAGTCTAAACCTAAATTTAAGATTTTTTGAATTATGGGGTATTGTTCCTTAAAATCATTTTAAAAACATAAAATCCTTAAAATCATAAGATCTGATATGATCAGTATCTATAATTTTAAATATAACTAAACAGTAAAATTACAACCTTATCAAATATTTACTGTGTAAACATTTAGGCTAGCAATGCAACAACAGTAGGAGATAAAAATGTATTTCATATATTTGTATATAAATGAAATAAATTATAAAGATCCAATACTTGTGAAGTATTAGTAGAGGTATAGATACTCTTAAAATCTCTTCAAAGTTAACAATTTTGTAAGTTCCACTGTTTTTACTTGAAATTGGCAATCAGTAGAATCTGAAAAGATGACCAAATCTGCATATTATCCTCCAATTACTATGATGAGAAAATTATTTCAGTGTTATCTTTGCCATATAAAATATTTGAATGCTACTTTGGTCTAACTTTGGTCCCTTAAACAAAAGATTATCATCTTTGAAAAGAATCTTATCAAGCTAGTTGTTTAGAGAATTTTATTAGAAAAGATGTTTATTTAAGCTGAAGTTAAACAGCTCCTAGGACTCTAAAATATTGACAAAAAGGAACATACTTTTAAGAACTTTCACTGCTGCCATCTGTGTTATATTTGACCAGGATGAGGATAGAAATGTCCCCCATCTTCTGTTCAAGTGTATTATGCATTTCCCCCACAATAGATGACTTCCTTAGGCTAGATGTTTTCTCCTTGGCAAGGTGATACTCCCCATTAAGTCCTCAAGCCAACTTTTAGACCCAGATCTTTAGGCTCTTATGGAATGATAGAGGGCTGAGGACAGTTCTTACCCCAAGACAGATAATGTTCCAAAGAGCACGGAAAGCTCTTCTGGATCCCATCAACTAGAGTTGTTTGACCAATGGGATCTGCAGTAGGCCTCTGCTGGCACGAGTGGGGTGGGCATGACAGGAAAAGAATGTCTATACTCAAGCTTATTCATTTCTCCAAAGTTCATTATCAGTCAATGAAAGCCAACATTAAGAATTACGCATGGACCAAATCCACATAAACAACTTTAAATCCTAGGAAATTCCTATTTGGCGCATACAAAATTAATCCAGTAAGACTATTACAAACTACATTTTTCTACATGGATCATCCTCAGAAAAGCATTTAGCAAGGATCAAATTTTAGCAAAGCTGTTTTCATTGCACAGAAAGAACAATGTGATTTTTTTTTTCTGACAATATTTAAGAGGATTTATTTTAAGAGGTTAATGTTCATACTCTATGTAAAAAACAGTATTTTTTTACAGGTAAAGCTCTTTTTCAGAGTTCCATATTTAATACTCCTGTTCACTGTGATATATAAAGCATAGGAATATCACAGAATTAATCTATATTTCAGTTCCTATGCTGTAGAGAAAAAGCATTTCATAAAAATAAATTCATGCATGAGTGTGAAATCATCCTATAGCCAATCATTTAATATAACCTGGTTCCATCCTGTAAGTTAGGATTCCCAGTTAGCAGGAATTTGGCAATGCTTCATGGGAAATACAAGAATTTGGTAATATCGAAGTATGTAGAAGCCAGCAGATTGATGAATACAGATTTACTGTCATTTCACAAGGACCAAAGACTATCCTACTGAACTGCACTAAGAAAAGTTAAAAGTGGCACTTATTCACTACAATGGTTTTAAAGGCAAGTTATGATCTGTTGTAAAAGACAGACATATAATATAAAATATTGCATAAATTGCATGTGTGTTCCAGATAAAATAAGATCATGTAGTAAGTTTCAATGAAAGGCATTCAATAATAATAGCATCTTAATATCAGAACAAAACAATTTAACAATATACAGCGTACCATCATATTATTCCTATTGTCCTTGAGTGCCATACATGGCATACACAAGTTCTACTCTCAAGCTTATTTTTTGTGTTTTGAACATAATAGATTCCAATGTGACCTTCAAAAAAATAATTAAGATTCTGTTTACTCCATCTAGAGAAATCCCGGACTAATAACTGATTATCTTATTGTATAAAAGGCAGCAATATTTATCTGTTCCCTCAGTGAGGTAGAACAATGTTTAATGTACAAGCCTGGTGCACATATTGGTGTTCAAATATTTTCTTGAACACGATTTCCTAAATCACATTTTTATTCCTTCTTGCTGACTGAGTTGTGACAGAGTTTTCTTTATGCGTAAAGCTGTTAGTCTAGCTGCACCATTGGCATACCAGCATTCTCGCATAATCTTGGCCATTACTCGTAATGCCTGCAAATAAAAGAGAAAATAGCCATTATTTGATATCACATAGCAAAGAATTTTAAGTACATTTATCCATAAATACAAATACAAAATATGAGTCCATAATTTTAAATAGAACTGTCCTGACATTCATATTTCTTTTAATTCAAATTTAAAAATCAAAATATTGATTTTTTAAAACGTATTGGTTTATTTTTAAAAGTATTCTAAAACTTATCTAAAGAAAAGAATCTACCTCACAACTTTGCCATCTATTTGGAGTATTGGGTCGCAGCTTCTGTTCACAAACAATTCTCCTCATTTCTTCAACTGAAGGATCAGAAGGGACAAGGTCGTAATATGGTAACTGATAATCTTCATGGATTCCTGAGATATATAAACCGATATATAATTTAAGGTTCATTTCTGACCCTGATTGAAGTTAATTTTTTTGGAGGGGGAACCTACCACCAATTGAACATCGACGAGCTATTTCCCAAAACACTAGACCCATTGCATAAATATCTGCTCTTTTGAAAGATTCAAAATGCTTCATGTTTATCGAATCATCAAGTACCTCAGGAGCCATGTACCTATGAATATAAAGACCAATATGTATTATTTATAAAGCAATGCTGCTTGAACATTATTTAATTTAATTTTTTAAAGGCATAAGCAGCTGTAAGCATTTCTTCAATTCTACAAAGTAACTATCTGAACTTTATACTGTATACTATTACTGGCTACTTCAATGAAATCCATGAAGTTTGCCTTTTAAAGAAACTTTAAATAGCATTGGAAAACTAAAGTTATTGCAGACTATAAGTTAAGCACAGTAATTCACACTAATATATCACTGATTTTGAAGTGTAATTACTACTAAGTCCACACCACTACTTTTGAAAGCTTTGATTTATAAAATCAAAATCTTATTTTATCTATTCAAGACTGCTTTGAGAGTATTAACTCTCAATAGTATATGGCTATTCCCAAATAGCTAAGAAATCACAAACCAGCATTTCTGGCTCACTGTTTAGAATCTGGGACCAAACATTCATTTTCCTGTCTTATATAGGGAGAAATGTATTCTGGCTATCAAAGGATTATAACCTGCCTTTTCTAACTGGGTTAAAAGTTTCAAACTGCCTCATTCCTGTTCATCTCAAGAATGACCCTAATATTTTATAGCTGCCATCGTAGGTGATCCAAGTAGTACTGCAGCTGCTCACTTGCAATGCCTGGACACTGACAGTTTGGATAACAGGCTTCAGTTGAAAGTAGCTAAAATGGGTTCAAAGGGCTTTGGGACCTGACAGTTTATCATCTTTAGTTCTGAATGGGGTTTTGCTACCTCGGATAGATTCTAGCCCAATAGGGTTTTGCTACACTCAGATAGATTCTAGGGCCAATCTGTGAGTTCTCCTGGACTCACATCTCCTGTTCAGAGTCTCATGTTGCCTTTGTTCAACGTGATGCACCTTTTTCTGAATCATGAGGTCCTGTGCAGAGTCACTTATGCTTTAGTCATCTCTCAGTTGGATGACTATAATGCATTCTATGTCTGGCTACTCCTGAAGAATATTTAGAACCTATAACTGGTATAGAATGCAACAGCACAAATAGTTCTGGAGGCCCCTCAGGTGGTATATATAACATTGCTGTTGTGTGAGCTGCACTTGATGCTAGTCTTTTCCGAGTCCAATTTGAGTTGGTTAACACCTCTAAAGCCCTTTATGGAATGAATCCAAGGTTACCTGAGATGTCTCATCCCAATGGGATTGGCCTGGAGGGGTCCTGGAAAAGAGTCTACTGTGGCCTGTTCTTTTGTTTTTTAGCCTTTATTTAATAATTTTAATTGTTTTATATCATCTTTTTATAATTCTGTAGGCCGCTCAGTCACTGTGACAGTGAGATGGGCAGCATATAAATTAATTAAATAAATAATAGCTATTTAGAATTGTTGACTATTTGTAAGTTATTGCAAATAATTCCTACCCATCCACGAAGGAGACAGACAGATGACTGTACATCGTTTTGAACAGTAGCTACTGTAGCACTATTTGAATTGAGAAAAGCTAAGTATCAGTCAGGTTTGGCTATCTGATGCCACCTAGGGCTACACTTCACATATAATATGTTTTAATTATTTCTGTGACTGAATAGAATCTGCTATAAGATTTCTGGAAATACAAAGCATTGAGCAAAATAAACAAATAGATTAGAAGAAGTAATTGATTTTCACAATATCAGGTTGCAGATGAAGGTCTTTTTCAGACATGTCTTCCATACAGAAAACTCATTTGTCAGAGAAAACTACACTGGAATTGTATTGTTGCTTATATGACTTCATCTGGAAACCAAAATAATACAGTATATTTCAAATAAAAGTATCTATCATTGCCTAAAACAAGGCTCATACATTTAAATGGAAACTTGATTCCTCATTAATATTTACATGAATTTCCAAGGTTAATAGGTTACCAAGAATGGTAGAAAAATGTAAGTCCAAAGATTCTTCTCCATTTTATTTATTGCTCTGTGGAGAAGAAGGTCACCTTTCAATTACTTTTGCCTTCACTCTTAAAGAGAAGACACTGCTCAGCAGTTCTGGGACACTTATTGGAGAAAAATAAAGAAGGAAAGAATGAGGCAAAGTATATTGTTTCCTCTCATTTGTAAGAATGCAGTAATGTGTTTATCTTTTTAATAACTTGTATTCAATAAGTTAGGATGATAAGCAGAAACTTTCAAATGAGTTCAGACTTATCTATGTGAGACTCCAAATCCACGTTCAGTATGAGGCACATTTTTATTATATTAGTTTTCATAATATAGTAGTAACAGAAAGTTTGTTAAATATACAATCAGAATATTTTTTATCTTTTAAAAGATTAGAAGTTCTGGTTACAATATAATCAGCGGTCACCAACAGGTGGATTGCAGCACACTGGTGGTCCTTGAGAAAATTTTTGTGGGCCACAGAGAAATGTCTGCCCCAAAGAAATTAATCCAGGCTGTGTGAGAAAACAAGGCTGTGCCACCCACATGACTTGCCCACCCACTGGTTCCCACCCTTTGGTGCAGCCCTTGCCAGCCAGGACGAGGTAATGGTGCTGTTCCAGCAAGAGAGGGCTGGCGGCAAAGGTGGGCTGAAGTAGCAATGGAGATGGCCAGAAGATGCAGGAGTGCCACACTACTTGCATTTGTGCAGCACTCCTGCACTTTGCATGGCCTGGGCTTGCCTCTCCTGGCCTGGTCTCTTCCTTGATGACTGTGGGCTGTAGGGACAGCCCGGGACAGGAAAAGTACTGGCTGGCAGTGGTGGGGTGGAATGGGCAAAGCTGCGCTCACTGTCCAGTTCAGAGGTCCAGAATGCCAGAGAAATGCTTGTTGGAAATGCCAACACATGTTTCCAGTGCGCTGAAGTAGGATTGAGTGGGGGAAAGAGAGCAGGGGGAAAGGTAGGAGTGAAGGAGAAGTCCGGTGGCTTTCCTTTGGCATGGGGTGGGGGGAGGGGATGACCAAATGCCAAGACCAAAGGACTGCCAAGGAAGACAGGCTCCTAATAACCAGCCTATTTGTGCAGGAAAGAGCTCAAGCTTTTCTGGGCTCAACACCCCCCGCTTCGGCCTCCACATTGGGAGGGATCCTTCTCTGCTTGGAAAGGCAGGAGAAACCTGGAGCTTAACCTAGGGGGTGTAGAGGCCTAAGGGGGGGGGTTTGCCTGGTTATTAGGAGCTTGTCTTCCTCGGCGCTTCCAGCCCGGCCCTCCCCCAATTCCAGGAAGCCACACTGGCAAAGGAGGGAGAGGTTTCCTCTGACTTGGGAGATATGAAATGACATGAGACCAGATTTTTTTGGGGGGGAGGGGGCTCTGCTTTTCTTCTGTTTGAGGAGGAGCCGCTTCCCATCCAGATCTTCCCAGTCTCCAGGCCCCCTTTTCTTCCCAAAGGATGAGAGAGGCCCCTCCTTTCCCTTCGCTCTATCCCAGTTATGATTAAGCATTTACAAGTTTGTTATAATTAAATAAGCATTTATATACCTATATACATATATGTGCATTTGTTTTCTTAAGTTTTCACGGGTACTTACATGTATAGTATTCAGCTTTGTTCGGGTATTATCCCACGTCATTGTAGTTGTGCTTTTAAAGTTGTAGCAACATTTCGGCAGAATCTCATCTGCCATGATCAGGCTTCTGTATAGTGCTGTATAGTATAATGACTCACAGACGAACACAATACAGAAGCCTGATGATGGCAGATGAGATTCTGCCGAAACGTTGCTACAACTTTAAAAGCACAACTACAATGACGCGGGAAAATACCCGAACAAAGCTGAATACCATACATATATGCATTTATATATATATACATATATATATATGTTTTCTTAAGTTTTCGCAGGTACTTATATATATATATACATTATTGTTTTCTGAGGTTCTCGCGGATATTTGTATGTGGATCTTTGGTTATTCGAGTTTTCTCCTGCGTAAGATTGGAAGTATCTAGGCAACGTTTCGATGAAGTCTCATTCATCATCTTCAGGCTTGGTCTTCAGCTCTGTGCTTCTCAGAGTGATGTGAGCTTGCAGCTGCTTCTTCCTTTTAACTGCTAGTGGGGGTGTGACTTGATTGGGTGGGGGCTTGGCTGTGTTCTGATTGGGTGGGGGTGTGTTCTACCAGCCATTTGGAAACCCGCCCTCATGAACAGACGTGTACCTAACATGAAGAATGACACCAGACCCACACCCCTGAGAGTCACACAAGATGCCACCACCACACTTCCACGTAGAAAGCAGACTCACACCCACACAGAAGATGAAACACGACCACGGACCAGAAGCCACACTGCAGCTGCATCACTACCCACCTCAAACCCCTCTGAGCCATACATGAAGCGAACTGACTTCCACCATGAAGATGCAGCACGACCACGAACTCGAAGCCAAACAGCAAGATCACAGCTCACCAGCTCAAACCCTCCAGCAACTAAGACTAACCTGAGCACAATCAAGCCCCCACCTGAACAGAACACGCCTCCAGCCAATCAGAACACAGCCAACCCCTCAACCAATCAGAACACAGCCAAACCCCCTACCAATGAGAACACACCCTCACCCAATCAGAACACAGCCAAGCCCCCACCCAATCAAGTCACACCCCCACTAGCAGTTAAAAGGAAGAAGCAGCTGCAAGCTCACATCACTCTGAGAAGCACAGAGCTGAAGACCAAGCCTGAAGATGATGAATGAGACTTCATCGAAACGTTGCCTAGATACTTCCAATCTTACACGGGAGAAAACCCGAATAACCAAAGATCCACATACATTATTATATATATATATATATATATATACACATACACATACACACACACACACAATACATACACATATATAAATAAAAATTAATTTTTTAATATTAAATTTATATTTAATATAAAAAATTAAAAAATTTATATTAAATATATTAGCTTTTTAAAATAATTCATATTAGTGGTCCTCGTGATTTAAAAGTATGAGTTTGGTGGTCCCTGAGGTCCAAAAGGTTGGCATCCCCTGCTATAGGCCATATTAATGCAAGATTCTAATGGGTTCAACAGACTTTCTTCTATTGCTGTAGGAATAACTGTCTTTTACATCTACTCATTATCTTATCTTCAGTTTGGATTATCTTATCTTCTGTTTTTTAACTGATTAAAAAAGTATCAGTTTACCTCTTTGTTCCCACTCTGTGATTTGGTGCAATATCTATTGTATCTGTAGCTGAATCGTGTCTTACTGCCAGACCTAAATCTGCAATGCAACATGTTCCATTTTTCTTTACTAAAATGTTTTTTGATTTCAAGTCTCTATGAGCTATAGCTGGTTTACCTGAAATTAAAACACACAGAAGTACTATTAATATCATCAACCAAATCAACTCAGGCACAAAAGATGACACTCATAGAATAATAGGGCTGGAAGGGACCCTAGAGTCTTCTAGTCCAACATCCTGCCTATGGATTCTTACTCCATCCCAGATAAATGATTGTCCATTTTTTTCTTGATAACCTTCAGCAACAAATTATTATTTCCATTGATGGAGCTCAAATTATTCCTCTTTGAACATACTATATAAAAATCTAATTCTCCACATAACAGCCTAATGCTGGGAAAGACTGAAGGAAAAGAGAAGAAGACAATCAGCATTAAGATAGAAGAACTCTGTGGTGCCCCACTGGAAGACCTAAAAGACCATGTAAGGGGCAGTTCATGATGAAGTATAATCTATCTAAACCCTCATTAAAAGTTGATAATGGCTTGATGACAATTAAACTAGATTTCCTATTATATATTAAAGTTCAGATTTGTTAAATTCTGACAATATATCAAGATTTATTAAATAAAGATGAACAAGCTTTAAAACAAGGTTTTCAAACTATAAGGTGTACCTCCCTTGAGATGCAGATGGGAATCCAGGAGAGAGATAACTATATTTTAGTTACACTGTTAGAATAAATCTATGTTCTCCAAAGTTTCATTATTATTTCATTGTTCATTTTGGTGTTCGGATTTTTAGGCAAGTCTACATTGAAAGGAGATTGATGGTAGGAATTTAGGAATTCCTGCTTTAAAAGAATTAAAATTTAATCAGAATGTTATTATCTGAAAAAAGATAGCACTTCTGCATATTTAAGCACTACAAAAAAGAAGTATTTAGGCAATAAGTTCATATTCTCAAAATTATTCAGTGGTTCTAATAAAAAAATCTAAGATTGATGGGATAAAATATAAATGGTCACCTGAGATGATCAACCATTTTTAATCTAATCCAAATAAACCAATATTTTATAACATAAAATGTACAAATAATGATTCCTACACTTAGTTATAAGTTCTTAAAATACAGTATATTGCTATACATGATCACCTGAGTGATGCTGTCTCTGCCATCTTGTGATGCCTGAAAGTAGTAGGGATCTGGATGGAGGAACAATGGATTTCAATTGAACTCTGGCAAGACCAAGTGGCTTTGGATGCATGGAGCCTCAGGATCCAAATGTTTGTCATCCTTAGATCTGGACAGAATTGCACTATCCTGATCAGACCCAGTTTGCAACTTAGGAGTTCTCTTGGACTTACATCTCCTGGTCAAAGAGCAGGTAGAGGGCAAGACTAGGAAAATTTTAGCACAGTTTCTGAATCAGCTGCAACCTTTCCTGAATTATGATTCCCTGTGCTCAAGCCTTACACATTTCTTGACTGGACTATTTAAATATTCTCTATTTGGGGCAACCCTTGCAAATCCATTCACAAGATTCAATTGGTGCAAAGTGCAGCAACAACAGCAGTCTTTGGGGCTCTAGGATGTCTAGGATGTCCCACGTAACACCTCTGCTCTGCAAACTTAACTGGCAATCAGTCTGCTTCTGAGTGCAATTCAACATGCTGTTTTTGACTTTTAAAGTCCTTAAGGACATAGGTACAGGCTACCTGATGAACCATCGCATCCTGCTAGGACACGCCTGTCCTACATATGACAGAACAGAGGGCCTACTTCAAACCCCATCAGCCAAAAAACTCCATCGGTTGGGACCCAAAAGAAGAGCTTTCTCTGCTGCATCATTGCCTTTTGGAACATCTTAACCTCTAAGGTAAAATCTGCCCCCACTCTCCTATCCTTCTGCAAGAATCTAAAAACCTCATTCTGCCAGTTGGCCTGGAGTCCAAATGGGGAGAGTGCACTATGGAAGTGACTGCTGGATTGATGGCAGACTCCAACACCAATCCACCCTTGTTTTCTTCTCTACTCATCCATACTTCTTCTATATATATATATAATCTTATAGTTTTATTTCTTATTATGTTCCTTTTCATTGTTCCTTTTTTTTTCTTTATTATTTTATTTCTGTTCTGTTTACACTCTTTTCATTTCTTCCTTTTTATTGTTGTAAACCACCTAAAGTTGCCCCATGGCAAAATAGGCAGCAAAAAAATGTAATAAACAAATAAATAAGGAAGAATCAGTGTGAGAACATTATAAAAAAAAACCTATGCTCAATCATTTGATGTCGTGATTTTTTAAAAATGAAGTTATTGTAAATTTCAAATAAAATTAATTTATTGCAGACCAAAGGCTAGATGCAATAAAATAATTCTATATAACAGAAAAATATTAAGTATAATAAAAAATAATTAAGAGGAGATATAACAAAATAGAGCAGAATAAATACATACAGCATTATAAAAAAAAATAAAACTTAATGATGCAGTTGATTGGTCAAAATTGGGTGAATGGGAAGGTATTTTGAGTCTTTTTCAGAAATTAAAAACATTAAGTAGAAAGAACACTCCCTACGCAGGTAGGGTTATTGAAGGTCTGCCTAGAATCCTTGTACAGAAAGCAGCAATGTACATCTTGCTTAAGAGTTTCTCTCAAACCCTCTGTAGTTTTATGACATGGACCTAACTGAAGATATAAAAGACTGCTGCAGGCAATGCATCCATTTTGGTTAAAGTGAATGCTTCCAGAATTTCAGAATTGTAAATAAATAAAAGGCTGGCACAAACCTTTTCAGAAGAATATGATCAATATTGGGATATAACACTTTGCTTAAATTTGTTTGGAGATCTATATGCCAAATTTATTCTTTGAGGGCAGTTGTAACATTTATTAAAACTTAATAAGCACAAACTTTCTATATAGAATCCCATATAGGAATTTTATCTAGGGCTTTTAAAAATTATCTCTACATACTAATGGGTCAAATCTATAGGAAATAGGATTACCGTGAGTCAAATGTAATTAGAAGAAACCATGCTCTACCATTCAACAAGATCATGCCTGTTTCTATATGCAAGATGGCATTTTGGAACTATCCATATATCTCAAATTAATGAATCTAAGAATATTAATCTTTGAAAAGAGTAAATTTAGGAGCCATAAGAAATTTGAGAGACTACCTTTGTTTGGAAAATCTTAATTTTAGCTAAAATAAATATATTAGACTACAGTAGATTTACTATTCTTTACTAGGCTTATTAGATTTTTTAAAAATCTGGCTTGGCTCCTACTGTGTCTCAAATACAACAAGCTAGCTCACCTGGTAAAAGATATATAGAAAAACTTAATTTAGCATAGATGATTAAACAAAAAGATAGAAAATGAATAAGAACTTTCAGAAGGAATATTCATGAAAATGGTGCTCCCATGGGTTCAGGAAGAAAAACTATAGTAAGAAGGAAATAATGAGGAGGGGTGTTTCTCGCTAAAACTGTAATTAGTGGATATTCCAAAACTGTTATTATCTATGCAATCTTTTTCAATTTAAACATAAATCACATAAATGTTAAATCAAACTAAATTGCAATGGAGATTATTAAAATGATTTCAAAATGTATACCACTGAGAGAAGATGTACATTAACAACTGAAAAAAACATTGGGATTAAGTTACCCTGTGTGCCAACAATCTCCATGTGAAGATGTGCAAGTCCACTGGCTGTTGATAATGCTAGCTTTATCATTCCCTCTACAGTAACAGTATACCTGTTCAAATAATCAAAAAGAGAACCATGCTCATGATAATCTGACACTAGCCAGAGTTGTGTCCATGTACCATTATCTGCGAATCAAAACAGAAAAGGAACAATTAAAATAAATCCAACACATTGGAAATATGACTACATATCTAGAGATCTCTCTGTTAAAGTATTGAAGTTTGCAGATGATACATCAGTTGTTGGTCTCATAAAAGATGGTGATGAGTTTGCCTATAGACAGGAGGTTGAACAACTGACCCTGGAACTGAACATGCTTAAAACTGTAGAGATGATAGTGGATTTTAGGAGGAGCCTTTTCCTCTACCACCTCTTACTATATTTAACAGCAGACTATCAGAGTAGAGTCCTTAAAGTTTTTAGGTTCTATAAATTCTATAATTTTCCAGGATTTGAAACGGACACTAACATTAGAATTATCATTAAAATGAAAGAATGTTCTTCTTGTGTCAATTCAGGAAGTGCAGATTGCCCCAAGAGCTATTGATAGAGTTCTACAGAAGAATTATTGAGCCTGCCAATAGTATTTTCTATAATTGTCTAGTTTGATACAGCAACCAAACACGACAGGTACAGACTCCAATGGATAGTTAGGACTGCAGAAGAAACAATAGCAACCAATCTGCCTTCCATAGAATATTGTGCAGATCAGAAGGAGAAGCTGAGAAAATCCCTACAAACACTTCACATCTTGGACTTTCAGTTCCTTCCCTTGGGATGTTGCTATAGGGCACTGCAACTACAAGTTGCCAAACACTGCAAACTGCAAAAACAACTAAATACGGTTTTAGGATAGGGTTTTTCCTTTCATGCTATCACTCTGCTGAACACCTAATTCTCACAAAACTGACTTATGTCTAAGTTTTTTTATCTGTCTTATTTGGTTGTAGTATTATTATTATTCTTTACTTAATCCTCTTAATTATTACTCTGTTGCTTTGAATGTATGAGAATGTATATCTAATCACATTGGTCAAATAAAGTATTCTCTATTCTATTCTTAAGAATATTAACTACTTTATTGTAGTCAGAATATTAATTATGTTATTGCAATCTACTTGTAGCAAAAATAGTGATTGCAAAATTACACACATTAACTATTTAAATCCCAATGAAGTCATGGAGATTTAAATAACCCACATCTTACTGCACTGAATTAGCAATAAATATATTTTTTAAAAAATCCAAGATGAAAAACATGTCTACTGTCCAGATAAAAATTTGTTAAACCATTGCAATATAAACCATTTGTACAACCAAAAGTCCTCATTGCAAACAATTTGTTTTAGTTCTTTTAATATCAATCTATAAAATTACTCACACTTGAAAGATAAATGTTTCTTCAAATTGAGACTAACTCTTAACTTGATGGACATATAGCCTTTGGAAACAATCGGGAAATAACTTGCTATGCCTTCCAGGATTTTTTTCTTTATTTTCCTGTCTAGTTTATACTCTTAGTATCTCCTTGTGGTCATTAATACTCAAGTACTTGGATTGGCAAGTGCTATTATTCTGTTAGCCTTGCAAATAAATCTAGTGCAATTTATTCCAGATAAAGATTTCCCATCCACAGCAATTGTCACTGACTTTGGGTTTTAACTCTTAAATCTTCTGCAATGGCCCTGCTTGCTGAGGAATTCTGAGTGTTAAATTTGACATACAAGGACAGCACCCAATTTAGCAAAATAAGAGATACTTAATATTTAAGAGAGATTTGAACATAAACACAAAGCCATTACAATTTTGTTTCCAATGAACAAAAATCATTTTTCAAAAAGTTATAATTATTCAGATATTTTTCTTGAATATGTTTAGGTATTATGTCATTAATATTTCTCATTGAGAAATGAGAAATCCTCAACTTACAACTATTTATTTAGTGACTGTTCAGTTATAATGGCACCTATAAATGACTTATGTCCAACTTTCACTTATGATCAATGCAGTATTCCCATGGTCACATAATCAAAATTCAGGTGCTTGGCAAATGGTATGTATCTTGATTGCAGCATCCTGAGATCATCACTTAGGACCCTCCCAGGTGGCTTCTGACATATAAAGTCAATGAGGAAACCAGTGCAACTATAAAATGTGCATAGAAAACCCGATTTGCTTAACAAATATAATTTAACAACTACAACATTTACTTAATAACTGGCAAAAGCTCACTTAACAATTGACTTAAGAACCAAAATGTTGGGCTCAATTGTGGTCATAATTTGAGGACTACATGTATATAATAAGAAAGTTACTGTATACGATAAAGCAAAGTATTTCTTGATTGTAACAACCTTTATTGTCTGCAGCTATAAATCCAAGAATATTCTCATGACGGAGCATAACGGTTTGATAGATTTCAGCTTCACGAAACCATGAGCGTTCTTCTCTTGAAGAGAATATTTTTACTGCAACTTCTTCTCCTCTCCATTTTCCTCGCCAGACTTCTCCAAAGCGACCTTTTCCAATACTTTCTTGTAGTACAATTGTTCTTGCAATTGTTCTCTGAACAAGTAACGGCAAACCTAAAAAAAAGGGTTTTTTTTTAATCAGATAAAGAACCAATTAATCAATCCAGGCTTTTCCTCCTATCAAAAGACTACTAAAATCTCTAGCTATTTCTAATTCTAGTTGGCCATGCTTTTCCTTGGTCATAAATAAAGGAGACTAATTCTACTTTGTTAAAAAAAAAAGGCAACTTAAACTAATAGTTTAATTTCCAGTAACAATAAATACTTTTAAGCAGCTCTTTGGCTGCATTAATCTCCAATATTATTCTATTGCATTTGCTATAAATATCCAAATATTTCAACATTTCTTTAATCACTGCAACATTCTACTCCAATATCTAAGGAGCCGTTATCTCTAAAGATTCTAATTACATTTCCACTAATATTTGAATATATAATCTAAATCAATTTAAATGGATCACAAAATCTATTTAAAGCTGAAAAAATTTTCTAACTGGAGTCTAACCAAATCTGGTTTATATATCCTGTTCGTCCTTTGAAATAGACCAGGCCAGGAAATATACTCCACAAATCTGGGTGGAACTACACTTTTAGCTTGAACTGATTTTTTTTTACTCCTCTCCTCTTATATTCCATAGATCCTCAGATTTCAACAGCTGTTTGGACTGGGAATGCTTACATGTGTTTGTAAAGTAAATTGTGGTATCACTTACTAACGGCAATTCTGGCAATCATGATTGCTGTCATAATTCCAGGACCATACAGGGAGAGATGAGAGTCCCAGGAAATGAGTGTGGAGAGGAAGGGGATTGTGGCTGGCTCAATGAGGGGCACAGGTGAATGAATGCTATAGATACAGGTAGGACAGCAGAGGCCATGGGCAAGTGCTATGGATGCAAACAAGTTGGTGGAAGACATGGAAAAGCCAGCGGAGGCCACAGGTGAAGAAATGTGTTGCTTTAGACAGGCTATATGACAGAATCGGGTGGGCAGGATGTGCTACAGAGTAGAGTATCTTGTATTCACAGCCGGCTCCTTGCAAGCAAAATAGTGGGAGCAACTTGTGATCTTCTCTAACAGTTTCTCCAATGATTTTGCTTGTGGAAAGCTGCAAATGATCTTGTGACTGGCTAGCTGCAACATTGCAATTGCAAGCTAGACATCCTCACTATGATCATTGTAGGGATGTAATGATGGCTGGATTTTTAAGGTCCAGTTATAAATCCATTGTAAGTGACACTGTAACATTGAATGGCTGCTGAATGGATGGATATAAACCAGGGAACACATGTAGTGAATTATGACAGCTTAGCTCTTTTGTATGCTTTCACTGTCTCAGCATTTTCTTACAACTATTATCAATGCCTTGTTTCTCCAAGGACACCTGCTTCTCTATAGAACTCAAAATACATGACAACCAATGCAACATGATAGTTAAAAGTTGGGCTAAAGATTCTAAGCTATCTTTAGCCATAGAACCTTGACAAGTGACAGTGGGCTAACCACTAGCCTAAAGAGGATTGCTGTGGGGCAAAACAAGAGGAAGGAGCTCTATGTATGCTGTCCTGAATTTCAGAAATAAAATTGCAATATAAATATATTAATAAGTAGTCCTTGCCGACCATAATAACCACTTGTTTAGCAACTGTTTGAAGTTGCAATAGTTTGAAGTAGTGCTTGAAATAGTACTGATAATTGGTTCTTGAAGTTCTGGCTGTATTATAGCCCCCATAATTGACTATGATTATCAATTATAGCTTGGCAATTGGCTCACACATTGGTTGTTATTTGTCACCTTCTTTGCCACTTCCAACAACCAAGTCAATGGGAAAGCTATCAGGAAGTTTGCAAGTTGTTCTAGTAAGTCTCTCTCACCTGGTAGCAACCCCACCTCCCACCACCCAAAATCACACACATCCCTGCAACAATCTACATCCTGCCTTATCTAGTAGCAGTCGCCTTCAGATCAAACAAGCTTGTGCACCCTACTGCCCACATGTATAACCTCCCTCATCTGGAAGCAACCATTTACCTTTCTGCTGGCCTGCTAATGAGCTACCTGGGACTTACAGCTTCCATCTTCTCAAATGATATTGGTTGGTGGAAATCAGCAGGAAATTGCAAGGTGGTTCTTGTTAAATGATCAATGCTTTCTGCTGAATGACAGCAACAGGGACTACTTGTATTGTAGTATCTAAATGATGTGGCCACATAACTTTGTGCTTTACAACCACATTGATTAGCAACAGAATTGCAGTCCCAATTATTGATAAGTGATGATTATCCATATATTATAAATCTTAAGAATAAAGTATAGTTAGGTTAGGGTTTTATCTACAATGGGGCATTAAATTTGGAAATACCATTAACCTTAAGCTTCAAATATTTTTTTTATTCTAAAAGTTAATCAAGACAGGGATTTCCTTTTCCATCTGACAATATAACATGCATAAATATGCATATGAACATTTATTCATGTTCTATAAATAAAATAAAAATTTTCTTTGGCATAACAAATGAAATTCTCAACAACAACAAAAACCCACTTAAAGATAAATCCCCTTAAAATATACAGCAAGTTTCTATGTATCCTTAGCATTATTAATAGTATAACTTTTTATAAACCATTTACTAAAATATGACAGCTAATTACCTGATCCTGATCCCGAAGTGGTCATATCATAAATTAAATCTTTTAAAGTAGTTCCCTCAGATATAAATGGTCGCTCCATTGAAGGATCTTCTTCACTTGGAACTCGATGGTGTATGAATGAACGATTATGGCAGATATAAAGAATCAACATAAGTGAAATGCAAAGAAAACAAACTGGCCCAGCAATGGCAGCAGCTAATTCCACAGGTCCTAGGGTAGAAGAAAACTTCCCTGTTACAGGACCTAAGGATGTAAAAAGGGAGCACAAAAGATAAAACAAAGAACTCATTAGTTAAATATTATATTGAGAACTTGGTAGTGTGTGAAATGAAAGACAATAAAATTGTGCTTCATAGATGTTTCTCAGCTATCGATTTTCTGCTAGTAAAACAAAAGATTACCTGGTGTTGGAATTGGAAGTTCTACTTTATTGCAGAAATCTTTATCACAGCAATGAGGCACTGTAATTACTCCTTTACTTGTTGAAATAGCACAAACAAATGGCCTGTCTTTGGGAAATAGATCATTTTCTGCAAGACACATACTATTGCGTTGAATTTTGTTTTTATTCCGTGTCACTGAAGTAAGACAGAGCCCATCTGTTGTACATGTGAAGTTCTCTTTTGTACAGTGAAGACAAAAACATTGCAAGGCTGTTTAAAATAAAAATGTTCGATATTAGTGAAGTTTACTGAAAGCCTTTGTATTCAATTGATAAGACTCAGGGACAAAATGGCTCAACAAGTTTTCACATGAAAACTCCTTCTATCATGGTTCTTGTCATTTAATAGGGAAAAAATTAATTTAATAAGGAAAAAAATAGCATTCCACATATTTTTCTTTAGTATAAACTACATTACCATTAACATTCAAAGAATGGTAAATTGCAATCTATAGATTTGGGAATAGATTCCTATACCTATATGTGTGTATATATATATATACATGTGTCTCTGTGCGTGTATGTGAGTGAGTGAGTGAATAAACCATCTTATCTAGGCATTTTTCTTATTTTTGTTTTTTTTAATGACTTTACAAACTTCTGAGGTGCAATTCTCAAAAAGCTAATTTTCTAATAGCATATGCAGATTTGAATTTGAGGAGAACAAAATCAAATCAAATCATTATTACAATCAAAGACTAGCATAAGAAAAATAGGGCACAAAAGTTTAAAAAGCATAAAAAATACATCAAAAAAATTATCCATAAAAAGCTAAAAAATATAGAAATAAGCATCTAAAAGGGGGGTTAGAAGCAGTAGATGAGCCGAGTGAACATGGCAAACTACTCTTATATTACAAAACACTCCAGAATGAAAAACTTCAATAGATAGTCCTTAAAACTGGTTTATGGCACAGATCATCTTTTGGTAGGTTTTAAGTGCTGCTATTCAGAACCTGGCAACACTGTATGTTTTTATAACAATTTTATCCGTTTATAATGTAGCCTACAAAGAAAATACAAAAGTAAATAACAGAAAAAATAGGAGGGAAAGGGAAGAGAAAAGCAGGGGAAAGAAATTGGGAAAAAGAAAGAAAAGGCATTGACTTCTGACTCCCTTCAATGCAGTAGAATAAGGCGTTAACATCAAACCCCAACTTTTTACTTTTACGTAATAAACTAAACATTTGTATAACAACGAATCTATCTAATTGGTAAAACCCAAAATCAAAGTTTCATTTCTTTCATCTCAAACACAAAACCTAGAAGTAGTTTCCAAGTAGAAATAAAAGTATTTGTTTTTTTCCCTTTGATCAAAGCAGTTAATTTAGCCATCTCTGCTAACTCCATCAATTTGTGCAGCCATTCATCCATTGTGGGGATCAAGATGACTTTATATTTCTTTACGTAGAGCAGTCTTGCTGCCATCAACATTTATAACATCGAAGTTCAATTCTACTCCCAAGTCTTTTTCCATTAAGCCCAAAAGTAAAGTCTCTGGTTTTCTGTTTATATTCCCTTTAAAAATTTCTGTGTTAAGGTATGAATCCTACTCCAATATTTCTTTGCTTTAATCACATGTCCACCATAAATGATAAAAAATCCCTTTTTTACATTTACATTTCCAACATTCATCTGAAATATCTTTATACATTCTTGAAAACTTGTCTGGAGTTAAATACCAGTGATACATTATCTTATAGGAGTTTCCTTTTATGCTATAATTTAATGTAAATTTTAAACCTTTTTTCCACATATTCTCCCATTGTTCAAGCACTACCTTATATACAAAGATACTTGCCCACTGACTCATATAATGCTTTACTTGTTCATTTTCCAGATTTAAATTCTATAACATTTTATAGATTTTAGCAACCACATATTAAGATTTCCAATTAATATTTAACAAAGTTAAACCCTTTTTTTGCCTAATCTGAATCTTTCTTTCAGCCGTAGATATGTAATCCGGTAGCAGACAGGACCCTCTGATTCTAGTCCCTTCAAAACTTGAGAATAGGATCACCCAAGTCAAAAGATATTATTTTACCATAAGTCCACCAGTTCAGCCTCATCAACATTTATTTTCTTTAAAAAGCTCCCTATGGGAAAACCCAAAGAGGCATCTTCATGGAAAAACTTGTTTTATATTTAGTCCAAATTCTCAGAATGGCACATCAAACAAAATGGTTGTTGAAATCAACATTTACTTTAACTTTGTCATACTATAGGTAACTGTGCCATCCAAATCTTAATTTATGACTTTGTAAGTCCAGTAGCCTCTTATTCTGAAGGTTCACTCATTCTTTTAGCCAAACCAAACAGCAAGCATCAAAGTACAATTTCAAATCTGGTAAACCTAATCCCGTTCTTTCTTTAGCATCTTGCAGTAGTCTATATCTAATTCTTGGTTTTTTCTCTTACTACATGAACTTAGCAATGTCCCTCTGCCATAGCTTAAATTGCAAGCATTGGGTGATGTCTGAAACAGAAAAACCATCTTTGGTAAGCCATTCATCTTAATTACAGAAATTCCACTCAGTAGTAATAACTACAATTTATCCCATCTTTACATCAAAGTTGGATCAGCCTGTAGTGTTTCTTTCCACTTTAATTTTGAGTGTAACTCCAAATCCAGACCTCCATGGGTTGCTAAATTTGATTTCCATTGATAATTTTTGTGTGATTTTGTTGTCAGCACATTCAACTATGTAACGAACAAAGTATTTAATAAGAATATTTCATTCATTCAGATCTAGGATGTTTTATTTTTGTGTCCCCTTTATTTTTTTGAGCAGTGTATTAAGGCTGTCTGTCTTTCATTATGATATTGTAAGTATTCAATAATATTTAGAAGAGTCCTCACATTGTCCCTTAACTGTCTTTTTTGGCACAAAGCCAGATTGATCTTCATGAATATATGCCTGTAAAACTTTCTTTAGTGTTTCTGCCAAAATTGCAGAAAATAGTTTATAGTCCTTATTTAATAATGAGACTGGTCTATCGTTCTTTATCATCATAACATCTTGACCTTCTTTGGTAGTAACACAATACTAGCTTCTTTCCAAGTTGGGGGTAACTTTCCCCCGTGTAATATATAATTCATTACATCCTTTAATGGCTGAAGTTAATCTTCAAAACATTTGTAGTATTGGTTTCTGGTGCTGTCATCCTTGTTGACGACCGCAATCGTCCACAGCTTTGGTCTGTGCTCTCCCATCAGAGGGCCCTGATCATCCTGATTTGGGGCCAGAGCCACCCTGTAGGAGTGGTGAAGGAGGGGAAGACCACCAGGTGGGTTGAGGGGAGCCGCATCTCCCCGCTTGGTTTGGCAAATACTCTCCTCCAAAAACAGCTATAGTGGTGGAATAAAATGGCCAACCTGAAGAGGAAGAGCTAGCCTGGATAAAATCATGCAGGTGTGGTGAAGAAGAGGACAGCTTGAACAACTGGGCTAATTTGATGCAACAATTGAATACAAGGTACCCCGAAATTAAATTTTAAAGGATTCTTAAGAGAATTAATTAAAGTGGTGGACAAAGACAGTGAGGGAAAAAGAAAAAAAAAACTTTTGACAGCTGAAAGTAGCTTTGAATTTTGAAAAAGAAGCCTGAAGAAGATACTTGTTTAAATTGGAAAATATATTATCTTGACACTAAATAGGCAAATTTAAAGCTGAACTTGAACATGTCAACGGCAAAATAAAAACATAGTAGCTGATATCTGGATTTATTGGAACTTTGGATTTAGAATCCTAAATAGAGAAAAATGGGGGGGAAAGGGGGGAACTTGGACAGCAATAGAGAGTGCCAGTGGTAAAATGAATTACTCGTGAATTTCTTTAACCTGGATTCTTTAAAGACTGGATTAGATACAAAATAAGTGAAATTTTGCTACAACAAAACAGAGCCCCGGAAAGTGAAAATGGAATATTGAACTTTGAGAAAAAAAGAAAGAAATAGGAAGAAATTGATTTGGGATTGTTTGGCGATCTTGGTATAAATATAAACTTATGGATATTGGATTACTTGATGGAATTGAAAATCTAAAGAATAATTAATAAAAGCTAATCATTGGAAATAAATATTTTAGACATTGACTGAACTAAATCATTGGATAAAAGTGGTCAAAGATGGCAGAACTGTTTTTGGAATTAAAAATGGAACTGAGAAATATGAAAGAAAAGCTACAAGAAAGAGACAAATTATTTGGCTTTGCACTACAATTTCTAGAAATGGGAATTTTTTGGAGCATGAAGAACAACAAGGATTTCCAGAAGTGGAGGAGTTGATTAAAGAAAAGGCCATTTTCAATGAGCAATTGGAGCAACGAGGTTTAAAGCAAAAATGGAAAAGAAAGGGAATTAAAAATTTGAGATTTGAGGAGGCAATTAAAAAAGGGAATATTTTGAGAACTAAATAAAGTAAAAGGACACAACAGAAAAGGGAACTGCAGAAGGAAGGGAGGGGGGGGTCTCATCTCAGGAATGCCCCAGGCAATATTTATCTTTCCAAAATACTTAAGATAAGGAGTTAAACACTACAAAGGCTTCCATGCAGTTTTCTTTATTGGATTATATTAGGATCCTCAAGGTATAACTCAGTTATGCTGAGATTCATCTAATGTCATATCTTTGCATAGTTGTCTTCATAGGTGAAAAGATGGTTATCTTCATCCCATAATGATATAACAAAGGGAGACTCCAGCACAATGCTGGGGTCCAAGTAGGAAAAAACAAAGGCTCTCCCCAACCCAAGTAGAGGTCAATTCAGTGGCCAATTAGGATTACAAATGTGATCACATGACATGAACTACATGTCCCATGAGGCATTAATTACATTTCCCACGAAGCATTCCCTTAAGGGGACAGCTCCCAATTCCCAACCAACTATATACTGTCTAACCAGCACAAGGGGGATAAAAATTGGAGTAAGATAAGGAGGGAAAAGAAAGGATAAAAAATAAAAGCAGGAAAGAATGAAATATGGAAATAGTTTATTTTATGAAATTGTTTATTTAAGACTTAGAGATAACGGTTAACTAAGAATTGAGAAAGAGTATACTGCAAGGTGCTGAGGTGTAGTATAATTATATTAGAAGTATCAAACTATTTAGAAAGTATAGATAATATAATTATTAAAATGTAAGATTGGGACTGAAATTTTTTTTATTGGAATACCAATTTTTTGTTAAACTAAATATAGGGATAAATGGAACTGTGATAAAAGAGAAATTATGATAAACCTATCATCTAAGTCTGATAGTTATGAAATATAATTGAAATGAATTATGATGATTGTTGTAATGAGATCATAAGGGGGAAATGGAAGAACGTGAACAAAGAACATGAACAAACTATAAGTTTAATAACTATATTTAACGATCGTATAAAATACAGTTGAAATGAAATATGAGAATTATTATAATGAAATTAATATCAGTTCTTTATGATGAATTGTATAGATTAATTTTTCTTGTTATACCACAAATGTCTTTGATGTAATTGAAGGGAAAAACACCATGCAGAATCTGATATAAAAAGGTATATTTGTTAGGTAGTTGTTAGAAGATGATTGTTATAAATGTTTAAGGGGATAATCAAGTTAAATGATTATTGGGATTTAAAAGGGAACTCATTAGATGATATATAAACTATAGAGGTGGCACACTTTAATTGGTATTTGTAGGGGAAATTTTTGTTTTAAGGGTTTGAATTAAGAAGGAATTTTTGAAATGATGAAATGAGAATATGCAATGGAATGGTAATTATGACAAATAAAAGTATAAGTATAATTAATATATGAGAATTATTTAAAGCTAAAAGGAATAAGTTAAGAAATGAATTGAAAATTTATAAATAAGCCTGAGGAAAATATCTGTGAAAAATCATAGAAAATATGTAAAGTAGAGGTAAGATATGGACTAAATGTGAAAGATGAATATGTAAACTAAACTATGTCTGTACGGAGATGTGAAAACTTGGAATCATGCTGTTCACTAAAAAGAAATGTTTCTTTAAAAATGTGGAAAATTGAAATAATTTTTTTTACAAAAAAACATTTGTAGTATTGACTTATAAGTCTGTCTGGACCACAGCCTTTATCCAATTTCATTTTTAATGGCTTTTGATATTTCAAAAGTAGATATTGGGTCATTCATAAATTGTTTCTCAGTTTGCGAGAGTTTAAGCAACTATTGTCTTAACAAGTATTCATCTATTTTAGGCCTATCTAATTGTTTTTCATACTGGTTAGAACAAAAATTATGAAAAGCCTTTTTGATATTCTCATTGTCAATTATTACGTTATTGCCTTGACAAATTCTCTTGCAGAACCATTTTTTTCCCCTCCAAGAGCCTGTTGTGCTAAATTATCCATCATCTCAAAGAAAGTCTTTGGTAGTTCTCCCTGGAAAGATTTACCGGTAATCCCTTTGATGGATGTTCTAAACCAGGGTGGAGAAATCATTCATTCAAATCCCCCAACATAAGCCAATTTTCATACGAAAGGGGCAGGAGTTGGTCCATAAGATATTTTTTTAATTTTTTTGCTGCTCTGATCTCTCATTAAATGTTTGTGGCCTGATTGTATAGTATTCTGTCACCTTTTCTGTAAGCTTCCTCTTTGGAACAATGTAGCTGCTTAAGTTTGACAGTGAACCAAGGTTTATTGTTACTATATATTTGCAGGTTCCTTGTTGGTACACATAAGTCTTCCCAGAAGCTGATATATGATGTTACAGTATCTGTGAGCTCATCTAGGTCTGCAGGGGTATCTTCAAAAACATTCCAATCAGTGCAATCAAGACAAGCCTGGAGCTTCATCTTTGCCTCATCAGACCAAGTCCTCACTGATTTAATTGTTGGTTTCATGGTTTTAAGTCTTTGTCTGTAGGCAGGTACAAGATGAATCATGCAGTAATCAGTGTCTCACAGCTGCTCATGGTAAAGACCTATAAGCATCTTTTACTATTGTGTAGCAGTGGTCTAAAGTATCCTCTGGTGGGACAATTTACCCCCTGGAAACATTTTGGGAGCTCTTTCCTTAAATTTGCTTGATTGAAATCTCCCAAAATGATGGGAAGGGAATCTGAGTGTTTGGCTTCAGCCTCCATAATCTGATCAGCTAGAGTTCATAATGCCTTGTTTTACACAAGATTTGAAGGAACATACAACATACAGCTATTACGAGAAATGAGAATTCATGTGGAGAATAAAATGGCTTGCAGTTGATATGTAAAGGCTCTAAGTTTTCATCACAGAATGTATATATTATAGTTATACCAGTTGTTGCTGCTATATAAACATTTTACCTGATGTCTCTTCAATTCTGTCTGATCTAAATATCTGAAATCCTGGGATGTATATGCTGTTGTCATGAATTTCTGCATTAAACCAGGTGTCAGTAAAACAGAACTGCTGAGTTGTATAAATCAGAATTGCTTCTATTTAGAAAGCCAGCACCCTTGCCAAGACACCTACCTATCAGCCAGTTTTCCCCTGTCTGTTTCTCTCTATGTGTATATCTCTCTCTGCTCTGTCTCTGCGTCTCTCTCAGAAAGCTGAGGCTGGGCCAAGCTAGGAAGCTCTCTTTAGGGCTCTTGGAGTATCTTTGATACCCCTTTTATTTCTTCTTTTTGGAAATCCAGGCTGGCTGAGGAATGATCACCAGCCATGGCAGAGGCTTCCCTTTGGAAATATATCCTCCTCCTCTGGGAATATCCTCCTCCTTTGGGAATATCTCCTCCTCCTTCCCCTCAAGACCCTGTCAGCTGTGGCGGGGCCAAGAGGATGAGCACAAGCGGGGAGACCCTCTTTAAGCGAGCAGCCCCTGTGCACTTTTGCTGCACTTTGGCTGAGCCCAGCCACTCTAGGGTGTCCCTGTGCGTGTACACCCTTCTCAGCCCCGCCACAGTCAGCCAGGGGGTCACGAGAGGAGGGGGAGGGTTGCTGGGGCCATAGTGCAGGAGTGAAGCAGTAACTACCTTCGTGCTACATTTGTGTGTAAGGCACCCTTTGCTTCCTACCACTTCAGACTGGAGGTCGTGCCCTCCGTGTTTGGCCAAAGAGCTACCGGGGGATGACAACACAAGAAGGCAATGGCCAGTGCCTTAGTGCAGGAGAGAAGCCACGTTCTGTTAAGACCCTTCTTGAGCGGCCCGGCCCGTCTTTTATGCACTTTGGTATTCGCTTGAGGTTCTCCCCACATGTGCACACCCTCCTGGCCCTGGTCGGGGGGGGTCGCAAGAGGAGGAGGGGGACATCACCAAAGGGAAGCCTCTGCCATGGCTGGTGATTGTTCCTCAGCCAGCCGGATTTCCAAAAAGAATAAAAGATGTAGCCAAGAGCCCCAAAGGGAGTTGGTGGCTTGGCCCAGCCGTGACTTTTTGAAAGAGAGACAAAGAGAGAGGGGAGGGAGAGAGACATAGACACCCAGAGTGATACACAGAGAGTGGGAGAGAGGGGGGAGGATAGGGAGGGGGGAGACATACAGATGGGGGGAGAGAGATGGAGAGGGGGAGCTAGAGGAAGATAGGGAGAGGGACACACAGAGAGAGGCAGGGAGAGAGGCAGAGAGATACAGAAAGGGGGAAGAGAGGATGAGAGAAATACAGGGGGGAAATAGGGGGAAGATAGGGAGGAGAGAGGGAGATAGACAGGGGAGAGAGATACAAAGAGAGAGGGAGAGAAACAAGGAAGCAAGAGAGAAAGGTTTTGTGGCTGGGTAGGCATGGCTAGGGGGGGTCATGTGACTGGGTAGGAGTGAGTGACATTGAGTTAGCCATGCCCACCCTGGTTTTGTGGCTCCAGATTTTTTTTTTTTCCTGTGGGAAATGGGTCCAAATGGCTCTTTGAGTGTTTAAGGTTTCAGGGCCCTGATCTAAATAAAGTAGCATAGTTTAAGTTGGATTTTTATATACAGTATAAAACAATCCATTGATCTTTTTTAACCCAATGGATATACATTCCTTTCCTAATCATTTATTAAGCATTTCCATCGTCTTATTTCTTAATAAGTGTTTTTTGAAGGCAAATCATATCTAAATTGAGTTTTCTCTGGTAATGAAATAATTTTTTTATGCTTAGGTGGGTCATTTGCCCCATTAATATTCCATGAAATAGATTTAATTTCCATCTTCGGAAATTTCAACTTTTTAAGATAGATATGCCTCTAAATGGAAGATTTTCCATTTCTTCAACTGGATCCAAAATTAATTTATATCTTGACGAGAAGTCTTGGCTTTCTCTATAAAATTCAGTCTAACTCTTCGTTCTTGATAGGTAAGTATCACTCCTTCCAACTTGTCCCAAAAAGGAATTTTTATCTTCTTCAAATATCAATAAGAGTAGGCTTTCATTTTTCTCAGGATTTTAACAGGAATTTCCTTCAAAACAATTATATCCACATTTTCCATTCTTAGTTTGGGTTTAATGTGGCAATCCAGAATGTGTTCCCTCATTCTTCTTACAAAATGAACAGATATCCCTTGGTAATTTTCTCATAGTAGTGAATCTGAAATTCACTCTGTAAAGTTTTGTCTATCTCAAGACTGAGTAAGTTTGCTTCCCAATTAATTACCTGGACTTTAATTATTTAATCATCCTTACTTTGATGACCTCTTCAGAACATTAAGGGATTGCTCTAAATCTTAATTGAAGCTCTTTCATCTGAGCTCCCAGAAGCACTCTGCCATTCAGATCAGCTTCAAACAAAATGTCATTCTTCTCCAGTTTGTGCTCCAGATCTAATCTACCCTTCTTCACTGTTATAATATTTCCTGTCAAATGTTGTATCTTATCATGGAAGTTGAGTTTTAATAAAAGTTTTGATCCTGTTGCCTGAATTACTTTGTTTCAGCTGTATATTCATCCAAAAAAGATCTTAAAAAATCTGTATCTCCTGGTGTCCTTTCTATCCTTTCAGAATATAACGAAGATATAATTATAACATTAAATCCAATAGTTTGGGTAGTGCTGCTAAAAAATTAAAAAGAATCTGCAATGCTACAATCTTTGGCTGTACTATATGTTGTAGTAGGGTTGGTATCTGAAAGCAGCAGGAAGGTATACATTTGTCTAATGTGCCCTGGTTATTTATGCAATAAAAGTAGATGAGTTTAATACAAATGTCTTTGTATGCCAGGCAATAGAAAAGAACATGTTCTGCTGTTTCTACATGTCCAGAATTACAGAGACATTGCAATTCTTTCTGGGTAGCGGATCTTCCTGTATTAGCCTTCAAGGTTAGCTGAAGGGGGGTTGAAGGGGAGCAATAGCAATTATTCATTTGATTGCTATATCTCACAATTTATCTCAGTGCCTTATAAATATAATAAAAAGTAAATATAAATACAATAAATATAAATATAACAAAAGGAAAAAATAAAAAGATATATTATGAATCCCTTATATATCAATGTCCTCTAGAAAAAATTTCTTTTAGAAAATGGTCAGGGTAGAGACTGATTCCAGAGTTCCACAACTCTGGATGAAGCCACTACCAAAACTACAAAGGTCATCATGACTTCCCAGAAATGGGGAACAATTAGATTGTTTTCCAACACAGACGCAATGGCCAGATCAATTTCAGTAAGATGACAGTCTTTCATGTAACATAATACCATTAAGGGCTCTGTAGTTACACTAACATTTATTTTAAATCTAGGTCATCAAGTCCAATCTGCTGCTTTGGTTAGGAATCAAAATTAAAATATTCATAACACTAACCCATTCATCCACTTAACTGCTGAATTATTGTTACACATAATCCTTGCTTAATGTTAGTAACTATGTCTAGAATTTCCATCTCTAAGTGATGTCACATAAAGTGCATTGCTTAGTTACAGCAATCCCAGAAATCCTTATCACCATCATTAAGCAAGGACCGCAAGTGACCATGACTTGTGACTTCCTGACAGCTTCCCATAAGCCACATCAATGGGGAAACTGGCAGAAGTCGGAAATCCTATGCTGCTCAGAAGGACTGTGAGTGAATAGGTGCTACAGAATGAAGCCAAGCAGAGAGTGTGTGCTGTAGTATGAGATCACATTGGTGAATGAGGGAGTGCTGCTGTACCCCATTAATGCATAGGGGAAGGGTATTTCAGACTGCATAAGTCCATGAAGGCAGGGGAAGGATGCTGTAGGGGAAGTAGGGGTGTGTGAAGAGGTGGTGCTACAGTGCAAACAAGCATTATGGAGTGCAGATGTGCGCTCATTACACAGTATGAGATCACTCTCCATATTGGGGCTGCTTGGGAAAAATCTTCCTTGCTGGCTTCCTATTGACTTAGCTTGTGAGACCTTCCCCAGAAGGGAAGGTCAGTAGGACACAAGCTTCATTAAATGCAAGCTAAATGCCAAGTACCTTGAAATGGTTTGGGAGAAAATAAATAACAAAGAAATGATTAAAAAAAACCTGAGCCCCCAACAGGAATGTGAGGGAGGTTAAGAAGAAACCTTGAATAGTTTTTGGGATTGTAAAAGAGAAAGGAGAAGAGATGTACTTTCAGACATGCAAGATTTTGTTATTATAGCTTTTCAGTAAATTAGCTCATCTGGCCCCATTTCCTGTCTGATCTACCTCATAAGGATGACACGCCCAGATCATAATTACATAAACATGCTGGACATCTGGATTTTCAAGGAACAGTTGTAAGTACCATTCATTCAGTGCCATTGCAACTTTGAACAATTGCTGACTGTGTGGCCATTAATTGAGGACTACCTTTACTATTAGGATATATAAAAAGTTGCTTCAGAAGCAAGCATATGACACAATGGCAACAATTAACAATGGATATAAAAGAAACTTCCATTAGATTTGATTGTTGGTCAAGCACTGATATTTGATGTATTAACACATTCCTAAATTCTTATACTAAATAAGAAAAAACATTTCCAAACAATAAATACATGTGATGCAGATACATATTAAGAGTCATAATTCTTACAGAGTTTGCAATAGCTTTCTGTCACCCCATAGATCAAAGCTGAAACTTATGTAAGCTAGAATATGAATTGTCTTTTTTATTTGCAGCACTGAACTGCAGCACTCACTCATATGAACAGATTATAACACTAATATATGTAATATAAATGTAACAACATTATGCTATCTTATGTATCCAGTACATTGCTGAGCCATTTAATTCAATTTGAACTCTATATAACTCCATTTATTAAATCTGGAAATCAGAACATTGAGATTGCAAAGTATTTCTGAAGTGTTCTTGCTTGGATCAGAGTTGGTAATGTATATAAACAGCATAGGAGAACTACCAGAAGAATAGAAGAGATATGGTTCCGATCTACAAAAAGGGGAAAATGGACTCATGAAATTATAGGCCAATCAGCTTAATACCTGGGAAAATCCTTGGGGAAGGAATCAAGCAGCAGATTTATGAGCACCTAAAAATGAACAAGATGAATACTAGAAACTAGCATGGGTTTGTTGAACATAGATTGTGACAGATAGTTTATTGCCTTCTTTAATAAAGTGACTAAATTAATGGACCAGGAAATGCAGTGGACATATAATAGTTAAACTTCAATAAAGGATTTGACAAAATAGGACATAGCCTACTACTTGATAAGATACCGGTAGAACAATGTGGAATTGACACTACCACCACCAAATGGATTTCCAGTTGTCTGACTAACTGCACCCAACATGTAGTCATCAGCGGAACTACATCTAGATGGAGTGAAACATCAAGATTCTGTCTTGGGCCTGAAGATAGGAAACCCTGGAGAAAAACCAGACAAATTGAGGGGAAAAAAGTTTTTTTCCAGTTTTTTTTCCCAAAATTGTTTTGTTCCAGAATTTTTTGTTTAAAGAATGTGAAATATGTTCTTTTCCAATGAAAAATGATACGACATGGTAATCAAACTACTGTATATAACGTGAAGACTTTAATGAAAGATTTCTGAGACTTTTTGTAAATCCTGAAATACAATCCAAGTAACACTGCACTTCTCAATGCAGTTCTTAAACAAGAGAAATATGCATCTATGGGGGAACTGCAGGGAAAAGGTTCCAGTTTAGTTTGCTTGTGTACCTTGGACCTCCTACAGTTGAGTAATTGTTGACATACAATAGATCAGGGGTGTCAAACTCACAGCCTGCAGGCTGGATGCAACATGCACTTGCCATGCCCACCCCGTTTTAGCCAAGGGAGGGAAAAGTTGTGATACATCACATGGTGTGACACCACGAGTTTGACACCCCTGCATTAGATTACCCGTATAAGTTTCTGTCCTCCTCTCAGGCAACTGAAAGGTAAGAGGGTAAATTTGTCTGCAAAAATTAGTTTTTCTTTTGTAACTCTTAAATGATTCCTATTAATGTTCTCCACCAACACAGCATAATGTTTACCTATAGTCTGATGAGTAAATTGGTTTTTCCTTTCCTCCTCTTAAAACGGTGAGACCAACATCTAGAGTTTGGAAACATTTCCACAGTGCAATTTCTGCTGAGAGCAAAACTGCAATTTTCAAATAAATTTCAAAAGAAGAAATATTCTTTTCCAAATAGTAAAAGGATGACAAAACACATCTTTGGATGCCAAAGATCCCCTAAAGACATTAAAAAATACTTTATGGAATTAAATGAGGAGGGCCAGAATGAAAATACAAGTAGCTTTTCCTTCCAGAGTTGTAATTCCAGAAACACTCTTTCTGCTGCTTCTGGATCATAACAAGTGTTTTTATACCTGCAGCATCATCTGTCTCACAAAAATATACAATACCTTCATTTATAGATAAAATGACACCTGAAAATCAGGAGAAAATTGATCACACCCTTTTTTTGTTGTTGTTGCTTTTGGGGGAAAGGTGTATGGTTACCCATTTTATTGCAAGCATAATACTTTTATATACACATAACTTGTAAAACTACTCCATGTTGAACTTTCTTTTCAATTTTTTCAAAATTTCTATTTTTTCTGGAAAAAAGACAGGGAAAATGTTTTTTCTTCATGGCTTCAAAATTTCCAGAAATTTTACATCTATACTTGGGCCCAGTATTCTTCAAATTTACAGATGACACCAAAGCTGGGAGGAAATGCTATTTTGGAAGATAGACAAGAGTCACAGGGATCTTGACAAACTTTGGATAGAGCATTAGGCACTATCCAAAAAGAGGCAATTCAGTAGTGAGAAAAGTAAGGCCATATACTTAAGCAGGAAAAACCAAATGTGTAAATACAGAATGGATGGTGCCTAGCTCAACAATAGTAACTGTGAGATGGATCTGGATGCCCTAGTGGTCCACCAGTTGAGTATGAGACAGTAGTATGATGTAGTTCTAGGTTGCATCAGCAGAGGAATAGCATCAAGATCATGAGGAATTGTAATACTACTTTACACCACACTAGAGAGGCCACACATGTAATAAATACTGAGTACAATTCTGGTCACAATACAAAAAAGATGCAGAGACTATTAAGAGTTTGCAGCAGTCCTACCAGCACATAAGTAAATAATTCAGCAGGATTCATTTATAGAAAAAACTTTATATACAATAATATAACACATGGTGCATGTATACAATACCCATGCAGCTCTTGCAACGAGGTAGCAAGTACAAGGACAAACAGAAGCCAGAACCACCAGAACTCAGAAATCACAGAAGCTCTATATTTATACAAACTAGTTACCCCAAGCCATGCCCAGTCTCCAAGCTGTCTGACATGGCTCAATATCAATGGTGAGATTCAAAAAATTTTTACTACTAGTTCTGTGGGTGTGGCTTATTTGGTGGGCATGGCTTGGTGGTCATGTGACTGAGTGGATGTGGCCAACTTGATGTCATTCACGTCGAGGGCTGCCTTCCCAGCCATTCCTTGTCACACCCAGCCTCAACTTATCTATAGTTCTGTAAAAATGTTGTTCACCTTTTTTATTATGTACATACTATAGATGTACTTTCATGGACCACTGACAGGAGAAAATGGTTCACATGCTTTGCCCAAGAGTGTGATAGGCAACAGGATTTTAAGGGGCTGCCAGAAAGAAAGGGGTGGGCCAATGGATTTTCCAAAGCACCAGAAGGCAAACAAGAAGAAATGAATGGAAACTGAACAAAGAGAAAAGCAACCTAAAACTAAGGAGAAACTTTCTGACAGTGAGAACAATTAACCAGTAGACCCGCTTGTTCTGGGTGATCAATCACTGGAAATGTTTAAAAGACATTTCTCTGCAATGGTATAGGGCTCCCCCCAAAGTGTCTTCTAAGTGTTATTCTGACACCTTTCCCAGGACCTCTACTCAGAGTTTGGTATCCTGAGTTTTCCTGCCTGAGCAGGGGCTTGGACTAGAAGACCTCCAAACTCCCTTTCAATTCTGTTAAGCAAACATGTATTTATGCTCTGGACTATAGACATTGAATACATGTAAACCCTGAAAAATATGTGGTAGCCCCGAGCAAAAGAAAGGCAGTAGAATCACTCTAGGTGTAGGGACAGTGTAAAATATTAACACATAATAATGGAACAATCAAAAATCAAAAAAGCACAGAGTTTTCTCTCTCTCTCTCCCATCCTTCCTATTTCTTTTTCTTTCTTTCTCTTTGTCTCTTTCTGTCTCTCTTCCTTTCTTTCTCTCTCTCACACACACCATACACACACTCTCCCTATTTCTTTTTCTTTTTTTCTTCCTCTTTCTCTCCCTTCCTCTTTCTTTTTTTCTTTCTTTCTTCTCTCTCTCTCTCTCTCTCTCTCTCTCACACACACACACACACCCGTCAGCCTTCATTCCCTCTCACTCCAGGCACCTTACTCAATAAGGGGAAGTGAATCCAGCATTGGAGAAGTTCTGCAGGTTAACGGACTTACATTTGCAGCTGCTGCAAACTTCCCCATGGCTAGATTTCCCCCCCCCCCCAGCGTTTTTTCCCTTTCGCTCCAGGCACCTTACTCAGAAAGGGAAGTGAATCCAGCATTGGATAATTTCTGCAGGTTAACGGACTTGCGTTCACAGCTGCTGCAAACTTCCCCATGGCTGGATTCCCACCTCCAGTGTTCTTTTCCTCTCGCTCCAGGCACTTTACTCACAAGGGGAAACGATACTTCTAGTGTCCATGAAGAATCCAACCTTGGAAGTTTTGTAGGTTAATGGACCACTGCTCTGCCCAGTCATGTGTTTTCAAGTGGCTGCCTGAAAATGCATGGCTAGGGCGGGGGAGCAGTCCTCCTTTAAACTGGGGCAAGCAGGGCGGGCGGGCCAAGCGAGTGAGCAGAAACCGGGCAACCGGGTTGGGGGCGTAGCCAGCTAGATGTTGCTACCAGTTCGATGACCCACACCAAATTCTTGCTACCGGTTTGCCCAAGTCGGTGCGAACTGGCTGAATACCACCTCTGCTTAAAATAGGTGCTGTTTCTTAGCCACCAAACAGTTCCCATTGGCTGACTTGTTATGGCTATCACAGCTCATAATTTCTTATACACTGACAGAGACCCTAGAAAGTGTGCAGAACAAAGCAACAAAGATGATAAGGGGCTTGGAAGATACATTATAATGAACAGCTGAGAGAGCTAGTTATGACTCTAGTCTATCACAAAATAATTAAGGTGGTTTGATACCTGTCTTCCAGTACTTAAAAGGCCATCATAGAGAAAAGGAGATCAGCTTATTCTCCAAAGCACCTGATGGCAGGACAAGAAGCAATGAGTGGAAGCTTGTTAAAGAGGGATTCAACCTAGAACTAAAGAGAAAATTTACTGATAGCAAGAACTATGCATCAATGGAATAACTTGCCTTCCAGAGTTGCAGAAGTTACATATTGCTGGAGGTTTTCAAAAGTAGTTTGAAGGAGTCTACCATAATCATCAAAAGCTCAATGAAACTCAGAAAATTCATTCTATACAAAAATGTTACAGCATGTTATTATCCTTTACAAGCCTTTGTCTTCATAATCAGGACCTGTCCCTTAAGTTCCAGTTGTAATTATTGTACCTTTTTATTGCTTGCCCCCCTGTATATGTTGGATACAAATTAAAATTAAATTCCAGGAAATAAAACTTAATTTCTCACCAGCTTTCTCCTTGTAATATTTTCTGAAACTTTTAAGGTGTTGCTTTTACTAATTCTCCCAACAATTGTAATTCCCACTAAAATAGCATTTTCCCTTTAAAATATTGGAATCAGGTATGTGTTTTAATTCAGACAATCCTCCAAGCCAGGGTTGTTGGTTTTTTTAGGTTTGTGGGATAATTTGAAAAAAAAAAAAAAGGAATTTTCTACTTATATATGACAATAGCAGGAAGGCTTCTTTATATACAGAGATGAAAGGACTCACAAGGTGTACAATGGAAGAACTGATGATGAAATTAATAGAGTTGATGGAGATGGCAAAATTGACTGCATTGATGAAAAAACACTAGCTTAGTTTCTACCTAAAAACATTTTTTGATTTGTTTGCTTGGAACTGGAAAAAAAAAATCAAAACTTTAATATTGGAATTTAATAATTATAGAATTATTATATGCTAAAATCCATGGTACTTCAAAGATTCATTGTATTTTATACTTTTATCTGTACCAAAAGTGAAGTTACTCTTTTCTGTACCTTTTTTTGTTTGCATTCCCAATTTTGCTTTTTTCCTGCTCTGTCCCCTTTTTCTTTTAATTTTCCTTTTCCTGTATCAATTAAAATCAAGGATCAATTTTCTTGACAATATTATATTCATTCTTGAAGCCAAAAATTTTGTTACCATTGTAATAAAAATTTAAGAGATGGTTATAAACTATGATATCAGGCAAATATTTGTGACATTAAAATCAAAGAGCTTTCAAGAAACTATGTTTCAAATTTATTTTTTTTATAAATGATGGCACTTTGAAGAGATGAATTACAATTTTTATTTTTTCTATATCAAATTGGAGCATCCAAATTGATTTAATGTTTAATGTTAATTGTAAAAGTTAAAGTAGTTTTCATACTATAGACAGCTGAAATTGATTTGAGGATGCATTATACAGATGTATAGGAACAGTGATTTTATATTAGATTTGTGTAGTTATCATAAAAGAGAAAAACTGAAGAGCAGTGTCAGTAAATCCAATACTTAGCCAAATATTCATTCTCCTTCAAATAATATATTAAAATATTGAAAAAGAACACAAACTTTATTGATGATGCTTAGTATTCTTTAAGGATATTCTATATATTTAGAATGCAGAATAATTAGAATAATTAATCTTAATATCAGGATAATGACAACAGCTGCAGATGGACATAAGATGTTTAAAATCAACAAGGAGGCAATTAAATTAGTTCAATAATTTATCTTCCTTGGATTCAAAATTGTTCACAATAGTTCTATTCATGAAATCAAACGCAGGTTACTACAATGGTTAACATGAATAGAATCTGGAAAAACATAGATATTTATATAAATAAAAAAAGCAGGCTAATTACAGCAATAGTCTTCCCAAAATGATGTATGGGTATGAGAATTGGACACTAGGAATGGCTGATCAAAAAAAAAAAAAAGTAACACCTTTGAATTGTGGTGCTGATCATAAACTATCATATATACTGTAGAAAGCCAGAATTAGCTAGAAGTGAAAATCATAAGACTAACATCATTTACTTTGGCCATGCCATGCCTGCAAATTCATTGGAGAAGGCAATGATGCTATGAATGGTTAGTGGAACAAGTGGAAGAAGCAAGCAAACAAAGTGATGGGTTGATAGAATCAAATCTGATTCAAAGTTGACCATCCAACAATTGAAAAAAAACTGTGTTTGACAAGATAGCGAGCCCTTGTCTATAAAGACTCAGACCCAACTAAATGGTTAAATAATATTCATTTAATGTAAAAACTAAACTTAACTAAAATAAAAACTTACCATTGTCTAATAAAATAACATTGTTATCTTGCAAGCTTTCTGCATTAACAACTATATATGGAACAACTGATAAATTGTTAAATTCCCAAGTGTGGGGGAATTAATATAAATATTGAAATCAGTCTTGTCATTGAGGTGGATGGAGTATGAATTCAATAAACAAATAAAATGTGATACAGATTAGAGATACCACTAATTTTTGTAACACTTTGAGGAAATGTATTACACATTGCAAGGAGCAGCAAAGGAAATGTTTAGTGCCAGATATCTAACAACTTTGGCAGTGAATTGATAAAGAAATCAAACTCAGACTCTAATTCCCCACAGTCGGTCCTCAGATAGGAAGTACGTACAACTATATTAATAAACGAATATAATCTGTCCATCCTGCAAGACTAAGAGAAGGAGAAGATACAGGGAGCAATTCGGGGCTTTCCTTGCCTGCACAAAATTTATTCCAGATGGCAGAGTTTCTACGAATTTTACAGTAATGTTCCATGATGAACTGCGCAAACACAAAACATTGATACGATGCATTGCGTCCATACTCTAGAAAAGGAGCATTCTAAATGTTCATTTTATGTGATTCATTTTCTAAGTAAAGGGAGACGGCGAGCTCTTGTCGATGACCTTTTGTTTGTTCGCCTGCTTCGAACAGAGAATGGAATGATAGAAGGAAAAGACTGTTACTCCATCCGCTTTAATTATGCTTAAAGAAAGCCGCTAAATTGCTTTGAGCAGCTATTGTCCAGTCTGCTGCCGTAGCGGTTCGTTGCCCGTGAAACCCGCACCCTCCCTCTTTCGACCATCTCATAACACCCTGCTCCCCGACGCTCTTAATCCTGGGCGGTTGCTGAAGCGCCATGTTCCTTAAAGGGAACAGACTGGACCGGCCCAGTTGCTCTCAACCTGGCTCATTTTAAGTATCATACGCGACTCACCCGTTGCTGCTTCAGGAAGAAGGAAAAGAAGCAACCCAGTTGCAGTTGTCATCGTTAAAGCAACTGAACCGCAAAAACTTGCAAGGAAGGCCTGTAACAATCTCCAAAAAGAGACTGCTAGCGCCGCCATTGTCCCGTCCAAATACCACAACCTTCTCCTCCCCTCGCAAGCAGCTCGTAGAAACAAACAACCCTCTGGCACCGCATCCAAAACCCTCCCACTTTTTCAGAAACTCCCTTCTGCGCGACAGACAGGATAGTAACTCCTTCCTCTTTTCCCAGACACTCATACGAAGTAATTTATCTTACAAAGCAAGGTCATTTCATGATTGGGCAATTCCGTCACGAGGCTCCGACCGCATTCCGCCCACTTTCTTCTTTACTGGCTATAGCGGAAAAAAAGGATAGAACGAACCTCGAGTTCGACGTCAGAAGAAAGGCCCAAATGAAATACTGAATCGCAGCGTGGGCGTTCTTGCCCCAGAAAAGAGATCGAGTACGTGCTCTACATTAACGAAAGTTTGTAAAGTGCTCTATAATAACTTTCTTCTCCTGTTTTTCGTTATTCATTAAAGTCATAGGCAATTTATAACCATAACAATTTTATTAAATGGTCAGAGACCCATTAAAACTAAAGGAAACCAAATGCCATGTTTTTCAACAAAGCAGGAGATAAAAAATATTGTTAAAGCTATAAAAATTATAGATAAGTAAAAAATAAAATTTAAAATATCTAAAAGATATAAATAAACTAGGGAACAGGAAAAGAACCTAGGGTAATAATTTTTGTATTCTAAGCTAAACAGTCCTTGACTGAGATGGGTAGGTATAAATAAATAAAACCAACTTAAGGAAAACCAGAATAAAGCACTATTGCAACAGAATGCTGTAAAAGACAGCAATAAAAGTTAAGAATGTAGGTACTGTATACCTAAAGCAAGTTTACCCGGTCACCAGTTTATAAATCTGTACAACTGGGCTAAACAATTTAGTGGTTAAGGTGTCATGGTAAAAACTGAAAATCCTTGTCAAAAGAAGGACAATAGAAACTAATTGTATGGAACAAGAAGAAGGTTTAATATCCTTCTATTTTTATGTTCCAATCAGGGTATCATCCCACCAAGTTTCAAATAGCTACAATATCATACTGTTGGAAAAATGTTCTTCAGGGTTCAGTTCCAAGTGGGGAAAAAGACGCTGGAAACATGGAGGCTGTTTGGAAAGATGGTTTAATGGTGGACAAAACCACATGGTTTGGAGCTCCAAAGTAAAAAAGTAAATCGTGCTTCAAGGTGAAGGAAAAGAAGGAAGGGCTGATAGGCTTATACCCTCTGTTGGGATTTGAATTTTAACCTGTATTCTGATTGGTTGTCAGACTCCCATGGGGCCATGCAGGGGCAACTGTAGGATGTCCTAAGTCCCAGGCTTGGTTGAGCCTTGCTGGATGATGATGAAAGGGCTTTGGGCAATTCCTATTATAGCTCTAACTGGAGATCTTTGTTATGTAAAATAGACTGGCCTAGGCCAGAGTAATGGCCCATTAGCAAAGGTGTGGGGAGCTGAATTTCTGTTTCTGAGGTGAGTTTCTGCTTCTGAGTTTCTATTCTTTTTAGGGGAAATATTCTGCCTTTTTAATATTTCCTAGTATATTTCATTTTTCTAGGAGAGGAGCGATAACTTCCTAGTACTTTACCCTCAAGTATTAGGATTTCAGACTCTCTGTATGCCCATGCTAAGAGCATTTTTCTAAAGGCAATTACAATTCACCCTACTTTTGCTTCCTATATCTTCTGATTTGTAGTTGCTCCTTCTTCACCACTCCCTTTCTCATTATGATTTGTTGAAATTTACACCTTATGATTAGTCCTATAAATTAGTATCTTTCCTCCTCCTGTTTTAGTTTGCACAAGTCAAAAAGAGGGCTGTGAAAATTTTTACAGACCCTTCACATCCTGGATGTTAAGCCTGGTTTCCCCAACCAGGGTTAGGGAGACAAGCTAAACAGAATGTGCAGCTTAGTCAGATAGGCACACAGATAAATGAGTGAGCTAAGCTTGTATGTTTATTAACATACAGTAAAAATAACAGATACGCTTGTGCTATCAAATATATAGTTTATTCCATTATGAGTTCATAGCATAGACAAAATAACAGTCCAATAGTCATGTATCATTTAGTCAGTCCATTCAGGGATATTCAGTTAGCAAAATCCGTGTAGAAATATCCTATGTCAATTCACTTACAAGCCAGTCTTTTGTTTTCTCTCCCGTTCGAGCAATGCAGTCTTGAGTCCTTGCAGTAATCAGGGATCATCAAAGCCAGAGAGAGAGCAAGCTGTCGTCTTGCTTCTTTTAAAGTGCTTTCACAACCACTCCCTTAATTACTATCCCACAGTTAAAGTTGCAGACACTTTAACATACAAACTATGATTACATATTATTATTTACCTAAACCAGTTAGGGTAAAACAATGTTATCCCTAACACTGGACATAAACTGTTTCAACTCCTTCCCTCAAAATGACACTATAGAGCACTGCACATCAGAACAACTAGACACAAGGACAGTTTTTTCCCAAACACCATCACTCTGTTAAACAAATAATTCCCTCAACACTGTTCAACTATTTACAAAGTGTGCACTACTATTACTGTTAATCTTCTCATCACTCCTTATCATCCATCCCCTCCCACTTGTGATTGTAGGACTGTAACTTTGTTGCTTGTATCCTTACGATTTATATTGACTGTTTCCTAGTATGATTTGATTGTTGATTGTACCCTATGACTATCATTAAGTGTTGTATGTTATGATTCTTGATTCTTAATGTATCTTTTCTTTATGTATACTGAGAATATTTACACCAAGACAAATTCCTTGTGTGTCCAATCACACTTGGCCAATAAAGTATTCTATTCTATTCTATTCTATTCTATTCTATTCTATTCTATTCTATTCTATTCTATTCTATTCTATTCCAGTTTTAGTTTAAAACCTTTCAGATCATAAGCTAAGTGCGTTAATTCCCAAATACAATCTTTTCAGTCTTCATGAGGTGCAAGTCACAGTTCCTGTGTGTAATGTAATCCATGATCTAGAAAAACAAAGTTCTAAGGATAGCACCATATTTTGAGCCAGCTGTTTACTCCTAAAATCTTCTGTTCTCTTAGTACCTATCATCTGGAGTATGGATGAGAAAATAATCTGAAGAGATAGGTCTGTTGTTCATTGTCTTTTGAAATTGATTTCAGGCTGTTAGTTGTAGCATTCATGCCAACATGGAAGAGGAAAAATATATAATAATTGGTAGGCTTGATTATTTTAGCAAGCCTATCTGTCATATGTTTAAGAAGACACAACACACTTCCCTTAAGTAATTGACTAGTCTAAAGATTGAATAAAGACATCAATCAATCAATCAATCAGAATAGAGCTAGAAAAGACTTTGGAGGTCTTCAAGGAGAAGACTATACCATTTTAGACAAGTGACTATCTAATCTCTTCTTAAAACCTCCAATGATAAAGCCACTTGGTTTGGGAGGATGCTGCCTGGTAGGCCCAGATGCGGGCAGGTGGGTGGAATAGTTGTACAGTTCACTTGAATTGCAAACAACCGGGAATTTGGGTGGCATTTACATTGGCAGGATACCTGCATGATCCCTGGCTTCTGAGGCCAGCAAGGCCCAGTTTTTGGGTTCCAGTGCACTCTTCTCCTGGGCGGTGGCATAAAAAATATTTTAAAAATCAAGATTTTTCTGCAGACCACCAAAATTTTCTCATGGGCCAGCAGTGGTCGACAGACCACTGATTGGTGACTACTGCTTTAAAGAGTGTATGGTGAAATGGGCAAGAAAATTTGGGTATAATATAACGCTAGATAAATGGGAGAATATACGGATGGATGAACTAAAATTTAGATTAGATTATAGTTTGAAAGAATTTTTTTATAAAATTACATATTATTGGTACTTGACCACAGATACTATAACAAAAAAATATTCTAATTTCTAATAAGTGCTGGAAATATAGTCAAAATCCAGGTTCATTTTATCAGATGTGGTAAAAACATACGGTAAAAACAACGATGATGCAAAAAATATTTAAAATACAAATATTAATGAAACCTGAAGCTTTTCTGCTAGGTATGATGGACAAGCCAATTGAAAAACAATTTAGGAAGTTATTCTTTGCACATAGTGGTGGCTTCAAACACTGGAATGAAAAGGAGATGCCAACCATTGAAGAATGGATTTTAAAATTGGCTGAATTAGCAGAGATGGGAAATTAACTACTTTGATTAAAGATAATGGACTAGACAGCTTTATAAGAGAGTGGAAACCATTTGTGGGCTTTCTATATGCTAAATATAATAGCAGATCGTTAAAAGAGGGAGATGAAGATTAGTGTAAAGTTTAGCTCAACGTATTTACTACTTTTTCTTCTTTCTATATATAAAAGGGATGGGGAATTAACTGCTTTTTCTTTTCTTTCAGCCAGGGTGGATCCTACATGTTAAATGTTAAATTTAATTGACCATTTTTTTTCCTTCTCTTTGTACACTATTTTTTTCTTTGTTGTCATTAGGGTTGAATGTATGATTTTGTTTTGTTTCATTTTGTTTGTTTTATTGTTTTGTATTTTTGTATTTTCTGTGATAAAAGAATAAATAATTAAAAAATAATTTTTGGATTTTAATAGAAGTTCATCATATTCATTATGTTTATGTTCTCAATCAGATATTGGCACTTTTTTCCAATGTGGTACAAAATTTGTCCTCACCCCCATGAGTTTATATCTTAATAAATTATGATGTTTTTATTGATACGTTATAAAATAATACATAGTAAAAATAATTGTGGTTTTATTTCAAGTTCGATTTTAAAGATTCTCAAAATAGTATCATATATATTGTTTCAATACTTTGGGGGCGATGTTGTACATCTACCCCATCTGGTAGGATATTTCTTCTATCTTCTATCTCCAACATTTATTAGTATATTAATTGCCAATCTTGACAATTATTGATAGAGGTATATGTAATCTGAAAAACATTTATATCAGTTTTCTTTTAAATTATAGTTTGGGCTAAACTTTATAGATTAATTTTACAATTCTTCCCATTGTTGTATTGGGACTATTTCCTTAAAATTTTGCATCCAATTTGTGATACATTTTTACATGTGTTCTTTCTATCATCAAAACTAATAATTTTGAATTAATTAAGAGAATGAAATTCACTTTACAAACTATTCATGTTGTCAGAACTGAGAATCTTCTTGCAGATCTACTCAGCTTATATGATAAAACATAAGTTAAAATTACATCTTGAGTTGCACATCAATTATTTACTCATTAGAGTGTTTTGTTCCCCCAACACACCCAAACACCCAAATGTGATTCAATAGGACAGGCCTCATAATTCATTACCACAAAAATAATTAGAAATTCCAAGTATACCCTTTGTCAGTGAGCAAAATATTCTTTATTATTGCAGCCTTCTGTCACTGTTAGTTCCAACCTGTCACATTATACTCATGTCATGTCAGTGTTGTTTTACAAGGAGAATGAAAATAATCTATTGGGCAAAAAATGTGTCTTTTCAGCATTTGCTAACAATTTGGAATTTTGTTACTGACTATACCATTTTATACATTTTCTTGGAGGCCTTTATTTAGAAAATGATTCCTGATATTTTGGAGATCTGAAGACATGAAGAAATATATAGGCACCATAATAAATTAGCAAGGACATAGTAAGTCACAAGCACTTTTCTGTCTGTCTGTATATAGTTACATGTCTTAGCTGATGTCATAATCTCATCCACAACAAAATAGCAGTCAGAAAAAGAGGAGAGGAACATGAGTAAGAAATACATGTTTAAGAATCAGAAGCAAACCAATTATTCCTGTCACTTCTTAACCTCTAACTCCAGCACCTTATTTTGAAGATATTCTAGTGTCCTCAGGCTAGAAGAGTATTGATAATAATTTAAATGATACTGAAATAGAATACTTTAAATCCAGGTATTCTGAGATTAAATTCTTACACAGGAATCAGTCATTTCTTCTGAGATGCAGCTCCATTCTGAGTATTGTCCAGGTTCCTTATCTTTCACTTCTAATTTAGAATTGAATAGAATAAGCTAGAAGGGACCTGGGAGGTCTTCTACTCCAGCCCCCTACTCAAGTGGGAGAACCTACAGGATTAACTCTCATAGTGGTCCTGAAATTTGGCTGTATTTGGGCACAAATCTTTGACAGTAACCAGCAAGCACCAAGAATGAACGTTCATACCTTTACTTTATTAGACAGAACAATTTCTGGACAGATTGTACATTTTTTCCAGCTTTGATGTAGTTCTACAGTTTACCCTCTGTCCTAAATGTACACCTGACTTAGATCAATTTTTTAATCCTCTCCAAATTGAATTGCTTGGGATATTAGATGCAAATTGCATCTTTTTCTCATAGATATATATTGAATGTCTATGTCCATCTGACAAGCAATTTGAAATATCATAAGTGTTTGGATAATATTTTACATCCACAATAATTACCCATCTCTCCTCACCTTTAATTCATTTACTGTAAATTAAATTATATTAATGTTCTATTAGAATAAGTAGGCTCAACATCTCTTTAAATCAGCGGCTGCCAACTGTTGGGCCACGGCCCACCGGTGGGCTGTGAGAAAACTTTGGTGGTCCGTAGAGAAATCTAATCCCCAGAGCACCCCACAAAGCAATTAATCCAGGCTGCGCAGAAACACAAAGCTGCGCCAGCCACCTGCCCTGCAGGAGCCCTCTCTGCCCATTAACTCCTTACCTAGCAAACTTGCCTGCTAAATTGCTTTTTTCCTGACATCAACTGTTCTGCTGTGCCAGGACATTTAGATTAGCCAGGAAGCAGGAAATGGTTGGATTTCTTGCTTTCTAGCTAGTGTTTAGATCTTCGGCTCTGCTTTTAAGCACAGTCGAACCTCCCTTAGGGCTGAAGGTTCTATTATTCAGTGCAGATTCACAGCAAGCAAATTTTATGTGACAGATTGAGCTAGCTGATGGCAGATAGATAGAACACTGAATGATTCTGTGAGCAACTCAATCTGCCTGCCTGTTTTGGGGTAAAAATTGCTCTTTTTTATTAAAAATTCAATATTGACAGATATGTGAGTTAATCTGGTGAGTTTGCTAGCAAATTTTATGAGTTTGCTTGCAAGCAAATTTTATGTGACAGACTGGGCTAGCCATTGGCAGATAGATAGATTTCTGAATGAATCTGTGATACTATGAGCAACTCAATCTGCCTGCCTGCTTTGCCTGATTTTGGGTAAAGGTTGCTCTTTTTTTAATAAAAAAATCAATATTTACATAAATATTTATAATATTTATATACAAGCCATGCCCAGCCAGTCACATGACCACCAAGCCACACCCACAAATTAGGCCACGCCCACAGAACCAGTTAGTGGTCCCTGGGATTTAAAATTGAGTTTGGTGGCCCTGAGGTCCAAAAGGTTGGCGACCCCTGTTCTAGAAGGTGACTTCGCTTTTGTTGCCAATCCTGCATTCCATCCCCTGTACTGATCTGATCTGATTTGTTCTGATCTGATCAGACAAGATCTGATCTTCATAATATCAATGTATCACCTCCCATTTGCAGTAGTTACTGCTTGATACAAGGTCAATCTATAATAAAGTTTGCCTTAACCTCAGTTCACAGCAGTTCACCTCAGTTCAGAGCAGTGGAGGACAGAGACGGATGGAGAAGCGTGGTGGTTAAATCTTCGCAGGCGCCCCAACGACCTCAAAAGAGGTCACGGGATAGGTGACAGGTGACAGGTGACAGTTCACATTAGATATGATAAGTGAAGACTAGGTTTAGCATATGCCCATCTATATGAACCAAGGCCATAACTATGAAAAGTCCATGGTGGCCATGGAGGCTACGAAGCAAAAGCATCAGCAAACTTCAACAAACCCAGTCTATAGAGAATAAGCATTAGGGACTCCAAAACTAGTCTTAAGGTGTATTGTAGAAGCTTACAGAGGTCCACTGCCAACCAGTTGTTTAATTATTACACTGTTTCCCACTCTGGTCCATTTCTACACACAGATATTGATAATAAGTCATTTCTGGGACACTTCTGATTAGTGTGAGAGATTCACATGCTATCATAGCTAACCTGATTCTGTGAGCAACTCAATCTGCCTGCCTGCTTTGCCTGATTTTGGGTAAAAGTTGCTCTTTTTTATACAACATTCAATATTTATATAAATATTTATAATCTTTCAATACAAGCCATGCCCAGCCAGTTACATGACCACTAAGGCATACCCGCAAGCTAACCACCAGTTAGTGGTCCCTGGGATTTAAAATTATGAGTTTGGTGGTCCCTGAGGTCCAAAAGGTTAGCGACCCCTGCTTTAAATAACTTAAGAATGTCTTTATGATTTGCCCAATATTGGAACATCTACAACTTTTTCTCTCCTTTTTTAAAATGGATGCCTGTGATGTAGCTGTAGGAATGATGAACAAAATGGAAAAGAGGCTTTATTTTGGAAACCAGAAAACTGTAGTGACAACAGAGGTTCCAGGTCAGCTGGCAGATTGGAAAGGTGAGTAGGATGATTTTTATCCCTTTCTAGACCTTTGTGATAGACATGCCTCATGGGGTATTTGATTAGTTTAACAGTACAGCTTTTGGTATTTTGATTGATTCATCTGGCTTTCTGAGTGGTGGAAGGAAGTCCAGCCTTGGGAAAGGGAAGATAATGTAAATCTAGTCAGTTTTTGTATTTACATAGTTTAATCCTATCAATTTGCTTCCCTCAGTGTGGAAGCAACTTCTTCTTACATTATTGCATTTACCATGTATCCATTTGCAGAATGCTCTTACTTACTGGGTCCCCTGAGACATTCCACTTGGGTGAGAGGTAGAGTTCTTTTTCTTTCTCCCAGTCTTCACAGTTGACTTTTTTTCTTTTTCACCTTTTCCTGGGCTCATAAAATGGGAGCGAGGTGGGATCTTATGATTCTTTCTATGCTTTGGAAGCTGCTCTGGCTGCCTCCTCATGAAAATGCATACATACATGCAATAATTTGTAAAGCAAAGAATGAAAAGACACTGTTTATTGGCACAAGGCATGTTGGAATCCATAAACAGAAACAACTATAAGTTAAAATAGAAAATGAATACAGGTAGTCCTTGACTTACCACACCATTGACCCCAATGTTAAGTGAAACTTGCTCCATTTTACAACATTTCTTGCCACAATTGTTAAGTGAATCATTACAGCTGATAAGTTAATAACATGGTTGTTAAATAAATGTAGCTTCCCCATTGATTTTGCTTGTCAGAAAGGTAGCAAAATGATTGTGGGATACAGCAACGGTCATAAGTAAGAAGTTGTAGATTTTAATTATCCTAACATTTGTTAGGGGATTAATGCTGCTTTTTAAAATTTTTAAATGAAAGTGAAACTGAACTTAGTTAACCATCTATTTTGGTTTTCAAAAAAAGTCAATTGTAATAAAGACTGAGGAATAATACGTATGATCCTATTAAATGGGGAAATCTAAAGGAGGAAATGTGAAAGCTTGGAATTGAAAAATTTATATCAGTACCGAAAAAAACTTTAAATAAATCAGAATTAGAAAATGTTAAGAAAAACCTTTAGATTTTTTCAAATTAAAAGAGAAAAACAGTAATCAGTATACCAGCTGCTCAGGAAAGACAACAAATTGCTAACAGGTAGCAAAGGGATAGAACCATAAAAACTCTATTTTAAGTCAGTTATTTCCCACAAAAACCTATATCCTCCACCACAAAAGGATGGAAGGAAAGTTGAAGAAACAGGTTTACAGCCTGAGAAAACATGATAAGAAAATACTAGCATTATACTCAGTTATACCTTATGGTTCTAAAGAGACTAGCTACTAATTGGCCAAAATATAAACTGTGTAACAATAATAAAATTCAACAATTCAATAAATTTTTAAAAAGGACTTCCTCCTTTTAAAGACCTTAGCATAAAGATCCAACATATATGTTAAACTATAGATATTGGTTTACAAAAAAACAACTCTGTATATGACTTAATTTCAGCAGTGCTTTTGACAAAGTACTGTACCACATAACTAGCAAAGTAGTGAATGTGGACTAGGTGGCTTGTCAATTAAATTATGTTCATAGATGATTCTCCATCAGGCTAGAAGCATGAAATTAAATGTCATTAAGATCAATCCTGCTCTTCTGCTCTTTTACATTTCATTAAATGCTTGAATAAAGAGACAAGTAAAACAGTTTTCTGAAATTTGCATATAATACAAAATTCCATGGAAGAGATAAAACCAAAATATAGAAATTAAAAATGTTTTGTTGAAAATAGGGTGAAAATAGAATGAAATTTTACAAAAAGAAATAGAATTAAATTTTACAGAAAGAAATGCAAAGTTTTTCATTTTAAGAAGTTAAAAATAAATTTAAATAGGGAGATCTCTCTTCATTGGATGAGTTCAAAGGTCAGACATTTTTCTGTAGTGCTTTAGATTGATGTACTTACTATCAGGGCATTCTTAGGTGGCCTCTATGTCAAAAAGTATATATGCTACATACTGTAATGGTTTTCTCAAGTGCTTTTAATTTTTCTAAATGGAACCATGGTTTGGGTGTTTTTGGGTCACTCCTTCACTTTTCTTCATCCTTATACCACCAGACTTGAAATTCTAGACCTAGAAAACTAGAACTATGCCGCCTTTGGTCCAGTCTAAGTATAGTACATAGAATTATATATTGCAATGTCCTACCTGTCAATGAATACTCCAGCTTCAACCAAAACAATACAAGGGCACAAAATAGATACAAACAAATAAAGATAAACTGCACCAAACTTGATTGCAGGAAATACGACTTCAGCAACAGAGTGGTCAATATCTGGCATACTCTACCTGACTCTGTGGTTTCTTCCCCAAACCCCAAAAATTTTAACCTTAGACAGTCTACTATTGACCTCACCCCTTTCCTAAGAGGTCTGTAGGGGGTGTGCATAAGCGCATCAACGTGCCTACTGTCCCTGTCCCAACGTGCCTACTGTCCCTTGTTTCTTTTTATTTTTATTATATGTATCCATTTCATGTATTCATAGCTATGTTTATACTTATACCTGTTATTTTATAATCGCTTGACAAAATAAAATAAATAATAAAAGTAAATAATTCTTTAGGATAATTATACAGATGGGCATTATAAGAGCGGCAAGAAATTATACTACTCTACTACATAGATTAATTAAAGTCTTTGATATAAAAGTCTTTATAACTTTTTATATAAAACTCGCAAAAAAGGAGCATGCCAATATCCCGATCGATAAGAATTTCGCGAAACAGTGGAGTAGGTTCCTCCTGCGGAATCTTAAGGGGTCCCTCCTCGTAGACTTCTATCTTCTCTCAGACTGAACAATTGGTCAGGACTGGAGGGATCCGTCAGCCAATGAAAAGGCGCCCGGGTGGTTGGCGGATGGGGCGGACGGCAGAGAACGAGCTATGGCGACTCGAGGCAGTCATCCACAGCGGGAGAATGGACGAAGTCAGACAGATTTGTTAATCATCCCCGTGTTACTCTTGTTCCTCCCAGGCATGACGGGTAAGTAATGGATCCGGGAACAATTAAATGGTAGCCTGGGCAACTATGCATTCAGAAACAACTCGACCAACCCGTTAATTAACCGGGGGTTGCAGGGGGTGGGGGTGGGGGTTGGCTGAAGTTTGAAGGAATTTGCTGATAATGTATTTTAAATCAAGGATGTCGGTCGAATTATGTATGCAATCTGAAGTCCATTAAAACGGAGTTTAGCATAAAATTACTCGGAATTTGAATATTTTCACTTCGTTTTTTTCCTCAAAGTGCTTGCTGTCTATTCATTTACAGTACATATCTTCGGTGAAACTCTTAAAATAAAAGACATGGAATGGAGCTATCCGAAGGCCTAAATCAGGGAATGGGAAATCAGAAATGCTATTAACATAACTGTGTGCAAATCAAAACAAGCTGCAAATATACACAAAAAAGAAAACCAAACAGTGGATTCTCAACAGGAATGGAATAGAAATATTTTATTATGCTTTCTCTTATTTTAAAACTTAATATAAATTTTACTTATGGATAATAGCATACAGGTATTTTCAGTTTCTTGTTTTGCATTAATTAATATATGTTTTAATATAATTAAAATGTATTCTGTTTATTGGATTTAAAAGAAAGCCTTAGGGAACAGTCCTGAGCATAGACCACTAAATAGAAAAAAATGTACTGGACAGATTAGAATAAAGGCACAGCTCCAGAGAATAGAATTATTGTCCCTAAGATTAGGATTGCAGATCTGGAACAGTGTAACAGGAGACTTGCATTTTAGAACTGACCAATATATCACTTATGCTTTGGGTAATTCTAAACACTGTTTTCATCCTGTGATGGACAAAATTAAATCTGATGCTGGAATATTATAATGATTGTATTTATGGACTTCTGTCTTTTAAAATTTCTGCTCCAACCTCTTTTGAAAAATCAAGACAGGGAATTATGTTGGTTTTCTTTTTGATGTTTAACCCCACAATATGATGGCAGCAGCTACCGTGGATATAGGATGGTATGGGTGGATTATAATTTATAGTTTACATTTTATGGCCCGAATATTCATATAAGAAAGCTAACAGACTTGCAAAGGGGATTTTCATAAACTGCACATAATTCAGTGAGAAATTTCAAAAGAGTGTTTAAATCATTAAATTCAACTTGTTGAAGTCTCCTCTGGATAATTGGTTCCTCTGTAAAACTGTTCTTACTATTAGGAATTAAAAGACTCACTCACTATAAATATGTTCTGCAAAGAATTTTCTTTAAGTTCACTCGTGATGCTCTTTCAAGTATTTGAAAAGTAGTATATATGGTCTCTCAAGTATTTTATTTTCAAAGCTAAATTTTCCCAGATACCTCAGTACATCTAAGACAAATTTTCTAGCACTTGCTCATCTTCTATCTTCTCTGAATTAAAGAATCAAGGGCAATTTGTATCATGGTTTTTTGTTCTTTCTTTTTTTTTTTACCATTAGTAGGATTGCACCTTTGAGTCAATTTTGACTCTTGTTGACTGTCTATAGCCTCTGTTAACATTCTGAAATAATTCTGTTCTTACTGGAATCCTGCAATCTATGACTTTTCCTTAACCTTTGCTGATACTAAATAAAGGAATAACAGAATAACAAGTGTTATAATATACCTTGGAGGTCTTGTAGTCCAAGCCTGTTTAAGCAGAAGACTCTTATAACATTTCTGACAAATAGCTATCAAGTCTCTTTAAAAGCCTCCACAACTTCCACTGGTTTATTGTTCTCACTGTCAAGAAATTCTAGGTTTCTTCCCTCCTTGGTTAGTTTCCAATCGCTGCTTCCTGTCAGTTACTGCTATTGAGCCAAGTTTCAACTAATCTGTACCTGATTATTTTTTTCTTGTCTAAGTGTAAAACCTTATTTTTTCTATATTGAATTTCATTTTATTAGATAAGGCCCAGTGTTCAAGTCTGTCGAGATCCATTTGGATCTTGCTTATATGTGTTTTCAAATCTATTGCTTGATTATCTTTTGCAGGATCTTCCCAAGTACTGATGTCAAGCTGATTGGTTTGTCATTTCTGGATCTGTTTTTTTCTCTCCTTTTTTGAAGATAGAAACCACATCAGCTTTTTTCTAGTCCTCTAGTAGTTCTCCAGTGCTCCAGGATCTTTGAAAGATATGTTTCAATGGTTCTGAGATCATGTCTGTCAGCTTTTTCAGAATCCTGGCATGTAATCAGAATAGTTTACAGAATAACAGAGATGGAATGTACCTTGAAGGTCTTTTAGTCCAACTGCCTGCTAAGACAGGAAACCCTATATAATTTCAGATAAATGGTAATCCAATCTCTTCTTAAAAACTTCCAGTGTTGGAGCATTCACAACTTCTGGAGGCAAGTTGTTCCACTGATTAATTGTTCTAACTGTCAGGAAATTTCTCCTCAGTTCTAGGTTGCTTCTTTCCTTGATTAGTTTTCATTCACTGCTTCTTGGTGCTTTGGAGAATAGCTTGACTCCCTCTTTTTTGTGGTACCCCCTGACATATTGGAACATTGCTATGTCACTTCTAGTCTTTCTTTTTATTAAACCCAATTCCAGCAAACATTCTTTTTATGTTTTAGCCTCTAGTCCCCTCATCATCTTTGCTGCTTTTCTCTGCACTCTTTCACCAAACTGAATCGTACCAGAGGAGCCACTTGGCAGGAAAACCTATGTTTCACATAGCCTCAGCAATGCATTTCTCTTGCTTTCTGCAGAAGAAACATTAAAGCAGATGAAGGAGCTGAAGGGAGGATGCTGCAACTTGGCCTCGTTTGGCCTTCCCCACAGCTAGAGAGACCCTTTCCCATTCCGTTCAGTGCCAAAACGAAAGGGGGACATTTCCTCAACAGGAAGCTGTGGTGGAAACATGACAAACAAGTTCTGATGATTTGAACTAATCTAGAGTGGACATCATTTTGTGCCTATTTTAATTTGAATTAACTACTCTGTCATTTACAGTTCTCCTTTTGGTAGGTTGGGGTATTTTTTCTTTTCAGATAAAAAGAAAGAATTAAAGAAGTCTTCTTTTTCCCTGTTTCCTGTCTCTTCCTTGCCATCTTCTCCCATTACATTGTTTCTTTGACTTTTTCTTATTTTTTTATATGTTGAAAGAATTTTTTAAAAATTATTTTTGCCATTTGTTGCAAGTTTTAATTCATTCTGAACCTTAGCTTTCCTTGCTCCAACTTTGCAGATTTGGGCTATATGCTAGTATTTTGCCTTAGTTATGTGTGTCCCTCTTTCCATTTTTTATATTTATTCTTTTTGTCTCTCAATTTATCAGAAAGTTCTTTGTGTAATCATAATCAGTTTTTCTTGGATTTTTTTTCTTTTTCAGTGGTATTGGACTGGGCTTTTATAATTTTTCCAGGGTTTTCTAAGCTTCTTGGGTCATTTTCTCCTTTAAGATTTTCATCCATGAAATCCATGGAACGAACTCTTCTTTTTTGTGCTTGGTACTGTACTATTTTTATCTGAATAAGTCTTCCATTTATCTATTTTGTTAAGGGAACTTTTTAAAACAAACATATGCATAGATTGGCCTCCCTGGTTGAATAGTGATAAATATATTTCATTAACAGTAGTTCTCTCACTTTGCAAAACAGGTCCACAATTTATGAACTTCTATATCATTAAAATATTATAAATATGAAATATTATCAACCAATTTGCCTAGCATCTACTGTATTTAAGAACAGGTAATCCCAACAACAAAGCTAATCTTCAAAACTCTTTGTTAACAATCTATTGTTTTTATTTTCTCACAGAAAGTAGAATAGAATAGAGCTGGAAGGGACCTTTGAGGTCTTCTAGTCTAGCCTCCTGCTCAAGCAGGAGGGCATTTCAGACAAATGGCTGTCCAGTCTCTTCTTAAAAACCTCCAGTGATGAAGCATCCACAAGTTCTGAGGGGAAGTTATTCCACTGGTTAATTGTTCTTACTGCCAGGAAGTTTATCTTTAATTCCAGGTTGCTTCTCTCCTTGATTAGTTTCCATCCATTTTTCTTGTTCTGTCCTCTGGTGCTTTGGACAATAATTTGATCCTCTCTTCTTTGTAGCAGCCCCTTAGAAACTGGAATACTCCTATCATATCACCCCTAGTCCTTCTCTACCCTAGCCAAACCCAAAACTTGCAACCGTTCTTCATATGTTTTAGTCTCCAGACCTTTAATCATCTTAGTTGCTCTTCTTTACACTTTTTTTGTACTATGGTGACTAAAACTGGATACCGTATTCTAGATATGATCTTACTAACCTTTTATAAAGTGGTATTAATACTTCATGTGATTTTGATTCTGTACCTCTGTGTATACAACCAAGGAATGCATTTGCCATAAAGAAGGGGGATGTCAGCATATTTTCTAGCATCAGAAGGCAAGACAAGAAGTAATGGGTGGAAACGAGAGAAGCAACCTAGAACTAAAGAGAAATTTCCCGGCAGTGAGACTATTGCAACAGATTGTAGTGAGATTGGAAGATTATGCTAGGTATAAACAACCAATAGATAGGAGAGGAGTTCATTACTGGTTTACCTCATAAAAGACAAGTCAGCCTGGCTGCAAAAAGCTTGGGAAGAAAAATTAAAATATTGGAAGAATTTCTACCTGAATGAATTAAATAAGAAATGAATGATGGAGGTCTGTTGTAGTGTCCAATATTTTGTCTTTTACCCCTAATCTTTGAATTAAACATCTTACTGAGTTTGTATAATTTTTATGCTTTGATCATGTGCTGTTATAAAAGCTTGGCAATGACTGTCATTTCAGTGTTCAGTTTTAAAGTACAACTTTAGAAAAATAAGTATAAAAAAAAGTTCCATTAGCATTATAAAATGTAAATATTTATTGAGGTTGAAAAGTATGTTTTTCTATAGGTGCATCATGCTGTTACCTTGCGAAGAATAACTTAATGTGTCATGATGTTTGTGAACTGGTAAGTTGGTTCTGAATTTATGCCAAACTTTACATTTGAATTGGCATTCTAATGTTACTTGTTGCCATGTGTTTATCACTTTTAATGGTGAAATTTTAAGCCTGAGACTTTTAGTGTCACCCAGATATTTTCATGAAGTTATTTTAATTATGAGTGTATTTTAAGTTTAATGTGTATGAGTAATCATAGTCTTGGTTCTTTCATTTTATGTGGTGACATAATTTATAAACCGGTTTATATTTTTAATTTTGTTTTATATTTTTAAATTCTTTGTGTATCATCTTTCTTCTTGCTTTTACGTAGAATGCCACCTAATTCTTAGTTTTACTAGATTTTTGGTATGTTGAATCACAGCTGAAAATTTTAAACAGATAACGATTTATGTCTATTGTTACATATAATATGTAAAAATCTTCAGAAACATATTGCTAATAAGCTAGAGACTGATGCATTTGGCAGTTAGATCAGTAGGTGACAATGGAATTTAATATGAAAACATAGGGAGATATGGAGAAAGATGGCTTTATTTGTCAGTGGCTTATGTATTTAATTGCTAGGAAAGAAGGAAGGAAGCAAGGAAGGCCTGCCATTCTTATTTTCCACCATTTCTTAAACCAAAATGTGTGTGTGTGTGTGTGTGACGGCATCCAAGGATTTCCCAGGCAGCAGATTGGCTGTGGATCTGCCACTTCTCTCCAGTCATCCAATGTATTCTCTCCCTCCCTCCCCCATTTATGCACAGCTTCTGCTGAGGGCTTCCTTCTCCCAAACTGACCTTTCGGAGTCTCGGCAGCTACAGCTGAGGCACTGAGGGAATGAAAATGACATCAAGTCTACCACCACCATCCCACATACATACAGAAAAGGAGATTATGGCTGAGAATCATGAGGGGGCAACCGCAAGTCCACACTCCCCTCTGGAGCTGGCATTGAGCTGCAGCCTTCCCAAGACTGAATGGATTTCCTTCTCACTTTCTCCACCTCTGTCTCTGTCTCTGTGCTGATCTTCTCAGTGGGTAAATCAAGAGGCCGCCTGGAGACTGATGACACTGCAGAAGAAAGAATTCTCATTGGTTCTTCTGCTTCTTCTAGTCACTCCCAAGACTGACTTCCTTTTAGCAAATGTTAATAGTTTGGTATAGGTCAAGTGCCTTTAACTCTCATTTCTCTTCTGAAAAAGGCTTCCCATGGTGACAACCATAGAGAAACCTTTGGAGGCAATCTTGCTTTATATCTAACAAAGTGATTCTTAAACTCTATATTAATTTTAATTTTATCAGGCCATAAATAACAGTGCCATCCAAATTTCAATTCATGACTTTCTAGCTCCAATAATCTCTTGTTTTGTAGAATTATCTACTTCTTCATCAGTACCAAGCAGCATGTTTCAGATTTTAGATTGGAATACTAACCTTCCCCAGGGGCATAAAGTTTTAAAAGAATTGAGTGTTTATTTCAGATATTAGATTCACATGTTGTATGTTCCATAAGATGAGGATCCAGAGAGGATCCATTGCATGGTCAGCAATTTTTTTTAATGATTTTTTTTTTATTTTTACTATATAAAGAAAAAGCAACAGTTTCAATGTCTATATAAACAGTGTGTTGTCTGTTACAGTTTGAGCAATAGTCATCATAATGTTCATTAGTAGTAATCATAATAGTATTTTCTCTACATAATATTAATACTGAATTGTTAATATGCAATCATACTAATACCGTGTTTCTCACAAAATAAGGCTGAGCCTTATTTTTTTTGACCCCCGAAAAAACAGCTAGGCCATCTTTTTGGGGGTGACTTAATTCCCCCCCTTGCATCCTCGGGTGGGTGGGCAGTGACAGCTTGGATGTTGACTTTGGCGTTGGCGGGGCACTTCGTATCGGGAGACCTTCCGCCACCATTGCTTTCCCTTCTCCCTCGCTGCCACGGCATTTAGAGCAACGCCGTGGCGTTTGGTACAGCCAGCCAGGGCTCCTCCCTGCAACTGGAGCCTGGCGGAGACACTCGTCTTCAGGTGCTCCTGTCGCCGCCTTCCCTTTGCCTTCAAAGGTAAAGCCAATTATTTTAGAAATTATGCCCTACTACAACAAAGACTCCCCTGCCTGAGAGGGCAACCTAACCCCACGTGGGGAGGCGAATCTCCCGAGGCCGCAGCACAGGATCGGCCCGTCCTGCCTGGCGCCAGGCAGAGCGTGAAGAGCTTTGCCTGGGGCGCCCAGCACAGCTGACAGGCGGTCCCTCCTATCCGGCGGCGGAGCTCTCACCAAGACAGCGAGTGCCTCCCTGGCGGGTCCTCCGCTCGTCCCACCAGAGCCGTGCAGGCTGGGCAGAGCCAGGAAAGCAAGCCGCAGGTGTGCGCCCGCCTGCCAAGCAAAAGGGCTGGGCCGACCTGAGCTTGGCTTCCTTCCCAAGTCCCTCCATCACGAACCCGAAGGGGCCACCGGGAAAGGCTGCCCGAGGCAGTGATAGCGCCCACTCGTCCGTGGACAGGGAGGCGCAGCTTCCCTGGCTGGTGGAGAGAGCCTGAAGCCGCCTGTCCTTTCTACCCCTTGCCCAGCCCATCCCCATCCCCACACATCTCCAAATGCGCCGGCAGCTCCAAACGCTGCAGCGGAATGGGCATCAGGCAGAGGTGGCTGACTCGGCGGGGCTCAGATCGGGGGAGGACGCAGTGCAGGCCGTCGCCTTGCTTCCCTGTCCATGGATAGGTGGGCGCTATCACTGCCTTGAGTGGCCTCTCCCGGTGGCCCCTTTGGGTTCGGGCTGGAGGAACTTGGGAAGGAATCCAAGCTTGGGTCGGCCCGGCTCTTTCGCTTGGCAGGTGAGCACATGCCCGCGGCTTGCTTTCCCGGCTCTGTCCAATCTGCATGGCTCTGGCACGGCCCTGATGGAATGAGCAGAGGGTCCAGTGGGGAGGTGCTCACTGCCTTGGTGAGAGCTCTGCCACCAGGCAGGAGGGTCTACCTATCAGCTGCGCTGGGCACCCCAGGCAAAGCTCTTCGGACTCTGCCTGGCGCCAGGCAGGGATGGCGGTTGGGTGCTTCTCCCAGGGTGGGCCGATCCTGCGCTGCAGCCCCGGGAGATTCGCCTCTCCATGTGGGGTTGGGCTGCCCTCTCAGGCAGGGGAGACTTTTTTCATACCGGTAGTAGGGTGTCGTTTTTAAAAGGATTGGCTTTACCTTCGAAGGCAAAGGGAAGGCGGTGACAGAAGCGTCTGAAGCCGAGTGTCTCCACCAGACTGGTTGCAGGGAGGAGCCCTGGCTGACTGTACGTGGCTGCACCAAACGTTGTGGCATTGCTCTAAATGCTGCGGCAACAAGGGAGAAGGGAAAGCAATGGTGGTGGAAGGTCTCCCGATACAAAGTGCCCCACCAACGCCAAAGTCAGTGCAGGCAGCACCATATCCGGGTATGCAACAAAAGTACTTCCTAACGGCAAGGCCCCCCTGCCATTCCCCCCCATTTCGCATGTTTAATATAGACCTTAATTTGGGGGAGGGGCTTAATTTGATTTATGCCGATAAAACATGCTGAGCCTTCCTATTGGTGGAGGCTTCCTATTGGTGGAGAAACACGGTAATAAACATACAATAAACCCTCATGGTAAAATTAATCCTCTTAAATGTTCTAATTTCTGTTGCTGTTTGTTAACCATTTATAAAATGAATCCCAAGTTTCAAAATATTCTATGTCTTCCTTTTCTTTAATTTCAAGTGTTAATTTATCAAGTTCTGCATGTTCTAGTATTGTTTTTTTTTATTATTATCTTCTCTTCTATAGGGATCTCCACACCTTTCCAATATTGTACAGATACAATTCTGGCTGCTGTTAACACATGTAATCAGGGGTGGGACTACTGGTTCGGTGACTACGTTTGTGCATGCTTCACTCTTCTCCTTTCCTCTGATTTCTTTTTTTCTTGGAAACAAAGGAGGCTTTGAGAGGAGGGGTGGAATTGTGCTGAAAAGTGAGACTCCAAAATTAAAATAATGACTTTTCAAATCCTTAAAAAATTACAATGCCTACAAAAATTACAATTACAACGATCCTGGACCAGCAATTTCTTTTTCTTTTGGAAAAGAACAAGCAGTAGGTATCTGAGTGGGCACCTCCGGCTCTTAATAAGGACCACATTTAAAGCGGGAGTGGGTGGGGGTGGAGTTGCCTTCTCCAGGAAAGGGAAGAGAGGGAAGGAAGGAGATGAGAATGAGAAGGAGGGAAGGAAGGAGGAAGGAAGGAAGGAAGGGAGGGAGATGGGAATGTGAAGGAGGGAAGGAAGGAGGGGAGGGAGGGAGGAAGGAGGGAGATGGGAATGAGACGGAGGGAGGGAGGTAAGCTGTCCACATCTATCCCGACCACACCCAGCCAGCCACATCTACCCCAGCCATGCCACCCAACCTTCCAAGGTCAAACACAACTCTGAAGGCCCTCAATGAAATCGAGTTTGACACCCCTATTTTAGAGTATCAGTACAATGTACATTGTATAGATAAAACACTATAAAATATGTCTACATATACTTTTGTTTGCATGCAAATTTTATTGAAAGTGGATTGAAGTTCAGCCCTGGTGGGTCAGTGGTTAAAGTATAATATTGCTGGCAACTGCCCACAATCTGGAGTTTTATCCTTATGGGCTCAAGGTTGACTCAGCATCCATCTTTCCAAAGTCAATAAAATGAGGAGCAAGATTATTAGAAGCAATATGCAAATAATGCTTCTACATTATAAATCACCCAAAGAGTGCTGTAAAGCGCTGTGAAGCTGTATATAAGACTAAAATGCTATGCTGTGCTATTTTTACCATGCAATATTTTCTTAACTATTCTTTTAATAGATTTTGGCATCTAAGAGTGATTCACATTTGAAACACCTGTTGCAACGTGCTCCTGAATATTGTCCAGAATCTATGGTAGGTATAATTGTTCTTGTTTAATACATAATGAAATTGTATATTGCACTTTATTTCAACATATGGGGAATCGCAGTAATGTTGATATAGAAGATAAGAAGAGTCATTGTTAGTATCATTGCTGCTGGTATTTTAATATCAGGTAGAGCTTGTGGTTGCCTCAGCTATTGGCCCATGATATTCACTCCCATGAATCCTCATTTACGAATGGAATGGAGTGGCTCCATTATATTTGTACCTCGAGGATTGCCTGTACTGAAGCTTGATTGGGAATTAATGGGATGTAGCTCTTTTTGAAATCTGCTAGTTTAAAACTTGGAGCAGTCTTGGCACTGCAAAGTAAGATTAGCTATGATAGCATGTGAATCTCTCACACTAATCAGGAGAAGTGTCCCAGAAATGACTTATTATCAATATCTATGTGTGGAAATGGACCAAAGTGGGAAACAGTGTAATAATTAAACAACTGGTTGGCAGTGGACCTCTGTAAACTTCTGCAATACACCTTAAGACTTAAGACTAGTTTTGGAGTCCCTAATGCTTATTCTCTATAGCCTGGGGAAATAATTTGTTGAAGTTTGCTGATGCTTTTGTTTCGTAGCTTCCATGGCCACCATGGACTTTACATAGTTATGGCCTTGGTTCATATAGATGGGCATATGTTAAACCTAGTCTTCACTTATCATATCTAATGTGAACTGAGGTTAAGGCAAACTTTATTATAGATTCACCTTGTATCAGGCAGTAACTAGTGCAGATGGGAGGTGGTACATTGATATTATGAAGATCAGATCTTGTCTGATCAGATCAGAACAAATCAGATCAGATCAGTACAGGGGATGGAATGCAGGATTGGCAATAAATAGGGAATTCATCTTCTAGAACAGGGGTTGCCAACCTTTTGGACCTCAGGGACCACCAAACTCATAATTTTAAATCCCAGGGACCACTAACTGGTTCTGTGGGCGTGGCCTAATTTGTGGTGTGGCTTGGTGGTCATGTGACAGGCTGGGCATGGCTTGTATATAAATATTATAAATATTTATATAAATATTGATTTTTTTATTAAAAAAAGAGCAACCTTTACCCAAAATCAGGCAAAGCAGGCAGGCAGATTGAGTTGCTCACAGTATCACAGATTCATTCAGAAATCTATCTATCTGCCAACAGCTAGCCCAGTCTGTCACATAAAATTTGCTTGCAAGCAAACTCACAAAATTAACTCACAACACACCATGTATGTCAATATTGAATTTTTTTATGTAAACAAGAGCAACTTTTACCCAAAATCAGGCAAAGCAGGCAGGCAGATTGAGTTGCTCACAGAATCATTCAGTGATTTATCTATCTGCCATCGGCTAGCTCAGTCTCTCAAATTTGCTTGCCATGAATCTGCACTGAATTTGTTTGCAAGCAAACCTTCAGTCCTAAGGGAGGTTTTTCTGCACTTAAAAGCAGAGCCAAAGATCTAAAGACTAGCTAAAAAGCAAGAAGCCCAACTATTTTCTGCTTCCTAGCTAATCTAAATCTTCCAGCACAGCAGAACAAATGATGGTCGGAAAAAGGAAAAATAGCAACTTAGCAGACGAAGTTTGCTGGGTAAAGAGTGGGCGGGGAGGGTTCCTGTGGGCCATGTAGGCTGAGCAGCCTTGTGTTTCTGCACAGCCTGGGGGGGTGCTCTGGGGGTGAGATTTCTCTACGGCCCAAAATGTTCTCACGGCTCACCAATGGGCTGCAGCCCACCGGTTGGTGTTCTAGAAACTGGTTAACCTTTTGTTTCTTCTCATATGATCTCGTGTCTATCATTACCCTGACTTATTGCCTTCTCTTTCCTCCACCAGAATATTGCAAACCCCAACCACGTATCTTCCCTTTTCCAGGTTAAATTATCTATTTATGCAATGCAATAAGTCACTCCTCCAAATAACTAGTAGGTTTGAATCTCCTGATAACTTTGCATTCAGTACACTAAAGTCAGCTGAACTGTATACATTAGCTATCCAGATAGATAGATAGATAGATAGATAGATAGATAGATAGATAGATAGATAGATAGATAGATAGATAGTGTTAGATAGATAGATAGATAGATAGATAGATAGATAGATAGATAGATAGATAGTGTTAGATAGATAGATAGATAGATAGATAGATAGATAGATAGATAGATAGATAGATAGTGTTAGATAGATAGATAGATAGATAGATAGATAGATAGATAGATAGTGTTAGATAGATAGATAGATAGATAGATAGATAGATAGATAGATAGATAGATAGATAGATAGATCGATCCCGTCTAGTGGCCTCCAACCCATGCACATAATTCTACTCAATGTCTTGCTGTTACCTAGCAGAGAAAAGAAACACAAGTTAGGACAAAAACCCAGTACAGCAGCCCCCAACCTTGATCTCTGTTCTGGAGAGGAGCAGGTGACCCCTTTCCTACTGAACTTCCATCAAACCATCCAAATTATCGAGACCCGTAGTTCACAAATTGTGTGCAGTGGCTTCCCAGTGAAATCATAGGTGCTTTGGGGGTATTTTAAATTTCCAAAGGAAGCATAACTGTTCAGTATTTTTTTTCAGCGTAGGTGTACTGTGAAAAAATTTGGAAACATTAAGAGTACTATTAATTGAGAGAATTTGGGAGTGTTGATCTACAGCAGAGCAAGAAAGATGATAAGGGGTCTGGAACAGTGGTGGGATTCAAATAATTTAACAACCAGTTCTCTGCCCTAATGACTGGCTGGGTAGGTGTGGCATGGTGATCATGTGACTGGGTGGGCATGGCCAACTTGACGTCATTCATCACACCTAGCCCTGCCTCTTGCCACTCACCTCAAAGGCGGAGGTGGGATTCAGCCTGTTCAAACCAGTTTGGGCTAATCCCACCACTGGCTGACCCTGCCTCACTCGTTTTTCAGCCCATTTTAAAGTCCACAAGTCTTAAAAGTTGCCAAGGTTGGATACCCCTGAGCTAGATGTTCTGATAGATCAGTGTTTTTCAAATTTGGCAACTATTAAGATGTGTAGTCTTCAACTTCCAGAATGCTGTCTGGGCAATTCTGGAAGTCTACACATTTTAGGATTGCAAGTTTCAAAAACCCTGTCAAAAATCGGCAAATTAAAATCATTTTTAGGATCTGTGCTTTAGTCTCCTTTAAAAAACATATTACAGATTATCCTGAGCAGCATATCTATGAAGGAAGACTAATAGAAACATGCTTTATGCATAAAAATATAGAAAGGCATCTAAGAATCACTAGTCTTCCCACCTTCATGGACCATAATTTATGAGAAGAAGTTCTTAATCATCTCAACAGAATTTTCTTTAGCTCTGCTTTGCCTGAATGTAAAATATCTGTGTTGTCATTGAGCTGTGATCATTCTAGCCCTACAAATAGACACAAAATTATCTCAATCATAAAAATTGTCCTCCATTCTCTTTATCTATAGAATGGGACACTAAAAATAGACACAAAGTTTTCCCAATCATAAACTGTCCTCATCTCTCTTTATTTGTATTCTGGAATAGTCAAGATAATGATGAAAAGCTGAACAGGACAGATACATGGACAGACATTATTATTGATCTGATTTATTCTAGAACTGTTATCACTGGAAAAAATAGACTTTTACACTGATATTTAAGATTCCTTCCCTACTCCACCCATTATTTTGGGGGAGGGGGTTCTCTTGGTTTTCCTCCCTCCTTTCCTTGATTTCTTTCCAGAGGCTGCTTGTTGTCCAACTAAATGTGCTAGAGACAGATATGTGTTTTAAAGCACAATCTGTTTTGCAAAGAGATGTACTGATATGAGGAAAAGTCCAAGTGGGTGGAAGGATTTTTGACCCTCTTTCAAGCTTATTTTCTCAGAATTGGTTCTAAAACTGGATGTAAAATTTATTGGTATAGAAATTGTAATTGGAGCAAAGAAGGAAGCAGGGGGCTTTAGGAGGACCACATTACGGCAATTCAAGTTTTTGATGAAGTTTTCTTGTTTTCCTTAATTTTCATATCTTGGCTTTAAATCAACCCAAAGACATTACATTTGTGGAATGTAATCTATATATGGGGTATAGGAATTTATATCATTTTTTTCCACAAAGTTTTGCTATAGTCCAGGTGTTACTATGCTTAGTATGCAATTTTATTCTATTTCATATGGTTGTGTAATAATTCAAATTCAGAAGGGGAATATGCTTTGGAGTGAAGGCTCACTTTGTGTTTGCCAGCAAATGTTTAAAAGATTTGTGTAGCAGGGCAGGAAAAAGCATAATGGATGTGAGATATTGAGAGGTCTGAAGTGTGTGCCCACACAAGCTATGAATTCCTCTTCTCCTTTCAAATCCAGATTTTGTACAGCTTCAAGAGAGGTAATTGAAGATTTGAAATCTTTATTTTTCAGTCTCTTTTTTTGCTGTTTTGGGGCTGTTTTCTTGGGCCTTTTCTGGGCCATTTTTCAGGTGGAAAAATGGCCTGAACATGGCCGAAAAATGGCCTGAACATGGCCGAAAAATGAGCTGAACAATGGCTGAAAAATAGAGATTTCAACCTTCACTTTTTGCTGTTTTTGGCCCATTTTGCAGGCATTTTTGGGCTGTTTTTGGCTGTTTTTCAGGCAAAAACCCCAGCCTGAAATTACCTGAAAAATTACCTAAAAAAATCCTTGAAAAATGGGCCCCAATACAGCCAAAATGGAAGGTTTGAAATCTTCATTTTTTGGCCTGCTTTTAACAACTGGTTCACCCGAACTGATCCAAACCAGCTGAACCCTATCTCTGGTCTGGAGGCTAAACTGTGTGATGAATTGTTGCAGGAACTAGGTATGTCTACTCTAACAAAGAGAAGAAATTTAGGGGTGATGTTATAGTTGTCTTCCAGTACTTGAGGGGCTATCATAGAGAAGAGCAAGGTTGGCTGATCTCCAAAACACCTGAGGACAAGACAAGTAGTAAGTGGAATTTTATTAAAAAGAAATCCAACCTAGGATTAAGAAGAAATTTCCTGACCGAGAGAACAGTTAATCAATGGAATCCATAAATTATGGGTGCTCCTTCACTGGACATTTTCAGGAAGAGGTTGGGCAATTCATATCTGGTGTAATAGTATAAGATCTTTTGCTCGACAGTGGTTTGCACCTCCAAAGTCGCTCCCAACCCTGTTATTCTGTGTATTCTATGAACATACAGCTTTCTTAATTAAGTCTCAGGAAGGTTATAATTAATTTACCGTTTAATTTCTGACAACCTATATATGGAAAAAAATTTGTACAGCTTTTCCCAAACCAAGTACAATTTGGCGGACTTAAATTCATGGTCTCCAAGTTTCTAGCCTGATCTTTAATCGCTACTAATTCATATACTTTTAAGTATGCTAATGTTTCCACTACAAATATTTATCTTGTTTAAATATTTCTTTAAATTTCTGTTTTATTACTTAGTAATGGTAAAATTGTTCTTTACAGAGAGAGGTTTGGGGCTGTATAAATTCCTCTTTGCCAGGTAAGAGTATTATTATGTATAAACTTAATAGGATGTTGAACTCATGTTTTGGTTATCAGGTTTGTACTTTTTGAGGTTTCTTTTTTTACATGAGCAGCTTAACTGTAAAGTAGATACCAAGTAAATTTTTTGCATAGAATTTAATATATAGGTCTCTTGTATAGTACCATTGATCACAACTGTGGCTATAGATATATGCATAGGTACTTAGTAGCCTCTCTTTCCTTGCACATTTTTTTGCCTATGTATCATTCCTTTCTGTTCCATGGAACAGGTGTAACTTCACTTATGAACATTCATTCAGTGACTGTTTAAAATTACAACAGTGCTAAAAAAGTGGACTTATCCATACCCAAAGTTATAGCCATTGTAGTACCACCACCATCACATGATCAATAGTATTTTGAAAGCCCACCCACACTTAACAACTGCAGGGGGACTGCTACCTCTATCTCCCACCCATTATATGCCCTTTTGGCTCCTTTGCACAATGACAACTGGTAACAGTACTGGGGTTGGAGCTGATATAGAGGTCTAGACCCTATGGCCTAAGTGACAGTACTGTGGCTGGGGCTGATTAGAGGTCTAGGGCCTAAGGCCAAAGATCTTAGCTACTACCTCCAAGTCACTACTTAAGCTTCAGTGCTGCTGCTGCTGCCACAAAAAAATGCCCTCTCAATCTTATACCAAAGGCAATCATACCAGCACCATTGCGCAAAGCTCCGATTGCTCCTCCTTAGACTCTGCCGCATTTCATGAAACTTTGTTTCTTCATACCATTCTCCAAGACACGGTCTTCATTCTTTCTCTAAGTCGCATGTTTCACTTCTTTTCTAAGCCATGGATTGTATTCCTTCTGCAAGCTGTATGCCTCATTCTTTCACGAAAAAGAAATTAGTTTAAATGATAATAATCTTGCTATTTGGAGAAGAAATTGTAACTTTAGAGAATTAGGCATTATGAGAATAATGCTCCTGCCATTTTCAAATAATGCACCTGTTCCATGCAACCTGGAGGAAACCAGAGGATTTCTGAAGGTTAGAACCAAGTGCACCTATTAGACAAGGAATGGGATGCACTGCTCAGAAAAAGAATGGAAACAATCTGCTTTCTGCTTTCTTTCATAAGTCCTTATTGATTTCTTCCTCCAAGAAAATATTTTTGTTAATGCTCTTAACAACAAGCAGAGTAAACTTTATTACAGTCAATTACCAGAGCAAGGAAAAAAGAAAAATATTGAAAAATATCTATTTCATACACATTTTAACTATATAAAATACACCTAATACAAAACGGCATAAAAATACAGATACAATCCTTATAAAACCTGTTGAGCTGATCTCATTAACTAAAATTATTAAAACTACTATATATAAAACTAATTTAATTTGCTTGCTATTTTATTATAATCCTTTGTTGAGTGCGCATCAGAATAAGAAAAATAAGTGATAGCTTTATGGCGTACAGTGTTAAAGAGAAAACATAGAAGTTTGACTTGCTAAACTTGCTGATAGTTTCAATCCACAAGGCTTTTGTAAGACTTCATAGCAAAAGCTCACAACTTGTGCCAAATATTAAGCACTGTTTTCCCTCAGTAATAGCTGAAAAAGATTAAATTTTGTGGACCACCTTTATTAGAAGTACAGTTCAGTGTTTGCTTGCTCATAAAAAGTACAGCTTAGAAAAACCTAAGCCATTGATTCTATAATTGTTAGCCTCCAATGTAGATCAGACTAGGAAATTAAGTCATGAATACTAATACAATTGGAGGACAGGTGTGACCACAATTGGGACTAGAGTTGCAATAGTAAGTTGGTGAGGTTGTACACTGAGATGTTATATGATTGCACCAATGTATGACAACAATCCCAGCTTTCTCTGGTCGTGATGATTAATCAAGAATCATTAGGTCATTTAGCAAGTACCTACCTCAATCCAAGCTATTCTGGGCTTGGTCATACCTAGCCCCATGCCTTGGTAAAGTAAGGAACTGCTTCCAACTCTTCCCCCCAAACCTGTTCCGTTCCCGTATCTGTCCTTTTACCGCCTTGTACCCCACCATGCTGGGTGGCAAGCAAGGCTGCATGACTCTGGGGTTGCTTGTCATACCTCTACTGAATGGTCGTAATTTCAGTATTACCAATGCAACCTTTATTATAAGGTTATAATAACAGAATCTTACAAGCCTGAATGTGTTTCCCTCCTCTCTCCCTTTACTTTTGTTAGAGCAAAGGAAGATCTTGTCTGAGACACTTGCTTGGATTACTGTTCTGCTTCAGACTCAGCTTTCTTTTATTTGGTCATTGCCTTAGTAAATGATTCTTTCTTCTGTTCATGGTTATTCTTTTCACCCATTACAATTTTCTCTTTTCCATATTGGCATCCAGTATTGCAGAGTGGAAAGATGTGTTTGTAAACATAATTTTATTTAAACAATAGGCTGGGCACCATTAATAAATATAAGTATGGTGCTTGAGCCATTTCCTTCTTGTATTCTGCATCAACTATTTTTTTAACCATACACATGGCATCATCATATACCACTTGGCACAGATATCTAAGTGAGAAGCCATAGGGAATGAGCTTTTGCTCAATTGGCAACAAATTACCAATTTTCTTTCCAAGTATAAGAATTAATATTTTTTTCTATTCCATTTTGAAGTTTGTATCGATTTTTTGAATCTTTTCTTTCTCTTCTAAAATGTCAGCAATTTCTAATTTTGTTTCAGTTTCAAATTTGATAATCATTTTCTCAGTATCTTCATTTAGGTCATTAAAAATATGCTGAACATACAGGGCTCAGACAGAGCTATAGTGTCTGGATGTCGTGCATCCCCTCCCACTTGTGACTGTATGACTGTAATTTTGTCACTTGTATCCTTAGGATTTATATAGACTGTTTCCTAGTATGATTTGATTGCTTATTGTACCTTATGACTATTATCAAGTATTGTACCTTATGCTTCCTGATTCTCAACAAATGCATCTTTTCTTTTATATATACAGAGAGCATTTGCACCAAGACAAATTCCTTGTGTGTCCAATCACACTTGGTCAATAAAAGAATTCTATTCTATTCTATTCTATTCTATATTTGAGTACTCTCCAATCTGACCTAGAGCTATTTATGGTATTTTGGGGTATGGTCATGCTGCCAGTTATATTTAGTTCAAATATTAAGCTAACAGGTCTGTATTTTCCAGGTTCCCCCTTCCCTTTTTAAAGATGGGGGGTTTCTTCCAATCTCAATTTTGTCGTAAATGATAGTAATTTAAAAAACATAAACTGTTATAAAATCAAATCTATAAAAAGTAGTAGGGTTAACTAAAAATTAAATATTTCATTAAATTTCCAGCATTAAAGAAAATATTACTAAGATAATGTACTGTGCTAAAAATTAAGTGTAGTTATTTAGAGAAGCAGTTTGTTTCAGTGGTTAAGAAACCAAAGAGTTTCTATCCTGCCTTTGGCATGAAAGCCAGCTGGATGACTTTGAATCAGTCATTCTTTCTCAGCCCAACAGATTTGTTGTTGTAGGGAAAATAGGAATAGGAAGGAGTATTAGGTATGAACACTGCCTTATTTATAAAAATAATAGTGGCAGGATTAAAAAATGTCTAAAAAAATTAAATCTAAAAATCAAACTGAATACTACAAAGTATAAGACATACTTCCCCCCCAAAGGAGGGTGAAAATTAGGGTGCCTCTTTATACATTAAATGTAATTCCGCCCGCCTACTGGCCCCCACCTTTTGACCATTTTCGCCTTCCGTGCGCCATATTTTAGACCTGTTCCAGGTTGCAGGGATTGCCACAGACCATCGCCTCCTCCATGCCTTATGTTTTTGGCCTGTGTTCAGGATTATCGCCTGCCTGGAACAGCCCAAAAATGCAACACCCAAAAGATCAGCTGCATGGTAGAAGCTGCCTCTCTACCCCAAAGAGCCGCATGCGCGCTCACAACCAGCGAACCTGTTGTTCTCTGGGAACAGCTGATTGGGGTATTCTGAGAGGCCAATCCTCCTGAATCAGGCTGCGATAATGTGCTGAAGCTGACCAGGCTGTTTGCTAAGGATGCTAGCCAGATGAACACCTATGGATGCTGGTAGTCAGAGACAGATTTTTTTTTTTATTTTTCTCCCCAAAAACTAATGTGTATCTTATACTTCGTAGTGTCTTATACTCTGAAAAATATGGTAATTGGAAATTACAGTATCCTAATCCAGCATGAGTCATGTGAAACAGCATTATCTCTACAATATCTTATAGAATGGGTGCTGCTGCATGTTGTATATATCATGATATGGTTAGGGTGACAAAATTATAGGGAAATGCAGAATTTTTATACAATCCAATGAGTATTGAAAAAAATCAAGAACTGCAAATTTCTCTGTACAATGAGGAGAGGAAGCTAGGCTTGCAGTTTCAATTTGTGTGGCATTGTGCAGCCCAAATTTTCCTGGAAAGGGATCTGTCTACAGACTAATCCATTGTTAGAGGCAGGTGTTAAAAGTAAGTGTGAACAAAGGCCTTTCCAGGGTGGATTGAGAAATTAGGCACTTCCAAACCCATATACAAAAAATGCCTCCTGAATTTAGTGTGGTTTATTTTGGCAGCAATATATTAGATTTGTAGTGCAATGTTTTGGAAAATGTTGCCTTTGAGTTGTTTGATAATTAAAGGATATACCTTTAATATATATATATATATATAAATTTATTTATATAAATATAAATAAAATTAAATATAAATATAAATATAAACATAAACATAAACATAAACATAAACATAAACATAAATATAAATAAAGAATGGTTTCATAATGTATTTTTTTTCTTCAAAGGTGTTTTGAAAAAATCTGATGGCTGGGTTGGCTTAGGGTGCTGTGAATTAGCCATTGCAATAGAATGTCGACAAGCATGTAAACAGGTAAGTGTTGTTAGATTATCTCTTTTGGGGGATGTATATATGGTGCTAATATAAGAAAAAATAGCAAAATTTAACAGCACAGATCTGCCTTCTGAAACATTTTTATTCTTTGAAGTCTTTTCTCCATGTTTTCTGCTACAAATTGTTTTGAACAAGATGCATTGCAACATGTAAGTTCCTTTCACAAAATGATTTTTTTTCAGTGGATGTGTTCTTACAAAAACAGTAATCTCTAGAAAGGGGTTAAGAAGTGTGTCCCACTTTCTTACTGTATAGTAGAGAACTTGCTTATTAAACAAAACTATAGAATTACCTATGGCTTAATATGTTGGTTGGACCAGACATGTGGATTTGAGGGCCTCTGATGTCCCTTCCAATTCCCAATTCTATTCTGTTGTTCTGTTATTCTTTCTATGATCAGTTATATCCATTCTATCAAGTCCAAGGAAAGTCTAGGAGATCGGTCTATATCAGGGATCTCCAATCTTTTGGACCTCAGGACCACCAAATTCATAATTTTAAATCCCACGGACCACTAATGTGAATCCAGCATGCTGCTCGCTGAAGTGCCTAGACTCCCATTGACAAGATGGGATCCTTCAGGCACTTAGTTTGGCTGCCTGTTTCTGCAACCTTAAATACTCAAAGAGTCATTTGGACCCATTTCCCACAGAAAATAAAACACCGGACCTCTCATCTCTCTTTCTCTCAACTCTCTTTCTCCCCTCCCCCGCTCTGTCCCTGGAGGTGTGGGGGAAGGAACCTCTGAACTGGTACTGGGTAGTGGGAATCTGATGTCCGGAGGCCAACAAACCATGTGCTGAAGATCAGATGGCTGGCAGGGAGGTGGAACAATGGGTGATATTGATGGTGGAAGGACTGATGTCCATGCGGGAGATCGCAGCATTGGAACCCTTTCCAGATGTTCCCTGGCCTGAAAGGGGGTGAGGTTGGTGGGAAAGTAGCCTCTTAACTGGTGTTGGCTCTTGCCTTTGTGCATTGAAGAGGCTGAGTGGCTGCCAGCGATGCCCTCAGGTGAAGATGTTGCAAGGGGGAGGCTCAATCCCCTCAGGAGCTGCAAAGCGCTCACTACCCCTTTGGCAGCTGCCAAGCCTCCTTCCCGCTGGGCATGTGAGCACTTCTGGCGAGGAGGAAGAGAACCTTAGTGGGAGGAGGCTTGGCGGATGCCAGAGGGGGAGTGAACGCTTTGCAGCTCCTGGGGGGGGTCAAGCCTCCCCTTCGCAACATTTTCATCTGAAGGCATTGCTGGCAGCTGCTTCCTGCAGCTCAGGAGGTCCGTGCTCTTCCTGCTGCTGCTTGGCCTCCTCGATGCGCGGAGGCAGGAGGCAGCAACCACGACACGGGTTTGCTAGGGAAACTGCAGGATTGCCCCACCTCCCCGCCAGCCATCTGGTCTTCAGCACTTGGCTCATTGGCCTCCGGACATCAGATTCCCATCACCAAGCACCAGTTCAGAAGTTCCTTTCCCCCAACCCCGATCCCCTCGCAGGCCAGGGAACACCCGGGAAGGGCTCCAATGCTGCAATCTCCCGTGTGTGCATCAGTCCATCTGCCACCGGTATCACCTCTGTTGCAGACAAAGGTGCGCTGCAGACCACCAAAATTTTCTCACAGACCACCAGTGGTCCACGGACCACCAGTTGGCGACCTCTGGTCTAGAAGACCTCCAAGGTGCTTTCCAACTCTGTTATTCTATATTCCATGTTCTACATAATCTGAACTCTGAATGAATTATTCCTATGGAAATTTAAAATGAAATCTACAAAAAGTTGTTTTCAGATTCTGCTTCTGCAGATAAAAAATAACAATTGTTCTGAGGTTCCACAACTCTTTAGCTTTTTCATTTTCAGTTATTTTATTTCATAGTGCCATTAATTCTTGCTTGCAGGTGAGTGGTATTTCTTCAAATAATGATATAAACCAATTGCCAAAATGATTCACTATAGTACCTGTAAAAATTATGATATGCTTTTTAATGAAAAATTGGAGAAAGTTGGAAAAGTAGCTGAAAATGAATACATTGTGGGATTTCTAAATAAAGGCTGATCTTGGCTCATAACACATCAAATAAAACTAAGGTTGAAAAGAAAAGGGTGTTAATAATTGATGTGAAAATACCAGGGAGTAATAGAAAAGAAGACAAAGAATTTGAGAAAATCAGAAAGTATCAAGATCTGAAAATTAAAATATTATACCATAAATGTACCTGATAGGTCCCAGTGGTTATCAGCACACTGTGTGCAATATCAAAAAAGTTGAACAGCAGTTAGAAAATCTGCACATTGACAAAACTTCTATCTGTGAATTGCAAAAGGTCATACTCCACATATATATACATGGATACATTACAACATCCTAGGTTCTTGAGAAGAATGTATTGTGTATGAAGGCCAACAGGAGCTAAAAATTTGGTAGCTGTGACTCCATATTGTGATAATGATGATATTATTTGTTGAGTCATGTACAACTCTTGGTGATTCTATGGCCCAGGTTTCTCCATATCTTCAACCTTGCATTGCTTCTTTGAGTTTTTCTATGCTCCGGGTGATGTCAGCTTTGATAATGTTCATCCATCATGTTGGATCACTAACGCTTCATAATTGCTTTCTCCAGTGAATTCCTTCACATGCTGTCTAAGGAATATGCAGGGGTCTTCTCCAGTACCCTAGCTCAAATGAATCAATTTTCTTCCTTTCTTGCTGTTTTAAGGTCTAACTTTCACAACCATATGTAGCTATGGAAGACACAATAAAGTAGACTAACCCAGCGACCCACAATCTTTTGGAGAGTGGTTTTTCCGCAACTGAAGGCTTCTCATGCTGACTGCATCCCATGGATAAGGCATCACTTGTTGGTGTGATGAATGAGAGCAATTGTGCGATAATGAGAGCAATCTATAGTGTCTCTCTTTTTTCAGCAGTGGAAAAAAGTGGAAAGCAGTGGAAAAAACACTGAGTGTTTCCAATCCTTTGATGACATGTCTCTAATGACACTGGTGATACAGCTCTTGGTAATTCTGCAGGGATAATGTCAACACCTGGAGCCTTGTTGCTTGGCAGTTAGTTTATCACCCATACGATCTCCTCTTCAAGGATAGACAATTCTATTTCTATTTTCTTGTCATCTTTAGGCTGAGCCTCTTTGCTACCTGTATACAGTTCTTCTGTATATTCTCTCCAATTCTTGATGCCTTGTTGGTTGGACAGTTCTTTTCCTTGCTTGTTTTTAATGACACCTTTATGAGCAACAAAAGATGCTTATATCTTTTTGATTTGCACAAAAGCATTCCTCATATAACTGTTCATATGGTCCTTTGTCCCAGTAAATTTCATTGTCCTGCCTTTGCCTCTGGAAAACTACATTCAGTCTTCTTGCTTCTTCCCATTTGCCTCTTTTCTTGGCTGCTTTTCTTTGCTCAGCTATTTTGATGGTTTCATCTGAGAGCAACTTGCACTTTTTGTCTAGCTCTTATATGGTATGTATTCTTTTGCAATTCTAATAATGGTTGTTTGAATTTCCTGCTATCAGGCGTCTTCTTGTGAGTGAATTCAAATCTATTTTTGTTGTTGTTGTTGTTGTATATGTAGTAGTGATTTTGTTGACATCAAACTTTGCTGATACCGTTTTGATTTAGTTTGACTTTAATCTTGCCAGCAACAATTAATGATTTGAGTCACATTTAGCACTTGGATATATCAAGAACAAGGATTGAACTGGCCATGTGTAACTGCATAGGACATAGTCAATCTGATTATGGATCTCACTGATTATTTGGTGAGGTCCAACTGTATAAGTGGCAGTTGTGCTGTTTGAACCATGTAACTATGATCCTAAATAGATTTTCTTGGCAAAATTGTACCAGACAATCACCTGTATTATTTCTCTCACCAGCCCAAAATGATCAGTGATGCCTGTCTCTGTTTGTTGGCCAACTTTTTCACTGAAGTCACCCAAAATGTAAACAATGTCTTTTTTGGGGTACTTGCTTCAGAATTTCTTGATCTATGGCATAAAAGCCCTCTATTTCAAGCTCTCAGCAATTGTTGGGACATAGACTTGGATAACTGTGATGTTGAGGGGATTGGCATGAATTTTGATGGTTATAATTTGGTCGTCGACAGTTGAGAAGCTTTCCACTGCTCTAGCAAGTTTCTTGCTTACGATAAACATCACTCTATTTGTTTTCCTAGTATCACGTCCTGAATAATAGACAGTGAAATCCTCAGACTAGAAAAAGTCACTGTCTGACTAGTGTAGCCTACTGACACAAAGAGATCAATTTCCAACTTGATCATCTTTCATTTGGCAATATCTAATTTACCCTGTCTCATTACTCCGACATTCCAGGTGGCCATCTGATATATCTCTGTACAACACAAACAATTGCTAACACCTCTGGTTCCCTCAACAACTAAGATTCCTTAGTTGTTCCTCTGGTTCCCTTAACAACTAAGATTTTGTCCTGTCGTTGGGAACCCAATCTGATATGTTTGAGAACCTTTCCATAGAAATTTCTTGGCAAGTTTTTTGTGAAGTAGATCACCGGGTCTTTCTCCAGCCCTGTCACTCAGTTTTTGACAGCTGCCCAGGGACAGCAACTGCCGTGGTTCATGTTAACCTATGTGATGACCAATCTGGTATGGAATTCCTTTTCTGTTGTCTTATCATGGTAAACGGGTTGTGGATACTCTTAATCTGGCTCCTTAGTTGAGACCTGTCTGGCTTGTGTGACTCTAGTGGCATACTCCAGCATAGCTCTCAACCTTAACAGAACATATAAGTTTCTCTCCCACAACAAGGGGGTATTTACATGGAGGGGGGGGGATATTGTGAACAGACAATAATTATTATATATAAAATTATTAATTTTTTCTTGTAACTGACATTGGGGAACCTATTAAATACTGCTTCATATTTACAATAGTGGCGAATATCTGTAGCTTGGATGTAGGATGAGGGTGAAAGTTCATTCTCTGAGTTTGTGGGTTGCTTTCTGAATGTTTCGTTACTAAACTAGGTAACATCTTCGGTGGAGTTTAACTCTGCTGAAGAGGTTACTTAGCCTGGTAATGAAACAGTTGGAAACCAACCCAAAAGCTTGAAAAATGAACCCTCGCCCTCACTGCATCACATTTCCCCCACAAAACAACCCTGTGAAATGGATTGGACTTGGAGCGAGTGACTCGCCCAAAGTCGGTCAACTAGCTTTTATACTTAAGGGAAGCCAGACTCTTGATTTCTAGGTCAGCACCTTAATCATTGCACTGAAGTGGTTTTCAGAGTCTTACTCTGTCTTGTAATTTTATTTATAACTGAAAAATTAAGATTAAAGGTGAGGAACCTGCAGCTCTCTGTATTTTCTTGGACCACATTCACTATCGTGCCTCTATGGCTAGTATGATAGAAGATATGTTTAGCAGCATACGGGGAGGGGGGAATCTTAGACATTGTATATGTGTTTATTTTGTGTTGACTAGGCACCTTCTCAAGTCTCTTCCTATTTTTGTGAGCATCCGAGTTCCTAAATTAATTAGCATCTCCCAGCTATTGTTACCATCCACCAGAACTGGAAGGATTGATTAAATTCCAAGATTTAGAATCATGCATAGTAAATGATTCAGATTTAGTGCTATAGTAGAAATATAGCTAGTGACATTTTAAAATTATCAAGATTCTTATCTATATACTTTGTAAATTCTGTTTTTGAATAGTCTGAAAAACATATTGATAATAAAATTTATTTTAGGCATCTTCAAAAAACGATATCTTGAAAATTTGCAGGAAAGAATATGAGGTAAGCGTTTTGCAGATATTATTTTCTTCATAAGTAGCCTTATTTGGTATAGATTGATTACAAAGTCTGTCTATAGTTTGTAGAAGAAGATCATGCTATTTTTAACACTATTAGGTTGGCTTTTGGCAATCTGATTTGCAAATAAGTGTCAGCAAAATGAACCTGTATTTTTCCCTGCTTCTTCCTCTTTTCTCTGTAATGTTTTATTTTCTTTTTAATATAATAATTTCATATAACCTATACACCAACAAAACCTTGAATCATGAATTATATGTTCTTGTAATCTGGAAGATTGTAGCCATAAATGCTTGTGTTTGATTTGATGTATATAACCAAGCAGTTCTCAATCTGTGGTCCGCAGACCCCTGGCAGATTACAATATCATCATAGGTGATCTGCGAAAGCTTAAAGAAATGTTATGAATTAAATCTTAAATTAAGTCTTGGGGGGTCCAAGGCCATGGTCATAAAAGGCATTTAAAGCGGGGGCTGTAGTAAAGAAAAGATTGAGAACTGATATAAGCTCTCTTTTGTATTTGATGTTTTGAATAAGAAGGCATATTATGTTTTTAAAATCTTGGTCAAACCTTGAATGGGATGCTCATTGGCACTGTTCATTCTTATTACCAGCCATGCTAACCTTGCTCCCTCTACTACTTTGCCCAGCCTAAAACTGGTTTTTCTTTCCAGGTTTTTTTTCCCCTACCACTCAAGGGAAGACTATGTTCCAGTCAAGGTTTTGTTAGTCCGTTGCAATAAAAATATTACAGACTAGGGGTGTCAAACTCAAGGCTCATGGGGTGCTTAAATCTGGCCTGCAGGGCTGCCCTGGAAACAGCAAAGGACTGGCCTGCGATGCCTCTGCCAGCAAAAATGGAGTTCAGGAGGGTTGCGTGCTGCCCTTGTAAGCCCCATTTTTGGCCACAAGAGCCTCCTGCATCTCTCTGCCAGCAAAAACAGAGCTTGCGAGAGGAGCCCTGCGGCTCCCTGAGCTTTGTTTTCACTGATAGAGGGATGCAGGAGGTCATTGCGGCCAGCCACACTCACCCCGGCCTGCCAAGGTCAACACAAACCTGATGCAGCCCTCAATGAAATTGAGTTTGATATCCCTGCTACAGACTTTTATTATAGTATGTTTGTGGACTAGATCCTACATCACTAGATTTATGGCCTGTTTGTTTAAAATAATACTATAAATGGCCACGGAATGAGAAATAAAAGAAAGTAAATTGAAGAGCAATATGTAGTGATAATTACCTTGTGAGGGTGCCTTCTTACTAGGTCTGAATTAGCAGAAATTGATTTATGGAACCTGACAGAAGGCATTCTTAGTAGAATTGTTCCAATTATGGAATTTCATTTCTGTTCATTTGCAGCTGGCTCTATGTTTTGTAAATAAGTGTCAGCTGAAAATTATTTCTACATCAGGCCTTTGCACAGGCAGTCCTTGATTTATGACCATAATGGATCCTGGAATTTTGGTCATAAGTAATTGCGGTCATTAAGCAAGGTGTCCATGTGACCATCTCACTTAACAATTGCAATTCAAGTACTCCCTGTTGCAGTTGTTAAGCAGGCAAGAGTGCCTGGGATCAGAGAGGCCAGACTCCCATGGGCATGTGAAAATCTGGTACAGGCCAGAGGTATCTGCCACCTAGGTACACTGGCACATGAACCCTCTGTTCATCCCACCATGCCCTGGTCCACTTATCTTTCTGTTTCCTAACTCTATCTTTCATGTGAGCTCCATTCTTGAAATAGTTTGGAAAGTTCCTTCATGAGATTTCTAGATCTCTTCCTCTGAGTAGAAATTGCTAGTAAAACTGCCATTTTGAAAGACTTTGGGCCTCAACATTTCATAATGCTGAAATATTAGCATTTTGAAAGGCTCTGAACCTTAGCTTTCTCTTCTGCAATCCTCTTATTTTGCTAGCATCCTTCTCTCAGAATGAGAATTCAAAACTGTCAATCTTCTCTAGTATTTCATCAGATTTTAGGCTTATCCCTCTGGCGTGCAGGAGGATTTCCCTTCCTGCATGGAAGAAGGGAAATCCTTGATATGATGTGAGAACGGATTTCATAATTGCAGGGCACTTGACAATTGGTTGCAACTATGAACAGGTTTCCAAGTGCCTGAAATATAATCTTGTGGCCAAGAATAGTATGTTGTTTTATGATGCCCAGAAGTACTTTATGGGCCATAGAGCATCTGTTCTGTACTTTTGTAACTGTGAACTTTGTTAAATTACCAGTCATAATTTGAGAACTAGTTGTACTTATTTATTTATTAAATGTATGTGCTGGTGATTTCACAATTGAGTGACTCTGGGTGGCTTACAACATCATAAACACAAGAATAAAAAAACATTAAAAAACACTAAAACATTTAAAATAACAGGAAATTGGGTAAATATATTAGGGCTGTCAAACTCATGGCCCATGGGCCAGATGTGTCACACTGGTCATGCCCACGCCCAGTTTAGCGAAGGGGCAGAAAAGTCACGATACGTCACTTGGCACCACTGTGACAACGCAAGTTTGATGCACTATATGAATAAGATAGGGGTATTCTTAATCCACTAGCTAACTCCAGTTTGGAATTCCCTCATTGGGGGCCCCGAGCCATTTGGTAGAGCCAAGTTTTGAAACCTTTCCAGAAGGCCAAGGGGTGCGGTAGATTTCATCTCCAGTGATGTTCCAGAGGGCAGGAGCCATGATAAAAAAGACCCTTATACCCAATGTATTTCTTTCCTGTCCTGGTTTTAAGCTATTAGAATTGTTTCATTTTAAGGTGATGAATGTTTTGATTTTAATATTATTGTATTTGTCTGATTTGATATTAACTTATAGCTATAAGAAAGCAAGTTGACAATTATTAGCAATACCATTTATTATTAGCTTCTTATTTACAAAACATTGTTGAAAATGGTACAGAGACTTTTGTACTTGTGAATTGATGAATATATGTGTGTTGTTATTGTATTTCTGCCAAATGTGGACTAGATCCATACATTCCTGGCTTTTATAAAGAGTTGATGTTATGTGGTTACTGGATCTTGGAAATGATCAGTTCCTCACTTTAGGAGGGGGTGGCTTTGACATTCTAATTTTTCGTCCAGAAGCCCTCCTTAGATTCAGTTATAATCTTCCCTTTTATTAAATAAACTTTTTTAAATAAACACTTCAGGGGAAATATATTATATGGACCTTTTTTTCAAACAGGAGTTCATGACAAATATTTTAGCTGAAAATGAAAGCAAAAAGAAATTTACCAGGAGTGTTATGAGCTAGGCTGAAAGTTGGTAAAAAAGAAAAGAAAGTTGTTGATAGAAATTCCTAAACTTTTGTTGGAAGCCATAAATCCTAGACTACTGTAATAAAGTCCAGTGTTTTTAAACATACTTTTAGAGATTTAGCTAATTGGTAACTTTTAAAAAGGTTCTTTTCTCTTGCTAGCAGTTACTTTCTAAATAAAAGTCTTCTTTATTAAAATGCATAAAAAGTATGATTTGAACTTTTTCCATAGCATCATTTTTTTTTTTTAGAAAAAGAATCAAAACTGAATGTGGTGAAGTAAGAAAAAATATGTTTGTAAAGAATGTCTTGACTTTTGTGTTGGGTATAGTGAAAAAAGTATCTGGGGGTAGAAAAAAAATGTAGCAATGGTTTTGCATTGTTTCTCAGATGTATTGATGGATACTTAACTACATACCGGATATTAAGCTAGTTGATATTACAATAGAATCTAGGATTGGATTAGATTAGATTAGGCAAAAGAGTTTCCTTTTTAATCACAGTCTTATTGTTTTGCAAAGCTTTAGATTAAACCAAAAGATTCTATTCCTAGAATCCTGATTTAAAAAATTTGCTTTTAATTTGAAGAAATACTACCAAACCATTTGATGAATTGTAATTTAAACATTTGCCACGAAATAGACTTTTGCTATTATGGTAGTTTACAACTTATAACTGATTCCATAATAATCATTGGAAGTTAAAATACAAATATTTTATCTCAGAAATTCAATGTAGAGAAAAGTAAAGTCCTACACTTAGGCAAGAAAAATCAAAAGTACACATATAGACTGAGTGAAACCAGGCTCCATAGCTTTAACTGTGAGAGGGATCCTGGAGTCTTAGTAGACAACCAGCTAAATATGAGTCAGCAGTGTGCAGCCAAAAAAGCTAATGCAATCTTAAGTTGCATTAACAGAGGGATACAATTGAGATCAAGTGAAGTACTAATACCACTCTATAAAGCCTTAGTAAGACCACACTTAAGTACTGCATCCAGTTTTGGTCACTACCATTTTTATAAAAAAGATGTTGAGACTCTAGAAAAAGTACAGAGAAGAGCAACCAGGATGATTAGGGGACTGGAGACTAAAATATATGAAGAACGGTTATAGAAACTGGGCATGGCTAGTCTAGTGAAGAGAACAGGGGAGACATGACAGCAGTCTTCCAATATTTGAGGGGCTGCCACAGAGAGGAGGGGGTCAAGCTATTTTCTAAAGTGCTTGTAGGCCAGACAAGGAATAATGGATGGAAACTGAACAAGGAGAGATTTAACCTGGAAATAAGAAGAAACTTTCTGACAGTGAGAACAATCAACCAATGGAACAGCTTGCCCTTTGAAGTTGTGGGAGCGCCATCACTTGAGACTTTTAAGAAGAGATTGGACTGCAATTTGTCAGAAATGGTGCAGGGTCTCCCGCTTGAGTGGGGAATTGGACTAGATGACCTACAAGGTCCCTTCCAACTCTGATTAGCTGTTACCTATCCTTGACATATGATTAAAATTAGGATAAGAAATTTGACTGGTAAAACATGATGTAATCTAATCGTATCACTTAGCTACTACAGTTCTCATTGGCATTATTAAACAATTTCCCCAGTTTTAGCCAAAGATTCACCCTGATATAGGCTATTCCAGGCTAGGTCCCTCCAGCCCTTGAACTTCAGTAAATTAAAAGGATTCCCATATTAATTTATCTCTCCTCATCCATCTCTCCCTTTTGAAATTCATCCTGCCTTGAGAACCACATGGTTCAGAACCACATGGCTTGGATTGTTTGCCAGACTGTTACGTTCTGCGCATGGGCGCAAGGAACGGAGATGAGGCAGTGAACAGTGAACTTCAACTCTTTATTAATCATTCTGAACCGAGCAAAAACCTAGGACAGCAGCAGCCCTTTTATAGGGCAGGCTGCTGATCTAGTAACCAATGAGAAACGTGGAGTGTTAACCCCTTGAACCAATGAGAAAGGCTTGTTAACAGCCAGTCAGATTCTCCTGAACGGACCAATCCGATATCGCTATTATCGGCCAATCAGAAGTGCAGGATTAGAACCCTGCTTTTTTTAAAGGTTTGATAAAACTTTATTTAAGCGTTTTATTAGTTCATAACACCTCTCCCCCCGGGTTCCATTTAAGGGGTGCGGTGACGTAATCCCTGAGGTATGAAGGTTGTTTTAACTGTCTATTAGATTTACGCTGTCCCACCGGTTCCTGTCTGTAATCCGGTTTTAGCGGGATGTTTTTGGACAAGTCAGGTACCGGTGGTTCCGTATCCTCATTGGATGACTCAGTGCCGCTAATGTTCTCGTTGTTGTCCTCCGATCTTTGCTTCTGTTGAGGTGTTCCTCTGTGGCGACGACACTCCCCTCCCTGATTCTTCTTCATTTGTCATGTCTGATTGCTGACTTCTTTCGCTCCTGCTTTCCACCATCTCGAATTCGGTTTCTTCGACATCCCCTCCCCCCTCAGTTTGGGAGTTACCGGAGTCATGGAAACTGGGTTGTAGCCTCGAGTGAAGCTGATCTATATGGCGCTTCCATATTTTTCCGTCGCAGGTTTTCACACGGTACAACCTGGGTCCGGTGGCCTGAATTATGGTTGCCTCGACCCACAACGGTTCGCCGGAAAGGTTTCTGGTGAAAACTAAGTCGTCTATCTTGAACTCGCAGCATTTTCCGCTAGATCCACAGGGTTTCTCTGGCTCGTAAGATGGGTGAAGCCGGTCGAGGTGGGAACGGAGTTTGCATCCCATCAATAGTTCAGCTGGAGTCTTGTTGGTGACGCTGTGCGGAGTGATGTGTTGGAGAAGGAGTATTCTGTTTATTTTATCTTCAATGTCCCCATAGTCCATTTTGTAGAGGGTTTTTTTAACAAATTGTACCATGCGCTCGGCTCTTCCGTTAGCCGCAGGGTACACTGGCGAAGTTAGCGCATGGCGAATACCCCGGTCCGCTAAGTATTGTTCAAAGGGTAGAGCGGTAAACTGGGGTCCGTTGTAAGAGACCAGAACGTCTGGCAGTCCATGCGTCGCAAATAGCCTGTTCAATTTCTGGATGACGGACTCAGTTGTAGTACTCTTCATTTCGTGGATCTCTAGCCAGTTGGAATAGGCATCCACTGTTAATAGGAACATAGGTCCCGCAAAGTCAATGTGGATGCGGGACCACGGTCCCCGGGATGTTTCCCATTCTGTTGGAGTTGCTTTAGGTGGGGCACTGCTAACTTCTTGGTACTTTAAACAAGTCTTTACCCAGGCTTCGATCTGTTTGTCGATGCCCGGCCACCACACGTAGCTTCATGCAAGCGCTTTCATACGCATGATGCTGGGGTGACCCTCATGCAGTGTTTTTAATACTGCTCGTTGTAACCGCTCTGGGACGACGACTCTATCCCCCCATAGGATGCAGCCTTTTTGCGAAAAACGTTCTGTTTGCCGGTTCTTGAAGGCGGTGAAGTCGTCAGGGGTTTGTTCTATTGGCCATCCCTGTTCGACCTAGCTAAGAACTCGCGCTAAGACAGGATCGCGTTTTGTTTCGATCGCAATGTCTCTAGCTGTTAGTGGCAGTGAATGTAGCGTTTCAATCTGGAGTATCGTAAGGGTTGGAGCTGGGTCATCGACGGTTTCCGGAAGTGGTGCATGGCTCAGTGTGTTAGCGTGGGGATGCCTTTCCCCGGGCGGTGTTGCAGTCTATAGTTGTACGCAGCCAAAAAATCCAACCAGCGAGTCATTCTAGGTGATAATATATAGGGGGTTGGCTTGTCTCCCGCTATAATCCCCAGCAAAGGTTTGTGGTCGGTAACAATAGTAAAAACTCGTCCATACACATATTCATCAAACCGTTTCACAGCAGATACAACAGTAAGAGCCTCTTTATCGATTTGACTATAGTTACGTTCAGCCTTTGATAGGGTCCTTGAAAAATAGGCAATAGGGGCCTCGCTACCGTTTGGTAACACCTGGCTCAAAATGGTTCCTACTCCAAACGGTGACGCATCACATGTAATTGTTAAAGGCAAAGTCTCGTTATACTGCATTAAAACAGCATCTGAGGTTAATAAGTTTTTCACTTGTCGGAACGCGTGCTCCTCTCGGTGCCCCCAGACCCAGGTTGCTTTTTTGTCGAGAAGTCTATGTAGGGGCTCAGCTACGGTCGCTTTGGGGGGTAGGAAGATATTGTAAAAATTAATAAGCCCCAGAAAAGCTTGGAGATCAGTCTTATTTCTGGGTCTTGGGGCGTTCTTGATTGCTTTTAGTTTGCTATTGGTGAGGTGAATGCCTTGTTTATCGATTAGGTACCCCAGGAACTCTACTTGATCTGTACACAGTTGACATTTATTTTTTTTAACCTTAAGGCCGGAGTCTTTAAATTTCTGGAGAACCAATTTAAGACATTCTTCTAGTATTTCTCTATTAGGGGCAGCAATTAAAACGTCATCAAAGTATGATACAACCCCTTTGATCCCCTGCAAGAGTCTCTCCATCAAACTTTGAAAAATCCCCGGAGCTACGCTAACTCCGAATTGGAGTCAGTTGCACTTAAAGGCACCTCGGTGCGTAACGATCGTTTATGCCTCTGCTGTTTTTTTATCTACAGGCAGTTGGTACGCCTGTGCTAAATCCAATTTAGTGAAGACTTTTCCGCCCCCCAGGGAATGGAGGAGGTGTTGTACCATTGGCACCGGGTAAGCGTTCTGTTGAAGGGCGTGATTCAGGGTGGCTCGGTAGTCCCTACAAATCCTCAACGATCCATCTGGTTTGATGGGTGTTACGATTGGGGTTTCCCAACGAGCGTGGTCTGTTGGTTCTAAAACACCCTGGGCTATTAATTTATCAAGCTGCTTGTCAATCTTTGGTTTAAGGGCAAAAGGTACCCGACGAGGCTTAAGGCGGATGGGGGCTACTTCAAGGTTAAGGTTAAATGACATCGGAGTCCCCTTGTACTCACCTAGTTTGTCTGCAAAGAAGTCCTGGAATTCCTGGACAAGGGCCTCCTCCCAGTCATCGCTTCTGGTTTGGTGAATGCCAGCTACCTCAATCCCGAGTGGGGCGAACCATTGAAGGCCTAACAAGCTAGGCCGATCACGGCCGACGACAGTCAATGGTAAAGATGCAGTACAATTTTTGAATGAGACCTGGACTAAGTTGGATCCAACGACCGGAATTCAGTTTCCCTGATAATCCTTGAGTATGATTCTTTGGGTTCTGAGGTCTTGCCGCCAGGCGGCAGGGATTAATTGTTTAAGGGTCTTCCAGGAAACCATCGAGAGGGACGATCCTGAATCGACTTCCATCACGCAGGGCTGGTTTTCGATGGCGACCTTCACTCGGATCTTCTTTGCATCTAGTGATGAGGCGTGACCAATTGTAATGGTTTGGTGTGCCTCTTCTCGTTTCATTGAATTGGTCAGTGGTTTATTTCTATAGGAGTGGCTGTTCCATTGGTGGTTCAAATGTTCCCGACTCACAGGACGATTCCCTGTGGTTTGGCGGTAGTTGGTCCCCCTCTGAAATGGGCTGGATCCTTGCTTGCTTCTACAGACCTTTCCAATGTGGCCTCTTTTCCCACAAAAATGGCAGAGGCGTCAAGGAATTTGCAGTCTGATCGCGGGTGGTTTGCCCCACAACCTGCGCATTGATGCTGTAGTCTTTGATTACACTGGTGGCGTTGGTCACGTTCAGACCGGAGCCGGTTGACCTCCTCCTCATCACTTTCTGATGATGATTCGAGTTCCTTGTGGTGGGTTGCCGTTTTGTCTCTCTCTAGGCGAGGTGAGGTTTCTCTGGTGAGTTGGCGGAGCGGTGTGTTGGTGCGGCGCATTCAGGCAGCCGACTTCCTGGTTGCTTCTGCTGCAGTAGCGTCAGCGATGGCATCTGCAAGGCTGATGTCGCCTTTCGCCATCAGCTTACTCTGCACATGTGGTGCATCTAATCCCAGAATTATCCGGTCTCTCAAAGCTTCTTCGAGGTCGGCGAACCCACAGAGGCCTCCCAGGTTCTGGAGATCTGCGATGAAATCTGCAACGCTCTCTCCTTTCCGCTGGTCCCTCTGGTAAAATTCATGTCTTTGGACAAGTGTTGATACGGTAGGTGCATAGTGGGCCCATAGGAGGGGCTTGAGGACGTCCCAGTCCATGGATTTCATCTCAGCCGGTTGCGCCAGTGCCTTGGCCATCTTAAAAAAGGCAGGTCCGCAGTGGGTCAGGAATACCGCTCACTTTTTTCCCGTAGTGGCATCCTTCAAGTTGTTGGTCTCCAGAAACATCTGGAATCGGTCCATGTATGCGTCCCAGTCTTCTTGTGCTGGGTCAAATGGAGTGGGTGGTATGGCGCCGCTGGACATGGTTTCCGCTGTCGATGTGCCTTCAGCCACGTGCTCTGTTTGATGCTCTGTAGTGTTCAGTCAGCTTTAACGTCTCCGCATCCCACCTTCGTCGCCAGTGTTACGTTCTGCGCATGGGCGCAAGGAACGGAGATGAGGCAGTGAACAGTGAACTTCAACTCTTTATTAATCATTCTGAACCGAGCAAAAATCTAGGGCAGCAGCAGCCCTTTTATAGGGCAGGCTGCTGATCTAGTATCCAATGAGAAACGTGGAGTGTTAACCCCTTGAACCAATGAGAATGGCTCGTTAACAGCCAATCAGATTCTCCTGAACGGACCAATCCGATATCGCTATTATCGGCCAATCAGAAGTGCAGGATTAGAACCCTGCTTTTTTTAAAGGTTTGATAAAACTTTAAGCGTTTTATTATTTCATAACACAGACTATGAGAATCCACATTTGCCCTAAACCACTCCCAGTCACCCTCACCGCCCTATGTTCCTAGATCCATTCTGTCTTGCAGTTCGCTGCCTAGTTGACCTTCTTTACTGCCTTCTTGCTCTCATTGTTTCTAAGACATGCTTGGCCTGGCTGCTGGCAAAAAAGTTTCACATGGCAAAAAAGAACAAAGCAACTTACAGGAATTGTAATGCACCTAAAATCTCCTTTGCATTGTCCTAGGGGCCATATTGGGTGTGATTTTGTGTTGCAAAAAGAGCAAAAGGAAAAATAAAGGAGTTCCTCTTGAATAGGAACATGCCAAAACATTCCTTTCTGCTGAGCCATATAGGGTTAGCTTTGCCCTGTGAAAAAATGGAGTGGAAACCAAAAGCCTGCTCCCAGCCTCACCTTTTCGTAATGCAGTGTCAGAACTGCCCTGGAATCCTTTGAAAAAATGCCTCTTGTAACGTTTTATATTACTACAATAATCTGAGTATGAGCCCTAGGTTTTGTTTATTGGATTCACTGTTGTCTTTTCACATTCCAGGCATAGATCAGATATCAGATATCTAAACAGACAAAGGAATGCATAATTGAAAAAAAAAAAAAAAGAACAAACGGGGAGGTGGAGGAACGGTTTAAAATTTGTATTTACATCTATTGGAGATGAAGGGACTATAAATGGTTAAATAGGCATACAGATAGCTCTCAAATTATGACTGTTCTTTCAGTACCCATGTTACTATGGAACAAGGGATTTACAATTCCTACCCAAAATTCTTCCATTGCAGCTTCCTGATGATCACATTATCAAAATTTGGGTATTTGATGGTACACTTATTTTATGAATGTTGCAACTCCCTCCTCCCACTCCCAGAAGCTCTTGGCCAGATAGGCCCTCTCCCCTTTTCCAAGAAGACTTGCATTTTTCCTCTTTCTCCATTCCCAGAAGACCTCAGTTGGCTTGGGTCACAGGGCTGAGAAAATCTGCTGCTTATCAGAAGACCTCAGTCAGCTAGGCCCAGCAGCAAACAGAACTGGTGCTGGGCCTCCCAAGGGCCCCTCCCTTCCTGAGCTTTCCCTTAAAGTTTCTTAATGACTCATGGGGCCCTAAAAAGGAGAGCTAGGATTGTGGCCTTTGAGCTCTGCAAGTCTTGCTTAACTACCACAATAACATGATCAAAATTGTGGGTTCAATTGTAGTCATAAGTTGAGGATTATTTGTACAATAATGGTCTAACACATTGAGAGGAACATTCTATTTCTGAAACTCTGAGAAGCTGAAAGAAATATTATCTTACATATAATGTACACAGATCCATTTGCAGCCCCCTCCTGTTCAGAATTGTTCACTACACCAATCTCTGCGTCATAAGTCAACATGAAGATTCATCTGACTCTCAGTACTATCTTACTTGGAGTCAGTTACTCATTGAATTCACCTGTTCTATGTTAAATAGAACTCACAGAATCAGTTAAAAAAAGAACAGTGATCTCACAGAATCAGTTAAAAAAAGAACAGTAAATAAGAAATATAATAATGAACATGGAATTTCATGGGGCTACAGCCTCTTAAAATTTAGAGATTTCTATATAGATTCTTGATCAGCAAGCTTATTGCCAAAATTGTTATATCAAGAGATGTATATAATAACTCAAGTAACAAATATGTAATTTTGGAAGCTGCAGTAAAAAGTTGGAAGAAGCTTTTATTTTAGGATTCCAAGATAATTCATTTTATATACCATTTTAATTTTCTTCTATAAGAGTCAGTTTGGCCTAGTAGTTAAAGTACCAGACTAGAAAGCAGAAGACTGAGTTTTCGTCTTTTTCCAGCCCAACTCATCTCATTGGTTTGTTGTTCAGGAGAAAATAGGATGAAGAAAGTACATTAGATATGTTCAATAACTTGAGTTATTTATAAAATAATAAAAGCAAGATGCAAGCAAATAAATGTTTTTTTGACTACTCAGGATACTGTTTTTGACCCTAAAATATATTTTTGCTTAAAGCTTTTTTGTCCTTCTGCAAAAGTGGACTAAAATGTACACAATACATTCTAGCTAGCTATGCCCAATAAACTAAGAATGCTGATAATAGTTCAATTTCTGCTAAAAATACATATTTGAAAATATAGGGCTTTTCTGTTGCTGAGGTCATAATTTTGAATACTTCTGAACTACAGCCTTCAACTTGAACTTTATCTTTTCTAATTCTGTATTATACTACTCTTCTATCATGTGTGTTTCCTTCTCTTTTCTGGATTTCTACATTACTATAGGAGATTCACCAATTTTTGTTGGAGAACAGAAAGGAAAGGTAAGAAAGTTTTCAAACATAGGAGTGAAGCAATGATCGTTTCTCATTCTTTTCCTAATTCTTATTCTCTGTGTTTGCTTTTATTTTTCTTATATGTCATTTCATTATTTTTCTCTTAACCTTAATTTAGAGTTATTTCAAAAATATTTAGAAATTTAAAAAATGATAAGCTTAAATTTGGTAACTTGTTTCCATATTTCTCACAATATATCTATTCTTACATGTTTATATACTTTTATATAGCACAGCTATTGTTACATCTTAGGTCTGTTTATAAGTTTCATGATAAAATCAGTACAACACCAACTGCCAGTTCAGTTTTCTAGATTTCTAAATACTATTTAGAAATACCAGATTTCTAAATACTATAGAGTGGAGTAAAATTTAGTTTGATGTGAAAGAGATTTGAGTTTTTAAATTGTATTTTCTTTTAACTCGTGAGTGGGATATTGTGATTATGATTGAGTTCATTAATAGTTTCTTCTTGTAATAGAAAAATTAGTGTTTTAAAACTATACTTTTAAATATTGTTATGTTATGAATATGAGTACAGGTTTATATTTTGGGTAGTATCCGTAGAGTGGTATAGAAATAAATGAGAAAGCAGCCTTTAGGTCCTTTATAGAAAAAGACTTATAATCAAATTAGAACATCTCCCACAACTTTAGAACATATTATAAATAAAGCACATCTAATTAATGCCAGAAAATAGTTGGATAAAACAAGAAAAGGGAAATTAATAGACCTGAAAACAATGCTTCAATTAATAATTAGAACGAAAGAAAAAGGATTATGATTATTATTATTAATAAAACTATTGAATTTGTAAAATGGTGTTTTTAAGCCATTGCATTTACCACATTTCTTATAATTTATATATTACAAAAAACCTCTCTTGAAAAAAAGTCTATATATTTAAAATAGTTTTATGGAATTTTTGTTTTTTCTAGCATAATTAATTTATGATTAATTCATAAATTTAAAATATTGAATTAATATTTTGAAATATTTTATTCTCTTTGGGAAATGAAATTTTGAAAGTGCTTCCAATGCATATTGTGAATTCTGTGGATATATATACACACACACAATTTATTTTGATTCTCTTGTTTACCAGGTACATATTCATGTATATGTACCATTGATTTTTTTTTCACTATTAGCTGTTAATTATACTTTTTGTTTTTATTTTTAGAACACTCTTTTTAGTTGTATTAACAAAAATGAAAGTAAGTATCTTATTTTTTAAAAAAACCAGAATTTTGATTTTTTATTCTCTCCTTGATTTCATTTTATCTTTTAAAAATAATTTTTCAAGATGATATATCTGCTTCACATATGTAAAACTGATTCAAGCAGAACAGATTGCATTTCTTCTAAATTTTAGTAGTCTTTGGCCAAATACGTTTCAAAATATAGAACCTTTTGGCCAAACATTTCTATGAGAGCAATATTGGGTAGTTCCTGAAATTCTAAACAGAATAGTATATTCAAATTTATCAGCAAATAATGAATATATTTTTTATTAATAAGTGATAAAATCTCTCTTTTTTCCTTAGTGGGATCAGTTTGTTGTAATTATGCTGGCCATCAAACAAATTGCTGGGAATACTGTCAAGCAATCTTTCGAACAGATACTTCTCCAGGCCCTTCCCAGATAAAGACACTTGAAAATTACTGTGTTTCTGTGAGCCCAATGCTACTGAATTGTGTGAATAACTATACACAGTCATATCCAATGAGAAACTCAACAGATAGTAAGTATATGACAAAGAAACTTTGAATATATAATATTCTGGTCAACTAATGCATGGAAATAACACAATAAAACTTCTACAGATTAAATATTCCCTATACCATTCCGGACAATTGCTGTCCAATCTCTTTTTAAAAACTTCAAGGGATGGAGCACCCATTAAATAATTGTTCTCACCATCAGGAAATTTCTCCTTAGCTGTAGGTTGCATCTCTCCTTGAAAAGTTTTCATTACTTCTTGCCCTCAGGTGTTTTGTAGAATAAGTCTATCCCCTTTTCTCTTTGATAGCCTCTCAGATATTGGAAGACTGCTATCATGCTACCCCTAGTTCTCTTTGTTAGACTACACAAACCTAGTTCCTGCAACAATTTGTCATGTGTTTTAGCTGCCAGACCTGTAATTAATTTTGTGGTTCTTTTCTGCACTCTATCTAGAATCTCAACATCTTTTTTTATAGTGGTGACTGCAATTGGGTGCACTTTTCCAAGTATAATGTGGCATTAATACTTTACATGATCTTGGTATGTGAAGGTTGTTGATGCAGTCTAGGACTGCATTGGGGTTTTTGGGCAGCTGCAGCACACAGTTGGCTTGTATTTAAGTGTTTACTAGGACTCCTAGATCCCTCTTAAAGTTACTACTATTGAACCAGGTACCACTATACCTGCGCAGAGGGAACAGTATAATAGCATATGGCCTAGAGATTCTATTCAACCATCAACACATGGACGTTACCAAAGATGAATAGGAGTTCATCTAACCCTAACCCTAACTCTTAAAATATCCAAGAAGCACTTGGTGAGAGCATAATTTCTAGCCTGGCTAAAATGAAGGTCTTACAAAATTTTAAAATTGGAATTGATGATCAGTATGTGGTTGGAGGAGACTGTTTGGGGGGCAGCGATAAACAATGGAGTATGACACCTTACTTAGACTTGTTTGGAAATCTGTATACCAGATTATTGCTTAAGGGCAGTTCTAACATCCTAATGTGCATACATCTTCCATAGAGAAGCCCAGTAACTGAATTTTATTTAGAGCTTTTTAAAGCCATAATGATTTCAAACGATCACTAAATACATGTTCTGATCAAGGCTTCCAGAGACAGTAACAATCACACGCTTTTCTCAAAAACCTTGTTTTTATTTTAACAGCTGTGAATTATATGCATTCACAGCCCATAATGAGTCCCAAATAGTTTATGAATAGTCCAACAGAAGCCTGCCACTGTTTTTCGAGATAAGGTTGATAAACACTCACCTTTATCTCCCTTGAAATGCTGCCAACAACTAAATTGCCAATTAGCTGTACAAGGTGAAACAGAGCACAAAGTCAACACAGAGCTTTTAAACTGACCAGAACGAACAAAGTTGCTTCCTGCAAAGGCTCATGTCCCTTTGCTTCTCCTTTATGTCTTATGGGTGGGGGGGCAATCATCTCCAAGCCTTACTCCAGAGTTGTCCCTTATGTCTTAACTGTTCTTGCCTTCTGGCAGGTGCACACTGAGAACATGCTCCCCCTGTTTCTCTGCCTCACTGATGTCAGATTCTGGAGTCAGCATATAAGTCTCAGATGGCCCTGGCCCCATCTCTGTGTTGGACGCAGATCCCTCATCCAAGTCCTCCTCACAGGACTGGGAACTACAGCACTGACCCATGTTCCTTCCTGCTGTCTGACTCTGCTGCCAGCCTTGTAGACCGCCAGCAGACCACAACAATACTGATGGGGCTAAAATTATAAGGAATAGAATTAACTTTAGCCAGAAGATAAGAAAAATATATCGTGTTCTGGCATTTATTGGAACTATCCCTGTTTCTAATCATAATGTCATATTTTATTATATAGGAATATTGAAATTATTGTAATATACTTATTTTGGATGATAGGGAGCTTTGTAAAGGAGTAAATTTGGAACTATAGAAAAACTGTGGGACCTCTTAGCTTGGTAGACACTGTGAATTGCAAGAACAGAATGGACTCCTTTTGAATGGTAAAATCTTATACTAGCTATTGAGGTACACTGCGAAATCCTAGCTCAGTAAGAAAAATGATCATGCTAAGTTAAGGGAGGTATGAAATTGCACTCCAAGGTATTTATAGGTGCATATCTGTTTGATTGGAGTCCTGTTTATTTGCCATTTGTGAATTTTATGATAATGCCAGGCAAAAACTGACACCTTGGTTTTTCTGATAATTAGATAATAGATAATTAGATAATTATTTTTCTGTAGAATAAAACTAATACCTTAAATGCTTTTCCTATTCTCACCTGTGAGATAGACATAACATCATTGACATAAGTAATGCCTAGATTGCATGATTAGCCAGAGTGGGCAGATGGTGGGTTGAAACAAAGAGGGATTGAATTATTGCATTTAAATAGAAATTGAACAGCAATGGGGATAATACACAATCTTGTTTTATACTCCTGTATATTGGAGCTGGCTTAGATAGCTATCCCTGTAGAGGACGTCTAATTTTCTGTGAGGTGTTAGAATAAAGTGACGAATAAGCATGAACAACCTTTTGTCAATATGGAATGTCTCAGACTGTCCCACAGTCACTCTTTTGGTATTAAATCCAAAGCTAAGTTAAAAGCAACAAAAGTTGCAAAAAAAAAACCCAATACTTTTCTGGCAGGCAACAATGATCTAATAGTACCCATTTCTCTCTAAATCCAGCCTGTTCTTCAGCAATAATATTTTCATTTCATACACAATCCACTTACATATATTTAGTTTTAGACATAGAAATCTGGTATAAAGATTATTTATTGTGTTTAATAAAGTAATAGACCTAATTTGTAGGGTCATGTCTACTTCATTTATTTCTGTATATTGGTATCTGTTCCAGTCATATGGGAGTTGTCCAGTATTTTAAAATTTGTAAATAAGGTGGTCCATATTAGAGCCACCAATCTTTATTTATCTTTATTTTGGACAGGGTAAAATCCACTACTAGATGCTTCTCCTGTGTTTATTGGGTAATAAGATCTTTAATATCAGTGATGGTCACTGGTGGCCATTTCAGAAGGTCACTGCAAGAGGAATAACATTCAAGATTATAGAAGGTTCCATTTTGAAGAAGTTGTAAAAGTGCTTCTTCCATTTATCCTCAGGTTCTTGTACAATAACACCAATATGTCTATCTGTAAAGGATTGACTCATAAATCATCAAAATCAACTAGAGTTCTTAAACTTTACTGCTAGAACTATTCCTCCAATTCTCTTTTATGCCCTACCTTTTTTTATTTTTAGAATGTCTTTGTAATTCTTTTTTTGAATCTTAACTAATATTAAAACATTCGAAAGAATTTTCCTGGCAAAGGGAGGGTATTTAGAATAGCCTTTTTAGTCTTAATGCAATTATTATGATATCAGGATTTGGATCTTTTTTGTGCATAGATAGCATTTGGTGTTGAAAATCTGGGCAGGGTATCTTGAAGATTCATATTAATTAATTGGTATAGTGACATTAGAGGGATGTGGTGGCTCAGTGGCTAAGACATTGAGCTTGTTGATCAGAAAGTTTGGCACTTCAAATCCCTAACACCGCATAATGGGGTGAGCTCCCGTTACTTGTCCCAGCTTCTGCCAACCTAGCAGTTCGAAAACATGTCAAAATGCAAATAGAAAAATAGGGATGACTTTGGTGGGAAGATAACAGCATCCCGTGCGCTTTCTGCATTTAGTCATCCCGGCCACATGACCATGAAGATGTCTTCGGACAGCACTGGCTCTTCACCTTTGTAATGGAGATGAGCACCGCCCCCTAGAGCCGGAAATGACTAGCACATGTATGCAAGGGGAACCTTTACCTAGCATGACATTATTTGTTCATCTGAATAGATTTGGATATGTATTTGAAGCAGAGACTCAGAAGCCAAAAGTCCAGACATAACTTTAGCCAGATTTGAGACCATTTATCTTGTATTTGTTTTAATGCTAGTGGAGCAATGAGCTATTTCTAATAGTTCAAGATTTGTTTTAGGGTAAAAAATAAATTTCTCCCCTCCCCCCCCAAAGATTAAACTATTCATTGGGAAAGGAGCAAAGCAATTAATTTATTCACTGCTGCTTGGAATGCAGCTCAGATATACCAAATACTGTTGTTATATTTTTGAATGAGACAGCTGTGCAAGAGAATTGCATTACATTAAAAAGAAATGACTACTTCAAAAGAATTTGATTCCAGAACATAAATTCATGGCAGATGAGCCTCTTGTTGACTTGACAAAGATATTTTTGTCTTCACATAAAACTTGAATTGATAAAATGAGGAAGGTGAAAGTTTTTGTTATTTGAGACAGGTGTTTCCAAAAATAACTGATGCCAAGGTTAAGAAGGTCATCAGTGATAAGCAGTTTGAAGATTTATTAATGGGGCCAGAGAAAATTTCCTGGAAAGTGTTCAAGAATGTCATTAAAAATTTTCTTGGCAACTACAAAGCACCAAACTACATTCAAGCTGTTGACAAACCTGTTAAAGGAATACAAGACCATTGGGTGCAATATGTCACTGGAGATTTCCTTTTCTGCATTCACATTTGGACTTCTTTCCTGAAAATCAGTGATATACATGATGAAAGATTTCAGGAGGACATTACCACAATGGAAAAAGGATACCAGGCCAACTGGAATCGATCAATGCTGGCAATTATTGTTGGATACTGCAGTGAGATGCATTGGTCACTGAGTACAAATGAAAATCAGCAATAAAACACCTTTAGCCCTATTGAATTCATGCAACAGGAGCATGTAATAATACATTATCAACATTATAGTAAAATTAATATTTCTCAAGATTCCAACATGATATAGACATTCTTAAATTATATTGTATTCAGGGGTAAAATCATAACTACCTAAGATTCTCAAGAAGGAGAAGTTTTGAAAAAAATGTTGTCCAGTGATTATTTATAAATAGAGCACAGGGAACTTATTTTCTTTATCTAGATTTAACTTTCTATGCATTAAGAATGTATTTCAAAATAAAATGAATATCTGGGAATATTAAATTTCGCAAATTAATATATGTATTCACTTCCTTTTTGTAAGGAACATTTATACTTACATGACAAAATCTTATTGAAATGAAGGATTAATTTCAGAATGTGTGATTTATAATATAAGCACGATGAAGTCCAAATCTAAAATATTATTTTTATTGAATAAGTTAATACAAAATCTATTAAAGTTTTGAATATCGATCTTATAACTTTTTCCATTGTCTAGGCAAAATATAAACCTCTTAATTCTAATCTGCAAATTCTAAAATGTGCATATCAATTTGATTCATCACTAACAGATTTTTTAAAAAAGTAATTCTAAGCTTTTTGAATAATTACTTGTAGAGTAGGTATTTTTGAGTCTAAAAATGCATGTCCAGATTGGGATATCAGTAGATGTAATTGAAAATACTGCCACTGAGCCACTAGTGGGATTCAGGTTTTTTTTACTACCAGTTCTGTGGGCGTGGCTTGGTGGGCATGGCTATGTGGTCATGTGACTGGGTGGGATGTGGCTATGGGGTCATGTGACAGGGGTCAAAAGATAAACTCACTTTCTGGAGCAGTGGGTTGGACTAGATAACCTCCAGGTACCTTCCAGCCCTGGATTGCTGTGCTGTTTTAAAGCATCCTCTGAAGCTGCATGCGGGGTCCTTGAAACTTTACAGCTTTAAGACTTGTGAACTTCAACTCCCAGAATTCCTCCTCCAGTCATGTTATCTCAGAAACTGGGAGTTGAAGTCCACAAGTCTTAAACTTGCCAAGTTTGAAGACCCTGGGTCTACTGGCAAGATTTGTGGTCCTTCCTTCCTCTCCTTTTTCCCTTTCTCCCTCCCTCCCTCCCTCCCTCCCTTTCTTTCTTTTTCTTTTTTCTTTCTCCCCTCCCTTTCTTTCTCCCCTCCCTCTTTCTTTCTCTTTTTCTTTTGCAGCAACCCCCTGTGCCCTGTTTTTGGCTTAGTGGGCCTCAGGGAAGCCTCCTGGGAGCTGAAAAAAGCAGCATTTTGAAGTGAGGGGGGAATCAGTTGTGCAGCATGATTTAGATTAGCTAGAAAGCGAGAAATCTGACAATTGATCTGACAGCTGATCGTCACCCAGCAGATTGTCGGAAATAGATTTTTTACTACCAGTTCAGCTGAACTGAGGCAAACTGGTAGAATACCATCACTGCACTGAGCCACGTAAATTAAATCAGATTATTTTTTTCTTTACAGCAAAAAATATTGAAAATGTATCTATTAATTAATTATGCTAAATCTCATCATCTACCATTTTTCTATATGATCAGTTTTTAAATTTTATTCTGAGATAAGGATTATCCCAGTTCATGAACTGAGTATGAAAAAAAGTTTCAAAATATCCCTTTTCCAAAAATATATTTCACAATTTTTGAATTTTGCATAAAAAGGAGAGATTACACTAGTGGGACTCATCCAAAAATTGATGCTAGATAATAGAAGTACAAAATTTGGAAACAGTATCTCCTAAAACTTCATCTTTTAAAGTACTCAAAGATTCCGTCTGATGTTGTGGCGAGATTGGACATGAGGAGTGGGTCTACATGCTCCTGCACTGAGTTTTCCCTATTGGAGGGCTCCAAAAGGAGCTAAAGCCTGCAGGTTGTGGAGAGCAGCAACTCTTCTTGACTCGGCTTCCCTCTCATCCACAACGAGAAGAGGCAGTCATCAGGGCTGCCATGAAGCTGAGACAGCCAAGGCAACAAAGTGCAGGAGTGGTGTAGATGAACAGTGACTGGAGCTGGGTGAGAAGATTCTTTTTTTATTTAGACCCTAACTTTAAAGGAAAAAAAAAAGAAAATCCAGGAAAAGAGGCTTTTAGAACTGTTTGTTAAAGCAGCGAACAATTATACAGAGAAAAATCCTAGACCCGAAAGAAAGGAACTAAGAGAGAAAAGGTAAAGAATTTTCAAAACAGAAAATTGGACTTTCAAACGGTAGGCGTTGTTTTGGAAAAGCATTTTAAAATTCTGGAACTACCTACTTGAATAACTGACTTTGCTTCTATAAATTGAATTAAAATTGGATTAAATAACTTGCTACACTTGAAACAGTGCTGAAAACTAAGCTGAGGGTGCCACCTACTGATGAATGGAGAATATACCATACCTGTACAAGCCTGGGAAAGTTTCTGATAAGAGAAATAAACAATATTAATCTGGAGGACTGTGGTGATACCTACCATTCTATAATTATCTACTTTTTGATTACTGGAGACTCAACTGTTGGAATAAGGAAGACTTAAGGTAAACTGACTTCTGATTTTTGGAAGGCTTCCTGGGCTATTTAAATGAAATTGATTGAATAATCCTGGAATATAAAGAACTATGAGTATTGTACTTTCTGAGGAGCAACATTAGGCTTAAATATATTATTTTTGGACAATTGTGTAAGAGCAAAACTTACTAAAATAATACAAGATACTCCATCAGGGCAAGATAAGTGAAATTTCAAAAGACATGATGTTTCAAAGCATTAAGGACACTATGACAAAGAATTACAGGGAGATAAAGAACTTATTGCATGGCATAAATGGGAAAATACCCTGCAACTGATAATGAGTGAAGACCAAAAGTTCCAGGAAAAAGAGGAGACAACAGATAAAATGTAGGAGAAGATAGATCAGACAAATTAGCAAATAAAGCAAGAAGATGACTAATGAAATAAAGGGGAAAGTACTTTAAGAGATTTAAAAATAGAATCAGATAAACAGGAAGATACTTTTGAAAGGGAGATAAGTACTCTGGAAGCATGGCATCATAGGAGGATGTGAGAAATGTTTAGACTGAATAGTGAAGATAGAGATGTAGACAGAGACAAGGATCCAAGAGAGGTGTATGGGAGACAAGCTAAAAACAAATAAGAATTAAAATATTAAACCGGACAAGAGATGATGGATAGAAAGAAAATCTTTTTTTTCTTTTTCTTTAATATAAAGATGGCCTGATTAAAAACTAGAATAGAGATAGAAATAAAAATAAATATACACACTTTTTATATAAAGTAATAGCTAGATGGAAAGATTAGAGGTTGAAAGATGATATTATTAAGTATTTTTAAATAATATGGTGATTGGCACTAGAATGGTGCATTGAAATAGTGAATAATTAAATAATAAAGATTATATCTTAATGTAAACATATAAAATATTAACACTAGGATTAGTAATGGCAGACTGACTAGAAGCCAGAATAGAGGTAGAAATAAGAAATAGAGGAAATATTAGCACACATATTTTTGTATAATAGAATAAAAGCAATAATTAGAGAGAAAGATTAGAGGTTGAAAGGTGGCATTACTATGTAAGCTCAAATAATATTGTGATTGGCATTAAAATGGAACATTGAAATATTGAATAACTACTTTAAAATAAACATGTATATTAATATTAGGATTTCATAAGTTTGATTTATGTAACAAATACTATTAATATTATTATTGCCACTTGTCTCAAAATGAATGATATCCAGATGCCACACTCTTCATGTATTAATGTTGATATATATATTTTAAAAATAAAAAAGGGAAAAAAATCAAAGATTTAGCAAGTCTGAATAGTTGATAAACTCAAGAAACTTACGGATTTCAGGATAGCATTATCTGAGAAAAAAACCTTGCTGTACACAGAGAGAGAGAGAGAGAGAGAGAGAATACCAAGGCATAAATAGTTTGTATTAAGTTAATGAAGTATTGAACCGATAGTAAGAATTTAATGGAGATTAAGAAGATGAATAGTAGAAGATGAGTACTCATACTTACATGCTAAACTAGAAGTTCATATATGCACAAAGTTGACAACAATATTTCTTTTTCTTTTTTATATAGGTTTATACTGTTGTGATAGAGCAGAAGATCATGTTTGCCAAACAGCTTGTAAAAGGATACTGATGTCAATGAAAACAGAACATGAAATTGTGGATGGACTTATTGAAAGTTGTAAAACAATGCCTCTTCCACAGGATCCTCTTTGGCAATGTTTCTTGGAGAGCTCAAGATCTGTTCATCCTGGAGTGACACTGCATCCACCACCTTCAACAGTTCTGGACAGTGCTAAGTTGCACTGTTGTTCCAAAGCAAATACTTCTTTGTGCAGGTTAGTGTATCTCCCTCTTTGTTTCAATTCCTACAAATTTTTGTTAAAAACATTCTTTCATTTAGCCATTAATTTGCTAATATTTAAATTGTTCATTTTTTAAAAATAAGTGAACCAATCTGAAATTTGAGAATGCTTTGGAATTCCTATCAATAGTGTAATAAAACAGCCTAACAAAAATGCCATCACTTTCGTAAGACATTTTGCTAATGTCAAAAGAAAATGTGTTCAAAATTCTATATAAAAGTCAGAAAACTGCATACTACTAAAATTCTAACTGTTATCCTTAACTGTTTCATCTGTCTCACTTAAGTTAATTAGCAAAGAAAGATACCTAGCTCATTGTTTTTCCAATTTTCCATTGTTTTTACAAAGAACAAAAGCAAATACAGAAGTAGCAAGACAGAATCTGTTGACTTGGCATGAAGTAAATGCAATTAATTTCCCCTTTTTCCCCCTGCCACCCCATTATCAGTCAGTACCCAATTAGAAGTTCTCAAATTGATTAGGAGATGGACCCTGTGTTCACACCTTTTCCATCTCTACATTCTTTTGTCTGACCTTATGCTGTATTGGTGTAACTCATGTTCAGGGCTTGCACAGTTTCAGTCCCAACCCCACACCTTGTCCAACCACATTCTAATCTCTCTCACCACCACCCCAATTGCTAAACTCAGGCTGGCAAGATGCGACGAGAAGCTAGAAGCCTCCAATAAACAGCTATAACTGCAAAAGAAAAAATGGGAAACAACTCTTGTTGGCTTATTGGGGTCTTAATTATGAAATTGGTGGGTTAAACGGGTTGGGGGAGAATGAACATCACTAGCCTCAACTCACTCAACCTCTGCAGGAGGGAAATCCATCCATAGAATAAGGTACTGTAACCTCCCCATATGGAATCTAGAATCCAGGATTTATTTAATCTCAAAATGTTGTTCCCCTTTTATTGTAATTGGAGGTGGAGGTGGTTTTGTGTCAGGCCACAAGGATGAACTAGATATAGGCTTCAATAGACTACAGTAGAAAATAGGACGAATGCACTTAAATTATTTTTGGCAGTTTAATTTAACCATCACTGGATTTATGGCCCTGGTGATAGGGAAAGGCCCTACATATTTTGGTCTTAGTTTTCTGCAGGGATGTCATGACTGCAGGAACTTAGTGGAGGGGTAAACCTTATCTCCTATTTTAAAAGTGCTCCAGTTCGGCTGCATCATCATTATCATAGAGGGCCACGAGCCACTACGCCATATCTCCATCTAGTGCTGGGACCATACAGTCAATGTTGATGGTACAGTTTGGTATGCTATCCTGTAACATTCCATGTAATGCCAGACTTAGGTTAGGAAATGGGTCAGCTGCTTTGGGGTCCCATCAAACTTAACTTTAATGGTGGTCTCCCTGGCCCAAGGGTGGGGCCTGTGCTGGAAGGACAGCCATCACCAGAGAAGGGATGGGACAGCTAGCAGGGCTAATATAGCCATCGGAAGAGTCACAAGCAAAGTAGAGGCTGCAGCAGGCACAAATGTAGAGCCTGGTGGGGTTCCAATGCAGGGATGGGATTCTACCGGTTTGCACCAATTCAATAGAACCTGTTGTTACGGTTCCCGGTAGTTCGGAGAACTGGTAAATCGGGCCTCTGGCTGGCCCAGCCCTTCTCTGCCTGCTTCTCTATTCCATGCCCAGTTAGTCCCTATCGCGCATGTGCAACATGCCTGCAACATGCTTTTGCCCGCCCACCAGGCCAGCCATTGCTGCCTGCCTTTCACTGCAACAGAACAAAAAGCTTACAAGTCCCTGACCCCTCCCTTCAGGAAATGGCTCCTGTCTGCTCACAGGTAACCCTGCGAGTCACGCTAGCCCCTCCCCCACTGTCCTTGGGCCTCCCCAGGCTGGCTGGCTTCACCAGCGTGGCCCCATGCTGCCGGTGGCGCTGGCTGGGGCCTGTCTACCTGCTCCCCCCCATCCCCGGGCTCAGCTATACTTGCCCCCCCATCCCTGGGCTCAGCTGGCTGGCTAAGCCGCCACACAGCATTCTCCCAGCTCTCCCATGTGGCTGCCTTCCATAAGCGCCAGCACCCCAGCCATCTCTGCCACTTCTAATGGGAGCAAAACAAAAGGAAGCAGGCAGAGTCGGAAGACCTGGCTGCCTCCCGTAAGAAGTGCCATTCCGCAGCATCTCCGCCGTCTCTGCTGCCTTTGCTCGCTTCTACTGGGAGCAAAATGAAAGGAAGTAGGAGGATGCAGCCAGGTCCACTGCCTCCGCTTGCTTCCTTTCGTTTTGCTGCCGCCGCGATCACTGCCACCACTGCTGCCCCCCATAGAGATACCATACTTTGGGAGGGGTTGGGGTGCTCCACAGCCCCGCTACCACCGCATGCCTCCCCCCCCTTCTTCCTTTTCCTGCTGCCCGCTGTTATCTGGAAGTTGCAGGATCATTCAGTTCATCACAGACAAGGTATATGTGTGTGTGTGAATGTGTGTGTGTGTGTGTGTGAGTGAGAAAGAGAGAGACAAAAGAAAGAAAGAAAGAAAGAAAGAAAGAAAGAGAAAGAAAGAAAGAAAGAAAGAAAGAAAGAAAGAAAGAAAGAAAGAAAGAAAGAAAGAGAGAAAGAGCAAGAAGGAATGAAGAAGGACAAAGAGAGAAAGAAAGGAAGGAAGGAAGGAAGGAAGGAAGGAAGGAAGGAAGGAAGGAAGGAAGGAAGGAAGGAGAGAGAAAAAAAGAAAGAAAGAGGAAGGGAGAAAAAGAAAGCAAGAAAGAAAGGAAGGGAGAATAAGAAAGAAAGGAAGGGAGAGAAAGAAAGAAAGAAAGAAAGAAAGAAAGAAAGGGGGGAGAGAAAACTGTGCTATTATTTTTAATTGTTCCATTATTTATCATATATATTAATATTTTACAGTGTCCCTACACCTAGAGTGATTTTACTGCCTTTCTTTTGCTCAGGTATTTTTCAGAGTTTACATGTCTATAGTGTGTTTAACAGAGTTGAAAGGGACTTTGGAGGTCTTCTAGTCCAACCCCCTGCTCTTTTGCTAATGTCAAAAGAAAATGTGTTCAAAATTCTATATAAAAGTCAGAAAACTACATACTACTAAAATTCTAACTGTTATCCTTAACTGTTTCATCTGTCTCACTTAAGTTAATTAGCAAAGAAAGATACCTAGCTCATTGTTTTTCCAATTTTCCATTGTTTTTACAAAGAACAAAAGCAAATACAGAAGTAGAGGTCTGAGTAGAGGTCCTGGGAAAAGTGTCAGAATAACAGAATAATTCTTAGAAGGGACCTTGGGGGGAACCTTACCATTTCAGAGAAATGGCTGTCCAGTCTTTTCTTAAAAATCTCCAGTGTTGGAGCATCCAGAACTTCTGGTGGCAAGCAGTTCCACTGGTTAGTTGTTCTCACTATCAGGAAGTTTCTCCTTAGTCTTAGCTTGCTTCTCTCTTTGTTCAATTTTCATCCATTGCTTCTTGTTTGCCTTTTGGTGCTTTGGAAAATACATTGCCCCCCCCCCTTTTTTTTTCTGGCAGCCCCTTAAAAGCCTGTTGCCTATCATACTCTTGAGCAAAGCATGTGAGCCATTTCCTCCTTTCAGTGGTCCATGAAAGTACATGTACAGTATGCAGATAATAAAGTCAAAAAAGGTGAACAACATTTTTACAGAACTATAGATAAGTTGAGGCTGGCTGTAACAATGGCTGGGAGGGGAGAGGCCAGGCAAGGCACCCCTTGACGTGAGTGACATTGAGTTGGTCACACCCACCCAATCACAAGACCACCAAGCCATGCCAACCAGTCTTTTGACCAACAAGCCACACCAACCAGTCATGTGACCACAAGCCACAGAACTGGTTGTTAAAAATTTGAATCCCACCCCTGTTGCGATAGCTCCTTGAGCTGGAGGGTTCAACAATTCCAGCATCTAGAATTTCTCCTGTAGCTACTTTACTGTTGGGCTGGAAATGGGATTTGGAGTTCTCCAGCTGGCATTGGGACTTCCAGCAATCTTCCATTACAACATTTACCCCTAGAGGAGAATCTTCCACTTCTCCCAAGTGTCCAACTCTCCAGGACCATCAACTCTTTGGGCTATGTGAGGTTCCCCCAATTTTTACTCCAGTATGTCCATTGGCACTACAGACCACTCCCCTTGAGGTGGGCTATTTGGGCTCCCTGTGGTGTCCTTGGAGCTTCAGGCTCTGGCTTTTCTTCCTCTGCTCTGGTTCCTTCCGTGGAGCAGACATTGTTTGCGTAACCACCTTGGTAAAATTATTTTCTGGACATGTCTTTACAGCAAATTCTTCCTAAAGTCATCTACAGTATTTCACCTAAGTTAATTAGCAAAGAAAGATTCCTGACTGATTATTTTTCCAAGAGCATACTTTTCTGAGAATAAAAGCAAATATAGAAGCAGAATCTGTCAACTTGGTGTGAAAAAGATGCAATTAAGTTCCCCCTTTTCCCTTGGTCACCTTCTGTTATCAATCAATGTCCAATTTGAAGTTTTGAGGTTGCTTAGGACAGGGGTTGCCGACCTCAGGGACCACCAAACTCATAATTTTAAATCTTGTGGACCAGAGACCCTGGGAAAATCCCCCAAGGAAGTCTGCAGGAAATTCCCCACCCTGTTTTCCTACTGATTGATCATTCTTTATTTGGGATCACAGGATACTGTCTCCAGCTCCGTTCTGGGGGGGGGGGGGAGGGGAGCGAGAGAGAGAGAGGGCCAAAAGTCAGTCTCTCTCTCTCTCTCTCCCTCCCTCCCTCCCCTCCCCTCATAGTCCTATTCCTAATCCTAACTCTAACCCTGGAGAGCAAAGATAATTTAGGAATGTTAACAATTATCAAACAATTCATCCACTAATAGAGTAAAGAGCTTCCTACATTCCACTCTGCAATGGTTTGATTAACATCAATTAAAAAAGGAGAATAAAATAAAATAGAACATATCAAGCACAATAATACTACAAAGTCCATGTTGTGTGGCTCTCACATGGTAGCCTGTTCTACTAGCTGACATCTTGTGAAATCAAGACATACTTTCTTTATAGTTCTAACCCATTTTGGTCCTCCTTTCTGAATTAAGAGTCTAAACCAGTGGAAGTCAACCTGGTCCCTACCGCCCACTAGTGGGCGTTCCAGCTTTCATGGTGGGCAGTAGGGGTTTTGTCCCCTACTTTATAAATCACCATTACTGTGGAACCGGTGGGCAGTTAAAGAAAATTTTACTACTAACAGAGATACAAAAGAGGGCAGTAGGTATAAGATTGACTACCCCTGGTCTAACCATTCAATGTTCTGCTATCAGGTATTTGAAAACTGCTATCATACCCATTGTATTTTCTGTAGGCATACTAAGATTTTTTAATCATTCCTTATAGCAGGGGTCCCCAACCCCCAGGCCATGGTTCACTACTACACTGTGGCCTGCTTGAAATCGGGCTGTGGAAGAGATGGACAAGTGCACGTGTGTGAAGCTCCATTTGCACGAGGAATGGGAAAGTACGTGTGGGAAGCTCCACTTGTGTGAGCGGAGGGCAAGTGCGCACGGATGCGAAGCTTAACTTGCACAAGTGGAGGGGGCTTGTGCATGAATGGAGCTTCGCATGTGAACACAAGCGCCCTCTGCTCGTGCGAGTGGATCTTTGTGCACAAGAACATGTGCCCTCCACTCAAGTACCCTATGCTCGCAAAAGAGGAGCTTTGCATGTAAGAACAAGTGTCTGCTGCTTATGCAAGCGGAGCTTCACGCAATTGGAAATTCTTGAAAGAGTGCAAGCATCCTCCACTTGTACATGAAACACCATTTGGGTGAGTGGAGGCTCACCTGAATGCTTGCACAAATGGAACTGTACATGTGCTCCTGACACTCAGATGCCCCTCCCAATCATGTGCCAAGCAGGGCCACCAAGCTGGAAAGGTTGGGGAGTGCTGCCTTATAATACTGCATTTTCAAAACCTTTAATTTTGAACTGATTTCTTTAAAAAAAAATCTTTCTATTTAAAATAAATAAAAAATAAAAAACCTGACATATTATCGATACTTATATCCATATCCATATTGATATCCATATACACATCCATATCCATATACACATCCATATATATATATATATATATATATATATATATATATATATATATATATATATATATATGGATGTGTATATATATATATGGATGTGTATATATATATATATATTTCTTTTCTGAGGTTCTCGCGGGTACTTGTATGTGGATCTTTGGTTATTCGGGTTTTCTCCCGCGTAAGATTGGAAGTATCTGGGCAACGTTTCGATGAAGTCTCATTCATCATCTTCAGGCTTGGTCTTCAGCTCTGTGCTTCTAAGAGTGATGTGAGCTTGCAGCTGCCTCTTCCTTTTAACTGCTCCTGGGGGTGTGACTTGATTGGCTGGGGGCTTGGCTGTGTTCTGATTGGATGGGGAGGTGCTGAAGACCAAGCCTGAAGATGATGAATGAGACTTCATCGAAACGTTGCCCAGATACTTCCAATCTTACGCGGGAGAAAACCCGAATAACCAAAGATCCATATATATATATATATATATATATATATATATATATATGGATGTGTATATATATATATATATCTCGTATAATTGTGAAGGTTTGCATCCCGAGATATAAGTTCAGAAGAAAAGGAGATTGCTCTTCGGGAAAAAGTTTTTATTTTTGTTCAGAATTTTTGTTCAGAATAATTGGATGAACAACATCAAAAAACAACCCAGCTCGCACCCAAAACAACTGACAAGCCAATCACGCGATTGATGCCCGCGCTGCCAATCTATAGAACGCTGACACCAACGACAGAAACAACGACCAAAGCTCCTTCCCTGACACATCTCCACCTAACTGTTCACTGAAGACGGACTTGAGATAACAAATCCGAAAATTCTGAACAAAAATAAAAACTTTTTCCCGAAGAGCAATCTCCTTTTCTTCTGAATATATATATATATATATATATATATATATATATATATATACACACACACACACACACATATATATATATATATACACACATATATATATATTTGTATTCTGAGGTTTTCGCAGGTATTTGTATGTGAATCTTTGGTTATTCGGGTTTTCTCCCGCGTAAAATTGGAAGTATCTAGGTTTCGATGAAGTCTCATTCAGGCTTGTATCTTCGGCTTTGTGCTTCTCGGAGTAATGGGAGTTTGCAGCTGCTTCTTCCTTTTAATTGCTAGTGGGGGTGTGACTTGATTGGCTGGGGGCTTGGCTGTGCTCTGATTGGCTGGGGATGTGTTCTGTTCAGGTGGGGGCTTGGTTGTGCTCAGGTTAGTCTTAGTTGCTGGGGGATTTGAGCTGGTGAGCTGTGATCCTGTTGTTTGGCTTCGCATTCATGGTCATGCCACATCTTCATGGTGGGCGTCAGTTCGCTTCATGTATGGGTCGGAGGGGTAGTGATGCAGCTACGGTACGGCTTCTGGTCCGTGGTCGTGTCTCATCTTCTGTGTGGGTGTGAGTCTGCTTTCTACATGGAAGTGTGGTGGTAGCATCTTGTGTGGCCCTCGTGGGTGTGGGTCTGGTGTCATTCTTCATGTTAGGTACTTATTTGTTAATGAGGGCGGGTTTCCAAATGGCTGGTAGGCAGGAGGTATCATCTTTATTCATGCTGTCTGGCCATTTTTCTATCTCTATGGCTTCTCTGATTATTCTGTTGTTGAAGTGTTCAGTTTTGGCGATAGTTCTGGTATTCTTAAAGTCAATCTCATGTCCTGTGGCTTTGAGGTGTTGGACCAGGGAAGAGGTCGGTTTTTCTTTTTTGATTGAGTTCTTGTGTTCTTCAATGCGTGCACTAATTCTTCTGTTAGTTTGTCCAATGTACGTGGTGGGGCAGGTGGTGCAAGGGATTTCATATACTCCTTGTTTTCTAACTCGATTTTGTCTTTAGGGTTTCTTAGGATGGTGAATATTTTTCTGTTTGTGCAGTATGCTGTTTTAATGTTGTGCTTTTGGAGGATCTTGCTGATTTTGTCTGTAGTGCCTTATATATGGGAGGAGGGCTTTGCCGTTCTCTTGTTCTCTGTCTTGGATTTTGGTTGGGGTTTCTTTTTGGATTAAGTGGATAATCTTCTTTCTTTGGAATCCATTGGCTGTTAGTACATTAATGAGAGTGTGTAGTTCAGTTTTTAGATGTTGTTCGTCGGCTAAGCATTTTGTTCTGGAGATGAGTGTCTCGGCTATGAAATTGATCTGTGCTGGGTGGTGGTGTGAGAGTGCACGTAGATAGCAGTTTGTATGTGTTTTCTTCTGGTAGATGGTGTGTCCTAGGGAGCCATTGGATTTTTTGTATACTAAGACATCTAGGAAAGGAAGTTGATTGTTAGCTTCTGTTTCCATGGTGAATTGTATTTTGGGGTGAAGGCTGTTGAGGTGTATGAGGAAGTTGTTCAGTTTTTCTTTCCCGTGTGGCCAGATTATGAAGGTGTCATCTATGTAGCTGAGCCAGAGTTTGGGTTTGTGATCATATTTTTCTAGAGCTTGTGTTTCAAAGTGTTCCATGTAGAGGTTTGCGATGATAGGTGAGAGGGGTGATCCCAGGGGTACTCCTTCTATTTTTTTATGTATTTTTGTCCATTGTAGGTGAAGTATGTATTGGAGAGGCAGTGGTTGGTCAGATATAGGATGTGCTTGGGGGTGTTGTATTTGTTTTGGATGGCTGTCAAGGCTTCTTTTATAGGCACTTGGGTGAAGAGGGATATGACATCGAAGCTCACTAGTAGGTCGCTGGGTTGTAAGTTTTGTTTCTTTATGATCTCGATGAACTGGAATGAGTTTCTTACGTGTGAGTTGATGGATTCTGCATAGGGCTGTAGTTGTTTGGTGAGAAATTTGGCTAGGTTTTGTAGAGGTGAGCCTATGGAGCTGACTGTTGGTCTAAGTGGGGTTCCTTCTTTGTGTATCTTGGGGAGACCATAAAGCTTAGGGCATCTGGATGATTTCTCTCTGGGTATGATTCTTTGCTGGATTTCTTCGCTGATGGGGGAGGCTTTTATTTTGGATCTGGTGGTTTTTTTCTAGGTAGGTGGTGGGGTCTGTGTTTAGGGGTTTGTATGTGGGGTCTTGGAGTAGGTTGGTTAACTTGGTTTGGTAGTCAGATGTGTTCATAACCACTGTCGCGTTGCCCTTGTCTGCTGGTAGGATTATTATGCTGGTGTCTTCTTTCAGGTTAAGTAGTGAAGTTTGTTCTTCTCTGGATAAGTTGCTTTTGGGTGCTTTGCTAGTGCAGAGGATGTTGGTGTTTTCCAGTCTGATTCTGTTAGCATCATCAGGGTTGGTTTTGGTCAGGCTGGTTTCAACTCCGCATATAATGGTTTCTGTGGGGATGTGTTTGGGAGTGACAGCAAAGTTGAATCCTTTCGAAAGAACATTGGTTTCGGCTTTGGTGAGGATCTTGTCTGAGATGTTATGCACTGTTTGTTTCATGTGTGAGTCTGAGGTGAGGGTCAAAGAGCTTCCATTTTATGTGACCTCGCATTCTTACGCAACTGCTGAGATCAAAATTTAATCCCCATAAGCTTCCAATTGAAATTCCACACCAACACAGCAGCCATCAAATGCATCCTAAAAAGAACAGAATTGGCCCTAATTAGAAATGAACTTCACGCAAAAAGATTCCTCCTGGACCAAATCAACAAAGATCTCCTCACACTTCACTTCAGACTCAGCAACAAGATTCACCCCGCACTTTGGGACAAATCGAAACAACTCGCTGTCTGGAGAGCCGAAACACAGACCATCCTCAAGACAGATACACACATACCAACAAACTCAGAAAACTACAACAACGCCAGAAACAAACTCCTTCCCCCTCACATCCATGCATGGGAGTGTGGAAATTCATATAAGACAGGTTGTTAGGTCCTTTATTTATTTCCCTCCCATCTAACAAAAATCAGTGGTGTTTAAGACTTGTTTGGCTAAATATTTCCAGATATTTTCCCTATTTGAAGGAAGAAGGAAGTATGTCCATCAATTGAATCAGAGATAGCATAGACAACCCCCCCTCACCCCCCCAAATTTAAATCCATTCTCACCACTTTTGTTAGTTTCAAAGAGAGTCCTTAATTCCATTGATCAGTCTCTGGATCTTTGATGAGTTTGATAAGTGCAGGGTTCTGCTCAATGCTGAGATCATTTGCAGACAGTTGTATGTGTGTCCAGACCTTTTTGACTGTTTTATATGTGTCTGTGTGATCAGCAGGACTTGGAAGGAGCTGTTGCCCTTCACTTGTAGCAGAGATTTCTATGTGAAGGACCAAATCCATATCCAGTCTTCTGGCTCAAAAGGGTGATAGGTGTCTTCCAGAGTTAGCAGCTGTTACCATACTCTGTTTCCATAGCTTTTGGAGTTATATAAGACTGAAAGATAGGAAGACAAAATGGTGTCTCCCTTTCTAAGTTAAGGGAATGTGGATCTAAGTCTTTCAATATATCAGGACATCTACCAAAAAGTAATTTGAAGGGCAAAATGCCTATGTCCTATTGGAGTTGAGTTCTCAGGTGGAATAGGAGAACCTGAGGTCATAATAAATGTTTTCCTGACATAGCTTGCCTAGTAAGGTTTTTAATTTCCTATTGCTCCACTATCCCCTGAAGATTGGTAGTGATAAAGGGCATGATAGTTCCTAATAGCAATAGCACTTAGACTTATATATCATTTTATAGGGCTTACAGCCCTCTCTAAGCGATTTACAGAGTCAGCATATTGCCTCCAACAATCTGGGCCTTCATTTTACCCACCTCGGAAAGATGGAAGGATGAGTCAACCTTCAGCCTGGTGAGATTTGAACTGCCAACTGTAGGCAGCTGGCTGCAGAAGTAGCCTGCAGTACTGCACTCTAACCACTGCGCCACAGAATGCTTGCAATACAACGGTGATAACCTGGAAAACAAAATGTTTCTCTCAATCCATATTCAGGATATTAAGTACACTGAACTATGTCTTTTAGGTGGTGTCTGGATATCTCTAGATCAGTGGCATGGTGGCAGGGGAAGGCTTCTATCCAGTGAGTGATTTGGTTGTAGCACACTAGGGTATATTGTTAGCTGTTGCTAACAATATATTGGTAGCTGGATGAAGTCATTGGTAGCTGGATAACAGTATATTGGTAGCTGGATGAAGTCAAGTTGTTTTCTGAAGGGATGTTGTGCCCATGGTGTTCCCCTTTGTGGACAGCATCTTTTGATGAAGCTTTATTAGCTTGACATTAGATTCCCAATAGAAGCCACAATAATTGTCATTATTCCATGGTTCTTTGAAAACTGGCAATATCTTGCAGACAGGCCTCATATAAAACTTCGTTGTACCCTAGGAAGGTATAATAAACTCCCATGACTACATCTCCTTCCTTCCTTCCTTCCTTCCTTCCTTCCTTCCTTCCTTCCTTCCTTCCTTCCTTCCTTCCTTCCTTCCTTCCTTCCTCCCTCTCTCCCTCCCTCCCTCCCTCCCTCTGTCCTTTCTATCTGGTTTGTTCTTTTTGAATTAGTTGCAGCTTTCCAAGCTGCACAAATTTCATGAATTTCCAGTCCTCCATTCCTTCTAATCAGCGTCTCAGTATTTCCATGGAGGATATCAAGGATAGTTTAAACATTAGTGCAAATTAAAGTATCCCCATATGACATCGCTGTGTCCAAAATGCACCATTTCTAGAATATGAAACAGAAACAGGCAACTCATCATCTAGTTCTGAGTTTGCTATCTGAGAATTATCAGTGGTCAAGCAATTGTGAAGAACAGTCTTTTTATTTTGAAAAGGATATAAATATTTAAAACATTAGCTGTGTTTAGTAATTTAGAAACAGTGTCTTCTTTAAGTCACAAGAAGAAAATAGTATGGTTCTAACCGTGGTCCTAGACATTAACAGATAAGACTTGGAATGCTCAGTAGAACCTAATTTCAGTAACTATTCAAAAGGTTATTAGCAACTCTTTTTAGTGAAAAAGTACTACTAAAAAGAAATGTGTGAAACCAAAATTGAATACAAACCGGAATTTTTCTTATTGGGAATTTCTATATAGATGTAATAAAGATATGATGTATCTAATAATACATGTAATTACAGCTGCAAGACTAGTTTATGCCCAAAAATGAAAACTTAAGGAAATTCCAGATGAAATAGTGATAATTAAAAAGATATGGACATGTGCAGAAATGGACAAATAGATGCAAGAACTATAAAATGAAGATGAATCTGAATCCTATAAAGTATGCGAAAAGTTTTATCACTGGTTGGGAAAAAGGAAGGACTCAAAATGTAAATGAAAATAAAATAAGGATGTTAAAATGATAGATTAGGATTATTAAAAATGATTGATATTGATGTATATATTATATATTAAGTATATAGTATGTAAATATGTATTATCTAACATGTGAATTAGCTATGTAAGACAACTAGGTGTGCCAGAATGATTACCTCATCTTCACTGTTTTTAAATATTTCTTTTTGTGTGTGTTGTTTAATAAAAAAAAAACCTCTTTTTAGTAATTATATCAATAATGGCTTGGACATAATTAAAACTCTACAGTTTCTTACAGCCCTAATATGTTCCTTTTTCTATGTTTGGGACAAAAATCTTAGGACCTATATGCCAAAGAACATTTACACTTATAAAAGATTTCATTTTTAAAATTTTATTTCACATATATTTGTTCTTCTTTTTTTAGAGATGTATGCACTAAACTTTATACAAGCAGCCGGGGCAATACACAAAGCTGGCAAGAATTTGATCGTTTTTGTGAATATAATCCCGTTGAAGTTTCAATGTTGACTTGCTTAGCAGATGTACGTGAACCTTGTCAGCTGGGCTGTAGAAATCTAACTTTCTGCACTAATTTTAATAACAGGTAAGAAAGATTTTATCAATATTTTTTAGACAATATTGTTTTGAAATGTATAAGTATGTTGAAGAAGGTATAGTTGCTAATTATGGATCTATATAATTTGAAAAATGTTTTCTTAGACATTGCAGAGAAATAATTGTCTTCCTCCAATTTCTTTTTTTTTTTAAGACAAATTTTATTAATTTTACAAAACAATACACAAACAATCAAGGCATAATAACATAAAAGATCTTTTCTAAGAATCTTTGTCTGTTCTATTTCCAGCTATCCATTCATCTTTTCTCTTTAAATATACTTCTCCTGTACACTGATTGGAGTGACGCCTTTGACTCTTTCCCCTAGCTTAATAATACTTAATATAACACTTACTTTATATTGGGATTCTGTTTAGTACATTCTAAAATTACACAATAAATTTTATGAGAAAAGCAAAAACACTACAGTAATAAAATAAAAGCATATAAAACCACTATCAATACCATTAAAAAGCTAATCATATATATTGATACTCATTTATATCTTAAACATTTTACTCTAAATATACATATAAAAAACACAATCTTATGTACCTTCCAGAATCCCTTTTTCAATTAGATTTACCCATTGTCTCTAAATGAGTTTTGTTTCTTTAAATCTTGCTTCCCACCATTAAGGCTTCTCATCCCCTCCTTTCTCTCTTGTTTATTTTTCTCCTTGCTCTCTTTACCCCTTTGTCTCTCCTCCTCCTTTTCTTCTTCTGCTTACCCCCCTTCTGTTGTTTTCTAACCTTGTATCCCCCTTTCATCTCATTTTTCTCATTTTTTGATTGTTTTTTCAAACCTTAAAATCCCCTTTTTCTTTTCCTCTTTCTCCTCCCCCCCCAAAAGAACCCATTGTTCATCAAAGATGGCTTCTTCTTCTTCTTTGTCCCAGTCGTCCTGCTGCGTAGTCAATTTTTCATGTGCATACCGCCATTTCTAGAAATTGAAAAAGAGTGCCGAAAGTATCTTTTCCATCTTGTTCTTCTTTTTTATATTTTTATATTCAATTTTTAGTTCATCCACGAGCAATGCCATCATGAAGAGAAAAACTTTTTTCAGAACAAGCACCCAAGTATTTTTAATCAAGAATAATTCCAAAAAGTTCCAAAGTCACTTTTTTCTTTCTTCTCTTTCTCTTTCTGGGGTTACTGTTTAATCAAAAGGTTCCAATTAAGATGTATCTTTCTTTAAAGTTCTAGGCAATCTCCTCCTTTTTCAAATTTTTACAACAACGATTTTCCTTTAAATGTTCAGAAATCCATACCTCCAATACGGGTTTTCCAATTTCTTAAGTTATTAAATCCAATGTCCAGGGATCCTTTATTCCTTGGCTTTAACTTTCAAATTGAGTTACCTTCGGTGCCCAAATAGATTTTCCAGATCTCCGTCTACTATTTCTATGGGGTGGGACAGTGAAGAAAAAAAAAGTTCTCCCTTGACAGCTTTCTCCGCCGCTTTCCAATCTTCTTAGGGATACAATGTATCTTTCAGGCAATTCAAGCAATTCAGTTTCCAGGGTATTTAAGAGTTGTTATTTTCCCGGCTCAGCCAGCACTTTCACTTCTCCTGATTCTTCTTTCTCCTTCTTCCTCCAGCACAATATTTTCCAGCTTCCGGCTTCTTTGTGGCGGCCATTACTGACCGCTGCTCCACCGCCTTGAGAAAAGGAGGTTATGCCGGGTGAGGAGGGGGTTTGTGACACCCCCAAACCACTCTCTGGATCCTCCCTATCTTTGGCTGCCTCTACGGGGCAGCCTTATCCTCCAGACCCGTCAGGATCGGAGGCACCAAGACGGCTAGCGCAGCAGGGATCGCGCAGGATCGCGAATCCCCGCCGCCGCCAAAGCCTGGCAAACCAGAAGTCCCTCTTGCGCGTTCTTAATCGTCAGCGGGATCCGGGTCCCGGAAGTTCCGCCACTGCTGCGGCACTTCTTGCCTCCAGCCCTCCTTCCTCTCCCCGTCTTCCTCCAATTTCTAAGCTTTCTATCTCTTTTTCTAATTCAGAAGTCCATATATAGTATGCATTAAAATAGTAAAGAAATGAAATGAGTTTATGACTATCTTCCATTTTGATTTATTGGAGAAGAAGATACCTGCCCCAAGTATGTGCATTGCAGCAATAATAGCCTGGCAAGTTTGTTGACCAGTTTGTGGATAAGATCACTTGGACAAATGCCAGATTTATGATGATTTCAGGTGCAGTGTCCAGAAGATAATCTACTCCAATTTTGTAAAATAGGTTATTTCTAGAAGGTAACATGTTGCTTGTAACTGATTACCTCTTTTGATTTCTGTTTATTATGATAGCTGGAAATAAAATTGATTGCATGACCCTAAAATACATTGAAGTCATGAGAAAATGACAAAGCCATTTGTCTTAAAACTGGCAGTTATAGTCAGGGGTGGGATTCAAATTTTTTAACAACCAGTTCTGTGGGTGTGGTTTAGTTGGTGGGCATGGCTTGGTGACCATGTGACTGGGTAGACATGGTTTGGTGGTCATGTTACTGGCTGCGCGTGGCCAACTCAACATCACTCACATCAAGACACGTATCTCCTCGCTTGGCCTCTCATGACTGTCAGGATGCTGCAACAGTCGTAAGTGTGAAAAATGGTCATAAGTCATTTTTTTCAGTGCCATTGTAATTTTGAATGGTCACTCCACATAAGCAAAGTACCAGCAAAGGAGGAAAAAAAACTCCAGAGAAGTTCCTGAGACAGGAAGTCTAGTCCTGCCAAGAATGTAATAAGGGTTAATGGAGAGGCAGTTTCTGTAAGCAACACTAGAATGTTTCTTTCCTGCCTTCCTTACAGGATTAGGCCAGTAATTTCTTCTAACAACCAGTTCTCTGAACTGCTTAGAATGTTAACAACCAGTTCTAGCGAACAGGTGCAAACTGGTAGAATCCCACCCCTGGTTGTAGTGCTATACTAGAAAAATCTGCCCTGGAGCCACAGTTATTATTAACTGCCTATATACTTAATACACTTAAAAGAATGATTGTTGTCCATCTGCACATATTCTAAAAAAAGTTTTTCAAAATTGATTTCAGATTGAGTTCTGATCTGGCTTTGAGACTAAAGTAGTCTTCCTCATTCTGTGAAAAGAGGGACAGGAAGAATGCAGTTCTATTCTTATGACTAGTCATTAAAGTCTCAATAGATATCCTCTATGCACTGATAATATGATGTACTTTTGGCAATGATCTCATTTCTTGAAGAATTTGTTGCTATGTATTACATGAGATAACATCTTTTAAATTCTTTGGCAAATCAACAACCTGCTGCATAAATGCTATTGCCAAAAAGGCTTTGGATTCTAAGACTGTGAGAGGGACCTTGGAGTCCTAGTAAGACTATCACTTAAACATGAGCCAGCAGTGTGCAGCAGTAGTCAAAAAGCTAATACAATGCTTGGTTGTATAAACAGACAGAATCAAAACCATGTGAAATATAAGTACTGCTTTATAAAGCCTTGGTAAGACCAAACCTTGAATAATGCATCCGGTTTTGCTCACCACATTACAAAAGAGATGTTGAGACTTTGGGAAAAGTGCAAAGAAGATGGTTAAAAGTTTGGAGACAAAAACATATAAGTACTATTGCAGGAATTGGATATGGCCAGTCTAGACAAATGAAGGGCTAGGGGTGACCTGATACAGTATTCCAGTATTTGAGGGGCTGCCACAAAGAAGAGGGAGTCAAGTTATTCTCCAAAGCATCAGAGGGCAGGACAAAAAACAATGGATGGAAACTAAATCAAGGAGAGAAACAACCTGGAATTAAAGAGAAACTTTCTAACAGTGAGGACGATTAACCAGTGGAACAGCTTGCCTCCAGAAATTGTAGTTATTTTAAAGAACAGACTGGACAGCTACCTACCTGGACTGGTATATAGGGTCTCCTGCTTGAGCAGGAGGTAGGACTAGAAGACTTCCAAGGTCCCTTCCAGCTCTAGTCTGATTGATTGACAGTAGCATCAGATCTTCACAAAGGGAATAACAGCTATAGGCTAGTGATAATCATGCACCTAAGAACTGGGGCTAAGAAAGCAAAATATATCTTGGAACTCAGCTGCTTCAAGACTTGTCAAATTAGATTTTTGACACGTTTTGAAGCAGAAATCTTGTCCTGGTGCTCGTCTTTCTCCTGATAGTCAACATTAAAAAAAAAAGAATTTGCTGATGTCATCTACCATTCTACACACTATTTCTTCTGGGCAGAATAGCAGGCCACATGGTAGGTCACATGTTTTTCTTGGAACCGAACAGTTTTAGTATTTGGCATGTCTTCCAAAATGGATTATCGATGAGGACCGTGGTAATACTGTATACAGATTTCTGGTAGAATGGAAATTTAAGTGACTGCCTGTTTGATTTTCTACTCTCCCTTTTAAAAAATATTTTAATTAGAGCAAAATTGAGTGAGCTATTTTCACAGATCTATTTTGTTTGTTTTTACTTTGTTAAAAGAGTTCTTTTGAACTATATTAGAAGAAGATTCAGTCATAAAAATAAAGGCAAAAAACAGAAGAGCATTTTAGTCTTCTCCATAGAGCAAAATAGTCTGCAAAATAAAGCTTTCTGCTACTGTATTTCTTGGAACTGAAATTGAATTGTGTCCTGTACCTTAAGATTTATTTCAATTGGAGGTTGAGTCTCTCTCTCTCTCCCTCCCTCCATATATATATATATATATATATGTATTATAAGTATGCAACACAGTGCAAACATTTTGGCATTACATTTGCCATACATACAAAAATATTACTAGACCATTAACATTCATGTTATTGATACAATATTTACTTTTTAATTCTTCCCTTCTTTTTTGCAACGACTGATAAAACTTATTACATGTTTCATAATAATCTGATTCCCCCTTGTTTTTCAGTTCTAAGGTTAGCCTATTCGATTTTGCACAAGCCATTATTTTCCTTATTATCTCTCTTTGTGGTGGTATGATTTCATTTTTCTAATATTGTGTGTATACCATTCTTACTGCTGTCAATACATGTATTATTAAATATGCTATATATTTCCTATAACCTTCTGTCATTATTCCCAAGAGAAAAAATTCTGGTTTAAATGGAATATGTTCCCCACCATTTGTTCCACCCATGTCTGTATCAATCTCCAGTATTTTCCTGCATAGTTACATGTCCACCACATGTGATAGAATGTACTTGTTAAGTCCTTGCACTTCCAGCATTTTGGGAATAATCTTTTTGTACATTTTGAGTTGAGAGTCTTTTTCAGGATGAATAATTTGTAGTCAATGTGTACTGTTATAGAGATTAATCATGACAAATTATTTTGGGGGGTTGGTTAATATTGATATAGACATTTTTTTAAGATGGCTAATATTGATATTGCCTTAATGGATAAAAATATTACAGTACACTTAGCAATTATCTTAGGCAGTCATTGTTCAATGTTATAATGGTGATGAAAAAGTAGCTTTGCAAGCAATGCTCACATTTACAACCTTTGCACTGTCTCTGTCATATCCCTTTATAGTCAGTTAGTACCGTATGTGTTGTCCTGACTTTTTTTTCTTTCCATTTTACTCCTTGTTAAGTGGAGAAATTGTCTAAACAAACTATCTCTTTTGGAGCTGCTTTTTTCCTTCAGGTCCCTAAAAACTACTAACTACAAAGAGTTAAAGAGTTCAGCTCTATAATCTTAATTAGTCAGCTCCTGGCTGCTTTCCCTGACTGACAAGATCTTAATAATGCAACCTTGACTTTTGTTTGCCTCAACAACTTGGGGCTCAAACCATGAACATGTTAAGCAGACAACTGACATAAATATATGTATCAACACATTCCTTTCAACATGTATTCACACATTCCCTTTGTATGCCTACTTCCTCTCTTGTAATCCCTTGCTCTTCGGTAAATATTAATGCAAAGATTAATTTCCTTCTTTCTAATTATCGTAGCATTGGGATAAGTGAGGAAGTGGGGGGAGGAATGAAAGCTGAAGTAATATTGGGAGCACAGTTGTAGTCAAGTGATTTTTCCGCTTAATGGCTGTGTCACTTAAGGACTGAGTTGCTGATCCCAATTGTGATCACTAAACAAGGTCTACCTTTGGACTGCAAATGACATTATTATGAGAACACATGAAAACTCAAATTGCAGGTAGTTCTCAACTTATAATAATTAATAATGTTCAAAGTTATGACAATTTTAGAAAATGTCACTTACAACCTATATTGACTGTTGCACCACATGTGATTGCAATTTGGCTGCTTAGCAAACTAGTTCACATTTCTGAATGTTTGCAGTATCCTGCATCCAGGTGAACATGATTTGCATTCTTTTTTGCTGATTTCTGGTCAAATCCAGCAAAACAACACCGATTGGGGAATCTGGGGAAGCTTAACAACTGCATGATTTGCTCAAAGGCCCCTGTGAAAATTGCAAGAACAGGCCTGACGTGATTTACAACCACAGTGACTTACAAAAGAAATTCTGTTTCTGTTCAAATTGTGGTTGCAAGTCTATGACTATGCATATTACGTTTTAAGAGAGTTAGTAAGTAAGTTTAACTTAGGAATTTTCAACTGCTTTTAAAAGAGGTTTGCTTGTGATAGATTCTATAAATAAGTATATTTAAAATAATAGACCTAAAGCTGATGTTATATTTCTGCAAGATTCAATGAATTATTCAGCAAGTGTCCAAATGAAGTCAGAGACACCAACATGAACTTATTGTTTTATGTAAATAAATATATATTTTACATCTATATATACATCAAACAAGTTATTCAGGTAAAGAGGAACATCGCTTTATCATGAGGTAAATTGTCAAGTAAATCACCAAAAGAAGCATAGAGAGCACACCGACAAAAAAGGCAGGGGGGGGGGAAAAGGGAAACTCCCCTTTTACATCCAGCAACCAATCATAATATAGATTGCCTAATGCAGGAGCCCACACTTTTCAACCAATCAATAACCAATCAACTGTTGTAGTAAAATCAACACAGTTTTAGTAAAGTGTAAAATTATACACTTTACTATTCCAGGTATTAAATATCTTAATAAGAGGAAATATCTTTTTATCTGAAATTGGATACTTAAATAATGGGTTTTGTTAACTACAACATATTGTATATATATTTATATTGTAGTTAAAAACACAAGGCAATTTTCTATTTAAAGCCTAAATCTTAAATTTTTCATGAAAAATCTAATCTCAATTAACAATTAAACATTATGAAAATGAATCTACTATATTTAATATATATTTATATATTAAAAGTCCCAATATAGATATTATTAACCAACTATTATCCCTGTAGTAGAATTCTAAAGCAAAAATTATTCTGTCAAAGTAACTATTAAATATATGATGGGAGGTGCACCTGGAGGAACAATTGGGGAGAGTTTGGCAATACAGAGCTTTCCTAAAAAGAGATCCAGATCAAGAGTATTATAGTCCCAGGCTGGATATGGGAGGGGGGAAGAAGTAGAATCTATAGCTTTAGTTTAACAAGATTCTGCCCATTAAGCATAACCAAATAAAGGGACTAGAAAAAACCTCACCAAAAATTGTTACCCATTGTTATTATTATAAACCCTTATTTATATGCCAGAGCCAATAACATAGTTATTATAAACTAGACCATTAAACCCATTCTGTCAAAACTGAACAGCACTAGAAATACCAACCTATTGAACAAACAAACAAACAAACCAAATTTGCATTTTTCTTCTTCATCCCATAAATCTTTAAGTCCCATATACCAAATTGTAACAAAATTTAGGATTCTTACTTTGTCCTAAAGTCAGTCTCACATATAGTTCGTAGAACGATGATGGCAATTTATCATCTTGAAAAGTATTCATTATATACTTACAAAAGCATAGGTACTTTCAGACTTGTAAATGCTTTGTACTATTCCACTGGGCCAGGAACATTTCCATTTTGCTATGACTGAATAGAACCTAATAGCTCCTGGATTAGCAAATATGCTTTCAATATACAGTAGAACCTTGGGTCACAAACACTTCTGTTTGTGACCAGATCGGGTGATGGCCAAAAATTTGGGAAAATTGTTGCTTTTGGTAACAAACAGATCCTCGGGTGCTGATCAAATACAGCCGCAGCTATTTCTCTTTCCGCGCGTGCGCAGAATTATAAGCACATGTACAGTCAGTCTCGCTTCTGTTTCCGACCACATCAGGTAGCGACCCAAGTCCTGGAATGGATTACAGTCATGACTTGAGGTTCACCTTTATTAATATTATCTAACAAAACAATCGAAAGTCTACCTGACTCAGCGATAGATCAATCTCATTATGTCCCCTCTTTTCATCCAACTATAAACATAGTCATAAACAAGAAAAAGTTAATTATTAAAACAGTCTGGCTGTTCTTAGTAACCACAAGTAGTCCTGTGATTTGCATTGAAATTTACTAAACAACTATGTTACTAACTTAACAATTGCAGTGATTCACTTAACAATACTAGTGAGAAAAGTCATAAAATGGGGCAAAACTCACTTAACAAATGTTTCACTTACCAACATAGATTTTGGGCTCAATTGTGTTCATAAGTCAAGGATGACCTGTATTTCAGAAATTAAGCTCTACTGATTTGTTGCTTCAAATGATGACATAGCAACTTACCAAATCTAATTTTAATATACTCAATGAAAATTATATCTTCTCAGCATAGAAAGATTAAGTGGAAAAAATAAAAAAGCAGAATATAAATGAGACATGGGCTAGGAAGAGAGGTTTTTAGTAATTGGTAATTGTTAAGCCTGGATTCCCCAACCAGGGTTAAGGAGACAAGCTAAACAAATGTGCAGCGTTAGTCAGATAGGCACACAGATAAATGAGTGAGATAAGCTTGAATGTTTGTTAACATACAGTAACAATAACAGATATGCTTGTGCTATCAAAAATATAGTTTATTCCATTTAGAGTTTATAGCATAGTCAAAATAACAGTCCATTAGTCATGTATCATTTAGTCAGTCCATTCAAGTATATTCAGTTAGCAAAGTCCATGTAGAATATCCAATGTCAGTTCACTTACAAATAAATCAATCCTTTATCTCTCTCCCGTTCCAGTAGGGAAATACGCAGTCTTCATCCAGTAATTAGGGATCTTCAAGTCAGAGAGAGCAAGCTGACGTTCCTTGCTTCTTTTATGGTGCTTTTTACAACCACTCCCTTAATTACATTCCTATATTTAAAGTTGCAGACACTTTAACTTATAAACCATGATAACATATTTATTATTTTACCTAAACCAGTTAGGGTAAACAATGTTATCCCTAACATTCTCCCCTTTTAGGTTAAATAATAATATAACTAATAACTATTTACATCTTTAAATCATATTTGTTACAACTTTCTTTAAACTTAATTACTCCTTGAGCTTTTGTAAATTGGTCTGCAATGTTTTCTTCTGTCATACAGTATTCCAATTTAATTAGCCCATTTTTTACAGATTCTCTAACATTTAAGTATCTTAAATCAGTATGCTTTGATCTAGTTTTTACAGCAATACTAGTAGCTAACTTTATGGCTGCCTGGTTGTCCTCATACACAATAATGGAATCTTTAACAGTTACACCCATGTCTAATAATAACTGTTTGTACAGAATTAAGTCAGTGCATAGTAATGACAGACATGAAAATTCCGTTTCCATCATGGACAAGCTAATATGCTGTTGTCTGATTGACTCCATCCTATTAGTGTCTTACCAAATAATATAGCCATCCCAGATGTTGATTTTCTAGTGTTTATGTCAGTTGCAAAACTTGCATCTGCATAGGCACTAAGACTCAAATCACCCTTTGGTTCTATATACAATGCATGGTTCATTGTTCCTTTAAGATATCTTAAAATTCTCTTTAATGATTGCCAATGACATTGATGTGGATCCGAATTAAAATGTGCCAGCTGATTAACACTATAAGCTATATCTGGCCTTGACCAATTGCTGATATATGATAAGCTGCCAATCAAAGATTGATATGTAGGCTTATCAAATTTGGGACTTTGATCATCAGTTTGGCAAACTTCCTGACTCATTGGAGTCTTTGCCGGTTTACAAAGTTCCATTTTATACGTTTTAATTAATTGGCAAATTTTATCTTCTTGAGATATCTTAAATCCATTTTTTGTTTTGTTAATTGTCAATCCTAGATACTTTTTAATTTCACCTAAATGTTTTAATTTTATCTTTTTGGCTAATAATGATATAATCTCATTAGCTTCATTATTAGTCTTAGTTATCAAAGCAATATCATCTGTAAATAATAACAATAATGACACTGTTCCATTATTTTCTCTTTTAAACACACATGGATTTGCTAAACCAGATTTAAAACCTATATTGTTTAACTCTTTCACAATACTCAAAGCCAGATTGCTTCAATCCGTAAAGACTCTTTTTGAGTTTCCAACAATCATTACTATTTACTTTATTGTCTTTTATAATAATTGGCTTTTTCAAATATATAGTGTGCTTCAATGGTGCATGCAAATAAGCAGTTTCTACATCTAAATGGTTAATGACATAGTTTTTCTTAGCTGCCCACACTAAAGCTGCTCTCAAAGATGTTGCTTTAAGGTTTGGTGCAAAAACTTCATCGTAATCAGATGCAGTTTGATTAAATCCTTGAGCTACCAACCTAGCTTTATGGGAAACAGTCCCATCATTTCCAGTTTTTACTTTAAATATCCATTTGCACCCAATGGATTTTTCTCCTGGAGGTAATTTAGCATCTTCATATACTTTCATTACCTTTAATGAATTTAGTTCTTTTTCCATTGCCTTTTGCCAATTCTCCTGATCCTTCGCAGGATACATCCTAAGTTCATCTATACTAGTTGGAACTTTAGTAACTTGGCAAACTATACTTGCTTGATACCTATCAGGTGGTCTAGTTACACGTGTAGTACGTCTAGGTATTACAGGACTTACAGGTGGAATTTCATTTATTAACTCTTCTTGATTATCGTTGTCAGACAGCGACGAAGAAGGGATCCATCGATTGCGGTCCGACCGGGACCCTCACCCGAAGCCCTTATGCCCTTGCGCTGGCTGTGGAGCCAACCATGCCAGGTCCGAATGCAAATTCCGCGACGCACTCTGCCATGAGTGCGGGAAACGAGGCCACATCGGACGGGTCTGCCGCAGTTTTCCAGGACCCAGCCAGGCCTCAAAAGGGGCTAACTATCGCCAATCGACAGGAAACTGTCCTGTAAGGCAAGAGCCAGTAAACCACTCCTACAGAAATCGAGCTTTGCAGAGAGAAGAGGCTCACCATACTATCACTATCGGTCACGCCTCAGCCTTGGACACTAAGAAAATCCAAGTCACAGTAGCCATCGAGAACCAGCCTTGCCACATGGAGGTCGACTTGGGATCATCCCTCTCGATGGTGTCATGGAAGACACTCAAGCAACTCATCCCCACGATTCAACGCCAAGATCTCTGTTTCCAACGCCTCATCCTCAAGGACTACCAGGGGAATCGAATCCCCGTCGTCGGGTCCTGCTGAGTCCGAGTCTCCTTCAAGAAGCACACAGCATACTTACCTTTAACGGTCATCGATAGAGATAGGCCTAGCCTACTGGGCATCCAAAGGTTCGCGCCACTCGGCATTGAAGTGACCGGCGTAAACCGAGTCGGTGGCTGTGACTGGGAGGAAGATCTTATCTCTGAGTTCAGGGACATCTTTGCGGACAGCTTAGGCGAGTACAAGGGGACCCCGATCTCATTCAGCTTAGATCCAAAAATAGCTCCCATTCGCCTAAAGCCCCGTCGAGTTCTGTTTGCCTTAAAATCGAAAATCGACGCACAACTTGACAAACTGATAGCTCAGGGGGTGTTGGAGCCCATCGATCACTCCCCGTGGGAAACCCCAATTGTAACACCCATTAAGCCAGACGGGTCAATCCGAATTTGTGGGGACTACCGGGCCACTTTGAACCACGACCTGCAGCAGAACGCATATCCAGTTCCGGTGATGCAGCACCTCCTCCATTCCCTGGGGGGTGGGAAAGTTTTCGCTAAATTGGATTTAGCTCAGGCATATCAGCAATTACCAGTAGATGAAAAAACGGCACAGGCCCAAACTATTGTGACGCACCAAGGTGCCTTTAAATGTACCCGGCTGCTATTCGGAGTCAGTGTAGCCCCGGGGATTTTTCAGAGCCTTATGGAAAGGTTATTGCAAGGAATTAAGGGCGTGGTCCCTTATTTTAACGATGTATTAATTGCAGCCCCTACAAAAAAAATCTTACAGGACCGGTTAAAATTAGTCCTAAAAAAATTCCAAGAGGCCGGTCCTATGGTTAAAAAAACAAATGTAAATTGTGTATTGACAATGTTGAGTTTTTAGGGTACCTGATTGATAGCCAGGGCATTTACCCTACCGAAAGTAAATTAAAAGCGATCAAAAACGCTCCTAGGCCACAAAACAAGGCCGATCTCCAGGCGTTCCTAAGCCTCATCAATTTTTATAATGTATTTTTACTGCACAAAGCAACTGTCGCTGAACCATTACACCTATTGTTTGATAAAAGAGCAAATTGCTTATGGGGTTACTGTGAAGAACAAGCGTTCCAAAATGTTAAAAAACTGCTCACTTCTGACTCTGTACTCATGCAGTATAACGAGACTTTGCCGTTAGTTATAACCTGTGATGCATCGCCTTTCGGGGTGGGCGCCATTTTGAGCCACGTACTGCCTAATGGGAACGAAGCCCCTGTTGCATATTTTTCAAAGACTCTTTCAAAAACGGAGCGGAACTATGGACAAATTGATAAAGAAGCCCTCGCAATTGTCTCAGCTGTGAAAAGATTTCACATATACGTGTATGGTAGGGTTTTTACTATTGTCACTGACCACAAGCCTTTGTTAGGGATAATAGCCAGAGATAAGCCGACTCCCTACATATTATCCCCTAGGATGACCCGATGGTCAGAATTCTTAGCTGCTTATAACTATTGGCTGCAATACCGCCCGGGGAAAGCCATTCCCCACGCTGACGCATTGAGCCAAGCACCGCTTCCAGAGACTCTCGACGATCTGGCACCAACGGTAACCACGTTGCAGATCAAAGCGCTCAATTCGCCGCCACTGACCACCCAAGATATCGCGAGAGAAACCAAACGCGACCACACCCTAGCACGAGTCCTAGGCTGGGTAGAACGCGGATGGCCATTGGACCAGTTATCAGATGACTTCACACCATTCAAAACTCGGCAGACCGAACTCTTCTCCCAGAAAGGCTGTGTCATCTGGGGCGATAGAGTCGTTATCCCAGAACGGCTCCGAAAAACGCTGCTGAGAACTTTGCACGATGGCCACCCCGGCATCGTGCGAATGAAAGCCCTTGCACGAAGTTACGCATGGTGGCCGGGCATTGACAAGCAAATCGAACAGTGGGTTAAAGCTTGTCCCAAATGCCAAGAAGTCAGCAACGCCCCACCAAAAGCCATGCCTACTGAATGGGAGACACCACGTGGACCCTGGTCCCGAATTTCCCTGGACTTCGCGGGGCCAACCAAGGCCACACCTTCCTGCTTACCGTCGATGCCTACTCCAATTGGCTCGAAATTCATTGCATGACGACTACGACCTCCGAGGCGGTCATCAAGTTTCTAAACAGACTCTTTGCAACCCACGGATTACCAGACGTCCTGGTATCCGATAACGACCCACAATTTACTGCACTAGCGTTCGAGCAGTACCTCGCTGACCACGGCATTTGCCATGCGCTCACCTCGCCTGTGCACCTTGAGACCAATGGCCGAGCAGAACGCATGGTTCAATTTGTGAAGAAAACCTTGCAAAAGGTAGACTACGACAACATTGACGACAAGGTCAACCAAATCCTCTTTTTGCAACCCATCACCCCACATAGTGTCACCAACAAAACTCCCGCTGAACTGCTAATGGGACGAAAGCTCCGCTCTCACCTTGACCGGTTGCACCCTGCGTATGAACCAGAGAAACCACTAGGATCCAGTGGCCGCTGTCGCACCTTCCAGGTAGGAGACCTGATTTATGCAAAAAACCTATCAGGCGACCCGTTGTGGGTGGAAGCGACAGTAGTACGTGTAACTGGCCCTAGATCCTACCTCGGGCAATGCCTTGACGATAAACTTTGGAAACGGCATATCGACCAATTACGGTCGCGGCTTGCAGCGGCCAATTCGCAACTCCCCTATGACCAAACTGAGGGGGGGGGAGGTACAGAAGAAGATGAAGCCCTAGGAAACCCGTTTGAAGGAAACGACGATTTAATTGAAATTCAGGAAGTGAGCCGGAGAGAGAAATGTCTGCACCTCAGGGAATCGAGGAAAATGTGGGCAACGACGTAGAAGTGAACTCTGAACCAGAGACAGCCCCACTGCCAGACAACATTCTACCTCAGCGAGATTGCAACCAGCCGATACAACAAAAATCAAAGAGACTAAAAAGACAACCGTCCTATTTAAGGGACTATGTAACTGCGCCCTGAACTAAGGAACCAAGGGGAAGGGGTGTTGTGTACGCAATATAATTAATAGTGAGCTTGGAGTAAGTGCAGGGTTCTGGCCCTGCACTTCTAATTGGCTGTTAAGTGGCTGGACCGGATTGGCCCATTCTGGGGAATCCGATTGGCCCTTAACAGAGAGTTCTTATTGGTTATAAAAGCTAGCGTTCCTAGCTTGTTATTGGTTAAACGTTACAAGGTTTGCCTATATAAGGCGGGTTTTACTGATATTAAATGAGCAAGCCACGATGTAAATAAAGAGCTGAAGTTCACCGTTCAGAAACTAGTCTCCATTCTTTCTCACCCATGCTCAAACTTAACAAAATCCATCAACTCTATTAGCTGATATGACCCTGGTTTTGCTTTTATTACAAGCAAAGCACTGCAAATACTTATTACAAGGTTTTAAAGTTATTCCTTTAGATAATTCAACAGTTTTCTTAAGCATTTTAAAATTTAAATGCCCTAGCCGTCAGTGTAACAAGTGAATACATTCATCATGAGGTTTCTTATTATCATAAACCGTGTTAGCCACCTCTAAACCATTATCATTTAACACATTTAATTCACCTCTTAAAGATGCAGTAATTCTCTTATTTTCTTTCTCAATTATGCAGTTATCTCCTTTAAAAGTAACTACATATCCTAGTTTAACCAAAATTCTAACTGAAATTAAAATTAAACTTAAGTTGTGGTACATATAACATTTTTACATTCTCTTTTATAAAAGAACAATATGCTATACCTTGACCTTTAGCTTTCAGTTTCCAGCCATTGGCTAACGATATCTGCTGTGTACTCTGGGACATTTTAATAAAATTTTTGTTATCATTTGTTATACAGTGGGATGCTCCACTGTCAACCACCCATAAATTATTTTTTACAGCTCCATTAATATACATGGCTAACTCTAAATTTTTATTTATCTTTTGATGACTTTTAGTATTCTGCCCAGCGTTCTGGCGCTTTTGTTTTTTACAAAATTTTGCCAAATGTCCTCTTACTCCACAATTAAAACACTTTTTAATTGCGTATGCAGTAGGAGATTCAATATCTTCTTTTTGAGGTTGCTCCCTCCTTAACTCATCTCTTTCAAGTCTTCTTCTTGCCTCTTCAATCAATCTGCCAGTTATATCAGTTAAAGTTAAACTTTCCTTAGGCAAAATTTCAAGGGAAGTGACGTAGTCATCATAACTTTCGTTTAGTGATGATAGAATTATGTAGACTTGATGTAGGTCAGAGAAAATAAGCTCTTTCTCGTGCAGTTCTTGAAAAATGCTTTTCATAGTTTCCAAATGACTCAGCATATCACCATTCGTCTGGAGATGCGTCCTGAAAAGCTTCCATGTAAGATTTATGTGAGCACCAATGTTATCTCGGACATAAATCCTCTTCAGCTTCTGCCAACACCCAACAGCCATTTGCTCTCCATGGATATGAACAAGTTGCTGGTCAGTTAATGTTAGTCCTATTATGCAAATAGCTTGTTCATTCTTTTGTTTAAATTCTTCTATCTTTTGTCTATCTTCCTCAATCTCTGGATCCCATTCCTCTATGTTAGGTGGGTTTTCAATTATGTTCCACAGACCTTCTCTTCGTAGAAGTAGACTACATTTCATAGACCATGATACATAGTTTGTTCCATCCAACTTGGATATAAGGGACAAACTTTGTAGATTGACTTGTGCCATATTTTCTTTATATGGATATAAAACTATAATTAATAAAACACAGCTGTCTGTTTACTGTAACGTATAACAACACAAATTCTCACTTTTTACATAAATCTGTTTTATCCTAGTTAAACTGACTTTGCAGCCTCTGGGCCCATAACCAGTGTTAAGCCTGGGTTCCCCAACCAGGGTTAAGGAGACAAGCTAAACAGAATGTGCAGCGTTAGTCAGATAGGCACACAGATAAATGAGTGAGATAAGCTTGTATGTTTGTTAACATACAGTAAAAATAACAGATATGCTTGTGCTATCAAAAATATAGTTTATTCCATTTAGAGTTTATAGCATAGTCAAAATAACAGTCCATTAGTCATGTATCATTTAGTCAGTCCATTCAAGTATATTCAGTTAGCAAAGTCCATGTAGAATATCCAATGTCAGTTCACTTACAAATAAATCAATCCTTTATCTCTCTCCCGTTCCAGTAGGGAAATATGCAGTCTTCATCCAGTAATTAGGGATCATCAAGTCAGAGAGAGCAAGCTGACGTTCCTTGCTTCTTTTATGGTGCTTTTTACAACCACTCCCTTAATTACATTCCTATATTTAAAGTTGCAGACACTTTAACTTATAAACCATGATAACATATTTATTATTTTACCCTAAACCAGCTAGGGTAAACAATGTTATCCCTAACAGTAATAATCAAAATTATAAATGCTATTACATGAAAATATAGAGTACAGATAGCCTTTGCCTTATAACCATCCATGTTGTGACCATTAGAAGTTACAGTGACACTGAAAAAAGTGATTGGACCTTGCATTTACAATCAATTACAGCATCCCCATGGTCACATAATTAAAATTCAGGCACTTTGCAACCGTTATGTATTTACGATGGTTGCAGTTACCAGGATCAAGTAATTGTCATTTGTGACCTTTCTAGCTGGCTTCTGACAATCAAAGTCAATGGGAAATCAGATTAATTTAATAACATGATTAATGTAATTGCTGTGATTTACTTAATAAACATGGCAAAAAAGTCATGGTCACTTACAACTAACAACTACTTGCTTACCATTGGAACTCACTTAAAGCTACCTTACTAAGTAATGGAATTGTGACTGCAAATCAAGAATTAGCTAAGTCAGAAAGTCATTTACAGAAAGTCACATGCAAACCTCAATTTTAAACCACAGTTGGGAGCAGAATTTTTGTTGTAAGTTGTTACAGTAGTAATGAGACTGATGAGATGATTCTTATGATTGGCACAATATAGTAGAATGCAAGAGTAGCAGAGGTGGTATTCAGCAGGTTCTGACCAGTTCTGGAAAACCAGTAGCAGAAATTTTGAGTAGTTTGAAGAACCGACAAATACCACCTCTGACTGGCCCTGCTCTCATCTATTCTCTGCCTCCTGAGTCCCAGCTGATCGGCTGGGCTTTCTTTTTTTGCCCTGCACAGGAAAATGGAGCTGGAAAGCAGGTTAGTGGGGTGGGGAAGGAATGGGATTTTGCAGTAACGTTCCCCTGCCACACCCACCAAGCCACATCCACATAACAAGTAGTAAAAATTTTTGAATCCCACCACTGAAGAGTAGATTCAAGAGTAAGGGAGTGATTTCCCCCTTTATATAAGGGGGAAAATATTCTTGCAAAGGAATTCAGAGCATGAAAATCCTATTGAAATTATTTGGGTAAGAATATAAGGGCTGTTTTGGGAATATTTTCTATTATTTTGTAGACCTAGATTAGGCTGGAGATATAGGTGAGGTCTTTCTGCATCACTTCAAAGTGGCATGGATATTAATAAAAATAATCTTCAAGGGTAGATTTTGATCAAACAAATCTATAAACCCTAAAAGATTTCATATGGGTTTTTAATAAGTTTATAATCTTTATATGTGCATTAACTTGAAGAACTATAGTAACATTGTATGAGTTTTTTGTATATATGAATGATTTTCTTACTTCTATTTCCTTGATATTTACCTTCACCTTGCACCACCTATTGTTATATAAAAACTGCTACAGGTAGTCCTCTACTTACAACAGTTCATTTAGTGATACTTTGAAGTTACAATGGCACTGAAAAAAGTGACTTAGATTTTTTTTTCACACTTATTACTGTTGCATCATCCCCATGGTCAAGTAATTTACAATTGGATGCTTGACAACTGGTTCATATTTATGCCAGTTGCAGGATCCTGGGGTCATGTGACCATCTTTTGTGACATTCTGACAAGCAGAGTCAATGGGGAAGCCAGATTTATTTATAACTGGGTTACTATCATATCAACTGCAGTGATTCACTTAACGACTGAGGCAAGAAAGATTGTAAAATGGGGCAAAATTCACTTAAATGTTTCACTTAGCAGCATAAATTTTGGATTCAGTTGTGGTCGTAAGTTGAGGACCACTTGTATTTGATGAGGATTATAAAAAATGAACAAGATGTTATGGGGTCAATATTTTAAATTTAGCATTGGATTACAATAATTCTATTTTATGTAAAGCATGAAATCACCTTTGGGAAACTCTAAAGAAGAGATTAGGAATTGATGTTCACTGAGAAAATCTATTGATTTGGTTGCTAGAAGTTGAAAATGACATAATGGCATATAATTAATTCATAATATACATCAGTCTTTTTTTTCTTATTTTAGGCAAAACCCAGTTTTTTATCTAAAGATGTACTTTATTATTATTTATTATCTATATCTAAAGATTTTGAAATTGTCGCCTTCTGTTTGCATGATTTTTTCCTTGAAGGCCTACTGAACTTTTCAGGAGCTGCAGTGCCCAGTCAGATCAAGGAGCTATGAATGATATGAGACTTTGGGAAAAAGGAAGCATTAAGATGCCTTTTATAAATATACCTGTACTTGATATTAAGAAATGCCAACCAGAAATGTGGAAGGCAGTTGCTTGTTCACTGCAAATTAAACCGTGTCATAGTAAATCTAGAGGAAGTATTATTTGCAAGTAAGTAGATTTTTAGCATTTAATAGCTACTTTCAGGCATTTTTCTTAATGTTAAAACTAGGTAGCAAAAGAGGTTCCATGTACATCCATACCTTCAGCTGAAAAATGTAGAAGAAAATATGCTAATGTGTCATATCTCATAAAAGTCTATGTTCATCTTCAGGCTAATGTAAGGGCAGCTGTTATTCAGAATTTTCAGCTGATTATGTGAAGATTTTGAGAGAGTGTTGGGGAAAACCACTGTGTGGTTCTTCATTCTCTTTTTTTCTTTAAACATTCAGATGATTACATGGAGAGGGTTAACTTTAGTAGGTTTTCAGTTGGATATGCATGTAGAAAAAAGAAAATTAAATGACAGTAGTATTTTAAAAATTATATTTTCAGTAACAAAATGAAGAAAGCATAAAGCAAAACTGAAATTAGAACTAATTAACGCATTTCCAACAAACAAAGCTTTCACATTTTGTTCTAGAACTGATCCAAAATTATTCTTATTTAATAAAGTATGTTTTACCATCAGTTAAAAAACATATACCAAGGGAAGCAACTATGTGATATATTTGGAAATTTAAACAATTGATTTCAAACATTTGTGCAAGTCAAAGTTATTAAACCAAGTTCAGGTTTGATTTGATTTTCAGATAAGATGGCTAGAAAATTACATTTTTACAGATTATTATTTTTTTACTAAATTGTGTATACCTAATGTATTATGTAATTGAATAGGGTCTAGTCAGGTTTTGCTGCGCAAATCCAAACCCCATGAAATTGTGGAGAGGAATAAGCCTATAAATCATAATAATGTTCTATGCCACTGTTGGTGAACCTTTTCGGCACTGAGGGCCAAAATGAGAGTACACGCGCACACACTGGAAATCAGAAGAGCAGCTCTCTGGTGCGCATGCACAGGAGTGCCGGAAACCGGCGCACATGAAGTCCAGCTGACTGCCACCACATACATGCTGGGGAGCTGCTCTTGCAGTTTCTGGCGCTCCCATGCACACAAAGACCAGCTGGCTGTGCATGCCGGAATTCAGAAGAGCAACAGGCAACGGCTAGCGTGCCCGGAGAAATGGCTCTATGTGCCACTGGCATGCATGCCATAGGCATCATGGTTCTATGCAATGTACATAAAATACTTTGGCTGAGCTTCTAATCTGCTTAGTGGTGAATTCCTCTCAGCATAATTTGTGGACAAATTCAAGAACGGTAAAGGACCCATAATCTGAGAGTTCATCCAAGATATTTTTAATTGGAAAAATAGCAATACAAAAAGAACTGGCAGAATTTATACATATTTGTATTCAGAATGAAGTTATTGGATCCCTCTGCCTTTATAATTTTCACCATAAGGCAAGATGGCTGGTAAATACATCTAATAAGTAAAATAATTTTAATGAAGTTCCACATGTGATGTGATAATGCAAAGTTAACTGCTTATGTAAGAGTTCAAGAGCCATGCTATATCGTAATTTATTGTAGAATAAATAATTTAAGTTACTAAATGCATTAATAGTTTTTTAGGCAAACATAATTACACACCATATTATATAGGGCTGTGAAAATCTTCAGAAAGAGATGCTTTGGAATACATGGAAAGGCCTACAAATTTGTTTTCTAACATTTAATTAGTTGTGTCTTTTTTCAGACTTGTGTGGCTGCTATGGAAGGATTTTTAAAAATTGTGTGATTCCATACATTCCAAAATACTACTTTCACATGATTTAAGGAGATCTAATATTACACATTGGCATATGTTTGTAAAATTATATGTTATTTTTATAGGTGCACCTGTACTTTCTTTTTAGTTTCAAATACTGTACACATATATAATGTGCAAACATTTTGTTTTATTGAAGGTCAGATTGTGTAGAAATTCTCAAAAAATGTGGAGACTTAAGCAAATTTCCTGAGGGACATATGGCTGAAAGCATCTGTGAACTTTTATCTCCAGCAGATGATTTGGAGACTTGCATACCTTTAGATACCTACCTTCGTAAGTACTGAAGAATAGGCCCAGTGAAACAACTTTAGAATTTAAAGCAGTTTATTTCTAGGCTTGACCAAAAAATGATGTGGGCAAAAGCCTTGAGATAATTATAATTTATAATTATTTTATTGTCATTCAGTTTAATTGCCTTGTAATAATGCCATCTTTGTGATCACAAAATTGCTGGTCCTTCACAGTGGTCACACTTAGTTTTTTTAATTCCTGCAGACTTCTGATCCAAACATCTCAGAAGTGGTATTTTAATTGGCAGTCTTTCACCTTGTCTATATTGTACTTCCTTTTAAGTATAGTCATCATAATTTGTTCCTATTTTTTTGCAACAGTGATATTATGATTGGTTCTTTTTTCTGGAGCAATGCATTATTTTTAATGTTCCTTCTGTGTTTTGGTTTTCTAGACTATAGTATAATTTATTTATTTGGCAGACTCTTCCAAAATTTCTTCCCCAAATTTTGATTTCCCAAGCATTCAAGCACACTATTATTCCAACCTATTTTATCTTCTGTCTTTACATTTCATGGCATCCATTACCACAGTAACTTATTTCTTTTAAAAGGGATGTATTCAGACTTCACTCTTGCTGGGAATTTCTGACTCTTAGGAATATAACTAACATTATGATCCAAGATTTGGCTCAGAGTTCATCTATAATATTAAAATAAATGTCATCCTCCTTTTCTGTTATTCAAGTACACAGCAATAAGGTCAAATTCATAGTGGTCTTGGAAGTGGAAATTGTCACCTTCTAACAGGTGACAGATATACAACATAGTTGGAAGGGATCTTTTGGTCAAACCCCTGCTCAAGCAGGAGACCCTATACCGTGTACCAGAGGTGGGGAACAATGGTCCTTTTATGACTTGTGGGTTTCAATTCCCACAATTCCTGAGCCAATGCTGGTTCAGGAATTCTGGGAGTTGAGGTCGACAAGTCATAAAGGAGCGATTGTTCCCACCTCTGCCCTATACCATTCCAGACAATAGCTGTTCAATCTCTTCTTTAAAACCTCCAGTGATCAAGTAGAAGTGGTTCTTGACTTATAACAATTCATTTAGTAACCCTTTCAGACTTGTATGGCAGCTATGGGAGGATTTTTTAAAATGGTGTGGTTCCATACATTCCAAAACACCTCTTTCATGTGATTTGCAGAGACCTAATGTTACATATGTATTGATATTTGTTTGTAAAATTGTATGTTATTTTTATATGTGCACCTGTATGCTTTTCTTTTTAGTTTCAAATACTGTGCGCATACATAATGTGCAAACATTTTGTTTTCTTGAAGATCAGATTGGGCCATGATGTGTACTGTACTGTATCTCAATGCAGTTTTTTAAAGGCTGGGGCTTCAAACTCACAGTCATTGTTATCATCTTAATTTGACACTACTTCAGAGAGATGCCTTTGCATATGGGAGTATATATAGATAGTCATCTACTTATTATCATAATTGAGACCTGCATTTCTGTTGTAAAGTAGGGGTTATTAAGTGTGTCATGTCCAATTTTACACGCTTTTTGCTACAGTTGACAAATCATTGCAATAGTTGTGAATCATGTGGTCATTAAATAAATTTGGATTTCCCCATTGACTATACTTGCTAAAATCTGGCTGGAAAGGTTGCAAATGGGAATCACATGGTCCAGAGATGCAGCAACTGTTAAAAATACAGTAAAACAGCTTTTTTTAATCAGATGCCCCTCAACTGTTTTGGGAATAAAAGTTCAAGATTAGAGTTCATATTGATTAAAAAATGTAGGACCTGAAGACTTCTGTAGAAGGCACCAGGATGGTGAAGATTGATTTGAACAGTTACTAACTCATTCCTCCTTTTGTCTGGCAATTCTAACAATCTCTCATATATCTTTTTACTATTTTCAGTGAGCAGTTAAAACAGTGAGTAGTTTCCTTTATAAAGCAAGTTAATTATTTTTATAAAGGAAACCCTATTAACCTTAACTCTACTTCTAGTACTTCAGTGTTGTTTTGGTTTTTGTTGTATAAGTGATGGAGGTTTTTTTTTTTACAATATATCTATGTGGTTACTACCCATAAATGAAAATCAATTGTTGGATTTGCCTTCTTTAATTGTGACATCACCAAAACCTCATATAAACATTTAAATCTATAGTGATATAGGTTAAACTAAACCTATAGTGATAGCTTCATGCAGCTGTGATAGGACCAGAAGGCAAATTGAGAGAGTTGAGAAAAAATTTAGTGTCATCTTGTAGTTTTACTAGATAAATTTCAATGCAATACCCCAACAAGTTTTATCAAATGATTGCACATTCATTGGCAAATCAGAGATTCAAAGTAATTCTAATTGGGTCTGTATTATTGTATTGCATTGAGTAATCAGTATTGCTCATACATAAATAAGGGGCAAGGTCAGATGTGGGATTCAGTTTGGACTGGTTCAGATGAACCGATTGTTAAGATTTTGTGCAGTTCGCAGAACTGGTTAATTGCATCACTGGCCCTGCCCACAATGCCCCCCCCATCTTGCCTCACCCACCCTGGCTGGTGGCTAGAGACACGCCCACGCTGAACTACTCACTGGCTTCTTTGCTCGCTCACTTGCCCAGACCACGCAGCCCAGCTGATCTCTGTGCCTCACCTGCTTGCCTGCCTTTGCCATAGCCTACCACACTGGCCACACAGCCCAGTTGATCTCTGCACCTTATTCATTCTGCTCATTGCAGCTGCCCACAAAGATAAGGCGCTTCGCTGAAGGGTCACCTCGGGGTGGACACAGCAAGGCTTGGCCATCTTTTGGGCCTGGCTCTCGCCATCCTTCCACCCATATGCCGCCCACTCACCCTTCGCCTCTAGTTGGAGGACATGCCAATTCCTGCCTCTGGCCTTCCCTGGAGCCTCCCCCCTTCATTCCACCTGCTTGCCCTTCACCTTGGGTTGGGGAATGGACAGTTCCTGCCTTTCTAAAGGGACACCTCCCCATCACCACTCGCTTGCTCCTGCATGTTTCCACCACAGTGCCACCCTTTGCCGAATTGGCTTGCTTATCTCCACGGCATTTTCCCTTCTTCAGAGGATTTTTACTCACTCTCCCTGCTTTTTCCCTCACAACCACCTCTTTTTTCGTCTCACAACCTTACCTTCCTCCCATGGTTGATGGCAAAGGGGAAGGCGAACCAGGGCTAAGCTGTTGCTGCTCGGATCCCTGCCTGAATTCTCTACAGCTGCTGGGCTTTGCCTACCATGGGATGGTGAGTGACCAGGGAATAGTGACTACACAGCCCAAATTGCCCCTCTGCCAGCTGCCCCTGCCTTCGCCCACCTGCCGGCCTGTGTGCTTCAACTGAGCACAGGCTGCTGCTGTGAGAATGGTGTGAACTGCATTCACTGGAAGGTAAGGCTGACGGCGGCGAAGGAAGATCTGCTCCAGGCTTGATGCGTTCAGCTGAAGGGCTGCCTTGGTGAGGGGGAACACAGTGAGGCTCAGCTGCCTTTCAGGCCCAGCTTCAGCTTCCATGGGGTAGGAAACCTGAGAGAAAATTCCTCCTCCAACGGCCAACCACTCACTCGTCTGCTGGCCGGGCTGGCCTGGAAGTGGAATGTCCTCTTGTCGCAGGCTGGATGCAGGGCATGAGGTGGATGGGAGGGTGAGCAGGCAGAAGCCTAGAGCAGGGCCCAAAAGGAGGCCGAGACTCGACATGGCTTCCCCCTGAGGCAGTCTTTCAGCTGAGCACAGCAAGCCTGGAGCGAATCTTCCTTCCTCATCATCAGCCTTACCTTCCAGTCCATGGACTCGCATTGTTCTCATAGTGGTGGCCCATGCTCAGCCAAAGTGTGCGGGCCAGTGGGCAAGGGAAGGGCAGGGGCAGCTGACAGAGGGGCGATACAAGCGGCATAGCCTCATGCTCTCTGGTTGCCTCTCATCCCCCGCCCTCTGGCAGTTGAGGCCCAGCATTTGTGGAGAATCCAGGTGGGGAATGACATGGGGGGGAGCTGAGCGGCAATGGCTCAGCCCTGGCATGTGCTGAAACTGCAGCACATGTCTCATTTGAAATTCCCAGCCTTTTGTTTGAAAAATCTCCCAAATGAGGGGGGGGAGGAAGTCCCGCCCCTGGCCCTTTTGTTGGACCTGGAAGCTTTGCCTGATGGTCTTTCCAGGCAACATAGGGCTTGGTGTGATTGTCCCTTTGCACCCATTCCCTGGGAGACTGGCCAGGAGCACCTTGGGGGCTTGACCTAGACAGGCTTGCGAGGCGATGGTGGCTACCTGTGCTGGGATGAAGTCGGGGCTGCCCAGGCGGCTTTAAAATTAGATGCTTCCTTTTCTTGCAAGTACGTACAAACATCACTAAAAGGAGAAACAATGAATGAAGGAGACAGGAAGTTCTGTAACCAGAAAAACTGAGAATGAAAACAATGTATTCAAGTTAAATTAGAAGTGGTTCTTTGTAAAGGATCTGTGAACGTTTTGGAATATTGCAATAAGGCCCAAGGGAAAAAATATAGCGGAAAGATGTAATTAAAAGAGAAGAGAAAGAATGGTAAAACATCCACTAACTGGCTGCTTTGAAAATCCCTTTCAAATATGTTTTCATTTACAATGGATTGGAAATATTTGCTTGACTATATGCTTTAATATTCAAAAATAATCTATCAGTATAAGTAGAGCTGTATTCTTCAAACTTTAGTGAATTTTGCAAAAACCATTGTAGTAAACTGAATACCACTATAGAACATTTCTCACCAAAAATGCAATTTAATGGAGAGTAAAGTAACATTTTACACTTAGGCAACCAAAAAACCAAATGCACAGGTATAGAATAGGTGGATCAACTGGGAGTATCTGTGAGACAGATCTGTTAGATGGAAACTTATCAAACAGATCCAACCTAGAAATAAGAAGAAATTTCCTGACAGCGAGAACAATGAATCAGGAATGGGATGCCTTCAGAAGTTGTGGGTATATCATCACTGGAGGTTTTTAAGAAAAAATCTGTCCATAATAGTATAGATCTCATGCCTGAGCAGGGGGGATGGAATAGAAAACCTCCCAGCCCCTTCCAACTCTGTTATTCTTTATAAATATCTCCATTCAGTCTTACCAAGAGAATGGTGTTAAACAATACTTGGAAATATATATCAAGTCTTGTGATAGCAAAATCTCATCTTATTGGCTAGTATCAAGGGGAATCTGATTTTGAAAAAACTTTCTCTCTCACCATAACATGCCAAACAAGGTAAGAGTGTCTGGAAGAGACCAGGAAAGGGGCCCCTCGATGTGAGTGATATCAAGTTGGCCACACCTACCCAGTCACATGACCACCCAGCCATGCCTACCCAGCAGTCATTAGGGCAGAGAAATTGTTGTTAAATTATTTGAATGCCACCACTGGGCAAGACTTACAATTTAAAACATATTTAATAAGATAATACTTTGTAATAATAATAATAATAATAATAATAATAATAATAATAATAATAATAATAATAATAATAATAATAATAATAATAATAATAACAACAACAACAACAACAATAATAATAATAATAATAATAATAATAATAATAATAAAAAATATGACTTAACAATAGTTGAAAAGAAAAAGGGTTGGTTCATTGACATTGCAATACCTGGTGATGCACGAATTGAAGACACGCAGCAAGAAAAAATCACAAAATATTGGGACTTACAAATTGAAGTTGAGCAACTTTGGAAAAAGAAATTGTGTTATCCCAATTGTAATTGGAGCCCTTGGAGCAATATCTAAAGGGCTTCCTCACTATTTGGAAATTCTGAATTTATCAGACTTGAATACCCAGATTCTACAAAAAAACCACCCACCCTACTTGGAACAGCTTATATCCTCCAACACTACCTTAACAGCTCCTAGGTCCTTGATTAGGACTCGAGCTGTTGAGCTACCAATTAGCCCCAAAGGGTGTGAATCTCACTAAAGATTAAACAACAACAATAATAATATTTCATATAAATATTATTGTTATGCATAATAATTTTGTTACAGTGCAAAAATAAAAACAGCCAAAATCAGGTTTAACATTTGCAATATATTTCCTGTAAACATCAAAATAAGATTAATCTTTTTCTGTGGATTACTTTATTAATAATGGATATCTGGCATAACTAGTTAGTGGCTAAGAATTATCTTGGTGTTCTACATCTGTGGATTGGGAAGGTGATGGGAATGGAAGGAGAGTCGAGTGAGGAGTTAATAGCTTAAATGTGCTTTCCTTCTTTTTCTTCATGTGTTTCATAACACTTCCAAGATTTCATGTATTTTCCAGTGTAACTTTCTGCATTTGGATTTCTAATTTTGACAAATGTTTATTAATCTTCAGGAAACATCAAACTGTCAGCCAAGTTTTCACACTGAACTTTTTGGACTGAGAAACTCCTTCTCCTTCTTACAATCCCTTCCATTTCTTATTTCAGTTCAATTAAATCTTCATTTGAAACTCTCACTCAGTTATGATATTTCTTTTTTTTCACATCTTCATCTTCAAATGTAAATCAAGGAATTTGTGAATGTCAAAAACTTCAGTATGGATGAACCAAAAGTATTGACAAAAATAGGTCAACATGGGGAAAATTAGATCAGAAAATAAAGGATTTGAGACTTTGGTAATTGGAACTGAAATTGGAAGTTATGAAAGTAAATATTAAAAAACTAAATAGGAAGGATAGGAAGTTTTGAGAATTGTATTTCAGATTGTTTGTGTCTTTGATATATATAGTTATGTTTGGTTATAATGGCTTATGTTGTATAATTTTACTGTTAATTTCAAAGACAAAAATATTGGTTTGAAGAATAGAGGATATAGAAACAGTCTCTGAAGAAATGAAGAGGTGCTGACTGGGGTATGAGTCAGTGGTGGGATTCAAAAAATTTTACGACCGGTTCTGTGGCGTGACTTGGTGGGCATGGCAGGGAAAGGATACTGTAAAATCTCCAGTCAGAGGTGGTATTTGCCGGTTTTCCGAACTATTCAAAATTTCCACTACCGGTTCTCCAGAACTGGTCAGAATCTGCTGAATACTACCTCTAGTGGAGTCATCCCTGAGAATTTTCCTCACTCTTCTGAGGCAGCTTGCCCTAGCGATGATGGATAGAAAGGAATTATTATATATATATTTCTTTTTTTCTAATATGATAATGGCCTGTTTAGAAATTTAGAAATTTAGAGGTAGAAATAAGAATACACACCTTTATATGAATCAGTAGTTAGATGGAAAGACTGGAGGTTGAAAGATTGTATTATTATGTATGCTTAAATAATAGAAAGACTACTTGAATCGCGTATTGTATTGTGACTTTGAACAACCAAATAATGAAGGACTATGTCTTAATATAAACATGTGTTTATATTAATACTAATATTATACTAGGATTAGTAATGGTGACCTGATTAGAAACTAGAATAGAGGTAGAAATAAGAAATAGGGGAAATATTAACAGATATAAAAATAATAGAATATAAGTAATAATTTATGGAAAAGATCAGAGGTTGAAAGATGGTATTACTATGTATGCTTATAATATCATTGGCATTAAAATGGAATATTGAATAACTACACTAAAGAAAACCATGTATATTACTACTAGGATTATATAAATTGGATTAATATAAAAAGTATTATGGTTATCATTAATGCTGTTTGTATCAAAATGAATTACTCCCAGAGGCTACGCTGTTCATGTATTGATATTGAAGTATACTTAAAAATAAAAAACCAATAAAACTTGGGGGGGGGGGAAACCTAAGAGTTTAGGAAGAGTCTATGGATGGAAATCCTAAAGGGGAAAATAACTAAAGATACTTGGGAAAATTTGAAAAATGAAATTATAAAAGTTCAATCTAGCATAGTACCACAGATAAAGAAAACAGGAGATGTCAAACAAAACCAGCAAGATAGCATAAAGAATCTCTGACAAACTGAGAAAAAGGGGACAAGTATTAAAAAGTGGAAAGAGGGGCAATAAAACAACGCCAGCAAAATGTCTAAATCAGCAATGACAAAGGCAGGAATGCTAAGGCTGTGAACTAAGACTTGTAACAAATGCTAAAAGTATTTTTTACAAGTTTAAATATGTAAGAAACAAGAAAAAATTCAAGAAAACAATTGATCTAATGGGAGAATATGGCTAGGAGATAGCAGAATTATATATATATATAAGTGCATTATAGTTCTGCTTTTAATAGAGACCAGAATATCATTTTCCTGATGATATTTCTCTTCCTGATTACATTTGCCCATCCCATCAACTCTGTCAGAAAAGATATGCTGCAGGTCCTGTCATTAAGGAGTTGCATCAGGCAGGACCTTTGGACACAGATCTTTTCTGCTTTGTGAAACATCATTCCCCTTGAGATGAGGCTATCCGCATCCTTAGTAATCTTCGGAATATTGCTCAAAACATGACTGTATCAACAGGCTTGAGGATCTCAGGGAAATGATGAATCAATGCGATGGCTATATTGTCTGTTATACCTGAAGATGTTATTTTATTGTCTTTTAATAATACTGCTTTTTAAAAAAAATATGGAATTTTTAAATGTTTCTTTTTCCTGGTTTCTTTTTAATATATGCTGCCCAGAATGGGATGGACAGCCACAAAAATATGATTGATTGATTGATTAATTAATTAATGATAAATATAACACCATTTGATAAGCACTTCAGAACATAACCTGGTTTAGATTGAAAAGTTGTTTCTTTAAAAAAAATTGCTGAATTATTTTTTCTTTTAATAACATTTTTACATACTGAATAAAAATTATATATTAGCCTAAAAAATTAATATGAAGACAGTATTGATGTTCCCTACTTTTTGTTTGTTTTTTTCAGGTCCAAGTACATTGGATAATATTGTAGAAGATGTTACACATCCCTGTAACCCAAATCCCTGTGCTGCAAATCAGTTGTGTGAAGTAAACAGAAAGGGATGTCAGCCTCTTGAACCTTGTCTTCCCTATTTTTGTATTGAGGGTAAGCCTTTTTAAAGGCTAAATAAATGCCATAGGATTCCTAATAACTTAACACTTGCCTTTCTTTGAAAATATTCTTTCTTCAAGGACACTGTAATTACAAAATATAATTTCACTTTACACTAAAACTGGAAGGGGAGGGTGATGAATCGGTAGAAACTTTAGAATCTAATCCCAAGCAGAAACCCCAAGATAACCAATCAAACAAGGAGATAGGGAGTGCTGAGAAGTAAGAAGAACTCAAATATAAAATAGGAGCTGAAGTAAATGCATCTTCAGCATAAACAACTTGGATCAGGGCTATCTTAACATAGGCCTGACGGGCACTTGACCTTGGGCCCCACAAGCATAGGGACCCCATACTTATCTATGTATGTTAACCCTTCAATGCACCTTGTATCATATAAATACAGCAACATATTTATTACAATTTACTGCATTTTAAAATTAATACTCATGCAAATATGTGTTTAATTTTATCAACCATTTACATTTTTATTCCTGTGAGTAGTTGTCATATGGGCACCAGTACACTGCCTGGGGCTCATAATAGCAATAGCACTTAGACTTATATGCCACTTTATAGTGCTTTACTGCCCTCTATGCGGTTTACAGAGTCAGCATATTTCCCCCAACAAAATAATAATAATAACAACAACAACAATAATAATAGCTGATCAAAAGCTTACTTGGAATTGGCTAAAATCAGGAATACTGAAAAAAGAAACTGAAGGTTTTATTTTTGCTGCTCAAGAACAAGCCTTAGCCACAAATTGCATGAAGGCAAAGATTCAGCATGTCACCACCAACAGCAAATGCTGCTTCTATAATGAGAAAGATGAAACAGTTGACCATATAATCAGTGGGTGCAGCAAAATTTTACAAACTGACTACTTGGAACACCATAACCTAGTTGCTAAAATCATTCACTGGAAACTATGCCAAAAGTTTGGATTTGAGTATAGTAACAACTGCTGGGAACATCAGGTTGAGAAGGTTCCGGTAAATGAAAAAGTCAAGATCTTGTGGGACTTCACAATTCAGACAGACAGGCATTTGGCCCACAACACGCCTGACGTAACAATAGTTGAGAAGAAAAGGGTTTGGTTCATTGACATTGCAATACCTGGTGATGCACTAATTGTAGACATGCAACAAGGAAAAAAATCACAAAGTATCGTGACTTACAAATTGAAGTTGAGCAACTTTGGAAAAAGAAATCGTATGTTATCCCAATTGTAATTGGAGCCCTTGGAGCAATACCTAAAGGGCTGCCTCACTATTTGGAAATCCTGAATTTATCAGACCTGAATGTCCTGATTGTCCTGATTCTACAAAAAACCACCTTACTTGGAACAGTTTATATCCTCCGACGCTACCTAAACAGTTCTTAGGTCCTTGGGCAGGACCTGAGCTGTTGAGCTACCGACCAGCCCCAAAGGGTATGAATCTCACCAAAGATTAACCAATAAAAACAACAACAACAACAACAATAATAATAATGTAATAATAATAACAATGCTGTTAGGAGGTCCCTGTTATATAGGAAATATCAGAATGAGATACAGAATTACTGAAATTTCCACACTGGAATAATGGGTTGAAAAAAAGTCAGAATTCATAAAAATGGAAAATAGATCAGAGAAAAAACAACAAAAACTTTTCTCAGACTGGAAATTTTTATGGCCTTTTTGCTGAAAGAAAAAAAAATTGAAATGATTTATAGATCTGAAGATGATCTTGCTATGAATATGTCTCTTATTTAAGTGTAATGTTCCATGTGCCTGAGTAAACTATAATCAATGAAAGTATAAACTGTTTCTTAAATTTTAAGAGGTTACAATATAATTTTGTAATGTATTTATTCCTCCTAGAATTCATAGCTCACTAACATTTCTCTTTTCTGCATATTAACATAGGCTGCAAATTGGGTGAAGCCTCTGATTTTATTGTCCGTCAAGGTACACTCATCCAAGTACCATCTTCTGTTGGAGATGTTGGTTGCTATAAAATCTGCACATGTGGCCAGAATGGTTTGTTAGAAAACTGTATGGAAATGCATTGTATTGATCTCCAAAAGTCATGCATTGTTGGAGGGCAAAGAAAAAGTAAGCACTTATACATGGGGTTGTTTTTATATCAAGGTTTAAAAATTTTGCAGATTACAAAACTAATTCTAATTGAAACAATGATCTCCTGTCTATTTTTCACAAATTTTCTACGTAAACAAATATTTGTTGTATGTATCATTCAGTTTTGCTGACATTATTTTCTACCAATTTGTTTATTTTTTGCAGAATTCTATAATATAGCTAGTCCTCAACTTACAGCAGTTCTTTTAGAGATCATTTAAAGTAACAACGGCACTGAAAAAAGTGACTTGTGATCACTTTTCCCACTAATTACTGTTCCACTATCCCCATAGTCACTTAATTTACAATCGGATGCTTGACAACTGGTTCATATTTATGCCAGTTACATTGTCCCAGAGTCATGTGACCATCTTTTGTGACTTAAGCAAAGTCATTGGGGAAGCCAAACTTAACAACTGTGTTATTAATTTAACAACTGCAGTCATTCACTTAACAAATGTGGGAAGAAAAATGTTAAAATGGGACAAAACTCACTTAACAAATTTCTCACTTAGGCAACATAGATTCTGGGCTCAATTGTGGTCATGACTTATGAACAAGATCTGTACACAAGATAGTGTCTTCCAGGACTCATTGTTTGAGTCTTGTCTCTACCCCTCAATGTGATTGTGGAGCTCCTTGACAAAATATCCATCACATTGTGTCCGAATGTGCATCAAGAGCTTATGTCTGATTTTTTTCAACATAGACTACCCTGTCCTTGAATGACTGGGTGAACTGTAACATTTGAACCAGTATAAGTCCATGTATTTGACATACATTAAATAAATAAATAAGTCAGTGACTGCCTGTATTTACATAGTATGTAAATAATGTGCAGACTTATTTCATTTAAGCAAATGGAAGGTGTTAAAGTTAATCTAAATTGCAGTAAAATAAATCTTAGCAAATAAAGCATATTAAAAATTTCAATCAAAATGATAATCAGTTAAATCTAGATAACGCATGAGATTTTTTTAAAAAAATTTAGCTGCTAATCTGGAAACCCAATTATAATTCCATCCTAAATCATTTAAGCACTTTGGATTAGGCTGGTCACACCCTGTTGGTATGGTAGAATTACTGTGAAAAAAATGAGAAAATGCTATCTACACAACTGTGAACTCCTAGAGAAAACATAGGATATACATTGAATAATTTTTTTGGCTGCAAGGGCAGTATTTCATACCAATGTTGCATATATTTAAGTAGTTACATTTTAAATCCAGTATATAGTAATATATTTCTTTCATTTTAAGGCCATGGAACATCTTTTAATATAGACTGCAATGTCTGTTCATGTTTTTCTGGGAATTTGATATGCTCCACTCGTCAGTGTCTCAATGAATTAAGTTCAGATGATGAACGTCACCTATTTACAGGTAGTGTTTTTAAATTTTAAGAAATGTTTAAACTTATCAAAAGCATTGTAATGCTGAACTTTGGTTTTCTGTGATTATACCTTGCCTAGATATTTCATGTGACAACTCTATAGTCTGTTTGCCTTTCGATTTATTTAGATTGCTGATACTGAAGCAAATGGTTTGGGTTATATTACAGATTGAATACAACATAAGAGTTAATTGAAATTCAAAACACACAATTCAAGGTGGGGGGGAGGGAGAATGTATGAACGTTAGGAAACTGTTATGTATTTTTAAAAATTGGTTTAAAAAGATTTATACCACTTGATATTATTATATTTTCTCAAAAGAAAGACAATGCTGTATTTAAAATGGAAAGATTGGGCAGAAAAGCAGTTGTTTATACAAATAAAACTTTTGTACACAGTCCATCTTCCTCATATTTAAAAAGTAGTGTTTCCACTGAAGTCAGTATTATAGATTTTTTCTCCATTACTAAATATAACATGTCCACATATGTTTGTTTACATTTGTATATTTATACATGCTGGCCACGGCTTCACTTCAAAAAAAAGAGAAGAATGAAAATTAATATTACTTAAATTAAAATTCATTTCTTACTAAATACACATGGTGTAAATTAAATGATCCTCACTTACAGTTGTAGATCAAAATAATTCTCTTTCCTCACAAACTATTGTTTTGCATTCTCACACATATAATCACACAGAAAAATAATTGTTTTTGCCTGCAACAAAAGTGGGCAAGTATAAATCTTTCTGTCCTTACTCTGTGGCAGGTTTCCTTGAGGTCAGTATGCACAGGTTGATTTTGTTTCAGGGATGGATCTATTTAATTTATATACCTTCCATAAATAATGATAGACTTAAAACCTTGAGAAATTGACTTGTTTTTTTTCCTCCTGTTAGCAAAAATGGAATGATTCAGGGCAGACTTTTGTGCTAGGCTACAAATATAAGAATTTTTTTCTTTCTTACTCTGTAGCAGGTTTAATAGAATCTAGTAGCTGTTGTTTCCAGATATGTATGATTGGTTTCTAGACTTCATCAATTGAGTATTTTCATTTTCAGAGTCCTCAATACATAGATAAAGGAATCTTCCATTGTAGCTCTATCCTCTCTTTATATGAAAGATAAGTAGAAGCAGGGCTAATACACACATCCTATCCTACTTGAAACTTTCTGTTTCAGCCAAGTACTTTCATTATTTGCACACAGTCCTTTATATTCATACAGTAGTCCTCGACTTACAACAGGCTGTTTAGTGACCATTTGATGTTATAAAAGTTACTTGAGATTTGGTTTCAAAGTAATGGTGGCTGCAGCACCTCTGCAACCTTTCACTTTTATGACCAGTGCTGCCACTTACCTGTCGCATCCTACTGGGTCCCTGCAACCTGTACCACCCAGTGCAGATCAAGTGGCTCTAATGGACGCAAATCTTACAAGCCTCCAGCTTCTTTCCCACCCAGCAAGCAAGAGGATATCAGGGTATATGAAGTTTCTAAACTCGAACAGGGAAGGGGAGATCAGAGTAAATGGAATTTATAAATTCTGGCAAGGATGGAGAGATCAGGACAAATCAGGACAAAGTTTGTACTCCTCCAGTAAACAAGAAGGGAACCCACCCACAGACTTCCAGGCCTTAAGCCTGCTCCAGGAAATCCCCATCTTACCTTTCTGTTTTTGCAGCTTCTGAGAAAGGCACCTGACCCAATACAGAATCAGTTTCTTACAGACTCATGTCAAACTCCTGCTATTTAGCAATAGTTCTATTCTCGTGATACTATAGAAGGTTTTTTTTAAAAGAGGTGCCATAAACTGCAAAAACAAATGGAGCCTTCTTAAAAAATGGAGCATCTTAGAGATTGCTTTGCCTAATGAATGTCATGCATGTGACTATAATGGACAGGCTCCATTACAATTGTATTGTGAGGACTACCTGTATATTCATTCAACAGTGTCTACCTCTGTTATCATATTTTATCTAGTGTAAGATAATCCTTCCCTTAGATAATTATTTAAAGGACAAATACCTCATCCTCCTTCAGAGAAAAATAATAAATGAATTTCTATAGCTGATGTAGATATAGTCAACATCCTAACCAAGGTTTAACTTTTTCAGGTTTGCCATGTAACTGCGCTGATCAGTTTGTCCCAGTATGTGGGCAGAATGGACGTACTTATCCAAGTGCATGTATAGCACGTTGTGTTGGGCTACATGATAATCAGTTTGAATTTGGGTCCTGCATTTCTAAGGATCCTTGCAACTCTAATCCCTGCCCCAAAAATCAGAGGTAAACATTTAAGAAAATCTATGGAAATTATTTTGCTAGACCAGTTAACTTTTATGAAAAATAAATTTTATCTTAATTCTGGTTTATTGTTAACAGAAACACATGAATTGTAGTAGTTTATATAATAGATATCAGTGTTATATAAATTATTACAAATATTTTATATCATTAATGTGTATTATTAAAACTTGAACTTTGAAAGAAAGATGCCATGAAAATTTGATATTTAAATCCATGCTTTAATTAAAATGAAAAAAACTTTTAAAAGTTCTTAAACATAGCATATGCTTTGCTTTCATGAGTTTAAAGACTTGGAAATCAGGATTAAAAAGCCATTTCTTATAGAATGAATCTCTGGTCAAAGATCCCATTGTCTTCTTTAGTTTGACATTGTAGATAGCTTTTCTGTAGAAACTTTATTAAAAAAGAATCAATTTAAGTCATAATCTATTCCAACTCTTCCAGTATCTAATCACTATACCAATTGGATGAAAGATATTATTATATAAGATAGTAGTACTATCTACTATCTAGATAGTACCCTAATGTCAAATTCAACAACTGAACTTCCAACAACCCTGTCCTGACAACCTGAGAATCACTTTATGTTCTGGTTTAGGTTTCCCAATCAATTACATTAGAAACTCCAGATAAAATTAGGAAGCAATCAAGAGTAGAATATTTTATCCCTCAGCAAAGTGTTGAGAGGCTAGGGAAGAGGAAAAGTAGGGCTGTCAAACTCCCATAAATGTACTCGATAATCCTATTTGTTCCTTTGCAACTCCCCATATTTATTTACAGACATATAAATTTTTGTGATCCACAGTATGAAATGGAAAAATAAACAAACCTTCTCATTAATTTATGGGTTATAAGAGCCAGTTTGGTCTAGTGATTAAAACATGGGCTTGAAACTGAGAGACCATGAGTTCTAATCCTGACTTAGCCGTGAAAGCCAGCTGGGTCTTTTTGGGCCAGTCACTGTCTCTCAGCTCAGCCCACCTCACAGGGCTAAATCTTACTTTCCCCCTTCCCGATGGTGAGCCACAGAACTGTTTCCCTACTTTTGTATTCCTCTGATGCAGCAATCATATCCTTATCACAAGGAGGCCTGACAGTTTTCATATTCTGACCTATAACAACAGAAAGAAAATCTTGTAAAATTAATGGCTTTGGTGTTGATCAAGTTATAATTAAAATACTTACTGTCTCTTTTCAAACTTCAGATATGTTTCAGCAGCTTCATAAGAATATGGTTCACCATTGAGTGCCTGGCTTGAAACTTACCTGTTCTTCTCTGAATAGGCCTTTGGTTTCAATTTATTCAGAAAATGTTGGATGTAGGTGTTTTGCATGCAATTTGCTTCTCACCATCAAAAGGCTGATTGGTCTCTAGTCAGCTGGATCCCTTATAAATAGGGATTATAATCATCAATCACCCATCTTTAGGGTTATGTCCTATTAAATCAATATTTGTGAAATGCAAGGTAAGAAAATCTGCTTACTTTGTGCAATTCTGTTTGAGTGATTCAGAGAAAATGCAACCCCTACTACTTTAAGGGATTCAGTCAGCTTAGCAGCTTTAGAGAGAAAGACTGGTGGCCAAACTTGTAGTGTAGTAAACTTTAAGGGTTAGTCATATTTGCTTGATTAGTCTCTAGGTAAATACCTCTGAAGTGTTTCTCCCATATTTGTATAGGGACTTAGTAGGATTTCTACAAGATTTTCCAAGACCCCTGTCTATAAGTTGCCAAAGAGAACTTTGTGCCTTAACTGAAATATGTAAGCATTGATAGCAGTCTCTGATGGCTTTATTTTATGTTATTATTTTCTTTTCTTTTTAAGGGGACCTTATATTATTGTTTAAGATTGCTTAAAAATTGAGACTATTTTAGTCTGTATAATTTGTAAACTTTCCTAAAATCTCTGTTAAATTGTTTTTGCATTTCCAGTCAAACTTTAATTGGTATTTGTTGGCATTATTCAGTACAAATGTCAGTACAACTTACCTTTGAACTGATTTATGGAGTAATTGAAAATTACTAGTGAGCTCTTCATACAATACCATGTAATGGGCCTCCATTCATGCTTTTCTAAAATGGGCGTGGGATTAAAGCCATTCAGCTACCATATCCATGTATTTTTATTCCATCTGACTTTGATGGTAGCATTTGTATTCTCCAAGGTTAGAGGAAACCTTCCCTCTGTTTTCTAGTCTCACAGTTAAGTCTAGTTTTAGTACTATAGGATGTTTAAGTGGTCATCCACTAGGAGTCCAAGTTCCCGTTCACAGTTACTGTTTTTGAGCCAGGTTTCACCTAATTTCTAGTTATAGCTTTGGTTTTTCCTGTCTAGGTATAATCCTTTCTTTTCTCCACATAAAATGTCATTGTTCAAGTCTGTCAAGATCTTTTTGGATCCTGAGCTTGTCTTCTGGGATGTTGGCTATTTCTGCCAGCATAGTGTTCCTCTTGTATTCCATCATTTAAGTTATTTAAAAAAGATATTGAAGAGTACTGGGCTTAAGATGGAATTTTGTGGTACCCCACTGCTTACTTCCCTCCATGTAGAACTATTCATTGAGTAGTTTGTCAGCCAGTTACAAATCCATCTGGTGGTGATGCTGCCTATCTCACATTTTTCTAGCTTACCAAAAAGTACATTGTGGTCTACTTTGTCAAATGCCTTGCTGAAATCTAAATATACTATGTCCACAGCATTTCGCTAGTCTACTAATTTAGTCACTTTGTCAAAGAATGAATTAAGATTGGTTTGGCATGATTTGTTTTTAACAAACCTGTACTGGCTTCTAGTTATAGGTTTATTTATTTATAGGTGTTCACAGATCTGTTTTTTGATTATCTTTTCCAGTATATCCCCAGGTATTGATGTTGGGCTGATTGGTCTGTAATTTCCTGTGTCTTTCCCCCACACTTTTTTTTGAAGATGAGAACTACATCACTCCCCCCCGCACACCTATCTTCTGGTAGTTCCCCAGTGCTCCAAGATTTTTGAAATATATGGTACAATGTTTCTGAGATAACATCTGCTAGCTCCTTCATAACTTCAGGGTTGTAATTCAGTCCTTGGTGATTTATATTCATCAAGATCAGACAGATGTTTTCTTACCATTTTGTCTTCTGCTTATTTTAATTTCTATTTTGAGTTTGTCTTTTACAGTTACGTTTTTGGTAGGTTGGGCTATACAGGTAGTCCTTAACTTACAACAGTTCATTTATTGGCTGTTTGAAGTTATAATGGCACTGAAAAAAGTGACTTATAACTATTTTTCACACTTAGGACTATTGCAGCCAGTGGTAGGATTCAAATTTTTTTACTACCAGTTTTGTGGGCATGGCTTGGTGGGCGTGGCAGGGAAAGAATACTGTAAAATCTCCAGTCAGAGATGATATTTGCCGGTTCTCTGAACTACTCAAAATATCTACTACTGGTTCTCCAGAATGGTCAGAATCTGCTGAATACTACCTTTGATTGCAGCATCCCAGTGGTCACATAATTTATATTCAGATGCTTGACAATTGACTCATATTTATTATGGTTGACTTCTGGCAAGTCATGATTCTTAGTTATGGCTTTTTGCAATAATTGAAACTTTGATTTCATTTCTGTCTGGAAGGTGTTCAGTTGTTCATGCTGCATCTTGCTATTTATTGAGCATTGATTCACTGGACTTGCTGCTGCTGATGATCCATTTTTTACTCCCTATTTTACTTAAATTTGTATGGCTTGTCATTTTGATTATTTTAAATAAGAAAATATTTTAAGTAGTATAAATGTTTAACAGAAACAATCAATCAACAATATACTTTCACTCTAAGAGTTTTTTTCCAGCCAGTAGATGTCGGTGTTGCTCTATTTCTCTCCTATTCATCTCCTTTAACTTAGCTTAACTTAAGCAAAAAATTTTTCTTTTTGGGCTTCCAGGGTCCAAATTTTGCATTCCAAAAAAAGTTTTTAGTTCAATAAAACCCAATTAAATTGTCATTAAGATAACCAGTCCAATTTTCCTCTTTTAAAACTTATTTCTTTCAAATAGTTCACTTTTCTTATCCAGATCTATTTTCAGCTACTGTGGTTATTTACTGCTACCGTGTTTCTCCAACAATACAGCCTCCCCTAATAGGAAGTCCCAGCATGTTTTATAGGCATAAAATCAAATTAACTTCCTCCCCCCAAATTAAGGCCTATATTAAACATGCGAAATGGGGGTAATAGGGCTTGCTGTTAGGAAGTACTTTTGTTGCATACCCGGATATGGTGCTGCCTGCATTGACTTTGGCGTTGGTGGGGCACTTTGTATTAGGAGACCTTCCATCACCATTGCTTTCCCTTCTCCTTGTGCTGCTGCAGCGTTTAGAGCAATGCTGCAGTGTTTGGCGCAGCCACGCGTGGCCAGCCAGGGCTCCTCCTTGCAACTGGAGCCAGCGGAGACACTTGGCTTCAGGTGCTCCTGTCACCGCCTTCCCTTCGCTTTCAAAGGCAAAGCCAATTCTTTTAAAAATAACGCCCTACTACTGGTACAACAAAGGCTCCCTTACCCAAGAGGGCAGCCTGTTAGGAATAACAAGATTACCTAACGTAGTTTGGGTAAAATAATATATATAAACTATGATAGTAAGTTTAAGTGTGTGTCACTTTAAACTGCAAAGCATGTAATTTTGGGTGTGGTTGTGAAACCGCCATAAGAGGGAGCAAGAGAACCTGCTGGATAACTGATTATGCTGGATTGATGGTTTGCTAACTGCGTGTTCCCTGCTGCTGATTTTTTGAACATCGAAGGAAGAAAGGAGGTTTGACTTCTTTATATCTCTACTGCGAGGAGATATATTACTAGACTGATATTTGTAAGTTTACTAACCTCTTTTTCAACACTGGACTTTGCAACTGAATAATCCCTGGATGGACTGAACTAGTGAATGATATATGGACTGTTTTGACCATGCTAAAGCTCTTACTGGAATAAACTATTTAACTAGCACAGTGTATCTGTTTTACTGAGCGCAAGCTACAAAAACGTTTATCTCACATATTTGCCTGCCTGCCTGACTGCCGTGCAGATTCTGCTAGGGTGTATCCCTAACACAGCCCAACCTCCGCAGACAGGGAGGTGAGGTGACAGCAGCGTTGCTTCCCTGGCCGGCGGGTCCAGCGGAGAGAGCCCAAAGCCTCCCGTCCTTTCCACCCCTCGCCCAGCCCGTCCCCACGCATCTCCAAATGCGCTGGCAGCTCCAAATGTTGCAGCAGGACGGGCATCGGGCAGAGGTGCTCACTCGGCAGGGTTCAGCTCAGAGGAGGACGCGGTGCAGGCCATTGCCTTGCCTTCCTGTCCACAGATGGGTGGGTGCTATCACTGCCTCGGGCAGCCTCTCCAGGTAGCCCTTTCAGGTTCGGGCTGGAGGGACTTGGAAAGGAAGCCAAGCTCAGGTCGGCCTGGCTCTTTTGCTTGGCAGGCGGGCACGCACTCGTGGCTCACTTTCCCAGCTCTGCCCAGCCCGCCCGGCTCTGGCGCAGCCCTGGCAGGATGAGCAGAAGGCCCAGCGGGGAGGCACTCGCTGCCTTGTTAAGAGCTCCTCCACCAAGCAGGAGGGCCTGCCTGTCAGCTGTGCTGGGTGCCCCAGGTTAAGCTCTTCACGCTCTGCCCGGTGCCAGGCAGGGATGGCAGCTAGGCACTTCTCCCGGGGTGGGCCAATCCTGCACTGTAGCCCCGGGAGATTCGCCTCCCCACATGGGGTTGGGCTGCCCTCTTGGCAGGGGAGGCTTTGTTGTACTGGTAGTAGGGCATCATTTTTAAAAGAATTGGCTTTGCTTTTGAAGGCGACGACAGGAGCGCCTGAAGCAGAGTATCTTCGCCAGGCTCCGGTTGCAGGCGGAGCCCTGGCTGGTCGCACATGGCTGTGCCAAATGTTGCAGCATTGCTCTAAATGCCACGGCAGCACAGGGAGAAGGGAAAGCAACAGTGGCGGAAGGTCTCCCAATATGAAATGCCCCACCAACGCCGAGGTCAACATCCAAGCTGTCGCCACCCACCCGCCTGAGGATGCAAGGGGGGGAATTAAGTCACTCCCGAAAAGACAGCCCAGCCATTTTTTTCAGGGTCAAAAAAAAATAAGGCCCGGCCTTATTTTGTGAGAAATGCGGTATTCTCGGGGGGAGGGGTAAAAGATAAACAAATCCACCCCCATCTTTTGTAGTCCCACTGTCACCCAGACCAATTATTCAGGGGGCAAATTCCTCAAGAGAAGTTGGAAAATTCTCACTCAACAATTTAGCCAAACTATTCCTCAATCTTCAGTCATTCTTCAGTCAGGCTGTCACAGCCTCGGTCAGGCACACAATGGCCATCCTTTTCTTCCTGCTGGATTGAGAACTTCCTCTGGATCAAACAAGGAGTCTGCGGTCTCCTTGTGATCTATGGAGTGTCCTCTCTATCTTTACCACCCCTCAGGGTGGCTTAGGTCCCAGAAGACCCTCTAGTAGATAGAATTCAGCAAACTTCCATGGAGCTCTATGGAAGTGCACTATGTCGCCACGACATCAGCTCCACCTTGGCTTTTAGTTTTTGCTGATGTTAACCTTCATATGTATGAGTTCTTCCAAAAAAAAAAAAAAGATGTTGTACTGTATCAAGGTGATATAAATGTGGATCCAAGGCAGCGTGGCCTTTTATAATTGACATATGGAACTGTGATCAATGTGAAGAATTTCTAAGTGCCATCCATAATTTTTGGCACTTGGTGTATTGATAACCATTATGACCATCACAATGGATTTATAGTATAATCTTTAAACTTCAATTTTCAGATCTTGATACTTTCTGATGTTCTCTATTCTACTATATCCTGATATTACTAAATCAGTTATCCGCACTTTCTTCTTTTAAAGAAGTTAAACAGTTAAATCTGGTGTGTTTTGGGCTCAGACCGTATCAGTTTGTATTTAGAAATCCCACAATATTTTAATGTGCTCATTTTTTTACTACTATCTCAATTCTATGGTCCAACCAATTTTTCATTATTGGCACATGATAATTTTTATGGATGTTCCAGTGATCCTTTTGGAAATTATGTTACATTATGATTTATAATCAGTTTCTGTCACCTTGCATGAGCTCAATATATGATTTACTGTTTCTTGTCTCTGCATAATCTGCACTTTTTCAACTCTATCCTTGATTGCATTAGTTCAAATTATATTGGACCTTGAAGATATGTTTTTTCCTGTGGAATAAAATACAGAGCTGCCTTCAGGAATAGCTAAAGCCTCTAAAGTCCACATGACCTTTACTTTACTTTTGTTTGGGGAAATCTTAAATCATGGCTCTTTCAGTAGTTAATGGGATAGTGTGTTTTTTTATTCCATCCTCATGCTAGAATTTTAATGCTCAATCTTCCCTGGAAGGAAGCATTGTAAACTAGGGGTGTATCTTATGTGTTGAGTTGTGTTGTGGTATAGTATGGTATGGTATGATGCAGTAGGCATGGTATGGTATAGGTATATTATTACTATTTTCAACTTCTTTTTAAAAAATATGTTCTAAATTGCCTAGAGTTTTTGGGATGAGCAAGGCAGCTCATAAATTAAATAAATATTGCCAAAACAATTGGTATTCCAAAACCCCACTCCCCCCGCCCCAAAAATAATTAAGGGAAATGGGAAATTAAGCTAAGGATTAAGGAGAATGAATCAGTTTTTTGTTCTGCTGTCAAATCAGTACTGCTTTCTTTTTTGGAATCCATTATATTGCCTCTGATTATAGAAAGATAGGAATAGAAATATATTAGAATCATAGAAACAGAAGGTCCCATTTGGATTGGTAGATCCAAAAGCCTACTTAGAATAATAATCCAAATTAAAGTATTCCAGGATGGCTTTATTTATTTAGCCTATGGCAAATGCATGGACCCACAGTAGTTCAAATGTCAATATTCAATCCACCCAGCCATCCAAGGACAGGGTGGTCCATGCCAAAAAAAATCAGACACAGATTCAGGATGGAATTCTAATAGATTCCAGATTAGCAGCAAAAATAAAAAAAATATCATTCTTTATCTAGATGTAATTGATTATCATTTTGATTGAAATTTCTACATGTGATTTACTTGCTAAGATTTATTTTACTGCACTCTCTTATTTTAGGCTAACTTTATCATCTTCTATTTGCTTAAATGAAATCAGTCTACACATCATTTACATACTATAGAAATAGAGGCAGTCACTGCCTTATTTATTTATTTATTTATTTATTTATTTATTTATTTATTTATTTATTTATTTATTTATTTATTTATTTATTTATTTATGGCAAATACATGGACTTATAGTAGTTCAAATGTTAATATCCAGCCATTCAAGAATAGGGTGGTCTGTGTTGAAAAAATCAGACATTGGGCTAGTATAAGTTCTTGATGGACATTCGGATACAATGTGATGAATATTTTGTCGAAGACCATTACAGTCACACTGAGGGGTAGAGACAAGACCCCACAACAATGTCTCCAGTGTGTCTTGTCCTTTGGCCCTGAAAAGGCCTATTGTTTATCCATTGCTTATCCTTTACCATGTATTTAGAGAGCCAGATCTACAAAGATGTCTGCCTGCTAACTGTCATTATCTGCCAATTCTACAATGTAGTTTGACTGTCAATTGTTGCTAGTCATTTTGTCCCATGCAATCTAGGGTGCACCACGAGGAGGCGAACTAGCATCACACCCCGGGGAGATGGCTGATAGCCTCTGATTGAATGTTTACAGTGAAGTGGCTATCTCTAGATGAGTAGATCCATTGTTGAATTGCTCTTTCTGTTGGGAAAATTTTAAGAAGTTTTTTTATATGGCCTAGCAGTAAGAATCAACTTTATATGGCCTAGCAGTAGTAAATCTAATCTGACCAAGTTGCCAAACTGGGAGCTTCTTGAAGAAATTTCCCCTTTGATAGAAGGTTCCAGGAAGAGAAAAAGAAGGCAGTCACCTGACTAGTGGTGAGGTAGGATTATTAAAATACTATAAAACTGATCTAATTGAGATGTGGATTCCCTGACAATATCTCCTGTCCTTTGTGAGCATTGCAGATTTCATAAGTAAAATAACCCTTTTATAACACATTTGTATCCATTCTGTATTTGATGGTTATGATCAGAAATATTTATTAACATATGATTGTTTACAAGTTTTTAAAAAACAGATCAGAATATACAGTAAATGTTCTTTTTTGTAATATTTCTATTGTTTTTCTTTTTCTTTTGGAATAAATATTTGAAAATATTTTCTCCAGATGTTTACCAAAGCCACAGGTTTGTTTAACAAGTTTTGAGAACTTTGGATGTAACCAATATGAATGTGTGCCAAGACAATTTAGTTGTGGTGACCAGTTGCGAGATCCTGTTTGTGATACAGACAATATAGAATATAATAATCTCTGTGCTCTGCATCAAAAAGGAAAAATTATATCATACAAAGGTCCATGTCAGGTATGAAACAATATTTTATTTGTTCAGTTTCTGTAAAATCCTATAAATAAGCCTTAGCAGTTTTTCTGAATTTTATTTTACAACCTTTTCAAATTTGGCTATGTCTCTGAGAATTTCATCTTATTTTACAATCCTTGTGAACTATATCACTTATTTGAAAATACTAGAACTATTGATGTGTTTCTAAATGTTTCAAGAAGAGAATGTCAAGAATTGTCACCTCTGCTTTATCAAAGAAATCTTGCTATCTGTATCAATTATCTTTCTGCTGTTCAAAAGTTTTTGAATATTCATCTTCATAAAAAGCTTTTATTGAACCAAGGACTGTTATTAATTTGATTTGTACCATCAACTGGGTGTTTATTCTTAGCATCCATAGAGATTAATTTTCTTAAGGATCACTTATTCCTTAAATCTTCCAAAGATGTTCCCACTCCTAGTCCATCCACCTTGCTGCTAATTGTCCTGTTTTTTTCTTTCCTTCCATATCTCCCAACATAATAGATTTTTCTAGAGAATAGATTTTCTTACAATGTGTCCAAAATATGATAGTTTGAACTTGATGATTTGTGTTTGGGAGAACTCTGGATTGATTTGTCCTGTGATACTTTTACATGTTTTCTTTCTTTCTTTCTTTCTTTCTTTCTTTCTTTCTTTCTTTCTTTCTTTCTTTCTTTCTTTCTTTCTTTCTTTCTTTCTTTCTTTCTTTAGATTTGTCAATTGCTTACAAGATAATAGTATATACATAGTTATGAATACATGAAATGGGTACATATAAGAAAAATAAAAGAAACAATAGGACAGGAACGGTAGACACATTGGTGCACTTATGCATGCCATCCTCTTAAGAAAGGGGTGAGGTAAATAGTAGACAGTCTAAGGTTAAAGTTTTAGGGGCTTGGGGAAGAAACCACAGAGTCAGGTAGAGTATTCCAGACATTGACCACTCTGTTGCAGAAGTCGTATTTCTTGCAATTAACCTTGAGTTTGTATCTATTGTTTGCTCTTGTGTTGTTATGGCTGAAGCTGAAGTTTGGTGCGGTTAATCTTGAGTTTATATCTATTGTTTGCTCTTGTGTTGTTATGGTTGAAGTTGAAGTATTCATTGACAGGTAAGTTATTGCAATGTATGATTTTATATACCATACTTAGATCAGACTGAAAACGGCGTAATTCAAGGTTTTCTAGGTGTAGAATTTCAAGTCTGGTGGCATAAGGTATTCTACAATAAGTAGAGAAGTGGAGAACTCTCCTTGTGAAATATTTCTGGACTTTCACAACTGTGCTAATATCAGATATGTAATGTGGGTTCCAGACTGATGAGCTATATTCGAGTATTGGTCTAGCAAATGTTTTGTATGCTCTAGTCAGTAGTGTGATATTACCAGACAAAAAGCTACGTAGGATTAGGTTAACAACTCTTAATGCCTTTTTGGCTATGCAGTTACAGTGGGCTCTAGCACTTAGATCATTAGAGATGAGTATTCCAAGGTCCTTTACAGAGCTTGGATCATCAGCAAGGTTTTGACTATTCAGCTTGTATTTTATTTCCTGATTTTTTTTTTGCCAATACGTAAGACAGAGCATTTATTTGTTGAGATTTGAAATTGCCATTTGTTTGACCATTCTGATACATAGTCAAGATCTTTTTGAAGGGTAGCAGTATTGTCTGTGGTATTGAACAGCTTTACATCATCAGCGAAGAGAATGCAGTTTCTCTTAATATGATCACAGAGGTCATTTATGTAGAGTATGAAGAGAGTTGGTCCTAGAACACTGCCCTGGGGGACACCACTATTGACAAGTACAGAATTTGATAGGACACTCCCAATTTTGACCATTTGTTGTCTGTTTGACCGGAATGCTTCCATCCAGTTATGGGGGTGTCCAGAGATACCATAAAATTTTAGTTTTAGGAGTAGTTTGTTGTGTACCACTGAATCAAATGCTTTACAGAAGTCTATGTAGATTGCATCTATTGTTTTGCCCTGATCGAGTTGTGTAGTCCACATGTTTTTGCAGTGTAAGAATTGCAGATTACAGGATAGTTTTTTTCTGAAACCAAATTGTTTATTAGGGGGTAGGTTGTTTGTCTCTAAGTGGAGGATAATGGATTGCTTAATAATTGATTCCATGACTTTACAGGTGATGCAGCAAAAGGAGATAGGTCTGTAATTTTCAACTAGGCTGGACCCTTTTTTGAAGATGGGGATGACCGTGGCTTGTGACCATAGATTAGGCAAGCAGCTGGTCATGAAAGATTTTTCAAAAATTATACTTAGAGGTTTTGCTATGGCAGTGTATAGCTTTTTTAAGAAGTAGGCACATATTCCATCCGGTTCAATAGATAGAGATGGCTTTAGATTGCATAGTGCTTTTTCAACATTGTCTTCTGTAAAATCGAGATGTATTAGATCATTGTAGTTTTCTGTGGTTCAGCTAGAAAATACTGGGCATGATCCATTGCTGTTTACAAATATTGAGCCAAAGAATGTGTTAAATATGTTGGCTTTAATGGTGTGGTCGTTGCAGTCTTTACCATTAGGTCCTATCAGGGGTGGGATGGACCTTGAGTCTTTTAGTTTATTGTTTACAAAATTGTAAAAAGCACGGGTGGAATTGGTGTGTAGAAGATTTTCCTGTTGTTTAATGTGATAATTGGTGAATTCAGTCTTTATCTGGTGACATAAATTTTTGTATCGGCTTTTGAAAATGGCAACATGACCAGATTTGTTTTTCCACCAGAGTGATCTCTTTTTGGATTGAAGTTTCCTTATTGTTCTGGGTAATCTTTTTTGTTTGTTTGTTTGTTTGTTTGTTTTGGGAGTTGTTATTGGTACATATAGTTTGATGACTTTTTTGACTTCAAGTAAAAATATGTTGTAATGGTCTTCAACATACTGCATCCAGTGAATAGAGATTGCCAATTAAGGGATGAGAGATCGTTGTCTATAAGATTATAGTTGCCTTTTTTGAAGTTATAATTGAGGATTACATCATTGTGATGATTTTTGTGTGTGTGTATGTTGAGACAAAAGTCAATCATATTGTGGTCACTGTTGGAAAGGGTTCTTTAGTTTGTATTCCATAAATTAAATTCAAACTATTGCAGAAGATGAGATTGAGGCAGTTGTTAAGTCTAGTATTGTTGGTTACTAGTTGTTCCAGTCCCAGATTTGTAACAGCATTGTAGAAGGTTGCATATGGGTTCAGTTTGTTTGTTTGTTTGTTTATTTATTTATTTATTTATTATATTCCCATGAGTCTTCTCCAACACAAATGTTCAAAATTGTCCATTATTTATAATCTGTTTGTTTAAAATCCAACTTTTATATACACAATACCACAGGAAAAATCATTGCCTGATGATTGTGATATTGGTAGACATAACATCTGAATATCTCCCGAAAGCCTTCACTACTAGTCTACCAAGTACTGGTCTATGGTATAGTTTATTACTAAACTTTAAGCTTTAAAATAATCCCTTCTAATTGAAATATTGCATTATTTGTCTTTGTATATATTGAATGAAATAGATTTGTCTCTAAAGGAGTGATAGAGTAATAGGAGAATCACTTTTGTTGATTGTTGCTAGTCTTCCCCTATTATCACGTCGTCTTTACTTTGCCACTTCTTACTTAGTTTTAACAAATGACATACAGTTTTATTCTTTAAAATGCTTTTTTATTGAACAAATTCAGAAACAAAAATATAATGTTGAGATGAGGTACTAATTACACTTCATAAAATACTTAAATGCCATATGCAATAGTGTAAATAAAAAACTGAAAATATTGCAAGAACTATTATTTTATTAATAATAGTAATAGTTTAGTTTATTCAGTTGTGGTATCACATACCCAGGTGAAAACTCACTTTGACAATATCTATTGAAAATGTTGTGTTTCGGGATAATCTATATACAGATTATCAGTAAAATTAAAAATAAATCCAAATATGTAAAATAAAATTAAAGTTGTCTAAGATCCTCAGTAGAACTGTCAAAAGAACTCTTAATTTCTCTGTGAAGTAGGAGTCTTATTTAAGATTCTCAAGTAAATGCAAAAATTGCAAGCTCTCAAACTATATAATATGTTTTAAAAATACCCTTTGACATTTACAAATAATTTGAGTTGGAAGAAACTAAACAAGAGAGTAGATAAAGAAAGATAAATCTATAAAGCTGTTGTTTATCATAATTCATAAATCTTAAACCTGAATAAATCCCAAAATTGTGAAAAGGGTATGTCATAGGGTGGGTAAAATGCAACAAAAGATTTAATAAACAACAACAACAAAACAATAATAATAGGGTTTGGAAGGATTTTGACATGCCTTTCACTCTCTGAATAATCTTAATATTTTGTAGAAGCATCTAAAACTCAGAATATATAACATTTATGGCTAAGCATCATAATGTTATGCTTTACAGAATTGAGGAATTGGTCAAACAGTAATTTAAAAGTAACCTTTAAAAAAAACACATAAATTTTGTATAGCAATTAAGGTATTAGCTTTGAAACCAGGGACTATGAGTTTCCCCCTTCTCTTTTATTTTATAGTTTAACATTGGATTTGTTCTACTCTTGTATGTTTATCTCTATTTTACAGGATATTGGATAATGTAAACATTGAAAAAGAATTACTCTTTTTGCATACAATTTGGGAAATTATATTCTTCTCTGATTTTGGAAATAATTCCAAATTTCTCTGCTGATATTTCTTTATTTATTTCAGTCCTTTTGCAAATCAGTAGATTTGGTATGTGGCCATAACGGGGAAACTTATAGCAACATCTGTGCTGCTTTTTCTGATCGTGTGGCTGTTGATTACAATGGATTTTGTCAAGCTGTAGGAGTCCTTTCTGACTACAGTTATCAAGGAGAATGTGTATCTGTTACATGTTCCCGCCTCTCAGCAACAGGATACAAGCCAGTTATCCCTCCAGGTGAAAATTATGGCATTAATATTTGATTGACATTTGAATTATGCATCCAAAATATTGCTTGGGATCATCTTAGAAAAGGATACAATTTTGGATTTTGCATACATAAAATGAACTGATTCTTCATTGTGGTCTCTAGATTCACACTAAGAGGATTTTGTGTCTTTGCAGTGTCTTTGTTGCAATTACTGAATTGAGCTTTCATTTCCCCTTAAAGCCTACCAGCCAGTTGGAAATAATATATAGTCTGGATTTTTTAGATTTGTATCAGTGATAAACATTTTGTCCAAACAAGGATAAACTGGTCTTTGCTCAATAATTTTCAGTCAGTTGTTTCAGCCATACAGGTGAAACTCGAAAAATTAGAATATTGTGCAAAAGTTCATTTATTTCAGTAATGCATCTTAAAAGGTGAACCTAATATATGAGATAGACTCATTACATGCAAAGCAAGATAGTTCAAGCCGTGATGTGGCATAATTGAAATGATTATGGCTTACAGCTCATGAAAACCCTAAATCCACAATCTCAGAAAATTAAATATTGTTGTTAGGGATACACACCGTAGCAGAACGTGCAACGGCAGTCTAGCAGGCAGGCAAATGATGTGAGATAAACGTTGTTGTAGTTTACACTCATTAAGACAGATACACTGTGCCAGTTAAATAGTTTTTTTATTCCAGCAAGAGTTATATAAGCATAGTCAAAACAGTCCATATGTCATACATTAGTTCAGTCCATCCAGGGATTAATCAGTTGCAAAGTCCAGTGTTGAAAATAGAGGTCAGTAAACTTACAAATAATCAGTCCAGCAATATATCTCTTTTGCAGTCAGAGATATGAAGAAAATCAAACCCCTTTTCTTCGTTTCAGCAACAGCAGGGAAAACACGCAGTTATCACCATCAATCCAACATTGTCAGCTACTACAGTAAAAGCCAGCAAACAGTGAGCTCTCTTGCTCCCTCTTAAGGTGATTTTACAACCACACCCAAAATACATGTTTTGCAGTTAAAGTGATACACACACTTATACTCACTAACATAGTTTATATATTATTTTTACCCAAACTAAGTTAGGTAACCAATGTTTATCCCTAACATTCTCCCCTTTTGGGGTAATATAATAATATATATATATCTATTTACAATTTCAACCCATAGTTTTCACAATTTTCTTTGTGTTTGACTGCTCCTTGGGCTTTTGTAAATCCATCAGCAATGTTTTCTTCAGTCATGCAATATTCCAATCTCATTAAACCATTTTTTACAGATTGTCTTACATCAAATATCTCATGTCAGTATGTTTAGATCTCGTTTTTACAGCAATATTTGTAGCCATCCGTATGACTGCTTGATTGTCCTCATAAACTACAATGGCATCTTTAACAGTTACTCCCATATCTAACAACAACTGTTTATACAGAATTAAATCAGTACATAATAAAGATAGACATGAAAATTCTGCTTCCATTGTGGACATACTTATGTGTTGCTGTCTAATTGACCTCCAACCAATCAGTGTTTTACCTAATAGTATAGCCATGCCTGAAGTTGATTTTCTAGTTTTTTTATCTGTTGCAAAACTTGCATCAGCATATGCACTTAAAATCAAATAATCTTTTGGCTCCAAATACAATGCATAGTGCATTGTCTGTTTAAGATACCTTAATATACGCTTTAGCGCATGCCAGTGTCTTTCATTGGGTTCAGCATTGAATCTTGCCAATTGATTAATGCTATAGGCAATATCTGGCCTTGACCAATTACTTATATATGTTAAACTACCTATTAATGATTGATAAATAGTCTAATCAAATTTTGAACTTTGAGCATCAGTATGACAAAATTCCTGACTCATTGGAGTTTTTGCCGGCTTACAAAGTTCCATTTTATACATTTTTAGCAATTGGTAAATTTTATCTTCCTGTGATATCTTATATCCATTATTGGTTTTGTTTATTGTCAATCCTAGATATTGTCTTATTTCTCCTAATTTCTTTAATTTTATCCTCTTACTTAATAATGATATTATCTCAGTAGTTTCATTATTAGTCTTAGTAATTAAAGCAATATCATCTGTAAACAACAATAATAATGACACCGTACCATTTGTCTCTTTTTTAAATAAACATGGATCAGCTAAACCTGCCTTAAATCCTGTATTGTTTAACTCTTTTACAATATATTGGTTCCATTCATAACCAGATTGTTTCAATCCATAGAGACTTTTATTCAGTTTCCAACAGTCATTATTTTTATCATCTTTTATACCTACTGGTTTTCTTAAATATATAGTGTGCTGCAATGGTGCATGCAGATAGGCAGTTTCTACATCTAAATGATTTATAATATAATTCTTCTTAGCTGCCCACACTAAAGCTGTTCTCAAGGTTATTGCCTTTAAATTTGGTGCAAATACCTCATCATAATCACATGCAGTTTGATTAAACCCTTGATCTACTAACCTAGCTTTATGGGTAACAGTCCCATTTTTACCAGTTTTTAACTTAAATATCCATTAACAGCCAATGGACTTTTCACCTGGAGGCAATTTGGCATTTTCATAAACTTTCATTTCCTTTAATGAATTTAATTCTTTCTCCATTGCTCTATGCCAATTTTCTTGTTCCTTTGTAGGATACATCCTAAGTTCTTCAACAGTAGTTGGAACTTTATTAACTTGGCAAACTACACTTGCTTGATACCTGTCAGGTGGTCTGGTTACGCGTGTAGAACATCTAGGTATTACAGGGCTTACAGGTGGACTTTCATGTTCTACCTGTTCCTGATTATCTATTTCTTCTTGTTCTGGTATTTCTTCCTGTTCTGGTCCTATATGCTCTTCCTGTATTTCCTCTTTAATTGTACTCTTCTTATTACTGATTTTTTCTTTTGGTCTTTTGTAGGTTTCTATAATTACATCCTTACTTGAAACTTGTTCCAGTTTTTCCCATCCCACATGTTCTAGGAATTTGGCACTGGCACTACAGTAAATTCTAGATGTTCCTTTTTCCCAGAATCTGTATGATTTGTGATTAGATTCATAACCTACAAAAAATCACTTTTTAGCCCTATATTGCCCCTTATTTCTCAGTTGTGTAGGAATATGCACCCATGCTGGTGCTCCAAATGTGTGCATGTAGCTTAGGTCAGGTTTTTTGCCATGCCACCGTGTGAATGGTAATTCACCTGTTATTGAGTTAACAACATTATTCAATATATGATTACCACACATTATTGCTTCTCCCCACAAAGTTTCAGGTAATCCTGAATCTGACAGCATAGTACGAGCCATTGCTTGAATTGTTTGGCCTCTTCTTTCTATAAAGGCATTATGTTGTGGCCTATATGGTGCAGACTTTTTATGTTCAACACCTGCCATCTTCAGTTTATTTTGGAATTTATTGTTTATAAATTCCGTACCATTATCAGTGATAAGAGTTACTAATTTCCTTTTAGTTTTTCTTTCTGCGAATTTAAGCCAATTAAAGAAATTTTGATATGTTTCCGTTTTGCTTTTCATTAGATAACAGAAACCATATCTGGAATAATGGTCCATTATACTTAGTATATAACGAGCATCTCCCACACTTGGTTTTTTAGGACCTATAATATCAGCAAATACGACCTCTAGAGGCTCCTTTGTTTTAAACCCATTTATTCTATTTGCTGGCATTTGCTTGCTTTTTTCTTGACTACAGGTATTGCCTTGCAAATACTTACTGCAAGGCTTCAGTTTTATACCCTTAGATAGTTCTACCGTTTGTTTAAGCATTTTAAAATTTATATGCCCCAAACGTCGGTGTAACAAATGTATGCATTCATTATGAGGTTTAACATTATTATAACTGTGTTAGCTACCTCTCAATGATTATCATTTAATACATACAATTCACCTTTTAAAGTTGCAGTCACTTTTTTACCTTCTTTTTCAATTATGCAATTGTCTCCCTTAAAGGTAATTACATAACCTAGTTTAACTAAAACTCTAACCGAAAGCAAATTAAACTTAAGTTGTGGTACATATAACATTTTTACATTTTCTCTTCTGCAAGAACAATATAATATACCTTCACCTTTAGCTTTCAGTTTCCATCCATTAGCTAACGATATCTGCTGTGAACTCGTGGACATCTTAATAAATCTTTTCTTATCTTTCGTTATGCAGTGCGATGCTCCACTATCTACAACCCATAAATTACTATTCACATTTTCGTTGCTATACATGGCTAACTCTAAGCATTTTTTATCCTTTTGATGCCTTTTATCTTTCTGGCTGGCATTTTGGCTTTTTGCTTTCTTGCAGAATTTTGCCAAATGTCCCTTTTCTCCACAATTAAAACATTTTCTAATTGTCTAGGCTGACGAAGATATTTTCTCTTCTTCACATTGTGGTTGTTCCCCTCTGAGTTGATCCCTTTCAAGCCTTCTCCTGGCTTCTTCAATTAATCTGCCAGTAATGTCAGTTAATGTGAGGTTATCTTTTGGCAGAACCTCAAGTGAAGTTACATAATCATCGTAGCTATTATCTAAAGAAGATAAAATTATATAAACTTGGTGTAGTTCTGTGAAGATAAGTTCTTTTTCATGCAGTTCCTGAAAAATTCTCTTCATTATGTTTATATGACTCAGCATATCTCCATTCTTTTGAAGATGTGTTCTGAACAGCTTTCGTGTAAGATTTATATGTGCTCCTACACTGTCTCGAACATAAATCTTCTTTAAATTCTCCCAACATTTCGCAGCTGTTTCTTCTCCACGTATATGTACAAGTTGCTCATCACAGAGTGTCAGTCCTATTATACAGAGAGCTTGCTCATTCTTCAGTTGATATTCTTGTATTTTCTGGGCAACATTCTCATCCTCCGGATCCCAAGCATCTACTTCTGGTGGGTTTTGAATTATACTCCACAAACCTTCTCTGCGTAGAAATAGGGTACATTTCATAGACCATGAAACATAGTTTGTTTCATCCAGCTTGGATATTATAGACAAACTTTGTAAACTGACTTGTGCCATCTTTATCTGGATATTAAAACTATAATTAATAAAAACACAGCTGTCTGTTTACAGTATTGTGTAACTACACAAACTCTCATTTTAATCTAAGCCTGTTATATCCTGGTTAGTCTGACTGTGCACCTGGGCCCATAACCAGTGTTAGGGATACACACCCTAGCAGAACGTGCAACGGCAGTCTAGCAGGCAGGCAAATGATGTGAGATAAACGTTGTTGTAGTTTACACTCAGTAAGACAGATACACTGTGCCAGTTAAACAGTTTTTTATTCCAACAAGAGTTATAGCATAGTCAAACAGTCCACATGTCATAAACTAGTTCAGTCCATCCAGGGATTAATCAGTTGCGAAGTCCAGTGTTGAAAAAGAGGTCAGTAAACTTACAAATAATCAGTCCAGCAATATATCTCTTTTGCAGTCAGAGATATGAAGAAAATCAAACCCCTTTTCTTCGTTTCAGCAACAGCAGGGAAAACACGCAGTTATCACCATCAATCCAACATTGTCAGCTACTACAGTAAAAGCCAGCAAACAGTGAGCTCTCTTGCTCCCTCTTAAGGTGATTTTACAACCACACCCAAAATACATGTTTTGCAGTTAAAGTGATACACACACTTATACTCACTAACATAGTTTATATATTATTTTTACCCAAACTAAGTTAGGTAACCAATGTTATCCCTAACAATTGTGAAAAGGTTCAATATTCTAGGCTCAAAGTGTCCCACTCTAATCAGCTAATTAAGCTATAACATCTGCAAAGGTTTCCTGATCCTTTAAATGGTCTCTCAGTCTGGTTCACTCGGAATCACAATCATGGGAAAGACCGCTGACCTGACAGTCGTGTAGAAAACCATCATTGACACCCTCCATAAGAAGGGAAAGCCTCAAAAGGTAATTGCAAAAGAAGTTGAATGTTCCCAAAGTGCTTTATCAAAGCACATTAATAGAAAGTTATGTGGAAGGGAAAAGTGTGGAAGAAAAAGGTGCACAAGCAGCAGGGATGACCGTTGCCTGGGGAGGATTGTCAGGAAAAGGCCATTCAAAAGTGTTGGGGACTTTCACAAGGAGTGGACTGAGGCTGGAGTCAGTGCATCAAAAGTCACCACACAGAGACGGATCCTGGACATGGGCTTCAAATGTTGTATTCCTCTTGTCAAGCAGCTCCTGAACAACAAACAACATCAGAAATGTCTTACCTGGGCTAAAGAAAAACAGACCTGGTCTGTTGCTCAGTGGTTCAAGGTCCCCTTTTCTGATGAGAGCAACTTTTGCATCTCATTTGGAAACCAAGGACCCAGAGTCTGGAGGAAGAATGGAGAGGCACACACTGCAAGATGCTTGAAGTCCAGTGTGAAGTTTCCACAGTCTGCGTTGATTTGGGGAGCCATGTCATCTGCTGGTGTTGGTCCACTGTGCTTCATTAAGTCCAAGGTCAACGCAGCCGTCTACCAGGAGATTTTGGAGCGCTTCATGCTTCCTTCCGCAGACAAGCTTTATGGGGATGCTGACTTCATTTTCTAGCAGGACTTGGCACCTGCCCACACTGCCAAAAGCACCAAAACCTGGTTCAATGACCATGGGATTACTGTGCTTGATTGGCCAGAAACTCGCTTGACCTGAACCCCATAGAGAATCTATGGGGCATTGCTAAGAGAAAGATGAGAGATATGAGACCGAACAATGCAGAAGAGCTGAAGGCCGCTATTGAAGCATCCTAGTCTTCCATAACATCTCAGCAGTGCCACAGGTTGATAGTTTCCATGCCACGCCGCATTGAGGCAGTAGTTGCTGCAAAAGGGGCCCAAACCAAGTACTGAGTACATATGCATGCTTATACTTTTCAGAGGTCCAATATTGTTCTATGTACAATCCTTGTTTTATTGAGTGCAGGTAATATTCTAATTTTCTGAGATTGTGGATTTGGGGTTTTCATGAGCTGTAACCCAAAATCATTGCAATTATGACACATCATGGTTTGAACTATCTTGCTTTGCATGTAATGAGTCTATCTGATATATTACTTTCACCTTTTAAGTTGCATTACTGAAATAAATGAACTTTTATACAATATTCAAATTTTTTGAGTTTCACCTGTATATTTGTGCTACCAACTGTCTGCATCTTTTTCTTCCTATTTGAGCAATAACAACTTCAGTCCTATGTTGTATGAAGTCTCCCTCCCAATTATAAGCAAATTTGCAATGAATTGGTCCATGAATTCACTCTTCATTAAATATTATGATGTTCCATGTCAAAAGGATGCTCTTCAAATGATGCCCTTCTTATGGTTGCCTATTAATACCATCTCTTCACCAGACATTTAGCTGATTACTTTATTATCAGTGTGAATTACAAAGGCCACAGTGAAGAACAGGTTATTTGTTTGTAACTCTAGTAGTGCATATGTCAAGTTTAAATTTATTCTTGGACATTTTTCACTATCTACCCTCCCTCTATTTTGGAGCTTAATTTTCTCTTGATGATGATATGATATCAGTAATAAATAGGATTCCATAGAAGCTAATGTTCGATATTGGTAGATGTTCCTAAAGAAAGGTATACTAAAAACCAATTGTAAATAAGTTCATTGTGGAGGGAAAGTATATGAGACTCTAGAGAATGAATCAGGAATGTGAAAGTTTAGATAAAGCTGAGGTTAATAATTCTAATATTAATTAAAAGGGCTTATTTGTGTGTTGCTCAGTAAAGATGAAACATGTTCTTATATTCCTCTAGGATTTTTAATTATCATACATAGCAGTTTTTTTTAATCCATTTCAATCCATCTTTGTGTGTTTCCTGTCTTTTATTGTGCAGGAGCTTGTTGTCCTTTGTATGCAGGAATATTGAGGGTCTTATATGACAAAGAAAAATTGGATACTTTTGCCAGGGTAAGTAAACACTGTCTTTTTTATTTAAAAATTAAACTATTGGGGATGGCCATCCATTCTGGACTTGAAGATATTCAACAGGATTTATAACTGCAAATGGGGGAATAGGAATGGAAAACAAACAATAATTTACTGAATAGTAAATGATCTTCTTTGTAGTGACATAAGACAAGCTCATGTGGCATAAATTGTGGTAATTTTTTTATAGGCTGTAGTTAGTAGCCGTGATCTAAAATAAATATAGATTGCACTGAACAAGTGACTATATACATACATCTAGGGGACCACCTCTCCCCAGGTATATCAGCTTTTCCCATTTGATCCCACAGAGAAGGCATGCTGCAAGTGCCATTGCCTAAGGACTTAAATTTAGTGGCTCCCAGGATATGTGCCTTCCTACACCCCTTCCATCTGAATTTAGATTAGCTTCACCCTTTTTGATTTTTCAAAAGGCTCTCAAGAGGTAGTTATGCTGCCGCACTTAGGGCTCCTATGGTCTCTATGGTTCCTAGAACTGGAACTGGACATTTTCTTATACTACAGTATATTCATATACCATCTTTTACATTACCTTTTATTCTTTAAACTTTTCATCTCTGTTTTTTAAGATCTTATTAATTCCATCCAACATTCTAACTTTTCTACTTGCCCTTTAAGTTGTTATTCTTTTTTCATTTTTTTATTTGTGGTAGAAACTAAAAGACATTATTGCAGTCATTAAATGGCATAAAGGAAATCAAAATGAAAAATTTCCGACGATGAGCTGAGAATATTAGAATAGTTAGGAGAAATACATAGCAAGAAGTATACTTTGAAAACAGAAAATACTGAGATAATTGTTCAGGATACATATCTGCAACAAGAAAAAAATTCAGTTATCAATCAGAATAGTATAACTTTTAAAATGGTAACAAAATACAAATAAATATTAATAAATAAGTAATAAAATAATACCAAAAGGACAGTGGAGTTTATAAACTTAACTTACAAAGCATGTCAAACCTGAGAAAAATGCAAAGTAGTCCTTGATCAACAATCCTAACTGAGACTAGAATTTCTGTCACTAAACAATGACAAACATCATGGCACTGCATCAATAAATAATAGTTCTGGTTGCAGTTGTAAGGCAGGACTGCCTTATCATTAGGCAAATATCTCACACTTCTGTCATGCTACCCTCACCTCCACTTGGCTCCACCAGAATTCTGGTGTTGTCATCCAGAACTCTGCCCTGCATCCCTACTGTCCTGCATTCTGCCATCTCTGTTGATCCCACCTGACCTTTGAAATCTTAACACTTTCTGTTGACAAGGGCCATTTAGATACTCCTTTATACCCCAAGGGCAGTGGAGTATGCAGTATGGCAGTAGTGTAAAGCCCAGTGCAGTGTGGGGAAAAAAGGCGATAAGTGAGTAGTGGTAGTTGAAGCACACCTTGCAATTATTATAGAATAACAGAGTGGGAAGGGACCTTCTAGTCCAATCCTCTGTTCAAGCAAGAGACCTTATACCATTTCAGACAGCTAGCTGTCCAGTCTCTTAAAAGCTATCCATGTTGGAGCACCCACCACTTCTAATGGCAGTATACTAAGTATTCAAATCTTGATGTTCCTGGAGATGCTGTAACAAGAATAACGTTATATAAAAACAGCATTCAGGTATAAGTAGCATTTGTTCAATAACTGGCAAAGTCATTTGTGGCTATCCAAATTCAGGCAGCTTTAGTTGCTCTTTATTATCCTTTATCTGATTTTACAGTTAAAATGATATAAGGAGAATCAGCTAAATGACTTTGGCCAATTACTCTCTCTCAGCTCAACCCACTCACAAGTTTGTTGCTGTATGGAAAATATTTTATATGTTTGTGGCAGGAATATTCAATATGTTTGCCACCTTGAATTGACCTCTCTCTTCACACACACACATGCACAAACATATTCAGTTTCTATGAGGAAAATAAATGACAGGAATTGGGAGGGGGCTGGTAGGTGATAACGTGGAAAGTCTGAGAAGAAGGACTAGGGGAGACATGATAGCAGTGTTCCAATATCTCAAAAGAAGAGGGAGTCAAACTATTCTCCAAAGGCAGGACAAGAAGTAATGGGTAGAAACTAATCAAGGAGAGAAGCAACTTAGAACTAAATTCCTGCTAGAACAAATAATCTATGGAACAACTTGCCTCCAGAAGTTGTGAATGCTCCAACACTGGAAGTTTTAAAGAAGAGATTAGATAACCATTTGCCTGAAGTGGTGGGGGAGGGGTTGGACCAGAAGACCTCCAAAGTTCCTTCCAACTCTGTTATTCTAAAACAGCTGCAATAAATTAAAAATAATCAAATGTTCCAATGACAGGAAGAAAAAAAGCTCAGACTTCCCAAAGGAAGAAAAAAAAGCATGTGTTGGTGATTGACAACTTGGTGACAACTCGATTGACAATTTCAGTGATGAAGCACCCACAATCTCTAGAGATGGAACAGCTTGCCTCTAGAGGTTGTGGGTGCTTCATCACTGAAGGTTTTAAAGAAGAAATTGGACAGCCAATTGTTGGTAGTGTAGACTCTCTTGCTTGAGCAGGGGTTGGACTAGAAGACTGAAAGGTCCCTTTCAATTCTATTATTTTGTGATAGAGGAAAAAGGAATGATATTTCTACATGTATGTACTAGATGCACCCAACTAAGCAGAGAAAATAAATGAATTCTTAGTTAATCAGCTGAGGAATGCAGGAAACACAATACTGTAGTAATGGAGGACTTTAGCTACCCTGACTTCAACTTTGTAACAAACTCTACAGCAAATGAGAGATTGAACAGGTTCTTGATGTGCCTAGCTGACAACTAGTACCCTGATAAAGTGAGGTCTCCATATGAAAAGGAAGAACCTCGAGATCCAGCTTATATTCCCTTTTATAGCTAACACAACAAAGAAAATGCAAGATAAACGTTGATTGGACAAGATAAAAGTAACCTCTCCTTTGCACAGTAAATCAACCACAAAGGTTGTTTGAATTTCACGAAGAGACATAATAGATACCAGTTTTGCACTAACAAACATTTTCTTATCAGGAAATAGTATCCATCCATTCTTCTGTAGTTTATCTTTTCAGTTTAGGACTTAGAAGCTATCAATCAATCCACACAGTGACAGGATAAAAAGTTTTCTTACATTCCAGTCTATAGTGGTTTGATAAATCCTCATGAAAGAAAGAAATAAGTTAAACTAAAATTCAAAGCAACTACTTTAATTAACAAGTTATAAAATCCATGTTATGTGTCCCTCATACATGAATCGCTGTTGTCTTCTGATGGGATTATGGATTCCATCATGGCTTTGACCAAGTGAGGTTTTCATATAAATAATAAAGGGATGGGCTATGAACTTGAATAATTTGCAGCATTCTCTGCTAATGGTAAGGACAATTCTAGTCATATCTTGCACTCTTGATCAAGTATACCAAAAGCACGGCCAAATTCAAAGATGCTTATGTTATTTTATGAGGGTCTTCATTTTACAGAAAGTAATGCGTAAGACATGTGTACTATAGTGTTATACTAGGGATACTGGAAAAAGCACAATTTTGTAAAATGTTAGAAATTTTAAAATATTTTTTTGGGGTTTTGTAGATAACCAACCAAAAGCCTATCACAGTCCTTGAAATACTTCAAAAGATCCGTCTCCATGTTTCGGTACCACAGTGTGATGTGTTTGGATACTTCAGCATAGAATCTGAACTTATAATTCTTATTATTCCTGTTGATCAGAATCCCAAGCCTCTTCAGGTAATATTTTAAATTTTTTGCATTTAATTTTACTTCAGAAAATCAGAACACAACATAAATTCTCTAAGACTTCAAAATTATTACTGAAACCCAATAATATTAAGTTTGATTTTCTCCAGATTATGGAATAAACAAACATGTGGTATTAAATATGTCAAAAAGATATTTTGGTTTATCTATGTGTTTTAATGGACATAGTTACTGCAATTATTTTAATACTTTCACATTTCCAATATAACGTAAGAGATTCTAAAGCCAAATTAAAATGAAATAAACATGACATAATTAACAAGTAACAAATTAACAAGTAACATAACATAAATGTTATGAATAAAACATGCCAATTGAAATGTTTAAGGGGTTCCTATAATGAATCAAAACTTATTTTAGAAATTTCCAAGAAACACTATCAAAAGCTTCATTAATAACAGGATCTTATAAAAGGTCTTATAAAAATATGAATCTTTTTAGAATTTCTCCAGAATGATTTGAGGGATGATTTAATCAAATTTCCCTTGAATTAAATTACTTCTTTAATAAGCATGACAAGTTCTAATAAATATGTCAAAGAGAAGGAGAAATTCAAAAAGAGAAAAATTGTATTCCTTTCTTCTCTGGAAAAGACCTGATACAAAGTAGAAACAAAAATATAAATGCGGTAGAAAAATTTTGGAATGATGATCTCTTTGAAGAAACCAGTAATAAATAAGGAATATAATCTGTGCTTCATTTTATAAATAAAAAGATACATTCAAGAAGCAATATATAAAACAAGCTACATTAGCTCTGTTTGCCCATGCTTAATTGGACTGGGAATTAGCGTAGTATTGGGAGTTCCTACCAAAACTGAAATAAAATCATAGAATGGCCTATATAAATGGCGTTTCTGAGAAATTCTTTCTCATTTCTCTCTACAGCTGGATAATAATGAGAATTGTTATTTTAATGAAATAATCCTCCCATTGTGTCTACTCCAATTCTAGCATTATAGATTTTAACTTTTTTTTCCCATTCCAATAGGGAATGAAAAGAAAGAAAGGAAATGTATATTTTGCTGCAGCTAGGAAGTTTTTAAAAAATGGCTATTTTGTAACTGGCAGTGACAACTCAGTGCACAGAGGATGAGTTATTTGTCTCAGGAGTAGCTGATCTGGTCAAGAAGACTTGTAAAATAGCCACTAAAAACCTTCCTTATTGAATTTATAAAAAGACAATTTGAATCTTATTACATGAAAGAAGCACTCTGAAAATTAGATGATAAAGCCAAAAGTTGCATATTTTCCATAATGACCTCCTTTTTACTATTCACTAAATTCGGTATTATGTTTTTCTAGATTGAAGCATGCAATAAAGAAGCAGAAAAGATAGAATCACTGATCAACTCTGACAGTCCTGCTTTAGCATCCCATGTACCTCTCTCAGCGCTTATTGCAGCCCAGGTGGAAGTATCATTCAAGATGTCATCGTCCCATAGTCAAATTATATTAGCAGACTATTTGGTCTTTTGGAACCTTGTGCTAATTTTTTTAGCCATCAAGTATAACACATAGTAAAAAAAATATTCAAGTAGACTTTAGTATTTATTTTGCGAAAGACATTCAAATCTAGTGAAGTAACAATGTCATAATTTGTGGACCTACTTGTAGGCCCACAAGGATTGCTTCACGGAATTCCAACTGTACATTTTAATTACAAAATTGGGTTATTATTTGACATTAACTTAATCTTTAATATACCGTAAAATAGCAAATAAACAGTGCTGTACAATATAACAAGTCCTGAATATAACAAAAATTTTCAGTGATGAAAGTAGCATAAAATATCACTGTGGTGTTTCTGTATACACACTCATTTCTTTTAGCCTTCGTCAGTTAAGTTTGTTTGGAAATATCTATTGTAAGGTTTATGAATGTCCTGGCAAGGGAAGTTAAACTGGCTTCAGACCTAAATGTAAATGGAAAATAATTTTTAGTCAGATAGCTTGCTGTTATTGTGGGTCTTGTAATTTCATAGGGGTATGTTCAATTAGTTTTTAAAATCATAGTTTTAGTGTTTTAACCATCTTTGATCATTAGATGCCAAAGTAAGATATAAATTAAATCAATAAATTATTAAGTACTGTTGGATATTTTAAATTTACAATATTAACAGATTAAATGAGTGAATATTTACACTCATTGACAGATATAACTAGCATATATTTTTCAGTTCTCCCATGAGCTGTTCAAAGCATCCAGAAATGGGAGGTGCTTCAATCTCTTCAGGAAAGGCTGAGCTTAAAACTCCGGGACGCTCCTCCTCCTCCATGGGACTCCTCCTCAGCCTCCCCCAGCTTTATCTCAGCCTTCATGGTAAGAAGTTGTGCACTCCCTGACTGGAACGGTTTTCTCAAATTCAGGTTGGATCTTTAAAACCCTTCACCATTTAATTCGGCTTTTCAGGCTTTCCCCTCGATTTATGCAAAAAGTAATAGTTCTAAAACAGTTTCCCTCGTAAATTAGCAGAGCCTGCCTCTCCGCAGGCAGCTTGAGGCTTTCGCCTCAGGAAACAGCCTTATCTACCCTTCCGATCAGTTTCCCTCGTAAATTAGCAGAGCCTGCCTCTCCGCAGGCAGCTTGAGGCTTTCGCCTCAGGAAACAGCCTTATCTACCCTTCCGATCAGTTTCCCTCGTAAATTAGCAGAGCCTGCCTCTCCGCAGGCAGCTTGAGGCTATCGCCTCGGGAAACAGCCTTATCTACCCTTCCGATCAGTTTCCCTCGTAAATTAGCAGAGCCTGCCTCTCCGCAGGCAGCTTGAGGCTATCGCCTCGGGAAACAGCCTTATCTACCCTTCTGATGTCGGCTCTGCGATCGGAACAGAACACTCGCAGCCACGGCTTTCCTGGCTTTGCTGTTTTCTGCTGACAGCAGCGTTAAATCGCAATTAGAGCAGCAGCAGCAGCAGCTCGTCAGACGGCTCAGGCTTAATACTGGTGATTCTGCTTCCCACCCTTTTCAATGGCTGCCTCAATTTCGCGCCTAATTACCGTAACCTCCATTCCTCGCTGGTTTCCCTTGCTGGGGACCAAGGCAGTAACTTTCCATTGTGTCCTTCCTGGATTTGGCTATCCTTCTGGCTAACATGGAACTAAAAGGCTACTCATTATACAGGCATTTCTGTGCATTTTGCCTTTGGATCATTTACTCAGTTGAAATTGCGAGTGACAGTTATATTGCGGGGCATTTGTCTCTGACAGGCAAGGAGTCACATCAGAGCCTGTAATAGCTGGTTTCCCTTGCTGGGGACCGGGATCCGAAGTTTTTTCTCTCACTTGGAGCACTTGGGGGTTTCCCTTGCTGGGGACCCTTAGATATTGTTCACCATTTAATCTCTTATTCCTATAAATATACAGTCTTACCTTCTTGGAGGAGCATTCTAATTAGCGTTCTAATTTCAACTGCAGGGGAAGGCATCTCCCCAAAGTTCAAATTTCTACCACAATATCAATAATAATCATAATAAATTTAAAAACAAATTAAAAAATTAAATTTACATTCAGAGGCAAGACAATCCATCATACAAAATGGAACGTGACAGTGCTTTCCGCTCCAAGCCAAGTAAGTCCCGAGACAAGCCTGTGGGCCCCAAAAAGGCCTCTAAGGCACAGCAGATAAGGATGCCCATAGAAAGCACCTAGCATTGGAAAGACAATTGCAAAAACAAGCCAGAGAGGCAGACAGGATGGCTATGACTGATCAGAACCCAAACCCATTGATGGGGCCCTTGGACTTATCTACCCAGCCAAGACAGGCTGTTTCTAGACAACCCCCCATAGGCACATCTCCATTGAGCACTGGCCGGCCAATTCCTGAAGCAACCTTCACCCCTATAGCCACCGGCCTAAGACTGGAGGGATTACCTGAGTCTATTCCCATTGAAATGAGGCAATGGATGGAGATGGTGATTCAAAGGGGCATTGTGGCTGGAGTTCAGCAATCCATCCGGACCAGACACTTCTCGACCACTTCGGATGTGGGATCCCTGTCTGCCCGTTCCTTTGGGCATACCCAATAAATCAATCTCAGGTATTCCCCAATATTCCTAACATACTGGCCCAGGGCCTTCGGGAGGAGGTGGACTTTGAGGACCAGGAGGTTTCCATGGAGAGGGTTTCGATCCATCAGATGGACTTGGGGCTGTCAGAGGCTAACCCGCTAGAATGGGGAATATCGGATGACGAAGGCTCATTCCAGACCAACCTACTTTTTCTGGCCTTTTTCATCCATACCTCTTTAAATCTTTACTGTTCAAGGCAAAGAACACCGCTAAACTAGGCACATCAGACCCTCATCCATTACCAACAGAGTCTCAGGACAAATCCGAGGATCTAATATTCTCGCAACCGGGGAAATGAGGCAGAAACTATCCCTGTCCCTCATATGTTTGCTGAATTAGTACAAAATCAATGGGCATCAGCAGCATCATACCCAGCCCCAACAGGGTACAATAAGTGATATTTTAATTTGGCAGCAGAGTTTGCAAATTTTCTCAAAACGCCCGAGGTGGATGAACCCATTGTGGTACTGGCCTCTTCTTCCACTTTCCCTAATGAGGCCGAGGAAGACCTGAGACCGGAAGAAAAAAGAGCAGAGTTAGCACTCCGTAGGGCGCACGTTTCTGACGCCTGGGCCATTAAGGCAGCTACAGCTGCGTCCTTTTTTACTCGTTCCTCCCTCCGATGGCTCTCCCACTTGAGGGATATATTGCCGGCATCAAATGTCAGAGCTCACCAGGACATAGTTAAAATTATGGCAGCTGCAGAGTTCTCCACCGACGCCACATTTAATGCAGTCAAATTCTCGTCTAGGGCCATAGCATCTCATGTATCAGCACAGAGACTGCTGTGGCTCAGACATTGGCAGGCGGATACCAAACATAAATGCAAGTTGGCATCAGCCCCAATATCAGGGGATAAATTATTTGGCAGTGTCTTGGAAGCCCTCCTTATAGAAAATAAAAACAAGAAAAAAGTGCTTCCCCCTCTTTTTTGTAGGCCTGAAAAGAGAACACCCCAGTTGTTTCGAAGGGGTTCCTTTCGGTCCTACTATCAGCGCCCCTCCCAGATCTCAGAGAACAACAGGCTACAGGCCCAATTTTAGACAGGATAGGCCTGAATCTTCTGATAGAGGTCATCAGGGAGGCCAAAATAGTAGAAACCCCAGAGGCACTAGAGGCCGATTTTTTCATCGCCCCAAGTGAGCCCTTGACAGCAGTTCCCATTGGAGGGCGGTTAAAACTGTTTGCCGATCAATGGGACAGCTCCACCTCTGATGCGTGGGTCAAGGATACTATTAGGTTTGGCTTGGCGCTGGAGTTTCAATCCTCCCCCCCAAACTTTTTCATTAGGAGCCCTAGGTCCATGGACCCCATTATGAGGGTGTTGATGCAGAAGACTATCAATCATCTTCTGCATATTCAGGCCATTAGAGAGATTCCATCTGAACAGCGGGGTCAAGGCTGTTACTCTCTATTGTTCGTGGTCCCAAAGAGTTCGGGGGGCTGGAGGGCAATTTTGGACCTCAAGCGTTTGAACAAATCATTGGTTTATCGAAAATTCAAGATGACTACTCTTCAGTCCATTCTGCTTAGCATCAGAGAAGAGGATATCATGACCTCTATAGATCTCAGAGAGGCTTATCTATTTATACCAATCAGACCTGCCCACTACAGATATCTTAGATTTCGCTATTGTGATCGGCACTATGAATATATCGCCCTGCCATTCGGTCTGGCTTCAGCCCCTAGGACTTTTACCAAAGTCCTCGCAGTGTTGGCTGCCTCGCTCAGCATCAAATCTGTCTGCTTACAATGTTATCTGGATGATATTTTAATTTTGTCATCTTCCAGACATCAAGCAAAATTGGATACCAAGTTTACTCTGGAGACCCTTCAGGGTCATGGCTTTTCCATAAATTGGGATAAAAGCCACTTGATCCCCTCAACTAGGCTAGTTCATTTGGGGGCAGTGATAGATACCATGGAGGGCAAGGTCTTTCTCTCTCAGGACAGGTTAAACAGTATTCAGTCTTTGGCCAAAGAGATCAGGGCCTTAAAGAGGGTTTCCCAAGCATTGCTGTCTCAACTGTTAGGAAAACTGATTTCCATTGTGCCTTGGGCTCGATTCCATTCTAGAGAGCTGCAATGGTTCCTGCTACCTTTCCAGCGATCTGGAAGAGCCACCTCCAACGTCCGTATAAAGGTACCGCACAACATTCTCCGATTGCTCCGCTGGTGATCGGAAAAAACGATAAACGGGATGCCCTTTCAAGGAACCTCACAGGATAACGATCACAACCTATGCCAGCCTGGTAGGATGGGGAGCTCACTTCCAATCCCACACTGCACAAGGAATTTGGACTATTTCCGAACAATCACAAAGCATCAACCTGTTGGAACTGCGAGCAGTTCATCTGGCCTTACGCAATTTTCTATCCCTTTTCCATTCACGTCACGTTCTGGTCTTGACAGACAATACCACAACCAAAGCCCATGTAAACAGACAGGGGGTACTCATTCTCATTCGGAGAATGTTGTGCGGTACCTTTATACGGATGTTATACGGATGCTAGAGACGGCCAAGTTGTTCAAATGGGCCGAGGCCAATTTGTTTTCGCTCAAGGCAGAACACATAGTAGGGGCATTAAACACACAAGCAGACTGGCTCAGCAGGGTCATGATAGATCAGGCAGAGTGGCGCATACACCCGTCTGTCTTCCAGGAAGCAGTGAGGAGTTTTGGGCAACCGGTAATTGATCTATTTGCCTCCCCTTTCAATGCCCAATTGCCCCGCTATATCTCAAGATACCCGACTCAGGGGGCGGAGGCCGTCAATGCCCTGTGATGTCAGTGGCCTCCCAGGCTTCTATATGTGTTTCCTCCACTCCCGGTAATACCCAGGTTGATCCAGAAGTTATTGGAGGAACGAGCAGAATTGATATTGGTCGCCCATTACTGGCCCAGGCGAACGTGGTTCGCAGATTTACAGGACCTGTCGAGAGAACAACCTGGGAAAATTCCACCATTGAAGGCTTCCCTCTCCCAAGGGCCGATACTTCACCCGAACCCACAATGGCTCAGTCTAGCCGTATGGAGGTTGAGCGGAGCCGTTTAAGGGTCCAACAAATTTCAGAGGATGCTATTGCCACTATTCAAGCATCCAGACGGGCCTCAACAAATCGTATATACGAGGCCATGTGGTCAGCCTTTTGTCGCTGAGGGGGTCTAAGATCGACCCAACGGTTCCATCAATAGGACTTTTGGGCTTTTTACAGGAGGGGTTTGTTAAGCCTAGGTTACCCAACCAGGGTTAAGGAGACAAGCTAAACAGAATGTGCAGCGTTAGTCAGATAGGCACACAGATAAATGAGTGAGATAAGTTTGTATGTTTATTAACATACAGTAAAAATAACAGATACACTTGTGCTATCAAAAATATAGTTTATTCCATTTATAGCATAGTCAAAATAACAGTCCATTAGTCATGTATCATTTAGTCAGTCCATTCAAGGATATTCAGTTAGCAAAGTCCGTGTAGAATATCCAATGTCAGTTCACTTACAAATCAGTCCTTTGTCTCTCTCCCGTTCGAGTAACAGTCTTGAGTCCATGCAGTAATTAGGGATCATCAAAGTCAGAGAGAGAGCAAGCTGTCGTCTTGCTTCTTTTAAAGTGCTTTTTACAACCACTCCCTTAATTACATTCCCATATTTAAAGTTGCAGACACTTTAACTTATTAACTATGATTACATATTTATTATTTTACCTAAACCAGTTAGGGTAAACAATGTTATCCCTAACAGGGTTGACCAAGGACCTATCTCCAAATACGTTACATAGACAGGTGGCGGCTTTAGCCTCGGTGATAACCTGGGGTGACCTCTGTTCCATAGCACACCATCCACATATCCGCAGTTTTCTCAAGGGTGCTGCAAACTTACGACCTCCTGTAATTCATCGCTATCCCACCTGGGATCTCAACAAGGTGTCAACCGCGCTTACAACTGGTCCGTTCGAGCCTCTAAGAACCACTAGTCTTAAATTCCTGACATATAAGGTGGCCTTCCTGATTGCAATCACATCAGCTAGAAGAATTTCTGAATTGGCGGCATTGTCAATGCATAAGGATCTGTGCGTGTTTCATGTGGACAGAGTGATTCTCTGTTTGGATCCATCATTCACTCCTAAAGTAAATTCAACCTTACACAGAGCGTAGGAGTTGGTCCTTCCGAATTTCTGTCCGAAACCATCTCATAGGTTGGAACATCAATGGCACAGACTTGACGTGCGAAGGGCGTTACACATGTATCTAGACTGCACAGCGGCATTTCGAAAATCTGAGGCTCTATTTCTATACTTCAAGCCCATCCACTTTAGGACAAAAGGTGTCGTCCACGACCATCAGCAGATGGTTGAGAGCCACCGTAGCTAAAAGTTACGAATGTCCATCTTAGTTCCTAAGGGCATTACAGCTCACTCAACAAGGAGTGCGGCAACGTCAGCAGCATGGGCCACACAGGTCTCCATAGATGAAATTTTCAGAGTGGCGGCTTGGGCTTCACCATCTCCCTTGGTCAGAAATTATAAAATTGATGCCTATGCCTCAACGGACGCTTCATTTGGCAGAAGAGTCCTGCAGAGGGTCCACAGAGTATAGTAGTGGATTTCAATCCAGACGGAGTCCCTTCCTAAGGAAGGCCAAGCTTTGGTATGTCCCATTTCTGGATGCTCTGAACAGCTCATAGGAGAAAGGGTGTTGGTACTTACCTGATACACCCATTCTCTGTGAGCTGTGAAGAGCATCCAGCCCCAACCATTTCTTTCCGTCTGGTGGGGTTCCGTTCCAGTCAGGGATCTAGATTAAGTGATGTTCCGGACTTTGGCACTCAGTTTTCGCAAAACTGAGGGACGCTGAGGAGGAGTCCTGTGGAGGAGGAGGAGCATCCCGGAGTTTTAAACCCAGCCTTTCCAGAAGAGACTGAAGCATCCCCCATTTCTGGATGCTCTTCACAGCTCACAGAGAATAGGCGTTTCAGGTAAGTACCAACGCCCTTTTTCTTCTGTCACAATCCTTAAATTGCACCTCAGCACCCAAATGCCAGTATAAATCAGGCAATTTTTTTGGTTGCATTACTTTTTTATTAAGCACATGCTCAAATGCATTTTTACCATCCTTCCCTCATCCTTATATAATAATTCTAAACCTAGTTTATCCAAAGAAAGTTACTAAGCAGAATTAGAACTGCGATGGAAAAATTAAAAACATAGATACCAAATAATATATGCTTTCCGCATGTTGTGAAAGTATGTTTTTCTCTGTGCTATGCAAGGATACCATAGTGTATATGTCTATGCCAATTTCTATTTTTTACCTATGCATATAGGTCAAATGATCCTATACATATAAGGAAGATTAGTCCAGAACATAGTTTTGTGTATATGAACCATCTACTCTGCATATATCAACAGCTTTTTATAGAGGCAAGGTTGGATTAAAATAATTGTTTTCATTTCCATTGAAGATGAAATTGGTGTTTGCATACGTATCTATTTTGTGTATAATTTTCACAGTTGAAACATATTTTATAAGGTTAAAAATATTTTTATATTAATTTGGAGGAGGGGTGCAAAAGGTACACATGGATGTCACATGTACCCCTCAGTGCAATGGAAATAGCACTGCCCTTGTTTAGAGGTATATTATTCAGAATATCCATTTTAAAAATTAGTTTTTGAAAATATTGCTGCTGCTTCTACTAAACAAATGTACCAAAAATGAATACATTTTAATGTAGAATCCTATATTAGTGGAAGTAAATACATAATGAAGAATATAGCCATGAGCCTTGTTCTGCAAAGAATGTGAAGTAAAATTATTCGCGCACAGAAGGATTTGCCGAATACTGTTGCCTCATTATCAATCATGTTTTAAACTAGTTTTCTTTCTTGTGTTTAAAATATGTAAAAGCTGCAGCTTGAATAACAAATATTGTTTACACTGACTTTCTTTGAAAATGATAAAAAACATTAAAATACTTGTAAATGTCATTCTACATAATGCAGTATTTGCATATTATTCTAGATACTTAGGTAAATATTTTATACTATTATACTCCTATTTTATGCAAAGTGTGTGTTTTAAATCAGAGGACAAAATCCAGGAAGAAAGTTTTTGTACAAATCATAAACCAAAGCTATGTAGGTGCTAAATAGAGATTTACTACATAATAATCTACTGGATTATGCTCTTACACTTTTTGTGCACCTGATCTTTTCTAACATTTTGTTATCAGTATTCTTAGAAGTCATTTTGAAGTATGTATTGATAGGTAGCACCATCTATGCCAAATTGTTAAATATTAAAAAAAAATGAAAGCTATCTTAGCATTTATGTTAGCAATAATTTGTGGTAATTATCTTATTTTGATTCTTACAAATAAGAAGTCTTTGCAATGTAATATCAAAGCTTTTAATAAAATATTTTTATATTTTATGCCTCATTTACAAATGTATAATTTCATCAAAATGGTACACTTTTATATTGATAGTTTTGTTGTTATACAGAATAATAATCATATGCATTTTTTCCAATATTCCACTTTCTCAGTTTGCACAGAGCTGCAACATAACTATGTTTTGTTGCAGTTTTGTTTCTGAAATGTCTGAATTTTGGGCCGGTGCAATGAAGAAATCTCAGTACAGGATTGAAAATGCTATATATGAAACAAACAGCATTTATAACAACAATATAATTCAGTAAGTTAGAAAAACAGTGGGATAATTTAAAAATAAATGTTTAAAATTGACAAAATATTTTAACAGCAACCCTTTTGCTTAAAAAGCATTTAATGGATTCTGTTCTAAGCTTTTGTCTGTACTACTTATTAACAGTGAATGATAGATAAGCAAATTTGTCAGGTTATAGAACCAGAAATGTGTTTTTTAAATTCTTAGCTCTTGGCCCATCATCTGGTTCTGTAACCTGACAAATTTGCTTAACTTTGACCTCATCTGGGCTTGCTGATACAGTTGAATGAATCCATGTATTTACACTTTTCAGTATTATATGCGGCAAAACACATTGCTGTTACTTAATGTTTAGAATAAATAAATTTGATATTTTTCAGTTTTTCATTCAGTTTTTTTCATTTAATTCACAGTACAGCACAAGACATCATAAATTATAATTTCATTTGTATGCCACTTCTTTTTTCCATAGGGCTTAAAGAGAATCTTAGTTCAGATTTTGATTGAAGAATTTCTTTTTTAAAAAGATATAATGTTCCAGAACAATTTCATATCTAATATGGTTAATTTGCCACTTCTAACACATATTCAAAGTTTTAATGTAATTCATACTTTTTAAGTAACATAATTCATTTCAAAGTACTTTTTAAAATAAAATTCTGCCAATGGTTGCTATAAAGCAGCTAGGATTGCTTATGCTTCATTATATCAATTAAGCACTGCTGAGTATGTTCCGGAGCATTTGTAAAGAAATTACTGTTGTTTTCCAAAGTGATTGATGACTTCTCTCCAAAATTAATTTCAAATTTCCCTGGTTCCATTTGATCAGGAGATAGATTTGTACCATCTATGGATGCTTCTGTTATTTCATCACTGCTTAGTAACCCTATAGATTCTTCTTCTAAAAAGCTAATCTTATTTCTTTGTTGTTTGATTGGATTTAATTTATTTCTTTGTTCTTGAATTTCTGTATCACTTGCAATGTTTGCAAATGCTTGCAATCTCCTCTTAACTTGAGATTCTGCTTCTTTTATGTATTGAGTTGCTATTGTTTTTTTGCAGCAATTGATTATGATCCTGTAAGAATTATATAGAAAACAGTTGGAATTATAAGTGAAAATTGATGAACTATTCATATAAAGCCAGACCATATAATTTGATTTGGGAAGGCAGAAAAATAAAAACAATGTATTGAAATATAGAATGGAACCTGATATCACTTAATATTTGTAGAATTGTAGTTTGGCATTGACTGTGTGAATCCTGTTCTATTTATTTATTGGATGGATGGATTGATTATTTGATTAATGTGCCAACCATCTTGTCTGGAGGCAACTTTGGACAGCCTAAAAACATTAAGACCAGAAGAATTGAAAAGATAAAATGGAAATAACAATAATCATATGCTTAAAGTATCAATTGCATAATTTTTTCCCTATGGCTTTATTCCAATTTTTTATTACCATTTCAGACAGGTGGCTGTCCAGTCTCCTTTTAAGAGCTTCCAGTGATGGAGCACCCATAACTTCTGAAGGAAAGTCATTTCACTAGTTGATTGTTCTCATTGTCAGGAAATTTCTCCTTAGTTCTAGGCTGCTTCTGTCCTTGATTAGTTTCCATCCTTTTTTTTTTTTTTTTGGTCTTGCCTTCTGGTGTTTTGGAAAATAGGTTCCCCCCTTTGTGGCAGCCCCTCAAATATTGGACTATCACTTTCATATTGCCCCAGTCCTTCTTTACACTAAACCAGATATATCCAATTCCTACAACCATTCTTCATATGTTTTAGCCTCCAGCCCTCTAATCATCTTTGTTGCCCTTTTCTGCACTCTTTCCAGAGACTCAGCATGTTTTTATAATATGATGACCAAAACTGGATGCAGTATTCCAAGTGTGGTCTTACCAAGGAATTATAAAGTGATATTAAGTTCATCTGATCTTGATTCTGTCCCTCTATTAATGCAGCCTAAGATTTCATTGTCCTTTTTTTGGGGGGTGGGGGGCTGTTACCATGTAGATGTTGCCACATACTACTGGCTCATATTTAACTTCCATTAGGACTCCAAGATCCCTCTCACAGTTACTGCTATTGAGCCAGGTTTTACTTAGTCTATACCTGAATATTTGGTTTTCTTGCCTAAGTGTCAAACCTTTCTCTACATTGAATTTTATTTTGGGCCCAGTGTTCAAATCTGTCAAGATCCATCTGGATTTTGAGCCTATCTTCTGGGGTGTTGGCGATGTAATGTTTATACATCTTATTCACTTTTATAAGGAGGAAAACACAAATTTGCTGAGAAGAGAATTAATTAACAAGATAGAAGAACTTATTATAGATAAGACAAAAGAAAAAAAACTTCTTGAAATTCTTACTTAAATGTCTAATTCAGTTGACTGATTTCATCATTTTCAAATAAATAGCATACTATTAAAAGAATTAAATCTCATATGACAACTTCTATTGATGAAGTATGATTTAGAAACCCCAAAATTAAAAAAAATGAATGCAGAATTTAGATACAGTAGATATTCAGCAATGATTTAGATATACAGCAATGATTTCAATGACAAAAATATGTGTTTAGAAATATGTTTTATTATTACATTACTCTGCTCCTAATGATAAAATAGGCAATACATTTTCTAAAAACTAGAAATGTAATGAGCAGGTCAGATCATTCATATTGGCAGTAGTATTGTAAAGTTCAACTGTTCTGGATAATGATTCATTACAGCATGAAACAAATTGTGGGTTGGATTTGAAACCATATATTCCCTCACAAAAATTAGTTTTGTGAGTAGTAACTGTTTCAGGAATATTATATCTTTTTTTTTTTTTTTTAATAGACAAGCATTGGAATTTTTCCTACACTGGAAGAACAGCTAACCAAATTGTGAGAGTATGTTTCAATACCTAGAATAAATTTGCATTTTATATGTAAATCTGATACAGGATTTAATTTAATCTGAAAAGTTTAACACAGGGACCCATATCAAATCCAAAATGTTGGCTATATTTCAATTTGTAGGATTTTCAAATCTAAATAGACTAAGTAATATAGGCAGCATTATTGTAGTTCATACATTTAGTGATTTATATTGTTTTAATCATAGTTACTAGTATTTATGCTTTGTTTAGAGTTTAACAGTGATTTTTAAACATTTGAAATCATATATTCAGTTATTTATAATAAATTAATGATACATTGGAAAACTTAAAGAGATTTGTAAAATGCTTGCTTATTTCTTTATGTGTTGTTCTTTTATCTCTTTTTTTGGTTTCTTGTGTGTTGATATATTCACTTTCAATGTTTTTCAGTTTAAATATTTAATTTTTAAAAGGTCAGGGGCCAGAATACAGAATACCTTAAATGGAAGGGACCTTGAAGATATTTTAGTTTAACCCCCAGCTTAAGCAAGAGACCCTATACCATTTCAGTCCAAACTGTTCTTAAAAACCTCCGGTGATGGAGCGCTTACAACTTCTGAAAGGCAAGCCATTCCACTGATTTATTGTTCTAACTGTCAGGAAATTTATCCTTATTTCTAGGTTGGATAAAGAGGTTACATCCTATTGTTAAGGAGGATTTGATAAAGTCTTCAGTAATAAAAAAAGATGTCTGTCCTTTGTATGGACTTATCCCCCATAATCATTCTAGCTATTGTTTCAGATGAGAAATAAAGATCAGGAATACCAGATATAATGGTGATTTTAAATTTTACACTTAATTCTGAATAAGATGGTATATCAACTGACTCATCCCTAGCATTTCTTCTGCTTCACCTAGTAACTTGGAAGAAGAAAAACTTGTTATATCATTTTACTTTTTCAAACTCAAACTTTATACAAAGCAATAGCAAAATACTTTGCAATGGTAATGAAAATGAGACATGAGCTGATATAAGCTGTCCCATAGTTATATTTCAGTTTAATTATAATCATAGGACTGGAAGACACTTCTAGTCCAACCCTGGCTCAAGGCAGGTGTTTTATGCTGTACATGTCAAATCATTGTCCAGTCTATTTTTGAAAATCTCCAGTTATTTTCACTGAAGAAATCTACTTGCTGCATAACTTGATACTATTCAATGTTCTGTTTTATCTTTAATAGTATTTTCTCTATATATTTTTATATGTATGTGTAATGAATGTACATACAGGATGGAATAAGCCAAAATAAATACAGAAAATAGATAAACCATCTATACGGTTTTCTTCAAACTGAACCACAAACCAGCCAGCTACATTTTACTTTAATGTGTTACATAAAATTGTCAACTAAGAAAATTGGATTGAATGATGAAATCAACTATACCTTAAATCTTTGGTGTATATATTGCTGTACAGCCAATTTATGAATAAAGGTATTGGTTGCAATTGCACAGAGATTCAGTGTATTACTTTACTTTAATTAAGTTTAGTCAAGATATCCAAAGAGAAGCTTCTAAGCAACAACCAAACAGTTCAGTCAAAGAAGGGCTTTTGCCACTTGCACAGGATTACTTTACTTGGGTTATCGGGGCTTTTCTGTTTTTATTTTTACCATTTGTGTTCATAAAACATAGCAAAACTCATGGGTAAAATATGGACATACAGTCATAGAGGTAATGATCAGTATCAAGCTGGATACCTATTTTTTTAATTATCAGATTCATCAGGATGATTACAAGCTTTCATTTGTACTCCTTATTTGAAGAGGAATTAGAATTATTATGTATCACATTTGCATCCCACAATCCATCCAGAATATAGGGCAGGTATACTGTATATGTTACTCATACTGATACCCTGGGCTTGATAAAATTTGACAGAATCTATGAGGTGTCAGGAGTACATTAAGTAGGCAATTGGCACCACAGAGATGATACTACCTACCTCAACTAATCCTCTCAATTCCACCCAAAAAGCAGTGCAGCTACTCCAGGAGATGGATACTTTTCTGTTCAAAAGTGTTGTTTGTTCATACACATAGCCTTGACTTACAGCAGTTTGTTTAATGACCACTTGAAATTACAATGGCACTGAAAAAAGTGACTTAAAGCAATTTTTCATACTAGCTATCGTAACATCCACATGGTCACATGATCAAAATTCAGATACTTGGCAACTGACTCATATTTATGATAGTTGCAACTGTCCCTGGATCGTGGGATCTCATTTTGCAACTTCTGACAAGCAAGCCAGATTCACTTAACAACCATGTTACTAATTGAGCAACTAGAATGAGTTATTTAATAACTGTTGTAAGAAACACTGTAAAGAGAGGCAAAATTCATTTAACAGATGTGTTGCTTAAGAGCAGAAACTTTGGTCGTAAGGTAAGGAGTACCTGTAATAGCAAACTTTGTATCATTCAGCTTGCTATGTAAATATTCTAAAATTGTGGATGATGAAATGTTATAAAATTCTAAACGTGGTAATTAAATAGAAAATTACTTTCTCTTTTTACATGCTTTCATGGGTTGCATTTACTGAATTCAATATACCCAATTCAATTCAACAAATGGCTTTCTTCAGCTGATGAAATGAGGGGATGCAAAAGTTATATTGATAAATAATATTTAAGATATTTATCAACATTCAAAATAGAATAAGTTTCTTACATCCATGTTGTCCCAAGAAAAATACTAGTTGCTGTGGAAGATATTAAAAAGGCCATCCACATTGGTAGAATTTCTGAAAAACAGAAACAAAAAAACATTAATTTAGAAGTCCTATTTTATCTAACACAAATTCAAGTTTGCCAAAGGAATCCCAGACATGACTTAGATTAAGTAAAAACAATCAGGGATCACCAACAGGAATGCTACTCAGCTAAATTTTGCAGAATTCTCTGAAGCAGTAATTAAAATAGGAAGGTAAAATAATAATTTTAGATAATGAACTGTAGAGCTAATTAGATCTAATGATTAAGACACCAGGCTAGGAAGCAGGAAACAATAAGGTCAAGTCCACCTTAGCCATAAAAATTAGCTGGATAACTTTGGGCTAGTCACACTTTCTCAGCTGAAGCCACCTCACAGGGTTGTTGATAAGGGGAAAACAGGAGGTGGATATGTTAGCTGCCTTTAATTTTTTATAAAAATAATAAAGGTAGAATACAAATACATTATTAAGTCATCAGCACTTTTAGAATGCTCTGCAACTGATATGGACAGTAAAATGAAACAAAGCAAAAACGTGTCACCATAATTTGGAAGATAGCATAAAAAAAGTAGATGTACAGAAATTCCAGTTCATGGAAGAAGTTTCTGCGTCTATGTTTTAATTATCTTTAAAATATTGTACTTCTGTACCAGGTGTAAGATAGCTGCTTATGCCATCTTAACAATGTTTATACATCTTTAGATATCTTGACTGAGATATCAACATGTCCAATGAACATGTTTTTTAAAAATAATTAAAATTATACATACTATGTTTTTGTCTAAACATACTGGATTGCATATTGTAAATGACTAATACTTTACAATATCAATTAATACTATAAATATCTATGAAATATAAATCACATATTACCAGGGAGTTTTTTTTTAAGTCAAAACAATTGTAAAGAAATAGAAAATGGAAAGAGGAGCTAGTGTTTACTGTAAGAAATTTAGAAATTAAGAGAAGAGACCAACAGTTAAAAGTTTTAACAAATACACAGTACATCAATCCCACACTCTCAGTTCCTTTCTTTAAGGTTAAAACAAATTTATAACGAATTGCAAATTGCAAAAAGCTTTCACCTAAAGCAGGTTTATGCTTATGGCAGAGATTTGGAGAACTGAAAGAATGCTAGATACAAAACTGGTGCATGATTAAAATAGTAACAAGTTTCCAAATATTGTAATTGGGATGATTATAATACATAAATAATGGTTAAATATATGCATTCAAATTAAAAAATATTCAAAACTTTAAAAACTTGAGGTTTTGCTACAAATCAGCTGAATCTTCTTTAAATAGTCAACAAAAAAGAGTTGCTTTCTGACTTACATATCACTCTTATGCTCTGATATTTTAAAATCCATTTTCCGATCTAAGTTTTCCCCATATGTTTATAATCCAACATATTTTACACTCTAAATCCATATTCAAATCAGACTCAGTCTCTGCTTTATCCAACAAACTCTCTGTCAGCCTTGGAAGCCATTTTTTCCCTTTGGAGCTTCAAGGATGCCACATTTAGTGCCTGGGAAAGTGGGAGGGGGGATTGCAAGGAGCAATGGAAGATTAGCCACAACTACATTCCTTTCTCTGGGAGTCAAGGACGATTGCCCTGCACCTGGAGGGGAGTGACTGGGGGTTGTCTTCAGTTGGGATGAAGATATGATTGGATCATGTGATGGACTTGTGGGTGCAGGGGACAGCTTGACTTTCTTTTGGGTGGGGGAAAACCCGGAACTCTCGGATTCGGGCTTTCCCAGATGCTAATATGACATCTCTAATAAAATGGAACTTTGAGGAAATGCTAGCCTCAGAGTTGTCTTTCTTGGAGGTTATTACTTGGAACCCTGACATTGTTACTCTATATTTTTTGCTACAGCATTACCCAATTTTGTGATTTTTGACTAAATTATTTTCCCAAAGTATATTTATTCTACAGTGTTTCTTATATTTATTTTTCTCTCTTCCAAGTCTCCTCTTATCATCTGTTTATTTTCCAATCAACAAAATTCCCCATAGGAGGTTTTCTAACAATTAGTTTCAAAGATTTTATCTAGTGTTTTATAAATTTTTAAACACCACAAAGGAAATATTCTTTCAGGTCCATCTAACCCTTACCAGTCCAAAATTTTGTCCCCTTTTGTTGTATTCTAAAAATTAAAGTGTCTTTTGTTAATCTTTACATTTATTCAGAGTTTCTTTCATCTATGGTGGAAAGAAAACAATTTTCTAAAGTAATTAAGAGATGAAATAGGTGAATTCAGTGTCTCTTTGTAACGTGCCAAGCATGAGTTAGGCAAGATGGATATTCCTAAGGCCCCCAGGTCTTCCAAATCTACTGGGGAATGCCATTATGCAATTTCTTCACAAGGAAAATCTGTATGGAGCCAAACCTGGCAATTATTATCCAGAGATGAGTTCTGAGGAGTCAATTCTTTCACTGACTTCTATTTTAGCCATGTTTGTTCAGTCTGCAAAAAGCAGAACTATGCTCAGCTTACCATACTACCCTGGAAACTATAAGTCAGTACGCTTTTGTCTTTTTAGGCTGCAGTGCCCTCATCAGGCCCTAGATTTCTAATATTTTGTCAAGCTGTTGGAACATGTATACAAATTTATATATAATGAATTTCACCAATTTTATTCATATACAGCAAGAAACTCAGGATATCACTACATTTTACACAGAATCTATTAGTAGAAAGCTCCAGTGTTTAAAACATGGAACTTTTCTAATCTGTATAACACTTTCAATCTAAGCTTAGAATAATGAAGCACTTTGACTTGGTCAGTACTTAAATGGAAGAAATGAGATTCTAGGACTGTAAATTATGCTTGTGACATAACCACATATTCCTGATGCTTGTGAGATGACCCTCACATGGCATAACCAATTGGTCATGTGACCAGCCAGGGTGACATTACTACTAGATGATTTTCACATACCGTGACCAGTCAGTCACTTGACCAACTGATTGCATAAGAACTTTAAAAGCAGAAGAGAACTGAAACAAGACTCTTCAAAGTTCCTCTGATGATGTTACCTGGTGGTAAAACATTCAGAAACTAAACATTCAGAAAACAAACTACCACCAACATCTACCACCCAAGATACACATATTTTCCACTATTTATTATATTTTATGTTTGTAGACTGCTTATCTCCCTCAAGGAATATATGGCAAATGCCTGAAAAGATTTGATATTTTGCTAGTGATGAAACATCAAGTATAAGAAAAACAGCTTATATGAAAATCAAAGCTGAATTAAGTATTTGGTTAAAAAATCTGTTACGAGTTCCAATACACTGCACAATTGCTTGAACACATCCAGTTAACTTGTTTGGTGTATTTGTGAATATAATTCACCAACAAAAAGTAAATTGAATCTATACACATTGTATTTTGTAACTTACTATGGCATTTTTTTCCTGTGACTGCACCTTTTCCATCGCTGCTTTGGTGTTTTGGACAATTTTCACAAGCCACCTGACCATATTTTCCATTATAGGACCCAGCAGGACATAAAATACAGTTTGTTCCATATTTTGCACTGAATCTACCTGGTGGACATGTCACTATTCCATTAGAAAAGAAACAAAATTATATATCATATAACAAATTATATACAATATAACAATTTATATATCTGCCTTCCATTGAGGACATATATACAGGGGTGGAATACGACAGGGTTAACTACCGGTTCAGGATTTACAAGGTTCGGTGATTTATGATGTGCTTCCCTGCAGGTGCCTGTAAATCATCATCAGCAAGGTTTGTGTGCAGAGAAGCAGCCTTTGAAACAGCCCTCTTTTCCTGGCTTTTTTAACTGCAGCTGTGCCTTGTTCGGCAGCTGAAGTTGAAAAATCAGGAAATAAAGATCAGGTAAGGGTGGGCAGGTGGGCAAAAACATCAGCAGACATAGAATCGGTTCTTTGTCTGCTGCTCTTCAGAGCTACCGGTTCTACAGAGGTGGACAGAACCAGTAGAAACCCACCCCTGCATATACTGCATGAGCCAAAAACGGGGCTGTGAAAATACAGATTCCTCACATCCTGGATATAAACTGTTTCAACTTCTTCCCTCAAGGCAACACTATAGGGCATTGCACACCAAAACAACTAGACACAAAGACAGTTTTCCCATCATGTCATCACTCTGCTAAACAACTAATTCCAAAACACTGTCTTATGCCCTAGGATATCAAACTATGTTAGCAGGGCTGTATTACTATTATCATTTTTCCAATTACCTATTATATTCCTTTAGCATCTTATGACTATCACTTTGTTGCTTATATCTTATGATTATATTGCTTGTTTTTATTTTATATCTTATAACTATCACTGAGTTTTGTATCTTATGATTTATGATGGTCTTATCATTATAACCATGATTTATCATGTTGCTTGCATATATACTGAGACTTTATGCATCAGAGACAAATTCCTTGTATGTCTAATCACACTTGGCCAATAAATAATTCTATTATTCTTTTCTGTTCTGTTCTATTAATCCCATCCCATCTCATTCCATTCCATTCCATTCCAGCATATGGCTATAAGTGTGGACTGATGGTTGAGCATCCAAAATCTGATCATAAAACTGGAGTGAGAGGTGACGACAAAATATTGAAACCAGATTGTCAATTGCTTTGGGGGGTCAGTTGTAACTGAACATTAGCCAAGATGTCAACGGCTACTTGTATCAATCTTATTATATTGGAAGTGTAAAATAGGTAAGGGGATATACAATCATATCATATGGGTTTGCCTCAATATTGCCATAATATTGGTTTTATATTAATAATATAGCACATTAATCAAAGATGTCAGTGTATTTTGAATTATATACCAAAATATGCTTACTTTCTGCTCATGAACTATCCTTAATGAAAGGATTAATAAAAAACTATTAGTTTGTAAACACATCATTAATTTATTGTCAATAATTTTTTTTTTAGTTTTTGTTCCTTTTTTATATATTGAAGAAATATTTTTTAAAAATATCAAGCATAGGGATCCGCAAAAAAACAAACAGGCAAATGATGAAATGTGAGAGGGGACAAAAAGAAGTGCATTGGAATGCAATCTCAAAGGCTAAAGATTACACTGAGATGCTGTAACACATCTTGCCACTTCTTATAATTTATATCAGCACTATTGCGGCTAGATTGTCTTGCCAAACCTTTTGCTTTCTTCCTAGCCTTTGTTCAAAGGAATAGTACACTTGAAGTCCCAGATGCAAAATGCAACTATCAGACATTAACTGCAAATGGGTGGCTAGTTGTTAATTTCCCATTAACAAGTTATCTTTTCTCTTCCCCATCCTTCTTTTATACCTCTCTATAATTCTACTGGAAACTCACCACAGCATCCTGGACATATTGTATTGTTGTTCATGGTACTTGTGTTTTTTCCAAACCCTGGTTTGCAATGATCTATTTTAACACCAGACAGAGTACCTGGAACATAACTTAAAAGATCACCAGGAAATGAATCTGTGTTTAGCACTTCAAAGAATTGCTTGATTTTGACATATGCCTACAATTTAAAAAGATGATTGCATTAATATTTGATTGTCAATTACTTCCAAAATGGATTATATATAGAATATAATACAAGATACTCCTTCCTGCTAGCTAACATCATAAATAGTAGTTTCTATACAAACAAAAATCAGTCAAGTGCAAACTGCGTTCTGGGCATGAACTGGTTGCAATATCCTCAGAATATATTAGTTTTTCTTGGTGAGTGTGTGTGTGGGGAGGGGGGCAGGCCTACCCAAACATTCTAGAAAATTATGAACCATCATTGAAACAAAAGTTCTAGTTTAGAAAGTGGTTCACAAATTTGAAAACAATGTTCCACTAAAAGTTGATGAGATCTGTAGGTAGCAAAATCTGATAAGCGTGGCAGACCTTAATATTAAGAAAAATATATTGATTTTGTGGATTTACATGATTATCTTTTTTTTTGACAGACTCATGTCTTGAATTCTCAAATTTTATTATTTTTTAAAAAATCTTTTAGAATAATTCTACATTACCTTTCTGATGCTGCTTTTGGAATGTTCACAATGAGAATTTTGACAAAAATCTCCTGTACCTAGTCCAAGAGGAAATACTGCAAAAAGTGAAAAAGAGAATGTTTTTTGCTTTAATTACATTTTTGAAGATGGTTTTAGACCATATCTTAATGTAATAATTTAACATCAGAATACAGGTAAAATCAGTCTGCACTATCAGGGCATTATCAAGTGGCAATGGTGATCTATGAAAAAATATACTTAAAAGTTAGTTACTCAGGTATTGTTTTTTTAAAATTATTGATTAACCACAAAAACCAGCACATGATTTGAATCTATTAAGGATTAGTTCTGTATCTATTGGGAGAGAAGACCTTTTTTAAAAAAAACACTTCTTCCTTGAATATAAAAATAACAGGATTCAATCAATGTTTTCCTTCTAGCCAACACAGCTGTGCAATTAGGGAACCCAATGCAATAGCAGTTTTTGGGAACAGCTATAGAGAAATGGGGAATTACCAAGGAGAAAAGAATTTTGGCAGTGGCAAAAGCTCATGGTTTTGCAGCCTCAGTATACAGTATGTTCTCTGAACACTAAGCAAAGATGATATGTCAACTGAAAAAACAATATTTTTAGATAAAATTATTCTTTGATTTATTATGGTAATTGCCATCACTAAGTAATGTGGTTGTAAGGCATGATAGCATCACTTAGTGATGGCAATCTCTAAAGTCCCAGTTGCTGTTGTTAATCAAATCTCACAGATGCCAGTTTACCACAAAAGGTTGTATGAGGGTGCAAGGGGGAGGCATGGAGAATACACAAAGGTGTGTGTGAGAGGCATGGTGCAGGTTGATGTGTGTGAGTGCACAAGCGGTATGACACAGGTCAGGTGTACAAGGCTGCATCAGGATACAAGAGTTGTGACACAGATCAGGGAAGGTGCCCAAGGATGCAACAGGGCATGAAAGATACAGCATGGGGTGAAGAAGGTGCAAATGAGTGCGAAGGGATGAGTGAGAAGTATGGCACGGATAAGAAAAGATGTGCAAGGGAGTGGTGTAAGTTAGGGATGTTGTGCAAGGGTGTGAATGAGGCACAGCTAGGGTTGGGGAAGGTGTGCAAGGGTACATGAGTGATTGGTGCAGGCCAAGTGCAGACAGACAGAGAGAGTGTTTCCCGATTTTGGGAGGGGGGGTATTTAATCCAATGACTGGTGATCTTCCCTGTCAGCTTCCCTATTGACTTCCTGGGAAAAACAGCAGAGAAAATTGCAAATGGCTGTCATGTGATTTCAGAGCATGCAACCAATATGAAGTAGTTGTCAAGATTGCAATCACATGACTGTGGTGAACAGACAGAATTTTGTGGAGTAATCATAATCACCATTTGCTCATTATCATTATAACATCTAGCAGTCACTGAATGGAATGGTGCTAGATCAAGGACTACCTATATGGAGATTTCATAGTTGTATTAAGAGGTATGGTTGCTAATGGCTTAAAGACATTGGAGATGGTCTTTGCTTCAGCAGTTTGAGTCTTAGCATCCTGTGACAGAGTGAATTTCCATAATTTGCCTTGGCTTTCAGTTTGAAAGCATGCTATATGCAGGTAGATAAATAGGTATCACTTTTTTGGGGAAATACGGCAGCATTTGTGCAATGGTTGGACCCTTGCCAATATTGGATCTGCCTGGGATGATTTGGAGAATAGTTGCTTGTGTATTTTTGACGCCTTTTTAATGGTCATATATACTGAAATAGGCTCATTATATTTCTAATACATGTGATGTTATCATTTGTACAACAGAAATAATATCTGCAATATTTTCATATTTGTGGTATTATAGAATACTATATAACACACAAACACAAACATAGAAGTAGTGAGCAAAAGTTTCACCTTACCTATGAACTGAAAGGTAAATTTATATGTTATTTTTTTCAGTGTATCTGTAGCAGTATGACACTGGGTGTTCCATTGCTTGATTTCACAATTAAGCTTGTAAATTAGGCTCTCTAATTTCTCTAAGAGATATTTTATAAATGAAGCCACTGTGCTAGTTTCACAGGTTCCACTTGTGAATTCTGATGTCATGTATATACTCCTTTCTGGCACATGATATACTGTTAAAAATTAAAACAAATTATTTCTCTAACAGTTCACATGCAAGTTACCAACAGCTAACACCAATGCATTATTGCTTCTGCTAAAGAATTTGTTTTCTTCTTTTGATTGTAACATGAAGCAAAGGATCCAGGCAGTCTCTCCTTTTTTAAAAAATTTTGTTCAAGTGACTATTGTTTTGAATTCCCAAATTCCCTAGTAGAACTTAATAAAATATGCTTAAATCTGAAAAATCATCTTCACATGACTTTTATAACTGCTCCTAAATTTCTAGAGAGCGGTAAAGTGGACTGCTATTTTGGAAAAGGGAAATAAGGCAGTGGTGGTATTCAAGTAATTTAACAACTGGTTCTTCCTAGTGACTGGTTGTGTGGACATTGCTGAGGGCAATCATGTGACTGAGTGGGTGTGGCCAACTCAATGTCACTCATTGCCATGGTGGGGTGGGATAGGCAAGCTGATGCTGCAGAGACAGGATGATTTCCAACATGCTGCTGCTAAGCTCCTGAGTTCCCTGCATGAGCTCTGGAAGTCCAGTACTCCTTCCCTGTCCAGTCAGCCTGCATTCTCCTCTCACTTCAGGCGCTGAGTGCCCCAGCACCCTATGTGTGCAACTTCCCAAATTTTTTAAGAATTAGAACCTCGGGGAGGCACGGTGCACTGATCTCTGTCTCCCTCTAGGTCCAGCCTTGGAAAAGCCCACACTCCTACTCCTTTCCACCACAATCAAACTCCCTTTTTTCCAGTGCTCGTGCAGGGATCCTGGGAGCTTAATGGCAGCATGTTGCATGCCTTTTCACTCCAAGCAGCCTGGGCTGGAAAATGCATGACTGGAGCGAAGTGATCCTCCTTAATAAGCTCCAAACCATTGCCGCTCCTCCACAAAGCCTGGCTTTGGCTGCAGCCGATGGCCCATACCCTAGAGGCCACCAGCAGAGCTGACTGGGCAGGGAACGAGTACTGGAGCAGCCAGGGAATGACTTGACTTCCAGAGTTTCTGTGGGGAACCCGGAGTTTAGCAGCAGCATGTTGCATACCTTAAGAAGCCCAATGGTGGCCTCTGGGATCTGGATGGTTGGCTACACCAGTGCAGGGCTTAGAGGAGTGGCAATGGTTTGGAGCTTGAAATCCGGCAGGAGAAACCTGGGCAGAGAGTAGACTTATCTCTCCCGCTCCCTTCCTCGAGAAAGGGGCAATGTGGGGATAATAGACTCTTAGTAGATGGGCTTCATAAGGGGTGCATAATCTACCCCTCTCAATGCCCAAACTGGGCAAGCTGGAAGAAAGATTTGCTGTCATGCTGGTGAGTATGGACCAAGTGGACTTTTGGTCCCTCCCACCCCCCCATCCCAATCCAGCGTGGTGCAGACAGCCCAATGGAGGCAGAAAACAGGGGGTTTCAATTGCCCTTCTCTCTTTTTCCCCCTAGCCTCCTTTTGCCAGTATGTGCCAGGCAGGCTCAGCAGGCAGTCACAATTTTTAGGTGGGCTTTTTTTTTGGTCTCTGCTGCAGTGCTTCTTGGCTTACAGCACCAAGCCCGAAGTGGTGGGAGGCGAGGGTTGCCTTGAGTTCAAATGTACCATGATTACATGGAATGCTGTTGCTGCACAAGGCAGCAGGGAACTGGGATGCATGGGAGGCAGTGAAGATTAGCAAAGGGAGGCTCACCAGGCAGGTAGGAAGCTGGGCCATGTGGGAGGCAACTGGGCGAGGAACATAGATCAACGAAGGAAGGCTCACCAGGGAGGGAGCTGGCTGCATGTGAAGCCACGGCAAAGGTAGGCAAGTGGGCTGAGCCATGGGGGCCATGTGGTAGATGTTATATTTTGAGCATGGGCGAGAAAGAATGGAGACAAGCCTCTGAACGGTGAGCTTCAGCTCTTTATTTACATTGTGACTTCCTCAATTCAATAGCAGTTAAACCCGCCTTATATAGGCAAACCCTGTAACTTTTAACCAATAACGAGCTAGGAGTGCTAGCTCTTGTAACCAATAGGAACTCTCTGTTAAGGGCCAATCAGATTCCCCGGAACGGGCCAATCCGGTCCGGCCGCTTAACAGCCAATCAGAAGTGCAGGGCCAGAACCCTGCACTTACTCCAAGCTCACACTTTATTAATTTTTATGCATACACAACACCCCTTCCCCCTGGCTTCTAATTTGCAGGGCGCAGTTACATAGTCCCTTAGGTAGGACGGTTGTTTTATTAGTCTCTTTGATTTCCGTTGTATCAGCTGGCTGCAATCACGCTGAGGTAGTTCATTGTTTGGCAGTGGGGCTGTTTCTGGTTCAGAGTTCATTTCTACGTCGTTGCCCACATTCTCTGCAATTCCCTGAGGTGCAACCGTTTCTCCCTCCGGCTCCGCTTCCTGAGTTTCTATCAAACCGTCGTTTCCTTCGCATGGGTTTTCTAGGAATTCATCTTCTTCCGTACCTCCCCTCCCCTCAGTTTGGTCATAGGGGGTTTTCGGACTGGCTGCTGGAAGCCGCGATCGTAATTGATCGATATGACGTTTCCAAAGTTTATCGTCAAGGCATTGTACAAGGTAGGATCTGGGGCCGGTTACACGTACTACTGTCGCTTCCACCCACAACAGGTCGCCCGATAGGTTTTTAGCATATACCAAATCTCCTACCTGGAAGGTGCGACAGCGGCCAGTGAATCCTAGTGGTTTCTCCAGTTCGTAAGCTGGGTGCAACCGGTCGAGGTGGGAGTGGAGCTTTCGTCCCATTAGCAGTTCAGCTGGAGTTTTGTTGGTGACGCTATGTGGGGTGATGTGTTGCAAGAAGAGGATTTGATTGACCTTGTCGTCAATGTTGTCGTAGTCCAACTTCTGCAAGGTTTTCTTCACAAATTGGACCATGCGTTCTGCTTTGCCATTGGTCGCAGGGTGAGCAGGCCAGGTGAGCGCATGGCGAATGCCGTGGTCAGCGAGGTACTGCTCGAACGCTAGTGCGGTAAATTGAGGGCCGTTATCAGATACCAGGACGTCTGGTAATCCGTGGGTTGCAAAGAGTCTGTTTAAGATTTTGATAACCACCTAGGAGGTCATAGTCGTTATGCGATGGATTTCAAGCCAATTCGAGTAGGCATTGACGGTAAGCAGGAAGGTGTGGCCTTTGGTTGGCCCCGCAAAGTCCAGGTGAATTTGGGACCAGGGTCCACATGGTGTCTCCCATTCAGTAGGCATGGCTTTTGGTGGGGCGTTGCTGACCTCTTGGCATTTGGGACAAGCTTTAACCCACTGTTCGATTTGCTTGTCAATGCCCGGCCACCATGTGTAGCTTTGCGCAAGGGCTTTCATTCGCATGATGCCGGGGTGGCCATCGTGCAAGGTTCTCAGCAGCACTTTCTGGAGTCGTTCTGGGATAATGACTCTATCGCCCCAGATGACACAGCCTTTCTGGGAGAAGAGCTCAGTTTGTCGAGTCTTGAATGGTATGGAGTCATCTGATAGCTGGTCCAATGGCCATCCGCGTTCTACCCAGCTTAGGACACGTGCTAGGGTGTGGTCGCGTTTGGTTTCTCTCGCGATATCTCGGGCGGTTAATGGCGGTGAGTTGAGTGCATCGATTTGCAACGTGGTTACCGTTGGTGCAGGATCATCGAGAGTCTCTGGAAGCGGTGCTCGGCTCAATGCGTCGGCGTGGGGAATGGCCTTCCCCGGGCGGTATTGCAGCCGATAGTTATAAGCAGCTAAGAATTCTGACCATCGGGTCATCTTAGGGGATAATATGTAGGGAGTCGGCTTATCTCCGGCTATTATCCCCAATAATGGTTTGTGGTCAGTCACAATAGTAAAAACCCGGCCATACACATATTCGTGGAATCTTTTCACAGCTGAGACAATTGCGAGGGCTTCTTTATCGATTTGTCCATAGTTTCACTCAGTTTTTGAAAGAGTCTTTGAAAAATATGCAACGAGGCTTCGTTCCCATTAGGCAGTACATGGCTCAAAATGGCACCCACCCCAAAAGGCGATGCATCACAGGTTATAACTAACAGCAAGGTCTCATTATACTGCATGAGTACAGAGTCAGAAGTGAGCAGTTTTTTAACATTTCGGAACGCCTGTTCTTCACGGTAATCCCATAGCCAATTTGCTTTTTTATCTAATAATCGGTGTAACGGTTCAGCGACCGTTGCTTTGTACAGCAAAAATACATTATAAAAATTGATGAGGCCTAGGAATGCCTGGAGATCGGCCTTGTTTCGTGGCCTGGGAGCATTTTTTATCGCTTTTAGTTTACTTTCGGTAGGGTGAATGCCCTGGCTATCAATCAGGTACCCTAAAAACTCAACACTGTCAGTACACAATTTACATTTGTTTTTTTTTAACTTTAAGACCGGCCTCTTGGAATTTTTTTAGGACTAATTTTAACCGGTCCTGTAAGATTTTTTTGTTGAGGCTGCAATTAATACATCATCAAAATAGGGGACCACGCCCTTAATTCCTTGCAATAACCTTTCCATAAGGCTCTGAAAAATCCCCGGGGCTACACTAACTCCGAATTGAAGCCGGGTACATTTAAAGGCACCTCGGTGCCTTTTGGGCCTGTGCCGTTTTTTGGGCCTGTGCCGTTTTTTCATCTACTGGTAATTGCTGATATGCCTGAGCTAAATCTATTTTAGCGAAGACTTTTCCGCCCCCCAGGGAGTGGAGGAGATGCTGCACCACCGGAACTGGATACGCGTTCTGCTGCAGGGCATGGTTCAAAGTGGCCCAGTAGTCCCTACAAATTCGGATTGACCCGTCTGGCTTAATGGGTGTTACAATAGGGGTTTCCCAAGGGGAGTGATTGATGGGCTCTAACACCCCCTGAGCTATCAGTTTGTTGAGTTGTTCATCGATTTTCGATTTTAAGGCAAAAGGAACTCAACGGGGCTTTAGGCGAATGGGAGCTATTTTTGGATCTAGACTGAATGAAATCGGGGTCCCCTTGTACTCACCTAAGCTGTCCGCGAAGACATCCCTGAACTCAGAGATAAGGTCTTCCTCCCAGTCACTACCGCTGACTCGGTTTATGCCGGCCACTTCAATGCCGAGTGGCACGAACCATTGGAGGCCTAGTAGGCTAGGCCTATCTCTATCGATCACCGTTAAAGGTAAGTATGCTGTGTGCTTCTTGAAGGAAACTTGGACTCGGTAGGAACCGACGACAGGGATTCGATTCCCTTGGTAGTCCTTGAGGATGAGGCGTTGGGAGCGGAGATCTTGGTGTTGAATTGTGGGGATGAGTTGCTTGAGTGTCTTCCAGGACACCATCGAGAAGGACGATCCCGAGTTGACCTTCATGTGGCAAGGCTGGTTCTTGATGGCCACCGTGACTCGGATTTTCTTAGTGTCCAAGGCTGAGGGGTGACCGATAGTGATAGTATGGTGAGCCTCTTCTCTCTGCAAAGCTCGATTTCTATAGGAGTGGTTTACTGGCTCTCGCCGTACAGGACGTTTTCCTGTCGATTAGCGATAGTTAGCCCCTTTTGAGGCCTGACTGGGTCCTGACAAGCTGCGGCAGACCCGTCCGATGTGGCCTCGTTTCCCGCACTCATGGCAGAGTGCGTCGCGGAATTTGCATTCGGACCTGGCATGGTTGGCTCCACAGCCAGCACAAGGGTGTAAGGGCTTCAGGTGATGGTCCCGGTCGGACCGCAGTCGATGGACCCCTTCTTCATCGCTGTCTGACGACGAAGAGAGGTCCTTGTGGTGCGTTGTCGCAAGCTGCCCTTCTGAATTAGGTGAGACGTCACTGGCCGGTGGTGGTACTGGAGCGCGGTTTCGGCGTAGTTGTGCAGCCGACTTCCTGGTTGCTTCTGCTGCAGTAGCATTGGCGATGGCGTCGGCAAGGCTGATGTCGCCTTTCGCCATCAGCTTGCTTTGGATGCCTGGTGCATCTAGTCCCAGAACTATGCGATCTCTTAGTGCTTCTTCTAAATCGGTGAATCCGCAGAGGCCTCCCAAATTTCGGAGGTCTGCTATGAAGTCGGCCACGCTTTCTCCCTTTCGCTGGCTCCTCTGATAAAACTCATCTCTCGTGGCGTCTCACGAGCGTAGGCACGGTCGGGGCGTAGTGGTCTTGTAGGATAGGCTCGAGGTCGTCCCAATCCATGGCCTTCACTTCTCGGGGTTTGGCTAGTGCTTTAGCCATCTTAAATACGGTTGGACCGCAATGCGTTAGGAACACCGCCCGTTTCTTCCCGGCTGTGGCGTCCTTTAAGTTGTTCATCTCTAGGAACATTTGGAAACGATCCATGTAAGACTCCCAGTCTTCCTGTGTTGGATCGAACAGAGCGGGTGGTACGATGCCACCGGACATGGTTCCGTTGTTGGCATCGTCTGTCACGTGCTCGGTGTTCTTCGAAGTTTCGTTGATTCAGATATCTCCATATCCCATCCTCGTCGCCAGTGTTATGTTTTGAGCATGGGCAAGAAAGAATGGAGACAAGCCTCTGAACGGTAAACTTCAGCTCTTTATTTACATTGTGACTTCCTCAATTCAATAGCAGTTAAACCCGCCTTATATAGGCAAACCCTGTAACTTTAACCAATAACGAGCTAGCAGTGCTAGCTCTTGTAACCAATAGGAACTCTCTGTTAAGGGCCAATCGGATTCCCCGGAATGGGCCAATCCGGTCCGGCCGCTTAACAGCCAATCAGAAGTGCAGGGCCAGAACCCTGCACTTCCTCCAAGCTCACACTTTATTAATTTTTATGCATACACAACAGTAGAGGCAAGTGAGTGAGGGAGACAGACAGCAGCAGCAGCTATGCTGCAGGTGAGGTGAAATAAGGGGTAGCTGGGACTTCTGGGAGGGGAGGGGTGGTTGGGGCCAGCCAGTGGTAGGATTAACCAGTTCTCCAAACTGCACAAAAAGCTAACAACCAGTTCCCCCAAACCAGTATGAACCAGCTGAATTATATCTCTGGAATAAGGGGATCAGGAGACCTAGCAAATGATTATTCATGCAGAAATCACCTCTTGTATAGATTATTACAATGGTCTCTATATAGGGCTGCCTTTGAAGATGATTTCAAAAATATAGTTGGACCAGAAATCAGCAATATGGGCTGTAATGGTCATGCCTTGATATGTTCGTGTGGCACAGCTCAATATGTTCAATTGCTCATGTGGCACAGTACCAGAGATGGTATTCAACCGGTTCGCACCTATTCGGGAGAACCAGTAGCAATTATTTGGCATGGGTCACCGAACTGGTGGTGACCCCTGGCTGGCCACGCCCCCAACTCAGTTGCCCGGTCGCTCATTTGGCCCGATTGCTCTCCTAGCTTTCTGTTCCCCACATCCTCTTTCTGCCCGAGGGGAAAGGAAGAAAGGCATGGATGCTGCAAGTATCGCTTTCCCCGTGTGAGTTAAAGTGCCTGGAGCGAGGAGTGCAGGCTGACAGAGGGGGTGGGGGTGAATCAAGCCTTGGAACAGGAATCCAGGAAAATACAAACCAATCAGCCTAATATCAATACCTGGGCAGATCCTAGAAAACCAAGAAACAGATCTGTGAACACCTTGAAGCAAACAAATTTATAATGAGAAGCCAACATAGATCTGTCAAAAACAGATCACGCCAAAGAAAACTTATCCCATTCTTTGACAAAGTGACTAAATTAATGAACCAGTGAAATGTTGTGGACATAGTACAGGGGTCACCAAACTTTTGGATCTCACGGACCACCAAACTCATAATTTTAGATCCCAGGGACCCCTAATTGGTTCTGTGGGCATGGCCTAATTTGTGGGTGTGGCTTGGTGGTTATGAGACTAGCTGGGCATGGCTTGTATGTAACTATTATAAATATTTATATAAATATTGAATTTTTAATAAAAAAAAGAGCAACTTTTACCCAAAATCAAGCAAAGCAGGCAGGCAGATTGAGTTACTCACAGAATCACAGATTCATTCAGAAATCTATCTATCTGTCATTGGCTAGCTCAGTCTGTCACATAAAATTTTCTTGCAAACAAACTCACAAAATTAACTTACAATACACAATGTATGTAAATATTGAATATTTTTTATAAAAAAAGCAACTTTTATCCAAAATCATGCAAAGCAGGCAAATTGCGTTGCTCACAGAATCATTCAGTGATCTATCTGCCATTGGCTAGCTCAGTCTTTCAAATTTGTTTGCTGTGAGTCTGCACTGAATTTGTTTGCAAGCAAACCTTCAGTCCTAAGGGAGGTTTTTCTGCACTTAAAAGCAGAGCCAAAGATCTAAAGACTAGCTAGAAAGCAAGAAATCCAACTATTTCCTAGCTAATCTAAATCTTCCAGCACAGCAGAACAAATGATGGTCGGAAAAAGGAAAAATAGCAACTTAGCAGACGAAGTTTGCTGGGTAAAGAGTGGGCGGGGAGGGTTCCTGTGGGCCATGTGGGCTGAGCAGCCCTGCGTTTCTGCGCAGCCTGGGGGGATGCTCTGGGGGTGAGATTTCTCTGTGGCCCACCAAAATTTTCTCACGGCCCACGGGTTGGCGACTGCTGACATATACTTGGATTTCAGTAAAGCATTTGACAAAATAGACTACAATTTATTTCTTGATATAAACTAGAAAAATGTGGCATAGACAGCATAGATTTGCAACTGGCTGAAACTCAAAGAGTTAATGGAACTACATCTATATGGATGGAAGGAAATAGTGGAGTACCCAAGGTTCTGTCTTAGGCCCGGTACTCTTCAATATCTTCATAAGAATTGATTAGGAAATAAAAGGTGAACTAATCAAATTTGCAGGTGACACTAAGCCAACACCCCAGAAGATAGGCTCAAGATTCAGAGGGATCTTGATAGACTTGAACTCTGGACATACCTCACAAAATAAAATTCAGTGGTGAAACATGTTTTATACTTACATGTAAAATACAGCTCTGACATAGCACTTGACTACATTGTTTGAAATCCCTGCCTCCTGATCAATTTAAAGAGCCAAAGATAATCAGCCTCTGGCCTAACGGATATGTGCTGTCCCAGCCAGTCTATGGGAATTGGATAGTTACTTAGGAATTATGAGTTGTCGCCTTAAGGGAATGCATCATGGTAAATGTAGTTAAAGGTATCCTGGGAAATGTTGTCCATGTCACATGACCACATCTGTAATCCTGATTGGTCACTGGATTGACCCTTGGTGGGTTGGGGGAGGTTTCCCTCATTCTTTGTCTGAACTCTCTTACTCATAGCACCTTCTTTCTATTGCTACGAGATGGGTTAGGAGATAACCATCTTTTCTGCAAGGCTGATATACAAAGGATTGATCATTACAGAAGAACTTGGTCACAAATGTGAGTTATGAAGATACTTGATGTACCAATAAATGTACTTTGTTATGGATGTTTTGTGGAATTTTATCTATCTACATCTGCACAGCTACAAATCCACCTCTGTGCAAGATAAAGGAAAGGATATTATATTATACACTGTATATGTATATCATACATATCTTGTAGGTTTTTATTAAAAAAGCAGCCTAGCAATATTTCAATTTCACTTTCTTCCTCATCACAAGGACAGGATTGGCAGCTTTTGGGGATTATTATAGAACATTATAGAAAAGGGCAGAGGAGAGGACATTACATCAAGTAAATGTAAAATCTTAGAGTGTTTTGGGGGGGCAATTTGAAATAATTTGTGGGAGCAACATTATTTTTCCAGGTTAAATAAATTAATATATCATGAAACATGGCTAAGATCATTTGCAAAGCTGTATCTCTGGAAGGATGCTTTGGCTTGACCAAATCCCACTGGAGTCAGTATATTGAGAGAGAATCCACAATGGCTTAGAGTTGCATCAAGTTAAGTTTTGCAGAACTCTGGAATTTGTTTTGAAGAGTCAAAAACAAGGTTGACAACTTGAGTTGAAAATTAACTTGAGCCAGTAACTAACATGCTATAAGTTTCATTTGGAACCATTGTAGCATCAGATTGCGGGTTTGAGTTAAGAATGTAATGAGGGACCAAAAATAGGTTTCTCAGGAAGCTTGAGTATATACAGCTTCTAATGATTCTAAATACTTGTTAGCATGGGCCTCTAATACTTTAAATCCCTCAAATATGTAATTTCTTCTAATTATGTAGAAAAATCTTAGCACGGCAATTATACTTTTTCTGGATTTCTCTTTTAAAGATTGAATTTGGACTTCCATAAGCCAGTGAAATGGAAATACTTCTAAAGTATTTGAAGGCCTGAACTTGTTTAATATCATTCCTACTTATTTAGGCCCATATTTCAGGGCTGCCAACCTTGAGTGATAGTTCGGAGTGAGACACTGCGAGGGAGCGGAGCGACCGAGGGGGGGATGGAGCTTTGACAATTTTACATTTTAAATGGTGCAATCTGATGCATACTTTAGTCATGATTTGGACATATACATACATACATACATGCAAGCAGCACCAATGTACTTGAACTGGATTTGTAAGATATTAATAATGCAGTTCACTGACCATCTTGGCCGGAAAGGGTCCACATTCTTGGGCCTCTGCCCATCTGCTCCGTCCCTTTGGGCTGCTCTGGCTCTCCTCCTCCTCCAGGGTCCCTGGCTGAGAGGGGCGTCCCAAGTGCCTGGGATCCGGCCCCTCCAGGCTGCCTCTTCAGGGCCACAGAAGCCTCCCTCACATGGCCCCGGGGGTGGAGGGGGCCTTGCCAGGGTTCCCGGCCTTGGAGCTGGGCAGAAACAGCCCTTCCCAGCCCTCTCCCACCCTCTGGGCCTCCCACCTGCGGAGGGGAGGGGGATCCAGGATGAGTCTTGGACCCACCAGCCTCACAGTCCAGCTGAAGGGTCAGAAAGGGCCAGGCAGGCAGATGGACACACACACACACACACACACAGAATGGGGGGGGGAGGCTGGTGTCCTTCACTCCCCAAACGCCCCCCTCCCAGTCTGTGCATGGGACCCCCAGCAATGCTGCCATCAGCTGCTCCCCTGCAGGGAAGTCCTGGATTGTCTGGGGGAGGAGAGGAGAGGACAGTGGCCACTCCCCCCCCTTTGCTTGGCATTTGTGGGGAGACCCCTCAAGGCGAGATTCCTTCCCAGGGGCTCCCAAAGAGCATCCAAACGTTCCTGGCATCAAGTGGAGAAAGAAGCCTAAAAAGAGAGAAACTCCTGCACCGGCTGCGATTGGGGCTCGGAGGGGACAGGAACCCCCCCTCCTTGCGAGCCCCCCCTGCCCCACTCCAGCCTGCCCTTTGGCGGGACCCCCTTCCTGGAGAGGCTCCTCCCTGCCAGACCCTCTTGCAGCCTCTTGGACCCAGGGGAGGCTGGGGGGGGGCGCATATCTAGGTGCAAAGGGCGGGGGGAGGGACACAATGTACCCGGGAAGGAGCCCTCCCCCCCTCTTCCCCCTCCCTCTCCAGGGACTTCCCATCAGGCTGGGGAGCAAGAGAAGCCGAGGCGCGCAAGAGGCCAGCCACGGCAGCTCCCCTTGCGAGAGGGAGGCCAGAGAGGGACGCGCCTTTGCGCCCCAATCCCAGCGGCCTTGAGACCAGACGGGTGCGGGGAGGGGATGATGGGAGCTCAGCTCTCGAGAAAGGCCCAGGGATGCCCTGTAGTCGTACTTCATGGGGGATAGAGAGTTCGTCTCTCTCATCTCCGCCTGCCAGAGCAGAGTGCAGCGCAAGGGTTAAGCCCAGAGAGTTGTGACATCCTAGAGCGGAAAGGAGCAACCGCTTCCTGCAGCGTGGAATTCTCTCCTCACCCCAGTACAGAAATCAATGAGGGCAACGTCCTCTCGCACATGCTCTGTTCGCCCTCTGAAGCCGCCCAGGATCGGAGGCTTCACTTCTCGAAACTTTGGGCTTGGGCATATCGATATTCGGAATATCAGAGAATGTAGAGATATATTTATTTTTGTACATTCCATTTTGGGGGTTTAGCGTGAGATTTCGTTTATCAGAGTGAGACAGTCAAAATTGGTTGAATTGCGTGAGTCTCACGCTGATTGCGTGAGAGTTGGCAGCCATGATATTTATATCTAAAAGATTTCTTTGCAAAGACGTTTTTAAAGTTTCTTTATAAGTAATCATTAAATTGTTATCTGTGAAGGAGAGGGTTGTTGAAATGAAGATGGCTGCATCATCTGCAAATAGAAAAATGCAACCAGATTTGTATTAAATTAAATTGCTATTTAATTTTGGGACTCTTGCCACTTTAGCAATAAATCAGTTTAATTGAACCTTTGTGAGAATCTGGTGTTTTGCGCCTAATAATTGTAGGACCAAACACTTGATGATTGAGTTCATGATTGATTTAACCTATCCTGAACCCAGTTTATTATTTTACAATGACCCTTTCCTCTTTCAGCACTCCATTAATTTTCAATACCAATGTTTAATATAGATTGGAGAATAATTGGATGAATCAGATCTGACTTCCTTTTTAAACACAAGAACAATATTGGAGATGTTCCATTCAGACGGAATTTTTAATGCACCATTTATCTTATTTTACTTATTTCCCATTTAACTTTACTGGTAATACATCTTTGAATAAATATAATGATTAGTCTATGGTACAAATTATGGATGCTTTTTGGGGATGTTTCATTAACTGTTTCAAAATGAAATATTGTTGTGTGTATGCCTCAAATGAAATATCCAATAGCTGAAATCTCCCAGCTATTATTTAAGATTAACAGATTTAAATTATTAACCATCTGGGTAACACACCATCCTGTGTAATTTACTGCTCTCTGTCTAACATTGTACATTAAGGAGGTAATTTGCTCTTGGACCAAATCAGGGAGGCTTCATAAAGTATATAATCATTTTTGCTAATCCTGGCATCAAAGGCTCTAGTTAGCATTAAAGGCTTTAGAATGTGTTATATTATAGAGTTTCAGCATAAGCCAGTTTTCTTTCACATGTTTTTGTAATAATTGTGGGAGGAGATAGGTATTGATGACAATACAATAGAGGTGGTCAATGATCCACAAACCTACAATCATTGAAATTGACTACAGTGTTTCAAATGGGTTGCCATTGGTTGAATCTTATTTGAAACATAGACATATAGACTACCACTTAGCCTTCCTCTTTTCTTAATCTCGTGATCTTGATAAAATGTACTACAAAATTCCCAAGTTCAAAATCTTCTGTAGACTATGTCTCCTGTAATAGAATGATGTTATATTTACAAATATAATCCCAAAATTAGTTCTATTTACACTTTAGAATGCCAGCTCACAATATTTCATGAGAGGATATTCATCTCCAATGAATGCCATATTCTGTATTCTGTAGAGTGGTAGATTTTGTCTTCTGTACAGATGCAGAGAGGTAAACTCAACAAAACATCCATTCAAAGTCTTTATTATTGGTTCATCAGGTATCCTCATAACTCACATTTGTGATGAAGTTCTTAATGTCCAATCCTTTGCTTATCTGTCTTGTAGGTAAAAAGATGGTTATCTCCTTATCCCTTTCCTCCACCTCATGACGGTAGTTACCAAGACTCCGTGAGTTCAGGCGAGAGTGAAGAAACCTCCCCCAACCCATCGAGGGTCAATTTAGTGGCCAATCAGGATTACAGATGTGGTCACGTGACATGGACTATATTTCCCAGGATGCCTTAACTACATTTACCATAATGCATTCCCTTAAGGGGACAGCTCACAATGGCTAACTAACTATCCAATTCCCATACACTGCCTGGACAGCACACCTCAGTTATCAATTAGTAGGAATTAGTAAAGAATTTCTTGGAAAACACATCTTGTGTAGTTCTTCTAAATCTGGTAATGGTCCATCACAATCCCCTGGGCCTAAGGCAATTATCCTTCAGAAGAGCTTGGAGAGGAGAAGTGTGTTTACTTGTTCTGAAGTATGTTAATTACATTTTTTGAGGTTGTCTGTATTAATCTTCCTGAGATTCCTGAGTTATGTGTGGCATAAATGTGATCACCAAAGAGATTGAAGTATGTTTTCTCAGATAGGTTCCTGTAATACAATTAGTGGGAACCTCACTGTAACTTCTTCCATATCTCTTTCTTCCAAATGCTTTAGAATTTTCCTTTCCTTACTGGCTTTGGGACCCATCAGGATCTCTTTTTGATATTTCTTATTTGGTGATTATGTCTTTCTTCCATGCTGTCTTGCTTTTGTCCTTGCTTTTATTGGAAGGCTCTTTAAGTATATTATGTTCTAATTAATTGGTAGTAGCTTGTGAGTTAATTATTTCCATGACAAGCAATTATACAAAGGTTCAGCAATCTTTTGAATTAAGTAGATAACTTGTCTGAACTTTTCAATTTTTGCTACAATATTTATTTGTTTTTCCAATGGCATCCTACCAAAATAATTAAACAGATAGAGCGTTGTCTTACCTGAACGCTTTTTATCATGACGATGAAGAATCCATAGCTGGGTTGACAAATGCCATTCTGCCTAGAGACTGAGTCCATAATTTTAGCAACACCCTTGTCAACTGTCACTTTCCCAGTTCACGACAAAGGCGCGGCAACTGAAGGACTCGTTAGTGGCTCTGGCTCCTCTGGTGTTACTGTGCTGGATGAAGGACCTAACTGCTTCCTAGAGAGGGAATGGATTTCTCCATCGTCATGATGAGAAGAAGCATTCAGGTAAGACAATGCTCTTTCTCCAGCACGATGATTGGAGAATCCATAGCTGGGACATACCAAAGCCTGGTATCTCCATGGACAGGGATTGTGGTCCTGAGTTCCCCTAGCTACATGCACTCACTGAAGTACCCTCCTCCAAAAGGCAGCCTCAGTAGAGGCAAAGGTGTCCAACTTATAGTGGCGTACAAAGGGAGATGGTGAGGACCATGTCGACACCCTACAGATTTCCTTGATCGAAGCCTGTGTTGCCCATGTGGCTGTGGTGGCAGCGCTTTGAGTCGAGTGAGCAGTCAATCATCTGGGGGATGGAATCGACTGTGTCTCATAGGCCTTTGCAATACATGCCTTTATCCAATGGCCTATGGTTGATGGAGTGACCTTTGAACCCAGAGAGGAAAGTTGAAATGAGACAAACAGCGATTTGGATTTTCGGTGAGACAAAGTCCATCTTATGTACCTGCATAAGGCCCTCCTTACATCCAGAGTGTGCCACCTCCATTCCAGCAGATGGGAAGGAGTTGGACAGAAATTGGGCAACACTATCTCCTGGGCACAGTGGAATCAGGAGTTGATCTTGGGGATGAAGGAGGGGTCCAGATGTAGGACCACCCTGTTTGTGTGGAAAATGCAGAGTTCCTCTCTTACAGAGAGAGCAGCTAGTTCTGAAATTCACCTGGCTAATGTGATGGTGACTAAAAAGGTGATTTTAAATGACAAAAACCTCAGACTCATAGACTTGAGAGGTTCGAAGGGTGGTAAGGTAAGGGTATGTAAAACCTTAGCTGTCCCAGGTTGGATACCTGTGAACAACAGGTGGCTTTAAATTAGCTGCCCCCCTAAAAAAGGAGCGCACAACAGGATGATGCGCTATGGAGTCTAAATCCCCATAAGGCAATATTGAAGACAAGGCCGCTACTTGTCTTCAGATAATATTAGGGGCTTACCCTTTATCCAGACCCTCTTGCAAGAAGTCCAGAATCTGAGGGATGGAGACTGCTGTGGGATCCAGACCTGACTTAGCACACCAAGTGCCTTCTAAGTAGAATTGTAAATTTTGTTGGTGGAAAGCCTCCTGGAAGCCTATATCATCTGAATCACCCTTCTTGAGAAGTTGTCCCTCATCAAGAGCTGCTTCTCAAGTGCCAGGTGGTCAGTTGGAGCCACTGAGGCTCTGGATGGACCAAGACTCCCTGGCTGAAAGAGATCCTATCTTGAGGGATTCTCCAAGTCTGGGACACCAAGAGACTGATAAGGTCTGCAAACCATGGCCGCCTGGACCAATGGGGCACAATCAACAAGAGTTCCGCCTGCTCCATGAGAAGTTTCTGGATTACTACCTGTATGATGGGGAGGTAAGGGAAGGCATACAACAGTTCCCTGGGCAAAGGAGAGTGGAGGGTGTTGACCCCCTCTGCACCCAGGGTTGGAAACCTTGTGAAGTATCTGGGCAGTTGTGAGTTCATCGGGGTGGCAAATAAGTCCAAGACTGAATAGCCAAACCCCTGACAGAGTTTCCGGAAGATGTCCAGGTGCAGTCGCCATTCTGAGTGGTCCACTGTGCTCTGGCTAAGAAAGTCAGCCTGCACATTTGCCAACCCTGAGATGTGTTCCGCCTTGATGGAACTCTGGTGACTCTCTGCCCAGAGAAATAATTGGTCCGCCTCGTGCATGAGAGACCTTGAATGGGTGCCCCCCTGGCGTTGATATGCACTTTGTGGCCACATTGTCTGTCAAAATCAATAGGTGTTGTCCCTCTACCGTGGCTTCGAAGTGACGAAGGGCAAGGTGGATGGCTTGGAGCTCCAGCCAGTTGATGTTGTTCTTCAGGTCTGCCTGAGACCATTGTCCTTGAGCCAAATGCTGTTGGAGATGCCCCATCCCCCATCTGAAAAAGCTGGCATCTGTGGTCAAGGTCAGTCAGCTGGGCTCCTTGAATAGTGTTCCCCTGGCTATTGCTGGGGATAACCATTACCTGAGAGACCTGAGAATCTCTAATGGGACCCTGACCTTGGCTCTGGAATTGCTGCTCCCTTTCCTTAGGAATTGTAGGAGTGACCACTGCAGAGTCCTTAAATGCAATCTGGCCCCTGGAACAAAGGCTATGCAAGAGACCATCTTTCCCAGGAGTTGGGAGAGAACTAACAATGGAACCAAGCATTCCGTCCTGATTTGAGTGACCAAGGACTTGATACTGTCCTGTCGCTCCTGGGAAAAATAGACCTTGCATAGCCTGGTGTCTATCACTGCTCCTAAATGGAGCTGTCAAGTGGTTGGAACCAGGTGACTTTTCTGAAAGTTTATGGAGAATCTGTGTTCCTGAAGAACATAGATTGTAGTCTCTAGATCCTGCTGGGCAAGCTGGGATGAGGACAATTGGATGAGAATATCATCCAGGTAGCATTGGAGACGCACTGGGATGGACCTGAGGTGCGCTGCCAGTGCCACCAGGATCTTCATGAATGACCTGGGAGCTGAGGCTAAACCGAACAATAGAGTTCTGTACTGGAAGTGAAGATCCAAGTAACAGAACCTGAGGTACCATTGGTGCCGGGGATGGATGGGGATGTGGAGATAAGCCTCCGTCAAATCAATCAATGACAGGAGATCGCCCTCTCTGATGCCGTCCAAGATTGACTGCAGAGAGTGCATTTTGAACCTCTTGTACATCAAGTGGACATTTAACCTTTGGAGTCCAGAATTGGTCTCCATCCCCCTGAAGCCTTCAGAATGAGGAAGGCAATCGAGTAGAATCCGTGCCCCCATTGATCTTCTGGGACTGGCTCAATAGCCTGGATCTCCAGGTGTTGGACTCTTGGTGGTGTCTTTGGAGATGGGGCAACTGACAAAGTGCCCCAGAGGAATGGAGAAAAATTCCAGAGTTAGGTCAAATCTTAGAGTGTTCAAAAGCCACTAGTCTGAAATCATCCTTCCCCATTGGCTAGGCAAATGGACCTAGCAAATGGGTGGAGAGCTCTGGCAGTTCCTTGAAGCAGTGAAAAGGATGTCCCCCCCTCCCCCACGAAAAGGCCACTTGGCCTGAGGATGCTGTTGCTGTCTAAACCTATCCCAGAAGGGAGGTCTGTCCTGTTGGTCAGACCTGGGGGAAAGGAATCCTGAAAGGAGGAGGAATCAGCAACATTGTCCGATTGGCGAAAGGAAGGCCGACGCCCATAAGGTGAAGCCTGTCTATCAGATCTCCTAATAATGGAGGACAGGACTTTATGTTTATCCATCTTCTCTGTTAGAAATGGGAAATCCAAGGTATCTGACAAGGAAGGAGCCATATTGAAGTGCCTCTTATCATTACTGCCTAGTTTGGAAAAAGTCCCAGGTTTTTGAACAACCTCAAGAAGAAAACTGGGACAGGGGATGTTCTCCTGCGTAATGACTGGTTCAGAGAACTCAGCCTTGTCTAATACCTGAGGACCCGAAGGTTCCACAGGTGTGGATGAAGGGTTCCCAATATGGGCAGTGGCTTTGGCTTTATGAGAAACCTGAACAGTGCTGGACAGAAGAGTCCAGTAAAAGGAGGGGCATCAGGAACCATCTCAAGCTCATCATCAGAGAAACCTTGACCCAACTCCACTTCCTCTAATACAGAGGCTCTATCCCTGAACGAGTGGCTGGGGATGCACACCTATGTGATTGCTCAGTCTCTCTAGCATACAAATAATGGTGAGGTTGCTGGGAATGTGTCTCAGAAGAGACAGAAGCAGCCCTGCTCTCCAGATGCAGGGTATTGGCCATACTCTGGGAGATAGCATGTGAAATGAGAATCTTAAGTTCCTCAGATGGTCCAGGCTGATGCCTCTCAGTTGGGGAAGACCTGCCAAAGTTGGAGTAAAGTTAGCTTCAGGGGCTAAAGATCTCTGCCTAAACTGAAGATCAGGGCCTACAGTTTCCCTACAGTCAAAGGGAAACTGCTCAGTTTGAATCAAACCTTCTGTTGAAAATATTGAAAAATGTTCCCTATCGCCCTCTGGTGACCAGCTTATAGGAACTGCAACAGTAGTCTGCAAAGTTGGCTGTGGGGGGAGGGGAACTGCTTCAAACAAGGCAACAGCTGGCATACTTTCCTGCTGTGCTCTGGAAATTTGCTCTCATTCTCCTGTCCGCATTTTTTCTTCAGTTCTGGGAGGTTTTCTGGAGTGAAGGGCTTTCACCTTGAGTTTTCCAGCAGCTTCCTGGCTGGTTGATTTGCCTCTTCTGGAGCTGGCTCTTTTGCTAGGAGGTGAAGAAGAAGAGGCTTCCTGCCCTGCCATCAGTCAGAAACTGATCAGCCCTCTTGACAGCACTTTAGTCCCTTCATTGACTGCTGCTGAATGGGGCTAAAGAAGGCTGAAGCTGTCAGGAAAAAGCAAAACTGACAGCAGAGGATGGCCAAGTCAAAGGAAGCTTCCAGACTAGCCTCCTTAACCAGGGGTGGGATATGACAGGGTTAACTATCAGTTCAGGAATTTACGAGCTTCCCTGCAGGCTGCCTCCAGAGAAGCAACCTTTGAAACAGCCCTCTTTTCTTGCTTTTCTAACTGTAGCTGTGCCTCATTCAGCAGCTAAAGTTGAAAAATCAGGAAATAAAGATCAGATAAGAGCCCAGGTGGGTGGGTGGGTGGGCAAAAACATCAGCAGACATAGAACCAGTTCTATGTCTGCTGCTCTTCAGAGCTACCAATTCTACAGAGGTGGACAGAACCGGTAGAAACCCACCCCTGTCCTTAACACAAGTGGTGCTAAAAAGCCAAACTGCAAAGATCGCTAAAGCCGCTACATCCGCTGAACCAAAAAAAGAAAAAAAAACTTTTAAAAGGTGGAAAAACAGCTCATTAGCAGCATATTAACAAAGCGGTGCCTAGGCAAGCGAAGCCTCAGTTGAGCTAAGGGCTTCCCGCACATGGGAAAAAAAACCTCCCTGACAGAAAGCAGCTGCAAGGGCGGAAAGCTACAGGGATTCTAAGGAACAACAAAAAGGAAAGGGAAAAAAAAGCCTCGGCAGCATTTTAAAGCGCTGCAAAAGCTAACCTGACAGCACAGAACAAACAATTGAAGAATCCACACTTCTGTCTGGAGATTGAGGAGCCAATCAAGCCACAACTTCCTCAGGCAAGACTGAGTCGTGAACTGGGAAAGTGACAGTTGAGAAGGGGTGTGGTTAAAATTATGGATTCAGTCTCCTGGCAGAATGGCATGTGTCAACCCAGCTATGGATCCTCCAATCGTTGTGCTCCAATCGTTGTGCTATATATTCAAATATACCCAAGCAAGACTCTCTTCAGCTGCTAGAAAGGTCATTGATCCAACAAGGCCATAGATCAGGAGTGTCAAACTCACGTAGTCATGGCAGTAAGATGTATTGGGACTTTTTCCCCCTTCGCTAAACTGGGCTTTCAATATCTATTATTCCAAACTAAGTGAGTGATTATGGCTAGTATTCAAAGTTGATACTTGGACTTGGCATAATGACTTAATATTTTCTTATTTAAATATACATGTGTGGCAAATATAAAAAGTTGCCTCATTTTCTGCAACATGAATGGAATTGTATTTTAAGTATTAACAGAATCCTTGCTCTCCCAGGTAGGAAGCCACTTTCCTTCTTCAATCAGGAATTGCCTTAAGAAGAACACATCAGGTGTTATTAGATACAAAAATTATTCTGGTTTTCTTCAGAATAAGTTGATTTCTAATTATGGTATTTAAGGCTTGAGGATTTTTAAAATAGTTTTTGGATTTTTATCTTTTGGGGGAGGGTTCCAATTTTCAGTATAGGACTTTAAAGCTGTTAAATATTATATTTCAGCTCAACCACTTTCTTGCTGATTATTGCCATCTGTTCAAATATTGCTATTGCAATTCCATTAGTCAAAGGCATTGTTTAGCAAGATTATCTTTCACAAAATTCTTATATAATGAGTCATTTTGTCTCTTTTGGAATATTTCACATAAATCTGTAATTTTCCAAGAATACAGAATCTAGAGGGGGCACATCACTGAACAATGAGTCATCATCTCAAAAATATTCTTGGTGGTGGGGTGGAGAAGAGGCTACAGATCATCGTGTAGTTTGGGTGGGAGACAGATCATTGTTGAAATACTCTTATCGAACTTCCAAGAATTTGAGACACTTATTTTTTTTGGATTACTCATTGTTCCTACACCAAGAGCAGCTTGTCTATTTTAAGCTTTTTGGGGTCTTCAAACATTATGGAGAGTAGGGGCTATTCCTGGTTCACTTTTTTTGGTCTCATAGAATGGACTATTAGAAGCTGTTAATATTCTAGAAAGTGTAAGGAACCTACTTTTTAGAGAATATAAGTTTTACTCTCTCTTTTAATGTTACTTGCCCAATAAATGATGAGGGGCTCAAAGAGAGAGAGAAAAAACTGTTGCTGCTGGCTTCAAAATGTTATATTCAAAAATATAACAACATATAAGAATAGGTCTGCTAAATTAGCCTAAAAACTAACATGCTGGTTCTGCTTCCATAGCACACTTAAATAGATCACTGATGAAATTAACATGTTTGGGAACACCCAAACAGGCTCAATTAACCAAATTAACTAGCTAAAACCTGTGGATTAAATGTAATCCCAAACAATCCCAAAGTTTCAAATTTTCAAATTTTCTGGAGGTGCATGGTTCTTTTCTTTTTTGCTGTTTTTTAAAAATATTGTAGGCTGCCTGTTCTCTTGTGAAATTGGACAGTCTTCTAAATCCAGCAAATAAACAAATCTTATTAACAACCTAAGGTTATCAGAAATAGAAAGGGCAGTTCTAGCAAAACTCCATAACATATACACCTCATCTATTTTACAGTGTTAACATAAAATCAGCCCTTCAAAAAAAAATTGTGATTTGTTCAATAAATATGAATTTATTGTTTTGTTAAATTAATAGAAGAATAACAGAATTGGAACGGACATTGGAGGGTCTCCTACTCCAATCTCTTCCTTAAGTAGGAGACCCTATAACATTTAAGATAAATGGCTGTCCAACCTCTACTTAAAAACTTCCAGTAATGGAGCACTCATAGCTGCTGAAGGCAAGGCATTCCACTGTCTGACTGCTCCATTAGGAAATTTCTCCTTATTTCTAGGTTGGTCTTCTTCTTGATCAGTTTATATTAATTGCTTCTTGTCCTGCCTTCAGGTGCTTCAGGGAATAGGCGATTCCCTCTTCTTTGTGGCAACCCTTTAGATAATGGAAGACTGCTATCATGTCACCCCAATCCTTCTTAAAATTAGACTAGATATGCCAATTCCTGAAACTTTTCTTCATATATTTTAGCCTCCAGTCTCCTAATCACCTTTGCTGTTCTTCTGTGCATTCATGCTAGTGTCTCAACATCTTTTTTTTTTATATCATAGCATCCATCATATCTGGATGCAATATTCCAGGTGTGATCTAACCAAAGCATTATAAAGCAGTACTAACACTTCATATAATCTTGAATTTATTCTGCAACTTAGGACAGGACAGGCTTTTTTGGCAGCTGCAGCACACACATATTCAAATGGTTGTCCCCTAAACTGTAAGATCCCTCTCACAGTTATTACTAATGAGCCAGGTCTCACTTGTATACCTGTATATTTGGTATTTCTTACCTAAATGTAGACCTTTACCTTTCTCACCATTTAATTTCATTTTGTTGAATAGGGCCCAGTGTTCAAGTCTGTTAATATCCATTTGGATCTTCTGGGGTGTTGGCTATTCCTGTTAAATTAGTGTCATCTGCAAATTTGATGAGTTCCCCTTCTATTCCCTCATCACCAAACAACAGTAAACACAGAACCAGTTCAGTGTCTGCTGCTCTTCAGAGTTACCAGTTCTACAGAGCTGGGCAGAACTGGTAGCATCCCAGCCCTGCCTAGGCTGTAACATTATAAAACATAATTTATTACTTTACACTGTTTTATTTGCATTTGAAAATCTGTGTAGCTGATAAGTTAATATCACTGTTAGAAAAAAAATTGCTAAATCCTTACTTACCATAGAGCATAAAATGGATTTTTGTAGTCAGTTGTTCATTTTTGTACAAATAATTTGCTTTGCAAGTATAACTCCCAGCATCACTGCCTTTAATTTTATAAATCTCCAAGCTACCATCACTATTTAAAACAAATCTTTGAGATTCTATAAATAAAAATAATTCAAAATATAAACATGTGTCATTAAATTATCACAGACAATAATTAATCTTAAATTCCTGAAGTCTGTTTTTTAGCAATAGGACAGGATTTATTACCTTGACTATGTATTTTCGTACAGGCTTTGATAAAAGTATGGGTAATATGTAATCCTAAATCACCATGGCCCACCTCATCCAATCTTCAACTTATTCCCTAGACACAATGATAGGAAACTGTGACTCTAATTGTTGGTACTATTTCTACCATTTTGAGGCAGGAAGAACCCCAGTATAAACCCTAAAACAGAGATAATCCCATTTGAGAAACCCACTGCAATATATGCTGTAAAATAGAGATAATATTATTTTTTAAAAACACAGGATCACAACTTCTTCCTAGAGAAACCTAAAAAAATTTGATTTTGGGCATTTGCTTCTACTCAGTGTGACCTTGACTTTTCCAAAACAAAGTACAGTTGAACCTTGGGTCACAAACGCTTCTGTTCATGACCAAATCAGTTTCTGACCAAAAAATCCCACCTGATTTTTTAATTTTTACTTTTTAATCAGGTCACGATTCAAAAATCGGGTAGCAAACAAACCCAGCTGTGGCAGATTCCCTTTCCATGCCAATTTCACCTTCCACGCAGTCCATGCAAATTTTTGTCCGCACATGCACTGTTGGTCGTGTTTCCAGTCACGACCAAATTGGGTTGCGAATGTAGTCCTGGAATGGATTATGGTTGTGACCTGAGGCTCCACTGGATATATTTCATGGGTGCTTTTGTGGTCATTGATTAAATTCTATCAGTCTTCTGACTTAGCAATCAATGTGTATTTATCATAACTGCAATCCTGTGTTTTCTTAGCAAGTAAAATGGTGTTGGACAAGACCAAATGTACTCCTTCTCTTAAGGAAGAAAAAAAATATTTTATTAATTACTAATCAGTGAAATTAATATTAATACCTGGAAAAAAGTTAGAGTAGCTAATAAAACAGACTGTTAAGAATATCGAAAAGAATGCTGCAATTGCTTATGTTCTGTTATAACACTCCTGTCAAAAAAAAGTCATGTGAGAAAAATTTGTCTCATCCTTTGATAAGATTTGATCTGAATGGAATGCTGTAGATATAATTTGTTTCAACAAAACTTTGACAGGATTCCACCTGGATGTAAAGTACAAATACCTAGATGTTGCTTAAATTTCCTAGCAGTAAAATCTGAATGTGGAAATTGTTTAAGCAAGGTGTAGGTTTTTCAACTTTGGGGGATTTTAAAGAAAATGATGAACAGCTTTCTCTTGAGGATCTTGTGTCCAAGTCCTGGACTGAACAATGATATTCAGACTCCCTACTCATTGTTTTAAGAGATTTTAACCTGGCTAATCTAAGCCAAGATCTGCCAAGATACACTCAGCATATCAGTTCTCTCACTAGAAGCAATAACTTGTTAGGCCCTGCTAAACATTAAAAGATGCTTATTGCTGTCTACTATAACTGGCTATGGGCCACTCATTATATAATTAACCTTGTACCTGTTTATAGATGGAGACTTAAAACTGTAAAACCTATGGTTAAAACAGTGAAGTCTTGGACTGAGCAGACGAAATTAAAGCTACAGGCTTGCCTCAACCGCACAGACTGGAATATTTTCAAAGCTGCCTCAGCAGACTTGGATGAACTCATTGATACCATGACATCATACATTAGTTTTTGTGAGAACTTATGTGGGACGACCAAAAGCTTGTGCGTATACAGTAACAATAAACCTTGGTTCACAGCTAAGCTCAAGAAGCTACATTGTGCCAAAAAAGAAATCCTACAGGAAAGAAGGTAAAATGTTGTATAATCAAGTCAGGAATCAAGTAAGATCAGTGCAGAAAGAGAAGCTACTCTGAAAAGCTGAGGAATCAGTTCTTAGCAAATGAATCAGCATATGTGTGAAAAAGTCCAAAAATATCATTGTCCACAGCAGACCTCCTTCCCTTAATGAAAGGAATCTGCAACTGGCAGATGACCTGAATGTGACTATTGTAGGTTTGAGAGGAGATAATTGTCACCTTTTGCTACCATCCTCTTTGCTTCACAATTTGCATGGCAAGTACAATTCTTTGCTGATCATGGCACTCCAAAAGTGGAGCAGTGAGAGCAAAGCAGGATATATGTGCCCTGCTCAGCTTGGCTGATTCACCAAGATTGCTTGCGCAGGCCACCTGATCCATTTTTGGAGCTCCAGGCAACCTCAGTGAGGCTGAGCCTTCCTCCTCCTCACCAAAAGCTTCTGCAAAGGGGACGGAGCCTTGAAGGAATTTCAGAATCAGAATAGAGTTAGAAGGGACTTTGGAGGTCTTCTAGTCCAGTGCTCTGCTCAAGCAGGAGCTCCAATACCATTTCAGACAAGTGACTGTCCAATTTCTTCTTAAAAACCCAAATGACCCCAACTTCTAAAGGCAAGCTGGTTAATTGTCGTCCCTGTTAGGAAGTTTTTCCTTAATTCCAGGATGATTTTCTCCTTTATTAGTTTCTATCCATTGTTTCTTGTCCTGGCCTCTAGTGCTTTGGAAGATAAATCGACCTTTTCCTCTTTGTGGCAGCCTCTCAAATACTGGAATACTGCTATAATCCTTCTTTTCTCTAGACTAGCCAAACCCAAATCCTGCAACCATTCTTTATATGTTTTAGTCTCCAGGCCTTTAATTATCTGAGTTGCTCTTCTTTGCAATTTTTTTCCAAACTCTCAACATCTTTTTTGTAATGTTGTGACCAAAAGTGGATGCAGTATTCCAGGTGTGGTTATGCTTAGGCTTTATAAAATGGTGCTAATACTTTGTGTGATTTTAATTATATGCCCATGTTTATACAATCAAGGATATTAACTTTTTTGGCTGCTGCCGCACACTGTTGACTCATGTTTAAGTGATTGTCCACTAGGACTCCAAGATCCCTCTCACAATTACAGTTTTTGAGCCAGGTTTCACTTAATCTGTATTTGTACCTTTGATTTTCCTTGTAAAACCTTGTTTTTCTCCACATTAAATTTCATTTTGTTGCATAAAGTCCATTGTTCAAGCCTGTCAAGAATTTTAGGGATCTTGAGTTGTCTTCTGGGATGTTGGCTATTCCTGCCAGCTTAGTGTCATCTGCAAATTTGATGAGTTCCCCTTATATTCCCTCATTTAAATCATTTATGAAGATATTGAAAAGTATCAGGCCCAATATAGAACCTTATAGACCACACTGCTTATTTCCCTCCATATACCTGTAGTACCATTAAGGATTACTTGTTAGTACGGTTTGTCAGCCAGTTAGAAATCCATCTGGTGGTGATGCTGTCTAGCCCACATTTTTCATTTTTTTTTTACCAAGAAATAGGTTGTGGTCCACTTTGTCAAATGCCTTGCTGAAGTCTAAATATATTATGTCAGCAGCATTTCGCTGGTCTACTAATTTAGTTACTTCATCAAAGAATGAAATAAGATTGATTTGACATGTTCTGTTTTTACCAAACCTGTGCTGGATTCTAGTTATAACTTTATTTGTTTCTAGATGTTCAAAGATCTATTTTTTGATTATTTTTTTCCAGTATTTTCCCAGGCATTGATGTTAAGCTGATTAGTCTTTGGTTTCCTGGATCTTTTTTCCCCCCTTCTTCCTTTTTTGAAGGACCACATCAGCTCCTTTCTAATCCTCTGGTAATTACCCAGTGTTCCAACATTTTTTTTAAAGACATGATACAATGGTTCTGAGTTAACATCTTCCAGATCCTTCAGAACTCTGGAATATAATCCAAATATGAAGATGTTCGGAAAAATACAAATACAAAATTGGAATTGGCCCAAAAGATCTGGTTGCTCATCCTGATACAAAAAATTATATTAAGAACAGCATTTCTAATTTTGTTTACATATAAATATATAATTACCTTCAGTTATTTGTTCTCTGGGACCAGTCCATTGATATTTTGGATCAATGATTCTTTGCATTAATAGTTTTTCAGTTAAACAGTTTAGAATTATTTTTTTTGAATCAATAACAACATATATTGGAACTAAAGTAGGGAAAAAATCACATGAGATACAAATTATATACAATTTAACAAAAATAATGCAAATAATATCTGATAAAGATTTACTTCTGTGAGGTGAATAAAAAGAATGAAGAGGTTTGGTGAATTATTTCATATTAGCTTACTTCAGTTAAAGTTTTGTTTTTTCCATTAAAATAAATTAGTGGAAAAATATTAATATATTTTTGTTGCATAGAACTGAGGTTTAGAATTTAGTGGTTTAAAATTTAGAATTTTTCTTTCTGTTATGAACGATCAATGTATTAAATGCACAGGCATTTGACTACTATCTATGATTAGAGAAGGAAGTAGAGAACACAATATTTTTCTGAATTTCCTTTTTCCCAATGAAATGCATATTTTCCACTCAAAGGTTTAAGTATGCAAAATTACACTTGAGAAACTAGGCTTAGAATGAGAAATGATAATTCTGGAATTAAAAATTGGAAGAAAGAAGATAATCTTCAATCAAATATGGAACCACTACTCTGTCTACTATAAAAATGGGTCTAGGACAAGGCTATCAAATTCCTGGCCAGCGAACTGGATGCATCATGTGCTGGCCACACCACACTGTTTAGCAAAGAGGAAAAAAAGTCCCGATATGACCCATGACATCGCTGTAACGATGTGAGTTTGACACTCCTAATCTAGGAGATTAGTGGTCTAAACTAAAGAGAAAAATTATAAATTCTGAGAAAAATATCCTCTTTTTTCATATAATAGACCAGAAAGAGAAGAACAAAAAGGACACATGGCCAATACTGAGCAATAAAAAGAAAAATGCGGGCTTCCGGTTTTGCGTGGCTTCAGCGGCGGCAGGAATTCGCGACTCTCCACGATTCCTGTTGCGCTCGCCACCAAGGTGCCCCTGATCTAAATGGGTCTGGGGGCTATGGCTGCCTTGTAGAGGCAGCCGAAGAGAGAGGGGATCCGGATAGAGGTTTGGGGGTATCGCAGACCCCCTCCTCAGCTGGGAATAACCCCTTTTTCCCAAGGTGGTGGAGCGGCGGTCAGTAATGGCCGCCACAAAGAAGTCTGCAGCCGGGTAAGATTTGTGCTGAAGGAAGAGGGAAGAGCTGTGAAAGTTGCTTCTGACTGGGACAAAGCTAAGAGAAAGTGCCCTGGAACTTGGAAGGCTGCTAAAGATACATTGTTTCCAGAAAGAGTTACAAGTGGTGAACATTCTAAAAGGGATTTTTTTTTTCTTTTCACTCTCCTTCCTAACGTGACAGTGATGGAACCATAAGAGAAATCTGAAAACCTGTGTTGGAGGTAATTGAATGTTGAAGGGATAAGGATTTCTGAATATTTAAAGGGAAAAAAAAAAGAATCTTTTTTGGCTGTGAGTGGGAAGGGAGAGGGAAAAAAAATTGGAGCAACTTGAAAATAAGGAGAAGATTGCCTAAAACTCTAAAGAGTTAATTTTAAAGAGTTACTAAACATCAATAAGACTTCCAAAAGATATATTTTAAAGAGAACTTTATGATCAAACTTTAACCCCAGAAAGAGAAAGTGAAAAAGGAGAAAGTATTTAAAAGAAACAGCTTGTTTGGACTGCTTGGTGACTTTGGAACTTCTGAGAATTATTTTTGATTAAAAGCACTTGGGTGGTTGTTTGGAAAAACTTTTTCTCTACATAATGGCATCACTTGTGGATGGACTAAAACTTACTTACCAAAAATATGAAAATGAAAAGCAAGAAGGGAAAGATGTCCTTGGCATTCTTTTTCAATTTTTAGAAATGGTGGTTTGTACTTATGTAAAGTTGAATGAGCAACAGGATGATTGGGACAAAGAAGAAGTCATCTTTGAAGAACAAGTGACTTTGGTTGGGGAAGAAAAAAAGAAAGAGAAAAAGGAGAAGACTTTAAGACCTGGAAAAACAATCCAAAAAAGAGAAGAATGAGGTGAAAAGGGGATACTATGCTAGAAAACAACAGAAAGAAGGAAAGCAGAATAAAAGGGGGGTGGAGAGACAAGGGGGTAAAGAAGACAAGGAGAAGAATAAACAAGGGAGAAAGGAAGGGATGAGAAGCCTTAATGGTGGGGAGCAAGATGCAAAGAAACAAAAAGTTTTTTAGAGATAATGGATAAATTTTATTGAAAAAGGGATTCTAGAAAGGTACATAAGATTGTATTTCTATATCTGTACTTAGAAATAACCATAGAAGATTGGAAATAATATGCAATTTAAAATGTGATAAAATATTTAGTATAATTTAGTGAAATCTTTGTTAAGAAAGGGGAGTACTTTAATGAAACAATAATTTAAGATATGTGATGTGGGGGTGGAAATAATTTTGGAAAATATAAGAAGTGTTCCCACAAAGGTATAATATTTAATTGAAACGGGTAAAATGTCTAAGATATAAATGATTGTTAATATTAATGATTAGACCATGTTATACTAGTAAAACTATTTGCAAAATGAGAGATTTGAAGAAGGAGAAGGGGGAACATATAATGAAATAATGATCTATAATATGCGATGTGGGGGGGGGAATAATTATGGAAAATAGGTGCTCCCACAGAAGTATGTGATTTAACTGAAAAAAAATGTGTTAAATGTTTAAGATATAAATGAATATTAATATTAATGAATTGATTTGTATTGTTTTGATAATACTGCATAATTTTAGAATGTACCAGACAGAATCCCAATGTAAGCTATGTATTCTATATTAAGTATTATAAATATAGGGGAAAGAGATAAAGGCGTCATACTCCAATTAGTGTACAGGAGAAGGTTCTTTTTTTTTCAAAGAAGAAAGATAAATGGATAGTTGGAAATAGAACAGACAAAGAACAATAAATATTATGATTTGAATTGAGAGGAGATAAGTAAAATAAAGTTGAGAAAATTTAAAAGAAAGGAGAAGTTATATAGAAAAATGAAAATGTTAATAAAGTATGGAATGGTATGTAAAATGAATATGAATTTGAATTTGTGTCTGTACCAAGAGTTTTAACCTGGGACTAAGCAACTTTCAGATAAGAGATTTTTTATGTTTTTATGTTTTGTATTTTTGTGTATCTATGTTTTGTATGTCTTTAAAAATTAATAAAATTTGCTTATAAAAAAAAAAGAAAAAGAAAAATGTACCTTCTGCAAAGTTTCACATTTGACATTAATTTAACTCTACAGAGAAACACTATAGTTAATGCGTGATGCTAAAAATATTTACTTTTGAGCAAATATTATTCAATACTTAAATATTATTTAATAAAGCAATAAATATCTATTTATTGTTAGCACTGTTCATTAATATTCTCTACAAAGATGAATTATTTTCATCCTACTTTTCCCTCAAAGAATTAATGTAATTATAAATTAATTGTATTTGGGACATCGATGTGGACTTGCTTGATAGAGCTTACTGAGTAATTTGGACTTATTTGTCACCCTGGGATATTCCAAAAGACCAAGAAAATCTAAAAGGAATTCTGCCATTCTTTACTTCTAACCATGAGGAAAGTGAATACCTTCAGTGTTTGACAATTTCAGCAGAAATAAATGTCAATTTGTGGGATGTAGTAGGATGAGCTGCCATGGTAGAGACTGTGCTGTCATTTCTTCTCTTACAGTTTTAATGTTTTGCCTGCCTGCCTGCCTACCAGATGCATAAAGGAAATTATGCAGGCAGCCAGAAAGTTCTTGTTTCCCCTAAGAACATTTGTGAGCAAATACATCTACCTTTTGTGTAAGATTTGTAAATTACAAAAAGCAGAAGTTGTGAAAAATGAAATTAGGCCCTAGTTATAGGCCCATATACAGTTAAAATCATTGAAGAGATAATATATTTATTATAGAGGTATTCCTCACTTAATAGCAATAGCACTTAGACTTATATACCACTTCACAGTGCTTGCTTGTAATCAGGACTTGAATTTTCATTGCTAAAAGATATGGTCAGGTTTGGGATCCGACAGGGTTAACTACCAGTTCGGTCATTTATGAGGTTCGGTGATTTACGATGTGCTTCCCTGCAGGCTGCAAGCTGCATGTCTGTAAATTGTCATCAGCACGCTGCATGCAGAGAAGCAGCCTTTGAAACAGCCCTCTTTTCCTGCTTTTTTAACTGCAGCTTTGCCTCATTCAGCAGCTGAAGTTGAGAAATCAGGAAATAAACATCAGGTAAGAGCCCAGGTGGGCGGGTGGGCAAAAACATCAGCAGACATAGAACTGGTTCTATGTCTGCTGCTCTTCAGAGCTACTGCTTCTACAGAGGTAGACAGAACCAGTAGAAACCCATCTCTGGATATGGTTATAAAGTGTGATGTCACATAGCTGCCATCACTATGAAGACATAATATATTTGTTGTAAAGGTAGTTCTGCTTAGTGTGTTGTTTAGTGATGGCAGTTCTGGCAGTCCCCAGTTAACCAACAGTAACTGGGGACAGTCTTTAAGCAAGGATGTCATGTGACCACAATTTCTGACCCACTGACTTTGCTTGTGTGAAGTCAAGAGGTAAGGTTACCAGTTATGATTATGATGATGATTGTAGGATTATTGGAATATCATAGCAACCTTGTAGGGTTGCTAAATGAGTTGTTGTTAACTGACAACCACTGTAAGTATATATTATATAATCTATGTGGAGTTTCATTTATCATTTATGGACAAAGACAACATTGGCTCCTCTCAGCTTGAGGTGTAGTAATTAAACAATACTATTAATATCCAAGGTTTAAAAGGTCATGCTTGGGGCAACTCAATATGCAACTATATTAAAAATATTCTCTTTTTTGCTTACCATTTGAAATAGTGTTTTTTTTTTGTTGCATATCACTCTAAGCTTCCTCAAGCATATTATTTTTTCTTACCACAGAAAATCTATTAAGACAAGCTTGCACTTTTCTTGTCTTGGGGTGGGGGGAGTGGCTAAAATTTTATGAACTATATTTAAGCAGCAGAGAAAATGCCAATAATTATTAGATCACTGGATTGAATAGGTACTATTTGCATAACTGGCACCTATTTTAAACATTTACCCATTTTCTCTTCAAGCAACTGAACATTTCAGCTCCACTAATCCTAAAATAGCTTTTGGGAGGCTGCAAATCACAAATAGAAACTAGGAAATTTACAATAACCTTTGTCTGCTATTTACTCTTACCATACGAAATGGAAGAGATGCATAATGTTTTCAGTGACAGTGCTAGATGTTCTCCATTGGAAATGTTTAATGTTAAATTAGATGTAATTTAAGACTCCTAATTTAATGAATTATAATTTTATATATATATTCATATTATATATTGCAAAATCACGTTCATAAATTATTCCCTCATGTGTAATTAAATAATGCTTTACTTATTTAATTTTATTTTTTGTGTTTATAAGATGCACTAAGCTGCAGGCTAACTCCACGGGCTTTTTTCATTCATGGTCTAGGTAAAAATAGGATTATCTAGTTTATGATGTGGGACTGGTAAAGCTAATTTTACCTAGAGAAATCCCATTTTGTTGAAAAAATTATATGATACTGTCTTTGGGGCCTCTCATTTTTGGGCCTCAGATCCTTGCCCTAAAATTCCTGCAAGGCTATGTAATAACCTTATGAAAGAACACGTAGAAGAGCAGCAGTGGAAACAAGGCTGCCCCCGCTTCATATTGTAAACAGATTAGTCAGAACGTCCTAACATTCCTTTCCTGTTGCAGATAAATTAACTAGAAAATTTTGCTTACTTAACTATCAGCCTTACCAGTTGGGGACGGATGGGCTAGGGCTGTAATTTTTAGTAATGAACCCACCTTCTGAGAGGACTGTCTTCTATCAGGGGCATGAATACTCTGTTGCTTATTGCCTACTACTTGCTAATGATCATGTATCTTTGTATTTCACAAGCATATAAAAGCTGTGCTAATTTATGAAGGGGGGTGGTGTCTTGATTTTTTAGTAGTCCCAAGATCATACCTCTTTGCACTGCACAGAATAAAGAGGTTGCAATTTCCCATCATAGGTGACAATTGTCTACTATCAAGCACAGGAAATCAGAGGTTCAGGCAGTTCAAATGAATATAAAAGTTAATTTCAAGCTTACGCTCCTTACAAAAATCTGAACTATTAATGATCAAAGCAAATTGGTGGTAGATTAAAGTCAAAGGAATTTAAGGTGGGCTGGATTTAAATCACTTGTAACTGTGAAGGGGTAAAGACTGGTGATGCATTGAACCCCTCCCTCAGGCTTAGCCTGATAATCTCTTACATGTATTTTGCAGTAGAGAAAAACAAATCTGTTGTGGCCCGCTAGAAGAGTAGATAGCACAGTCTGGACAGTGAGGAGGTTGAGGAGGAACATGGGCGAGTCCTGAAGACTGAGGAAGGCTTGGATGAGGGCTCTGCATCAGAGGCAGAGATGGGGCCAGGGCAGGATGGCAATTATCAGCTGCCTTCAGAGTCAAACAGTAGTGAGGTGGGGGATCTGCTGGAGTCACTTCCCAGCCTGCGCATGTGCAGAGCTTCCAAAAGAAAAGAACAATTATGAACTAAGGGTTGATGTGGGAGTAAGGCCACAGATTAATGGTGAATAGCCCCTCCCATAGGGATTAAAAGAGGAGCAAAGGCTTTTGCAGGAAACAATTTGTTCGTTGCAACAGTGTGAAGATCTGTCTGTGCATCTTAGAGACTTTGTGCAGAGTCCTTCCTTGTCAGCACTGCGTTTGAAAATATTCACTTGGCAGCTCTCCAGGCTAGATAAGGTCTGTGCTCCTAATTAGTCCCTTGAAAGACTGTTTCCCAGGCCTTTGGGTGAATGTGAATGCAATAAATTCATCTTTGTTTAATAAAAGGGGTTTTGCCGAGACAAAAAGACTGCTTAGTGCTTTTTGGGAAAGCCTAGGCCAGACCAAATCCAATGTCTGACTGGATCAATTTACAGTTTGGCCTTCAATGGTTTTATGGATCCTAGCTATAAGAGCAGTAAAAAGATAGCTTTTAAACAGCTGTCTAAAATCAACAAGTAAAAAAAATGTGTTACCAATTCTTTCTTCTGTTCCAACTATTTGAATAGAAGTTTGTTGAGTTTCTGTGGCAGGAATAATGGATTTGTATAGAGTTTCTGCTTTTTGTGATATGCTTCTAGTTTCTTTCTTCAAATATATAGCTTTCTTCCTTAAGTGGCACATTTTATTCATAAAACATGGACTTCCAACTACTGCAATAAGAAATAACAAAAAATCAAATCAAAACACAATTCTACAAAGCATATTATGATTTTGTTTAAAATTATTAGGCCATTCTCATACACATTATACATACGCTTATCTAATAAAACATTATAGACTTCTGAAATAATATGCTGGCCAGTGAAAGACGTATTTTTTTTAGTGATATTTCCATCAATTAATGTCTAGAAAATGAACAAAACGAATGAACACAGTTTCACTTCTTTTTCCACTGAACACTAATAAATAAAATGCAACTTAAAACAAACAACTTGTTATGTACTTGGACATGGGTTGAAGTAAATGGAGACAGTCTTAGAATGTGAACTTTCAGCTCTTTATTAGCATAGTGACTTCTCAAAAACAACAACAGTGAACCCTGCCTTATATAGGCAACCTTTGTGAGAATTGTCCAATAGCGAGCTATGAACGCAAGTACTTTAAACCAATAATAATTCTCTGTTAAGGGCCAATCGGATTCCTAAGAACTAGCCAATCCGATCTGGCCACCTAACAGCCAATCAGAAGTGCAGGGCCAGAACCCTGCACTAAACCTCAAGCTCATACTTTATTTAACTATGGTACATACATAACACCCCTTCCCCCTGGCTTCTTAATTATGGTGTAGTTATATAATCCTTTAAGTAGGATGGTTGTCTTTTAAGTCTTTCGGATTTTCGTTGGACTGGTTGATTGCAATCCTGTTGAGGTAGATTGTTGTTTGGCAGTGTCTCTGCTTTTTGCTCAGGTGCAATTTCTTGTGGTGCAAACAATTCTCCTTCCTGCTCCATTTCTTGAGTCTCACTTGATTCGTCGCTCTCTTCGAGCAGGTTCCCTGGAACGTCATCTTCTTCTTCTGTACCTCCCCCCCCCTCGGTTTGGTCATGGGGGAGTTGTTGACTGGCCGTTATGAGTCGTGACCGTAATTGGTCGATATGCCGTTTCCACAGTCTATTATCACAGCATTGCACTACGTAGGATTTGGGGCCGGTCACTCGTACTACCGTTGCCTCTATCCATAACGGGTCGCCTGATAAGTTCCATGCGTAAACGCGGTCTCCTACCTGGAACGTGCGACAGTGGCCACTGGATCCTATTGGCTTTTGCGGTTCGTAAGCAGAGTGCAACCGGTCGAGGTGGGAACAGAGTCTTCGTCCCATCAGTAGTTCTGTGGGAGTTCTGCCGGTGACGCTATGTGGAGTTATGTGTTGCAAAAAGAGAATTTGGTTGACTTTGTCATCGATATTGTCAAGTCCATTTTTTGCAAAGTCTTTTTAACAAATTGGACCATGCGTTCCGCTCGGCCATTGGTCGCAGGATGCGCAGGCGAGGTGAGCGCATGGCGGATGCTGCGGTCAGCAAGGTACTGCTCGAACATCAATGCCGTGAATTGTGGCCCGTTATCGGACACCAGGACGTCAGGCAATCCGTGGGTTGCAAAGAGTCTATTTAGGATCTTAATCACTGCCTCAAAAGTTGTGGCTGTCATACGATGAACTTCTAACCAATTGGAATATGCGTCGACTGTCAGCAGGAAGGTATATCCTTTGGTTGGCCCTGTGAAATCCAGGTGGATTCTGGACCGGGGTCCACGTGGCGTCTCCCATTCAGTAGGCATGGCTTTTGGTGGGGCATTGCTGGCTTGTTGGCAACTGGTACACGCTTTGATCCACTGCTCGATTTGCCGGTCCATGCCCGGCCACCATGCGTAGCTTCGTGCGAGTGCTTTCATCCGCACGATGCTGGGGTGGCCCTCGTGTAGGGTTTGTAGTAGCGTCTTCCGGAGTCGCTCTCGGACAACGACTCTATCGCCCCAGATGACACAGCCTTTTTGTGAAAAAAGTTCAGTCTGTCTTGCTTTAAATGGCGTGAAGTCATCTGGGACTTGGTCCAATGGCCATCCGCATTCTACCCAGCCTAGGACTCGAGCTAGGGTGTGGTCTCGTTTGGTTTCTCTCGCGATGTCTCGGGCGGTCATAGGTGGCGAGTTGAGTGTTTCGATCTGCAACGTGGTTGCCGTTGGTGCCGGATCGTCGAGAGTCTCTGGAAGCGGTGCTCGGCTTAATGCGTCAGCATGGGGAATGGCTTTCCCCGGGCGATATTGCAGGCGATAATTATAAGCAGCTAGAAATTCTGACCATCGAGTCATTCTCGGGGATAATATGTAGGGGGTTGGTTTGTCCCCGGCTATTATCCCAAGCAATGGTTTGTGGTCAGTTACAATGTCCTTCTATACACATATTCATGAAATTTCTTTACAGCTGAAACGATTGCAAGAGCCTCCTTATCAATTTGTCCATAGTTCCGCTCTGCATGTGAAAGAGTCTTCGAAAAGTATGCAACAGGGGTCTCGTTCCCATTAGGCAGTACATGACTCAAAATGGCGCCCACCCCAAAGGGCGAGGCATCGCAGGTTATAATTAATGGTAATGTCTCGTTATACTGCATAAGTACAGAGCCTGATGTAAGCAATTTTTTTACATTCCAAAACGCTTGTTCTTCCCGGTAACCCCAAACCCACAATGCTTTTTTATCTAATAACTGGTGTAACGGTTCAGCAACAGTCGCCTTGTGCGGTAAAAACACATTATAGAAATTTATGAGGCCTAAGAATGCCTGGAGATCGGTCTTGTTATGGGGCCTGGGAGCATTTTTTATCGCCTTTAATTTACTCTCCATAGGGTGAATGCCCTGGCTATCAATGCGATACCTTAGAAACTCAACACTGTCAGTATATAAGTGACATTTATCCTTTTTTACTTTAAGTCCTGCCTCTTGGAATTTTTTAAGAACACATTTCAAACGATCCTGCAAAAATTTTTTTGTTGGTGCTGCAATTAATACATCATCAAAATACGGAACCACGCCCTTGATTCCCTGTAACAACCTTTCCATTAGGCTTTGGAATATCCATGGGGCCACACTCACCCCGAATTGCAATTGAGTACATTTAAAAGCACCCCTGTGCGTTACAATTGTTTGGGCTTGGGCCGTCTTATCGTCCACTGGTAATTGTTGATAAGCTTGAGCTAAATCCAATTTAGCGAACCTTTCTGCCCCCCAAGGAATGGAGGAGGTGCTGCACCACCGGAACTGGATACGCATTCTGCTGTAGGGCGTGGTTTAGAGTGGCCCGGTAGTCCCCACAAATTCAAATTGACCCATCTGGCTTAATGGGGGTTACAATAGGCATCTCCCATGGAGAATGATCAATGGGCTTCAACACCTCCTGTGCAATTAGTTTGTCGAGTTGTTCATCTATCTTAGCTTTAAGAGCGAAGGGAACTCGACGGGGCTTCAAACAGATTGGGGCTACTTTTGGATCTAGTCTAAATGAGATTGAGGTCCCTTTATACTCTCCTAAATGATCTGTGAAGACATCGCTGAACTCAGAAATAAGGTCCTCCTCCCACTCACAATCACCGATTCGGTTCACGCCGGCCACTTCGATGCCAAGTGGCGCGAACCATTGGAGGCCCAACAAACTAGGCCTATCTCTGTCGATGATCGTTAGAGGTAAGTACGCCGTATGCTTTTTAAAAGAGACTCGGACTCGGCAAGACCTGACTACGGGGATTCGGTTCCCTTGGTAGTCCTTGAGGATGAGGCGTTGTAATCGGAGGTCTTGACGTTGGATTGTAGGGATGAGTTGCTTTAACGTCTTCCACGACACCATCGAAAGGGACGATCCCGAGTCGACCTCCATGTGGCAAGGTTGGTTCTCTATAGCTACCGTGTCTCGAATTTTCTTAGCGTCCATGGCTGAGGCGTGACCTATAGTGATAGTATGGTGAGCCTCTTCTTTTTGAATTGCTCGATTTCTGTAGGAGTGGTTTACTGGTTCTCACCTTACAGGACAGTTTCCTGTCGATTGGTGATAGTTGGTCCCTTTTGATGCCTGGCTGGGTCCTGGTAAACTGCGGCAGACCTGGCTGATGTGGCCTTGTTTTCCGCACTCATGGCAGAGTGTGTCGCGGAATTTGCATTCGGCCCTGGCATGGTTCGCTCCACAACCTGCGCAAGGGCATAAGGGCTTAGGGTGAGGGTCCCAGTCGGACCGCAGTCGATGGACCCCTTCTTCGTCGCTGTCTGATGATGAAGAGAGGTCCTCGTTAGTAGCTGCCCTTCAGACTTGGATAAAATGTCGCTTGTCGGTGGTGGTACCGGAGTGCGGCTTCGCCGTAGTTGTGCAGCTGACTTTTTGGTTGCCTCCGCAGCTGTGGCTTCAGCGATGGCGTCAGCAAGGCTGATGTCGCCTTTCGCCATCAGCTTGCTTTGCACGCCTAGTGCATCTAATCCCAGAATTAATTGATCTCTTAGTGCTTCCTCTAAATCTGCGAACCCGCAGAGGCCCCCTAAATTTCGGAGATCCGCCACGAAATCGGCTACGATCTCTCCTTTTTGCTCGTTTCTCTGATAGAACTCGTGGCGTCTCACGAGTGTAGGAACGGTTGGCGCATAATGGTCTCTCAGGATGGGTTCGAGGTCGTCCCAGCTCATAGCCTTCACTTCTCGAGGTTTCGCCAGCGCTTTAGCCATTTTAAAGACAGCCGGGCCACAGTGCGTCAGGAACAGTGCCCGCTTCTTTGCTGGTATGGCGTCCTTCAAATTATTTGTTTCGAGAAACATTTGGAAGCGATCCATGTAGGATTCCCAATCCTCTTGGTTTGGATCGAACAGAGCGGGGGGTACGATGCCGCCGGACATGGTTCCGTTGTTGGCGTCGTCTTATCACGAGCTCGGTATTGCTTCCTGGCTTCTTAGGTTCAGACGTCTCCAAATCCCACCCTCGTCGCCAGTGTTATGTACTTGGACATGGGTTGAAGTAAATGGAGACAGTCTTAGAATGTGAACTTTCAGCTCTTCATTAGCATAGTGACTTCTCAAAAACAACAACAGTGAACCCTGCCTTATATAGGCAACCTTTGTGAGAATTGTCCAATAGCGAGCTATGAACGCAAGTACTTTAAACCAATAATAATTCTCTGTTAAGGGCCAATCGGATTCCTAAGAACTAGCCAATCCGATCTGGCCGCCTAACAGCTAATCAGAAGTGCAGGGCCAGAACCCTGCACTAAACCTCAAGCTCATACTTTATTTAACTATGGTACATACATAACACAACTCATGACAAAAATGCTGCTATCTTTTGGTATGAAAAAAATTGTTGGAATACAATAAGAAAAAGGAGTGAAATAGTTCAAGAAAAGACACAAATGTCTGAAATACTGAATAATAAGCATACTTATCAAATTCCAAGGAAAGCAGGAAATCCAGACAGTTCAAATTTTTGCAAGTTTTCTATAAGAATCTGAGCTACTAATGGTCAATGCAAATTGGCAGTAGAGGAGAGTCAATGGAATTCAAAGTGGGCTGGACTTAGATCTCTTCTGGGTGTGAAGGGACTCGAGACTGATGAAGCATTAGTCCCATCCCTTGGGCTCAGCCTGGTCATTTCCTAATGCTGTGTTCAAAGACTAACGGCAGTCCTCTCTCTGGTCTGCCGCCTATGCGGGAGCGCCGATCTCTCCCATTGGTTGATGCCATTTGACAGCCGGCTATAAAAGGGAGCTATCAAACAGCATTAGCCGTCGCCGCCAGCTGGCTGTCAGTTAGCCCCGGCAGCCGCAGCAACCCTTTATTCTCCATAGAGCTGCCGCGAGCATCCAGAGTGGAAGGTGCTCCAGTCATCACTCTTACAGGCTAAGCTATAATTGAGGAACGCTCCTCCTCCTCCACGTGACTCCTCCATGCTTTCCCCAGTTTTAGCTCAGCCTCGCTAGAGACAGGCAGCTTTATTGTTTTCTCCTTGGCCGATTCAGGTTTTTCTTCTTCTATTGCAGTTTTCAGGTTTGATCTCTCCTTTCTCCTTGATCCCTGCGCATTTGATTTTATCCCAAATTTAGAGAGGGAGCGAATTTTTCACCTCCCAGGGAGGAGATAGGGGGATTTGGAGTCTTTTGCCCCCCCCACCCCCCCTTCCATTCCTCTGCCGCTTTTCAAGCCAGGCTGCATTTAAGTAGTGGTCTTTAATAGCGCTTTCTCTAGCGCTCCATTGCGCCTTCCCCCCACGAACACCTTGGAGGAAGGTAAGCTTCTTCCTACAGCCCTCGTTTCCACGCATTTCATTTTTGGGTTTTTTTTTTTTTTTTTTTGTTCTTTGAGGGCTTGTGTCGCCTCTAAGATCTTCGCGCCGGGACCAGTGGCCATTTTGGGCACGCCTCGTGGCGGCCGCCATTTTAAATTTTACCTTGATTTTACTGTATCATTCCAATTGTGCTGCGAAGTTATTGAGAGCCCATAGCAGGACCGGCAGGCCATGTGGTGCCTAGGTATTGAGGGGGTAGTGTGGCTCCATGCCCTGTTGCTCTTCTCTTTAAATTAAGTTGGCTTTTTTTCTCCGCAGCTCGCTCAGAGGCGCAGGCACCTACTTCTCATTTTTGTTGGGAGGCTGTCTCAAGAGGCCTTTCCCTGTTGCTTTTTTGTTGATATCTCTTTTTCCTGGCCTCAGCGTTCATTTGGCCTATTGGATATTTAGAGTTTAGTCAAATATTTCTTTTTTGTTTTATTTTTAATAAGAATAAATAAACAATAAGTAAAATAGCTGGTTATTAATTTTTTTGTTTCGATTTGATTGGCACCTTTGGGTTCCGCCCACAAAATAATAATAATAATAATAATAATAATAATAATAATAATAATAATAATAATAATAATAATATAGATAAGGATAACAAAAAAAAATTATCCAAAAGGGGGACGCGCCCCAACATTAGGAAAGCCGGCCTGCGTTGTAGGTCGAACTCCCAGGCGTGCCAACCGCCTTCCTTGTAGCCTAATATCTTTCTTGGCTCCTTTTTGATATCATGGCAGAGGACAATCCCAGCGGCCCTTCTTTGAAGGCTAAGTCAAAGATGCACTATTTGCGCAAACGGGACAAGGACTCATCCAAGGCCTCGCAAATGGATGCCTTAAGGCGCCATAAGGCCTTGGAGAAGGAGTTTGACAAATGATCTAAAGACTCGCATTCTGTGACCCTTGCTCTCCCCTCTACCTCTACTCAACTCCCCCCCTGCCAGGACAACCTTCTCTTTCCAGGTGCAGTTCATCCGCCCGGAGCCGTCAGGCCTCTCACATGCCTGAAGCGACATTCACACCAACCTACGCCCAGAAGACCCATCCACAACCATCATTCCGGACAGTATTAGAGAGTGGATGCAGCTGGCTATCCGTCAAGGGATAGCAGAAGGTATCCAACAGCTGTCCAAACCAGGTTCCCAAATGATGGCGCCCGAGGTCAAATCTATGTCCGGAAGATCCCTCTCTAGACCGGCATCACAACACGGTCAGGTACCTTCCCAAATGGAGGCTCCTTTCCCGGAAGGGGAGGAGGTTCAGGAAGAAGAGGAAATGGGTTTTGAACCCTTCAGGGAAGAGGAAGGGCCAGATAGGGGGTCTCTACAATATTCCGAACCACTTTTCGAGGTAGACCCTATGGAAGGAGAGATGTCAGAGGACGAGGGCATTCCTCCTGACCAGCCTGTTTAAGCCTCATTTGTTTAAGTCCTTGCTATTTAAGGCAAAGAATATTTCGGGCCTGACTTCCCAGTCTCCCTCTGAATTATCTCCAGCAACCCCAGGGGGCCCAGAAGATTTGATATTCAGACAGCCGGTTGTCAAACCCGAGGTCATTCCTGCCCCTCCAATCTTCTCCGACTTGGTCATGAGGCAATTGGCCTCTTTGGGGGGGGGCCCCGCCCCTTCCAGCCAGGACAAGAGATTGTTTAATCTCGACCTGGAATTCTCTGCCATGTTAAACACTCCTGAGGTGGACGACCCCATAACGAGACTAGCATCATCCTCTAATCCCACTGACGCTTTGGAAGCACTGAAGCCAGAGGACAAGCGGGCAGAGATGGCGCTACAGCGGGCGCACCAGTCGGATGCTTGGGTCATTCGGTCTGCCAGAGCCGCGTCATTTTTCACTCGTTCTTCCATCAGGTGGCTCAGGCAGTTGAAGCAGCATGTTCCCCCGTCAAACACCAGGGCCCATCAGGATATTGCCAAACTCACAGCTGCAGCAGAGTTTGCAGCCGATGCCACCTTTCAGAAGAAATTTTCTTCTCGGGCCATCTCATCGCACGTTTCTGCCCAAAGGCTACTCTGGCTTAGACACTGGCAGGCCGACATTAAGAATAAAACTAAACTGGCCTCAGCTCCCATATCGGGGGCAAAATTATTTGGCCCAGCACTAGAGCCATTGTTGATGGAGGGCCAGAATAAAAAGAAGTTCCTCCCATCTCTTTTCCACAGGCAAGATTCCAAAGGGTCCCAGCCCTTTCAGAGGGGCTCATTTTGCACCTCCTTCCAATCATCCTTCACCCCTAGGTACCAGAGTTCCCCGACATTCCGGCCGGCCTATCAGGACCAGAGCGACTCGGGAGACAGGAACAGAAGGGGGGACAGCTACAGGAGGCCCTTCTGGGATGCAGGGAATAAAGCGCCCTGCCGTCCCAGGTAGACTTTCACCTCTTATCCCATTGGTGGTCACCTCAAGTTTTTTGCCGACCAGTGGGATTCATCCACTTTGGATGCCTGGGTTAGGGACACTGTAAGATTTGGCCTCTCCCTTCAGTTTCAGTCTGTTCCTCCGGAGCACTTCATGGTTTCCCCCATTTCCAGAGACCCGAATAAGCATGCTCTCATGGAAGCCGCTATCAAACACCTTTCTGATATCAAGGCCATCCAGCCCGTGCCACCGTCGTAGCGAGGAGGAGGGTTCTATTCCCTCATCTTCTTGGTTCCTAAGCACTCCGGGGGTTGGAGGCCCATTTTAGATCTGAAGAGGCTCAATCGTTATATTGTCCATCATAAGTTCAAAATGCATACACTTCAGTCAATCTTACAGGGCACCAGGAAGGGAGACTGGCTTACATCCATTGACCTCTCTGAGGCATACCTTCATATCCCCATTCGCCCCTCGTGTTTCAAATATTTGAGATTTTGCTACAACAATCAGCATTTTCAATATGTGGCCCTTCCTTTGGTCTCGTTTCGGCCCCGAGGACCTTCACCAAGGTGTTGGCAGCCTTGGCGGCTTACCTAAGGCATTTCCCTATCTGCAATAACTGCTACCTTGATGACATTCTTATTCTATCACCTACCCGACATCAAGCCAAGAGTGACACTAAGACCACCTTCTCGGTACTTCAGGCTCACGGCTTCCTCGTAAACTGGGAGAAGAGTCAGCTTACCCCTTCCACCCGAATAGCTCACTTAGGGACAGTGATTGATTTGGTTGAAGGGAGAGTCTTCCTTTCCCACGAAAGGTTCAGCAGTATCACAAAAGCTATCAGAGCTATTAGACAGGCTAGAAAGGCCTCATTACTGGACTTATCCAAGTTACTTGGAAAATTAGTTTCATGCATATCCATTGTCCCCTGGGCACGCTTACATTCCAGATCCTTGCAGTGGTTCCTCCTGCCTTATCAGCGTTCCAGAAGGAACAACTCAGGCCTCGTGGTGAAAGTTCCTCCAAAGGTTCTCGCCTCCCTTCTCTGGTGGACAAGATCCACTACCAACAGAGGTCATCTCTTCAAGGAGCCCCAAAGGGTCACTCTCACAACAGATGCCAGCCTATCCAGATGGGGGGCCCACATTCAGTCACTTTCAGCTCAGGGAACTTGGTCAGCAACTGAGAGGTGCTGCAGCATGAACTGGCTGGAGCTCCACGCAGTATACCTGGCCTTACGCGCCTTCCTCCCTCAGGTGCAAGGGTGATACATACTGGTCTTGACAGACAACACTACAACCAAGGCCCACATCAACCGTCAAGGGGCACTCATTCCATCCGCCTCATGAGGGAGGACGAGCGGCTCTGTCGGTGGGCAGAGGTACATCTCTTATCCATCAGGGCGGAACACATCTCAGGGGTCTCAAATGTCTAGGCAGATTGGCTGAGCAGGGCCACGCTGGACCAATCGGAATGGCGCCTACACCCTTCACTGTTCAGGGAGGCGGCAGCGATATTCAGTCAGCCTTTGGTGGACCTGTTCGCATCTCCACTCAATGCCCAGACACCGAGATTCTTCTCACAATACCCCGCCAACGGGGCAGAGAGCCACGATGCCCTGCATTGCCCTTGGCCCACGGGGCTTCTATATGCCTTTTCTCCCCTCCCGTTGATTCCCAAGGTGATTCAGAAATTGATACTCGAAAGGCGGAAGTTCTCCTGGTAGCCCCATATTGGCCCAGGAGACCATGGTTTGTGGATCTTCACAATCTGTCAGTGGCCCCACCGTGGAGAATTCCCCCAGACAGGATCTCACTGTCCCAGGGACCTCTTCAACATCCAGATCCACAGTGGCTTCAGTTAGCCATCTGGAGGTTGAGAGGAAAAGGCTAAAAGATGAAGGCCTGTTGGTCCAGGTCATCAATACCATCCTGGCAGCAAGGCAGCCTTCGACTACCCGCATTTATAACGCAACCTGGAACATCTTTTGTAGGTGGTGCCATAAGTCCTCCATCAATCCGCTCTTCCCTTCAATTGCACAAATCCTGGCCTTCCTACAAGACGGACTAGATAGGGGCCTCTCCCCCAACACCCTGAGAAGACAGGTCGCAGCCCTGTCAATGGTGGTCACTGGCAGCTCTTCTGGCTCTCTTTCCCACCACCCTCGTATCAGGGCATTTTTTCGAGGGGCTTCCAATCTGCACCCTCCGGTGATTCACAGATACCCTACCTGGGATCTTAATAAGGTTTTTATGGCATTGACCAAACCTCCCTTCGAGCCTCTCAGGGAGGTGCCACTTCAGTTTCTCACATTCAAAGTGGTGTTTCTTGTGGCGATAACATCGGCGAGAAGGATATCTGAAATAGCAGCTCTATCCGTGAGAAAGGACCTATGTGTTTTCCACACTGATCGTGTGGTTCTGCGACCAGACCCCGCCTTTATGCCTAAAATCACCTCGCCATTCCACAGAGCACAGGAATTGGTCTTACCTAATTTTTGTCCCAAGCCTTCTCGAGAAAGGGAAAGGCAGTGGCACACCCTCGATGTTCGAAGGGCTCTTTGTATCTACATCTATTGCACACAGTCTATCAGAAGGTCTGAGTCGTTGTTTCTGTCATTTCAGCCAAAGACGCTGGGCTGCAAGGTATCCCTGTCTACTGTTGGCTGCTGGATTAGAGCTACCATATCCAAGGCCTATTTGGCTCATGCCCTTCCTGTTCCTAGTGGGATAACCGCCCACTCTACAAGTTGCAGCCACCTCGGCAGCCTGGGCCACTCAGGCGTCGATTCAGGATATCTGTCGAGCGGCCACCTGGGCATCTCCGTCTCCCTTTATATGACACTATAAAATCAATGTTTATGCCTCGGCTGAGGCATCCTTTGGCAGGCGAGTCCTTCAACAAGTGGCAAGAGAACCAGAGGTGATTCTGGACTAGATGGAGTCCCTCCCGTAGGACAGGCCATGCTTTGGTATGTCCCACTCTGGATGCTCACAGCAGCTCTATGGAGAATGGGTGTTGGTACTTACCTGATATGCCCTTTCTCATCGAGCTGCATAGAGCATTCAGACCCACCCTAGTTGGTCTGTCTGGTGGGGAACCCTGTTTTGGCCAATGATGTATATAGTTTATAGTTGAGACTTGTATAATAGTTGACATGAGAGGATAGTGGTGTCTTCTCGTCTTCGTAAAACTGGGGAACGCATGAAGGAATCACGTGGAGGAGAGAAGCGTTCCTCAATTAGCTCAGCCTCTAAGAGTGATGACTGGAGCACCTCCCACTCTGGATGCTCTACGCAGCTCGACGAGAAAGGGCATATCAGGTAAGTACCAATGCCCATTCAAGGAATAAAGTCTGTTAGCTTTTACCCTGGTTCCGTCTCACTCTGTAACCGCCGCTCTAAAACACTGGCGACGAGGGCGGGATGCAGTAAAGACGACCAGGCAAGACAACTGAGCCGAAGTCACAATAAAAAAGAGCTGAAGCCGCTACGAGCTGAATGAAGTCACTGCCGCTGACGCTCTCCAAAGAGCGCGAACTTTAAAGCTTCCCAGCTGAGGAGCCGAACACCGCTTGACAGGCGCAGCAAGAAACGCTTTTCTAAAAGTGGAAAATTGTAGTTCCCTCAGCTGAGGAGACCGACGCTGCCACTCTAATGGCCTCAAACCCGACATTCCCTCACTTCCAGCCGGGGGCAGAGACATGGGAATCATACATGAACAGATTCGAATGCTTCCTAAATGCCATTGATCTGTCTGAAGCCACTGACCTGAGGAAAAGGTCCTATTTTTTAAGCTTCTGTGGGACTACAGCTTTTGATACAGCCTCTGCACTAGTGTCCCCACGCTCTATAAAGGCTATCCCCTGGGATGAGTTGAAGGAAATCCTGTCAAACCACTATTCCCCCAGACCCTCTCAGATAGCTAGGAGATTGGCTTTTAGGAGGAGAGTTCAAGCTGAAGGGGAAACTGTGAGTCAGTGCATGGCAGCTTTAAGGTCAGCTGCCATACAGTGTGGGTTTAGGGATTACCTTGAGGACATGCTGCTTGACCAAATTGTGGGAGGAGTTAGGGACCTAAAGCTACAGAGGCGTTTACTTGCTAAAAAAGATTTAACCCTAGCCTTAGCTATTGAGGCTCAGGCTGCTGAGCTATCAGAGGTATCAGCAGGTGAGATTCAGGGGGATCCCCTAAGGAAAGGGCACTCTACCATTCATTACGATGAGGTCTCCCAAGAAGAGGAACCTCTTGAGGTAAACCGCCTCACATGTCCAAAACCACTCCAGAGCTACCTAAGAAAAACAACAACCAGACAGTCAGACAGCAACCCAATTGTATGAGCTGTGGGGGTAACCACCCCAGATCAACTTGCAGATTCAGAAACGTTATCTGTCTGAACTGCCAGAAGAGAGGGCACATAGCCAGGGTTTGCCAAGCCGAGCAGACCTCAACGCAAAGACCTCAGGCTGCTGCCTCCTTCCAAAGACAAGTAGAAGATTGCTACACTTGTTACCACGCAGACAATACCACCCCTAGGTCTAACAAAATAAGCATTTCTCTTTTTATAGAAGGTAAACCCTGCTGAATGGAGGTAGATACCAGGTCTGCCCTCTCCATCATCTCATGGACCACCCTGAAGAAGTTGCTACCTTCGCTCTTAAAAAAAAAGCTGCTCAACTGTCACCTGATTCTTTGAGACTACCAGGGAAAGACCATTCTAGTCCTGGGTAAGGGCAAATTCCTCATTCAATTCCAGAACTTTAGAGGCCACTTGCCACTGGTGGTTGTAGATGATGCCCTAGGCCTTAACATTACAGGAATTCACTCTGTAGTAAATTCTGAAGTAGATTCCCTTTTCAGGGATTACTCTGATGTTTTCAGTAGCGAACTAGGTTGTTATTCTGGCATCCCTATCTCTTTCAATGCGGGCCCCCAAGCTACCCCAATTCGTTTAAAACCGCGAAGGGTACCCTTTGCCATTCGGCCTAAATTGGATGCAGAGTTAGACAAACTTATCAAATAAGGAGTGCTGGAGCAGGTAGATTTCGCCAAGTGGGAAACGCCCATTGTCACCCCCTTAAAAAAAGATGGCAGCGTGAGAATCTGCGCTGACTACAAAACGTCCCTGAACTGTTTTCTCCAAATTAGTGCATTCCCAGTACCTGTTATCCAACACCTGCTACACTCCTTTGAACCAGGTACAATTTTCGCAAAGTTAGACATGTCCTAAACATATCAGCAATTTCCTGTGGACCAACACACTGCTGACTTGCAAACTATAGTTACCAACAGAGGCGCCTTTAGATGTAAACGTTTACAATTTGGGGTCAGTGTGGACCCAGGCATTTTTCAGTCCCTCATGGAGAGAATCCTCCAGGGTCTTCCGGGAGTAGTGCCATACTTTGATGACATTTTAGTTTCTGCCACTAACAAAACACAATTATTACTCAGAGTCAGGTCGGTCCTTGACAGGTTTAGGCAAAATGGGCTTAAATTGAAAAAAGACAAATGCACCATTGCCACCAAGCAAGTGGACTTCCTTGGTTATCGAATTGACGCCTCTGGAATTCACCTCATAGAAACTAAGGTTAGAGCCATCCACGGGGCACCCACACCCTCTAACAAAACTGAATTGCAGGCCTTTTTAGGACTCCTGAATTTTTATGCAGCGTTCCTGCCTCACAAGGCCTCTATAGCTGAGCCCCTTCATAGGCTCTTAGATAAAAAAGCCCCCTGGCACTGGGGACAGAGAGAAGCCAACGCTTTCCAAGCAGTTAAGTCTCTTTTAACCTCAAACGCTGTGTTAGTCCAATTTAACCCAAACCTGCCCCTGGTGCTAGCCTCAGATGCCTCACCCTTTGGCATAGGAGCAGGATTGAGCCATAGGCTCCCAAATGGATCTGAGGCACCCATTGCCTACTTTTCAAGAACTTTCTCTGCTGCAGAAAGGAACTATAGTCAAATCGATAAGGAAGTCCTAGCAGCTGTTGCTGCTGTGAAAAAATTCCATGAGTTTCTCTATGGCCATTGTTTTGAACTTGTGACGGATCACAAGCCACTTTTGGGACTTTTAGCTGGAGATAAGCAAACCCCACAGGTACTATCTCCGCGAATGACCAGATGGACTCTGTTCCTGGCTGCCTACTCATACAGACTGGTACATCGCCCAGGGAAGAACTTGTGCCATGCAGATGCCCTCAGCAATGCCCCCTGCCAACGCCAGTCGAAGACCCAGCTCCCATAAAGTAGTAATAGGGAATTTAAATTAATTACAAACTCTGTCAAACATAGAAACTTTTAGGTTTGCTGACAACTTGCTTGACAACCCCCCTTTTTTAAAGGTTGAAAAATGATGTATGGGATTTGGCTATCTGATTATTTTAATCAATAGGAAATATTTAATAGGTAAATGGAAATAGTTTGAAATAGCAGTCTTGAAATTAATAAATTAAAATCAGTACAAAACATATACTGTGGACATCAGATCTTAATAAACTCAGAGAAGTAAGATTTTATGACAAGGAAACTAATACAAAAAGGATAAAAGGTGTCCCACCCCTTAAAAGAGGGGCGCTACTAAAAGTACAGTTGCAAACAATTCCAATGATGTAAAAATGGAAGCTAGCAAAAGGAAATGTGATTGAATGCCTTACTGATCATTATATATTAAAGACACATATAGAAATTAGATAGATAGTAAAGACCAAAGTCATACAGAAAGAATGCATGGTAGTATTTATGTATAAAGATAGTGCCATGAAAGGTAAAGTTTGAAATGAACAAAGATTAATAAATTATAAGAAGAAAAAGACTTTCTAATATGTTCAAATAAAAAGTGTTATTAATTATTTTTCTGATTCCTTTCTGATCACATGGCTGAAAATAAAGCTGTTAGGGTTTTGGAAGAATTTCAAAACTATGCATGCATTCCCGCCTTGTTTAAAAGTAACAGTACTCAACATAATACTGAAGATACAATCTGAGATCATCTTCCCTAAAACCTTGGGTGCACAGACTCCCCCCACCCCGGATTACTTTTAATATAACAGAATATAGGGAGCAATCGTTCTAAATATGCTTAAGTCAATTTTAATTATATTTCAATTAAGTTATATTAAATGAAATTTAATTTTGGTCCTGATTCTTGGTTTGTGGCTTCAACTCATCACTCAAAGGCAAAGTGGAGACCAAAGCCTGAAAATGATTGGATTCCCTTTTTGTAATATTATGAAGTATTCATTTCTAGACACCTGGTCCTAGATTCCTCTCTTTTCCTCAAGTAAATCAAAATGTAGTTATACTATGTGTTTAACATAGTTAAAGGAAATTCAATCATTTATGACAGAATAACTGAGTTTTCTATATGCCACCTTAAGATAAATAGATGTCCCCTTTGAATATTATGGAGAAGTTTTGTGATGAAGGAGAAAGGAAATACTGGTTTGCTTCAGATTTGACTTATTTGTCTCTTCTCTATTCGCATTACTTACCAGTGATCAGAGAATAAGGGAGAAGCACTAATGATGAGAGTATGTAAAGAAGCTGTATTAGAGAAACATGATGTTGTAAAGGAATTATTCCTGGCACCATGGTCTTCATTCTTCTCCTTTTTACCTGTATGACTGCCTCCCATTTGCAAGCAATTCAGAAAAGGTGAAAGAAATGAGAGAAGCATAGGCATGAACTATTATACCTGACTTGGAATGTAAACTGAGAAAAGTAGGCGGGGCTTGGAATAGAGGGAGGAAAAGAAAAGGATTGTTAGTTTTTAAAATAAAACTGTTGCTGATGAAATGTGGAAGGAAAGAAGGAAGAGACAGAAAAAGAAGAATCAAGAAATTAGACTAACACAATGTGGGAAAATTTTAATGGTTTGATAGAAGTCAGCAACAACATAATATTAGTGGAATATTAGAAGAATAGAGGAATATGATGAAGCAACAGGATTAAAAATAAACAAACTAAAATTTTGGTAAAGAATCTTACAAATAAACAGAAAAATGAATGATGAAAAAGTTGGGCATTCAGATAACTAAAAAAGTAAAATATTTAAGAATTTGGTTAATAGCAAAATGTGTTACTATCAGAGAAGATAGTTGTTCTAAACTAGTTCAACAAATAAAGCTAGATCTGAAAAAAAAAAAAGGAAAAACTTACAGTTATCAATGGTAGGAAGAATTGCTACAATAAAAATAAATACATAACTGAAGCTATTTATTGCTGGTTCAAACAATTCTGATAAAAATTGGACAAAAAAGTTATTTGAATATCTAAACAAAGTTCATTTCACAAGGGAAAAAAGCAAGAATAAAACTGAAAATATTACAATAACCTAAAGACAAGGGTTAGGTTACCAGATTGGAAGCTATATTGCCAGGACTCAGTGCTTACATGAGTGAAAGAATGGGTAAATCTGAGGAATAACTTTATTGACTTTAGAAGGACATGATTTACATTTGGGATGGCATGCATTCATTTGGTACAGGAAAAATAAACTACATAGTTATTTCAAAAAACATCATATTAGAAATGCTTTATTTTCAGTATGGGAAAGAATTAAAGAGAAACATTATATGAAAAAAGCGATTTGGCTAACCATTATGGAAGCACTAAATGTTGTTGACTTAGGAAAAATTACAAGATATAAAGATATTGTTGTGTCCGCGAAATGATGCCAGGAGTCGGTGACTTCAATTCAAGCTCTTTTATTGAAAGTTGGAACCGAACTGGCGTAAAGGAAAAAGCCCGCGGCTTTTATTCCTTTAGCCGCGGCGGCCGCGGCCAATGGCACCGCTTTGAATCTCCCGCGATCCGAATGGACCAATCGCGGGAGATTCTCAGCGAGCCAATCGGCGCGACTTGCCTGACCAATCGGAGAGCCCCGCGCTTTGGCCAATCAAAGCACGGGGATCTCAAGAATGCTAATTAAGGACAGAACACCCCTCCCCTCTTGGTTCAGTCCTTATGTCGCGTAGTCACATAGGTAGGCGGGGCTCCGTCTGAGCCTACTGGACCTGCGCAGCTCAGTCGTAGGTTGGATCCCGGCCGGTTCGGTCGGGATCTCTGCTGCTCCTGCTGCCATCGTGGGAACCGGCTGGTCGGTTGGGCCGGGCCGCTCTCCGTAGCTCCCTCCTGGGCCTCCCGGGTTGGTTGAGCTGTGGGTTTCGCCGCTCCCGCTCGGTCTTTCCGGGTCGGTCGAGCTGGCCTGGCTGTATCATCCTGGCGAGGGGTCGTGATGGCTGCTTTCCGGTAAGTACGGCTGGTTTATTCTTCTTTGGTTTTGGTTCCCTGGGTATTCCCTCCCCCCTTGGTTTGTGTTGTGGGGGTTGGTTTCGCCTGTTTGTGCGTCGGTGGTCTCTTGGTTGGTAGTCCTCGACCTTAGTTGGTCGATGTGGCGTTTCCACGCTCGTCCGTCTGCTGTTTGTAGCTGGTACGAGTGTGGGCCTGTTATTTGTGTGATGACGGCTGGTATCCATAGTGGGTCTCCCGTCAGGTTTCTCGCGTATACGGGGTCGCCGGGTGCGAAGGTTCGGTGTTTGTTGTTTGAGTCTGGGGGCTTCTCCGGGTTATACGTGGGGTGTAACCTGTCGAGTGGGGACCTTAGTTTCCTGCCCATTAATAGTTTGGCTGGGCTCTTATTTGTTGTGGTATTTGGGGTTATGTGTTGGGTGAAGAGTAGTTTGTTTATTTTCTCCTGGATCTCCCCGTGGTCTATTTTCCGGATGGTCTTCTTAGTGAATTGGACCATCCGTTCCGCCCTACCATTTGCCGCCGGGTGCGCCGGTGCTGTCAGCGCATGGCGGATGCCCCTTTCCGCTAGGAATTTTTCAAATTCCAGCGAGGTGAATTGGGGCCCGTTGTCGGAAACGACGACGTCTGGGAGGCCGTGTGTTGCAAAGAGTTTGCAGAGTTCCTTGATCACGGCCTCCGTGGTTGTCGTCTTCATGTTGCTTACCTCCAGCCAGTTGGAGTAAGCGTCTACTGTTATGAGGAAGGTGTGTCCTTTTGTGGGCCCGGCGAAGTCTATGTGAATCCTAGACCAAGGTCCCCTTGGGGTTTCCCACTCTAGGACGGGTGCTGTGGGTGGGCTTGGCCTAGTTTCCTGGCATCGTTGGCACCTTGCTACCCAGGCCTCTATTTGTTTGTCCATCCCTGGCCACCAAGTGTAACTTCTGGCCAGGGCTTTAGTCCTAACGATGCCAGGGTGCCCCTCGTGTCGCAGTTCCAGAACCTTCCCTTGTAGCTTTTCTGGAATGACCACCCTATCCCCCCATAGTATGCACCCTTTTAATAGCGAGAGTTCTGTTTGGCGGTTTCGGAACGTTTTGACGGACTCGTCGTTGTCCCTTTCCGGCCACCCTTTCTCTACCCAATGCAACACCCGCGCCAGACGTTTGTCTTTATTAGTCTCTCGGGCAATGTCTGACGCGGTTATGGGCAGGTTGGGTAGAGTCTCTATGCTGAGGGTGGTCGTCGTGGGTGCTGGGTCGGTGTCAGGTTCTGGTAGCGGCGAGCGGCTTAAGGCATCTGCATGGGAGATCGTCTTACCCGGTCTGTGTATGAGTCCGTAGTTGTAGGCTGCCAGGAACTCGGACCACCTTGTCATTCGGGAAGACAGAATGTTTGGGGTGGCCCGGTTTCCTGCAAGGATTCCCAGCAGCGGCTTGTGGTCGGTTATGATGGTGAAGGTCCGGCCGTAGAGATATTCGTGGAATCGTTTTACGGCGGCAACGATAGCCAGAGCCTCTTTGTCCAGCTGGCTATAGTTCCGCTCCGGTTTGGTGAGGGTCCTTGAAAAGAACGCGATGGGCGCTTCTTTTCCGTTGGAGAGGGTATGGCTGAGGACAGCACCGACGCCGAAGGGTGATGTGTCGCATGTGACGGCCAGAGGTAGGGTCTCGTTGTATTGTATAAGGACGGCGTCCGAAGTGAGGAGGTCCTTTGTTCTTTGGAAGGCGGCTTGCTCGCGTTTCCCCCAAGTCCAGGTCGCCGCCTTGTCCAGGAGCCTATGCAAGGGTTCCGCCGCCGTCGCCTTTTGGGGCAGGAAAACATTGTAAAAGTTAAGTAGCCCCAGGAATGCCTGTAGTTCCGTCTTCGACTTGGGTGTGGGGGCTTCTTTGATGGCCTTGATTTTTTGGTTTGTGGGGTGAATACCGTGATGGTCTAGGAGGTATCCCAGGAATTCTACCCGTTCCGTGCATAGCTGGCATTTCTCCCTCTTGACTTTAGTCTGGTCTCTTTAAATTTGGTTAGGACCTCCCTTAGGCGACCCTCTAGTTCGGCTTGGTTGGCTGCCGACACTAGGACGTCGTCGAAGTAAGGTACCACCCCCTTGATGCCTTGCAATAGTCTTTCCATTAGGCTTTGGAATATTCCCGGTGCCATGCTGACTCCGAATTGGAGTCGGTTGCATTTAAATGCCCCCTGGTGGGTGACTATGGTTTGCGCTTCTGCCGTTTGCTCATCGACTGGCAACTGTTGGTATGCCTGGGCGAGGTCGAGCTTGGCGAAAACCTTGCCCCCTCCCAGTGAGTGCAGTAGGTGTTGCACTACTGGGACGGGGTAGGCGCTTTGTTGTAGCGCGCCATTTAGGGTGGCCTTATAGTCCCCACAGATCCTCATCGACCCATCGGGCTTGATCGGGGTGACTATGGGGGTCTCCCACCAGGCGTGGTCTATGGACTGTAGGACCCCTTGCTTGATGAGCTTGTCAATTTGCTCGTCTATCTTGGGTTTAAGTGTGAATGGCACCCGCCTTGGTTTCAGGCATTTTGGGGGGACGTTTGGGTCTAGGTTGAAAGATATAAGGGGCCCTCGGTACTTGCCTAGGTTTCCGTCGAAGATCTCTTGGAATTCCCGGGCCAGTTGCTGCTCCCAGCTGTCGTCGGTGACGTGGTCGACTCCCGTGAGTGCGATGTCGAGCGGGGCGAACCATTGCAGTCCCAGTAGGCTTGGGCGGTTGCGGTCGACGATTGTCAGGGGAAGTCTTTCGATGTGTCCTTTATAGGTGATGTTGAAGTGTTTGGTTCCGACTACCGGGATGCGGTTTCCCTGGTAGTCCTTTACAATGAGTCTCTGGCTGTCTATGTTCCTCCTTTGGAGGGTAGGCATCAAGTGCTTTATTTCATGCCATGCAATCATGGAGAGGTAGGACCCGGAGTCCACCTCCATTTTGCATGGCTGGCCCTCGATGCCTACCTCCACGTGGACCTTCCGGGCGTCATTGGTGATGGCGTGGCCGATGGTGACTGTCTGATGGGTCTCCTCTCTTCGCCAGTTATCGCCGCCTCGCAGGGATCGTCCGTTCGGTCCCATCTGTTGTCCGAGGGGTGATCTCTGGTGCGGGGTGGTGTGCTCTCTCTCCTCCGGTCGCTCTGGTCCCATCGTGCTGGGCTGCGATTCTTCTTTAGGCGGCAGACACGGGTGATGTGTCCCTTCTTGTCGCAATGCCGGCAGATCGATTCGAAAAACCGGCATTCCGACCTGGGGTGGTCGCCGCCGCAACCGGCACAGTTGGTCCTCGACTTACGACCCCGCCGGTTCCATGGGTCGCGGCCTGTCTGGAGGCGGTGGACATCCTCCTCGTCGTCTGAAGTGCCCGATGCCGAGTGGAAGTCACCCTGGTGGGTGGTCGTCTCGGGTTGGGCCTCGGTCGACCTCGCCGGGTTGTTGTTTCCACTGCGGTTCCCAGTGTTCGGTCTGCGCATGCGGTCGGCGGAAGTTTGGGTTGCTTCGGCGGCTGCGGCTGCGGTGAGGGTGTCTGCTAGGCTGATGTTGCCCTTGGCCATCAGCTGGCTCTGGAGGATGGGGTCCCACAAACTGAGCATGATTCGGTCTCGCAGGGCGTTGTTCAGGTTGTCGAATTCGCAGAGCCTCCCTAGGCGCTGCAGCTCGGTGATGAAGTCGCTGAAACTCTCACCCGACCTCTGGTCCCGATGGTAGAATTCGTTGCATCGGATCCGGATGGGTACCTCTGGAGCGTAGTGCCGCCGAAGTATTGGCTTGAGGACGTCCCAGTCCATCGCGGTCGCATCGGCGGGTTTGGCAAGCGCCTTGGCCATCTTGAAGACCTCAGTCCCACAGTGGGTCAGGAAGACAGCGTGCTTCATGGGGCTGGTGGCGTCCTTCAGGTCGCTGCACTCAAGGAACATGCGGAATCGGTCAGTGTACGATTCCCAGTCCTCGGTGGCGGGGTTGAAGGGTGCGGGGGGTGCGATTTTCGCCATGGCGGTGGTTCGTCTGGCTTCCGTCGGACACGTGGTTCGGTTCAGGGTCTGGATCCCACCTTCGTCGCCAGTGTTGTGTCCGCGAAATGATTCCAGGAGTCGGTGACTTCAATTCAAGCTCTTTTATTGAAAGTTGGAACCAAACTGGCGTAAAGGAAAAAGCCTGTGGCTTTTATTCCTTTAGCCGCGGCGGCCGCGGCCAATGGCACTACTTTGAATCTCCCGTGATCCGAATGGACCAATTGCGGGAGATTCTCAGCGAGCCAATCAGCGCGGCTCGCCTGACCAATCGGAGAGCCCCGCGCTTTGGCCAATCAAAGCGTGGGGATCTCAAGAATGCTAATTAAGGTCAGAACAGATATTCTAAATGAACAAGGGGAATTAAAATCAAAACAAGAATTAGAAAACCAAGGAATTGATTTGGCCTGGTGGCCATTCATCCAAATATAATCACGATATAAGAAAGATGCAGAAATGTATGGATTTTATAAAGAATATTTAGAACTAGACCAGATATTTTTTAGGAACAGATGAAAAATTAATAAAAAATATATATAGCAACTTATTGAATTTTAAAATTGAAGAAGAACAGGTAAAAGAAACAATGATAGTATGGTCTAAAATTTTTGGGTACACCATAGAATTAGACAAATGGCAAAAACTTTGGAAACGGAATTATAAATTGACAATATGAACAACTTATAAAGAAAATTTGTACAAAATGCTTTATAGGTGGCATTTGCCTCCAGAAAGGATGGCAAAGATGTTTCAAAATGTATCTCCCAAATGTTGGAAATGTAAACAGATATTGGGTTCTTATTATCTTATGTGGTGGACTTGCCCAAAGGCAAAAAAAAAAAAAAAACATGGCTAGAAGTGGCTAGAAAGAATAAACTACAAAACAACAAACAGACTTAAAATCAGAAATGTTTTTGTTGGGTATTTTACCAGAAAAATATAATAAAAGAATCACATATTTAATTTTACATGTGATAACAGCAGCGAGAATTATGTACGCACAACATTGGAAAAATGAAAATGTACCAACAGAGGAAAATGTAATAAAGAAAACATTATATTGTACGGAAATGAATAGATTAACTTTGTAGATCAAGGATAAGAAGGACATGGAAACTTCAGAACTGTTTTATCAATGGTTAGAAAATAGAAGCAGAAATTAGAAAATTAGAATCAAGGAGGATATGTAAATAAGAATAAAGTAAATGTATAATTAAATTAGATTTGAAGGATAATGATGATAAATGTGATATTCATAAGGTCTGATATTAATTAATTATATGATAAAATTGAACAGAGTGTTTAAGTAAATAATGGAGACTGTTTAATAAGGACAAGTGAGGATTATGATGAATAGATTGAGTGAATAATGGTTATAATTATAATTAATGTGTGTATAAGATATGTTATTTGTATTTAAAAGAAATTGTACCCAGACAGTACACTACCATTGTGGATATGGAAATTTTATATACAATAATGGAAATTGCACAATTAAAAAAAACACACTCTCTCTCACACACAAATACCCCCATGCGCACATATGGAACTGTGTTTGAGATATTTAGTTATTATTAGTTTAAATGCAAATCTAAAATATACTTCTGTAAATTTAGTTAATTTCTGGATGATTGCAAAAAATATCTACCCATCCTCCCCTTGTATAGAAATACTACAGCCTGAGTTCTAAGTAGTAGAAGACCAAGGCAGGACCAAATCATTAAAGAAAACAAAATAGGGAAGATTTGTTTTCATATATTATTTTAATTCCACCTTTTAAAATATATTACTCAAGATAGTAAATATACCTGGTACTCATGCTTCCTCATTCCCCACAACTATTCCGTGAGGTGGATTGGAAAAGAGAGAATAACTGACACAAAGCTATCCAGTTGGTTTTCATGTCTAAGGGAGCCTGAAGACTCCCAGTCTCCTGGTTTCTATATTAACATCTTAACCACTGTATCAAATTGGGTCTCATTTGTTTCTTAACTGGTGAACCCTAGAAGTATCTCTACACTCTACATATCCCTTCTGGAAATGTATTGCTGCTCCAAAAGATGGTTCAATATACTGTGATGAAGTAATTATGAGAAGACAAATATTTGTTTTAAGATGTAATGTTTGCTGTTTGGAAACCTTTGGAAAATCTGACTCTGTAGTATTCAGTTTCTGCTGCAGCCATTTGCTGCATATGTTGTGCTCTCTAACCACTGTGAACTTTTTCTTCAGAAAGCTGCAGAAAGCTTTTCTTTGCTTCCTTCCTTCTTTTTCTCTATTACTCAGTCTGGCAAACACTTAATGAAGTAAGTAACTTACAGATTTTGTCCCTCTTTTCCAGGCAGGCAGTAAATTTAGCAAATGAAGGGGTTAAAAGGGATTGAGATTGGAGGTCAGAAGTTAGAGAATTTAGTTTCAGAATCTAATTGGGGGATGGAGATCAAGATGGTGACGGGTAAGTTTATACTCTCCATTTTTCACGTTTACTTTGATATTTTTAGTCTCCATTTCTAATTTTTAAATTAGATTAAATTTTAAATTAACCTAATATGCCATCTATCTTCTCCAGCTATAATTTGAAATCAGTCAACTTTATTGTAGTCATTGACTAGCAAAAAGAAAAAAGGGGAGAAAATAGTGTTTGAATGTCCAGAACATTCAATAATAAATAAAAAAGAGTGATACATAAAAAAGAAATGCTAAAACACATCATTCTTATTAATTAAAACTCAAGAATTATAAACTAAAACTAGAATTATAAAGTCCTTTCTAAATTTGTGGAAGGTACCATACAGTAGCTGACTTTTTTTTTTTAAGTGGTTATGCTGGGGTAACCAGACATAATTTCATAATTCTTAATCTGGGATTTAAGACTAGGGAAAAAGAAGAGACAGCATATCCAGTCTGCAACACATATTTCAATCAAGCCTCTGAAGCAGCAGAAAATGGATAATAGCCAATAATTAAGTTGACAACTTTGGTAAGTAACTTAGAGTCTACTTTCTCATTAGGTAGATAAAACAGTCATAATTCCTTGGAGTGGCATCTGCAGGTGCATGTGAGAAACCAACAGTTACAGAATTTTCTTGTTCCCTGATAGAAGATGCCTGCCTCCTGCTGTCTGTTCAGCAGCTGCCTTACTTATGCAGGATGGAAATGATATCTAAAAAGGGATATTGTAACAGACTTTTTGGTAATGTCTGTTTACAGCAAAGACAGTGACTTCAATCTTTGAACTTTTTTTTGACTTTTAATATTTTATTAGTTTACCAAAATATGAAATACAGAAGTACAAAGAAAATTAGAATGGGAAAAAATGGAGAAAAAGAGGAAACTAGAAAGTGTAGGGTAAAAGGGAAAAGAAAAAGAAAAGCATTAACTTACATTATCTTTGGTGCAGTAGAATAAGATAATGACAGAAAACTTTTTACTTTTATATGGTAATATATGCTAGCCATTTCCATAACAACAAACTTATTTAATCAGCAAACCCCCAAATCTATCTCAAGCACAAAGTTCAAAAGCAGTTTCCAAATAGAAACAAAATAATGTTTCATTCTCTAATCAAAAGCAGACAATTTAACTATCTCTGCTGATCCCTTCCATTTTTGTAGCCATTCGTCCATTGTGGGAATCAAAGTATCCTTCCATTGTTGTGCATAAAAGATTTTTGGTGTGGCCATCTATATAACATCAAGTTTTCAATTTTTTATCAATAAACCTAAAAGAAAAGGAAAAAAATTGAACTTTTAATTTCAATTTAAAATAAAATTCACTCATTAAAAGGAGTCTTTTATACAGGAAAAACAAGAGGAAAACCTTCTAAACACCAATTCCACCTGTACTTTCTACAATTTTGTAAACAACAAACTAAAAGACTCAAGGTCCATCCCATCCCTGAAAGGACCTAATGGTAAAGACTGCAACGATGACACCATTAAAGCCAAGATCTTTAATACATTCTTTGGCTCAGTATTTGTAAGCAGCAATGGATGATGCCCAGTATTTCCTAGTTGAATCACAGACAAGTACAATGATCTAATACATATCGATTTTACAGAAGACAATGTTGAAAAAGCACTTCGTAATCGAAAACCATCTCTATCTATTGGACCAGACAGAATATATGCCTACTTCTTAAAAAAGCTATCCACTGCCATAGCCGAACCTCTAAACATAATCTTTGAAAAATCTTTCAGGACCAGCTCCTTGCCAAACCTATGGTCATCCCCATATTCAAAAAGGGAGACCTCAGCCTACTTGAAAATTACAGACCAAACTCTTTATGCTGCATGACCTGTAAAGTTATGGAATCAATTATTGACCAATCCATTATCCTGCACTTGGAGACAAACAACCTACTCTCTAATAAACAATTTGGTTTCAGGAAAAAACTATTGTGTAATCTGCAACTCTTACACTGCAAAAACATAAGGACTGCACAACTCGATCAGGGCAAAGCAATAGACACAATCTACATAGACTTCTGTAAAGCCTTTGATTCAGTGGTACATGACAAAACTACTCCTAAAACTAAAATCTTATGGTATCTCTGGACACCTTCATAACTGGATAGAAGCAGGGGTGGGATTCTACCAGTTCGCACCTATTCGCTAGAACCGGTTGTTAACATTCTAAGCAGTTCGGAGAATCGGTTTTTAGAAGAAATTACTGGCCTAATCCTGTAAGGAAGGCAGGCAGGAAACATTCTGGTGCTGCTTACAGAAACTGCCTCTCCGTTAACCCTTATTACATTCTTGGCAGAACTAGACTTCCTGTTTCTGGAACTTCTCTGGAGTTTTTTCCCCTCCTTTGCTGGTACTTTGCTTGTGTGGAGTGACCATTCAAAGTTACAATGGCACTGAAAAAAGTGTCTTATGACTGTTTTTCACACTTACGACTGTTGCAGCATCCCCACAGTCATAAGAGGACAGGTGGGGAGACGCGTGCCTCGATGTGAGTGATATTGAGTTGGCCATGCCCAGCCAATAACATGACCACCAAGCCATGTCCACCCAGTCACATGTTACCAAGCCACGCCCACCAACCAAGCCACACCCACAGAACCAGTTAAAAAATTTGAATCCCACCCCTGGATAGAAGCATTCCTGTCAAACAGACAACAAATAGTCAGAATTGGGAATATCCTATCAAATTCTGCACCTGTCAACAGTAGTGTCCCCCAAGGCAGTGTTCAAAACCAACTCTCTTCATACGCTACATAAATGACCTCCGTGATCATATTAAGAGCAACTGCGTTCTCTTTGCTGATGATGTAAAGCTATTCAACACCACCAACAATACTTCTACCCTTCAAAAAGACCTTGATTATGTATCAGAATGGTCAAATAAATGGCAACTTCAAATCTCACAAATAAATACTCTGTCTTACATATTGGCAAAAATAATCAGAAAATAAAATACAAGCTGAATAATCAAGACCTTGTTGATGATCCAAACTCTGTCAAGGATCTTGGAATACTCATCTCTAATGATCTAAGTGCTAGAGCCCACTGTAACTACATAGCCAAAAAGGCATTAAGAGTTGTTAACCTAATCCTACGTAGCTTTTTCTCTGGTAATATCACACTATTAACTAGAGCATACAAAACATTTGCTGGACCAATACTTGAATACAGCTCATCAGTCTGGAAACCACATTACATATCTGATATTAATACAGTTGAGAAAGTCCAGAAATATTTCACAAGAAGAGTTCTCCACTCCTCAAATCATTGCAGAATACCTCATGCCACCAGACTTGAAATTCTAGACCTAGAAAACCTAAAACTACGCCACAATAGATACAAACTCAAGGTAAACAGCACCAAAATTCTCATTTTTTTTTCTTATATGTACCCATTTCATGTATTCATAACTATGTATATACTTATACCTATTATCTTGTAAACAATTGACAAATCAAATCAAATCAAATCAATCAATCAATACGACTTCAGCAACAGAGTGGTCAGTGTCTGGAATGCTCTACCTGACTCTGTGGTTTCTTCCCCAAACCCCAAAAACTTTAACCTTAGACTGTCTGCTATTGACCTCATCCCTTTCCTAAGAGATCTGTAGAGGGTGTGCATAAGTGCACCAACGTGCGTACTATCCCTGTCCTATTGTTCATTTTTATTTTTCTTATTTGTATCCATTTCATGTATTCATAACTATGTTATACTTACATCTGTTATCTTATAATCGCTAGACAAAATAAATAAATAAATTAAATAAAGTATGCTGAAAACAACCAACAGCAGAAACCACAAAGACATCTGTTGCTCACACCAATAAACAGTATGAGATTAATTGGGAATTTATTTATTTACTTATTTATTTTGTCAAGTGATTATAAGATAACAGGTATAAGTATAAACATAGTTATGAATTCCAGACATTGACCACTCTGTTGCTGAAGTCATATTTCCTGCAATCAAGTTTGGTGTGGTTTACCTTGAGTTTGTATCTATTGTGTGCTCTTGTATTGTTATGGTTGAAACTGAAGTATTCATTGACAGGTAGGACATTGCAATGTATAATTTTATGTACTAAGATCAGAACGAAGGTGGCGTAGTTCTAGGTTTTCTAAGTCTAGAATTTCAAGTCTGGTGGCATAAGGTTCTGCAATGAATAGAGGAGTGGAGAACTCTTGTGAAATATTTCTGGACTTTCTCAATTTTATTAATATCAGATATGTAATGTGGTTTCCAAACTGATGAGCTGTATTCAAGTATTGGTCTAGCAAATGTTTTGTATGCTCTAGTTAATAGTGTGATATTGCCAGAGAAAAAGCTACGTAGGATTAGGTTAACAATGCTTAATGCCTTTTTGGCAATGTAGTTACAGTGGGCTCTAGCACTTAGATCATTAGAGATGAGTACTCCAAGGTCCTTGACAGAATCTGGATCATCAACAAGGTCTTGACTATTCATCTTGTATTTTATTTTCTGATATATTTTTTGCCAATATGTACGACAGAGCATTTATTTCTGAAATTTGAAGTTGCCATTTGTTTGATCATTCTGGTACATAGTCGAGGTCTTTTTGAAGGATAGCAGTATTGTCAGTGGTGTTGAATAGCTTTACATCATCAGTGAAGAGAACGCAGTTGCTTTTAATATGATCACAGAGTTAGAGCTAATCCTACTTCTGAATCAATCAATTAGGAGAGAAAGCAACAACTGTGGTAGGCTTAACTTTTAAAGAAGAAAAAGGATAGAGATAAGACAAGTGAAACTGTTACTTATAAACTAACCAGATCACTTTGCAGATCTCCAAAATGAATTGAGGGTGATGGGGCCTTTAAAAAGGCAGTTGTTCTGACTTTGAGCCAGCTGCTTCACAGCAAATGCTTTGACAGATATTACTACTTGCTGAATGGCTGCCAGTTAGAAGGAACGCGTGTGATTTTTTTGCTAACCTTTAAGCAATCTAATGTCCCTAGTATGCTTCTTAAAATGAAGCCTTTTTTGAACTCCTTCTCAATATTCCCAGTACGTGTCTTCTATTCAAAGAAAGCTAGCTTACTTTTGAATCAATTTTCCAAAGAAGGTATTACCACTTTAAAACTTAAATATGGTATTAATAAGACAGATAACCTTGAGGTTGCTTTAGCCTACCTAATAGCCTCCCGTGTTTTCAATACAAGGATTGGGGAGAATGAGAAAGTACTTCTTAAAAAAATGTATATTAGAATAGAAGAGTTGGAAGAGATCTTGGAGGTCTTCTAGTCCAACCCCCTGCCTAGGCAGGAAACCCTATACCTGAACCCCACTTCAGGCAAATGGTTATCCAACATCTTTTTTAAATCTTCCAGTGTTGGAGCATTCACAACTTCTGGAGACAAGTTGTTCCACTGATTAATTGTTCTAACTGTCCGGAAATTTCTCCTTAGTTCTAAGTTGCTTCTCTCCTTGATTAGTTTCCACCCATTGCTTCTTCTCCTGTCTTCAGGTTCTTTAGAGAACTCTTTGTGGCAGCCCCTGAAATATTGGAACACTCCCATTGTTCTATATTAACATACTCCAAAAGCTGAAATCTGATTGGTCCACACGGACCGCATCCCAATTGGTTTACTGAACGGCCATGATTGGCTTCCTAAGAATCAACCACGATTGGCCGGGCCGATTGCGGGAGATTCAAAGGTCTGTCATTGGCTGACAAGCCGCAAGCAATCCCTATATGAAGGGCTGCCGTGGCTCCAAGATCTTGTACAGATCTTAACATAAAACAAAGAGCTTGAAGTACACTGGTCTCGCGTCTCTTTTGTACCCGATCTAACACTGATGACGAGGGTGGGATCATGAGACACTGAGACCAACAGAGCATGTGGTGAACTGATGCCGAAATCCCGACGAGATGGCTGGCAACACCTCACCACCTGCACCCTTTGACCAGGCTGCCAAGGATTGGGAATCATACATTGACCGATTCCTAATGTTCCTCAAGAGCAGCAATCTAAAGGATGCCGATGGACAGAAGAAGAGGGCCTTGTTCCTGACGCACTGTGGGCCTGCAGTGTTCAAGATGGCCAAAGTCCTAGCCAAACTCACAGACATAAAGAGATGGACTGGCCCAACCTCGACCAGCTGTTGCAGAGCCACTACGCCCCGGCCGTACCCAACCTCATCCGATGGCATGAATTTTATCAGAGGGATCAGAAAGAGGGCGAGAGCATCAGCGACTTCGTGGCCATACTCAGGGATCTCAGGGGCATGTGCGGTTTCACCAACATGGACAAGGCCCTGCGAGACTGTATGGTCCTCAGGCTCAGGGACTCCATCCTCCAGAGCTGGCTGATGGCAAGGATGGACATCTCAGTCACCGAGGCCATCGCCGAAGCGACGGCAACTGAAGCCACCAAGCAGTCTGCGGCCCGGATGCAGCAGATGCATGCAGCAGACTGACCCACACCCGTGGAGACAGCATCAACCTTGGAAGCATGTCCTGAGGCCAGCCACAAGACCACCACCACACACCACGGAGACCTCGACTCCTTCTCAGATACCGAGGATGAGGAGGAAGAGATCCACCAACTGCAGGCGGAACGAAACTGGCGGGATCAGCAAGGTCGTAAGTCGGGGTTCCAGTGTGCCGGGTGTGGAGGCGACCATCCCCGCTCAGAATGCCGATTCCTTGATGCCATCTGTAGGCACTGCGACAAACGGGGCACATTGCCAAGGTGTGCTGGAACAAGAGGAACCACAGCCCCCGGAGACGAGATGGCAGCCCATGACAACGAGAAGGCACCCCCCCAGGATCAGAGACCAACACACCGAGAGCCGATGGAGCTGGGACGGGCAAAACAAGCGGTTCAGTGAGGCCCGGCAAAAAGAAGAGACCTATCAGACAGTCATCATCAGGCACTCAACGACCCTCGATGCCCGAAAAATGCACATGGAGGTAGGCATCGAAGACCAGCCCTGCGTGATGGAGGTAGATTCTGGATCCTACCTCTCCATGGTCTCCTGGCGCACAATCAAGCACTTGGTGCCTACCATCCACAGGAGCGAACTAGAAAACCAGAAGCTGACCCTGAAAGATTATCAGGGAAACTGCATCCCTGTGGTCGGGATTGGACATTCTAAAATATCCTTCAAGGGGCGCACAGAGGTACTTCTGATCACTGTCGTGAACAAAGACCACCCAAGCCTGCTGGGACTACAATGGTTCGCGCCATTGGGGATCGAGATGACAGGCATCAACCACGTCACTGAGGCGGATTGGGAGGAAACGCTCATGAGGGACTTCCAGGAGGTCTTCAACAGCAACCTAGGCAAGTACCGGGGGTCCCCAATATCCTTCAGTCTAAACCCGAACATTGCCCCAATCCACCTTAAGCCATGGTGAGTGGAAACCCCCATAGTCACCCCGATCAAGCCAGATGGGTCCATAAGAATCTGTGGTACAGCACCTTCTGCACTCACTGGGGGGAGGTAAGGTCTTCACAAAACTTGATCTGGTGCAGGTATACCAGCAGCTGCCAGTCGATGCCGAGACCGTGGAGGCGCAGATCATCGTAACCCACCGAGGTGTATTTCGGTGCAAACGGCTCCAATTCAAAGTCAGCGTGGCACCAGGGGTATTCCAGAGCCTGATAGAAAGACTATTACTAGGAATAAAAGGGGTGGTATCCTATTTCAACGATGTACTGGTGTCAGCTACAAATAAAACCCAATTAGAAAGCCACCTAAGGGAGATCTTGCAGAAATTCAAAGACATTGGGCTAAAAGTTAAAAAGGAAAAACGTCAACTTTGCACAGAGAAAGTTGAATTCCTGGGGTACCTCCAAAACAAAAACAGAATCCACCCCACGGAAAAAAGGCTCAAAGCCATAAAAGAAGCCCCTAGACCTAGGAATAAGACTGAACTGCAGGCTTTTCTTGGACTCATTAACTTTTATAAGTTAATTGTAATTGTTTCCTGCCCCAGAAGGCGACGGTAGTGGAACCCCTACATAGGCTGCTGGACAAAACAGCCACCTGAGCCTGGGGGAAGCGGGAGGAAAATGCATTCAAACAAATAAAAAACCTGCTAACATCAGACGCAGTCCTCATCCAATACAGCGAGACTCTACTGTTAGCCGTGACCTGCGACGCGTCACCCTTTGGCGTCGGAGCCATCCTCAGCCACACACTGCCGGACGGAAGAGAAACACCCATCACTTTCTTCTCGAGGACACTATCCAAGCCGGAGAGGAACTACAGCCAGCTGGACAAGGAGGCCCTAGCAGTCATCGCCAGCGTGAAGAGGTTCCATGAATACCTATATGGTAGGACCTTTTCAATTATCACCGATCACAAGCCGCTGCTAGGGATACTGGCAGGGAACAAGGCCACCCCGAACATACTGTCACCAAGGATGACAAGGTGGTCCGAATTCCTTGCCGCCTACACCTACCAGCTGACACACCGACCCGGGAAGAACATCACGCATGCAGACGCATTGAGCCGCTCCCCCTTGCCCAACCTGGAGGATGACCTGGCACCCACAACATCAGTGCTGCACATAGAAACATTACCCAACCCACCCCTGACCACGTCAGACATTGCCCGAGAGATTAATAAAGACAAACGGCTGACGCGGGTCTTGAACTGGGTGAAAAAAGGGTGGCTGGAAAACGATGGCGGTGAATAATTTAGAACTTTTCGAAACCGGCAAACCGAACTTTTTACACAGAAGGGTTGCATACTTTGGGGGGACAGGGTTGTGATCCCTGAAACTCTACAAAAGAGGGTATTGTCTATGTTGCATGAGGGGCACCCGGGCATAGTTAAGATGAAAGCCCTGGCCAGGAGTTACGCCTGGTGGCCAGGAATGTACAAACAAATTGAGACTTGGGTAGCCTCATGCGGGAGATGCCAGGAAACCAGACCAAGCCCTCCCTCCGCCCCAATCCTGGAATGGGAAACCCCCAGGGGACCATGGTCCAGGATCCATATAGACTTTGCCGGACCTACCAAGGGATACACATTCCTGATAACGGTCGACACTTACTCCAACTGGCTGGAGGTAAGCGCCATGAAATCCACCACCACGGAGGCCGTTGTCAAAAAGCTAAACAAACTATTCACCACCCATGGCCTACCAGACGTACTAGTGTCAGATAACGGGCCACAATTTACCGCACTAGCATTCAAAAAATTCCTGGCAGAATGGGGCATACGGATGCATTGACAGCACCTGCTCATCTGGCGGCGAATGGGTGAGCGGAATTCATGGTCCGTTATACAAAAAATTGAAACCGGGGACATGCAGGATAAAATAAATAAAATGCTATTAATATAGCACATAACACCAAACACAACAACCAACAAAAGTCCAGCAGAACTACTCATGGGCAGAAAACTACGATCCCAGTTAGATAGACTGCACTCCACATACAACTCAGAGAAACCCCCAGACTCATCAAGCAAACACCAAACATTTAACACAGGAGACACAGTCTATGCCAAAAATTTCACGGGGGACCCGCTCTGGATACCTGCAAAAATAACCCAGGTAACAGGCTCCCAGTCATACCGGCTACAAACGGATGGACGAAACTGGAAACGGCACATCGACCAATTAAGGTCAAGGATAGCCACCAACAACGCAGAAAGCCCGCAAACACCGCAAAAAGTCACTTATAAAGAAAATCTATGTCCACGTTATACCCAGTGGCATTAGGAGACTACAAACTGAAGTCTAGTGCCCATTACCAGATTCAAGGGTTTGGGGTTCTTTTTGGAGTGGATTTTTTTTCATATTGTAGTATATGTTGATATATTTTTCTTGATAACTTCTAGCATTCCTAAACTTCAAGGTAAAAAGTTATCTTTGTTCCCCAGGTCAGCATAGGATGGGCTGTCTGGTGTTTGTTTTCTGATAAAAGAAAAGTTGTTAGCATTAAATTAATGTTTAGTTTGTCTCTTCATAAACTCCAAACAACCTTATGACTTTTTTTTCTTTATTAATATTTTATATCTAATGCCAAGATCTGCTTTCATCAGACTTGTTTAAATGGATATATGTGTTCTCAGATGTAATATGTTTAACTACTGTTTAACTCATGTAGCTGCTTTACTATGAAAAGGACAGGTTACTTTTGTCCTGCTCAATAAAATTTTCCCTTGCATTTTCATTGATGTGTTAAGTATAAGAGGGACCGAAAACTGATGATCTGGGTTCCTACTTTGAATGAGAGGAATATTCTAAATAAATCAGAATATTCAATCAGAATATTCTAAATAAATTATGATGAAATTATGTTGCTGTCTCAGTTTGTTTCATTGGAAAGGCTGAGGCACAAGCCTAGGAAGCCATATTTGGCAATTACTCTCTTATCTTTTTTATTTCCTTTGATTTTTGAATAAAGTTTATTTAATTTTATTGTATCCATCTTCTTTTTCCTTCTGCTTTTTTTCCCTTCTCTCTTCCCGCCTGGTCATTTGTACTTACCCGGGTTTCTCTGAAAATACAATCTACCCCGAAAACAAGCCCTAGCCTGATTTTCACACCTGCACGTAATATAAGCCCTACTCCCAAAATAAGCACTAGTTATGCCCCGCTTGCCACCTGATTATATGAGGTGAGGTGCAGGCATAAAAATCAACCTAGGGTGTGGGTAGGGGTGGAGCTGCCCCACATGCCCCACTCCAGATTATTTTAGGATTGCTGCATCCAGGCCTCCAACGCCCTGACACCTGTCACACCGCCGCCTGGCTTCTGCATCTGCTTGCGGCCACTTGCAGCCAGATGCCATGTGGTGCCACTGCTCATGGCAGAATGCTGCAAGACTCATCATGCCAGTCTGCCGCTCATGGCAGAATGCTGCAAGGTTAATCATGCTGGTGGCACTACTCGTGCATGCAATGGCACAATGCACCATGCAGCCTCCTGCTGCAAGCAGTGGCACCAGTGCAATGAGCCTTGTGGTGTCCTGTGAGTGGCACTACTGGAGCAATGAGCCTCAAAGCGTCCTGTGAGCAACAACACCAGCATGAGCCATGTGGCATCTGGCTACAAGTGGCTGCAAGCACCCACAGAAAAGAATGGGCAGAGGCGCAACAGGTGTTGGGGTGTGGGAGGCATGGCTGTGGTGGTTCTAAGGTAAGCAAGTAAAACATCCCTGAAAAAAAGACCTGGTTCTTATTTTAGGGTCAAAAAGAAAATAAGAACTGGTCTTATTTTGGGGAAAACATGGTAATTGCTGGCTACACTCAATGGTTGCACGGTACTGCAACTATTGTCTCACCCATTCTCCTGCTCAGCTATATCTTAGATAACCAAAATGTAGATTTTAATAAACTCAAAGCAATTATATATAGGAAAAGTATATTGAAAAACAGGAGAACTGGAGAATAGCAGAATTAGCTAATACTGTAAAAAGTGACTGTAAAAAGTGACTATTTGAAAAAAAGCTCCGTTTAAAAAAAGGACAAATTATAAAGAAAGATCCTGTATTAACAATTTAGAACTGCAGAGTTGGTGCTCAGAATGTTATTGCCACACCTGTCGTGAATGAATTTCCACCTGCAGTATTTGCTTTGCCTATGAATAAAGCTACTTATCTCTTTATCTCTTAAGTGCTGACATCTGCTGTGGGCTATTAAGAAAGGTAGGGGCTGCTTTCTCTCTCTAAAAAACATATTTCTCAATTTCTCATCCAGGGAAATATAATATTCTGCCTTTTTAATATTTCTCAAAATATTTCATTCTTCTAGGAGAGTGGTGGGTGCTAACTTTCTACAACTTAAAAGAGTTGCAGTTAGTTTGAGTTTTAAATAAGCTATTTGGAATGTATACCTGATTATAGGTACTTCCTCATGGTTATTTTAATGTTTTTAATACTTTCCTTGAGTTGGCAGGAAACTATTTTCATATAATTTGAACTGCTGTCATGGCTAGGCAAGCTTTTTACATTTATTTTGGCTTGAATCGCAAGAAACAGCAAATAAGGTGCTGTGTTTGGTAAAATGTGAGGAGTAGCCTTAAATCTATTTACTTGGTTACATTATCAGGCAGCAACAATAATCACCAATATAAGCACGACAAAACTCTTTGAGTACTTTGCTTATGTTTTGTTCTATTAAATCTTGGAATTACAGAAATGCATATAATAAAAGTCTATATTGTTAAAAATGCAACATGCAACAACTTCCTAGGTCAGTAGTGCACACACAGTAACATTTCAGGATTATAGCATGGAAGAGACTCAACTCATTTGGAGAATCCTGTTCTTGCTAAAATGTGCATCACTGAATGCCGTTAACATATTTTGCTTTAATATTCTTTCTCCCCAGTTTCCTCTTGCTTTCACTAATAGATTAAATCATTCAATATTTTCTTGTGTTGCTATGTTACTTGCAGGATGAAGAATGTTTAATTTCAAGGGAGCTTCCGCTTTAGAAAAAGAAAAAAAAGTCTTTATTCCTTATATGGCATCATTAGACTATTGAGCACTGTGAATGGATGATTGCACTTTATTATGCATGGTTGTTTCATGCAGTCAAGGAGCTCAGAACACTACCAGGAAATTACAGCCAGTTTCTAGCAAAAAGTAGCATTTAAAGGAGAAGCAGATTCTTTAAATCCACTACCAGAAAATTGCAATTAGTTTCTAGCAAACGGGAGCATTTAAAGGAGAAGCAGCTTTTTAAATCAAGAACATAAATATGGGGAAATCAGGTAGGTAAATGATTACATTTTAAATTGTTCATCAATTTGTTCGTTTTGCCCCATATCTTCATATGTACTTTATACTGTTAAAGAGTATGCATTCAAATTTATCTATACTCTTAGACTGAAAGAAATTTATTTCTAGCAGAACATAGTTACATTTAAAATATGGTAACATTTGAATTTCAAGAGTGGGTAGTAGTTAAAAGCTGATTTGCAGAACTCTCCCAATCAACCAATCCTCGTTTTTCTTAGAGACACATGATTAGTTTTGTATTAATTATTATTGCGGAAATATTTGATTAATGATGTAAGAAAAATAGTGAGTAATAAGAATATCTGTCAGTTCAGATGCTTGCTTGTATATTGTTCATAGAATTAGCAGCTGTTCTTGATGGTCTAAGATGAAGCAAAACATTTTTATCTCTGATTATGTTGTTTCAACAAATGGTAGCCTATTTCCTTTTTTATATTTTATGACCTATGTGTTTATTTTATTCACACTGTAACTACAAAATAAATACATAGGTCATAAAATATAAAAAAGGAAATAGGCTACCATTTATTGAAACAACATAATCAGAGATAAAAATGTTTTGCTTCATCTTAGACCATTATTTATTTTGTAGTTACAGTGTGAATAAAATAAACACAATAATCTATAAAAGTAATAAAAGGGAAAAATAACAAAATTATGAAACTCAATAGTAAAAATAAATTAGCCCCTACTTCCATCAAGATGGATTACCAAAAATTTAATTAGAGTGAAGGTCTAATGAAATAAAATTGTATTTAGATTTTTATAAGTATTTAGATTTTTATAAGAATTATAGTTACTGAAGTTTTATAGTCATAAGAGAGATCTATATGTATCAATGTCATCTTAAAGCTTACATTGGTGGAAAATATAGTTTTTTTCTGATAAAGTGCTAAATGGGAGTACATGTAATTCCTTTTTTGATGAAGGGAAATATGTATTGTGAGTTCAGCAGAGAAATCCAGTCCATATTGCCTAATAATTTTCCTTCAGTTTCTTTCATTACTCATTCCCATAACCAATTACTTCATGTAAAGTAAAACAGTAATAGCAATATACATTGCATCTGATGCATCTTTTCAGTTGTAGTACTTTTCAACTGAGGATAATAGCTCAGGAATCAAAATGTTTAAGATAGTGCTAGACTTACAACAGTTCATTTAGTGACCATTCAATGTTATAACATCACTGAAAAGTGACTTATGATCATTTTTCACACTTACAACCATTATGGTATCCCCATGAACATGTGATCAAAATTCAGATGCTTGGCAACTGACTCATTTATGGGCGTGGCATGGGGTCATGTGATCACCTTTTGCAAACTTCTGACAAGCAAAATCAATAGGGAATTCAGGTTCACTTAACAACAATGTTACTATTTTAACAACTGTAATGATTCACTTAACAATTGCAGCAAGAAAGGTCATAAAATGGAGCAAAACTCACTTAACAAATTTCTCACTTAGCAATAGAAATTTTGGGCTCAATTGTGCTCGTAAGTCAAGGACTACCTGTATTTGCCTAGCCTACCCTAAACAATGCTTAAGGTGGTGCTGGATGTTTCTGAATTGATGGATTACATGTTGAATCTCTGAATGCCGTTGTTTTTTTAGTTTGGATAATGTCCACTCTTCCTGTTTGTATTCTAGGAGTGTTTTTAGTTTAGCAAAAGCAAAATGCCACAATTTACCCTCAAAAGAACAGAAGTACAATTCCTTTTTTAAAATTAAAAGCCATAAAAATTAATGAAATAAATGATTACATTTACATATTGTTTACACTTTCTTGAAAACCCAAATCCGCGCAGAAATGCAAAGTTTAGGAGAAAATGTATACAATAATTTCATGTGAATATTTTGCTTAATAACTAAAGACAGTATACAACATATAACTAAACTGATGAAAACTAAATAACTAAATTTATAAAAATTAATTTTCTTAACTAGAAATGGGAACCTCATTCTCAGGATTTTTGGCTGTTGGTTTCGATGTTGCAATCTTAAACCATTCTTTCTTCAGTTCTGCAGATAAAAAAGTACTTTTTTTCCTTTCCCTCTTTCCCTAGCTGTACTGGATTGTTTTTTCAGAACCCATGGAAAGCTTTGAAAAATAAGTTAATTTAATTTGCAAGTGGGTAGCTAATAAATAAGCAAGCAAAATGAAAGGGTCACCAGGACTACTAAGAAATAAACACGGCTGCCTTTCTAAACTGTTTGTGGCTGAGGGGAGAGAGAGCAGCCTCTGAATCAGCAGAGAGAAAAAAAAGTATCTTGTGACTGCAGTGCAGGGTGGGGCAAATTTACAACAAATACACTTTAATTTGTTTAGCAATATAATGTTTGGCTGAATGAAAAGAAACAAGTTCTGCATTTTGTTATCAAGCTTGTTATTTCAAGCACAATTGAAACTGGATTCTGCTTTCTATAATTGAAGAAAAGTGTTCCAGAGAGGGAGAATAAAGATCTCCAGCTAGAGCAGAAAATTGAAGAAAAATTTAAAAAATGGATCTGTAATGAAATTGGAGAAGTGATTGTTTAAATCTTACTTATGTTAAGTAAGTAACATAATTATCTGAAAGGACTCCGCATGATTTTTGCAGGGGATAATATGCCACAGTTTGGTCTATTAACATGGCCATGGTTTTGAGGCATGATGCAGGTTTAGAACCCTGCATCACTAATGCCTGTTAAGTTTAGCACCTGTCTACAGAGCTTATGTCTTATTGGAAGCTGGCTTTTTCCACGGGCAGATATTCAAATCACTAGGACTGATGGATTACATCCTAAAATACTGTAGGAGATAGGAGAAGAGATATTGGAACTATTGAACCTATCTTTCAAAGATATTGGAGAACTGGAGAATTATCAGAAGATTGGAAAAGAACTGATGTGGTTCCCATCATCAAGAAATTGGAGGTGGGGGGAGAGACTTATCAGCCTGACATCAATACCTGGGAAGATCCTAGAAAAGATAATCAAGCACCAAATCTGCAAACAGCTACAAACAAGCAAAGTTATAACCAGTAGCCAACATGGGTTTGTCAAAAACAGATCATGTCAAACAAATCTTATTTCATTCTTTGACAAAATGTCTGAATTAGTGCATCAACAAAATGCAGTGAAGATAGTATACTTGGATAATAGTACAGTTGGAGATAGTATAACTGGATTTGACAAAGTTGATCAAAACTTATTTCTTGTTAAGCTAGAAAAACGTGAGATAGACAGCATCATCACCAGATAGATTTGTAACTGGCTGACAAAAGCACTCAACATATAGTCCTTAATGGAACTACATCAGAGGTGGCATTCAGCCGATTCAAACCTGTTCTGGCGTACCAGTAGTGGAAATTTTGAGTAGTTCGGAGAACTGGCAAATACCACCTCTGGCTGGCCCCACCCCTGCCTGCCTGCCTGCTCACCCTACCAACCCTGCCCCGTCCAGTCACTCCTCATCTTGCCTCCCTGGCATAGCAAATTATGTGCCTCATCGCTTGCATTGACCACACAGTCTCACATGGTACCTGTGGTCCAACTGAGGGACATTGATCTGTCTGCCTGGGTAAGTAAGCCTGTGAGTTGGGCCTAGCTAGCTGCCCCCCAACTGTCCCCTCCTGCCTTCCCTGCCCCCTTGCACACGGCCCGTAGCCCTGCCATGTTTCCTTGTCTTCCCAGCGGTCCCCATGGCCAGGCCCATTTGCCTGTTTTCTCTACTCCCTTCCATGTGGCCTATGTCTCCGTCATGCTTGCCTGCCTTTCCCACATCCTTCCCAGTGGTCCCCGGGCCCAGGCTCATTTGCCTACCTTCCCTACCTACTTTCACATGACCCACAGGTCTACCATGCTTGCTGCCTTCTTTGCGGGGAAAGGAAACAGTTGGGCTGCCCCTGCCTTCATTGGGGCGCATGGAGCAAGACAGAGCTCCTTCAGTTCCTTCTCTTCCCCCTCCTCTTCTTCTCTTTGTGGGCAGAAGAGTTTTCCCCACCCACCACCGTCCAGAGTTACTCTCGCTTTCCCCAAATTCCCCAAGTATTCTTTGCTACCTGATGTCCAGCTCCATTGCATTTCTCACTATAGTGTGCAGGGAAATGAAAGTTTGTGTGGGGCTAAAAAAAACAGTTCAATCAATTAATTTCAACTTCTCGCAAAATAAAAATATCTTGCAGAAGTTGGAAGAAGTTTGAATTGAGTGATTTTTCTTTTTAGCCCCACACAAACTTTCGTTATCCTGCACACCATGACAAGAAATACAACAGAGCTGAACATCAGGTAGGCAAAGAAATTTGGGAGAAGCGAGGGCATCTGGGGGGTGGGGGGTGGGGAAAACTCCGTGGCGTGGCCTGGGGCATTGCAGCTGAAACTGACAAAAGAGACTGGCGTGAGGTAAGGAGGAACAAAACAGCCCCATCACACCATGCCCTGTCTTGCTGCCAAGCGTGCATGGACTTTCCTTCGCCCGCACCATTTCCTGTCATTCCTGCACTGACTGGGAGGCAAGCTGATAGTCATCGGAAGGAAGCCATCGGCAGGTATCACAGGGCATTGCTGGAACTGAAGGGACTGGCCTTCCCTGTGCCACTAGCTGTGGGAGGAAGGTAAGGGCAAGGTAAAGCTAAACAGCTGCCCAGGCAAGAGCTGCCAGTGGGGGTGGGCGAGGTTACAGGGCAAACCTGGCTGGAAGTTCCCATTCCTTTGTTTGTATATCTCCCCAAAAGAGGGAGAGGAGGAAGTTCCACTGTTGTCCCATCATTGTGTCCAGGCAACTCGGACCCAGGCACGATCATCCCTTCATGCGCTGTCCCTGGGAAACTGTCCAAGAATGCCTGGTGGACTTGGCTGTCTCGCGAGGCAGCAGTGGCCGCCAATGCTAGGGTCACTGCTCAGGGGATGCAGCCGGGCTGCAAAATTAAATGCTTCCTTTTCTTGCAAGCGCACACAAACTGAATACCACTGTAGAATATGCAATTTAATGGAGAGTAAAGTAAGATTTTACACTTAGGCAAGAAAAAACCCAAATGCTTAGATATACAATAGGTGTTGCCTGGCTCAACTGGAAGTAACTGTGAGATGAATCTGTGAGATGGAAATTTATCAAACAGATCCAACCAAGAAATAAGAAGAAATTTCCTGATAGTGAGAACAATTAATAAGAGAAATGGGATGCCTTCAGAAATTGTGGGTATACTATCACTGGAGGTTTTTAAGAAAAAATTGTCCAAGGTCCCTTCCAACTTCGTTATTCTTTATAAATCTCTCCACTCAGTCTTACCAAGAGAATGGTGATAAACAATATTTGGAAATGTACATCAGATCTTCTGATAGCAAAATCTCATCTTATTGGCTAGTATCAAGGGGAAGATGACTTTGAAAAAGCTTCCTCTCTTACCATAACATGCAAGATGAGGCAAGGAGTGCCTGAGAGAGGGAGGGGTAAGTAGAGGCCAGGTGAGGCGCCCCTCGATATGAGTGACATTGAGTTGGCCATGCCCACCCAGTCACATGACCACACAGCCATGACCACCTAGTCACATGACTACACAGCCACGCATACCAAGCCACGTCCACAGAACCAGTATTAAAAAAAATTTGAATCTCACTACTAGTGTGGCTGTTTTTGGCTTTTTTTTTCACAGTACAAATCCCAGCCAACTATGCACTTCGTGTCAGCAATAGGAACAAGTAGACAGTAAAAGTTAGAAGAGGCATCAGAGTGCAGGGCAATGAAAATCATAGGTGAAGGGCAGATAAGCAAGTAGATGGGAGTTAAATTGTCCCTGCAGTTATAAGTGCAGATGGGTCATGTGACAAACCACAAGTGCAGTGCAATGGGCATGGATCACATACCCTTTTTTATTCAGTGCTGTTATAACTTTGAATGGTTGTTGAAGAAATGGTAATAAGTCAAGGATTACCTGAACATATTTTGAGACAGATGTCAGAGATGAATAAAGGACAGCACAGTCACCCACAAATTGTCAGCAGAATCCCCATAGAAATATTAGGAGATATCAGGTTAGGGTTAACTAAGGTGACCAACTTTTTTACAATGAGAAGTAGGACACAAATTGAAGAAAAAAACTAAAGCCACCTGTGTGCAGTGCACTCTTGTGCACGGTGCGCTCTTGAACATGGTGCACTCTCTCAAAACATTTTTCCTGTGTGGAGCACATGCGTCTCATAATCACATCTTGCCACATTGTACCGAGCCTTGACGAATCACCATGTCAAATACAAATACGTCACATCGCACACAACGGATCGGATCGGCATCGATCAAATATGGAGATTTACAGATTAGTCTTCAAATGTCAAAAAGGAGGACATGTAGGAGGACACTTTTTGAGAGAGGACAGAATTTACAAAAGAAGGACTGTCGTCCCTAAAGGAGGACAGTTGGTCACCTTAGGTTAACTAGCTTAATCTGTGCCTTTAATCAACCATTTAATTGTTGAAAAGAATAATGAATGGATGGATCAAGTTGATTTTGAATTTTAATTCCAAAATGTATCACTGTAGTGTCCCTATATCCAAGATACAAATATTGTAGAGTAAGTTTTCTATAAATTGGTAAAACTGTTTTTGTTCTTTACAGTTTAAAGTGTAAGTTACTGTAGGATTTTGCATTTTAATGTGCTGTTATTCAGTAATATTTCTAATATTTTATACTCCATTAGCCTCCAAGCAATTTTCAGAAGAAGTCTTAAGAGCCCACAATGACTATAGGAAGAAGCATGGCGTTCCTTCACTAAAACTCTGTAAAAAATTAAATAGAGAAGCACAGCAGTAAGTACAATTTGATCTTCTTGATTGTATGATAGTATTATACTTTGGTTGCAGACTATCTTTTTGATACAGGTAGCCCTTGACTGTAATGGAGCCTGCAGCCCATTATACCTGAAAGTGGTGACAAATATTAAGTGAGGAATGACCTCCCCACACAATTCCCTGCTCTGCTTATTGCTACTGTTTAATGAATGTGCAAGTTGTTAAGCAAGCATGGGTGGTGGTGGAGGCCCTGGGAGGCCACCACTCAGCTGAGACAGATGAACACCAAAAAGCTTTTTAAAGCTAAAAGCAGCCCAGAAGGGTGGAAGAGTTCAACTAGATTAAGGCCCAGCACCTCATTCTAATTCCAAAGAGACTCCCAAACAAGCCTTCCTGCTTGGTGGATGAAGCCATACTTGTGGGATGGGCTTCTATCCTGGTCAGCTGGGATAATTCATCAGGACCACACAACCTTGCCCATTTCATCCTAGATTTTCCAGCACAGCTGATCCACCAAGGCACTTTGTCCACAGCTGCTCCTCAACTGCTGATACACTGCTGCCACAACTTCTCCACAACTTCTCCACTACTTCTCTGGCTCAACTTCTCCACCTTTTTTCAGCTCTTCAATACAAACAAGCTGCAAAAAGATTTTCTTTTCTTTCTTCTGCTCTTCAACCCAGCAGCAAAGTAAGCAACTGCTGGGTTACTTTACTGTACTTTACTGCTGCGTTGAAGTAACTTTCCAGGCATGCAGTAAATCCAGCTTTGTTTTTTATTGAAAAAAATGTGAATTTCTGCAGCAGGGAGGGGTGAAGCAAAGGAAATAATTTGGGAAGCTCTTTCTGAAGCTGCCACCTTTGCATACGGCTTGTTTCCCCAAAGCCTAACAAGGGCCAGGAGAAGTTTGCAGTCTCCCATGACCAGCTGATTGAGGCAGAAAGCTCCAAAATCAGTTGCCATTTTGCTAGTAAAATGTTAGAAATACTGAAAATGGTGCTGCTTCCAGGAACCATGGGAAGTAGGCCCTGGCCTGGCAAGGCAATGATCATAGGCAGCCATCAGAGGTGGTATTCAGCAGATTCTGACCAGTTCTGGAGAACCAGTAGTAGAAATTTTGAGTAGTTCGGAGAACCAGCAAATCCCACCTCTGACTGGAGATTTTACAGTATCTTTCCCCTGCCACGCCCACAGAACCGGTAGTAACATTTTTTGAATCCCACCACTGGCAGCCATCATAAGTTTGAAACAGGGTTGTATGTAGTTTTTAGAAAGTCTGCCATAACCTCAAATAGCTTTTTAGTGAGAGATTGTACTTTTAGACCTACCTGCAATGTGGATCTTAAGAATATACTTACTTAAACCAACATTTTATACTTTTTATGTTTATGAAATATTTAGCTTCAAAGATAATACCATTTTTACAAGAAAATTGGTGACATGCTATATATCTGGTATAGTAATTTGTATAAAAACGCATTTGTTTAGAATAATTTAAATTTGCCACAATAATTTAAATTAGTAAGATCCCTCTATTAAATTAGTAAGATCCCATATTAATGTTATTTATATATTATATGGATATTTTTGTCTTCAAGAGTAACAAATGCAGTGTACAATTTACACACACACACACACATCCTTCTCTGTGTTCATAAGCCTTCATATCAGTCTTGACTCTTGGCAGATGCCTCAGTTCATAAATCTTTTCAGAAAATTTTCAGAAGTGCTTACCCTCTTCTTGCATTTTGTGCTTAAACCAGGATTTGAACTCACAGTCTCCTAGTTTCTAGTCTGGTGCTTTTAACCAAACTGCTTTTGTATTATTATTATTATTATTATTATTATTATTATTATTATTATTATTATTATTATTATTATTGTTGTTGTTGTTGTTGTTGTTGTTGTTGTTGTTGTTGTTGCTGCTGCTGTTGCTGTTGCTGTTATTACTGTTGTTGTTGTTATTTACAATAACTACATATTTTTTTCCAAATCATCTCTGTACTTCATGATTTTTTTAAAAAAGGCAAACTTTGGATACTGTCTAATATTTGACTGAATCTAGGAAGTGCCCCTTCATGAGTGGGTACACCATGGCCTTTTTAAAAGAAAAGCTGGCATAATCCCCTTCCCCCAAGTATTGAACATTTTCCTGATCTGACCCTTCACAGGCACCACATTGTGTAGAAGCCAGTTGAAGTGTCCATCTAGCCCACACCTGAAAGCTGAAAAGAGGGCATGTAATTTCAAAAGAGGCTATCTCACTCATCACTATCACTACTCCTTGCTTAGAACAGGACCAAGTGATTTGTTTGTGCTGCACATCAGTCTCACAGTGGTCCACCTGTTCTCGTAAAAGGAAGTTTTTAACCTTGAAAATGTCAAGAAGCAGAATTCACCTGTAATCTGACTGCATAATGCCAACATTGCCCCTTGAGAACAACTGTTCCAGATATTGAAAAAGAAGCTCTGCTGATTACATTAAGGTAGCAATGTCTCCTTTGTTATCTGGGGTAGGGAGAAAATTGCCAACTAGCTGAAAGTGGTACATAATAGTGCCTAATATAGAGAGGCAGCACATTAAACTCTAATGCATTACATCTGAATTGCAACTCAGCAATGAAGATGGATACTACCGTACCAAGTAGACCATTGTCTCATCCCACATCATATATCAAATCACTGGGGCCTGATGGATTACATCCCAGAGTTTTAAAGGAGCTGGCAGAGGTCATCTCAGAACCACTGCACCATATCTTTCAAAAATCCTGAAGCACCGGGGAACTACCAGAGGACTGGAAAAGAGCTGATGTGGTTCCCATCTTCAAAAAAGGGGAAAAAAACAGATGCAGAAAACTAAAGACCAATCAGCCTAACATTAATACCTGGGAAGATACTGGAAAAGATAATAAAAAACAGATCTGCCAACATCTAGAAACAAGTAACTAGCAGCATGGGTTTGTTAAAAACAGATCATGCCAAACCAATCTCATTTCATTCTTCAACACAGTGACTAAATTAGTAGACCAGCAAAATACTGTGGACATAATATATTTAGATTTCAGCAAGGCATTCGACAAAGTAGACCACAACTTACTTCTTAGTAAGCTGGAAAAAAGTGGAATAGATAGCACCACCACTAGATGGACTCACAACTGGCTAGCAAACCATACTCAACGAGTAGTCCTTAATGGGTCTAAGTCTACATGGAGGGAAGTAAGCAGTGGAGTGCCACATAGGCCCAGTACTCTTCAATATCTTCATTAATGACTTAGATGAGGGAATAGAAGGGGAACTTACCAAATTTGCAGATGATACTAAGCTGGCAGGAATAGCTAACACCCAAGAAGATAGACTCAAGATCCAGATGGATCTTGACAGACTAGAACACTGGGTCATATCTAACAAAATGAAATTCAATGTAGAGAAAAGTAAAGTCCTATACCTAGGCAAGAAAAACCAGAGGTACACATATAAACTGGGTGAAACCAGGCTCAATAGCATTCACTGTGAAAGGGATCTTGGAGTCTTAGTGGACAACCAGCTAAATATGAGCTAGCAGTGTGCAGCAGCTGCCAAAAAATCTTATGCAATCCTAAATTGTATTAACAGAGAGATACAATCAAAATCAAGGGAAGTACTAATACAACTCTATAAAGCCTTAGTAAGACCACACCTAGAGTACTACATCCAGTTTTGTTCACCACATTATAAAAAAGATGTTGAGACTCTAGAAAAAGTATAGAGAAGAGCAACCAGGATGATTAGGAGACTGGAGGCTAAAACATACAATAAATGGTTGCAGGAACTGGGCTTGGCTAGTCTAGTAAAGAAAAGGACCAGGGGAGACCTGATAGAGGTTTTTTAATATTTGAGGGGCTGCCACAGAGAGGAAGGGGTCAAGCTATTTTCTAAAGCCACCTGTAGGCCAGACAAGGAATAATGGATGGAAACTGAACAAGGAGAGATTTAACCAGGAAATAAGGAGAAACTTTCTGACAGTGAGAACAATCAACCAATGGAACAACTTGCCCTCAGAAGTTGTGGGAGCGCCATCACTTGAGACTTTCAAATGGACTGCCATTTGTCAGAAATGGTGTAGGGTCTTCCACTTGGGCAGGGGTTGGACTAGATGACCTACAAGGTCCCTTCCAACTCTGATTGTCTGTTACTTGTTATATATTGTAGAAAAATAAATCTGCTTTTGAAGGAAGAGAGAGATATTACACATGCTATTTCTGCTTTTCTATAGCCTGATTGCTTGCCTCCTGCAAGTAATTCAGGTTCATGGTCCTTCTTCAGCTATTGTGGCAGATTGAAGAGACTTATTCTTTTGATTCATGTATGTCCTGCTTTACACTATTCATAGATGGCATAGTTGGGTTCTGATGTAGATTTTTTTTAAAAAATCCTAGATTTCAGATTATCTTCAGTGCATTTCTCTGAAAGTTTCTATACATTCAAAAGTAGCCTTATATAAAATATATTGCTAAATAGCATGAATAACTATTGCTAAGGCTTCCAAATTGAAGGATGGTCATAAACAGAAGCCCTGGCAGCATAGTGATTAGAATGCAGACAGATTCTGTCCACAGCTTGGAGTTTGCTCCTGATGGGACTCAAGGTTGACTCAGCCTTCCGTCCTTCTGAGGTTGGTAAAATGAGGGGCAATATGCTGACATTGTACACTGCCCAGAGTCTATGCAATTGTCAAAATATACTTGTGCAAACCTGTTCCAAGCAACTTCTGCCACCAGAAGAACAAATAAATTTGCTGTCTTAAATAACACTAAACCTAAGTTACATTAACAACTTTTGGCTTCTTCAGGCTGGAGAATTAAATAGCAATTATAACTATTGCAAATCCAGGAGCAGGAACATTGAAATAAACAGAGACCTATCTACTTCAAAGGGAATAATGTTTGAATCAACAGAAGACTGTATTCGTTGTCCAAATCAAATTGTGACAAGATCTAGGCACAGCAAGAAGTACAAACTAGAACATGATTGAAAAGTAGAAGACATTCTAAATGGAGGCTGTCACAAAAATTAAATACTGAAGAGGAGGAACCTTACATGCAAGAAGTTTAACCTTATTAAATAAAATAAGCACCATGCTAGTGCTGGGACTCTGTAGGCCCAGTTAGATATTAAAAAGCAATCCACTTGTCTGTAAATCAGCAGAAAACCATGGTACTCAAGGTAGCAGAAGTGGTGCAATAAAACAGGAAAGGTTAGCAGGAAAAGTGGAGATAGATGGCTTTTCCCCACCAGTGTAAAATTTCTTTTCAAATTAAATGTATACTTCTGACTAAATCCTTTAGGCTATGTGCTCTCTATATTTAGCAAATACTTGCTTATTGTATTAAACAAGGTATTCAGAAGCACTTGCTAGCACAAGAATCCTCAAACACAGTCCTGAATCTAGCAGTGGAAAATGTGGAGAAAATCTAGCATGGGCTTCATACGATCAATCAGGTAAAATAAATATTTGTTCCTATATACGAAAAGCATGTATTAAACCTTTTAGTGTAAAAAACAAAAACTAATCTTATATAGTGTAAGCTGTAGCACATAGAAACAGAACCCCAATTAATAAATGCATTTAAAATATCTACTCAACAGCCTGTTAATCTTTCATAGATATTGCACCCTATCTAGGGTTCTAAATATTATGCAGTGTAAGCTTCTATGCGAATTATCCCACATGTTCCAGAAGGAGCAGCTCTGTGCCAAGATTCATTTATGCACATTCCATTTACTCTGATGGAACTTGATAGCTGAACTAAGCAGACCAAATCAAGAGACATTTTGAGTTTTATGGACTAATGGAATGAAGTCAAGTGTATCATATAAATTTCCCCCCCTTTTTAAATTTTTGGAAAAGGGGAACTCTGCATTATGGAAAATGATCTGGAAATATTATTTTAAAGGGAGTTTCAACATTAATTTCTCTTGAATGTTGCTTGTAGCACTTTTTAAAATATGGAAAGGTTCCCTTAATTTTTTTTTTTTTTCCTACCCATGCGAACTTAAGGGAAATTTGAATTTCCCTTAAACCTGGTCTAGTGACATCTCTCTTATTCCTTTCCTTATTCTGATTTTTCATCCCACTCCTTTATTGAGCAAATAAATCTTTCTAATTTGCTTGTGTATATCCATAAACTTGACTTATTTATATATCAATCTGTAGACTTTTTTAAAAATATGCTTAAATATATATCTCCAAAATTTAAATATGTATTTGCAAATGCGTGCTTTAAAAGTAATATGTACAATGTAAGTATTAGAATATTTGGGAAAGGGAAGCTTAGTAAATTACAGAATATATTAAAATGCCTTGCAGAAAACAGATGAAGTTATTTGCACCAAATTTTTCAATAGATCAAGCACTTGTATTCTTGATTTTTCAGACATTCTGTTTGGTCACAAGTAAAGGGATTGAACTATTCTTGGATAGTTATCTTCTCTCTACCTTATCTAATGCTGCTGTGCCTTAATCTGTTATTGCTAGATAGTTTTGGTAGATCAATGATACTAGGAAAGTAATTAAATTATTAGACTAAAGTAGTAAGATCAAATCAAGTCCTTATTTAATCATGAAGCTCATAGGATAACTTGAGGCTAGACAATATTTCTCCTCAGTCTACCTCACAGTACTGTTGTAATAAAATGCAGAGAATAGGAATAAGGTAACAAAGATTTGAAAGATACCAACAACAGTGCCCAATGATTGGAAAAAGTTGTTGAAGATAAGTGAAACTAGAAAAGGAATATGCAGGGCATAGTATATATGCCATCTCATATTGCCTTTCCATCGTCAGCCATGAATTCAAGGTAATATATATAAAGATTTTTCCATTTTTACAGCAATGTTTTTGGCTGAGCTGTAGGGATCTAGGACAACTCACCACAGCCAGCATGCTCTGGCCAACTCGCTTCTGCCAACTCGCCTTTGCCAAGTTGACACAGGATAATTTCACACTGTCAACTCACTGGGGGGATAACTCACCACGAGTGGCTTTAGGAAAAAACCAGGTGGATAAATAAGCGAGCAGGTTGGCAGACTATGCAGGGTGTGGCAGGTGAGAGAGCAGATTGGCAGAGTTTGTGAGTGTGGCAGGAGGATGGACTATGCCACTAACAGAAGAAGCAGCATAGAACGTGTCCCACCACACAGCAGCAGCCGCCGCAGCCCAGTTACTGGCCAACCAATGTTTGGTGCAAGTTGGCATGGGCCATGGCAGTACCCAGAACACCCCTGGCCCTGTCCAATGCATCTTATGTGTCCACGGTGATGCCAGTACACCTTATCCTCCCCATGCAGCTGGTGCCCCTATATTGCCTGCCCCAACATCCTCGGCCTCTTTTTGTCCAGAGCCCAGTGCATCAACTAGGATTCCTAGCATTGAATTCAGGCAACTCAGCCAGGCCTTGGGACTTATTTTTTTCAGATAATATGCATATATTCTCAAGGGGAAAAAAATTAACACTGAGCTTCCTATGCCTCAGATTCATTTCCAAGTACTCCCATGGCAGCCTGCACCGAGCACCAATTGGCTGGCAGGTGGCTGCTTCTGCATGGCGGGACACACACTGCACTTTCAGTTCTGGCTGCTACCACAGCTGGTGGTATGGTCCAACCTCCTGCTGCACCCTGCATGCTCTAGTTTAGTTTAGTTTAGTTTACTTTTATTGTCATTGCACCTCGTAAATGAAATCAAACACCATCTTCAGTGCACATCATGACCATGACCATGAAAATAAACACAAACACACATCCTTCACACAATGAACCAAAAATCCCTGACACTGCCAACACCTATCCACCTACTCCGTGTGTTCTGTTCACCACTTGCTTATCTGCATGGCTCTTCTTCTGCGAAGCAAGCTCTCTGAATTGGTAGGAAAATTTTTTGAAACCCACCACTGCTGCTCACCACTTGGTCACCTCTTTGGCTCTTCCTCCAATCGCCTGGGCAATTTTGCCGCACCCTGCCCACTCTGCCTGCCTATTAGCTTGACCACTGCACCCCACACATTCTCCCTACCCACACTCTCCCCTGCCAGCCCACCTGGTTTATTTATTTCTTTGTCAAACATGTACAAGATAACAAGTATAAGTATGAACATAAACAAGAACAAAGGGAGTAAATACAGATAAATGGGGACAGTAAGACAGGGACAGTAGGCATGCTGGTTTACTTATGTATGCCCCCTTTAAGGACCTCTTAGGAATGGGATGAGGTCCACAGGAGACAGTTTGACATTGAAGCTGTGAGGGGTTGAAGCTGTAACAACAGAGTTGGGTAGGACATTCCAGGCGTTGATCACTCTGTTGCTGAAGTCATATTTTCAGCAATCAAGTTTGGAGTGCTTTACCTTGAGTTTGTATCAATTGTTTGCCCATGTATTATTGTGATTGAGGCTGAAGAAGTCGTTGACAAGGAAGACATTGTAACAGACAATTTTTTTGTACTATGCTTAGATTGGACTGCAGGCGGCACACTTCTATATTGTCCAAGCCCAAAATTTCAAGCCTGGAGGCTTAGGGAATTCTATTGTGGCGGAGTGGAGTACTTTCCTGGAGAAATACCCCTGAACTCAGCTCAGTTGTGCTCAGTTGTCCAATATACAGTGTGCATTCCAGGCAGATGAGCTGCATTTGAGAATTGGTCTGGCAAAGGTTTTGTATGCCCTAGTTAACAATTCAATGTTGCCGGAGAAGAAGTTTTGTAAAATGAGGTTAACAACTCTTAAAGTTCTTCCTCCGACTGCCCTCAATGAGTTGCCTCTGTGGTGAGTTAGCCATGTGGAATTATCCTACGGCAACTTGGTAATAGTGAGTTGGCAATGGCGAGCTGGACATAGTGAAATGTCCCATTCTGATATAACAGTGTGCACAAACCTGTCCCCGGTCTCATGTACTTATGTTTATGGAGTTCCTATATGTATGCCTTTAAATAGTCCCAATATGGGTTAGTACTTCAATATCAATATTTTCCCTTATCTTGTGCTTATATGCACGTTGATGTTAAATAAAGTAAAGATTTTAGAAAGTAGCATGCAAATATTTTAATAATTACAAATTATTTATTCATAAATATCTATTTATTCATAAATATCATAGCTTTAAATTCCAGGCATTTTAAAAAATTTTCAATAGTATTATGTGCTTACAATTTCATTTAACTTATTTTAATAATTTCTTAATAAATCAAACTACAATGACTAATGGTCAATATCTAAATCAAACTGAAATTAAAAGAAAGAATTGTTGATCTGTAACTGTTGAGAAGAGAAGAGAAAAGTTCACTTCATTCCAGTTCCATTGCACAGTTTTTTTTGTCTTGCAGGAAGTGAAGTAGCTGACAGATGGTATAATGAAATCAAGAATTATAATTTCCAAAGCCCTGGTTTTTCCTCAGGGACTGGTAGGTATACTGGACACTGTATTGTATCGTGGCAGAAAAATAAACATTTGGTTTCTATCCAAATTGTAAAAGCTCTTGATGACAGAAATACAAGAATATAATGTTCAAATATTGACAGAAACATTTTTGAGTCATAGGAATATATGGAGGCTGAAAACATTTTAAAATACTTCTCTAATGTTTTAATTCAAAGCATCATTGATTTCAAATATAGGTATAGTTTAAGTTCCTAGAAAAGAAATGGATTACTTAGAAATTTTATTAATAATTTTATGTTTATTTGTATACTGCACTTGCGTTATTTACAAAACATATAGCCATAGCAATAGCACTTAGACTTATATACACTTCACAGTACTTTACAGCTCTCTTTAAGTGGTTTACAGAGTCAGATATTGCCCCTAACAATCTGGGTCCTCATTTTACCGACCTTGGAAAGATGGAAAGCTGAATCAATCAAACTGGTGAGAATCAAACTGCTTGATGTCAGTGGTCAGCAGAAGTAGCCTGCAATACTGCATTCTAACCACCGTGCTACTACGGTTCTTTATATAATATACAAATATTATATTTCCAATATGCAAAATATACACACATATACACACACACACACACAGAAGTGTGTAATATATATATATATATCTTCTGTTCAGTTATGTCTGGATAAGTCCCTGCAGTTTTCTTACACACACACACACGCACGCACGCGTGTGCTTGTGCGTGTGTGTGTGTGTGTGTGTGTGTTGGGGGAGAAAACTACCCTCCTGCCTCCCCAAAATTAAAACAGCTCATTATTTTTTCACATTATTAAACATCTATTACATGGAATAGTGATCAGTTTTTTCTTCATGCTGGTGAAGAGAGCCATGTCATATATAGAAAGTGAATAACATATATACCGGTACTTGCTTATTACATAGAAACCAACACACAGATTTGTAACCAGATTTCAATGGAAAATGATCCAGCTGACTCTGGAAATGGCCATATCTTTTAATTTCCACAATTGGCTTATCTATGGATAAATCACAGTTACCCATTGGTCCTGGTATTTTGGTTAAAAATTTGAGATCTATCTTTTTTAAAAATGGGTTTATATACAAGTATATATGGAATACATGAGTACTTTAAAAAGTATTATTATATATATTTGCAAATAAATCTATACATATATAAGCCAATTTCTAGATGTACTTTCATACCTAAAATTCTCATCTTACCCATAAATGTATATGTCAGCCCCAAGATTATCAGTTTAACTTTTTTATTAGCTTATTGAAGTATAAAATACAAAGAAAAAAAACATGAAAAAGTAAGAAGAGAGGAAGAAAAAAGAGGGGATATAGTGTAATGGGAGAAAAAAGAAAAATAAAGCACCAACTTCCGACTCTCTTTAGGATAGTAGAAGGTAACAACTTTTAAGCCACAACTTTTTGCTTTTACACAACAGCAGGTAGAAATCATTTCTATAGCAATAAGTCTGTCTAGTTTACAAAAAGAGAATCAAAGTTTCATGGGTTTTTTTTTGCTGATTGCAAGCACAAAATCCAGAAGCAATTTCAAAATAGACACAAAATTAGATATAACCTCTGATTTGGATAAAAATAAGATTAATAATCTCTGCTTCTCTTTGCTGTGGGGAATAATGTATAATTCATTCTCATATTTTCAAATCTAGCCCATAATATTTTACCAACTTTGGAATATTGGTCAGCATTACTTAAAGAACTGGCATACCTGTGTATAAACATACTCATACTGTGTAAAACATACTCATTTTATACAAATAAAACAAATTTAATATCCCCAAATCATAATCCTGGCTTCTACTGTTATTCCAATATGAAAGAATAATGGAAAAAATTATACACTCATCCAACAAGTTTTTTCCCCCCACTGATTCTAGGCTAAGACTTAGGGAAAGAGTTTTAAAGGATCACTGAAATAGGTCATTGTGGGGGATGATACTAATTTCTGAATACAAACAGGCACTGTGAAAAAGGAAGGTCTGCTTCCTGAGTCCCATCAGTTAACACAATTTAATTATATGGCATAAGAAAGTAAGTAGGTAGGTAAACTTTATTGTGGTCTTTGACTAACAACTGTACATAAATATATTGTATACACATATATTTAGACACACACACACACACACACACACTGTGTGTGTGTGTGTGTGTGTGTGTAAATATATGCCTGTGCCTGAAGAGCTTTATCCTGATAGCCAGTACTTTGAACTTCAGCTGAAAGTAACCAGCAGAAATCATGGATCAGAGATGTTACATGGGCATGCCATGTCATTTTACAACTGCCCATATTAAACCAGCATATTAGGAAAACTATTGCTGGAGTGCTGTATTGCAGTGTCATTTCTACTATGTCCTTCTTCTTCAACCATAACAATTTTGGATTACTTTGTATTATAAATTAAAAATAATTCTTTAAATTTCAAATATTAATATGCAAACATTCTCTGTTAAGAGAAATATAGAACTGCTTCTGTAAAACAACTAGTTTCCATACTAGTTAAAAAGATAAATAATTTAAAATAAGGTGTAGTATTCCAATCATACCACAAGATGGAGATAGATCACCACAATATATTCATTTATTGCTGGGGTTCAAGCTTTTTTACTGCAAAAATGGCTTAGAGCTAGTTTAATGAAGACAATGCAATGTATACAGTAACTGTAAGTATTATATACCATTTAAATTCCAGTTTGTTTAGAGATATAGGTATAAAAAATTACAGTAGAATAACAGAATAACAGAACAACAGATTTGGAAGGGACCTTGGAAGTTTTATAATCCAACCCCTGCTCAGGTAGGAAACCTTATATCATTTCAGACAAATGGTTGACTCTTCTTAAAAACACCCAATATTAGAGCATCCACAACTTCTGGAGACAAGTTGCTGCACTGATTAATTGTTCCAATTGTCAGGACATTTTTACTTAGTTCTAGATTGCTTGTCTTCTTGATTTCCATCCATTGCTTCTTGTCCTGCCTTCAGGTGCTTTGGAAAATAGCTTGACTCCCTCTTCTTTATGGCAGCCCCTTTGATATTGGAGCACTGCTATCACATTGCCCCTAGTTCATTTAAAAAAAATTAAATTAGACATACCCAATTCCAGCAATCATTCCAATAATCATCTTTGTTGATCTTCTCTGCACTCTTTTTTATATCATGGCAACCAAAACTGGATCCAGTATTCCAAGTGTGGTATTACCAAGGTATTATAAAGTGGTGTTAACACTTCATGTGATCTTGATAAAATCTCTCTATTAATGTAGCCTAGTATTTGTTGGATTTTGCCAGCTGAAGTATACTACTAATAAGGGTTAATGGAGAGGCAGCTTCTGTAAGCAACACCAGAATGTTCCCTTCCTGCCTTCCTTACAGGATTAGGCCAGTAATTTCTTCTAACAACCGGTTTTCCGAACTGCTTAGAATGTTAACAACCGGTTCTAGCGAATAGGTGCGAACTGATAGAATCTCACCCCTGTATCTAACCCACATTTTTCTATCTTATCAAATAATACGTTGTGGTCTACTTTATCAAATGCCTTACTAAAGTCCAGGTAAATGATATCCACAGCTTTTGTCTGGTCTACTAATTTTGTCACTTTGTCAAATAGTGCAATAAAATTTGTCTGTTTTTGATCTGATCTGTTTTTGACAAACTCATGTTGGGTTTTAGTTGTGACTTTGTTTGTCTTTAGGTGTTTGCAGATTCATTGTTTGATTATCTTTTCCAGGTATTGATGTCAGGCTGATAGGTCTGTACATTCCTGAATTCATTTCCCCCCCTTTTTTTCAAGATGGGGCCTTACATCAGCCCTTTTTCAGTCCTCTGATGGTTCCCTGGTGATCCAAGATTTTTGAAAGATATGGTTCAGTGGTTTTGAGATCATGTCTGCCATTGCTTCAGAATTTTGGGTGTACTCCATCAGGTCCTAGTGATTTGAATATGTCTAGATGGATAGGTGTTCTCTTACCATTTTCTGGCCTATTTTAACTTGTGTTTCTAATCTGTTTTTTTATGGTACTGTTTTTGAATAGTTGGGTTAGTTTTTTTCTTTTATGTAAAGACAGATGCAGAAAACAAGTTAAGCAGTTCTGCTTTCTGTCTGTTGCTCATAACATAAAATAAAAAATATTTATTATACAGCAAATCAAATAATAAATAATAAAATAAAGAATAATAAATTATTTTTAGGTTTAGAGTTTTTAAAATAAATATATACAATGTAAATAAATCTTAGGGTTAACGCTAAACCCTAACACTGATTCAAGGCTAAAACGTTTCTTATATCTACAGAATTAAGCAAGATTTATTCCATGTGCTGGGATTTCCTTCTTCCCTGAAATTATAGTGAGTCAATTCTGAAGCTATGGAAGGATATTAAATTGCATATGTTTATTGCCTCAGTCCAATTTCTCAGAATTCTGCCTCTAGTTAATATATTAACTTCTTATTCAAGAAAAGAAGGAATTGGAATATCTAAGTTATGTCTAAAGACCAAATATATCTCTGTGACAGCCGACACATTTTTCTCTTGAAATGTACAGAAACTCAGGTGCTAGTTGTGGCTTTACATATGACTTGATAGTTCATAAGACTTGGTAAATTAAACAAAGAAGAGTGTTCTGTAAGTCAGTTCTTAACTAGAGCAATTATTATGCTAATTGCAATGACTTGATGAATCTCATAAATAATGAAACTGGTCACATATTACATCCTAGTGGTTAAATAATGTGTAAAAACATATTCACTAGAACTGGTTATATTTATTTAATCTCAGTGTCATCCTTAAAACAGCTCCTACAGAGGTGTTTAGAGTTGGGTTTAGTCCAAATAGAAGGGATGAATTCCTGATGTAATGTAAACAAATTAATATAGTGGTACCTTGGTACGCAACTGCTTTGAAATTCATAGAAATTGCTATATTTTTAATGTTCTCATAAATGATCTGGAAATGAGGGAGCATAAGGTAATCGTATTTGATGATGGCATCAAATAATTTAGAATGAGAATGAAAATGGGAATAGAATAGAATAGAATAGAATAGAATAGAATAGAATAGAATAGAATAAGAGAGGAGACAAGGTGAGATGAGATGAGATAAAATGAGACGAGAAAGCTGGAAGGGACCTTGGAGATCTTCTAGTCTAGTGTCCTACTGAAGCAGGAGACCCTATACAATTTCAGACAGTCTCTTCTTAAAATCTCTCACAACTGATGAAGCACCAACAACTTCTGAAGGCAAGCTGTTCCACTGCTTAATTATTATCATTGTTAGGAAGTTTCTCCTTAATTCCAGGAGAATTCAATTTCTTTGATTAGTTTCCATCATTATTTTTTGTCTTGCTCTCTGGTGCTTTGCAAAATAAGTTGACCCCTTCTTTTTGTGGCACCCTTTCAAATACTGGAATATTGCTATCGTGCCACTTGTAGTCTTTCTTTTTTCTAGACTAGCCATACTCAATTCCTGCAACTGTTCTTAATATGTTTTAATCTCCAGGACTTTAATCATTTTAGTTGCTCTTCTTTGCACTTTTTTTTTTCAAAGTCCCAACATCTTTTTTGTAGTGGATACTGGATGCAGTATTCCAGATGTGGTCCTACTAAGGTGTTATAAAGTGGTACTAATACTTCACATTATTTCAGTTCTATGCTTCTGTTTGTACAACCAAGGATTGTATTAGTTTGTTTGGCTGCTGCCACACACTGCTAGCTCATATTTAAGTGATCATCCACTAGGATTCCAAGGTCCCTCTCACAGTTACTGTTTTTGAGCCAGGTTTCACCTAACATGTACTTGAATCTCTGGTTTCTCCTGCCTAAATGTAAAACTTTGCATTTTTCCACATTAAATTCCATTTTGTTGAATAGTGCCATTGTTCAAATCTGCCAAGATCCTTTTGGATCCTTTTGGATTCTGGGGTGTTGCCTATTTCTGCCAGCTTAGTGTCATCTTCAAATGTGATAAGTTTCCCTTCCAGTCTCTCATTTCAATCATTTATGGAAATATTGAAAAGTATGGGGTCTAAGATGGAATCTTGTGGTACCCCACAGCTTACTTTCCTCCATATAGATGTAGTACCATTAAGGATTACCCATTGAGTATATTTTGTTAGCCAGTTACAAATTCAATTGAGAATGTTGATGTGTTCCAAAGAATCTCTCGTAATACATATTATATCTCTTGTATTACATATTATAAATATGTATTAAAATATTTAGACAATGAAACTAAATGGTATAACAAATCGCTTAAAATTGCTATTACAAGGTGGTCATCATGGCATCATATGGAGAGGTTCAGAAGGGTATTAGACAAATTCATTAATGGTAAATCGACTGGAAACTGCTTCTAATTGAAGTATAAATAACAGAGGAGCAGGCTTCTTGAAATCAGTTGCAGAGAAAATTGAGTGCAAGGCTAGGTAGAAGAGAACAGACAGTAGAGTTTCAGGTCAATCCAAATAAATATAACAGTAATAGCAGCATTCCCAAACACAGTGATATAATAAAACAAATGATACAATTAAATAAATATATTTAAGTGTCTAAAAAGCAAAACAATTCAGCTTATCAACATTAACTCTGAATTGAGATTGAGAGCAAGAACTGTTTATTTCAAGCCACTGTCAATACTGGCTTGAAATATAGTCAAATCCATATATCTCTCTGATCAATAATCTATTTTGCATTTGCTGTAGAAAAAAATATGCATGTGGAAGAATGTATTACATTTAGCTAAGAATAGTTTGTTTGTATTCATTATTACAATTTACTATAATTTGAAGCAATTCTATCCTATTTACATGATAAAACAGAAAAATAACCAAGCATTCTTTGCATGTTTAAGTTTTAACATTTTTGTTTTCAGAAACTTATAAGGTTGACTCAGCCTTCCATCCTTCCACTGTGAGTAAAATGAGAACCCAAATTGTTGGGGGCAATATGCTGATTCTGTAAACCTCTTAGAAAGGGCTGTAAAGCTCTGTGAAGCGGTATATAAGTCTAAGTGATATTGCTATAAAAGAAAACCTCTTTCATTCACATGTAATTACTTTTCATAAACTATTATTACTATTATTTTTCATAAACTATTAATTTGATATTCCTTTCTCTTTACTTACTATGGTCTGATACTTATGACCAAATTTTTATTTTTAGAGCTAATGCATTATTTTTACAATGTGCTTGATTTTTCAGGTCATTTCACAGCAATGGTTTGGAAGAACACAAAAAAGATGGGAGTCGGAAAAGCAGCTGCAAGTGATGGCTCCACATTTGTAGTGGCTAGATATGAACCTGCTGGCAACATTGTAAACTCTGGGCAATATGAACAAAATGTTTTTCCACCAAAAAAATAATAATCTATATGAAAAGGAGGTTGCTTTCAATAGGTTATAAAAAGAAAATTGGGAGTTCACCTGATTATGTTGGATAAACCACTGTTGAATGGTACTTTAGTCTTTTAATGATTATTTCAAGAAATGTTTAATGGAGAAGTAGTTCTGCCTATAAAATTAATTTTTGTACAGAACCATTCCTGAAATACAATGAAAGATACAATGAAAACACTGAAAGACAATGACAAAAGCCAACATATGGAACATGCATATCAAGAAATGTAAGAGCAAAATATATTAAAATAACAGTATAAAAATTATAATATTTTGATATTAAAATTCACAAATATGTTTTAGAGTGTTTATATAATTTCATATTTGTACAAAATCCCTTCTCTAAAATATATTTGCAAACTTTAATATCAAATTATCGTATTTTTAATACTGTTATTTCAATATATTATATTTTCAAGGATTTTTAAAAAGAGGAAAGACTGATTTTATTTGCCTACAAATGCTATTCATCCCCATAGGGATTGATTGTGTGGCAACAGTTTTAAATACACTAGTCTGAACGCATATGAAAAATAGCAAATGTCCTAACATAAATTGCATGAAACTATTTATTTGGTGCACCCATCCAGTGTTTGTAGATAAGCATGGACTGGCATAGTAGGTTGTAGGCATTCAGAAAATATAACTATTTTCACAGAGCACAGAACCATTGGACTCTCGTCTGACTTGTTTTTGCTTTTATATAAAATGCAAGGACAGATTAAATGAATAGTTTCATTTCTCAATGGAAGTTTACTGAAGCTTACAGAATTACTATTTACCTCACCCTCTTTTTATATTGCGAAGACTTTGTATCAGTGCAATATATGGAGAGTGTGAGGCTCCTATTAGGGACAGCTGACAAGACTGAGAAATCAGTTGGTAGTGTCTCCACCATCTGAATAACGCAGTTGATGCTTCCATTGCCATAATAGTCATGGCTTTTGCTTAGAAGTCACACTTTTAAAAGAAATTTTTAAAAAGACTTTAAAAGGTTGAAAAATTTAAACTGTCCTGGTTAGGATAAACAGATGTTAAAATGAATATATTACCCATGACATTTTTTTTTAAATTTGAAATGCAACCAATTTTATTCCCATATAAAACTTTTCAAGACTGGAAAAAACATTCAATAGATTTATATGGAATGGGAGAAAACCTGAAATAAATTTTAAGATTTTACAAGACAAAGCTCAGGACCATATTGGTTGGAAACATATGAAAAAGCCCTTTGTGTAGTGAATGGATAATGCTCTAATGGATAGACAATGCTCTAGTGGATAGACAGTGGCTAAAATTATGATGGTGATGATGATGATGGTGATGATGATATTCTTCCATTCAATCCTGTGTTGTTTTTGGAGACTACCTGAACAAGCCCTGCAATTTGGCAAAATTTATCAGAAGTAGCTTGCCATTGATTTCTTCTTAAAGTTGAGAAAAAGTGACCAGAGCTCTAAATGGCATCGGTCCAGACTATTTGAGGAGCCATCTCACTCCAATAAGACTAGCCTGCCCCACCTACTCCAGTGGAAGGTGCCCATTGGCCAAGAAATTCCAGCTAGCAATGTGAAAGGGAAGAGCCTTTTCTACTGTGGCCCCAGCCCTATGAATCATTCTACAATCAGAAGCAAGAACTGTTCCAACTCTTCAAGCATTTCAGAAGGGTATTAAAACCTGATTTTTGCCAGTTGCTATATGAGCTGCTGGAAGTGGTTGACAGAATAAGAAGAAATCTCATCCCAATGTTGTTTGTTTACTTCATTTTAGTTTTTATATAATGTTTACATTTTTTAATTGTTTCTATACTTTTTAAAAAAAATTGTAAGCCACCCAGAGTCACCTTATCATTGAGGGGGGAAAAGTATAAATACAACAAACAAACAAACAAACAAATAAATAAATACTCACAAATAATAGGACTTTGGTCCAAGGCTGGGCTAGAACTCACCTCCTGATTTCTAGCCTGATGTGTTAACTACTGCACCAAACTGGCTGTCTAAACTGGCTGTCTAATATTGTGTAATATGATATAGTATACATAATACTTACCACAGATAACAGAATTGAGAAAATGACCAAATCATAGAATATCAGTTTCTCTCAGACCTAAGCCCAAAGACAACACCATGGAATCCAATAAAATTGATAACCGCACTACTAGGCTTATAGACTGGAGAGTCTAGCCCTTTTATAACCTCAAGTGACTTCCCAAGCACCAACTCATAAGGAGAGATCTCCATATCATTTATAGATCTAGTCTATAAGGGGAGCAAGGCTACAGGCTGGATTTGGGGGCATTGATAAATGCTTCTCCTGACAAAGTTTATCATATAATGTTTTTAGCATCCTGTTAACTCACTGGGCTTCCCTAATGGCTGCAGGTTGTAAGGGGTATGTCAGTTTTGGGTGTCACACAAGGCTTATAGAACGTATGAATTCATCTGAAAAACAAAATGTTTTCTTCAATCCATGTCCAATGTGCTAGATATCCCAAATCATGGCCTAATATCCTTTAGGAGGTAGTGATCAGTTTCAATGGCTGTAGTGTGTCAGCAAGAAACTCACTATTATCAGTGAAATTCACTTATCCAGTGAGTTGATCTCTACACAGAAGAATGTACTGGAAGCCATAAACTTCTCCAAATCTTAGAGCAGAGGTGTAATTGTCCCTCCTTACCAATGAGCGCAAAAAAAATACTAATCTACAAAATCCTAAATAGGCACAGAATTGCACCCACCAGAAAAAATGTGGATGGAGAAAAGACTGTACTTAAAGAGAATAATTTATTTGGATGCAAAATTTTTACTCTGGTGAGCTCAGGTGAATGATATGACTGTCTGCATTCTTTGTTGGGGAGAGAGGAGCCCTTCCCTTTGTTACGCCAAAGAGAGAGGTGACAAATCACACCAACTCTGTATTTACTCTTTCCTTTGCTTTATCAACTGCAAAGTTATCACTATAAATGTTTTTTTTAAAATTCAGTATAACTTAAAAGTTTTTTTAAATATTAAGAGCTGCATACTATCAAGATTATACTTTTTGAAATCAATTGAATGCAATTTGTGTACAAAAAATTTTTTCCTCAAACCATAAATGCGGATTATAATCACTGAATTTATATGAATGAACTAAATATGAATTTCTATGTATTGAATGATCTGAATAAACTGAATGATCATTTCCAGAGTCTGGCTGCTACAGAACCTCTGATTGTTGCAAGGCAAGGCTTTGTTACTATTAACCATAAAGCAAAACTGCAAATTTAAGTAAGGCTGCAAGTATATTAGAATAGCTAAACTGTGATTTATGTGGACTGTAGAACTCTGCTCTAAGCTGGCCATAAGATACCACAGTTTCTGTTTTTCTGCAATTATTACTCCAACCTAGAAATAATACACCCAGTTTCTATTTCTCTACAATTATGATTCTACCCTGTGAATGATAAAACTGTAAAGACTGCAACATTTTAATGGAAAGAACCTCTTCAGTATTATTGCAAAGTACTGTTTTTTTTAAAGTAATTGTTTATATTAACTACAAGCTGATATTTCCTTTTTTTCCGTTTTAGCTGAGATTTTAAGTATCTTTCTTTACATTGTTTTATTCATTTGTCAGTCCTTTATACATCTGTGGATTACAACCTATATCTAGTTTAATGCATTTAAATTCTACGTCCACATTAATCGCAAGCAGAACTAAAAGACTAACATTTAAAAATAGTAATTTTTAGTTTAATTATTTTGCAAAAGAATATTTTAATTTTTTTGGACTTTTTGAAAATGAATCGGAAGGGACATTATATCAGAAGGGACATTATCAAGCAATGACAGTGATAACAGGAAAAATAGCCTGGACTCTCCCCCCGGTTCCTCTCCCCCAAAGGCTGTTGTATAGTTGGTGTATAGGAGATTCACTTCAGAGAGGAACAGAACCAGCATTTTGTAGAATGGACAAGGAGCAAAAATCAAAGATGTGACAGAGAGCCTTCCTAAAACAATCACACTCACAGATGTTTATCCCTTTCTTTTGTTCCATGTGGGGACAAGTATGACAATGAACCTAAAAACAATATAAAGAGACTATACATGAAAGCCAGAGAGTTACAGGTGGTGTTTCCTTTTTTCTTTTTATATGTTTTTATTAAGTTTCTAATTTTCAACATAAAAAACATCATAGTTTCAACAACATTCTTGACATCTATACACATTCTTATAAGTATCTTAACACATTGTATTTATATTTATCTAATATTAATTAATAACTTTAACTATAACCATTATTTCTATATTCTTATATAATTAACATTTTACATTCTTAAGGTTTCTTACAATTAAGTTTCTTGTCTTAATTTTTTTGTTCTGTTTGCTAAACAATCATACCATTTAGTCCAGATTAGGTAATAATCACAGTAATCTCTTTCTTCTTTCAATTTCAACGTTAACATATTCATTTTGGCACTTTCTGTTACTTTTTGTAATACCAGTTCTTCTTTAGGAACATTAGGAGTTTTCCATACCTGTGCAAAAGCTATTCTGTCGACTGTTGTGATATGTAACAATAAATATTTTATTTCTTTTGGTATTCTATCTTTAATAATTCCTAAAAGGAAGGTTTCTGGTCTGAGCTCGATCTGATAACCAGTAATCTCTTGAAGCCAGTTTTTAATTTGAATCCAGAATGTCCTAGTCTCAGGGCATAGCCAAATAGGTGGTGTTTTCATCTGTAGTTCCAACAAAAGATCAACCAATGAGGGAATAAAGATTTTTAGAAATAAAACACTGGCTTAAGGGATGGTGCCATTGAAATAACTTGAGATTCACTGGTCTACAATGAAATAACTTGAGATTCACTGGTCTACATTACCTACATGAGGTGCTTTTGTCAGGTAATGGGCTGCACCTCACAAGAAAATGACTAGGTCAGTTTATCCAAAAGGCTAAGGCTAAAACTGAGGGGAAGGGGGATCTAATCCCAACCATAAACCCCAAGACAACCAAACAAGGAGACAGGTAGTGGTGGAAAGGAAGGAAAAGTCAGATATAAATGAGATGTAGGAAGCATACCCAGGGTCAGCCATAAAGGACTCAATGCTCAAAATGCTCAAAATTAAGGAACAAAGGTGACCTTGAAGTAATAATACATGAAGATAGATATGATATAATAGTAATTACTAAATTTTATGGGATGAAATTCACAACAGGAACGTAAAGTGAAAGGATACAAAAATTCAAAAGAAACAGATTTAACAAATAGGTGGGGGAATTGCATTACGTATAAAAAATGCATAAAACCAAGGGTGAAAGACTGCTTGAATATATATGGCTTAATATAAAAGAGGAAAAAAGAATAACATTACCATCAGTATATTCTACAGGCTACTCAAGCAAGCAAAAAAAAAGATGAACATTTTGTTAACCAGAATCTTTGCAGGAAACATACCACAATAGTAATAGAGGACTTTAATTACCCTGACATCAACAGGGAGACAAACTCTGAATCAAGTGGGGGATCAAATAAGTGCCTGACAAACCCAGCTGACAAGCCCAACTTTGTCAGCCAAAAAGTAGAGGCAGAAACTAAAGATGAAATGATATAGGGGGTGAGAATTGTGAGAATTTTAACAGATTTTACAGATAAACAGAGTTGTAAGGGATCTTGTAGGCCATCTAGTCCAAACCCCCGCCCAAGCGGGAGATCCTACGCCATTTCTGACAGATGGCAGTCCAATCTGTTCTTGAAAGTTTCAAGTGATGGCACTCCCACAACTTCCGAGGGCAAGCTGTTCCATTGGTTGATTATTCTCACTGTCAGAAAGTTTCTCCTTATTTCCAGGTTAAATCTCTCCTTGTTCAGTTTCCATCCATTATTCCTTGTCTTGGATATTGAAGAGTATTGGGCGTAAAATGGAACCATGTAGACTTAGACCATTAAGGACTACTCGTTAAGTACGGTTTGTCAGCCAGTTGCAAGTCCATCTAGTGGTGGTGCTATCTATTTTACTTTTTTCTAGCTTACTAAGAAGTAAGTTGCTAAAATCTAAATATATTATGTCCACAGTATTTTGCTAATTTAGTCACTGTGTTGAAGAATGAAATAAGATTGGTTTGGCATGATCTGTTTTTAACAAACCCGTGCTGCTAGTTATTACTTTACTTGTTTCTAGATGTTGGCAGATTTGTTTTTTTATTATCTTTTTCTTGTTATTTATATGTTGGAAGAAAGTTTTTTTTTATTATCTTTGACTTTTGTTGCAAGTCTTTGTTCTTTCTAAGCCTTTGCTATCCTGACTTTATCTTTGCAGATTCTGTCTATCTGCTGATATTTTGCCTTAGTTGTATGTCCTTCTTTCCTTTTTTTGTATTTGTCCTTTTTTTCTTTCAATTTGCCAGAGAGATCTTTGTGCAGCCGTGCTGGTTTCTTCTTGGATTTCTTGTTTTTCTTTCTCAGTGGTATTGTGCTGGTCTGGGCTTCTATGATCATACTTTTTAGAGTTTCCCAAGATTCTTGAGTTGTTTTCCCCTTTAGGATTTTCATCCATGGAATCTTTCCCAAGTTCTCTCTGAGTTTATTGAAATCAGCTCTTTTAAAATCCAAGACTCTGGGGTCATTATGTTCTGTTGCTTGTGTTTGTGTTATGTTGAACTCTACTATGACATGGTCACTCTCACCCAAAGTTCCTGCAGTTTCAACTCCCTCTATCACTTCTAACTTTGGTGGAGAATTGACCCTGTCATATTGAAATTAAATGTAATGCAGAAACAATCATTGTACATTATGCAATGAACATTGCACAGGTCAGAAGAAGGGCTGAGAGATATCTGCAGATTCCTCACATCTTGGACATAAACAATTTCAACTCCTTTCCTTGGAGCAGTACTATAGAGCATTGTATGCCAAAACAACTAGACATGGACAGTTTTTTCCCCGCACCATCACTTTGCTGAACACTTAATACTTTCAGTGCTTCCTAATGTCTACTAACCCATGTAGCAGGACTGTAGTATTATTTTTTATCCTACTTATTGTCTTCTTTACTATCCTTTTATTGGTATTATTATGGTTCATGAATTGAAAGACAAAAAGGGCAAGTATAAAAATGGAAGGAGGGACACATAGCTATCATATAACCAGAATTTGCAAAAATGAAGTCAGGAAAGCTAAGGCTCATAATCAACTAAGACTTGCATCAAATGTCAATAATAGTAATAAAGAAATATTTCAACATGTAAAAAATATCAGACAAATGAAAAAGAGCTGATATGGTTCTTAAATCAGTAGACATGGTATATCTAGTTTTCAGTAAAGCATTTGATAAAGTAGACCACAACCTACTTCTTGGCAAGCTAGTAAAATGTAGGATCATCACCACCACCACCAGCTAGATTTGTGCCTGGCTGACAAATCATATGCATCATGTAGTTCTCCATGGAGCTATGTCTACTTGGAAGGAAGGAAGCAGTGGCGTACCCCAAGGTTTTGTTTTAGGCCCAATATTCTTTGATATCTTCATAAACAATCTAGACAAGGAAATTAAATGAGGAACTCATCAAATTTCAAATGACACTAAGCTGGCAGGAATAGCCAACTTCCCAGAAGACAAGCTCAAGTTCCAAAAAGAATTAAATAAAATTAAATAAGATATATCTGACAAGGCAAAAAAGCAAGAATAAGTCTGAAATTGTTGCAAGATTCCAAAAAGAGAGGAATTTTGGGTGGCCAGACTGGGAGTTGTACTATCAAGCTTTAGTACTTACTTGGATGAAAGAATGGATTAATTTGAGGCATAAAAGGGTATTAATTTTAGATAAACATGATCTCCAGTTGGGTTAGCATGCTTTTCTTTGGTATGGGGAAAAACAAAATATTTCCAAAGACACTATATTAGAAATGCATTATTAACAGTTTGGGCAAAAAATAATGAACAACACTATTTGAAAATACCAATTTGGCTCTCCACAATGGAGGCATTGATACATCCAAATATTATCAATATGGAAAAATTATAGGATATAGAGATATTTTGATTGAAAAGGAGGAACTTTAAGCAAGAACTGAGTAATCAAGGGATTGATATAATATGGTGGCCACAAGTGCAGATACAATCTTGATATGAGAAAGATGCCAAAATGTACTGTTTTTATAAAGAACCAACAGAATTAGACCAGATACTAATTGGGAAGGATGAAAAACTTATAAAGAAACTGTATAACCATTTATTAAGTATCAAAATGGAAAGTGAGCAAGTAAAAGAAACAATGATAGTATGGGCTAAGAAGTCTGGATATACAATAGAATTGGATAAATGGCAAAAGCTCTGGGATAGGAATGTTAAACGAACTATGTCAACTGCATATATTTGTATAAAAAGTTTTATATACGGCACATTTCACCAACAAAATTGGCAAAGATGTTTCAGGACATGTCTACTAAATGTTAAAAATGTAATCAGATACCCGGTTTGTATTGTCATATGTGATAGACACGCCCAAAGGCAAAAAGATATTAGACAAAAATACATACATAGTTGGAAAAAAAATGACAAAGCAACATCTAGATCTGAAACCTGAAATATTTTTTGTTGGGTATCTTACCAGAAAAATGTGATAGAGGGAACATATATTTGATCTTACATGTATTAATTGCAGCTAGAATTGTATTTGCATAATAATGGAAAAGTGAGGAAATCCTGACAGATGAAAATTAATCATTTTTTTTTAAGAATGTGCAGAGATGGATAGACTAACATCAACAATTAAGAAAAAAGACGAAACTGAATATTTTTTGACATGGGACCTATTTTATCAATGGTTGACTAATAGAAACAGAAATTGAAAACATGGAAATGTAAGAAAAGAACTAATGTAATAAGACAGAGATGTTAAAATGGATAAACAAACATTATGGTGATGATAATGATGATGATTATTATTATTATTATCATCATCATCAATGTAATAGCTATTGCTGTAAATATTTTTTTTTTAAACAATTTTATTGATTTTCTACAAACAAACAAGACAAACAAAACATTAAAACATCAACTCTCTTATGTACGTACAGTGTGTCGGTTGGTTCATCAGTTTTGTGCATTCATTTTGTAGTCTCAATTACAATTATGTTACATAACAACTCATATTGTCAATCCAAACTTATATATCCTAATATCGCTATTAAAAAACAAAAAACTTTTGACTATACTTTTAATTATTATGCTTTATGAGATAACAATACTTTAAATAGTTTATTCTATAACAAATCATATAATCATACCAAATCTATCCTAGAAACACTTTATAAATATAGTATCAAATAACAAAAACGAAAGAAAAAATAAAGATATTCCTTGCTATCTAACATTCTAAATATTCTATTATCGTATTTTATCATCTAGCCATTGATAAAAAAGATCCCAAATTTCATAAAATTGTTTATCCTCTTGCTCTCTAATTTCAAATGTCAATCTACTCATCTCAGAACATTCCAATATTGTCTTAATAATTTCTTCCTGTGATGGTATTTTCTCATTCTTCCAGTTTTTAGCAAATACAATCCTAGCTGCTGTTAATACATTTACAATCAGATATTTCAAGTCTTTACTGTATGTATCTGGTAAGATTCCCAATAGAAAAAACTCTGGTTTCAAATCTATACGTTTCTTTGTCATTTTTTCCAACCACATGCGAATTTTAGTCCAATATTTTTTAGCATCCTCACAGGTCCGCCATATATGGTAATATGAGCCAGGTATCTGATGACATTTCCAGCATTTTTCAGATTTGTTCTTAAACATTCTTGCTATTCTTGTCTGGAGAAAGTGCCACCTGTAAAACATCTTATACAAATTTCTTTATATGCTGTTGCAATTGTCATTTTATAATTTTGAGACCACAATTTTTGCCATTTGTCTAAATCAATCCCATATCCAAAATTCTTCCCCCAAACAATCATAGTTTCTTTAACTTGTTCTTCATCTAATTTAATTCCCTGTAAATAACCATATAATTTTTTAATCACCTTCTCATCAATACCCATCAAAATCTTATCTAGATCAGTCTGTTTATCACAAAATCCCTTTGTTTTAGAATCTTCATCATACCTTGAATGTATTTGTGCATATGAAAACCAATTCATCCTTAAACCTTGTTCCTCTAAATTTTGTATCGATTTAAGTTCACCCTTTTCATCCAATAATTCCCCATATCTAATTGTTTGTTCCTTCTTATAAATTATAGGATAGGAAAATGCTTCAATAGTCGATAACCAAACTGGAATTTTCAAATAACATTGTCTTTTTATCTTCTCCCAGTTTAATCACAAAGACTCCCGGATATAATGTCTTCTAAAATAACCCTGTGTTTTAGTTCCCTTATACCATAAAAAAGCATGTCAGCCCAACAGCAAATCATGACCTTCTAATGTCAACAATCTAGCCTTTCTTAATATTATCCATTCCTTGACCCACATCAAACTTGCAGCTTGATAATACAATTCCCAATTGGGCAGGCCAAAACCTTCTCTAATTCTAGCATCTTGCAAAAGCGTTAGCTTTATTCTCGCTTTCTTACCTTGCCATATAAACTTCAACATAATTTTATTTAAATCTTCAAAATAGTCTTTTCCGAACCTAATTGGTATTGTTTGAAACAGAAATAGGATTCTAGGTAAAATATTTATCTTAATTGTTGAAATTCTCCCTATTAATGACAATTGCAAGTTTTCCCATTTCTTCAAGTCTGTAGCTATCTGTTGTTTAAGTTTAATATAATTATTCTTTTTTAATGTGCTACATCTTGCTGTCAAGTGTATCCCCAGATACTTGACCTTATTCGTAACTTGGATTTTCAACAGGTCTGCCAGTTCTTCTCTTTGTCTCAGTAGCATGTTCTTTGTCAAAATCTTTGTTTTGTCTTTATTTATTTTCAAACCAGCCGTCTCACCATATATCTCTTGGATAAATTTTCTGGCAAAACCCATCTGTTCCAATAGTAATAACATAAATCTCCAGTTCACGTTGTCAAATGTCTTTTGAGCATCTAGGAATATCAAAGCCATTTGCTTTTCAGGATGTGCCTCATAGTATTCCAAAGTGTCCAAGATTACTCTCATGTTGTCTCTAATTTGTCTCTTTTGGCAGAAATCCATTTTGATCTGGGTGAATGAAATTATTTAAGTATTTTTTAAGTCTTTCTGCTAAAATTGAAGCAAAAATTTTATAGTCTGCATTCAATAAAGAAATAGGTCTATAGTTCTTGATTTGCAGTGGATCAGCCTCTTCTTTTGGAATAAGTGTAATATAAGCCTCTGACCATGTTTTGGGTATCATCTTCTTTGACATAGCTACATTCATAACGTCTAGCAATAGAATGCTCAATGATTCTTGAAATGTTTTATAGAATTCTGCCGGAAGCCCATCTGGACCTGGTGCTTTCCCATTATTTTGTTTCTTAAGTGCTTCAGTTAATTCCATCATTGTTATATTGCTTTCTAGCATTTCTTCAGTCTCTTTAGATATCTTCGGTAGGTTAGCATTCTGTAGATACTGTTTGACTTTTTCCTCATCAATATTCCCTTGATTATATAGTTGCCCATAGAAATCTCGAATAATTTCCTTTTTCTCCTTATTACCATAACAAACTTGGCCTTGATCATCTATTAACTTGAATATTTTTCTTGATTCTTTCTCCTTTCTCAATTCATATGCTAGCCATCTACCTGGCTTATTTGCATCTTCAAAATTATTCTGTTTAGCATTTCTAATTTTTTGTGCCAATTCTTCTTTCTCTATTAATTCCATTTTATGTTTAGTTATATCCAACTTCAATTTAATATCTTTTTTCTGTGGCATTTTCTGTAATTCTTTTTCAAGTCTTTTATACTCATCTTCCAAGGCCTTAATGGCTTGCCTTTTCCTAATGTTCTTTTTTCTTATGTAATCTATTATCAAACCTTTAGCATATGCCTTCATTGTATCCCAAACATTCTGCATTGAAGTGTCTTCTTTTTTATTTTCTCTAAAAAAAAAAGCCAATTCTTTCTCCATCCATTGTGTAAAATCTTTTTCCTTTAAGATAGTATTATTTAATGTCCATCTCAATTTTTTTTGTCCCTTCCATTTAATTGTCATTGGGCTATGATCTGCCCAAGTATTTGTTTCAATATTTGTTTCTTGAATATTGGATATTAATTCTTTTGAGATCCAAATCATATCCAATCTGGACCATGATAAATGTCTATTTGAATGGAAAGTATATTGTTTAGCCTTAAGATTTCTTTCTCTCCAAATATCTTTTAAAATTAATTCGTCTGTCATTTTAAAAAAGGATTTAGGGAGAGTCTTTCTATTTTGCTTTGTTGTTGTTGCTATATAGTCCAGTTTATTGTCCACAATTCCATTAAAGTCTCCCATCATAATTATATTAACATAGTCCAGTCCAGTTATTTTCATGTGTAGTTTTTTATAGAATTCTTCTTGTTTATCATTTGGAGCATAAATTGCAATCAAGAGTATTTTTATATTGTTGTCCATTATTTCCACCATTAATACTCTTCCATCTTCATCCATATAGATCAATTTTGCTGGGATGGCCTCTTTAATGTATAGAACCACTCCTCTTTTCTTACATTGAGTCAAAGAAGTAAATATTTTCCCTAATTTTGGCTGTACTAACAATTGTTCATGTTGTTTTTTAATATGTACTTCTTGTAGACAAATTATATCAAATTTTAATTTCTCTAATTTATGAAAGGTTTTCCTTCTTTTAACAGCTGAATTGAGTCCATTTATATTCATTGTAATCAATTTTTTTTCTTCCATGATTATGCTTTATATTTAGGTCTAACAGCTCTTGTGGATCTCACTTCACGCTGTTCTTTACTATCCACCTGCCCACCTACTGCACCTTCCTCCTTTTCAGTCTCCAGTTGTTCCTCTTGAAACTCAATTAATGGGACCTCTTTCTCTGCCTCCTCTTTTCTCCTTCCAAAAAATTCTGCGTGGACAAGTTCTTCTTTCTCAATTGAATCAATTCTATGTCTCTGCTCTTGCCACGTAAACATTAATCCTTCTGGAATCAGCCATCTATAATTCACTTCCTTTTCCAATAGCATTTTGGTCAGGAATCGATAGTCTCTTCTCATCTCTCTCACTCTTCTGGGTATTTGTTTTAAAACCACAATCTCTTTGCCTTTGTATTTCAATGTCTTCTCTCTTACAGCTTTAATATTTGTGTTTTGATGGATTTTTTGGTAAATCTAATATGGACTTCTCTTGGTAATTTATTTCTCATTGCATATCTTGTAAACACTCGGTATACCTCATCTACTCCATCCATCATCTTTTCTTCTGTAATTTCCAAAGCATCTGCCAAAATTTCTATCATTATCGCAGCCAAGTTTTGTCCTTTTTCTTCTTCTATATTTTGAAATCTGAGATAGAATTCTGACCTCTCCATCTCCCACCTCAATATCCCACTTTTGTCTTGTTCAACCACTGTTAATCTGCTGTCAATATTTCCAATCTTTTCCTCTCTTTGTTTTCCTTCTTCCTCAATTTTTTGGAATCTCTCCTCATACTTCACCATCATTTGTTGAATATTTTCCACTTTTTCATCAGTCTTCTCTGTTCTTTGTTCAATAGTGTCTGTTTTTATCTTGAGATCTTGGATTCCTTGCATAATCGTCTGTAATGTCACTTTTTTTTGTTCTTTATCTTGCTTCAACATTGTCTGAATTAAACGTTGTCCTCCAGCTGGTGGGGAGGCAGAGGTAGAAGTAGAAATGCCAGAAGATATGGGTTTCCTGCTCATTTTGATGCTTCAAAACCTTCAAATTCTTTTTAGCTTTTAATCCAACTGGTAGAATAGCCAATTATAATCCAAAATGGCAAAAATCCAATAATAAAAAACCCAATGACAAAAAAGAAAAAGGAGAAAAAGAAGAAGAAGAATCTTCAGGTTCTTCTAGACCCTAATCTAATTATGAAGTAGTCACAATAAAAAATGAAAAATAGAAAGAAGAAAAAAGCCCCAAAATAATAATAATAATTAGGAAGAAAAACAAAAAACAAAAATAAGGAAAAAAAGAAAAAATCCTTCAGGTTCTTCACACCTTAATCCAATTGGGAAATAATAAAAAAGAAAAAGCAGAGTGGTCCAAAAATATATGGAAAAAGCAAGCAAAAAAGAAAAAAAATCCCAGTAAAAAGAAGGAGAAGAAAAGAAAAATAAAGAAAAAATTCTGAGGCTTTCCCTAAAATAAAAAGCAAAAATAAGAATATTACTAGAATTAAAGTTTACAGAGAGGCTGGTGAGTAGGGGTGCACAACTGAAAAAAGATAAGAAAACACACTGCCCTTTGTTTATTTGTCCAAGGCTCTTATTATAACTCCTTCTCCACAAGCTTCAAAGCCAAGTCTCAAGTGTTGAAATGTTGATAAGGGTCCAGGAAAGCACCTGTAATAATATTCTGCTGCGCTCTCCCTCTATCTTACCAAATTGAAATGTCCTTGAGAAGTAGTCTTTTCAGAGTTCTTCTCCAATTCAAATAAAATATTTTCAAGCCTCTAGTTGGCAGTGTTACAAAGTTTCTTAATACACTCCCCCCCAGCCAGAAAAACTTAGTTTAAATTAAGCAAAAAAAAAAAAAAAGTATATATACATATACATATACATATACATATACATATACATATACATATACATATACATATACATATATATATATATATATATATATATATATACACACACACACACACACACACATATATACACACATATATATATATATATACATATATATATATATGTTTTCTTAAGTTTTCGCGGGTCTGGCATTCAGCTTTGTTCGGGTATTTTCCCACGTCATAATAGTGGTGCTTTTAAAGTTGTAGCAACGTTTCAGCAGAATCTCATCTGCCATCATCAGGCTTCTGTATAGTGTTTGTCTGTGAGTCAGACTTTTACAGTGGTTTCAGATTTAAATTTGGGGCAGCCTATTGCTGTGTCAGAATGGTTTTTTCTTCCTCCTGATTGGTTGAGAGTCTTGGTCTGTGTTTATTGGTCTTGGAGTTTGCTGTGTTCTGCTTCTAATATCTTCTGTCTGTCTGTTTGTTTGTTTGTTTTTTGGGGGGGGGCTCTTTTTGTATCTTGATTGGCTGGCAACATTGTGTTACTTTATTGGAGGCCTTTAGTGCAGCTTGGCTTTGGGTAAATGGACGGCTATCATTAGTTAGGAAGCTGGGTTTCATCTGAGTGCCTGTTTGGGGGGTGTTTGAGCTGGAGGTATCAGGGGGGATCTGTTTGTGCCCAGGTGTTTGCCTGGCTTGTGGTGTGGAGATTTTTTTGTTTGTGAGTGCAGGCTTCCAAATGATTGACAGCCTGGTGGAGTCATCTCTTCTGTTCATGCTTTCTGGTCTTTTTTCAATCTCTATGTTTGGTGATTTTGGAGCTTTTGAGAATTATTTTTGATTAAAAGCACTTGGGTGGTTGTTTGGAAAAACTTTTTCTCTTTACAATGGCATCACTTGTGGATGGATTGAAACTTGTGTACCAAAAATATGAAAAAGAAAAGCAAGAAGGGAAGGGTTCTCTTGGCACTCTTTTTCAATTTTTAGAAATGGCGGTTTGTACTTATGTAAAGCTGAATGTGCAACAGGATGACTGGGACAAAGAAGAAGCTATTTTTGATGAACAAGTGACTTTGGTTGGGGAAGGAAAGGAGAAAGAGAAAAAGGGAAAAAAGTCTTTAAGACTTGGAAAAACAACCAAAAAAGAGAAGAATAAGGTGAAAAGGGGATATTATGTAGGAAAACAACAGAAAGGAGGAAAGCAAAATAAAAGGGAGGTGGAGAGACAAGGGGGTAAAGAGGACAAGGAGAAGAATAAGCAAGGGAGAAAGGAAGGGACGAGAAGCCTTAATGGTGGGGAGCAAGATGCAAAGAAACAAAAGTCTTTTAGAGATAATGGGTAAACTTTATTGAAAAAGGGATTCTGGAAAGATACATAAGATTGTTTTTTTACATTTGTACTTAGAAATAATCTTAGAAAATTGGAAACAATATGTAATTTAAAATGTGATAAAATATTTAGTATAATTTAGTGAAATTTTTGTCAAGAAAAGGGGAATACTTTAATGAAACAATGATTTAAGATATGTGATGTGGGGGGGGGGAATTACTATGGAAAGCATAAGTGTTCCCATAAAGGCATGATATTTAACTGAAATGGGTAAAATGTTTAAGATATAAATGATTGTTAATACTAATGATTAGACTATGTTAGCCTAGTGAAATTTTTTGTGAAATGAGAGATTTAAAGTAGGAGAAGGGGGAACTTTTTAATGAAATAATGATTTATAATATGTGATGTGTGAGGGGGGAATAATTATGGAAAGTAGATGTTCCCATAAAAGTGTGTGATTTAATTGAAAAGTAATGTGATAAGTGTTTAAGATATATATTAATATTAATGAATAGATTTGTATTGGTATTGATAATATTGTATAATTTTAGAATGTACCAAACAGAATCCCAATGTAAGCTATGTATTTTATATTAAGTATTATAAATGTAGGGGAAAGAGATAAAGGCGTCATACTCCAATTAGTGTACAGGAGAAATCTTCTTCAAAGAAGAAAGATAAATGGATAGCTGGAAATAGAACAGACAAAGAATAATAAATATTATGATTCGAATTGAGATGAGATTAAAAAAAATAAAATTAAGAAAATTTAAAAGAGAGGAGAAGTTATATAGAAAATTGAAAATGCTAATAAGATATGGAATGGTATACAAAGTGAATATGAATATGAATTTGTGTCTGTACGAAGAGTTTTAATCCGGGACTAAGTAACTTTCAGAAAATAGTTTTTTTTATATTTCTGTGTTTTTTGGGTGTTTATGTTTTGTATGTCTTTAAAATTAATAAAATTTGTTTAAAAAAAAAAGTTCATTTAATGTTCAAAGTTACAATGGTATTGAAAAAGTGACTTATGCTATTTTTCACACTTATGACTTTTGCAGCATCCCCATAATCATGTGATCAAAATTCAGATGCTTGGTATCTGCTATGGTTCATATTTATGGCAGTTGCTATGTCTCAGAGTCATGTGATCCCATTATGGCAGTTGCTATGTCTCAGAGTCATGTGATCCCTTCTGATAAGCAAAGTCAATGGAAAAACCTGTTTCTCTTAACAATTAGGTTACTAACTTATCAACTGCAGTGATTCACTTAACAACTGAGGCAAGAAAAGTCATAAAATGGGACAAAATTAATTTAACAAATGTCTCACTTAACCACAGAAATTTTGGGCTCGATTGTGATTGTAAATCAAGGATTACCTATACTACACCCACTTCTGGTCACCACAATATCAAAAATATACTGAGACTCTGGAATGAGTTCAAAGAAGGGCAGCAAAATGATTAGGGGCTGGAGGCTAAAACTTATGAAGAACAGTTACAAAAATTGGGTATATCTAGTCTAATGAAAATAAGGATTAGAGATGGCAGGATAAAAGTGTTCCAATATTTGAAGGATTCCTACAAAGTCTAGGGGGATCAAACTATTTTTCAAAGTACCAAAAGGCAAGACAAAAAAAAAAAAAGGTTAGAAACTAATAAAGGAGAGAAGCAGCCTAGAAATAAGAAGAAATTTCCTAATGGTGAGAGCATTCAACCAATGGAATGGCTTGCCTTCAGGAATTGTGGGTGGTTCATCACTGAAGGCTTTCAAAAAGAGACTGGACAATCATTTATCTAAATAGTATAGGATCTTCTGCTCAAACAGTGGATTGGCTAGAAGACCTCCAATGACTCTTCCAATTCTATTATTCTATATTCTATACCTGTCTCTTTAGAATGTATCATTTCAGTTTAAAAGGCATTAAATTTTTTGGCAAGATTTTCTTTGTAAAATACTCATTAGTGGGAGAGGCCTCTATGCTTTAGGATAGGTTGAATATTCTCCTTGTTTATAAATCAAAAAGGTTAAGAGTGTTTGCCGTGTTGAAAGTAGTTCTTGGCATAGCTGAAATTCATATATGACATGCATTAAAGCCTTAACCAGGAGTTCTTGAAAAGACATTACGGAAGCATAGTGAAGGTCTCATGGGCATTGTAAAGTGTTGTGAAAAGCTAGCAGCTGCTTCAGAAGGATGCTTCCTCATTATCATCAGGAGAAAGAAAATGCTGGTTGGTAGAAAGCAGCAGGTGGAGACAATGGTGGCCGACTGCAGGGTGATCAAAAAGGGAAAAGATGAAGAGAGTCATAGATGAGTGATGGGAGTTGAAGTGCCTACTGCAATTGTAAAATAGAAAAGAGACTCTTTTCTTCTTCTTTTTTTTAAACAAATTTTATTAATTTTACAAAAACAGTACACAAACAATCAAGGCATAACAGCTTACAAATTCTTTTCTAAAAAAAAAAAATTAAAGAAGAAAACCAATAGAACATACAAAATGATTCCAAATTATAATATCAATATTTACGTTATCTATTTAACTTCATATCTTATCCCAACTTTTCCTTTTCATTCTAATTATCCAAATTATTTCTTGCTAATTAAAATTTTATTGCCTTTTATCAACATACAAAACACAGAACATAGAAAACAAAACAAAACCTAAAACATCTTTTCTGAAGGCTGCTTGATCCCGAGTTAAAACTCTTCACACAGACAAAATTCACACATCATATTCACTTTATATATCCTTCCATATCTTATTACCATTTTCAATATCATTCTTTGTCTGCTCTATTTCCAGCTATCCATTCATCTTTTTTCTTTTACTATACTTCTCCTATACACTAATTGGAGTGACGCCTTTAACTCATTGCCCTAACTTAAAAGTACTTCATATAACACTTAATTTATCTTGGGATTCTGTTTAGTACATTCTAAAATTACACAATAAATTTTATAAGAAAGATCAATAACTAAAGAAAAAACCTATATAACCACTATCCATATCATTTAAAAAGAGAAAAAAAACCTAATCATATATATTAATACTCATTTATATCTTAAACATTCTACTCTAGATACACATATAAAAACACAATCTTATGTACCTTCCAGAATCCCCCCCTTTTTTTCCCCAATTAGATTCACCCATTGTCTCTAAATAAGCTTTTTTTCTTTAAATCTTGCTTCCCACCATTGAGGCTTCTCCTCCCCCCCCTTTCTCTCTTGCTTATTCTTCTCCTTGCCCTTTTTACCCCTTTGTCTCTCCTCCTCCCTTTTCTTACTCCCTTTCCGTTGCTTTTTAACCTTGCATCCACCTTTCCTCTCATTTTTCTCTTTTTTGGTTGTTTTTTCAAACCTTAAAATCCCCTTTTTCTTATCCTCTTTCTTCTCCTCCCCGGAAAAAACCCATTGTTCATCAAAGATGGCTTCTTCTTCCTCTTCTTCTTTGTCCCAGCCATTCTGCTGCGTAGTCAACTTTTCATAAGTGCATAACGCCATTTCTAAAAATTGAAATAAAGTGCCCAAAGTATCTTTTCCATCTTGTTCTTCCTTTTTATATTTTTGATATTCAGTCTTTAGTTCATCTACAAGCGATGCCATCATGAAAAGAGAAACTTTTCCCAAAACAACCACCCAAGTATTTTTAATCAAAAATAATTCAAAAAAAGTTCCAAAAGTTAATACTTTTCTTCTTCCTTCTTCTATTTCTCTTTCTGGGATTACTGTTTAATCAAAGAGGTCCAATTACCATATATCTTTCTTTGGGATTCTAGGCAATCTCCTCCTTTTTCAGCTTCTGCTCCAATTTTTTTTTCCTCTCCCTTCCCACTTACAACAATTTTTTTTTTAAATGATCAGAAACCCATACCTCCAATAAGGGTTTTCCGATTTCTTAAATTATTAAGTCCAATTTCCAAAGAGTCTTTAGTCCCTTGGCTTCAACTTTCAAAATAATTCACCTTCAGTGCCCAAATAAATTTCAAATCTTCATCTGCTGTTTCTATGGGGTGGGAGAGTGAAGAAAAAAAAAGTTCCCTTTAACAGCTTTCTCCGCCGCTTTCCGTCTTTTTAGGGATACAATGTATCCTCCAGCAATTCAGGCAGTTCAGTTCCAGAGAGTTTAAAAGATGTTAATTGACCTGGGTCAGCCAGCACTTTCACTTTTCTTGCTTCCTCCAGCACAATCTTACCCGGTTGCAGGCTTCTTCGTGGCAGCCATTACTGACCGCCGCTCCACCACCTTGGGAAAAGGGGTTTTTCTGGGCGAGGAGGGGGTCTGCGACACCCCCAAACCCCTGTCTGGCTCCCCTCTCTCTTCGGCTGCCTCTACAGGGCAGCCATATCCCCCTGACCCATTTGGATCGGGGGCACCTCAGCGGCAAGCGCAGTAGGAATCGCGAACAGTCTTGAATTCCTGTTGCCACTGAAGCCATGCGGAACCGAACTCTTTTCTTCTTGAAGCATTCTTCAATGTTGCTTTTAATATTCCTAAAAACCTTGGTAATGCAAATTATAAAGGTATGGGAAATCTATTCTGCAGAATATAGTACAATATAATAAAATTATCCTTATTAAGGCTAGAATTTACAATTTTCCAATCGATGGCAGTGTTGCTCTTCAGCTGGAAAGAGTTGAACAGCAACTATTACACAATTTGGTGCCCTGTTTGCTAATATATTTTTTTAAAATCAAAATTACAAAACAAATACTTTATTATAGTCAAATGTCAATGCTTTTTTAACCATAGTGGTGAAATGGTTAGAATGCAGTATTTCAGGTAATTCTGAATTCCCACTACCAGGAATTTGATTCTGACTGGCTTAAGGTTGATCTCCAATCCTTCAGAGATTGGTAAAATGAGGACCAAAATTGTTTTGTAAACTGCTTAGAGATGGCTGTATAGTGGTATACAAGTCTAAGTGCTGTTACTGTTGTTATTCCATTTTTATAAAGAAATATTTTTAAAATTAAGCCATTCCAGTTACAGTTACATTCCAGTTACAGTGTAAACTACGCCGCCTCCGGACTGATCTAAATATAGTATATAAAATCATACATTGCAAACCTGCAAATGAATATTTCAACTTCAATCATAACAATACAAGAGCACACAATAGATCCAAACTCAAGGTTAACCACACCAAATTTGACTGCAGAAAATACGACTCAATTCCAACTGCAACACCACGAGAGCTAATGGCTGGCGGGTTCCCTTATATAGCGGTTGCCTGCCACTCCATTAGCCAATTAAATAACTGTATTTTCCCATGCTACTAACAGCAGGCTATTCTGTGTCTGCTGCTGTGCAGACACAACACTCTTGATGGACATTCGGACACAAAGTGATGGACATTTTGTCAAGGAACACCACAGTCATACTGAGACACAACACCCCCACTTAAATAATAAGTCCTGGAAGACACTATGTTGGGTATGGATCCTGTTCAGAGGAACTACCTATTCTATACCTATTCACCTGTTTTTTTCCCTATCTAGATACAGGTCCTTACTTTCTCATCACTGAATTGACCTTTGTTTCTTTTCTTATTTTATTTGTTGCTCTTTTGGGAGACTCTGAAAAGAGTGCAGAAAAAAGCAATAAAGATGATCAGGAGGCCGAAGGCTAAAACTTTTGAAGAACAGTTGTAGGAATTGGGTATATCTAGTCTAGTGAAAAGAAGGACTAGGGGTGACATGATAGCAGTATCCCAATATTTGAGGGGCTGCCACAAGGAAGAGGGAGTCAATCTATTTTCCAAAGTAGCAAAAGACAAGACCAGAAGCAATGGATGGAAACTAATCAAGGAGAGAAGCAACCAATAATTTTCTAAATTGAAAACAATAAACCAGTTGGTGCATCAGAAGTTATGGTTGCTCAATCTCTAGAGGCTTTTAAGAAGAGGCTGGATAGCCACTTGTCTGGAATGGTATAGGATCTCCTGCTTGAGCAGAAGGTTAGATTAGAAGGTCCAACTGTGTTATTCTGTTCCATCTGTATCATGTTTTTGTTAGCATCTTTGTCTTTGTTTATTAATTCTGAAAAGTGCTAATGTTCCACATTTTTAGTTTACTTGTAAAAAGTTCAATTCCCTTTAAAGGGTCTGCAAAATCAGAACTAAGTCATCTGCAAAAGTTCTTAGTATGTTTGACTGTTTTTTAATCATGATGCATACAATCCTTTCATCTTGTCTTATGTCTCTAAACAATAAGAACTAAAAAAAATACATCAAGAAGGGACAGTAGACAATCTTGTCTTCTTCCTTTTTAAAACTCACTTACTTTGGTTATGTATCTATTTATAAATATATATAGACCATCTCTTCCATAGTTGAGGGACACACTTAATTTAAAACACCCAAATAATTAACACCAGAGGCTTTTAAGAAGAGACTGAACAGCTACTTGTCTGGAATGGTATAAAATCTTCTGCTTGAGCAGTGGCTTGGACTCTTCCAAGATCCCTTCCAACTCTTTTATTCTGTTTATTCTGCTCAAGTCTGTCAAGATTCTTCTGAATATTGAGTCTATAGATAATTTTAATGGACACAATATTAGGAAAATTGCATAAGAAAGCATCAATGGAAAACTGTCTTACCATACTCTTTTGTGATTACCTAGGTATGCACTCTGTTCTGGTATTCTAGGAAAAAGGGAAACACTTTTACACTTTTATACTGCAGATCTTCTGGGGAGGGAACAGGAACTTAATAGGGACTAAGCTGACCAGCAGGAATAAGTGAAGAGAAGCTGGTTGGCAAAACATGTTGGACCTCCTGATAGTCTGCTTCTTCCAAAGTGTTGAAAGAAAAAAGCAAGGCTGTTTAAGTCTTTAGATAATCTCCTACTAGCCTGAGAAATTGCCAGCTATACAGAACATGGAGGAGATTAGAGACAAAGCTGCACATACAGACATAAACTTTAATATCTGTAAAATGAAGGGTTAACTTAAAAGGCTTGGCACAAGAAGTGATAAATCCCTGCTGCATTCCTATTCTTTTACAACTGAAAAGGGAAAAATGCTTGTTTAACTGCCTTAATTGAATACTGTATAATTAGTTTTGCATATTTAATTTGAAAATGAAAGTAGAAACTTGCAGCTACCTCAGTTATGAAGAAATAGAAAAGAATTCTAAGAAAAAAAAGCTAATAATTTCCCAAGGAACCCTTTGTGATAAGGATCTTCTGCACTCTAAACAAACTATGACCACAATTGAGCCCAAAATCTATGTTGTTAAGTGAGAAGTTTGTTAAATGAGTTTTGCCCATTTTATGACTTTTCTTGCCACATATGTTAAGTGAATCTTATATTAGTAACATGGTTGTTAAGTGAATCTGGTTTCCCCATTGACTTTGCTTGTCAGAAGATCGCAAAAGGGGTTCAGGTGACTCCAGGACACTGCAATTGTCATAAATGTGAGTCAGTTGTCAAGCATCTGAATGTAAACCACATGACCATGGGGATGCTGCAATGGTCATAAATGTGAAAAATGGTCATATGTCACCTTTTTCAGAACTGTTGTAACTTCAAACGGTCACTAAACGTAAGTCAAGGACTACTTATACAGTGTTCTTATGGTGAATAGTTAGGCAGCAGAGTACCTTGGATTTGAAGGTTAAGAAAGTGCTTCTAAGATATGTATTTCAAGAGCTTTATATATCACATTCAACTTTAAAAAAAACCCTCACCTTGTCCTAGGAATGCACTGTAGCTATACAGAACAGCCACATAATATTGGGAGAAATAATTCCTTGTTTTAGGAATTAAAAATAGATGTCACTTAAGTGTGCTATGTGTTCCAAAGTAATTTTGTCTTTAAATTTGAAGTCCTGAAATGTTATAATGTAGGTCTGATTTCCATTTCAATAACAAAGATTGATTGCAATAAAATTACTAATAAATTATTAGAAAATTCTAGCCTTTGAATGGCTTCATAGTAGAACCCATAAATGGCAAATCAATTAACTATTATTGGACTTGAAAGTTGTGCTTGTAATATTGTTGGATAAGAGACAATAGATTTGGGGATTATATTAAATCATTTGGCACCTTTTTCTTAAGAAGACATGTTGCTTTGCAACATTTGATTTAGGTGGTTATATTGTTAATATTTTGAATGTTATCAAAATAAAAGAACAAAGGAGAACAAAACTTTCATCTTCTTACCTGCTTCTAGTAGCTTCCTATGTGCAATCAAATGAATCCAGCAAGTTTGAGTTTCTGCAGACTAAATTAAGAACAATATATTGTTAAATCTGGAATCTTGGTACCCTACAGCTTATCTAATTTTAATATGGGGTTTCAATGCTAGAACAGTGTCTGATTACAGTACTTTGTTTTCTTCTCATCTATAAACTTGAGACTTGCATCAATCATGATAGTTGTTCTAATGATCCTAAATTTAATTTTCCTGGTATTTGTTTAACCCAGAGGGTGACTCATCTTGCTCTTACTATGTTGAATGGCTAAGGGTTATAAAATTAACATTTTCAACCAACTAGTGAGTTTAGATTGATTTCTAGCTGTAGATCTACCATCTTTGATGTCTCTGATATTCTCTTTATTGAGAATTTTTCTGTAAATTATTGAGCTATAACTGACCATTTAGCTTTTATGCTTGACTCAATATATTCCAAATATCTGACTGTATTTTTCTCTGTAATACTTTATCAGTACAATGATTACAGTGATTATAGTGCTTAAATTGTATCCCCTCAAACCTTGAAGCTTAAAAGCACAGTGATTGATGTGTGTGATATCTCAAAAGCCATGGGTAATTTTCCTTCTTTATGTCTACTGTATATGAGAATCTGAGTGCAAAAAAAATATGTTTTGTGAAAGGAACTCCTTCCATGTTTGGTTTAATAAGAAATGTTTCTGAGGTTAAAAAATTGTATATCCAATATCCAGTATAGGTATGCAAAATTTCCTCACAGCAGCCAGATAATTATCTGCTCAAAATATACTACATCATTATCAGGTAAGAAAAAGCAACTTGATCTGCAAAAGGGATGGATATTTTTTATTCCCAAAATTTTCTTGATTGATCATATTATAATATCGAAGAAGAATGTGTCAGACATCTTGGATAATTTGTTTCATTCAACATATTGTACTGTACATTCAGAGCAGTGGTGAAGACTCTCATCTCCCACTCAGAAGACTGAAGAGTTCAATCCTAGGTAGCAGCAGATGTTTCTTTTCTGAGCACAAAGAAAAAAAGAATCTACGAATTCCATGTAGCATCAGAAAGTGCATCCAGCTATAAATGCTCAGTTCCATCCAGTCACCCCAACTCTAACCTCACTTAAGGGATTAGAGGGTCTAAAATACAGGAGTTATTGCATTGTATATTCCAGTGTCTGTTAAATGTTTAATGATCCCAGAAAACTGTTCTTGTTAAAGCTGATATGGCTGATGTGAAGTTTTTGAATTCTTTTTTGAATCCTAGAAAAACTGCAATGGATACAGGATGAACTTATGTCTTTATATACACAGGTGTAGATAATAATAACCTTAAATGCAATATGTGAGCACCTTGACCATTTCCTTTCTCCAGAAAATCAATGGAATTGTAATTGTGCAGGTGAAATTTGGTTTTTGGAGCCATAGTTTGAGTTGGATCAATGACGAACTACTGGCAAAAGATAGGGAACTCATTTAAAGTACTAAAAAACCCTTCTTGGCAAAGCATGTTAGATTAAGAGAGAACCTTTATATTAGGGATTTTCTAATTTTTTTGCCTTATTTTTTTAAAAAAATGTACAGTTTTAAAATTCAAAATCCAAAATGATACAAATGAACAATGAAAACAATATAATGAATGTTTGGGAAAGGTGGATTTATTGTAATGTTTTCCAATCTCTTCTAGACTCTGTCTGCACCTCCACAAAGGAGGTACACCTCAGAGTTTGGGAAAACCTGCTTTAAAGGGAATTATTTATAGATCAGAGATGAAAGGAAGCTTTCACAGCAACTTGTGAAGATTGAAAATGGGACTCGTGAATTAATCAATGAACAATTTAAAAAAACTCTTTTATAAAATAATGGCTTTCATGGTCTATATGTTAATAGAAAGTGGGGGGAGGACCCTGAACTACACAGAGACAAATGTAATTTCATAGGCATATCAGATATGTAGTGGGATGATTCCCCAGACTGGAATGTAGTGTGAAATTAATTTCCATTGTGCCCCCCTAGAAAACCCCTTTAGAACTTTAAATTTGACCTGCTGGTAACACTTGGAAACAATATTGTGAAAACTATGCAACTACAATAGTGCAAGATTAATTACACTGCAGTTAAAGGGACCGACAGCACTAGAAACAATCCAACCAAGTCAAATAGAACAGAACAGAATAGAATAGAATTCTTTATTGGCTAAGTGTGATTGGATACACAGGGAAGTTATCTCTGGTGCATTGTACATACAAACAGCAAAGTGATAGGTCATAGTTATAATGATTAATCATAAGATACAAACAACAAGTAATAAATCACAAGATACCAATGGGAGAAGATCAGGGGTGGGATTCAAATTTTTTAACAACCAATTATGTGGGCATGGCTTAGTTGGTAGGCATAGCTTGGTCATGTGACCAGGTGGACATGACTTGGTGGTCATGTTATTGGCTGGGCGTGGCCAACTCAATATCACTCACATTGAGGCACACATCTCCTTGCCTGGCCTCTCATGACTGTGGGGATGCTGCAACAGTTGTAAGTGTGAAAAATGATCATAAGTCACTTTTTTCAGTGCCATTGTAACTTTGAATGGTCACTTCACACAAGCAAAGTACCAGCAAAGGAGGGGAAAAAAACTCCAGAGACATTCCTGAGACAGGAAGTCTAGTCTTGCCAAGAATGTAATAAGGGTTAACGGAGAGGCAGTTTCTATAAGCAACACTAGAATGTTTCCTTCCTGCCTTCCTTACAGGATTAGGCCAGTAATTTCTTCTAGCAACCAGTTCTCTGAACTGCTTAGAATGCTAACAACCGGTTCTAGCAAGTAGGTGCGAACTGGTAGAATCCCACCCCTGGAGAAGATAGTAGGAATGATGAGAAAAAGTAAGAAATAAGAGGATGAGAAAAATGAGAAGATGAGAAGCATAATAGAAATACAGTCTACTATATGGGTAAATATCTCTAGGTCTAAGACAGTGCTGTGGGAATTAGGTGTTCAACAGAATGATGGCACAAGGGAAAAACTTTTTGTGTCTAATAGTTCTGGCATGCAAAGCCCTATAGTGTATATCCTAAGGGAAGAAATTGAAACAGTTTATGTCCAGGCTATGAGAATTTTCTCAGCCTTCTTTCTGGTTTGTGCAGTATACATATCCTCAATGGAAGGCAGACTGGTGACAATTGTTTTTCTCTGCAGTTCTAACTGAAGTCCTAATCTGTTGAAGTCTATACCTGTCCTGTTGGGTTGCTGTGCCAAACCAGATAGTTATTGAGATATAAATGATAGATTCAATAATTGCTCTGTAGAACTGTTTCAATCATCTGAGCTTTCTGAGTTGATGCACAAAGAACATTGTTACCTTTTAAATGATGGTTCTAATATTAGGTTTCCATTTCAAATCCTGGGAGATAATAGAACCCAGAAATCTGAAGGTCTGTATTGTGTAATATTGTAAGAGGTGATATTATAGGAGACCCTCTTCTACAATATACTATCATCTCTAAAGTTTTAAGAGTGTCCAAGCCCAGATTGTTCTGACTGCACCATAGGGCGAATTAGTGATCTACTTCTTTTCTATACGCACACTCATCATTGTTTTGAAGGAGACCAAAGACTGTTACATAATCTGCAACTTACAGGAACACAATGTTGCCAGCCAATCAAGACAAAAAAAGCCACAAAACAGACAGAAGATATTAGAAACACCAATCAAGCAGAACACAGCAAACTCCAAGACCAATAAACACAGACCAAGACTCCCAACCAATCAGGATGAAGAAAAAACCATTCTGGCACAGCAGTAGGCTAGCTCTAAATTTAAAACTGAAACAACTGTAAAAGTCTGACTCACAGACGAACACAATACCTGATAATGGCAGATGAGGATTTCTGGAATGATGGTGTTGAGGCTGAGCTGAAGTCTACAAAAAGGACTCTTGCATAGATCTTTGGGATTCAATTTGTTATAAGATGTAGTGCAGTGTGGTATTGACAGTATCATCTGCTGATGTATTTGCATAATAGACAAGTTGCAAGGGGTCTAGTAGCAGATCAGTGATGGTTTTCAAGTGGGCCATCCCTAAGTTTTCAAAGATTTTCATAACTACTCATGTCAGAGCAGTCGGTAGTTATTCAATTCCATGATGATAGGAGAGCATTTGAAGCAAGAAGAGACATCATGCATCTTCAGAGATTTATTAAAGATGTGGATGAAGGTGGGGCCCAGCTGATCAACCCAGGCTTTCAAGTAAGACGAAGTTATCCTGTCTAGGCCTGGTGCTTTTCCAGCCTTTTTTTCCTGTGAAATAGACTTTGCACATCTTTTTCTATGATCATTCAGAATCCAGACGAATGAATCTAACAAGGTGTTAGAGAACAAATATGAGAGGAAGAATAATAAAAAGCAATTTTCCTATTCATGCCTATAATTGCTAGCCTAATAAGGGGGGAAATGGAGAGTACCTTCCCAAATCAAACTACAGATCTTTCAAAGAGGGATGAAGTAAAACTGAAATTTTCATCCTTGGTAAGAGAGCCATTTATTAAACTTATAGAGAACAAGTAGTCCTTGACTTATGACCATAATTAGAACTGAAATCTTGGTTATTGAGTAAAGCAGTCATTAAATGAAATGTCACGTGTCTGCTTCACTAAACAGCCATAATTCCAGCACTTCTGCTGGCAGTTGCTAAGTGATCTTGTGGATTGTTAAGCATATGGTAAGGAGTATGGGGTATCTCAGGAGATTGTGGAGACCTTGGTACTGAATATCCACTTTGGAGTACGATTTGAGCACCAGAACACTTGCATATAGGTTGTGGCCCCCACCCCAAGTTCACTGGACATTTTGTATGCTTCGATTTTAGCAGGTGCCAAACTGGAAAAGCAACAATAGTGTAAATAATGTGGTCTGCCTCAGACAGGTGGGGAAAGCCTTGGAAGGACTGATGCAGGCTGCCTATGAATGTCACTTCACTTTAGCACTAAGAACCTGTTAAGTTCTGCTCATGGTCGCAAGGAACGGAGACAAGGTGGTGAACAATGAACTTCAACTCTTTATTATACATTCTGAACAGAGCAAAACCCTAGAGCAAAAGCAGCCCTTTTATAGGCAAGCTGCTGCTCTAGTAATCAATAGAAAACGTGGAGTGTTAACACCCTTAACCAATGAGAGTGGCTCATTAACAGCCAATCAGATTCTCCTGAACGGACCAATCCGATATCGCTATTATCGGCCAATCAGAAGTGCAGGGCTAGAACCCTGCTATTTTCTAAAGCTTTTGATAAACTTTATTTGAGTATTTAATTAGTTCACAACACCCCTTCCCCCCGGGTTCCGTTTGGGGGGGTGCGGTGACGTAATCTCTGAGGTAGGAAGGTTGCTTCAACCGTCTATTGGATTTACGCTGTCCCACCAGTTCTTGTCTGTAAGCCTGTTTTGGCGGGGCGTTTTTGGGCAAGTCGGGTGCTGGTAGTTCTTCGTTGGACGACTCGGTGCCGCTAGTGTTCTCGTCGTTGTCCACTGGCCCTTGCGGGCTTGCCTCTGTTGGGTTGTTCCTCTGTGGCGAGGTCACCCCCATCCTTGATCCTTCTTCACTTGTCATGCCCAATGGCTGACTTCTTTCGTTCCTGCTTTCCGCCATCTCGAATTCGGTTTCTTCGACATCCCCTCCCCCCTCAGTTTGGGAGTTACTGGAGTCGCAGAAACTAGGTTGTAGCCTCGAGTGAAGCTGATCAATATGGCATTTCCATATTTTTCTGTCGCAGGTTTTCACCCGGTACGACCTGGGTCCAGTGGCTTGAATAACAGTGGCCTCGATCTACAATGGTTCGCCAGAAAGGTTTCTGGCGAAAACTAAGTCGCCTATCTTGAACTCGTGGCATTTTCCGCTAGATCCACAGGGTTTCTCTGGCTCGTAAGACGGGTGAAGCCGATCGAGGTGGGAGCGGAGTTTGCGTCCCATCAATAGTTCTGCTGGAGTCTTGTTGGTGACGCTGTGCAGAGTGATGTATTGGAGAAGGAGTATTCTATTTATCTTATCTTCAATGTCCCCATAGTCCATCTTGTAGAGGGTTTTTTTAACAAACTGTACCATGCGCTCGGCTCTTCTGTTAGCCGCAAGGTGCGCTGGCGAAGTTAGCGCATGGCGAATACCATGGTCCGCTAAGTATTGTTCAAAAGAAAGCACGGTAAACTGGGGTCCGTTGTCGGATACCAGAACGTCTGGCAGTCCATGCATTGCGAATAATCTGTTCAACTTCCGGATGACAGACTCGGTTGTAGTACTTTTCATTTCAATATGAATGCGGGACCACGGTCCCCGAGGTGTTTCCCATTCTGTCGGAGTTGCTTTTGGTGGGGCATTGCTAACCTCCTGGCACTTATAACAAGTCTTTACCCAGGCTTCAATTTGTTTGTTGATGCCCGGCCACCACGCGTATCTTCATGCGAGCGCTTTCATGCGCGGGGTGGCCCTCATGCAGTGTCTTTAGTACCACTCATTGTAACCGCTCTGGGACGATGACTCTATCCACCCACAGGATGCAGCCCTTTTGCAAAAAAAGTTCCGTTTGTCAATTCTTGAAGGGAATGAAGTTGTCAGGGGTTTGATCTACTGGCCATCCTTGTTCGACCCAGCTAAGAACCCGCTTTAAGATAGGATCGCGTTTTGTTTCGCGATATCTCTAGCGTTCAGCGGCGGTGAATGCAGCGTTTCAATCTAGAGCATTGTAAGGGTTGGAGCTGGGTCATCGATGGTTTCTGGAAGTGGTGCACAGCTCAATGCATCAGCGTGGGGAATGGCTTTCCCCAGGCGGTGCTGCAGCTTATAATTGTAAGCAGCCAAAACTCCGACCAGCGAGTCATTCTAAGTGATAATATATAGGGGGTTGTCTTGTCTCCCGCTATAATCCCCAGCAAAGGTTTGTGGTCGGTAACAATAGTAAAAGCTCGTCCATAAACATATTCATGAATCCGTTTAACAGCAGATACAACAGCAAGAGCCTCTTTATTGATTTGACTATAGTTATGTTCAGCTTTTGATATAGTTCTTGAAAAATAGGCAATAGGGGCTTTACTACCGTTTGGTAACACATGGCTCAAAATGGCTCCTACTCCAAAGGGTGACGCGTCACATGTGATTGTTAAAGGCAAAGTCTCGTTATACTGCATTAAAACAGCATCTGAAGTTAATAGGTTTTTCACTTGTCAGAACGCGTGCTCCTCTTGGTGCCCCCAAACCCAGGTTGCTTTTTTATCGAGCAGCCGATGGAGGGGCTCGGCTACGGTCGTTTTGTGGGGCATGAAGATGTTGTAAAAATTAATAAGCCCCAGGAAAGCTTGGAGATCAGTCTTGTTTCTGGGTCTTGGGGAATTCTTGATTGCCCTTAACTTGCTACTGGTGGGGTGAATGCCTTGTTTATTGATTAGGTACCCCAGGAACTCTGTCTGTAACTTTATCTGTACACAGTTGACATTTATTCTTTTTAACTTTAAGGCCAGAGTCTTTAAATTTCTGGAGAACGAGTCTAAGATGCTCTTTTAGTATTCCTCTATTAGGGGCAGCAATTAAAACGTCATCAAAGTATGGTACGACCCCTTTTATTCCCTGTAACAATCTCTCCATCAAGCTCTGAAAGATCTCTGGGACCACGCTAACTCCGAATTGGAGTCGGTTGCACTTAAAAGCGCCTCGGTGCATAATGATCGTTTGTACCTCTGCTGTTTTTTTATCTACAGGCAGTTGTTGGTACGCCTGTGCTAAATCCAATTTAGCGAAGACCTTTCCGCCCCCAGGGAATGCAGGAGGTGTTGTACCACCGGTACCGGGTAAGTGCTCTTTTGAAGGGCGTGATTCAGGGTGGCATGGTAGTCCCCACAAATCCTCAACGATCCATCCGGTTTGATGGGTGTTACGATTGGGGTTTCCCAAGGAGCATGGTCAGTTGGTTCTAAAACACCCTGGGCTCTTAATTTAACAAGCTGCTCGTCAATCTTTGGTTTAAGGGCAAAAGGGACTCGACGAGGCTTAAGGCGGATGGGGGCCACTTCAGGGTTAAGGTTAAATGATATCGGGGTCCCCTTGTGCTCGCCTAGTTTGTCTGCAAAAACGTCCTGGAATTCCTGGACAAGGGCCTCTTCCCAATCGTCGCTGCTAGTCTGGTGAATGCCGGCTACCTCAATCCCAAGTGGAGCGAACCATTGAAGGCCTAACAAACTAGGCCAATCACGGTCGATGACGGTCAATGGTAAGGATGCAATACGATTTTTGAATGAAACCTGGACTAGGCTTGATCCAACGACCGGAATTTGGTTTCCTTGATAGTCCTTTGAGAATGATTCTTTGGGTTCTGAGGTCTTGCCGCTGGATGGCAGGGATCAATTGTTTCAGGATCTTTCAGGAAACCATCGAGAGGGATGATCCTGAATCGACTTCCATCACGCAGGGCTGGTTTTCGATGGCAACCTTCACTCGGATTTTCTTTGCATCTAATAATGATGCATGATCAATTGTGATGGTTTGGTGTGCCTCTTCTCGTTTCGTTGAATGAACTAGTGGTTTATTTCTGTAGGAGTGGTTGTTCCATTGGTGGTTCGAATGTTCCCGATTCACAGAACGACTTCCTGTGGGTTGGTGATAGTTGGTTCCCCTCTGAAATGGGCTGGCTCCTATCTTGCTTTGACAGACCTTTCTGATGTGGCCTCTCTTCCCACAAATATGGCAGAGTGCGTCAAGGAATTTGCAGTCTGATCGTGGGTGGTTTGCCCCACAGCCTGCGCATTGATATTGCAGTCTCTGGTTACGGTGGTGGCGTTGGTCTCATTCAGACCAGAGCCGGTTGACTTCTTCCTCATCACTTTCTGATGACGATTCTAGGTCCTCGTGGTGGGTTGCCATTGCATATCCCTCAAGGCGAGGTGAGGTTTCACCGGCAAGTTGGTGGAGCGTGGCGTTGGTGCGGCGCATTCGGGCAGCCAACTTCCTGGTTGCTTCTGCTGCAGTAGCGTCAGCGATGGTATCTGCAAGGCTGATGTCGCCTTTTGCCATCAGCTTGCTTTGCACATGCGGTGCATCTAATCCCAGAACTATTCGGTCTCTGAGAACTTCTTTGAGGTTGGCGAACCCACAGAGGCCTCCCAGGTTCTGGAGATGTGCGAGGAAATCTGCAATGCTTTCTCCTTTCCGCTGGTCTCTCTGGTAAAATTCATGTCTTCGTACAAGCATTGGTACGGTAGGTGCATAGTGGACCCGTAGGAGGGGCTCGAGGACATCCCAGTCCATGGATTTCACCTCAGCCGGTTTCGCCAGTGCCTTGGCCATCTTGAAAACGGCAGGTCCGCAGTGAGTCAGGAATACTGCTCTCTTTTTCCCAGTAGTGGCATCCTTCAAGTTGTTGGTCTCCAGAAACATCTGGAACCGGTCCATGTATGAGTCCCAGTCTTCTTGTGCCGGGTCGAATGGAGCGGGTGGTATGGTGTCGACTGTCATGGTTTCCGCCATTGATGCGCCTTCAGCCACGTGCTCTGTTTAGTGCTCTGTAGTGTTCAGTCAGCTCTGATGTCTCCGTATCCCACCTTCGTTGCCAGTGTTATGTTCTGTGCATGGGCGCAAGGAACGGAGATGAGACGGTGAACAGTGAACTTCAACTCTTTATTATACATTCTGAACAGAGCAAAACCCTAAAGAAAAAGCAGTCCTTTTATAGGCAAGCTGCTGCTCTAGTAACCAATAGGAAACATGGAGTGTTAACCCCCTTAACCAATGAGAGTGGCTCATTAACAGCCAATCAGATTCTCCTGAACGGACCAATCCAATATCACTATTATCGGCCAATCAGAAGTGCAGGGCTAAAACCCTGCTATTTTCTAAAGCTTTTGATAAACTTTATTTGAGTATTTAATTAGTTCACAACAGAACCTGCCTTCTTAAATCCAAGCAGAAAGCATAGATTTTCCAGGAAACCCCTTAGGGAAGACTGCAAATGGCAATCATATATTTGTGGACCTTCATAAGGATAAATAGGATGCTAATAAGCGCCTAGATCACAATCAAGTAATGACAGCAATGATGGTGCAACATTTTCAGTGGTTGGAATTGCTTTATAGGTCATGAAGTATCCTTTCCAATGCTGTCACAATTTCAAATGATCCTTAAGTGGTTATAAGTCAAGGACTACTTGTAGGATATATACACATATATAAAATATATGAAAAAAGATACCCTGGCAACAGCGCAAAAAAAAATTCATTGTACCCAATGAAACAGAAAACACCTGAAGACAGCAATGCCTGCAATCCAGGTAAGCAATTGGAGGCTGATGATATACAATTAGCTAAAAATCTAACTCTTCCCACTTGAACTGATATCTTTAGTTTGAATAGGCAACTTTCCTTATCCCTGGAAACAGGTCCTAAGTTGGCATTTCTATACTTATTTCTTTAAGATGTGATTAAGCCAAACAATTGTTCATTCAAAGAATAAGAAATATGAAGTCTTAAACTGAAATTAATAGGCTGCCTGAACATGGAAAAATGTTGCATAAATAAGGGTATGTGGGAACAACAAAAACTAATTTTGGAGGGGAACAACATTTTTCAAAGCCAGGATAGCATCTTAATTTGTACTTCTGCAAGGTAGACAAGTCCAAAACTTCATTAAATAAGCATTCCTTCTCCTGTGGTAACAAGCTGAAATCATTTCACAAGTATTATTTCTTTGTAAATTCCATAGGGATATCAGACCTGCTCATATTCTACTCTTAATATGTAAATTTTGAAGAAGGCTAGACAATTTGTACTGAACCATCTAGAAGATTTGAAACCTTTTACCATTTCTGCAATAGCTAAATTCTAAATTCTGCAGTAACTAAATTCTATGTTTTTGCAATGAAATTAAGGGATAACTGATTACAGAAATAATAACCTTTTATTTATCACTTTAAGTTTAATACATACTATCTTCTTTTTAGGTTACACATAATTTATGTCATAGGTTGAAGAGTTTAGATTTACATTTGAACAGGTGATGAATGCACCATTTTGGTAGTATATGTCACATTTTACATAAGGTTAAGTATAGGAGAAGAGAGAGGTGAAGAAAGAGATCTTCCCAATGTACCGTAGATGGTTCAGAAACTTAAGCATTGTAAAGGGAATGATTTATATTTTCCTACATTTTCTGAAAATTATCCTGTATTCTTCTTGTAGGGATTGGACCTTCAGTTTTAATTTTTAAAATTTCCCATCCTTCCTGAGACTTTTGTCTTTTGAGATATCAAGCTATTGGATCAAGCTATTGTTTCTGGATATATTTCAGACTATTGCTTATTATCTATCAATCATTACAAGGCATAAACGTATTAAATAAATTAACAAATCCATCAATATCTTACAGTTATAAAATACATTATTTATATAGTAGAATACTCAGTTGATGAAAAAATACATGAGGGATTACTGAACTAGAAAGGTCTAGAACAAAGGATAAGTAAAGATGATTATTTATACAATTATTGTCTTTAAATAAAATAAAAAATTGGAATGCATTGTGAAAGAAAAGAAAAAGGAACAGAAAGCCACATAAAGTGTTAAGAGACATTAAATAAATCAATTGGTCACTTGCAAAAGACTTAGAGAGATATTCCCCAATCACTCAGAGAGATATTCAAAAACGGAGTCTCAGTGACAGAGAAATATCACTTCACAATCTGTTCCAAAGCTACAATTGGGGAAACCAATTCAATCTGATTTGTGAGCAGTCCCTGGGCCTATACTTCCTTGTCTCCTGTACATTATTATTTGCATTATGCCAACAAATGTTTTAAAACCTCGTTTAATCTTTTCACTGGTTTAGATGTGAAATGCTTCCATTTCCAGCATTTAGAGGTCCCAAGCTTTATTGATAGATTTTTCAATATAAAACAGAAGATGTTCTTCCCATCTTTCATTAGTTTGATTAAATTAATTAAAAACCACATTGACTACCTTATTCTGCACCAGGCTCAACTTTCATGCTGTCAAAGCATAGTTCTAAAGTTAAATGGCTGATTTAGACCAGCAAGTGCAGCCTCTGCTCAGTCCAAAAAATATCTGTTTCTGCATATTTTACTAGAGGTTGAAGTCAAGTACACTTCTTCCCTTCCCTTCCCTAGATCTGGGTATTCTATGGCCCATAGGCTACATCTGGCCTTTTGGCTGTCCTGTCCAGGCAGAAATGGGTGGTGGAAATGGGAGAGTAATGGTGGCCTTCCACAACTGTCCCACATGTGGCCTTCCACAACTGTCCCACATGTGGCCCACCTTTATTAATTCAATTTTCTGAAATATCTACATATAATTATCCACCCATGGCAAACATAACAAGGCAGAATGATATTTTGGTTATTTATTTTACAACTAATTGCTAGATTCAAAGCTTTTTCAATCTAACAATTTATGTACACAATGCTTTATATGGAATGTAGTTGTATTTCAGATTAATTATTTCATTAAAATGTTACTATTTGGAACTAATAAACCTATCTAGCAACCACAATTATATATGCATTGGAATTGAAGTAAAAAGGATAATTTATATGAAATTTGCAGAAATTAATCCTTTCTTGAGTTACCTGCTCAAAATATTTTTTTCATAGATAAAGTGCCACAGTCTTAGCAGCAAAAATAAGACATCACATTTTTAATTATAATTAAATATTATTTTAAAAGTAAATGAATAAACAGGTGGTTTTCACATTCATTGGTGAGTTATCCTACCTATATTGTCTTCTTGTCATCTATTAGTCTTTTCAACTTATATAAAGCCAAGTTTTCCCCCAGTCCCTGAATAGCAGGTCTGTGTACAAATAATAGGTGCTGATGAAATGTTTACAAAAAAAGATTGGCTCGTCAATAAAGCAAAGAATGGATATCGACTTCTTTTTCTGTGTTTGTCAGCTTGTAACCTGTTTAAGAAATGGCCAATAGCAATGAAATTCAATCAAACATCCTATGCAATTCCCCCTTTTCCTGATCATTGGCAGAGGATTCAATCTCAATAAAAGAAAATGAACCACTTATCATATAAATGAGGAGCAGGTAATTAATGGTTTCAAATTTTAACTGGAGATGGCTCTTATTAAGAAACAGGCTTAAACCAAGGAATTGTGTTGTGCATTTGATCTTATTCAGTGTTTTTCTACAAAGCTTTGGAATGCATAGTTTCCCATCTTCTGTTTCTTGATAGAAAGATTAAAATTGTTTTAAATATATTTAACAATATTTAAAAACTTGAGGTAATATATGAACAACTAAACTTAAAACACAGGTTTAAATTATCTAAAAATAAAGCATTATACTTTAAGAATCCCTTTCGCCAAAACTGCTTATAGGCTACTAGCTGCATAACCATAACTTCTTCTCTTTCTGGTTTCACCCAAATATATTTCTCTTCAAATTAATGTAAACAAATAAGATATGTTTATAACTTATTAATTATTAAATACATTTTTAAAATGTAGTTGTTACTACCAAAATTCTTCAAGATGTCCCAGGGATTCCGCTTATTTGTTTGCTTGTTGTGTCAATCTTGCCTCTTGGCTATTGCCTGGATAGTTTGGATCCATTCTTCTTCCTTTGGTTGGAGTTTCTTATTTTGTAGGTTTATTTTCAGAGTGGCTAAATTTTAAAAATTATAAAAGTTCATTTAAAAATTAAAAATTTCAAACATATTCAAAAATTAATTTTTTTGTCAAAAATTTTAAACTAAAAATGTCTATTCCTAAATGTTAGACTTTTGAGCTAGCCTGTGGCTGATATTGAAGCAGAATTTAAATACAAGTGGAATTGCCCTCTAGATATATGGTAGTTTGTAATCCACAGATATATAAAAGAATGACAGATGAATAAAAAGAGGAAAATAAAGTAAAATGAAATATCAGCTTGCAATTAGTGTAAAGGTTATAGAAAAATAGTAGTTTATAACAAAACTGAAGAGATTGCTTCCTTTAATCATTTTGTATTTTTTATAGTTTGTAATCCATAGAAAAATATAAAATAATAATTACACACAAACAGAGATAGCAATGTTACAGTTCTATAATCCTCATAAATCACAGTTACAATCCTTATAAATTTGTAGTCTTGGTTTGTGGTTAGTGTTATGGACTAAGCCAACACATCAGTAACAACCCTAAATAGCTTTACTTTGCAGCAGGCTCATAATCCTGCACTTCTCATTGGCCCGTGAATAGCGAGTCGTGATTGGTCATTTCTGTTGTGAATTATTAAAAGTGTTTGAATAAAGTTTGTTGAAACCTTAAAGCAAAGTGCAGGGTTCTGGCCCTGCACTTCTGATTGGCCGATAGTAGCGATATCGGATTGGTCCGTTCAGGAGAATCTGATTGCCTATTAACGAGCCTTTCTCATTGGTTAAAAAGAGTTAGCGTTCCTGTGTTTTCATTGGCTAAATACCCAAGAGCTTGCCTATATAAAGGGGGCTGTTGAGGCCGTTTACAGAGCTGTTGCACCATGTTAAATAAAAAGTTGAAGTTCACTGTTCGTCGACACGTCTCCGCTTCTTGCGCCACGCACCAAACTTAACACTGGCGACGAGGATGGGATAAGGAGACATCAGAGCTGACTGAACACTACAAAAAGCGATAACAGAGCACGTGGCTGAAACGCACCAATGGTGGAACCATGTCCGGCAGCGTCATACCACCCGCTCCATTCGACCCGGCACAAGAAGACTGGGACTCATATATGGATCGCTTCCAGATGTTTCTGGAGACCAACAATTTGAAGGATGCCACTACCAGAAAGAAACAGGCGGTGTTCCTAACTCATTGCGGGCCAACCGTATTCAAGATGGCCAAAGCACTAGCGAAACCGGCAGAAGTGAAGTCCATGGACTGGGACGTCCTCGAACCCTTGCTAAGGGCCCACTATGCACCGACCGTACCAAAGCTCATGAGAAGGCATGAATTTTACCAGAGAGATCAGCAGAAGGATGAAAGCGTTGCAGATTTCATAGCGGATCTCCGGAATCTAGGCCTATGTGGGTTTGCCGACCTTGAAGAAGCCCTGAGAGACAGAATAGTTCTGGGACTAGATGCACCAGGTGTGCAGAGTAAGCTGATGGCGAAAGGCGACATCAGCCTTACAGATGCCATCGCTGACGCTACTGCAGCAGAAGCAACCAGGAAGTCGGCTGCTCGAATGCGCTGCACCCACGATCCACTTCGCCAACTCGCCAGCAAAGTTTCACCTCACTTAGAAGAACCGGCAATGACAGCCCACCACGAGGACCTCGACTCATCATCGGAAAGCGATGAAGAAGAGGTCAACTGGCTCCGGTCTGAATGAGACCGACGTCAGAAATCGCAGTACCAATGTGCTGATTGTGGGGCAAACCACCCCCGATCAGACTGCAAATTCCTCGACGCGCTCTGCCATGTGTGTGGGAAAAGAGGCCACATCGGACGGGTCTGTAGAAGCAAGCAAGGACCCAACCAAACCCCGAGGGGGGCCAACTACCGCCAATCTACAGGAAGCCATCCTGCAAAGCGAGAACCCTTGAACTACCAATGGAACAACCACTCCTACAGAAACAAAACCCTAAACCACTCAATGAACCGAGAAGAGGCACACCAAACTATTACGATAGGTCACGCCTCATCACTGGACGCCAAGAAGATCCGGGTCAAGGTGGCCATCGAAAACCAGCCTTGTATGATGGAAGTTGATTCAGGATCGTCCCTCTTGATGGTTTCCTGGAAGATTCTCAAGCAACTCATCCCTACCATCCGGCGACAAGACCTCCAGTTCCAAAGAATCATACTCAAAGATTATCAAGGGAATCGAATTCCAGTTGTGGGATTCAGCCAAGTCCGTGTCTCCTTTAAAAATCGTACTGCATCTCTACCCTTGACTGTAGTCGACAGGGATCGGCCTAGCTTGTTAGGCCTCCAATGGTTCGCTCCACTTGGAATTGAGGTAGCTGGCAATCATCGAACCAGCAGCAACGACTGGGAAGAGGCTCTCATCCAAGAATTCCAGGACGTCTTTGCAGACAAACTAGGTGAGTACAAGGGGACCCCGATATCATTTAACCTCAACCCCGAAATAGCTCCCATCCGCCTTAAGCCTCGTCAAGTCCCATTCACCCTTAAACCAAAGATTGACGAGCAGCTTGATAAATTAATCGCCCAGGGGGTGTTAGAACCAACCAACCATGCTCCCTGGGAAACCCCAATCGTGACACCCATCAAGCCGGATGGATCATTAAGAATTTGTGGGGACTACCGAGCCACCCTGAATCACACCCTGCAGCAAAACGTTTACCCAGTACCAGTGGTGCAACACCTTTTCCATTCCCTGGGGGGCGGAAAAGTCTTCGCTAAACTAGATCTAGCCCAGGCATACCAACAACTGCCTGTAGACAGAAAAACAGCAGAGGCTCAAACGATCGTTACGCACCGAGGTGCATTTAAATGTAACCGACTCCAATTCGGAGTAAGCGTGGCACCGGGAATCTTTCAAAGTTTGATGGAAAGACTATTACAAGGGATAAAATGCGTTGTCCACTATTTTGATGACATTTTAATTGCTGCTCCGACTCAAGAAATACTAAGGGAGTGCCTGAGGTTGGTTCTTTAGAGATTTAAAGACTCGGGTCTCAAAGTTAAGAAAAACAAGTGTCAACTATGTACTGATCAAGTAGAATTTTTAGGATATTTAATAGATAAACAGGGCATTCACCCCACTGATAGCAAACTTAGGGCAATCAAAAATGCCCCAAGACCCCGAAATAAGGCGGATCTCCAAGCGTTCCTAGGCCTTATCAATTTTTATAACGTCTTCCTGCCTCACAAGGCAACCGTAGCTGAACCCCTACATCATTTATTAGACAAAAAAGCAACCTGGGTTTGGGGGCATCGAGAGGAACAGGTGTTTTGACAAGTAAAAAACTTATTGACCTCTGACACTGTTTTGATGCAGTATAATGAGACCTTGCCTTTGACTGTTACTTGTGATGCATCACCCTTCGGAGTGGGCGCCATTTTGAGCCACGTTTTACCAAACGGAAGTGAAGCCCCTGTTGCCTAGTTTTCAAAAACGCTGTCAAAAGCAGAACGCAATTACAGTCAAATCGATAAGGAAGCTCTTGCTATTGTATCTGCTGTTAAACGATTTCATGAATATATTTATGGCGAGCTTTCACTATAATAACTGACCACAAACCTTTACTGGGAATAATAGCGGGAGATAAACCAACCCCTTATATATTATCTCCCAGAATGACTCGCTGGTCAGAATTCTTGGCTGCCTATAATTATAAGTTGCAACACCGCCCGGGGAAAGCCATTCCCCATGCTGACGCATTAAGCTGTGCACCAGTTCCAGAAACCGTTGATGACCCTGCTCCGACTGTCACAACACTGCAGATCGAGACACTCCAAAAACTGCCACTGACAGCTCGCGATATCGCGATTGAAACTAAACGCGATTCCGTTCTAGCACGTGTCCTCAGCTGGGTAGAACGTGGATGGCCATTGGACCAAATCCCTGACAATTACGCCCCCTTCAAAAGTCGACAGGCGGAACTGTTTTCCCAAAAGGGCTGCATCATTTGGGGTGATGGAGTTATTGTCCCAGAGCGGTTACAGTGAGCGGTACTGAGAACCTTGCACAATGGCCACCCCGGCATCGTGCGCATGAAAGCACTCGCACGAAGCTATGCGTGGTGGCTGGGCAAAGACAAGCAGATTGAAGCCTGGGTAAAGACTTGTTCCAAATGCCAGGAAGTCAGCAATGCCCCACTGAAAGCAACCCCAACAGAATGCGAAACACCCAGGGGACCATATTCATCTGGACTTTGCGGGACCTACGAATGGACACACATTTTTATTAATAGTGGATTCCTACTCGAACTGGCTCGAAATCCATGAGATGAAAAATACAACAACTGAATCGGTCATCAGGAAACTGGATAGATTATTTGCAACACATGGATTACTGGATTTTCTGGTATCCGACAACGGGCCCCAGTTTACCGCGCTTTCTTTTGAACAGTACCTGGTGGACCACAGTATTCGCCATGCGCTAACTTCACCAGTGCATCCTGCGGCTAATGGAAGGGCCGAGCGCATGGTACAATTCGTCAAAAGAACTCTACATAAAATGGACTATGGCGATATCGAAGACAAGATTAACTGGATACTCCTTTTGCAGCACATCACTCCACACAGCGTCATTAACAAAACTCCTGCTGAGTTATTGATGGAACGGAAACTCCGCTCCCACATGGACCAACTACACCCATCGTACAAACCTCAAAAACCATACGGATCCAGCGGGAAATGCCGAAATTTCCAGGTAGGTGACTTGGTTTTCGCGAGAAACTTTTATGGCGACCCATTGTGCGTCGAGGCAACTGTAATCCAAGTAACCGGACCCCGATCATACCGAGTGAAATGTCGCGGCGATAGAATATGGAAGTGCCATATTGATCAGCTGTGTTCAAGGCTGCAGTCGAGGGTCTGCGATTCCGGTGATTTCCAAACTGAGGGGGGAGGAGACACCAAGGAGGCTGAGTTTGGAACGGCAGAAGGCACAAGCGGAACAAATGACCGCTCAGACTCAACATGCGAAGAAGGATCGGGGACAGGGGTTAACTTGCCTCAAAGAGATATCGAGGACATTAATTGGAACGAATGTTTAGATACAGAATCAGAGGCACCCTGTTCACCAAATAACATCCTACCCCAACAAGACTCTAAACAAATACCGGGAGGACAGCATAAATCAAATAGACAATGAAAACAACCTGCCTATCTCAAAGACTATGTTACCGCACCCCTTAAATGGAACCCGGGGGGAAGGGGTGTTGTGAATTAATAAAAGTGTTTGAATAAAGTTTGTTGAAACCTTAAAGCAAAGTGCAGGGTTCTGGCCCTGCACTTCTGATTGGCCGATATCGGATTGGTCCATTCAGGAGAATCTGATTGGCTATTAACAAGCCTTTCTCATTGGTTAAAAAGAGTTAGCATTCCTGTGTTTTCATTGGCTAAATACCCAAGAGCTTGCCTATATAAAGGGGGCTGTTGAGGCCGTTTACAGAGCTGTTGCACCATGTTAAATAAAGAGTTGAAGTTCACTGTTCATCGACTCATCTCCGCTTCTTGCACCACGCACCGAACTTAACAGTTTCTGGCCAGTCTGATTGGCTGTTAACGGGCCTCTCTGATTGGATGCTTGTGAGAGTGGTAAACTCAAATAATTGGTTGTTTTGACAGCAGCCAGCTCTATAAAAGAGTTGCTGCTGCCCAAGTGTTTGCTTTGTTCTTATTTCACAATAAAGAGTTGAAGTCACCATTCAATGTCTCATCTCCGTTCCTTGTGCCCATGCTCAGGACATAACAGTTAGTGTAAACAAAAGCTTGCCTTATAACAGCCAGAAAATCTATAGAGTACACAAAACCTGGAATAAATGATCATTCAGTTCATATGAATTCAGTTCAAAAATTATAATTCCTGTAAGTATGCAGCATTTATGGTTGGAGGAAAAAAAAAAAGATGTTTGCAAAACAAATTGATTCAATTCATTTTACAAATTATAATCCTTAAAGGTATGCATAGTTAATAATAAAAAAAGAATCATGAGTTAATGCTGAAAAATTAATATGTAAATTTATAGAACCAAAGTTTTGGTTGATATAAAACAAAAGAAATGCTGAATTTCTGTGATTTCTCTCCTCTCTCTTCAGCACAACAAACGGAATGGTTCCTCTCTTCCCAGCAAATAATGTTGACGGCCACACTATTCAGTTGAACTCACCAAAGTTTTGCATTCAATTAAACTTTGTTTCTCACAAAGACAAAGCCTTCTTTCCAAGTCTAGGCTTTTCTACATTCACAAATTTTCCTGTGAGTGGAATTCTGTGCTTGTTTAAGATTTTTCAATAGATTTATTATCAATAAGGAGAGAGGCAGGAGTGGGATTCAAACTTCTTAACAACTGGTTCTGTGGGCGTGGCCTAATTTGTGGGTGTGGCTTGGTGGTCATGACCACCCAGCCACATGACCACCAAGCCACACCTGGGTGTGGCTGACTGGGTGTGGCTTGGTGGTTATGTGACTGGCTGGGTGTGGCTAGGTAGTCATGTGACTGGGGTGGGCATGGCTAGGTGGCCATGTGACGGGCAAACCAAATATAAGTGGTCCTTGCTTAATGGCCAGTTCCTTAGCAAGTGTTCTAATTTATGACTGACCTCCCCGGAACTACTTGGCCTGTTTTTGGTGTTTTGACAGCAAAGCACAAACACACACACACACACACACACACACACATTCCTTCTGGTTTCTGGTTAAAAATGCCACTGGGGAAAATGGAATTGTTTAACAACCAGTGTTTACTTAATGACCACAAGGTTCATTTAATTACCATGGTGTTTGCCTAACCCAGGGGTCTGCAACCTTAAACACTCAAACACTTTTCTATTTTCTTTTAAACAGGTTCCCCTCTCTCTCTGTGTTTCTATCTTTCTCCCTCTGTCTTTCTCATCCCCCCCTCTTTCTTTTTCATATCTCTTTCTCCCCCCCCTGTTTTGCATTTCTCTTTCTCTTTCTTATCTATAACTGCTAAGATTGGAAGCTGTTTTTAATAATCCTATTTCTTTGAAATTTTTTCACACATTTGTGCATATATATCCAATACTCTTTCTTCCTTTCTGCTATGTATTCATTATGTGTGTGTGTGTGTGTATCGATATGTATATATATATTTTACTATTCATGTGTGCCAGTGTACTTATAGTAAAAAAATGACAATAAAAGTTATCTTATCCTATCTTCCTTCTTTCCTTCCCCATTCTTCCCCACACCCTATTTTGTGTTAGCTTCGCAGCCAAGTACTTACCAGGTCTGATCCTGTTTAGCTTTCTAAAATCAGCCTACTGAAATAAATACCAAATAAAACTGCCCAATAATTTACCTATCATCACTATCTTGCACCTGATTTCAATGTAACAACCAATCTGCAGTATTATTAAAGTTTGCTAGGCATCTGCTGCGTGTTATTTTCTCTTCCTTGATAATCTAGTCTTAGCTGGGAAAAACAGTCTGGAGTCACTGGCGAGAGCAGCTCAGCTCAAAGAAAAGTCATTTGTTTCCCAATATTCCTTTCTCCACGAACAGCCTCATCCCCTCCTCTTCATTTGTGAAGCGTGCTAAGTTTAAAGGTGCTGTGAGAGGCTGCTTGCTGAGAGAGGAATATGGGGAGATGCGTGACTTTTCTCTGTGCCAAGAGGGCTGCTCTCTCTCTTGACTTCACTCTTGGCGCGGAAAAAAGTCGGTGGGAGCAGCAATTGAGGCAGTCAGTCACCTGTCCTGGGGCTTATGCTCATCATGAGGGGGTGGGGGATGCAGTGACAGCGAAGTGGCAATGGCGATGGCAGCAAGGAAGCAATGGTGATTCCAGTGGTGGTGGGGCTTCCCCGCCCATCCATGCAACTGCACATGTGGTGCATCAGGGCTTCCAGGCTCTGTTCCCTGCTGCCGCCATCAGCTGACCTGGACTTGATCAAGGGGCAACTTGCTGACATGAGCCTCTCCACATGTTCCTTCCTGCTGTTCTTGCTGGGAGAGCAAGAGAGTTTTTCCTGGCACAGTGAAATGGCACAGTAAAATGCATGCAAGTCCCCCTCCCATCGGAAACTGCTCCTGAGCAGCAGAGAGAAGCAGGATTCAACCTGGCTGCTTTTCTGCTGCATGGGAGCTGCTTCCAATGGGAGGGGGACTTGAAAGCATTTCACTGTGCCAGGAAACTCTCTTGCTCTCTCAGCTAGAGCAGCATGTGAGAGAAGCAGCTGCTAACCTGGCTGGAGCCTACACGAGCCTTTCCCCACCTACTTCCCAGTGGAAGGCAAGTGGTGGGGGAAAGACGACCAGCGGTGGTGGTAAAAGGCAAGTGGGAGGAGGAGGCAACCATCAGTGGCAGATAGGTGACTGGGGCTTACAGAGCCTCACTTACCCAGGGAGATCAAATCAGGCATGGCTGCAGTGGAAGGAGGGAGCAATGGCTGGCCTGGCAGATGCATAAAAGCAGGCTGCAGGCAGCAGTATCATGTATGCATGCGATGTTGCGCATGTGTAATAAGGACTGACTGGGCAAGTAGCAGAGAAGCGGGCAGAGAGGGGCAGGGGCAGCCAGAGGCCCGATTTACGGGTTTTCTGAGCTACAGAGGATCATAATAACTGGTCCAAACTGGAAGAATCCCACCCCTGGAGAGAGGTTATTACATCTCTGCACCCCATGCTTCTATATTATATTGTATAGTGCAACACAGTTTGAAAAGCTTTGTATTGTGCAATGTTAATAGATCCATAGTGCCATGGATCCAGGGTCTAACTGTGGACTCTTACTAGATGCAACTCAAGGAATTCAAATATAAGACCAAGATATGTGCTTTATACAGGCGACATACCCTATGCTGTTTCTCCTCTATATGCTATTCCCCTCACCAAAAATCCACCCTATTTTAATGGTGAATGCTGTTGAAAGGTGTCAAAATGCCTTTCCTTTGAGGATTCGATTTTCCTGCTGGGAGAGCTCCGGCGCAAGGATACGGACAACTGCTTGAAAGCTGGATCTTTTTATTTTTCAGGAAGGCGAGGGACAGCGAAAAGTCTGCGTTCCTGGGCTAGCTAGCTTCTTATGGTAAGTCCCAGGTTTCTTATACCCTTTTCTTCCTTTGTGAGTTGATTTCATGTGAATGTTTGTATTTGTGCTTAATGTGTCAAATTCTGTTTGAGTTTGTCTTTATTCCTGCCGGAGGGCAAACTCCATGGGGTGAGAAAGGCAAACTCCACGGGATGGTTAGATTGTATTATCGTTTTTTTTCCTAATCTCTTTTAGCTTTATAATGGATTTTCATATTTGTATTGTGGCACTCTCCTGTCTGTCTCTTTTGTAATTTATATTTTTGTGTCTTTTGTCTGTTTGTTTTGCTTATTTGGTATGTCCTGTGCTTGTAAGGGTTTCTTTTTCTTATTTGTCTAGTTTTCTTAATTGCTTAGGCTTATCGGGATTCTTTAATACCTTTTATTTGATTCCTTTTCCTATGTAAGTTTGTTTTATGGCTGGCCTTATATTCCCCTTTGGCTTTTTCTGTTTGAGTGACACTACTGTCCTTGTGAAGTTCCCTTTCCACAATGATTTTGCAGTTTTTGTGAGTGCCAGTTCAGCAACATACCATCATTTAATTAATATAATTTATAAGCCACCTGACTACCAACAATGGCTTGCAGTTAAAAAAATAAAATACAAAGCACAGTTGGATAGTTAAAAAAAACAATATATAAAATAGACAGCATGTCAATACACTTTGTCTCACATGGCATTATCCAGAAATAATTTCACTTTCTCCTGGATCTGTTTGCAAACTTTCCCTGAGGAAAAAAGAAGTTATTTTCAAATTCCATAGTGTTATTTTTATTTTCTTTTAAATAGTTTTCAGGTATGCAACTATAAGTAATAATTTAATCTATCATTAAAAAAATTCTCCTTCTATAATGTTGCACAATTAAAAAATGTATGAAAACAATAGCTATCTAAGGAATCCTAGTGGACAATTGATTTAAAGATGAACCAGGAGTCCAGCAAAAATGCCAATATAGTTCTAGGCTTCATCAACAGAGGAATAATTTCAAGATCACATGAAGTACTAGTACCACTATATATTGCTTTGATAAGACCACAGTTGGAATACTGCATCCAGTTTTGGTCACTGCTCTACAATGAAAAGAAGATATTGAAGCTCTGGAAAGAGTGCAGAGAAGTGCAACAAAGATGATGCAGGAGCTAGAGGCTGAAATGAATGGTTGCAGAATCTGAGTATGTCTAATCTAACAAAGAGAAATATTTCGGGTGGCATGAAAGCATTCTTCCAATATTTGAGAGGTTGTCATAAAGAAAAGAGGGAACTACCAATTCTCCAAAGCAACCGAGGGCAAATTAAGAAGTAACAGATGTAAACTTATCAAACAGCGATCCAACCTAGAATTAAGGATAAATTTCTTGACAGTTAATGGGAATAGTTTGCCTTCAGAAGTTGTGGATCCACTAATATTCAAGGTTTTAAGAAGAGATTGTACAGCCATTTGCCCAGAATAGTATTGGGTCTCTTACTTGGGCAGGGGGTTGGACTAGAAGACCTCCAAGATCCCTTCTAACTTTGTTGTTCTGTATTTTATTTCACACCTTGAAACTGCTGCTCTTGAAGATTTCATACTTCCTCCCAACTTATACATGCCAGACAGTATTCTTGCATTTTGACTGTAGCAAACTATACAACTCCAGATAAATATAACTGAAATGATGTGAAACATTCTGTGAATCCAGGAAGCACGTAAAGGAACCTTTTTTAAAAAAAATGTATGAAAACTTTGAAGTAATCAGAAAACAGAAGCTGAAATTTTTCTTATTTTCACCAACTGTCACTCAGGTTGTTTTCTGGCTAAATTTTCCCCACCAAAAATTTACAAGCTGTTTGGCAGCATTGACAGGGATTTGATCTTGGTGTCTGGGAATTCCTTGAATGTGTCTGCAGATAGAGAAAAACAATTAGTGTGAACATACAAGCAACTGTCAATATGTTGAACTCTGTCTGGTTCACAAACATTACAGATAGATAAAAGCATTATGCATTTTCACAGCACACAGAGAACTAGAAAAAGAAAACAGAAATTCAGACATTCAACCTAATTTAATTATTGAAAATTCCTCTGCTATGCAAGACAGACCAGTATAATTTTTTTAAAAAATATTCTTTGATTCAAAATGACTCTGCAGGAAATACGACTTCAGCAACAGAGTGGTCAGTGTCTGGAATACTCTACCTGATTCTGTGGTTTCTTCCCCAAACCCCAAAAACCCTAACCTTAGACTGTCTACTATGACCTCACCCCTTTCCTAAGAGGTCTGTAGGGGGCGTGCATCAGCGCACCAATCGTGCCTACTGTCCCTGTGCTATTGTTTCTTTTATATATATATTTTTAATTTTTCTTATATATATATCCATATATTCATAACTGTTTTTATTTATACCTATTATCTTGTAAGCAATTGACAAATAAAAATTAAAAAAAAAATAAAAAGAGAACATTTCTGTGTATCAGATCCACCACCTTCAGCTTGGTGCCTTGCTGGCATTCTGCCATAAATCTGGGAAGGGAGGGGAGAACAAATGAGCAGTAAAGCTGTATACATTTATGATAGGAAATTGGGGGGGGGGGTTGACAGCTGAGGAAGAACAGAGTATTTTGGAATCCAGTTCATGCTGGCGTGCTGGCATCTTCAAGGCAGTTTACTCTGAGAGTGGAATTTCACCAGCTCAAACATCTCTGCAGTTCCCAAAACACCTTGGCAGTGCTAGACTGACTTCACATGGACTGACAATGCAGGGAAGGCTAAGGGGAACCAGGGATTTAGTTCTGTATTAGTGCATATTGGATACTTTAGATTCCACTTGATTTTACTTCATTTAGCAATTAGCAATTGCTAAAAGTGGCTTTTCACTTCAATCAAGTGGAGTTGAGAGTTTTACTTCCCCAGGGGATTAGATTGGGGCCAGTCTGACACTGTGTTTTTATACATTAGTTGTATTATTTAAGCTTGTATAGGTAGTCCTCACTTAATTAGCATTTGTTTGTTTGTTTTTGAAAAAGTTTTTATTAATTTTCTACAAACAAACAAGACAAACAAAACATAAAAACATCAACTCTTATATGGACATCCAGTGTGTCAGTTGGTTCATCATTTTTGTGCATTCATTCTGTAGTCTCAATTACAATTATGTTACATAACAACTCATATTGTCAATCCAAACTTATATATCCTAATATCACTAAAAAAAGAAGTTTTTGACTATATTTTTAATCATTCATGCTTTATGAGCTAACAATACTTTAAACCAGTTTACTCTATAACAAATCATCTAGTCATATCAAATCAATCCTAAAAAATCCTTTATAAATATAATAGCAAATAGCAAAATAATAGCAAAATAAAGATATTCCTTACTATCTAGCATTCTAAATATTCTATTATCGTATTTTATCATCTAGCCATTTATAAAAAAGATCCCAAATTTCATAAAATTGTTTATCCTCTTGCTCTCTAATTTCAAATGTCAATCTGCTCATCTCAGCACATTCCAATATTTTCTTAATAATTTCTTCCTGTAATGGTATTTTCTCATTCTTCCAATTTTTAGCAAATACAATCCTGGCCGCTGTTAGTACATTTACAATCAGGTATTTCAAATCTTTACTATATATATCAGGTAAAATTCCCAATAAGAAGATCTCTGGTTTCAAGTCTATATGTTTCTTTGTCATTTTTTCCAACCACATGCGAATTATAGTCCAATATTTTCTAGCATCCTCACAAGTCCACCACATATGGTAATATGAGCCGGGTATCTGATGACATTTCCAGCATTTTTCAGATTTATTCTTAAACATTCTTGCTATTCTTGTCGGAGGAAAGTGCCACCTGTAAAACGTCTTATACAAGTTTTCTTTATATGCTGTTGACATTGTCATTTTATAATTCTGAGACCACAATTTCTGCCATTTCTCTAAATCAATCCCATATCCAAAATTCTTCCCCAAACAATCAAAGTTTCTTTGACTTGTTCTTCCTCTAATTTCATTCCCAGTAAATAACCATATAGTTTTTTAATCACCTTCTCATCAGTACCCATCAAGATCTTATCTAAATCAGTCTGTTTATCATAAAATCCCTCCGTTTTAGAATCTTCATCATACCTTGAATGTATTTGTGCATATGAAAACCAATTCATCCTTATACCTTGTTCCTCTAAGTTTTGGATCGATTTAAGTTCACCCTTTTCATCCAGTAGTTCCCCATATCTAACTGTTTGTTCCTTCTTGTAGATTATAGGATAGGAAAATGCTTCAATGGTCGATAACCAAACTGGAATTTTCAAATAACATTGTCTTTTTATCTTCTCCCAATTTAACCACAAAGACTTCCGTACATAATGTCTTCTAAAATAACCCTGTGTTTTAGTTCCCTTATACCATAAAAAAGCATGCCAACCCAACAGCAAGTCATGCCCTTCTAATGTCAACAACCTATGTTTCCTTAATGTTTTCCATTCTTTGACCCACATCAAACTTGCAGCTTGATAATACAATTCCCAATTAGGCAGACCAAAACCTCCTCTAATTCTAGCATCTTGCAAAAGCTTTAGCTTTATTCTCGCTTTTTTACCTTGCCATATAAACTTCAACATAATTTTATTTAAATCTTCAAAATAGTCTTTTCCAAGCCTAATTGGTATTGTTTGAAACAAAAATAAAATTCTAGGTAAGATATTCATTTTAATTGTTGAAATTCTCCCTATTAATGACAATTGCAAGTTTTCCCACTTCTTCAAATCTGTAGTTATCTGTTGTTTAAGTTTAATATAATTATTCTCCTTTAATGTGCTACATCTTGTTGTCAAATATATCCCCAGATACTTAACCTTATTTGTAACTTGAATTTTCAAAAGATCTGCCAATTCTTCTCTCTGTCTCAATAGCATATTCTTTGTCAAAATCTTTGTTTTGTCTTTATTTATTTTCAAACCAGCCACCTCTCCATATGCCTCTATCCTTTCCAGTAACTTTGGAGCTGTTTCTAGCGGATCTTCCAAAATAAAAGCTAAGTCATCAGCAAAAGCTTGTAGCTTAAATTCTTCCTTCTTAATTTTCATTCCTTTTATGCTTTTATCATCCCTAATATTTCTATTCAACACTTCCAAGGTCAACACAAATAGCAAAGGAGATAGGGGGCATCCTTGTCTTGTGCCTTTCCTTATATTAATAAAATCTGTAAGTTCCCCCTCCATCATTACCCTTGCTGTCTGTTTATTATATATAGCTTCTATTGCTTGAATAATTTTTTTAGCGAAACCCATCTGCTCCAATAATAATAACATAAATCTCCAGTTCACGTTGTCAAATGCTTTTTGAGCATCTAGGAATATCAAAGCCATTTGCTTTTCAGGATGAGCCTCATAGTATTCCAAAGTGTCCAAGATTACTCTCATATTGTCTCTAATTTGTCTCTTTGGCAGAAATCCATTTTGATCTGAGTGAATAAAATTATTCAAATATTTTTTAAGTCTTTCTGCTAAGATTGAAGCAAAGATTTTATAGTCTGCATTCAATAAAGAAATAGGTCTATAATTCTTAATTTGCAATGGGTCAGTCTCTTCCTTTGGTATGAGTGTAATATAAGCCTCTGACCATGTTTTAGGTATCATCTTTTTTAACATAACTTCATTCATAACTTCTAACAATGGGATGCTCAATAATTCTTGAAATGTTTTATAAAATTCTACTGGAAGCCCATCTGGACCCGGAGCTTTCCCATTATTTTGTCTCTTAAATGCTTCATTTAGTTCCATCATTGTTATATTGCTTTCTAGCATTTCTTCAGTCTCTTTAGGTATCTTTGGTAAATTAGCTTCCTGTAAATACTGTTTGACTTTTTCTTCATCAATATTCTCTTGTTTATATAGTTGCCCATAAAAATCTCGAATAATTTCTTTTTTCTCCTTATTCCCATAACAAACTTGGCCTTGTTCATCTATTAACTTCAATATTTTTCTTGATTCCTTCTCTTTTCTCAATTTATATGCTAGCCATCTACCTGGTTTATTTGCATCTTCAAAATAATTCTGTTTAGAGTTTCTAATTTTCTGTGCCAGTTCTTCTTTTTCTATTAATTCCATTTTATGTTTGATTACATCCAGCTTCAATTTAATATCCTTTTTCTGTGGCATTTTCTGTAATTCTTTTTCAAGAATTTTATACTCATCTTCCAAGGCCTTAGAAGCTTGCCTTTTCCTAATATTCTTTTTTCTTATGTAATCTATTATCAAACCTCTAGTGTATGCCTTCATTGTATCCCACACATTTTGCGTTGAAGTATCTTCTTTTTTATTTTCTCTGAAGAAAAAAGCCAATTCCTTCTCCATCCATTGTGTAAAATCTTTCTCCTTTAAAATAGTATTATTTAATGTCCATCTCGATCTTTTTTTTTGTCCCTTCCATTTAATTGTCATTGGGCTATGATCTGCCCAAGTACTTGTTTCAATATTTGTTTCTTTAATATTAGATATTAGTTCTGTTGAGATCCAAATCATATCTAATCTGGACCATGATAAATGTCTATTTGAATAAAAAGTATATTGTTTAGCTTTAACATTTCTTTCTCTCCAAATATCTTTTAAAGTTAATTCATCTGTCATTTTAAAAAAAGACCTTGGGAGAGCCTTTCTATTTTGCTTTGTTGTTGTTGCTATATAGTCCAGTTTATTGTCCACAATTCCATTAAAATCTCCCATCATAATTATATTATCATAGTCCAGTCCAATTATTTTCATGTGTAGCTTTTTATAAAACTCTTCTTGTTTATCGTTCGGAGCATAAATTGCAATCAAGAGTATTTTTATATTATTGTCCATTATTTCTACCATTAATACTCTTCCATCTTCATCCGTGTAAATCAATTTTGCTGGAATAGCCTCTTTAATGTATAAAACCACACCTCTTTTCTTACATTGAGTCAAAGAAGTAAATATTTTCCCCAATTTTGGCTGTAATAACAATTGTTCAGGTTGTTTTTTAATGTGAACTTCTTGTAAACAAATTATATCAAATTTTAATTTCTCTAATTTATGAAAAGTTTTCCTTCTTTTAACAGCTGAATTAAGTCCATTTATATTCATTGTAATCAGTTTTTTTTCCTCCATGATTATTCTTTATATTTAGGTCTAACAGCTCTCGTGGATCTCACTTCACGCTGTTCTTTATTATCCATCTGTCCCCCTGCTGCTCCTTTCTCTTTTTCAGTCTCCAGTTGTTCATCTTGAAACTCAATTGATAAAGCCTCTTTCTCTGCTTCCTCTCTTCTTCCTCCAAAGAATTCTGCATGGAAAAGTTCTGCTTTCTCAATTGAATCAATTCTATATCTCTGCTCTTGCCACCTAAACACTAGTCCTTCTGGAATCAGCCATCTATAATTCACTTCGTTTTCCAATAGTATTTTGGTCAGAAATCAATATTCTCTTCTCATCTCTCTCACTCTTCTGGGTATTTGTTTTAAAACCACAACCTCTTTACCCTTGTATTTCAGTGTTTTCTCTCTTACTACTTGTAATATTTGCGTTTTAATGGATTTTTTGGTAAATCTAATGTGGACTTCCTTGGGTAATTTATTTCTCATCGCATATCTTGTATAGACTCGATATATCTCATCTATTCCATCCATCATCTTTTCCTCTGTAATTTCCAAAGCATCTGCCAAAATTTCTATCATTACCGCTGCCAAATTTTCTCCTTTTTCCTCTTCTATATTTTGAAATCTGAGGTAAAATTCTGACCTTTCCATCTCCCACCTCAACATCCCACTTTTTTCTTGTTCAACCGCTGTTAGTCTGCTGTCAATATTTCCAATCTTCTTCTCTCTTTGTTTTCCTTCTTCCTCAATTTTTTGGAATCTCTCCTCATACTTAACCATCATTTGTTTAATATTTTCCACTTTTTCATCAGTCTTCTCTATTCTTTGTTCAATATTTTCTGCTCTTTGTTCAATATTTTCTATTCTTTGTTCAATATTTTCTGTTCTTTGTTCAATATTTCCTGTTCTTTGTTCAATGATATCTGATTTTGTCTTGAGATCTTGGATTCCTTGCATAATCATCTGTAAAGTTACTTTTTCTTGTTCCTTATCTTGCTTCAACATTGTCTGAATTAAACGTTGTCCTCCAGCTGGTGGGGAAGCAGAGGTAGAAGCAGAAATGCCAGATGGTATTGGTTTCCTGCTCATTTCAATGTTTCCAAAACTTCAAATTCTTCTTGACTTTCAATCCAACTGGTAGAGCAGCCAATTATAATCCAAAATGGAGAACTCCAATAGTAAAAAACACGAAACCAAAGAAGAAACAGGAAAAAAGGAAGAAGAAAGATCTTCAGGTTCTTCTAGACCCTAATCCAATTACGAGATAGTCCACCATAAAAAAGGAAAAAATAGAAGGGAAAAAACAAACAAATCCAAAAATAATAATATTGATTAAGAGCAAAAGAAAAAAGAAAAAAGAAAAAGCAAAAAGAGAAAAAAAACAAAAAGTTCCTTCAGATTCTTCACACCTTAATCCAATTAAAAAGTCTCAATAATCCAAAAAAACAACAACAACCACAACAACAAAGTAGTCCAAAAATATAAATATGAAAAGCAAAAAAGTCCCAATAAAAAAGAAAAGAAAAATAAAGAAGAAAAAAGAAAAAAACTCTGAGGCTTTCCCTTTAAAATAAAAGGCAAAAATAAAAATATTACTAAAATTAAAATTTAGAAAAAGGCTAGCGAATGGGGTATATATAAGAAGACACACTGCACTTTGTTATTTATCCAAGGCTCTTGTTATGACTCTCTTCTCCAGCAGCTTCAAAGCCAAACCTCAAGTGTTGTTGAGTCCAGGAAAGCACCTGCAATAATATTTTGCTGTGCTCTCCCTCTATCTTATCACGTTAAAAAGTCCTTGAGATGAGGTCTTTTTGCAATTCTCTCCAATTCAAATAAAGATACTTTCAAGCCTCTAGTTGGCAGTGTTACAAAGTTTCTTAATGCTCTTTCTCCCCCCCAACCAGAAAAAAGGAATAATATATACAGAAAAAAAAGAAAAAATAGCCAAAGGGAGCCTCTATCCTAAAGAAAGTTAAAAAATCAAAGGGAGCATAAAAATATATATAAGAGAAAATTCAATCCAGTTACCTACAAAGTCACAGTAAAATCTTTCCCAAAAAGTATAAAGAAAAGAAAAAAAAAAAACCCAAGCCTCAATTTGACATCACTTTAAAAAACGCCGCTCAAAACAATTTCAGTCAAAAAAAAATCTCACAGCTTTCTTCTTTATCCCGGATGAACTTTCCAACCTCAGCGAATTTACAACACAAAAGAGTTTTTCTCACCCAGCCGACACACTTCACTCCAATCACTTTCTTTCCGGAGCTGTCCCGACTTCAGCAGCTATGGAGGCTGCCTCTCCGCCGCCAGCGAAAGGGCTTCTTCCGGATCAAACCAGAGATTTTGCGATATCTCTGGGATCCTGGAACAATGCCCTTCACGATCACCGTCTCTACGGGACGGTTTAGGTCCGTTAGGACCGACCAGGGGCGAAAATATCAGCTACGATCTCAGAGCCCCGAGATCGCAGCTGTATCGCCGGAACGAAGCTCCGCCTTCTCCCTTAATTAGCATTTGTTTAGCAACCGTTTGAAATTGTGATGACACTGAACAAAGGGACTTATAACTGGTGTCCAAAGTTATAGCCATTGCTGTACCTCCGCTATGACATGATTGCTATCTGGCCTCTTGGCAATTTGTTCACATTTACAATGGGTTACCAAGCCCTCTGTGATCATGCAATCGCCATTTACAATTTTCCCTGTCAGCTTTCCCAGAAAGTCAACAGGGAAGCTGACAAGGAAGGCCCCAAACTGCTGTTGCAGGACTCCCTCTGGTACCTGAGGGCTGGCTGAAAAAGATTCACTAAAATTAACTGTTAAGTGTGGAGCATGGGTGCGAATGATGGAGACGAGCCGGAAAAAACAGTGATCTTCAAACTCTTTATTTACATATTGTGACAGCTCAGCTGGAGGGCTGCTATAGCCTTCCTTATATAGGCAACTTATTAACTGTTCAACCAATAGCAACTGGAGCGCTAGCTCCATTAACCAATAGGAATGGCCTGTTAATGGCCGATCAGATGCTCCTGAACGGACCAATCCAATCCTGCCATTAACAGCCAATCAGAAGTGCAGGGCCAGAACCCTTGCACTTGACTTCAAGCTCAATATACTTTATTGGTATTATTCATTCACAACACCCCTTTCCCCCGGCTTCTACCCACGGGGCACAGTTACATAGTCCTTAAGGTAGGACGGCTGTTTTGTTAGTCTTTTCAATTTTCTCAAAGTGCCTGGTGGTTGGCTGCACTTCTGCTGAGGTAGATCGTTGTTTATTGGTAGGGGTGCCTCTGGTTCCAAGTTCGCGTTCCCGTCATCACCAATATCACTGGCCACTCCCTGAGGTGAACTCACTCCGGTCCCTGGTTCCTGTTCCTGCATTTCAGTCCCATTATCAATTTCTTCAAAAAGGTTTCCCTCAAATTGCAATTCGCTTTCCTCTGTATCTCACCCCCCTTCAGTTTGGTCATAACGGAGTTCGGAAGTGCGCGATGGTAGCCGCAATTGTAGTTGATCTATGTGGCGCTTCCAAAGTCTGTCGTCAGGGCACTGAACGAGGTATGATCTTGGGCCGGTCACGTGGATTATGATTGCTTCTACTCACAGTGGATCGCCCGATAAGATTTTAGTGAATACTAAATCACCTACCTGGAAGGTAAGGCATCGGCCGCTGGGTCCGAGTGGTTTTTCCAGTTCGTAGGCTGGCTGTAGCCAATCGAGGTGGGAGCAGAGCTTTCGTCCCATTAGCAGCTCAGCGGGAGTTCTGTTGGTGACGCTGTGAGGTGTGATGTGTTGTAGGAAAAGGATCCGGTTGATTTTCTTGTCGATGTTGTCGCAGTCAATCTTTTGAAGAGTCTTTTTGACGAATTGTACCATGCGCTCAGCCCTACCATTGGTAGCAGGGTGTGCAGGTGAAGTGAACGCATGTCGGATACCGCGGTCAGCCAGGTACTGCTCAAAAGACAGCGTGGTAAACTGGGGCCCATTGTCGGATACCAGAACGTCTGGTAATCCGTGGGTTGCAAACAGTCTTTCCAGTCTTTTGATGACCGCGTCAGTGGTCATGTTGCTCATTCAGTGAATCTCGAGCCAATTCGAGTAGGCATCGACGGTTAGCAAAAACGTGTGGCCTTTGGTCGGCCTGGCAAAGTCCAGATGGATGCGGGACCAGGGTCCCCGCAGCGTCTCCCATTCAGTTGGGGTTGCCTTTGGTGGAGCGTTGCTTACTTCTTGGCATCTCCTGCAAGTTTTAACCCATGATTCAATTTGTCTGTCGATGCCTAGCCACCATGCGTAGCTTCGTGCGAGGCCCTTCATGCGCACGATGTCAGGGTGGCCATCGTGCAAGGTTCTTAGCAATGTCTGTTGGAATCGTTCTGGGATAATGACTCTATCGCCCCAGATGACACACCCCTTCTGCAAGTACAATTCTGTTTGATGACTTTTGAATGGTGCAAAATCGTCTGGTGCTTGGTCCAATGGCCATCCACGTTCCACCCATGTGAGGACTCGTGCTAAGATGGGGTTGCGTTTTGTTTCTCTCATGATGTCACGGGCCGTTAATGGCGGCGTGTGGAGTGTCTCGATCTGCAACGCTGCCATCGTTGGTGCAGGATCGTTGATAGTTTCAGGGAGTGGTGTACGGCTCAGCGCGTCAGCGTGGGGAATGGCTTTACTGGGACGATATTGTAGCTGATAATTGTAGGCAGCCAAGAATTCTGACCAGCGGGTCATTCTGGGAGAAAGTATGTAGGGAGTTGGCTTGTCCCCAGCGATGATCCCCAGCAATGGTTTATGGTCAGTTACAATGGTGAAAACCTGGCTGTACACGTACTCATGAAATCTTTTAACAGCTGATACGATCGCCAGGGCTTCTTTATCGATCTGGCTGTAATTTCACTCAGTTTTCGAGAGCATCTCTGAGAAGTAAACAACAGGGGCTTCGTTACCGTTAGATAACACATGGCTCAAAATGGTGCCCACTCCAAAAGGCAATGCATCATATGTAATGTTTATTGGCAAAGTCTCATTGTACTGCATTAGTATGATGTTCAAAGTCAGTAGTTTTTTCACATTACGGAACGCCTGCTCTTCTTTGTGACCCCATACCCAAATTGCTTTTTTATCTAATAGACGATGTAAAGGTTCAGCAACAGTCGCCTTGTGCAGCAAGAATACATTATAAAAATTGATGAGGCCTAAGAACGCCTGGAGGTCGGTCTTGTTCTGGGGTCTGGGAGCATTTTTTATTGCTCTCAATTTGCTATCGGTAGGGTGACTACCCTGACTGTCAATTAAATACCCTAAAAATTCAACACGATCGGTACACAGTTTGCACTTATTTCTTTTGACTTTCAAGCCTGCTTCCTGGAATTTTCGTAATACCAGTCTTAAACGCTCCTATAAGATTTTTGGAGTGGGGGCGGCAATGAGCACATCATCAAAATAGGGGACAACGCCCTTGATCCCCTGCAATAGTCTCTCCATTAGGCTCTGAAAGATCCCCGGGGCCAAACTGACTCCGAATTGAAGCTGCGTACACTTAAAGGCACCTCGGTGTGTTACGATAGTCTGTGCCTCTGCTGTTTTTTCGTCAACTGGCAGTTGCTGATAAGCCTGAGCTAAGTCTAGTTTAGTGAAGACTTTTCCACCCCCCAGGGAATGGAGGAGGTGTTGTACCACCGGCACCAGATATGGGTTCTGTTGCAGGGCGTGGTTTAGGTTGGCTCGGTAGTCCCCACAAATTCTAATGGAGCCGTCCGGCTTAATTAGTGTCACAATCAGCGTTTCCATGGGGAGTGGTCAGTTGGCTTTAACACTCCCTGGGCAATCAACTTATCAAGCTGCTCGTCGATTTTTGGATTTAGAGCGAACGGAAATCGACGAGGCTTAAGGTGGATGGGAACTATCTTTGGATTAAGGCTAAAGGATATTGGGGTCCCCTTGTACTTGCCTAGCTTTTCCTCGAAGATGTCCCTGAATTCGTGGGCGAGGTCTTCCTCCCAGTCACTGCCGCCGATTCGGTTAATGCCAGCCACTTCAATGCTGAGTGGTGCGAACCATTACAGGCCTAACAGATTAGGCCGGTCCTTATCGATCACCATCAGGGGTAAGTACGCTGTGCGGTTCTTGAATGCAACCCAGACTCGACTGGATCCTGCGACTGGAATTCGGTTCCCCTGGTAGTCCTTTAACACGAGCTGTTGGAATTGAAGGTCTTGGCGCCGGATAGTGGGGATGAGTTGCTTGAGGGTCTTCCATGAGACCATTGAAAGAGATGATCCCGAGTCAACTTCCATTTGGCAAGGCCGATTTTCAATGTTCACGTTGACCCGAATTTTCTTAGCGTCTAGTGAAGAGGCATGGCCAATAGTGAGTGTTTGGTGGGCCTCTTCCCTAGATGATTTACAGGTCGGATTCTGTAGGAGTGGTTTACTGGTTCTCACCTTACAGGGCGATTCCCTGTCGATTGGCGGAGATTGGTTCCTTTTGAGGTCTGGCTGGGTCTGAGGAGGCTTCTGCAGACCCGTCCGATGTGGCCTCGTTTCCTGCACTCGTGGCAGAGCGCATCGCGGAATTTGCAGTCCGAATTTGGTTCCACCGTTGTGTGCTTCAGCCACATGCTTAGTTGTCTTAGTTGGCTCTGATGTCATCCAATCCCATCTTCGTCGCCAGTGTTAAGTCTGGAGCATGGGTGCGAATGATGGAGATGAGCCGGTAAAAACAGTGAACTTCAAACTCTTTATTTACATATTGTGACAGCTCAACTGGAGGGCTGCTATAGCCTTCCTTATATAAGCAACTTATTAACTGTCCAACCAATAACAAACCTGGAGCGCTAGCTCCGTTAACCAATAGGAATGGCCTGTTAATGGCCAATCAGATGCTCCTGAACGGACCAATCCGATCCTGCCATTAACAGCCAATCAGAAGTGCAGGCCAGAACCCTTGCACTTGACTTCAAGCTCAATATACTTTATTGGTATTATTCATTCACAACATTAACTTTTCAGCAGGGCTCTAAAATTCTGCGTAGCTTTTGCCATGGACCTTTCCTGCCAGTATCTTTGAGACAGGGCTGCCTGTCAGAGGGATTTCAGCCTATGTGGGGCAGAGTCCCCTTGCAAAGCATCACTATTCCTCTCAAAGATGCTAGCTGGAAAAAGTCTTCATCCCCTTTCTGAAAGATTGCATTTGCCAGAAAATTAGAGAATGTAGTGTTTTTAAAGGTTAGAAAGGCTAACACATAAAGGGGAGGAGAACTGGTGCACTGAGCCAGAGAAAGGATCAGGGAAGCTCTGGATCCAAGTTTTGATTTCTTTGATCCAGCATAGGAATTCCATTCCATGCATTGAGAGGAACTGCCTGCCGTCTTTCAGCAGGCACTTTTCCCCTCTGTACATTTAATGAACTTATTGACCATACCTGGAAAGCCAAGTTAGTGGTAATTGAGTGAGGCAATCATGTGGGTGCCTCATTTAACAGCTGCCACAAATTATTATCACTAGGAGCAGGCTCCACTATGGTTGTAAGTCCAGGACCACTTCTAGAATAGTTTGCTAAAGGCACAACTGAGTAAAACTGAATGTTAATATTCTTTCCATTGGAAGGAGTCATGCTTAAGAATAATATTCCTTTAACAACAAGAAGTATACATTTGTATACAGATAAATCAGGATAAAGTAAGAGATGAGAATGGTAGTTGGATATATTTTACTAATCCTGGAATTATATTTAACATCTGTTTCGTGAGGACTACATTTACGCTACAGAGTCCAGTTCTCTGTCCAGTGCAGGAATCCAAATACAAATATTGTAAATGTCTAGCATTCATTTCATCACAAATCTTGGTTAGTTTGCTATTCTTCCAAATTACTGTCTCTGTTAAGAATTTTTTTAACATTCAGCTGGACATTGATTTATAATTTAAGATTTCATATTCTGCACCATGAAACAATGATCAACATGCATTGAGGGACTAGAAAGAGAATCCCAGATGGATCTTGACAGACCTGGACACTGAATGCTATCCAACAAAATGAAAATCAATGTAGAGAAAAATAAGGTTTTACACTTCAGGGAAAGAAAACAACCAAATGTACAGATACATATTAGGTGAAACTTAGCCCAGAAACAGTAATTGTGAAAGGGATATTGGAGTCCTAATGGACAATCACTTGAATATGAGCCAGCAGTATGCAGCAACAGCCAAAAATGTCAATGCAATCCTAGGTTACATAAATAGATAAAAGTAAGATGACATGAAGTATTAGTACCTCTTTATAAAACCTTAGTAGGACGACACCTGGAATACTGCATCCAGTTTTGGTCACCATATTATAAAAAAGATAGAGAGACTGTGGAAAGTGTGTAGAATAACAAACATGATTAAAGGACAAATGGTTTCAGAGTTGCAAGATTGACATCAGCCCTTCATCTCCACAAGAAGCACAAACCACGAATACTAACCATACATTTGTTGTAAGGCTACAGTAACAGAATCTTAAAAGACATTTTGTCTTCCAAGACCATTCCCACAGACCAATACACAATCTGATATAATTAAACTCAAAATAGGTCAGTGTTGTATCAGAAAAAAGATTCTATTACATGCACAATAGCATCACTAATATAATCTATAATATTTTAACAGAATCCAGTGATTTGATTGAAGAAAATCCTCCTATAATTTGATTCTGCAATGAAAGGGGTTCTGATAGATACAGAAATAGATCTTCAGTCTTTCCTCACCCGCACAAGTACATGTTAGAATGAGGTATAAGATGTACATATTTCACTTTGACTATATAGCCGATATCCCAGAAGGCAAGCTCAGGATCCAAAAAGGTTTTAATAGACTTGAATAATGGGCCCTATCCAACAAAATGACATTTAATGTAGAGAAAGGAAACTTTTTACACTTAGGCAGGAGAAAGCAAATGTATAAGTACAGATTAGGTGAAGCCTGGCTCAAAAACAGTAATTCTGAGAGGGGCCTTGGAGTCCTAGTGGATGATCATTTAAACATGAGTCAGTATTGTGCAGCAGCAGCCATAAAAGCTGTTGAGGTAATTTCCCATTAGGAGAATTAGTGCACACAGGGAGACGTAGTGAGAGTGGTGAAGAATAACCCACAACCAGCACACAGATATGCTGTACAGTGAAATGTAGGTTTTTACTTCCAGTAAATGGTTAAGCAAAGTCCAACAAGCAGTCCAAGTCATACACGGTTATAGCAGTCAGTTTTCAGTCCAGGTATAATCCAAATATCAAAGTCCAGTATCAAAAACAGTTCAGTAATAGACTCACATCAATCCAAGAATAACGATGATCAGCACCAGTCAATAGGGAAATGCTGGAATCAAAAACAGCGAACCTCAGAACATCGACCAACTAGCAACTAGCAACACTCTGGGAAACCAGGTTTCTGGCTCCATCTTATGGCCATTTGAGGAAGCACACCCAATTACAATTTTAGCATTTCCTTAAAGAAACAGTATTAAAATGTCTATCCTGGTTTATATATTTCCAACCCAACTGTTAGCTGACTTACATTCCTAACAAAAGCTACAGTCCTTGGCTGTATAAACAGAGGCATATAATCAAAATCATACAAAGTGTTAGTACCATTTTATATAGTCTTAGCATGACCACACCTGGAATACTGCATCCAGTTTTGGTCATCATAATACAAAAAAGATGATGAGACTTTGGAAAAACTGCAAAGAAGAACTATTAAAATTATTAAAGTCCTGGAGATTCAAACATATGAAGAACAGTTGCAGAATGTAGGATGGCTAGTCTAGAGAAGAGAAAGACTGGGGGATGACAGGATAGCAGTATTCCAGTATTTGAGAGGCTACCACAAAAAGGTGAGGGTCAATTTATTTTCCAAAGCACCAGAAGACAAGGCAAGACAAGACAGAAAACTACACAAGGAGAGCAATCTGGAATTAAGAAGAAACTTCCTAACAGAACAATTAACCAATGGAACAACTTGCCATTAAAAGTTTTGGGTGCTCCATCACTGGAGGTTTTCAAGACGAGATTGGACAGTCACTTATGTGAAATGGTATTGGGTCTCCTGCTTGAGCAGGCGGTTGGACTAGAAGACCTCCATGGTCCCTTCCAGCTCAATTCTGATTGATTGATTGATTGGTTGACTAGACCAAATGTGTGAGATAGCCTTGGTACTTGAAGTCATGTTCTACTGCTTGCAGAAATTCCTACAAACTGTGTTGTTGTAAATAGGTGGAGAAGGTGAATTATTTATCAGAAGGTAAAACAGTACCCAAAATGCCCCATTTTTCAAATGGGATGTTTGAAGGTGGTGGATGGATTGCTTCAAACAACTATTATGCTATTGGTTTATATTTTACTTTGCAGCCTGACCAGTTCCTATTTCCTATACATGTTCTATATTTCAATATTATTTTTGAAGTTAGCATTAATCAAGTTAGAAACAGTGAAATACAATTTCAAATCTTGGAATACTATATTTAACTTGTGGGATTTTTTTTTCTCCTACCAAATTAATTTAAATATAGCTTTTTGTCATTTTTTTTTAAATGGTACATCTGCTGTCAAAACAAGTATTATGTAAAACAAATATTCTTATCAAAACATTATTTTTTATCATAGAAATTCTCTCCAAAGTGACAATTTAAATTTATCTCATCTTAATTTTGTCTTCATTTCATTCACATCTTAACATAATTATTTTGAAATAACATATAGTCCATATTTATCAAAGTAATGCCCAAGTATTTTACCTTTTTCTTAATCCTAAAGTCTTCTAAAATTATCACCAAATCATCCACAAATGTAGTTAACTTAATTCATTTTTTAACATTTTAATTCTCATAATTTTCTGAGCTTTTGTCTTTTGTCTCTATTCAGTATCTCAATAACCAGTGGTGGGATTCAATTTTTTTTACTACTGGATCTGTGGGCGTGGCAGGGGAAGGATACTGTAAAATCTCCATTCTTATCCCACTCCAGGGGAAGGATACTGTAATCTACACTACATTACATTACACTGTAACCTACATTAACCTGATTTCTAGCTCTGTTCTCCTGTGCAGGACAACAAAAGGAGACCCAGCCAATCAGCTGGGGCTCAGGAGGCGGAGAATAGATGGGGGCAGAACCAGTCAGAGATGGTATTTGCCAGTTCTCTGAACTACTCAAAATTTCCACTACCAGTGGGTCAGAACCTGCTGAATACCACCTCTGTCAATAACCAAAATGAACAAAAATGGATTTAGTGGACATCCTTGAACCTTATCTATAAGTTGCTCTAATGAATTCCTACATCCTTCTCCCAATTTGGCAGCTTTCCTGGTGACTGCTGTGACAAGAAAGTGAAAATAAAACAATTGCTATGGTAAAAATAAAATGTAGGCACCCCCTTTACATATATATTTTGCTTCTCCCTGTCTGCAACATTTTAGTCCCAAGTTCTTTCCTAAGTTCCTAAGTTCTTATTGGTTTCCTAAGTTCTTATTGTGTGCTTCTGGGCCTTTATTAAGATTATTCATGAAAATCCCTTTTACCTTTTTTTTTGTATCTTCACTAGTTCTTTTTTGTAACATGTCTTGTCCAATCTACTACACCTTTTTGTTTTATAAAATTTACCAATTACTACAATCAATACTCCTATGAATGTCCAGTCTGTTAGTCTAATATCTTTACTATTTTCAAGGCATTTTATTAGAAAAAAATATTTCCTGTATTTTTAAAAATCACTGCCCCCTTTTGTCCATTTAATATTTTCTTAGATCACAATTTTGTTAAAGTTTTGTTTTAAATTGAAATCCTTTAAAATACTGGTGTGGGGGGGCAGGGGAAGAGGTTCCTCTTCATAATTTCAAAAAGAAAAAATATTTGATCTTCAGTTCTGTTTTAAATATCTGTTAGGCTGTAAATTAAATTTACAATTTAAATTAATTTAAAGTGTTTGAGAAGATGAGGATTTTGCCAATCAAACATCCATAAATATTCTATACCACTATACCATGTCAAACTGCTCACAACACCTCATTCAGAAGCCACCTGATGTTTTTAACTGAAAAAGGCATCAAGGGAACTGAATGGCTTACATTGTCGTTCTCTAAATTCATTAATTGCTTTAGGTATTGGATTTTGCTATCAAGTCAAATATCTAGTCAGAAACAGACCAGAATAAAACTCCAAGTGTGCAGGGCTGGGCTAAGGAAATGTGCAGAGAGTTGGGTTAATCATAAAAACTCATTTTTAACCTTTTGCTTTAGGCCAGGATAAAAAAATTGTCAGTGAGAATCAGACCTCAAGTATAGTTTAGTTAAATATGAAATTGTAAAACCAGAGACTGGTTTTAGTTATACTGTTCCCAGCCTCATGACAAGGAACAGAGGCAAAGAGACACAGCAGAGAGTTGAAATATGTTTACTTATTTATTTATTTATTTTATTTTTGTCAATTGCTTACAAAATAATAGGTATAAGTAAAAACATAGTTATGAATACATGGATACATATAACAAAAATAAAAATAAAAGAAACTATAGGACAGGGACGGTAGGCACGTTGGTGCGCTTATGTATGCCCCCTACAGACCTCTTAGGAAAGGGGTGAGGTCAATAGTAGACAGTCTAAGGTTAAAGTTTTGGGGGTTTGGGGAAGAAACCACAGAGTCAGGTAGAGTATTCCAAACACTGACTACTCTGCTGCTGAAGTCACATTTCCTGCAATCAAGTTTGGTGCGGTTAACCTTGAGTTTGTATCTATTGTTTGCTCTTGTGTTGTTATGGTTGAAGCTGAAGTATCCATTGACAGGTAGGACATTGCAATGCATGATTTTATATACTATACTTAAATTGGACCGAAGATGGTGTAGTTCTAGGTTTTATAGGTCTAGAATTTCGAGTCGGGTGGCATAAGGTATTCTACAACGAATAGAGGAGTGGAGAACTCTTCTTGTGAAATATTTCTGGACTTTCTCAACTATGTTAATATCAGATACGTAATGTGGGTTCCAGACTGATGAGCTGTATTTGAGTATTGGTCTAGCAAATGTTTTGTATGCTCTAGTTAGTAGTATAATATTACCAGAGAAAAAGCTACGTAAGATTAGGTTAACAACTCTTAACGCCTTTTGTAGTTACAGTGGGCTCTAGCACTTAGGTCATTAGAGATGAGTACTCCAAGATCCTTGACAGAGTTTGGATCCTCAACAAGGTCTTGACTATTCAGCCTGTATTTTATTTTCTGATTTTTTTGCCAAAATGTACGACAGAGCATTTATTTGTTGAGATTTGAAGTTGCCATTTGTTTGACCATTCTGATACATAGTCAAGAGTAGCAGTATTGTCTGTGGTGTTGAATAGCTTTACATTTTGAAGGGTAGCAGTATTGTTTGTGGTGTTGAATAGCTTTACATCATCAGCGAAGAGAACGCAGTTGTTCTTGATATGATCATAGAGGTCATTTATGTAGAGTATGAAGAGTGGTCCTAGAACACTGCCTTGGGGGACATCACTGTTGACAGGTACAGAATTTGATAGGACTCCCAATTTTGATCATTTGTTGTCTGTTTGACAGGAATGTTTCTATCCAGTTATGCAGATGTCCAGAGATACTGTTAGAGTTTAGTTTTAGGAGTAGTTTGTCATGTACCACTGAATCAAAGGCTTTACAAAAGTCTATGTAGATTGCGTCTGTTGTTTTGCCCTGATCGAGTTGTTTAGTTCATATGTTTTTGCAATGTAAGAGTTGCAGATTACATGATAGTTTTTTCCTGAAACTAAATTGTTTATTAGAGAGTAGGTTGTTTGTTTCTAAGTGGAGGATGATAGATTGGTTAATAATTGATTCCATGACTTTACAGGTGATGCAGCATAAAGAGATTGGTCTGTAATTTTCAACTAGGCTGAGGACTCCCTTCTTGAAGATGGGCATGACAGTGGCTTGTGACCATAGTTTTGGCAAGGAGCTGGTCCTGAAAGATTTTTTATGCTTAGAGGTTCGGCTATGGCAGTGGATAGCTTTTTAAAGAAGTAGGCACATATTCTGTCCAGTCCAGTAGATAGAGATGGTTTTAGATTGTGTAGTGCTTTTTCAACATTGTCTTCTGTAAAATCGATATGTTTAGATCATTGTAGTTGTCTGTGGTTCAACTAGGAAATACTGGGAATGATCCATTGCTGTTTACAAATACTGAGCCAAAGAATGTGTTAAAGAGGTTGGCTTTAATAGTGTCGTCATTGCAGTCTTTGCCATTAGGTCCTTTCATGGGTGGGATGGTCCTTGAGTCTTTTAGTTTGTTGTTTATAAAACTGTAGAAAGCATGGGTGGAATTGGTACATAGAAGGTTTTCTTCTTGTTTAATGTAATAATTGGTGCGTTTAGTTTTTATCTGGTGGCATAAATTTTTGCATTGGCTTTTGAAGTTGGCAACGTGACCAGATTTGTTTTTCTGCCAAAGTGATTTCTTTTTGGATTGAAGCTTTCTTATTGTTATGGGTAATTTATTTTTTTCTGGTTTTGGGAGTTGTTAATGATACATATATTTTGCTGACTCCTTTGACTTCAAGTAAAAATATGTTGCAATGATCTTATACAGTATTGCATCCAGAGAATAGAAATTGCCAATCAAGGGATGAGAGATCATTGTTTATAAAATCATAGTTGCCTTTTTTGAAGTTATAATTGGGGATTCCGTAGTTGTGATGATTTTTGTGTGGATGTATATTGAGACAAAAGTCAATCATGTTCCTGTGAAATTTGGTCTCAATTCTTTCTAAGGGAGCAAAAGAGTTATAACTAGGCACCAAAAAACAGCTGTGCTCTAACTTTAGCAGGGTGCACTCAGAATGCAGCTAGAATAAATAAGGTTCCTTTACTGGAAAAAAATAATATAGCTCTCCGGTGTTTTTAGCTGCATTTTATCTGGGCATTTTGCAAGAGATCATAGCACGAAAAATTATGCTTACTTCTTTAAATGGTTTAACCCATACAATAGGATAATAAGTCCAAAATTATCTTCTGGGTAATTTCACAAGGATCATCATCTTGGTTTTATTATAGTTAATTTCTAGAGCTTCAGAGACTGTATGGCTGGCAAAGTTCAGAAACGCAGTGGCTGGCAGAGTCTAAGAAAATAACAAAGTGTCTTCCATAGCAATAGCAATAATACTTACACTTGTATACTGCTTTATAATGTTTCACAGCCCTCTCTAAGTGGTTTACAGAGTCAGCATATTTGTCCATATAGGACGGAGATATGTTTCATTGCTAGTGTCACTGGGTGATGGGTAAAGTAATTCATCACAGAAACTAATGTGTCTAATGTAGTAGTTAAGTTTAGCAGTATATAAGTCTAAATGCTATTGCTATAGCTTGTTAAATAACAATACAACAAAAAAATATACTGTAGCCTTCTTTGACTTCTCTATTAATAGGGATCTTGTTAATTTAATGTCCTTGGCAGCTATGTCTAACTTATGATGATTTTATCGTAAAGAAGTTATTAAAATTTGCAACCCAAGCTGGGCCTAGGAATTAGGTCAAAAACTAAAATGATCAAACCCTATGATTTGGAGATGTGGTGTTGTAGGATTAAAGCATAGCAAAAGATGGAGTGACTTGCTCTAGATCCAGTTTGTTTCTTGATCATTATATTATCTGAATCTACTCAGTCTGAAAGCTTAACAACAAGATGCTTAGCATTGATCTTATGATGATGAACAGATGGATGACTAATTGTCTGGCAATTTCTGATTATTTAAAAAAAATAAATATAAACTACTAAGACTAGGTCCCAGTCTTTGGAAATAATCACTTTGTAGCTTACCAGTATGAACAAAAACATGTATTGATTACTCACCCATCATTCATCTTGATGTACAAATTCAATTGCACTTGAATGAAACTTTTTTAGCCTAGTACTGAACTTTTATTACTTGAAATAATTTTGGAATAAGTAAGTAAGAGAGCAGTTGTAAGAGCAGTTTCGGATTTCAGTTTCTTAGTTCAACTTCTTCAGGCAAGAAATTACAAAAAGATCTGAAGGAAAATTTTGGAGAACAAATATTCTATTTTGAGGAGGTGACTGATCTTAGCCTGAAAGATCTAGAACAATGGCCATATAATGCACTTGACTCATCTAATTTTTAGCCTACTCCTTAAAAAACAAACAAACAAACCCACCCACGGGATATTTATATGGTTAAAAAGGTCACTATATCTCAAATTTAATAATAAAGTTATAGATTTTCATTTTGGATATCCTTTTAAAGCATCTACTACCTACATGTGTGTATTTGGTCTTTTAAAAATTCTAGTTGATCTAGATTTTAATTTCTTGATAAGATCTGACAATTCAGCCCAAATATTAGTTGCCTTGTCAGTTAACTTTTCATGAACTTGAAAAAGCAACTCTAATAATATTTCTACTGAAATCAATCTTTAATAAATAGTCAACCTCCAACAAAGCTCTGTTTAAAAAGTAGATTATTCAAACTGCTTTTAAACAATTAGTTATTTGAAAATTTTAATTGGAGAAGATAAACCTGTAAAGAATGTAATGGAGGCACAACTCTTCCACATTCAAGATTATCTGTCACCTGATGACCCATATTCTTTACACTACATTTTAATTTTTGTACCAATTATAGTGTATAAGGATAATTCCTATTAGCATATTTATGGTCATTGCTTCATATTTATTGTCTGCACAACTCATTAATCTTTGTCTAGTGTGTGGGGTTGACAGCACAATCTATTTTGCTATCTTTGAGTTCCAGCCATATCCAAAAAGGGCTTTGTTTCCATGTAAATAAACTATGTTTAGGATGGAAGAACAATGGTGCATCATACAGTGATTGACACAAGCCAGGGCTGCTAATCAAAAGTAGATTTTATTACCAGATGAGTCAAATGCATTATGGGGCCTTTGTTCTAGTGCTGTCAGGCTAAGATTGGATGTGGTCAGTCACCTCCTCAAGATAGATTGATTGTTCTCCAAGATTACAAAGAGTCACCTTATTATCCAGACTAGACAACAGGGCAGTTCTTTCCAAACAGACACCTTTTGCAAAAACTGCCTATGCTTTCAGTTGATTTGAATTGCTAATACATAATCTGTCTAGCACAGATGTGCAATGAATATTGGGATGTTTTGCAGGTCATTGGATGAGGTTGAAAGATGAGGTAATGACTATTCAGTGATGGTTACTGGACATTTGCCAGCACTTAAGCACTAACACTTTCTGCCGATACTAATCAGATCATCTTCCAAAGCATCTTTCATTTTGTCAGCTCAGGGATAATAAATGTAAGAATATAACAGAAGAGCCTTGCTCTTCTCCTTAATACAGATGTCAGGAATTTAATGCTTTGATACATTTTAAAAAATGTTATTCCTTCTCAGAAAAAAAATCTGAGTAATCATCATCATCATCATCATAAGTCATCCAGAGTGAATTGATTACTTTGATCGATCTTAAAACTGATTTTTATTGGAAACAAAAAATGTACATTCAGAAGCTTCTTATTGGTTTCCTTGTTTTGCAAAAAGATGTAGCAGGAACAATATAACAGAGTTGTAAGGGACTTTGGAGGCCTTTTTGTCCAAACCCCTGCTCAAGTAGGAGATCCTATACTATTATTGGCAAATGGGTATCCAATCTCTTCTTTAAATACCCCAGTGATGGAGCCTCACAACTTTTGGAGATAAGCCATTTCATTGATTAATTGTTCCCATTGCCAATAAATTTCTCCTTAGTTCTAGTTTGGATCTCTCTTTGATAAGTTTCCATCCATTACTTCTTGTCCTTGCCCTCATGTGATTTGGAGAATAGGTCGATCCTCTCGTCTCTGGCAGCCCCTCAAATATTGGAAGACTATCATATCTCTTCATTAGACTAGACATACCCAGTTCATGCAACTGCTTTATCCTCCAGCCCCCTACTCATCTATATTGACCTTCTTTGCACTCTTTCTAGAACTTCAACATTTTTTTTGTATTGTGGTGATCAAAACTGAATAAAGTATTCCACATGCGGTCTTGCCAGTGCAGTATAAAGAGGTACTGACACTTCAGATGATCTAGATACTGTCCCTTTATTGATTCAAGCTAGGAGTGCATTTGATTTTTTGGTAACTACAGCACACTGGTGTCTCATATTTAAGTGGTGGTTCTTTCTTTCTTTCTTTCTTTCTTTCTTTCTTTCTTTCTTTCTTTCTTTCTTTCTTTCTTTCTTTCTTTCTTTCTTTCTTTCTTTCTTTCTTTCTTTCTTTCTTTCTTGCAGATGGGAACCATATCACTTCTTTTCTGGTTCTCTGATCATTCCCTGGTGCTCCAGGATCTTTGAAAAATTGCTCAATGTAAAAAATACTGGAAAAAAAATAGAATTTGGATAAAAGAAATTACAAATATTCAACTAGAATTTAAGGCCAAAATATTTTTATTGGGAATGATAAAAGGTGATCATGCAAAAGAAATGAAATATTTAATTCTTCATATAATTACGACAGCAAGAATTGCGTTGGCACAATGCTGGAAGAGTGACCAAATGCCAACAAACAATTTGAAAATCCAGAAGATTCTTGATTGCGCTGAAATGGACGTACTTACTCAAAAACTAAGGGATGAGGTAGACTCAAAATATCGTACAGTTTGGGAAAAATGGTACAATTGGATTAAGGATAAAAACCAGGGGAAAAAAAGATAAGGAATTGAAAAATAAAGTGGTTAGATCAAGAGTATTTAGGAAATAGGAAATGAATACTAGTAAAATTGTTTTCGAGAAAAGAACACACCAAGTTGAGTAGAAATATATATGTTTTATATTTGTTATGTTTTTCATATTGATTTCGTTTGCAACAAAAGGTTGTATATTATATAACGCAGAAACTTTTTTTGTTTTAATATTTAATAAAATTTGTTTTAAATTTAAAAAAAAGAAAAGAAAATTTGCTCAATTTTGATATCACTCTGGGATATAATCCATCTGGTCCAGGTGATTTGAACTCTTCTAGAGTGGAGATGATAGATAGATAGATAGATAGATAGATAGATAGATAGATAGATAGATAGAGTGGATCCTCTTCATGGATCAATGTCCTGTTATGGGCTTGCACAGCACCAAGAGCTATGAGCTAAGCCATGCAGGGCCACCCAAGTTAAATTGGAGTGGAGATGGAAACTAATCGAGGAGAGAAGCAACCTAGAGCTAAGAAATTTCCTTAACAATGAGAACAATTAATCAGTGGAAAGGCTTACTTCAGAAGTTGTGAGTGCTCTATCACTGGTGGCTTTAAGAAGAGACTGTTAAGCCATTTGTCTGGAATGGTATAAGGTCCTCTGCTTGAGTAAGGAGTTGTGCTAGAAAGCCTCCATCGTCCCTTCCAACTCTTGTTGCTTGCGCCTGGATTATGGTGAATTATATAGCATGGTCAATCTCCCCCAAAGCTCCCATAACTTCAGCTCCCCTCTATCATTTTGCAATGGTTAGAATGCAGCATTACAGGTTAACTCTGCCCACTGTCAGGAGTTCGCTTGATTGATTCAGGTTGATTCAGACTTTTATCCTTCCAAGGTCAGTAAAATGAAAACCTAGATTGTTGGGGGTTATATGCTGACATTGTAAATTGCTCAGATAGTGCTGTAAGCACTGTAGAGTGGTATATAAATCTAAGAACTGTTGATATTGGTATCTCCATTAGTAAGTTTTAAGTCCAGCATAGCTGAAATACCTAAACCATGACTTCCGATTCCAGAGATGTAGCAACAATAGACATAAGCACTCTCAGCTGATTCCAGGATGGCATGGAAAATGAGATGAGGAATTTAGTGGCCAATGTTCACCCAATACTTTAGCAAGAATCTGACTTAACAAATGCCTTATAACATCAAAAGTCTGCACCACCTGCCTAGTGAAATGGGATGACTCACTTTGGCCAGATCAGTGTGGATGGATAGGAGTAGCTGGGTTGACATACTGAGTGGGTGTGGCCAAGTGGATGTGGCTGGGACAGCACAGATGACTTGGCATGGATGACTTGGCATAATAAGATGGGCACAATTGGGTATGGCCAGGCGGGCATAGACAGGTAAATATGGAACAAGTCATCCTGTCCACTAGGGGAACAACTCAGTGCCCCACCAGCCCTTTGCCTGCCCAAAGTGCCAGTAGTCAAGTGCAGAGTCAGGCATGGTTTTGTCCAATCCCAGTACCACAACCTCAAAGGGAGAAAAATCTGCAACGCTTCCTGGAGCCCATCCTGGAGCATTGTGGTGGTTCATCTGCTGTCCCTGAGTATCATTTCCCCATTGCCCTCTTCCTCCTTTTCCTCCTCTTCTTGTCAGACTTGAGGCTTTGAAGATCTGGATGGGTCTCTACCTCAACCCTAATAAAAGAGAAGCTTTGTCCACCTGGATCTCAAGAGCTGTCAGGTTTTACATCTTCCTCCAAGGGAGACAAAACTTTAACATCTCCAGATCTTGTTTGGGGAGTGAAGAACTGAGCTTTCTTCATCATCCCGGTCAGGCTATTGCTGTGGCTGAGAGAAGGGGGGATTGGGAGGATGGGGGAAAGGGGGAAAGGGGGCCTGTTGTAACAGGAAAAGCGGGGGTGGGAGGGAGACCAGTGCTGACAGGAAGCAGAGGTGTGAAACCAATTTCATCCAACCCATTTAAAGGACTTTTCGATGCCCAAGACCTGGGAATGGAATGTTAATTGCTTCTCGAAACATCCTGCTATTGCGCACAGACCATTAGCAGAGGGATTTGAAGATTAGTTTTACTTTTGGAGTTACTTGTTGATTTTTTTTTTTTACATTTATATAGCATGAAGATGTTGAATTGATTTGATTTCTAGACAAAAAAAGTTTGCACATCAGAGACAGTATGATGTAGTATTTTTGTTAAATTCAACCACAGTTGAATCCAAAATTTTTGTTGCTAAGTGAAACACTTGTTAAGTGAGTTTGGTCCCTTTTTATAACCTTTCTTGCCACAGTTGTTAAGTGAATTACTGCAGTTGTTAAGTTAGTAATACGGTTATTAAGTGAATCAGACTTCTCTATTGACTTTACTTGTTCAGAAGGTCACAGAGGGTGATCACATGTCCCCAGGACATGACATCTGTCATAAATATGAGTCAGTTGCCAAGTGTCTGAAGTTTGATCATGTGACCATAGGGAAGTTGCAGTATGTGAAAAAGAGTTATAAGTCACTTTTTCAGTGCCGTTGTTGTTATGGACTAAGCTAACACATTCATTAACAACCCTAATAGCTTTACATTAACAGCAGGCTCGTAATCCTGCACTTCTCATTGGCCCATGAATAGCGAGTCGTGATTTATCGTTTCTGACTGATCTGATTGGCTGACAGCGGGTCATCTCTGATTGGACGCTTGTTAGAGCGATAAACTCAAATCATTGGTTGTTGTGACAGCAGCCAGCTCTATAAAACAGCTGCTGCTGCCCAAGTATTTTGCTCTGTTCTGAAGTTACTAATAAAGAGTTGAAGTTATAGTTCGATGCTCATCTCCATTCCTTGCGCCCATGCTCAGGACTTAACACTGGCGATGAGGGTGGGATGCGGAGATGATAGAGCTGACTGAGCACTCATTGAACAATACAGAGCACGTGGCTGAAAGCGCAAGCAACAACCAGCAGGATGACCAGCGGCGCCATACCACCCGCTGCATTTGACCCGGCAAACGAAGACTGGGATTCGTATATAGACCGGTTCCAGATGTTCCTGGAGACCAACAGTGTGAAGGATGCTACGCCTGGCAAGAAACGAGTGGTATTCCTGACCCATTGCGGGCCTGCTGTTTTTAAAATGGCTAAGGCGCTTGCAAAACCGGCAGAGGTGAAGACAACGGATTGGGATAACCTCGCGCCGATCCTCCGGGCCCATTATTCACCCACGGTGCCAACACTCATCCGAAGACATGAGTTTTACCAGAGGGACCAATGGGAAAATGAGAGTGTTGGAGACTTCATCGCCAACCTCCGGAACCTGGGTGGATTCTGTGATTTCGCAAACTTCGAGGAAGCAATAAGAGACCAAATAGTTCTGGGATTAGATGACCACACGTTACAGAGCAAGAGTATGGCGAAGGGAGACATCAGCCTCGCAGATGTCATCGGCAACGCTACTGCAGCAGAAGCAACCAGGAAGTCAGCCGCTCGAATGCGTCGAGCGAACGCACCGCACCACCAACTCGCTAGTGATAGTCCGCCTTCCTCTGAGAGGCACACTACTACTGCCCATCATGAAGACCTCGAATCCTCATCAGACAGCGAGGAAGAGGAGGTCAACCGGCTACGGTCAGAATGCGACCAACGCAACCAACGGAACCAGAGATTCCTGCGCCAATGCATTGGTTGCGGGGCAAACCACCCACAAGCAGACTGCAAATTCCTTGATGCACTCTGCCGTTCCTGTGGGAAGAGAGGTCACATCACAAAGGTCTGCAGAAGCAAGCGAGGGTCCAGTCCAATCCGGAGGGAGAATAATCTCTGCCAGGCTACAGGCAACCCACCTGTAAATCGGGACCGCCGGAACCACCAATGGAACAACCACTACTACAGAAATCGAGCACCTGCCACTTCAACTAGATGGGAAGAGGCACACCAAACCATCACTATTGGCCACACTTCATCCCTGGATGCAAGGAAGATCCGAGTAAAGGTCGCTATTGAGAATCGACCTTGCATAATGGAAGTCGACTTGGGGTCGTCCCTATCGATGGTCTCCTGGAAAACCCTCAAACAGCTGATCCTTGCCATCTGTTGCCAGGACCTCAAAAAATCATACTAATGGACTACCAAGGAAACAGAATTCCGGTTGTCAGTTCCAGCCACGTCCAAGTATCCTTCAAAGACCGCACTGCAACGCTACCTCTGACCGTCATCAATCGTGACCGGCCCAGTTTGCTAGGTTTACAGTGGTTCGCCCCACTTGGGATTGAACTAGCTGGCATCCACCAAACCGGAAGCGATGACTGGGAAGAGGCCCTCATCCAGGAATTCCAGGACATTTTCATAGAGAAGTTAGGCAAGTACAAGGGGACCCCTATATCATTTAATCTCAGCCCGATGTAGCTCCCATTCGCCTTAAGTCTCATCGGGTGCCTTTTGCACTCAAGTCAAAGATTGACGAGCAACTGGACAAATTAATAGCCCAGGGTGTGTTGGAACTGATTGACCACGCCCGATGGGAAACCCCAATAGTAACACCCATAAAGCCAGATGGATCGTTAAGAATTTGTGGGGATTACCGGGCCACCCTAAATCACACGCTTCAGCAGAGCGCTTACCCGGTACCGGTGGTCCAACACCTTCTTCACTCCCTGGGTGGCGGAAAAATATTTGCGAAATTGGGCTTAGCTCAGGCGTACCAACAGCTACCCATAGATGCGAAGATTGCAGAAGCCCAGACTATAGTCACACACAGAGGTGTCTTTAAGTGCAATAGACTCCAATTCGGAGTAAGCGTGGCACCAGGCATTTTCCAAAGTCTGATGGAGAGACTATTACAAGGCATAAAAGCGGTCGTGCCTTATTTTGATGACATCTTAATAGCTGCCCCTACTAGAGAATTATTAGAAAAATGACTCAGAATGGTTCTCCAAAAATTTAAGGATGCCGGCCTGAAAGTAAAAAAAGACAAGTGTCAACTTTGTACGGAGAGGGTGGAGTTACTTGGATACCTTCTCAACAGACAGGGAATCCACCCTACCGAAAAAAAACTAACTGCAATCAAAAATGCCCCAAGACCTAGAAATAAGACAGACTTCCAAGCCTTCCTGGGACTCATTAACTTTTATAACATCTTCTTGCCCCAGAAGGTAACTGTAGCTGAGCCCCTACATAGACTTCTCGACAAAAAGGCTTCCTGGATCTGGGGACGGCGTGAAGAACGAGCATTTCAACAAGTAAAAAACTTCTTAACTTCTGACACTGTATTAATACAATACAACGAGACTCTACCCTTAATGGTAGAGGCCTCACCATTCGGAGTGGGAACCATCTTAAGCTATGTCCTGCCAAACGGTAATGAGGCACCAATTGCATTCTTTTCGAGAACTTTGTCTAAGACTGAAAGGAACTATAGCCAACTTGATAAAGAGGCTCTCGCCATTGTGTCTGCAATTAAACGTTTCCATGAGTATGTCTATGGAAGACCCTTTGCCATAATTACAGACCACAAGCCGTTACTCGGGATTTTAGCGGGAGACAAACCAACTCCCCACATCTTATCACCAAGAATGACACGTTGGTCAGAGTTTTTAGCCGCATACGACTACCAACTGCAACACCGTCCGGGGAAAGCCATTCCCCACGCTGACGCCTTGAGCTGTTCTCCGCTACCAGAAGTCATAGATAACCCAGCTCCAACCCTAGCTGTATTGCAAATCGAGACTCTTCAGTAACCACCGATGACCACACGAGACATCGCCTCGGAAACGAAGAAGAATCCTTCTTTGGCACAAGTCCTCAGCTGGGTAGAACGAGGTTGGCCTGACAATGAACCCAATGACACCTTCAAGCCGTTCAGAAACTGACAGACAGAACTATTCTCCCAAAAGGGCTGCATCTTGTGGGGAGACAGAGTCGTCATCCCGGAGAAATTACAACATAAAGTTTTTAAAATGTTGCATGACATCCAGGCATCATGCGGATGAAGGCATTGGCAAGGAGTTACACGTGGTGGCTGGGCATAGATAAGCAGATAGAAACCTGGGTAGCTACGTGCAGCAAGTGCCAGGAGACTCGCGCCGCTCCTCCCAAAACACCCCCAACTCAGTGGGAAACACCTCGTGGTCCCTGGTCCCGCATCCACATCGATTTTGCGGGACCCACAAAAGGACACACTTTCCTTCTAACCGTGGATGCCTATTCCAACTGTCTTGAGGTCCATAAAATGAAAAGCACTACCACAGAAGCGGTCATTAAAAAACTGAATAAGCTATTCGCTACCCAAGGATTGCCGGATGTCCTGGTCTCCGATAATGGCCCTCAATTCACTATCCTGGCATTCGAACAGTAACTAGCAGACCAGGGCATCCACCATGCCTTAACTTCGCCAGCTCACCCTGCGGCCAATGGCAGGGCTGACCGAATGGTCCAATTTGTAAAGAAAACTTTACACAAGATGGAACAGGGACAAGATACTTTACACAAAATGGAACAGGGACAAGATAACCAGACAAGATGCTTCTCCTCCAACATATCACTCCAAGCAGCACCACAAACAGAACCCCAGCCAAATTCCTGATGGGCCAAAAACTTCACTCACACCTTGATCGCCTTCACCCTGCCTACATACCAGAACCACCCCTGGGGTCCAGCAGCAAGTGTCGTACATTCCAGGTAGGCGACTCCGTTTTTGCAAAAAACCTCTTGGGTGACCCATTGTGGGTCCCTGCTACCATAACGCTGGGCCCCGATCCTACCGTCTACAAACTGCAGATGGCAAAATGTGGAAGCGCCACATAGACCAGCTTCAATCCAGACTAGCACCTATTCCCATCTCATCCCCTGAATTTCAAACCAGGGGGGGAAGGGACATCGAGGGGGCTGGAGAAGAAATAGCAGATGACCTAACAATTGGAACTCAGCAGTCTACACAACCACCTAGGGGATACTCACCTCCAGAAGGAGAACCAAGCCAGGTGATTGACTCGCCGCGTAGCAGCACTACAATGGAAACAGATCCAGGGAACCTGGATGATGGCATTGGCGAGAGCGGAGAGGACAGCCCCGAGCCATCCAATGGAACAGCGGGACCGTCTTCGCTATCCAACTCAGCAAGCAGCCCACCGGAACCAGAGCCAGGACAGAAACTGGTGGAACAGCGTAAGTCAAGCAGACAGGTGAAGTGACCTGCCTACTTACGAGAATACGTTACCCCACCCCTCAGACGGAACCTAGGGGGGAGAGGTGTTATGGACTAAGCTAACACGTTCATTAACAACCCTAATAGCTTTACGTTAACAGCAGGCTCGTAATCCTGCACTTCTCATTGAGCCCGCGAACAGCGAGTCATGATTGGTCATTTCTGGCTGATCTGATTGGCTGACTGCGGGTCATTTCTGATTGGACGCTTGTGAGAGCGGTAAACTCAAATCATTGGTTGTTGTGACAGCAGCCAGCTCTATAAAAGAGCTGCTGCTGCCCAAGTATTTTGCTCTGTTCAGAAGTTACTAATAAAGAGTTGAAGTCAGAGTTCGATGCCTCGTCTCCGTTCCTTGCGCCCATGCTCAGGACTTAACAATTGTAACTTTGAATAGTTTCTAAATGTACTGTTATAAGTTGAGAACTACCTGTATAGATGGGAATTTTACGAATATTTGCAGATTTTTTTATGTAAGGTAAAGAGAATACATTAGATTTCTTGATATATTTGTCAGACATTTTGTATTTACTAATATTGTCAATAATGTATTCACATTATTTTTGCTTTTGTTTTTGCTGTTGGTATCAGATGTTTGTTACTTTGTTACTTTGTTTCCTTTTTTTTTCTTTTGTATTTTACTTATTTTGAGGTTAAAAAATAAATAAAAATGAATGAGTTGCTATTGCACCTGCTACCAAGACAAGTAGCCATTGTTATTGCCCCTTGCAAAATTTTCTTAGAACAATTCACTGCACTTATTTTAAGCCATGTATGGCATATGCCCCAAAGTGTTGCCAGACCATCCTGCACTGGAGTTAACTGTCCAAGGGCAGTTGACTTCTTACAGAAGCAAAATGCTGCCCAATATTTTTTTAAAGCAGCAACTCATCAAACAAAACAGTCTTACAAGAATGCAGTGAATGCCCACCAGTGGAAGGGACTGTCCATAACAATAGGAGACAAGGCCTGGCTTTGTTCCAAGTTCTTAACATCTTCAAGACCTTCCAAGAAGCTAGATGCTAAATTAAAACATGGAATAAAATGGGGCCTTGGAGGTCTTCTAATCTAACCCTCTGCTTAAACAGGAAATGCTATATCATTTCAGACAAAGGGCTACACCTTTTTCTTCTAAGAGCAAATAAACTTACTAGCAAGAATAGATAATTCAATCCAGAACATTTGATGTAGCCACTACTTTGATGTAGCCACTACTTTGATGTAGCCACTACTTTGAATGACAAATTTTCATTTTGCATTACAGAATGAGGAATATGAAACATGGTTCCTTTAAACTTTGAATGGTTTGCAGTAGGGCCATTATCTCTTTATAATTGCTGCAGGGACAACATTATTATTGACATAATTTAGCAAATCTGATTATAGCATTGGAAACTTTTGGGTCATGTATTGTAAGTTCTCAAACTCATTTCCAAGTGGTGAAAAATTGAATATGGATTCTCCACTATTTGAAAACTTTAATCTGTTCAACTTGATTCTCATTGATTGGTGACAGTTGTACATATCTTAGTAAATAAGACCAGGCCCACCTTACATTAATTAATGTCTGCTTTTTGGTGGTGGCAGAAAGTTCCTAGAATCTGGAGACTCTGCCAAAAGCCAACCTGAATCAAGGAAAAAATGATGGCATTGTTATTTTAATGGAGGATAGGAATAAGTAATAATGGGGCTGATACTCAGATTTTGAGAAAGCCTGTATTATGGAATTAATATAAAGTTGAATAGAAAGAAACATTCCAGCTTGATTCCATTAGTATGGAATTCTTGTGGGATATCTTAGATGGCAGCATATTTAAACGGCAATGTGCTTTGACAGCTCAATATGGACCTGATGCTTTATCTATTAAAAGACTTGATATGCTAATATTGAAGAATTTCAGATTTTAAATCTAATTTCTTTTGTGAAAAACAAACACAAATGGACAATTCAAAATACCTATAACAAATATATAAGAGCTTGCAAATAAGATTTGAAAATTCTGATCCTTCTAAAAGTGATGGACTAAAGTCCTGAAGGATATGAAATGATTTACAGTTCAAATTAATCTTGGCTAAATGTTTTTTATATTTATTGGATTCTTTAAAAGAGCAGGTGTAAGCCTCCAAGAATAATTGGACTTCACGGGGGGGGGGGAAGAGTGCTGGAGGTTTAAGTTGGTGAAATGTAAGAGTTGGGCTGTTTTATTGACTATGCTTACTTGCTTACTGCGCAGATGTAGCCTCTTATCTGTCTACACCAAGGTCAACTGTCTTGGCATACCAGATGTGTGAAACACCACTTGAAGATGCCCATGACAATATACACATCTCAGATTGGTTGGCCAGTTTGAACTATTGGGGGTGGGAACATGGGATAACTTTCTATATGTGATTTTCGCACCTATTGCTTCAGATCTTGTATTCTTCTGATGCTACCACTTCAATTTTCAGCAAAAGTCCTTTTCTCTATAACAATGGAGTCTAAGGTTTTCTTTCTTGGATTTTGAATGGAGCTTCACCTGACAGCAGGTGTTCAGGTCATCATCGTAAACATAGAAATATCAATCTAAAGTTACTTTACTGGCTATGGTCAGTCTATATAAGATAACACAAAGTAATATATGTACTAATGTGACTGACCTTTAAATTTAGCCAGAAGATTCAGATTGCCTAAAATGCCATAAATATGTCCCTAAAAGTTAATTCTCAAGGTAATTTAAAGTACTGATTTTGACATATAAAGCACTGGTAGCCCTTGAATTGAGCCCAAAATTTATGATGCTAAGTGAGTTTGCCCCATATTATGTCTTTTCTGGCCATGGTTGTTAAGTGAATCATTGCATTAGTTAAGGCAATCTGAGGTTCAATAGCCCATCAATTCAGAAACACCTGCCCCTTTAAACATTGTCCAGGCCAGGGGTCACCAACCTTTTGGACCTCAGGGACCACCAAACTCACAATTTTAAATCCCATAGACTAGGGACCCTGGGAAAATCCCAAAAAAAGTCTGCAGGAAAATTCCCCACCCCGTTTTCCTACCAATTGATCATTTTTTATTTGGGATCGCAGGATACCGTCTCCAGCTCTGTTCTCAGGGAGAGGGGAGGGGTTGGAAGAGAGAAAGGGAGAGAGGGAGGGAAAGGGAGGGAGACTTTTGGCTTCATGCAGAAATCTTTCTTTCTCTCTCCAAAACTCTGCCAGAAATGAGTTTTTGTGAAACTGGTCGTGCCAGCACAGCCTCTTGGGGCAGGATGCCTTGCAGGGTCCCAAAGACCCATTTCTGGTGGAGTTTGGGGGAGAGAAAGACTTTTGTTGCTTTCCTTGTGTGTAGCCAAAAGCAGAAGAAGAAAGAAGTAGAAAAAAGCAGCCTGGTGGCCAGGTGAGCGGCATGGGGCAAGTAGGGCAAGTTTCTCTCTTTTGCCCTTTGCCCCCTCCCCTCACTACCTAGTGTTGTTTGCAATGCAAGCGACGCAAGCCTTGTATTCCCATGGGTCATGTGGGCAGCACAGCCTTGTGTTCCTATGCAGCCTGGATTAATTGCTTTTTGGGGGGTGCTTTGGGGGTGACATTTCTCTGCAGACCACCAAAACTTTCTCACAGACCACCAGTGGTCCATGGCCATCTGGATGATGACCACTGGTCTAAGCTAGGCAAATACAGGTAGCCTTCTGCTTACAACCAAAATTGACCCCAAAATTTCTATTGCTAAGTGAGACATTTATTGAGTTTTGCTGTTTGTTTTGCACAACCTTTCTTGCTGCTGTTGTTGTGAATCATTGCAGTTGTTAAAGTAATAACATGGACGTTAAGTGAACCGATTCCCCAATGACTTTGCTGATCAGAAGATTGCAGAAGCTGATCACATGACCCTGGGACACTGCAGACATCATAAATATGAACCACTTGCCAAACATCTGAATTTTGATCACATGACCATCAGGATGTGGCAATGGTCGTGTGAAAGTTTTCAACACTGTTGTAACTCTGAACAGACAGTTTAAATCAAGGCTACCTGTACTATGTTTAGAACCCTATTACTGTGGCATGTGAGTGCAATCTTTTGATACATTAACTTGAGGCTTTCAAATGATTTGATTTGAATTTAGCCCATGGGAAAAAATGAAAAGGATAAAATATTGTTTCTTTTTATCTAGATCCTAAAGCGGTGTTTCCAGCTCAAATTTGTGCAATTCCAGCTCTGTTATATGCAGATTATATAATAATTTTGTCTGTTCCCTGGTGGGAATGAGCCAGGGCATAGAGCCCTTCACTCTAGCCATTTTATGCTGGCACTGATATTTACTAGCCAAGATTGGAAGCTGGATGTCTGCCGTAGTTCAGGGCTATGCTAGTCCTGGCAGAACTTTTAAAGCAATTCTTTTTAGCGGTATCTTAAGAGGGCAACTATAAAACAAGATACACACTTGGCACAGGTTGACATCAGCAATCCAGCAAATAGTCAAAAGGGAAAAGACAAGAAAAAATTATGAGGTGGAATCCAGAGTTCTTAGCGCAACCCAACAAAGTAAACCTGAACCAAGTCTTGAAAAATTGTTTTAGCTTCTGCTCGCAGGGAAGATGGCCAATAAATCAGCCAGGCTGAGCCTCTGCTGTGGCAGTCTACTCTTCAGCAGGCTTATTTCTTGCCACGTCTCCTCTTGGCAAATCTCACACATTTTTCTCTTCGTTATTGAAACTTGCTTACAGACCTCTGCTTAATACTGGGCAGTTGGATTTCAGAGCTGGAGTGGGTGCATGAAAGGCATTGTGGGGGATTGCTGGAACTATCTCAGCCCGAGTAGAGTCACTAGTTACACTGCTTCTGGAATCATCTACACTTTTATCCCTAAGTAATCATGATTCTTCCTCCATTTTAATCAGAATATGCTTCCAGCAGTGCTGTAACTCTGGTATTCTTCTGTTCTGCAGAACAACTTGTGATTATTATTACACTTTTATTTTTATATGACATTTATCATAGGATGCATAAATGGCACATTAATGATATCCTAGTAAAGCAGGTGCATACAGAACCTGTTGGGTTGTAGTTCCAGGCCTCTTTATCTTGGTGTGCACATTTTCCATACCTATTAAGGTGCATAAGTATTAAGAATAAGACCCTCAGTTGTCTTGAGGTCAATATACAAAGACTAAATTTTAACTGGCTGACGGATACAATATTCCCCAATTCCTCCAAAAGTCTTAAATCTGCTGTCTATCTCAATTTGTTCTTCTTTAACAGTAGAAAAGTTATTTTTATGTTGTAAAGGAACAAGAAAACAGATGGACTTGTCTCAACCATTTATGCTGAAGGTATGAAGTAATATTAAAGGACCTTTCTTCCCTTTTCTACTTTTATTAACATTAGACTTTTGGCAATTCAAATATGTCAAGAATACAGAATAGGAAGTTAAATTAGCTTCACAAGAACATAAATGAAATCATATGCTGATGATATAGTATTAACATGATTAAATGGATGCAAAATTTCAATATGCAATTATAGAGATTGAACGCTGGAAATTTCAAGGAAAAAAGTATAATTGCTAAAATAAGGCCTCCCTTACTGTGAAATTAATTTTGATGGTATTAACCAGATATTTTTTTACAATTCAATAAAAAAATCTCTTATTCAAAAATTGGATATGAATTATATAATATTCTGGCTTCTTATCTTCAATATTTCAAATATTTCATTTAAATTTTGAATCAAGCGGGGAAAAAGCCATATTATCTACAACAGGGGTCGCCAACCTTTTGGACCTCAGGGACCACCAAACTCATAATTTTAGATCCCAGGGACCACTAACCAGTTCTGTGGGCATGGCCTAATTTGTGGGTGTGACTTGGTGATCATGTGACTGGCTGGGCATGGCTTGTATGTAAATATTATAAATATTTATATAAATATTGAATTTTTTTTTATAAAAAAAGCAACTTTTACTCAAAATCAGGCAAAGCAGGCAGGCAGATTGAGTTGCTCACAGAATCACAGATTCATTCAGAGATCTATCTATCTGCCATAGCTCAGTCTGTCACATAAAATTTGCTTGCAAGCAAGCTCACAAAATTAACTCACAACACGCCATGCATGTAAATATTTATTTTTTTTATAAAAAAGAGCAACTTTTACCCAAAATCAGGCAAGGCAGACAAATTGAGTTGCTCACAGAATCATTCAGTGTTCTATCTATCTGCCACCAGCTAGCTCAGTCTCTTAAATTTGCTTGCTGTGAGTCTGCACTGAATTTGCTTGCATGCAAACCTTCAGTCCTAAGGGAGGTTCGGCTATGCTGAGCCAAAGATCTAAAGACTAGCTAGAAAGCAAGAAATCCAACCATTTCCTGCTTCCTAGCTAATCTAAATCTCCCAGAACAGATGATGGTCAGAAAAAGGAAAAATAGCAATTTAGCAGGCAAGTTTACTGGATAAGGAATGTGTGGGTGGGAAGGTTCCTGCGGGCCATGTGGATGGCGCAGCCTTGTGTTTCTGTGCAGCCTGGATTAATTGCTTTGTGGGGGTGCTCTGGGGGTGAGATTTCTCTGCAGCCCACCAAAATTTTCTCATGGCCCACTGGTTGGCGACCGCTGATCTACAATGTTGTATACACATGTATATATCATAAATAGCAACTGATTACTCAACATGACATCACTGAAATCCATGAATGTGATATGTCTGAAATCCATGAACAGTCTTTTTCATATCAGTTTCAAGAGTAGTCTCTAAAAGTATGAATATTAACAGTAACAATAATTTTGTTAGGGCTAAAGGTTTAATTTTTCAAAACAGTTTCAAATGAATATCCAATATTTCAGGGCAATTTCAAATATTTTCATTATGTGCCAGGACCCAATTTTAAAGACAGAAATAATCAAGACAGTCATATATAAAGATTTTCAATCAGCAGTAATGAATGTATATAAAACTAAGCATTTCCAACCAATAGCTATGTATCATTTTCTGTCACAATATTAATTTAAGGATATATTGATACAGTTTTTCAGTGAATGCTTCCGATGAAAACTTTTCCAAAACTCTGATTCTCCCAGCAACTCCCATTGTCCTCTTTAAATTAGAATCTTTTATAAATTTCTCCATGGCTTCTGAAAAGTGGGTTGGAAGAGGACTGCACAGAAAACCTGTCTGATTATCTACAACTGATTCCACGGGTCCTCCTGAATTTACGGCAATAACTGGGCACTTCATGTACATAGCTTCTAATGGAACTATACCAAAGTGCTCATTACTTGGTGTATACAGGACACATATGGAATTGTTAAGAAGAGCTATCTTTTGTTCGTCAGAGAATGATCTCAGAAATGTGATATGCTCATCAATCTGAAGTTGGATAGCAAGTGCTTTTAATTCAGCAAAATATTCCACATTTTCATTAACCGCCTCATCATAACCACCAGCTAAAACCAGATGAACTTCAGTCCAGCTTTGAGCATCAAGTCTACCACGAAGATCATGTAGTGCTTTCAAAGCCAAAACTAAATTTTTCTTTCTTTCATATCTATTGATGGAAAGAAACAAGAATTTCTTCTTCCCATTAGGAACTATATTAGCAATATTTGCAGAAACAGCAGTATCAAAAATATTGACATTCAAAGAGGGATAAAGGACCTCTGGATTCATGTGACACAAGGATTTAAAGGTGTGCTTGAAAATATTTGCTGTGAAATAACTATTGACAAGAATACAGTCAGCCATGCCAGTTGTATACTCTTCTAACCAATCTAGTGGAGCTCTGTAGATGCGTTTAAGCAATGATTTCCTCTTAGTTAAAAGTTGATCAGGAAAGTGACAGTAAAACAAAACCTTCTTATGAGTCCGAGCTAGACGTAATATTGGAATGCATGCAGACACCTAGGGGAAGAAGAAAAAAAGTGGGAAAAAGTATATTATGATGAAAGTTAATGTGTTAAGAAACTGACTAAATTTTTGTATTAAATTCTCATATTAAATTTTCAAAGGATTACCATCTTGATCATCCCCTACATGGATATTTAATTCAAAACTGTTATCATTAATTCATTTATTTTTCTCTAGAATGTTAGCTAATATTAGCAATTCAAATAATTTTTTTTTTTGATAATTTCAGAGGTCAGAGAAAATCTGATTTTTATATTAGATATAAATCTCAGCTAGTCTCCTTGTTTATCGGAGACATTTCACATTTATTTAAATGACACTCCCTCCAAGCATTTATTGTGTAATGCTGACATATCAATTTTGGAGAAAATTCTGCAAAAGATACAAGTGGCCAAATATTCTGGCTTGGTGAATGTGGCAATATTTGAGAACCACTCTTTCCCCTCAATTGAAAAAGTATGCTTTATGAAATGAAGGAAAGAAAGCATCTTCTTGGTTTTATTTTATACTCCATGATTGAGCAATTGTTTTTTTTAGGACCTACTAAAATACTTCAAAAATCAGAGATGCATTTGAATTATTTTTGAAGATAAGTGTCCCATCCTGGATGCCCAATTAGAACACCTTTCCAAAAAGAGAAAAAAACCATATAAACAAATGAGAAAATACTCTTTTAACAATTTTACCCCTCCATGGTGACATATTTGATACAATACAGTAATGTATAGAATTATATTAATCATCACTTACCAGCAAATTAAAATCATACTGGCCGCTGACTATAGTACGATAATATTTCAATGACATTAAATAGCTTGAAAGGATCCTCTTAAAATGATTTCTAAATTGTAAGTAGTGCAATACTATTTTGCATTAGTAAGATTCCTATCTTAACTACTGGCACTATAAAGAATTTTTAAAGGATTTTGAACACCATATCAAGGAATCAAATTGGAAAAAAGACCAAAGAATGGCAACTTGAATGATCAGGGAAAGGGAGAACTTTTGAAAAATATATATATATGGATAGATCCCTTTATAAAATATCTGAACAGATATAAGGCTATGGCAGGCTATAATATGTATTTAAATATGTGAAGGTGCAAAACATGGAATAATGTTCTAAAATAATATCTTTATTATATTGTAATAATGCAATGTTTTCTAGATTCTTCAGGAATGAACAGCAGTTTCACACTGCAGGCGGAAAAACATTCAAAACATTCACACAATTTCCTTAAATAGGCGACTTTCTTTTAAAGTGGAATAGTTTTAAAACAGTAAGCATAAAATTGTTTATAAGGTGAGATGTGCCCAAGTTATACCTGACTGTCCTAGAACCTTAATTCTGGCCGGACAGCAGGTAGTCGAAACGAAAAAATGAATACCTGTCCCTTGGCTTAATTAGTGACCTTAATTAAAGAGAATTATCGGGAGAAAAAGGCATAGAAGTCATTGTGTGCCTTATATCGTGATTTGGTCCGTATTCAAAGATTTTCTATAAAACCGATATTTTCAGAATGCAATGTTAGTTTCGGGGGGGAGGGGGGATAAGTTCAGGAACAGGCTATCCGAGCGCCCAACACACCTGGTCACAAACAAAAACATCAAACTCCTCTCCACTAAGCAGCAGCACATGCAGAGTCAGCCATATCATGCGTAGCACGGCACAGAGCGCATGGCATCTTCCGAAAATGTTCCTCGGCAGCCAGTCGCCCGCTATTCGTATGTCTAGCCAGCTGGTCTCGGAGAAGCACCGCGAGGAATCATAGCGCGGGGTCCAAATTTGCACGCGACAGCCTCGTGCGCGGAGAGCAAGAGCTGCGTCTATTATCAGCCTCTCTGCCCCACCGATGCCGAGATCCGGATGCAGAAAAAAAACGGAGGGTCCCTTTCGCTGCTCCTCGCCGTTCGTTTCACGCTCCGGAGCAGCCATGATGACGTCCGTTGCAACGCTTCCGCAGTACAGGGCATGGCTGCGACAAACATATCCGGATCACTCAAATAGACACCTCAGCTTTAGTTTTGTGCCTCTGAAATAGAGAGTCTAAAGCACTGCCTGCTTTTTTCACATCCAGACAATATAGTTAGAAAGGAACCATCGGGAATAAAAATGAAAATTCAGCCCAACTGTTTTTGTTGAAAGAAAGAAGGGGTGATCTGGTCGGGTGATTTCCTTGGTTATGAGAGGAATTCTAGTCGGGCACTGAAGTAGTCTCCTGATTCCAGCGGGGACCTGTTGAGTGGCAAGAAAGCAGGTCCTCCTTTCAGAGGGAGACGTGTCCTGAATTGAAGGCGTTCGTTCTCTGCGTGTCACCTTTGCTATGGTAAGCGAAAGGATCAGCAAAAAGATGGGTATGCCGTGTATACATAAAGGTCTGCATCTAATTGTCTTTCGTTAACTTTCAGCCGGGTCCCAATCCTAGCGCCACCAGTGTGGGTGCTTCCAGCCGCTCCCCGAGCAAAGCAGTAGCCCCACGTGCGACAGGATCCACAGTGCGACAGAGGTAAGACGAGAAAGGAGTTCGTCGATCGTTAAATTAATAGCGGTGCTGCAACAGAAACTTGACTCACAACGGATCGGTGCTTACTTTTCATCGTTTTAAATTACAGTTGTGAATATGAATATATATATATATATATATATATATATATATATATATATATATATATATATATATATATATATATATATATATATATATATATATATATATATATATATATATATATAGTACATACACACACACATTGTGTACATACACACACACACACACACGTTTTCTTAAGTTTTCGCGGGTACTTACATGTATGTTATCCAGCTTTGTTTTCCCACATCATTGTAGTTGTGCTTTTAAATTGTAGCAATGTTGCTGCAGAATCTCATCTGCCATCATCAGGCTTCTATATTGTGTTCGTCTGGGAGTCAGACACACAAACACAATATAGAAGCCTGATGTGTGTGTGTGTGTGTGTCTATATATATATATATATATATATATTTTTTAAGTTTTCGCGGGTACTTACATGTATGGCATTCAACTTAGTTCAGGTATTTTCCCACGTCATAGTAGTTGTGCTTTTAAAGTTATAGCAATTTTTCAGCAGAATCTCATCTGCCATCATCAGGCTTCTGTATAGTGTTCATCTGTGAGTCAGACTTTTTTAAAATTGATTGACAGCCTGGTGGATGTATGTATATATATGTATATGTATATAGTACAGCGCCACTGTACAGTCATCGGAACTAAGCTATAAACATCCGAACCAACAATAGAAGGTAGCAAAGACCCTCACTTTTCAAAAACTCTGATGCCATTAATGATCGAGTGGATTTTAAGTGCCAGAAAAGATTATCATGGAATGTGGAGAAACTGTTCATTGCTTCATTTATTATCTTGGGATATTTCCTTGTAGTTATATCTCTAACAATTTAAGTTGGAGAGATTTAGAAACCACAGTCTTTGTTTATAAACATCTTTAACACTTAACTTGCTGTTGTGCATCTTCTAGTTTTGGTGTATACCACTTTGGTATAATGGTTGAAGTATTGACCAAGAAACCAGGAGACTATGAGTTGTAGTTCCATCTTAGGTAGAAAGACAGTTGGATGACTTTGGGCCAGTCTCTTTCTCTTAGCCCAGTGATGGGATTCAAATAATTTAACACCCAGTTCTCTGTCCTAATGATTTCTTCTAACAACCAGTTCACCAAACTGCTCAGAAAGTTAACAACCGGTTCTCCTGAAGTGGTGTGAACTGGTTGAATTCCACCACTGCATCGGCCCCACTCAAGGAATATCAGATATGTTCACTGCTTTGCATTACTTATTAAATTAATAAACATGGAATAAAAGAAAAAAATTAAGTAAATCATAGGTGACTGGAAGATAGAAATGGTAGATCTGAGATTCTCTTAAAGTTGCTGAAGTATAATTCCCATTACTTACTAGTAGGATCAGAGAGGAACTATGCTGTGAATTGTAGTTCAATAAGGCACAGTTTTCCCGTCTAGGTTTGAAACAAGACAGTATGCTTTGTAAAATGTATTTATTGTGGGTTTTTTTTCAGTCAGAATTGAATGATACAAAAGCAAAGCATGGATATAAGAGTTGCATGCTTGATATATTTTAATTTTTGGTGTTGTTTGTAGGAAAAATGCAAGTTGTGGAACAAGGAATGCAGGTCGGTCAACTTCTGCTGGTACTGGAGGAATGTGGAGATTTTACACAGAAGATTCCCCTGGTCTCAAAGTGTAAGTAAAAATATAAAGGCAATTTATAAAGAGTTGAAAAAGCTTCTTAGGTGAGAAGCAAACGGTCTTCAAAGAAAAAACAAAAAAGTCCAGTGGCCTCTTGAAAAAGCACCTTTGGGACAACCATGACCTGGATGATTACAAATGTTCATAGACATAAAAGCAATAATGAAATTTACTAGTGTTTCTTTCTTATAAAATCTGCTTCTTTTTTAAGAGATTTGTAACTAGAATTTGTAACCAGAATTTTTAATAGTGTGATTTTATGGGATTTTATTTTTCTTACAATCATCAAATTTCATGTTAGTTCATAAGGTATTAGAGTAGTGGTTGTTGTGCTTGATCCCAGATTGGACTGCCATTTGTCAGAAATGGTGTAGAGTCTCCCGCTTGGGCGGGGTGTTGGACTAGATGACCTACAAGGTCCCTTCCAACTCTGATTATCTGTTAAATCTGTTAAACCTAAATTGTGCACATTATTCAGCTTTTGCCTTTGTGGTAGAAACATTTGCAATTAATGTAGTGAATAATATATGGGGAAGTATTGGCAAGGGAGATTAACATGCAATATTTCCTGACCTTTTAGTATTATAATTCATGATATTATTGATATTCATGATATTATTCTGGCTCATTTTTTCAGGACAAGATGTGAAGATATAGTATTATGATAGTTCCACAACTTTCTGAGGTTTACCTTTGCATACAATTATGCAAATCTTGACTCCTTGTCTTTAAAATCAGATAAACTACTTGAGAAATGTTTTTCATGCAATGCATAATTACTATGATGTACTATTAAATATTACCTACGCATGAGGTAAATTCTAGGTCTGACAGGCAGTTTGGTGTGATATTTAAAAACACCAGGTTAGATACTGTGTATTCTAATTCTGCCTTAGGCAGAAAGCCAATTGAATGATTTGTGACCAGTCTCTGGAAGCCTTAGGAAGAAAGTAGTGGCAACCCTCCTTCCCAAAATGCTGCCAAAAAAACTGCATGGACTTGTCAGGAAATGTGTATTAATGCAGGCATTTTATATAATTCAATGTATAATGTTATATTTGTCTATACTGATAAAGACAGTTGTGGATATTAAAACATTCATATCTAGGGATATACAGTGTTTGGATTCAAAGACAATTTGCTGCTTCGGATCCAACTACTTCACATCACTACTCATATACAAATATGTGGTAATTTTGTAATATTTGCAGGAAACTTAGGTTCTGGAAAAAGTATTTTTTTCTTTTCTTTTTCATGAACTGCTAAAAAATTTTTATTTCTTATTTCAGCAATTTTCTCCATTATTAAATAAGGGAGTAGATAATCTAGAATGCATTAACTGTAACTCTTTAATAATACATACATACATACAACAATTTGGCTTGCTGCAGTTAATGGTATTTACCTAAGAGTAGTACTAAGTATTGTTTATATTAAATAGTAAGGCTTCTCTGTAAACATGCATTGTGTTTCTTTATTTTTTATAGAGGAAAAAAAGACCTGTCTTTTCAATGGCTTCAGACTTCCACAAATTTAATTCCCCTAGATGGCATGCAGCTACCTCTCCCACTAACTAATCCCAATAATTAGTCAAGTATTCCAACAAATGTTTATAGTTAGGATAGGTCAGGGATTTATTTTATTTAGATATAAAATTTATCTGACTACTTCAGCAGTCTCTACTACTTATAGAATGTATGTATTTAAAAGGAGGTACAGAATAAAAATACAATGATCAAAATAGTAATAAGAAATAGCATGCTAAAACATAAATCAGGTAATATTCAGAGCAGAAGTTTGGTAAACATTCTCATATTTTATGCTTGATAAATATTTTCTCACATTTTATTTGGTGACTGCTTACTAATTTTGATGCTTTCATTAATTCTCACTTTACTCTTAAAATCATCTCTCTTTTGCCACCTCACATGACACTTGAGATTTCTTAAGCTCTTGAATCTAGAACTTGAAATTTGTTCATGAGGTCTTCTGATAGCAAGATATCTTCATGCAGTGAATAGAATCTTTAATGGGTCCAACCAGTATTTTACACAGTATTTCTTACATTTATGCTTGTGTAAACAGATATATTTATCCTTAATGATAAATGGAAAATTGACTAAATTGCTTTAAGCCACATTGTAATGAAGTTCCCAAACTTACCCTTGCAAGTACGAATTACAGGTAATCCTTGACTTATAATTCATTTAGTGACCATTTGAAGTTACAGTGGCATTGAAAAATGTGATTTACGACCATTGTAGCGTCCCCATATTCACGTGACCAACATTCAGATGCTTGGCATCTGACTCATATTTATGACCATTGCAGTATCCTGACTCATCTGACTCATATTTATGACCATTGCAGTATCCTGCATGTCATGTGATTAGTTTTATGACCTTTTGATAAGCAAAGTCAATGGGGAACCCAGCTTCACTTAACAGTCATAATACTAACTTAACAACTGCAATGATTCACTTAACAACTGTGGCAAGAAAGGTCGTAAAATGGGGTAAAGTGCATTTTATAAATATCTCACTTAAGAACAGAAATTTTGGGGTCATTTGTGGTTGTAAGTTGAGGAACACCAGTACACATTTCTCGGGTTGTACTTAAGAATAGTCAAACAAGCCATCAAGGACTGAATTTTTTCCAAACCATTGTGGATTAGCTAAGGTTTGGTAGAAAGAAATCCTGAATGTTTTGATTGTTCCTGGTTTTGGCTGAAACAAAACTATAAACTATAATAGAATTATAGTAACAGTCGCAATTCTTTTGACTTGATATGTCAATTCGAAAAATTCCTAATTTGGCTCTGCTGACATATCAGTCCCCCAAAGCTTCGGAAAATCATTTGAGAAAGGGATATGCTTTCAAGAATAATCTATGAATGACTGCTGGTGTACTACTCAAAATGTCATGATGACATATGCCTTTGACACGTGTCATAGGTGTGCCATGACTTAACTATGGTCTGATTTTTCAGAAGGGCAAGATTGATAATGCCATACCCCTTGACCCTCTTACTCTATAAGTTGTATGTCTATTACTTATTGCAATGGATTTGAGCCAACAGTGAGAATAAACAAGCCCACCATTGTACCCTTAACTTTCCCAGCACTTTTATCTCCCAGCTGTTGTTGCTGCCAGTGTCCACACATCAAATCCTGTTGAATCCTTCATGGTATACATGAATTCCACAAAAACTTTTCAAGGAGCTAACTGCCTCCTTTTGATCATTCAGTTTTTCTCACATGATAATAGACCCAAGCTTTGCCAAGTAAGCATTCAGTGTTAGCTTTTTCCCATTCTTCTTTCCATATCCAAAACAAAACAGCTTCCTTTTATTCATGTTTTGTTTTGGGTACACTACTTGAAACTAGATGCTCCATGGATAGAATTGTTCATACATAGAAATGTATGAACATTCCTAATTCCTAAACCTAATTATTTTGTAATTTACAATATTTTATATTGTCCCAAAGGTACTTTTTCAAGAGGCAACTGGATTTTTTTTTTTAAAAAAAAGACATTTTGCTTCTTATCACAGAAGCTTCTTCAGTTACAATTGATATATTTAATTATACATACATAAAATTAAAACTTGATTTGCCTGTTTCTATAATTACGACTCTTGTTTCTTTTATTTTCAGAGGCCCTGTTCCAGTTCTTGTTATGAGTCTTCTTTTCATTGCATCTGTTTTTATGTTGCACATCTGGGGGAAATACACTCGTTCATAATGTTGTATCAACCAAATTTTAAAATCACATTTTGGACCAAATGAACAAAGCTATAAGATTTTACCTAAAGAAAAATGAATTGGGTATTCTAGATGGAATTGTTGCAGGACAGTTATTTCTTTGCTTTTAAACTCTTTGATAAATAGGAGTTTTGATTCTTTTCTGTTGAAGATGCTGTTTGTATCTAAAAAATTACACAATTAAATTGCATTAAATAGCATTAAAATAAAGTACGACCAAACAAAACTATTCATTTCTTTGTTATGAATGTCATATTTTGATGGTAAGAACAATTTCATTACAGGAAATTTTATTCAATTCACAAGGGAACAGAACTAGCTGCCTGTAGACTAGACAGTTAATCTAGAAAGGTATGTTGTCTCCTTGGAGCAAAAATCAAAGATGTGGCTGAGAACCTAACCAAATAATAAAAAACACAGATTACTACCCTTTACTACCTCAGAATACATATGGGTCAATATAAAAGAAAAAAAAGAATGACGTTGCCATTGCCACTACAGGCCACCCAATGAAGCAGAAAAAATAGATGTACTTTTTGCTAGCCAATTAACAAATATATGTAGGAAATATATTGCAATAGTAATTGGGGACTTCAATTACTTTGACATCAACTGGAAGACTAATTCTGCACCAAGTGAGAAATTGAATAGGTTTCCTGACCAACCTAGCTGACAACTTTGTTGTCAAAAAGATAGAGGAGGGAGCTAGAGGGACAGCCATACTGGTCTTAATTCTCATGAACAGAGAAAAAGTGATAGAGGGAGTTGAAATTGCAGGAACCTTGGGTGAGAGTGACTGTCATACTGGAATTCAATATAATGCAAAAAAAAAAAAAAGCAATAGAACATAATGATACCAGAGTCTCAGATTTTAAAAGAGCTGATTTTAACAAACTCAGAGCTTTGGAAAGATTTCTTGGATGAAAATCCTAAAGGAGAAAACAACTCAAGTAGTTTGGGAAACTGCAAAATATGATCATAAAAGCCCATACCAACACAATACCACTGAAAAAGAAAAACAAGAAGAAACCTTGGATTCTTCAGCATGGTTGCACAAGGATCTCTTTGATAAACTGAAAGACAAAAAAGACAGGTTCAAAAAAATGGAAAGAGGGACACATATATCAGCAGATAGCCCAAATCTGCAAAGATCAAGTCAGGAAAGCAAAGTCTCAGAACAAGTGAAAGATAATAAAAAAAGTTTCTTTCAAAATATAAATAACAAGAAAAAAAAATAAGGAAACAGTTGATCCACTAAAGAGAAAATGGCAAGGAAGTAACAGGTGGTAGAAAGAAAGCAGAACTGCTTAACTCATTCTTTGCATCCATCTTCATGCAAAAATAAACTATAGCTCAATCTATCAAAAAAGCTACTGTAAAAGACAGACTTGAAATAAAAATTAAAATATGCAAGAAAACGGTAAAAGACCATCTAGCTCAGAAATATAAATCACCAGAACCTGTCAGAATACATCCCAGACCCAGGAAACTGCAGACAAATTAGCCTAATATCAATATTTGGGAAGATCTGGAAAATATAATAATTTTAAAAACCCAGATCATCTAGAAGAGAGAACATGTAGAAACAAAGTTGTAACTAGTAGCCAGCATTGATTTGTTAAAAACAGATCATGCCAAATCAATTTTATTTCATTTTTTGGTAAAGTGACTAAATTGGTAGACCAGCGAAATGCTGTGGACATACTACACTTATATTTCAGTAAGGTAATAGTAGACCACAACCTACTTCTTGGTAAGCTAGAAAACTGGAATACATAGCATCATAGCCACTACTGTGTCTGCATATATCAAACATGCATTGAGGACATCTGTGTCCTTAAAAACATTTTGAGGGCTAATAAAAAACCATGGTTGACCTACAAAGTTCAGAAGATGTTGAAAGCACCGAATGCGTCTTTTAAATCTCGTTATATGCTGGAACTTAGAACAGCTGGAGAAGATTTGAGAAGCATCATAAAAAGAGCAAAGCAAATCCATTATCAGAAAGTTGATAATTTTTTTCAGGACCCGATGAACTCCAGCTGTATGTGGCAGGGAATCCATGCCATTACAGATTATGAAGTGACTCCATTGAGATGCAAGGGTGACAAACACATTTTTGGAAGATTCGATGAATCTTCCTGTTGAGCAAGTGCTTAGCTTTGATATTACCTCAGTCTCTAGAGGACACTGCAGAAAATTAATGTTTGGAAAGCAGCAGGCCCAGATGATATTTCTGAGCATATTCTTAAGGAATGTGCAGATGAGTTGACTTGTATTCTTACAGATGTTTGCAATCTTTCATTGCGGCACAATGGTCCCATTGTGTTTTAAGACAACCATTATTTTGCCAGTATCAAACAAGTCTACAATTACAGGTCTCAATGATTACCATCCAGTTACATTTATATCCATTTTTATGAAATGTTTTGAGAGGCTGATAAAGGACATTATTCTATCTAGCCTCCCTCCAGCATTTGACTTGCTTCAGTTTGGTTACTGTCCAAATTGCTCCATAGAGGATGCTATTTTTTCTATTCTCCATCTGAGCTTGGGGCACTTAGAAGAAAGAAACACTCATGTATGTATGCTGTTTATTGATTTCAGTTTGGCATTTAATACAATCATTCCTCAGCATTTAGTAGACAAACAGAGCCTTTTACACTTTAATACTCCGTGGTGCAACTGGATTCTTGATTTTCTTATTGACAGACCCCAGTATATGCGAGTTGGGACTAATATTTCTAACATCATTTTCTCAAGCACGTTCTCAGGGCTACATCCTAAGTCCACTGTTGTTCAACCTGTTTATCCATGACTGTTGCTATTTGCCACCAACCACATTGTGAAGTATTCTGGTTATATAACAGTAGTATGCCTTATTCAAAATGATAATGAGAGTGCTTATCTCAAGGAGGTAGAGGGTTTGGTGAATTGGTGTAATAAAAACAAGTCTCATTTTAAATGTTGAAAACCTAAATAAATCGTCAATTTCAGAAAAGGCAGGCACAGCCATACTCCTCTGTTTATAAATGATTCACCTGTGGAGATGGTTAGCAGCTAACAAGTAGGCTGGCTTGGTTGCTCAACAGTAAAACACTGATGAAGTGGGCACAGCAGCGCCTGCATTTTCTGCATTGCATGAGTAAAGCTCATCTTCCTTCCCCTGTCCTTATCACTTTCTATAGAGGGACTACCTAGAGTACCTTGTCATATTGCATTATAGTCTAGTTTTAAAGCATTACAGTCTGGTTTCAGATAAATTGGTGAGGATGGCAGAAAAGATTATTGACAGTTCACTCCCCTCTATCCAGGACATAGCATATAAGTGTTGCTTGAGCAGGGTCCTCTTCACAACCTGTTTCCCTTGTTACCTTCTGGGAGGAGGCTTTGTGATGTATAAAGCAGAATATCTAGATCAGTGATGGCTAACCTTTTTCAGCTCCCGTGCCGATAATTGCGTGCTCACATGCCAGCACCCAGAAGGGAATACATGCTGCCCCCCATGTCCCCTGCGCATGTGACCCCCTCTTGTGTGCTGCATGTATGCGTATGCGCATGTGATTCCCTCATGCAGAGCATGCCCCTGCATGTACACGCACATCTCCTGCGCACCCCCCTCCACCCCTGCGCATGCGTGTCAGATACCCGACAATCAGCTGTCAGGCGACGGGAAGTGCGCACATGTGCAGTGGGCTCTTCTGGGCGACCTCTCATGTGGTGGGGCAAATGGCTCTGCGTGACATAGGTTCGCCGACACGGATCTAGATTCAGCCACAGTTTTGTTCCATACAGTATCAACCTTATAAACTCTCAAGTTTCCTTTTTCCGTGATGCATTCAAGATGGGCAGTAATTAATATTTATATGTATTTATATATAAGAGTGTAGGTATATATGTGTGTGTGTGTGTAACATATCTATATGTGTGTTCTGTATGTGTATACATTTGAGAGCAGGCAACAGGGTTTCTTAATATGTGCCAGAGTGCTCACAGAAAAAATAGCAATAAAGGTTATCTTTAGCTTATCAATCTTATCATCTCTTATCTTTTATATCTTTCCTTATATCTTACTCATCTCATCTCTCATCTCATCTCTCAGTCCATCTCATCTCATCCCTCCCATTCCATCTTATTTTATCGTATCACTGTCAGATGGATTTGTAGCTGGCTGACAAAGCATACTGAATGAGTAGTCCTTATTGGTACTACAGTATGTCTACATGAAGGGAAGTTAGCAGTGGGATATCACAAGGTTCTGTCTTAGGCTCAGTACTACTCAATAACTTCCTAAATGATTTAGATGAGAGAACAGAAGGGGAACTCATCAAATGTTCAGATGACACTAAACTGGCAGGAATAGCCAAAATGTTTTTATTCCAGAAAACAAGCTCAGGATCCAAAAAGAGCCTGACAGACTTGAACAATGGGTCCTATCCAATAAAATGAATTTTAATGTGAAGAAAAGCAAAGTTTTACATTTAGGCAGAAAAAAACAAAGATATAGATTAGGTGAAACCTGATTCAAAAACAGTAACTGTGAAAGGGACCTTGGAATCCTAGTGGATGACATATATTATGTTGAATATGAGCCAGCACTATGTGGCAGCAGCCGAAAAAGCTAATACAGTCCTCCTGAGTTTTTCACATATTCCTTCAATATATGGAATGACAACATTGTTTTTTTATTGTTCTTTTCTTTGTTATGGAACAGTTCCTGATGCATTTTTTTTGCACCACTTCATAAATGCATGGCATAACTTAAGAGAACAAACAAGTTGAAAGACAATGGCAACTCTTGAAGACAGCAAAGTCCACAATATGAACAGAAGGGAAACTGGTTTGAAAGAGGGGTCAAAGAGGGCATCTAAGAGGGCATGTTGAAATTGATCGGCTATCTCTTAACAGAGGGGGAGTGATATGACACCATCTTTCTCCTGTATACAACAGTCCTTTCAGTAATTCCAAGAAGATTCCACATCCATTTGTACTGTTCTGATAACTCTGAGGACATAGATAAACCTCCAAGTGGCTTCAAAGAAAGTATTAACAACCAAATATAGAATACGATTTATAAGGAATATAAATTATTCCATTCTCCACCATTCAGTCAGAACTAAAGGAGTTCTTGGATAAGAAGTCAAACATCTTCAAGGAAAAAAACAAAGAAAGTCCACCTTGGGACAACCATGATCTAGATGACTGAGAATTTCCACCAGGATCCAGTTTTTTGGTTCTAAGTATGATTGAGTGTATGTATCTAAATCATCATTATTATCAGAGTTGGAAGGGACCTTGGAGGTTTTCTTGTCCAACCCCTTACCCTATACCATTTCAAATTGTAAAAATGGGGCAATGCTGGAGATTTGCTACAAATTGGAGGTTGCATCTATTCAATTTCAGCAACATGATGTCAGCTCTTTGCATTGATGATGGAGTCTACATAGGCTTTTGTTAAGCCTGGTTTCCCCAACCAGGGTTAGGGAGACAAGCTAAACAGAATGTGCAGCTTAGTCAGATAGGCACACAGATAAATGAGTGAGCTAAGCTTGTATGTTTATTAACATACAGTAAAAATGACAGATACGCTTGTGCTATCAAATATATAGTTTATTCCATTATGAGTTCATAGCATAGTCAAAATAACAGTACAATAGTCATGTATCATTTAGTCAGTCCATTCAGGGATATTCAGTTAGCAAAGTCCGTGTTAGAATATCCTATGTCAATTCACTTACAAGTCTGTCCTTTGTTTTCTCTCCCGTTCGAGCAATGCAGTCTTGTGTCCTTGCAGTAATCAGGAACCATCAAAGCCAGAGAGATAGCAAGCTGCCATCTTGCTTCTTTTAAAGTGCTTTCACAACCACTCCCTTAATTACTATCCCACAGTTAAAGTTGCAGACACTTTAACATACAAACTATGATTACATATTATTATTTACCTAAACCAGTTAGGGTAAAACAATGTTATCCCTAACATTCTCCCCTTTTAGGAAATAATAATATAACTATTTACATCTTTAAATCATATTTGTTACAACTCTCTTTAAACTTAATTACTCCTTGAGCTTTTATAAATTGTTCTGTAATGTTTTCTTCTGTCATGCAGTATTCCAATTTAATTAGCCCATTCTTTACAGATTCTCTAACATTTAAGTATCTTCAATCAGTATGCTTAGATCTAGTTTTTACAGCAATACTAGTAGCTAACTTTATAGCTGCTAGGTTATCCTCGTATACAATAATGGAATCTTTAACAGTTATACCCATGTCTAATAATAACTGTTTGTACAAAATCAAGTCAGTGCATAATAATGACAGACATGAAAATTCCGCTTCCATCGTGGACAAGCTGATATGCTGTTGTCTGATTGACCTCCACCCTATTAGTGTCTTACCAAATAATATAGCCATCCCAGATGTTGATTTTCTTGTGTTTATATCAGTTGCAAAACTTGCATCTGCATAGGCACTAAGACTCAAATCACCCTTTGGTTCTATATACAATGCATGGTTCATTGTTCCTTTAAGATATCTTAAAATTCTCTTTAATGATTGCCAATGACATTGATGTGGATCTGAATTAAAACGTGCCAGCTGATTTACACTATAAGCTATATCTGGCCTAGACCAATTGCTTATATATGATAAGCTTCCAATCAAAGATTGATATATAGACTTATCAAATTTGGGACTTTGATCATCAGTTTGGCAAACTTCCTGACTCATTGGAGTCTTTGCCGGTTTACAAAGTTCCATTTTAAACGTTTTAATTAATTGGCAAATTTTATCTTCTTGAGATATCTTAAAACCATTTTTTGTTTTGTTAATTGTCAATCCTAGATACTTTTTAATTTCACCTAAATGCTTTAATTTTATCTTTTTGGCTAATAATGATATAATCTCATTAGCTTCATTATTAGTCTTGGTTATCAAAGCAATATCATCTGTAAATAATAACAATAATGACACCGTTCCATTATTTTCTCTTTTAAACACACATGGATCTGCTAAACCAGATTTAAAACCTATATTGTTTAACTCTTTCACAATATATTGGTTCCACTCAAACCCAGATTGTTTCAACCCGTAAAGACTCTTTTTGAGTTTCCAACAATCATTACTATTTATTTTATTGTCTTTTATACCTACTGGTTTTCTTAAATATATAGTGTGCTGCAATGGTGCATGTAGATAAGCAGTTTCTACATCTAAATGGTTAATTACATAGTTTTTCTTAGCTGCCCACAATAATGCTACTCTTAAAGATGTTGCTTTAAGACTTGGTGCAAAAACTTCATCATAATCAGATGCAGTTTGATTAAATCCTTGAGCTACTAACCTAGCTTTATGGGTAACAGTCCCATCATTTCCTGTTTTTACTTTAAATATCCATTTGCACCCAATGGATTTTTCTCCTGGAGGTAATTTAGCATCTTCATAAACTTTCATTACCTTTAATGAATTTAGTTCCTTTTCCATTGCCTTTTGCCAATTCTCCTGATCCTTAGCAGGATACATCCTAAGTTCATCTACACTAGTTGGAACTTTAGTTACTTGGCAAACTATACTTGCTTGATACCTATCAGGTGGTCTAGTTATACGTGTAGTACGTCTAGGTATTACAGGACTTACAGGTGGACTTTCATTTATTAACTCTTCTTGATTATCTAACTCTTCCTGATCAACTGTTTCTTCTTGTTCTGGTCCTATTTGCTCTTCTTGGACTTCTTCTTTAATTGGACTCTTCTTATAACTAGTCTGATCTTTCTGCCTTTTGTAGGGTTCAATAATTACTTCATTATTTAAATCTTGCTCTAATCTATTCCATCCTACATGTTCTAGGAATTTAGCACTAGCACTGGTGTAAACTCTAGATGTACCTGGTTCCCAGAATCTATAAGATCTATGATTAGATGTATATCCTACAAAATATAATCTTTTAGCTCTATGTTGTCCTTTGTGTCTAAGTTGTGAAGGGATATGCACCCATGCTGGTGCTCCAAATGTATGCATGTAACTTAAATCAGGTTTTGTACCATGCCACAGTGTGAATGGTAATTCACCTGTTGTTGAATTAACAACATTATTTAATATATGATTACCACACATTATTGCTTCTCCCCACAAATTGTCAGGTAATCCTGAATCAGACATCATAGTTTGTGCCATTGATTGTAATGTTTGGCCTCTTCTCTCTATAAAGGCATTATGTTGTGGCCTATATGGTGCAGACATTTTATGTTGAATACCTAACATTCTTAGTCTGTTCTGGAATTTATTATTTGTAAATTCTGTACCATTATCTGTTATAAGAGTTACTAATTTCTTTTTAGTTTTCCTTTCTGCAAATTTAATCCAATTAAAGAGATTTTGATACGTTTCAGTTTTGCTTTTCATTAAATAGCAAAACCCATATCTAGAATAGTGGTCCATTATACTTAATATGTAACGAGCTCCTCCTACACTTTGTTTTTTAGGACCTATTAAATCTGCAAATACTACCTCTAAAGGTTCTTTGGTAGTAAATCCATCAACTCTATCAGCCGGTATGACCCTTGCTTTGCTTTGATTGCAAATATAACATTGCAAATACTTATTACAAGGTTTTAAACTTATTCCCTTAGATAATTCAACAGTTTTCTTAAGCATTTTAAAATTTAAATGCCCTAGCCTTCGATGTAACAAGTGAATACATTCATCATGAGGTTTCTTATTTTCATAAACTGTGTTAGCCACTTTTAAACCATCATTTAACACATATAATTCACCTCTTAAAGATGCAGTAATTTTCTTATCTTCTTTCTCAATTATGCAGTTATCTCCTTTAAATGTAACTACATATCCTAGTTTAACCAAAATTCTTACTGAAATTAAATTAAACTTAAGTTGTGGTACATATAACATTTTTACATTCTCTTTTATAAAAGAACAATATGCTATACCTTGACCTTTAGCTTTCAGTTTCCAGCCATTGGCTAACGATATCTGCTGTGTACTCTTGGACATTTTAATAAAATTTTTCTTATCATTTGTTATACAATGTGATGCTCCACTATCAACCACCTATAAATTATTTTTTACAGCTTCGTTAGTATACATGGCTAACTCTAAATTTTTCTTTATCTTTTGATGACTTTTAGTATTCTGGCCAGCGTTCTGGTGCTTTGCCTTTTTACAAAATCTTGCCAAATGTCCTCTTCCTCCACAATTAAAACACTTTTTAATTGCATATGCAGTAGGAGTTTCATTATCTTCTTTTTGAGGTTGCTGCCTCCTTAATTCGTCTCTTTCAAGCCTTCTTCTGGCCTCTTCAATCAATCTGCCAGTTATATCAGTTAAAGTTAGGCTTTCCTTTGGCAATATTTCAAGTGAAGTTACGTAGTTATCAAAGGTTTCGTCAAGTGAAGATAGAATTATGTAAACTTGGTGTAGTTCAGAGAAAATAAGCTCTTTCTCATGCAGTTCTTGAAAAATGCTTTGCATAGTTTTTAAATGACTCAGCATATCACCATTCTTATGGAGATGTGTACTGAAAAATTTCCGTGTTAGATTTATGTGAGCACCAACGTTATCTCGAACATAAATCCTCTTCAGCTTCTGCCAACACCCAACAGCTGTATTTTCTCCGTGGATATAAACAAGTTGCATATCAGTTAAGGTTAAAGCAATAATGCAAATAGCTTGTTGATTTTTATGCATAAATTCTTCTATCTTTAGTTTATCTTCATCATCCTCTGGATCCCATTCTTCTACGTTTGGTGGATTTTCAATTATGTTCCACAAACCTTCTCTTCGTAGAAGCAGACTACATTTCATAGACCATGATACATAGTTTGTTCCATCCAACTTGGATATAAGGGACAAACTTTGTAGATTGACTTGTGCCATGTTTTTCTTATATGAATATAAAACTATAATTAATAAAACACAGCTGTCTGTTTACTGTAATGTATAACAACACAAACTCTCACTTTTACATAAATCTGTTTTATCCTAGTTAAACTGACTTTGCAGCCTCTGGGCCCATAACCAGTGTTAAGCCTGGTTTCCCCAACCAGGGTTAGGGAGACAAGCTAAACAGAATGTGCAGCTTAGTCAGATAGGCACACAGATAAATGAGTGAGCTAAGCTTGTATGTTTATTAACATACAGTAAAAATGACAGATACGCTTGTGCTATCAAATATATAGTTTATTCCATTATGAGTTCATAGCATAGTCAAAATAACAGTCCAATAGTCATGTATCATTTAGTCAGTCCATTCAGGGATATTCAGTTAGCAAAGTCCGTGTTAGAATATCCTATGTCAATTCACTTACAAGTCTGTCCTTTGTTTTCTCTCCCGTTCGAGCAATGCAGTCTTGTGTCCTTGCAGTAATCAGGAACCATCAAAGCCAGAGAGATAGCAAGCTGCCGTCTTGCTTCTTTTAAAGTGCTTTCACAACCACTCCCTTAATTACTATCCCACAGTTAAAGTTGCAGACACTTTAACATACAAACTATGATTACATATTATTATTTACCTAAACCAGTTAGGGTAAAACAATGTTATCCCTAACAGCTTTGCTAGATGTACAAACAGTCAGCAATTGTTTACCAAAGTATGGCTAAACAAATGATTGCTAAGAGAAATATGTGATGCCAATCAGAGCCATAATTGGCTGGATTATTATATTGTGTTTACCCTAAAGCTACCAAACATGGCATAATATTTAATACTAAACTGTCATCCTTTACTATTACTAGAATATTTCAAGTTTTGTATTTCCCACAGGTTTGATGCTCCATGTAGTCTTCCACTTTTACCACTAGATGGAGGCTTGTGGAGATGAGAAAAGGCCATGAAATGTATCTGATTATGGTATCTTAGTTTTTAGCTAAGTGTTATTAAGAATTCACGTTGAAATTCCTCCACTGAGCCTAAGTAGCCTCATATAGGGTTATGATTCTGACTATATTACATTTTAAAACTCTCTGTATGTTTGTATGTAAACATTTCTGCCCTTTTGAAGTAAAAACTTGACATTCACTGTAATTAAGGAGTACATATATTAATGTACAAGTGAAAAAGACTAAATTCTTTTCCCCCTTACATGTTCACTTTCTAAGTTTAGGATATATTTTAAAATACTAACATATATTCTAATTCTCACTTACTGATTGTAAATGGGATTGGCAGCTCTGTTATTAAACAGCATGGTTAAAATCTATGACATCAGGGAGAGAATCATCCATGGTTACTAAGAGGGATGTGACTTGTGACTTCCTGCTAGTTTCACAATTGACTTTGCTTTGCAGAAGCTAGCTGTGAAGTTCACAAAAGACAATTTATGTGATTGTGAAATGCTGTAACTGTTATAAATGCTGTGACTGTTATAAACCAATCACAAATGCTGTGACTGGTTGCCAAATGCCTGAATTACTATCACGGAATGTGGGGGTATTGTACTAACCACAGCTTCAAGGAATACTTGAAACTCTCCTTTATCAGTGCTGTTATGACCCAATCCAGAAGTTACGCTTGTTTGCCTTTATGACCAATGATGAAGACACTGCAGCATCCCCTCAGCCTATCTTCTCCCATGCTGTCTACAGGGGTCCTGCACATTGCCCCAGACCTTAGTCCCTGTACTGGGTTCTCTCAGGTTTTAGCTCTGATTCCCACCCATCAGCTCCACACTCTCTTCCTCCCTTATCTTTTGAAGTGCTCTGGATTCTTCTGCAGCACCGAAATGAATTGTTTCATGTGTAACTGCATGGCACAATTCTAGAAGAGCACCATGTGGGACAAAGGGTTGTGAGGATTCATTGTATGGGGGAAAGGCCTACAGAAGTCTATGGAGAGAAGAAAAGGCCTGTGGGGCCTGGTAGTGGGGGACGGTGCAGCTCTCGGGACCCCAAAGAGCAGGAATGTAGTGGGGTGTAGGAAGTGGGGTGTAGGAAGTTAGCACCAGGGGTGGGATTCTACCAGTGGGATTCGTTAGAACCGGTTGTTAACATTCTAAGCAGTTCGGAGAATCGGCTGTGAGAAGAAATTACTGGCCAAATCCTGTAAGGAAGGCAGGAAGGAAACATTCTGGTGTCGCTTACAGAAACTGCCTAACCCTTATTACATTCTTGGCAGGACTAGACTTTCTGTCTCAGGAACTTCTCTGGAGTTATTTTTCCTGCCTTTGCTGGTACTTTGCTGTGTGGAGTGACCATTCAAAGTTACAATGGCACTGAAAAAAGTGACTTATGATTATTTTTCACACTTACAACTATTGCAGCATCTCCACAGTCATGAGAGGCCAGGCGAGGAGATGGGTGCCTCGATGTGAGTGATATTGAGTTGGCCATGCCCAGCCAATAACATGACCACCAAGCCATGCCCACCAACTAAGCTATGCCCACAGAACTGGTTGTTAGAAAAATTGAATCCCACCCCGGTTAGCACCCACCTGTCTCCTAGAAAAATGAAATATCCTAGGAAATATTAAAAAGGCAGAATATTTCCCCTAAAAAGAGTAGAAACTCAGAAGCAGAAACTCACCTCAGAAGCTGAAGCTCACCCCCACCTTTGTTAATGGGTGGGCCATTAAGGTACATTAATTTTACGTAACAAAGATCTCCAGGTAGAGCTATAGGAATTGCCTAAAGCCCTTTCATTACATCATCATCCAGCAAGGCTCAACCAAGCAACTTAGGTGGAACCATGTGGTCCAGACAAAGTCTACAAAGTTAACTAAGACCCCCGCCCCTGGGAGTCTGACAGCCAACGGGACACATTTCTTGCACAGGAACAGGAAACACCAAGGTGGGGCCCAACAGAAGGTATATAAGGGGTCTCTCAGCATCTTGGCCTTTCCCTTCTTTTTTCCTTCTCCTTGAAGCATGTGATCATCCTTTTTACTTTGGAGCTCCAAGCCATGTGGTCCTATCCACCATTAAACCATCTTTCCAAACAGCCTCCATGTTTCCAGTGTCTTTTTCCTCACTTGGAACTGAATCCAGATGGATAATTCTTCCAACAATTTGGCACCCAAGCAGATGGGACTCCAAGCTAACCAATGGACCAGGCCAGGTAATATTCCCTTGCTGGCAATCAGACCCATTTAGTCTGTGGGGGATTTCCTGGACCTTGGCCATTTGGAACAAAGGTTTTGAAGGGGTTTTGAGTGTTGAGCTCAAAGGCTGCTTGGAAGGAAAGGGAGTACCTCTAAATTCTAAATTAAAAGATGGAAAATATGTGTATGCTTGCATGTGTGCGAGAGGGCTCTTTTCCCAAACACAACTGGATGTTGCTTCCTCTGTGCATTTCCTAACCGCAGAAAGACCAAGAGTCTGGAGAGCATGTGGGCTTTGCCAGAGCACAGGACCTTTTGTTAGGGAAGGAGGAAGTGTGTGTATGTGAGTGGCTTCACCCTTGGACAGCAGCTGGATCTCATTTCTTTGTCTGGCTTCTAGCTGCCCTCTTGCCTGTTGCTAGCTCCTCAAAGCCATGACCATCAGGACAGGAAAAGCAAGGGGGGGCATACAGAAGGGGGGACCTTCTGTATATAAGAGGAAAAAGTCAAGCAGCTTATGATTGAAGGGAGGGAAGAAAATTTTGTTGTTTTTTTGTGCATGTATCCCAAAAGCAAACCCCAGGATTTTAGGTAATTGTGAATTTAGGAAGTTGGGAAGTAACAGGAGTGCCAGTATTTGCTTGCAAAGAGCAAGTCCTCCTGGATTTGAGCTCTTCCAAATCTGAAAGCTAGGGCTGTGGAAGGAGCACCAGTACTGGTCTGTTGAGGGCAGCAAGTCCTTCTGGACTGTCTTTTTTGGGAATAGTGAACTATTTTTGCCCCCAGTCCGAAAACCGTAGCCTGAGAGTTCCCTCTGAGGTGAGTGCACGTACTTTGAATAGGGAATCAAAGTCTCCCCTTGAACACCTTTTTCTGTCTGCAAACTGATAGCCTGTTGACCCAACTAAGCCAAAGTGTGAGAACCCCACATCAGAAGGGGAAACATGGGAAACTGAAGTTTGAGAGTCCTGAGTGGAAGCCCCCTGGGAGAGTTATTGGAGGCTTGGGATGAGCAGGAAATGCCAGTCCTAGCTGATATAGAGAAAAGAAAAGAAAAGAAAAGAAAAATGTATATGTAGAGAATGAGGGATACAGGAAGAGCAATGTGGCTAAATAAAGGTACTTAAAAAAGAAAAGAAAAATGAAAGAAAAGGGCAATATATAAACAGGATTACATGGGATTTTTTGTTTGTTTGTTTCTGTGTCTCTTTCTTTGTCTCCTATGCAACCACATGGTTTGTTTCTTAAGATTTGTGCCTTTCCCAATTTAACTAAGAGATTTATTGTGGGAATGATCAGTGTGTGTATAAACCTCAGAGTTTTGTATTCCTCTCTTTGTTCTTGTTTGTGTGTGAATGTGTGTGTGTATCTCTAAGTCTTTGTGTGTCCTTGAGGTAACTGTTGCAACTGTTGCAAAGTTCATTTACAAGAAAAGTGTCATCTTTGCATTTATTGTGTGTTTAAATGATTTTATCTATTATCTTTTTTCCTGAAACCTATGAGTATTTTTTTTCCTTTCTCATCTGTTGTGTCTCCATTTTGTTAAAACTGATTTATCTGTTTAGTAACTGCAATACTGATGTATTGTTTTTCTTTTCCTCAAACCCTGCCTGCAAGCTATCTACCTCCCCCTCCCCAAAAAAATCTCTTATCCTGCACACAATGCCTTTTCTGATAGAATTACCAGCAAAGCAGCGAGGAGACCCTTGTTCTTTGTCTTTCAGCCCTGCAACATGTGTAGAAACAGATGCTGCCCCTCGAGGAGACATTCCATCCATTGGAGCCAAAGGATTGGGTTTGGATCCAGTCCTCCACTGACAGTTATCACAGCAACGAGAATGCAGCAGACCTCCCCAAGCCTGACTGACCACCCATACCACCAGACCAAGCCTAATGCCACTCAGAGACATGAAAGAAAGGACACCCTGAGATGGACCAGTAAAAGACTCTTTTCAATCCCCAGATTGAAAATTTAATGTTTTAATGATTTAATGTTTTTTGTTCTTTTTTTTTTTTTAGCTGCTCTATGGCATTAAGGCCCAAGCAAAACTCCCTGATAATTCCATGGGAGAAGGGGTATCCCGCACAGGCAATTATTTCACTTGAAGAGATAGCAGAAAAGAGATATCCAAACCCCAAGCCCTGACTGTGACTCACAAATGATGTTGCCCAGTTGCCTAGTAAAACAGGATATATTGCACTGGTGGTCTCATAAGTAGAAGTCCCAGGCCTCATTGTGTGTAATTTTAAAAATACTAAATAGCCTGGATTGCACACTGGTTAACCTCAATTTGGCCTCACAAACCCTGGAAGCTAAGACCTAGGCAGGTAGTAACTGTTGTGTATGCATAAAGATTTAATAAAGTGTGAGCTTGGAGTTAAGTGCAGGGTTCTGGCCCTGCACTTCTGATTGGCTGTTAAGCAGCCGGACCGGATTGGCCCGTCCCGGGGAATCCGATTGGCCCTTAACAGAGAGTTCCTATTGGTTATAAGAGCTAGCGCTCCTAGCTCGTTATTGGTTAAAAGTTACAGGGTTTGCCTATATAAGGTGGCTGTAACTGCTATTGAAAGAGAAGTCACAAGGTAAATAAAGAGCTGAAGTTCACCGTTCAGAGGCTTCCATTCTTTCTCGCCCATGCTCAAAACATAACACTGGCGACGAGGATGGGATTTGGAGATATCTGAACCAACGAAACTTCGAAGAACACCGAGCACGTGACAGACGACGCCAACAACGGAACCATGTCCGGCGGCATCGTACCACCCGCTCCATTCGATCCAGTACAGGAGGACTGCGAGTCCTACATGGATCGCTTCCAAATATTCTTAGAAACCAACAACTTAAAGGACGCCACACCAGGAAAGAAACGGGCGGTGTTCCTAACGCATTGCGGTCCAACCGTATTTAAGATGGCTAAAGCACTAGCCAAACCCCAAGAAGTGAAGGCCATGGATTGGGATGACCTTGAACCTCTCCTACAAGATCACTACGCCCTGACTGTGCCTACGCTCGTGAGACGCCACGAGTTTTATCAGAGGAGCCAGTGAAAGGGAGAAAGCATGGCCGACTTCATAGCAGACCTCCGAAATTTGGGAGGCCTCTGCAGATTCGCCGATTTAGAAGAAGCACTAAGAGATCGCATACTTCTGGGACTAGATGCACCAGGCGTCCAAAGCAAGATGATGGCAAAAGGCGACATCAGCCTTGCCGACGCCATCGCCGATGCTACTGCAGCAGAAGCAACCAGGAAGTCGGCTGCACAACTACGCCGAAACTGCGCTCCGGTACCACCACCGACAAACGACATTTTATCCAGGTCTGAAGGACAGCTTACGACGACGCACCACGAGGACCTCTCTTCGTCGTCAGACAGCAACGAAGAAGGGATCCATCGACTGCGGTCCGACCGGGACCATCACCTGAAGCCCTTACGCCCTTGCGCTGGCTGCGGAGCCAACCATGCCAGGTCCAAATGCAAATTCCGCGACGCACTCTGCCATGAGTGCGGGAAACGAGGCCACATCTGACGGGTCTGCCGCAGCTTGCCAGGACCCAGCCAGGCCTCAAAAGGGGCTAACTATCGCCAATCGACAGGAAACCATCCTGTACGGCGAGAGCTAATAAACCACTCCTACAGAAATCGAGCTTTGCAGAGAGAAGAGGCTCACCATACTATCACTATTGGTCACGCCTCAGCCTTGGACACTAAGAAAATCCGAGTCACAGTAGCCATCGAGAACCAGCCTTGCCACATGGAGGTCGACTCTGGATCGTCCCTCTTGATGGTGTCCTGGAAGACACTCAAGCAACTCATCCCCACAATTCAACGCCAAGATCTCCGCTCCCAACACCTCATCCTCAAGGACTACCAAGGGAATCGAATCCCCATCGTCGGTTCCTGCCAAGTCCGAGTGTCCTTCAAGAAGCACATAGCATACTTACCTTTAACAGTCATCGATAGAGATAGGCCTAGCCTCCTGGGCCTCCAATGGTTCGCGCCACTCGGCATTGAAGTGGCCGGCATAAACCGAGTCAGCAGCGGTGATTGGGAGGAAGACCTTATCTATGAGTTCAGGGACGTCTTCGCGGACAGCTTAGGCAAGTACAAGGGGATCCCAATTTCATTCAGTCTAGATCCAAAAATAGCTCTCATCCATCTAAAGCCCCGTCGAGTTCCGTTTGCCTTAAAGTCGAAAATCGACGAACAACTCGACAAACTGATAGCTCAGGGGGTGTTAGAGCCCATCGATCATTCCCCTTGGGAAACCCCAATTGTAACACCAATTAAGCCAGACGGGTCAATCTGAATTTGTGGGGACTACCGGGCCACTTTGAACTACGCCCTGCAGCAGAACGCGTATCCAGTTCCGGTGGTGCAGCACCTCCTCCATTCCCTGGGGGGGAGGCGGGAAAGTCTTCGCTAAATTAGATTTAGCTCAGGCATATCAGCAATTACCAGTAGATGAAAAAACGGCACAGGCCCAAACTATTGTGACGCACCGAGGTGCATTTAAATGTACCCAATTAGTGTAGCCCCGGGGATTTTTCAGAGCCTTATGGAAAGGTTATTGCAAGGAATTAAGGGTGTGGTCCCTTATTTTGACAATGTATTAATTGTAGCCCCTACAAAAAAAATCTTACAGGACCGGGTAAAATTAGTCCTAAAAAAATTCCAAGAGGCCGGTCTTAAGGTTAAAAAAAACAAATGTAAATTGTGTACTGACAGTGTTGAGTTTCTAGGGTACCTGATTGATAGCCAGGGCATTCACCCTACCAAAAGTAAATTAAAAGCCATAAAAAATGCTCCCAGGCCATGAAACAAGGCCGATCTCCAGGCGTTCCTAGGCCTCATCAATTTTTATTATGTATTTTTGCCGCACAAAGCAACAGTCGCTGAACCGTTACACCGGTTGTTAGATAAAAAAGCAAATTGGTTATGGAGTTACCGTGAAGAACAGGCGTTCCGAAATGTTAAAAAAACTGCTCACTTCTGACTCTGTACTCATGCAGTATAACGAGACTTTGCCGTTAGTTATAACATGTGATGCATCGCCTTTTGGAGTAGGCGCCATTTTGAGCCATGTACTACCTAATGGGAACGAAGCCCTGTTGCATATTTTTCAAAGACTCTTTCAAAATCTGAGCGAAACTATGGACAAATTGATAAAGAAGCCCTCGCAATTGTCTCAGCTGTGAAAAGATTCCACGAATACGTGTATGGCCGGGCTTTTACTATTGTGACTGACCACAAACCATTATTGGGGATAATAGCCGGAGATAAGCCGACTCCCTACATATTATCCCCTAGGATGACCCAATGGTCAGAATTCTTAGCTGCTTATAACTATCGGCTGCAATACCGCCCGGGGAAGGCCATTCCCCACACCGACGCATTGAGCCGAGCACCGCTTCCAGAGACTCTCGACGATCCTGCACCAACGATAACCACGTTGCAAATCGAGGCACTCAACTCGCCGCCACTAACCGCCCGAGATATCACGAGAGAAACCAAACACGACCACACCCTAGCACGAGTCCTAAGCTGGGTAGAACGCGGATGGCCATTGGACCAGTTATCAGATGACTTCACACCATTCAAGACTCGACAAACCGAGCTCTTCTCCCAGAAAGGCTGTGTCATCTGGGGTGATAGAGTCGTTATCCCAGAACGACTCCAGAAAGCACTGCTGAGAACCTTGCACGATGGCCACCCCAGCATCGTGCGAATGAAAGCCCTTGCATGAAGCTACGCATAGTGGCCAGGCATTGACAAGCAAATTGAACAGTGGGTTAAAGCTTGTCCCAAATGCCAAGAAGTCAGCAACGCCCCACCAAAAGCCATGCCTACTGAATGGGAGACACCACGTGGACCCTGGTCCCGAATTCACTTGGACTTCGCGGGGCCAACCAAAGGCCACACCTTCCTGCTTACCGTCGACGCCTACTCGAATTGGCTCGAGATCCATCGCATGACAACTACGACCTCTGAGGCGGTTATCAAAACCTTAGACAGACTCTTTGCAACCCACGGATTACCAGACGTCCTGGTATCCGATAACGGCCCTCAATTTACCGCACTAGCGTTCGAGCAGTACCTCACTGACCGCAGCATTCGCCATGCGCTCACTTCGCCTGCGCACCCTGCGACCAATGGCAAAGCAGAACGCATGGTCCAATTTGTGAAGAAAACCTTACAGAAGGTAGACTACAACAACATTGACAACAAGGTCAATCGAATCCTTTTCTTGCAACACATCATCCCACATAGCGTCACCAACAAAACTCCCGCCAAACTGCTAATGGGACGAAAGCTCTGCTCCCACCTCGACTGGTTGCATCCAGCTTACGAACCGGAGAAACCACTAGGATCCAGCGGCCGCTGTCATACCTTCCAGGTAGGAGACTTGGTATATGCTAAAAACCTATCGGGCGACAGTAGTACGTGTAACCGGCCCCAGATCCTACCTTGACAATAAACTTTGGAAACGTCATATCGATCAATTACGATCACAGCTTCCAGCGGCCAGTCCGCAACTCCCCTATGACCAAACTGAGGGGGGGGAGGTACAGAAGAAGATGAATTCCTAGAGAACCTGTTCGAAGGAAACGATGGCTTGATAGAGACTCAGGAAGCGGAGCTGGAGGGAGAAACGGTTGCACCTCAGGGAATTGCAGAGAATGTGGGCAATGACGTAGAAGTGAACTCTGAACCAGAAACAGCCCCACTGCCAAACAATGATCTACCTCAGCGTGACTGCAGCCAGCTGATACAACGGAAATCAAAAAGACTAATAAGACAACTGTCCTACCTAAGGGACTATGTAACTGCGCCCTGCAAATAAGAAGCCAGGGGGAAGGGGTGTTGCATAAAGATTTAATAAAGTGTGAGCTTGGAGTTAGGTGCAGGGTTCTGGCCCTGCACTTCTGATTGGCTGTTAAGCGGCCGGACCGGATTGGCCCGTCCCGGGGAATCCGATTGGCCCTTAACAGAGAGTTCCTATTGGTTATAAGAGCTAGCGCTCATAGCTCGTTATTGGTTAAAAGTTAAAGGGTTTGCCTATATAAGGCGGGTTTAACTGCTATTGAAAGAGAAGTCACAATGTAAATAAAGAGCTGAAATTCACCGTTCAGAGGCTTGTCTCTATTCTTTCTCGCCCATGCTCAAAACATAACAGTAACCATAACCTGTGAAGAATGTAAGGGCTTGTGCTTACAACCTGATTGTAAGCTCACAAAAAGTACATCAAACACCTGAAAATTAATTGCCATGAAAAAAATTAGACAGAAAAAAAAAAAATTCCAGAACTTTTCCCAGGCTGCTAGATCTTCATGGCTGAAAGTTTTTGGGAGCCACTGATAGAATCCTTTTCTGTTGCCTTTTAACAATGCCTCCTCTTTTGCATCAGAAAAATTATAAGCACCCATCAAGTTTCCCTGATCTGGTCACCTTTTAATCTTTTTTTGGGAAAAATGAGGAATTGTAGAAAGTTAGCACCTACCTCTCTCCTAGAAAAATGAAATATCCTAGGAAATATTAAAAAGGCAGAATATTTTGCCTAAAAAGAGTAAACTCAGAAGCAGAAACTCACCTCAGAAGCTGAAGCTCACCTCCACTTTTGTTAATGGGTAGGCCAATGTTAATATGTAAAAAAATATGAACAAATTTCTCTTTATTCAAATTTATTCTAATCAAATAATAACATAACAATAAGAAAATAGCCCATGGCAAAGGTATTAGCCTTGCCAGAAGTAGTTTAGAATGTAGAGGTAACTAATGAAAGAACTGAAACAAAGAATAACTGAGCATCTAGAACTATATTAAAACATAGTAACTTCATGCATTGAAGCTTATTCCAAAGAAACAACTAGCACAAATATTAAAAAATGCCAATACTATCAAATATAAGCAGCAGCTCATTGCAAGAAATAAATCAATTAATGCACAGCACAACTCTCTCTCTCTCTCTCTTCTATACCTAAAATTACTCAATAGTATTTGATCCTGGAAGGATCAGAGACAATAGTTGTAGTGGGTTTATAAGAGATTAGAAGCTCCTTGAGAACTTTCTGTATGTTAAATCAACGATAGTTTGTTAACAGATGGATTTGAAGTTTACTTTTGTAGTTGAGACTACCTATTAACTATTCTTTTATAGTAGATAGATGAAGGTCAGATTGGTTGATTTATAATAGATTTCTATATTTGTGATATTTTTAATGCTATACAGATAATCCTCGAGTTATGACAGTAATGGATTCTGCCTATTAAGGTTGTAAGATAGGAGGTTGTTAAATGAAACTTGTAAAGTGAAAGAGCCCCAATTCTGACTCAATCCAATGCATTTATTAAACAAATGCACTCCCTTGAAATGCTGCCAATAACTAAATTGCCAATTAGCTGTACAAGGCCAAATGGGTGCCTCAGGGACGTTTGCCTTAGGCCACCCAAGGCCTCCCCCCTCCCCCCTGAGATATCCCATGTTCAGCTTCCCATCTTTGGGATTCCCCACGGCACCTTCACCCCTCACAATCCCATGCTTACCTTCTGAAGATCTGCAGAATCCAGGAGGCCATATGGGAGGATTCCAGCAGCCTCTTTCTCAGCCTGTTTGAAACCTGAGCTGGGCAAAATAGCTTCATTACCAGCAGAGTCAAATCAGGTTACAATACTCAGCTTCTTTGCTGAGTAACTTTGAAAGAAAGAGAAGAGAGAGAGAGAAAGAAAGAAAGAAAGTGCTTTGCTGAGTAACTCCACAAGTATAAATGTTCATGCTGCACAGAAAAGAGTATTCTGGAAAGGTAAGCATTCTACAAAAGCTATCCCATCTTTTGATGATTGGGCAGCTTCTGTAGAATTCCTAATTCCTAATTCCTAAACAGATCATGCATAGTTTTGGGGGAGGTCAATTGTAACTTTGAATGGTCATTAAAATGACCTATCATATCTCGAGTATTACCTGTATGGCAATTTTGCAAACATGGATGTAGACATTCATAAATTGTGAACCCATTTTGCAAGGGGGAAACAATTATTATCATTGAAATATATTTATCAGTGTTCAAGCAGAGGGGATATTTTATTTGTATGTTTGATATTTTGTTCTATAAAACACTTTTTCTAAGTTTCTATTTCTGTTTTGTATTTTTTTCTTTTTGATTTTACAATTTAACTTTGAAAATAAATAAAAAATTATAAAAGAAAAAAGTGTACCACAAAAATGAAAGATCACATTGGAAAACAAGATTAACAAGCTGAATCAGATGCAAGTCACTTCAACAAAATGAAACATAAGAAACTGAAGAAGACTGAGAAATATTAATCAGAAACAAGGAAGATCAAGAAAGAATTGGAAATAATAAAGCAGCAAATGACAGCAATAATCAGGAATATCAGCAGATACAATACTCAAATTGCAAATTATAAGCACAATCCCCAATTTCAATCCAATCAGAATTGTTTTTACCAATCTATTAATGAAGAGGCTGCAGCGAATCAATCAACATTTGGCAAGAAATAAACAGTGCAGTTTATAGGATAAACAGTTTACAGGATAAACAGCACAGATATAGGATAACCCAAAGAAATATAACAAGAATGCAGTTTGCTTAAAGAGGGTGGATAAGAATAAAAAAATTGGGGACCCTTTCTCTTGCCCGCCCTCTACTGCTTCAAACTGCCTGAATTCCCCCTCCTCGTCACCCTCTTCTAGCGTGTAGTCCCCTTCTTCCCCCCATTTCCTGCCTAAGAACATCTGCTAGGAAGATAACATTTCAGTGAGCCTTCTGGATTTTTTCTTATTTTCTTCTTGCCTCTGTTAGTAAAAACTTTAAAAGTTATCTTAATCAGTTCTGAAATGCCTTTCCCTGGACCTCCTTCTTTTTTTCTGTAACTTCCTTCTAATATTCTAAGTAGCTCACTTCTCTCTTATTTGCCCCAAGTCTAATATGACCTATGGACCTGGGCTGGGTAAGCCTTCACCTTGCCAGCAGCAGGCCATTTTCTTTGTGGATGGATTTTTTTGGACCTCATTTAGACATTGAATTTCATTTTGTTGGATAGGGCCCAATTTTCAAGTCTGTTGAGGTTCATCTGAATCTTGTGGATATCTTCTGGGGTGTTGGCTATTCTTGCCAGTTTAGTGTCATCTGCAAATTTGATAAATTCCCCTTCTATTCCCTCATCTAAATCATTTATAAAGATATTGAAGAACAATGGCCTAAAACCGAACCTTGTGGTATCCCATTGCTTATTTTCTTCCATGTTGATGTAGTTCCAAACTGCACATTGAGTGCAGTTTCACAAATTGATCTCATGGTGATGCTGTCTATCCCACATTTCTCCAGCTTATTGTTCTGACCAAGGCTTCCTGAGACAGTAACACTCACATGCTGTTCCCAAAAACCTTTTTTTAATTATTTCAACGGCTGTGAATTATATGCATTCACAGCCTGTAATGAGTCCTAAACAGTTTATAAATAGTCCAACAGAAGTCTGCCACAGTCTTTCAGGATAAAACTGATAAGCACCTACCTTTATTTCCCTTGAAATGCTGCCAATAACTAAATTGCCAATTAGCTGTACAAGGCCAAATGGAGCATAAAGTCAACACAGAGTTTCAGAATTTAAACTGACCAGAATGAACAAAGTTGCTTCCTGCAAAGGATCATGTCCTCCTTTATGTCTTATGGGAAGGGCTAGTCATCTCCAAGCCTTACTCCCAAATTGCCCCTTTTGCCTTAACTGTTCTTGCCTTCTGGCAGCTCTGCGCAAATGCACACTGGGAACAGGCTCCCCCTGTTCCTCTGGCTTGCTGATGTCAGATTCTGGAGGCTCCGGAGTTAGCGCATAACTCTCAGATGGCCCTGGCCTCATCTCTGAGTCAGATGGAGATCCTTTGTCCGAGCCCTCCACAGACTCCAGAACTGGCTCATTTTCTTCCCCACTGTCTGACTCTGCTGCCAGCTCCGCCGGCTGCCTCCAGACTACAATACTTATGAAGAAATAGATTGTGGTCTACTTTGTCAAGTGCACTACTGAAATCCAAATATAATTTGTCTCCCAGTTGATGTCAGGGTATTTAAAGTCCCCAATCACTACTGTGATATGCTTTCTGCATACATTTGTTAGCCAATTAGCAAAAAGTTCATCTATTTTTTTTTGCTTGGTTGAGTGGCCTGTAGTATTCACCTATGGCAATGTCATTCATTTTTCATTTTATATTAACTCGTGCATTCTAGGAGACTTTCATCCTTGTTTTTATACATCTGTAGAGTAGCAGTGATTTCTTACATATAATGCAACTCCATCTCCTCTTTTATCAGGTCTTTTCTTTTGAACAGTTTATATTCTTCCATGAGTAGATTCCAGCTGTGAATTTAATCCCACCAACTTTCAATAATGACAACTAGATCATACCTGCCCTCAATTATTAGTATTTCAAGTTCACCTTGTTTATTCCCTAAACTTTGAACATTACTGTATTGGCCTTCTGAGTACTTTATGGCTCACCCTGGATATGTTTCCTATATGTCCTAGTTTGTATTTCAGTTTTTTTTTCCCTTCCCATCACTTTCTACCATTTTGTTTGATTGGTTATCTTTGGGTTTATGTTTGGGTTAGGGTTTCCTTCACATAAAACTCTCCTTAGGATGGTTCCTGCTTCATGAAGCCCAAGTATACTCATATGTTCCAGCTAACTCTACAGGGGGACCATGCACCTTCATGCCTTTCCTCAAGAAGAGAAAGAAAGAGAATGGACCTTCAACTGCTAACACTAGACTATGATATGCACAGGCTTGCTTAACGAAGTACAGTATGTCATGCTAGCCATCTCCCTAATAGGAGCCCCAGGGCTAGCTGTCTGCAACTTGAGAAAGATCAATAATCTTGCTTGCACATTGGCTAAAAGCCTGAATGCTACATCCTAAGACTAGATGTACTGAAACAGGAGATTAGACAGATACCTCTGAAGTGACTCTTGAGAAGAGAGCAGCAACTGATTATTTACTGAGACACAACTACAGCTGTGAGGAATTTGAGGGGTGTGCTGCTTTAATTTGTCATAAATCTCCCAACTCAGAGTGAAACATTAAGGATCTCGGACAGATTTCCTTAAGGAATTGGGTATGAAAAATTCTTGACCTAACAGGGCTCTTATCTTGGCTACTATACCTTCCTTTGCTAAAAGCCTTCTTTCTGGGAGCCATCAACATAATAGCTCTTGGTGCTATACCTCTGTTTATGCAGCATAGGACTACCTTGAATTTTCTGTGACTGCAGCACACTGCTGGCTCATATTTAAGTGATGCTCCACTAGGACATGCAGATCCCTGTCATAGTTACTACTGCTGAGGCAGATAATACCTATACTGTATCTAGACATTTGGTTTTTCCTGCCTAAATGCAGAACTTTAGTTTTCTCATTGAACTGCTTGTTGTTTGATAGGAGTCCATGCTCAAGGACTCTGTAGGACTCTATCAAGGTTCTTCTTGAGTCTATGTTTCTTAATGTTAGCAATTAGATTTTATTCAGTGATTCCAATGTCACATTTGCCATCTCCTTCAGAACCCTGGGATGTAAACTATCTGGTTCTGGTGATTTGAACTCATTCAGATTGGATAGATGTTTTCTTAGCAATTTCTTGCGTTTTTTGATTTTTATTTCTGTTCTATCTCCTTTGATACTGCTTTTAGTAGATTTGACTATTTTTTCCTTTTGCATTAAAACAGATGTAAAAAATGAATGAAGCAGTACAACTTTCTCCTTGCTGTTTGTCACCTTCTTGCCATCTTCTTCCATTAGTATACTGATTACTTCCTTGAGTCTATCATCTGTACCTCTATAACTGTCTGGTTTGGTTCTGCAACGCAACAGGACAGACACAGACTTCAGAGGATAATTAGGACTGCATAAAAAACAATTACTACCCACCTGCCTTCAATTGAGGGCCTGTATACTGCATGAGTCAAAAAGAGGGCTGTGAAAATATTTACAGACCCCTCACATCCCAGACATAAATGGTTTCAACTTCTTCCTTCAAAATGACGCTATAGAGCACTGCAGATCAGAACAACTAGACATAAGAACATTTTTTTCCCGAAAGCCATCACTCTGCTAAACAAATAATTCCCTCAACACTGTTCAACTATTTACAAAGTGTACACTACTATTACTGTTAATCTTCTCATCACTCCTTATCACCCATCTCCTTCCACTTGTGATTGTAGGACTGTAACTTTGTTGTTTGTATCCTTACGATTTATATTGACTGTTTCCTAGTGTGATTTGATTGTTGATTGTACCCTATGATAAGTGTTGTATGTTATGATTCTTGATTCTTAACGAATGTACCTTTTCTTTATGTATACTGAGAGTATTTACACCAAGACAAATTCCTTGTGTATCCAATCACACTTGGCCAATAAAGTATTCTATTCTATTCTATTCTATTCTATTCTATTCTATTCTATTCTATTCTATTCTTGGCTTTGTTCTTGTTTCTTACAATTGAAACTTTTGTTGTTATTTTTGGTATTTGTGGCGAGTCTTAGTTCACTCTGAGTCTTAACTTTCTGATGTCATTCTTGTAGATTCAGGCTATTTGCTGTTATTCTATTCTAGTTATGTACCCATTTTTCTAATTTAAAAAAAAAATTAAAGGATTTGAAAACAAATAGCACAATTATAGTTCACAGTGTAACCAAATTATTTATCAAACTCATGTGATCTTTATAGCTATATCACTTCATTTTGAAGGGCTTTGTTTTGATCTTATATGAATATATCTCACATAAAAGTTTTTGAAGCTGCTCTTTGTCATGTGCTTAATGAGTTGTAACATTGTTTGGGGAAATTTAATGCAGAGGTGCCTCACGCTAGAAAAAAATGTACAAAATGCATTCAGGATTACAATTATTCATGTCTGCAGCAATATGTCCTGTCTATGAAGACTGAACTATGCATCCACTACAATGATAAAAAAACTAAACATTATAAAAGCATATTTTATAGCACATTATTCCTTAGGCAGTTAAATTATGATTACAAAGAATTTATGATTTCTGCCTATGTGATACCAGATATAAATGGGTAGTGTTGTACTCTGGAAATATTTTGTTCATGTTTCTAACATTATTTTTCTAGAATATTCTGTTATTTCAATCTAGCTGTCTCTTCATGTCCTTCTAATTTTCTTATTTTGTATCCTTGATATAATTACATTTTTAAGAGATTACCTGAGTTGTGCTTTTTTGGTAGATTTCTGCAACAGGTCTTGGAGGGCAGTGTGGAAAGAATTTTTCAGCAAATATTCCTTACAACATCTAGGAATCTAAATCCAGGCATCTGTAGACAAATATTGTTCATTTCCTTTTGATGACAACTAGCCTCTCAACTAAGTTGAGCAGAGGCTGATGAATATTGTTATCAGAAGGAAAATGGCTGTTTTCTGAGGATCACATAATCATTTGCCTTAGGAAGATACTTCCAAAGTTTGAGGGCCAATACTGAAAATATTGAGTGTTAAACAGCTGTCTAATGGACAGATATATTCACATCTCAGCAAATATCACCATATTTTTATAAGATGGTGGAATGACATACGCACTGTATATGTTTAGATTGGTAAAGTCTTAAGCACTATGTATATACTTTGTTCTGAATATGTTTCAAGTTTTAAGCCTCTGGCTTAGAAAAGAAATTCACATTATACAGAGAGACAAACATGCCTTGGTAGATAACAACATGAATGTGATATGCATAATGTTTTTATTAAGTCATACCAATAGCATAGATTTGGTTTCTGGGATTCTTCATACATTACTTTTACTTATAACTGCTGTCAAGAATGAGAATCAGGTGATGAATGTGGAATAACCTCTTAGGAACTGTAGGCATGCCTTGCACCTAGACAACTGCTCAAGAATAAACAGTGGGAATTGGCTGAAAGGTCAGATGGGAAAACACTAAAATTATGGGCAGGGAATTTCACAGTAAGAAAGACGCAAAACATTCTTGTTTGCTAATCCCAAGTCTCCTATGTGATTGCAGTTTAATATGTAAAATTCAGGTCACTTGCCAGGTTTTTGTTGCTACATTAAACAGCATTAAGAAAAAAACATTACACTCTACAGGCAATAAAAATACATTACACAATAGAAAGGACTAAAACTGACATAGAAGTATGAGCCAAGAAAGGACCACCAAAGTACTAAAAGCATAATTTGTGGTAAACAATTAAATTGTAAATACTATTGATTTGTTTATTTGTTATTTGCCTTATAACTTTGCTATTAACTTACTATTATTAAAGATCTTTGTTCTACTTTTAACAGGGAATTCACTAAAGGAGAAATAAAGGTCTATATTTCATTTTAAGGAAGAGAAAGACTTTGTATTCATGTCATTCCAGATTCAAATATTCTTTGTATAAACCCTGTCCAAATTCTGGAATCTTTTATTCCAGAACTAGCAATCCTATCTTAGGTATAGTTTAGCAACTAAAGCTTCCTTATTATTTCTCCTTTAGCAGAAAAAAGTAATTTATTTCATTTAGACTGAAATAGAGTGTATATACTGTTTGATTAGCACAGATCCACATTAACTCAGTCAACAATTATGTGAATTTTTGTAATTAAGTGCCTAACATGGTTGCAACAAATATTTATTCTGAGAGAAAAACTATTATCAGAAAAGCTATTACAGCTTGGAAATGCATTTTCCCATTAACTTGTTGTACAGTGAGTGAGGTTAAAGGAGCCTCACCACAAGTCTCTTTCCCTGCCTGAAGATCAAGGAAAGAATATAAAACTTCTTGTTCTTTCTTCCATACTCCAAACAAGAACATGTTCAATAAAGCAAGCCAGAAATTTTCTGGAATTTTCTGAAAAGCATTTCTATATCTTTCTGTTAACTTGGCAGGCAATATTGGATCTGAATTACAGTACTGCTTTTCTTCATTCCACCATTTGTTTTAACCCAGATGCTCTCTACAGTATTGCCAAATTTATTCACTAAGATTTCTGAGCAAGTATTCTGAGTAGTGTGACTCCTTTTCCTTTCTATTTTTTCAGCATCTTTTGATCAAAAATCCTTTGCTTTATTCTATTTATAAGAGTTCATATTAAATAAGCGATAACTACTAAGATATATCTTCTTTATATGAAAGGTTCAAGCACATCTAGTTTGTTTTCTCTTCTGAATTTTCATGTATAAAAGAGTTGTGCATAGAACTTACAAGAATTAGGCAAGGGTTCATGCAAAGCACTTTTTAAAAATGGTTAAATTAGCCATGTCTTCAGCAAGGTCTGTGTGGCTGTTGCAGAATCCATTCTGGTTCATCTAGATGTGTGTAGCAGCAATTGTAGAAGCTTTTCAAAGATTCAAGTGCTTGAATTATTTGAAAAGAAATGCTTCTGTCATGATGCTGGGTGTTAGTATATTGATAACAGAAACTATGAACGTTATAAGGCAACATTCTTATAGGTTTTCTCAGTGGATTAATAGGTCCATTGTAGTAATCCCTTCATTTCTTTGTACAGAACATTCTTCTTTAACTGAGGTTTCCATTTCAAGTTTTCATTTCTGTTAGATCGGAGGCGGATCGGTTCGACAGAGACGCGAGACCATTCTGTGAGTTCAGCTCTTTATTAGGTTTAGGTAAAGGTCTGCGGATGCGAGCCGTGGCAGCCCTTCATATAGTGCTGGCTCGCAGCTCGGCAGCCAATGGCAGCACTTTGAATCTCCCGCGATCGGCACAGCCAATCGCGGTAGATTACTAGCGCTCCAATCACGGCTGACCTGTTGACCAATCAGGTCTCTGCTGGTCCTGACCAATCGGGTGTGAGGGTTTCTGAGTATGCTAATACTGTACACCCCTCCCCTCTTGGTTTCGTCCTGCGGTGCGTAGTGATGTAGTCGCGTAGGTAGGTGGGGCTTTTTCCCTGCCTCCTTGACCTGCACGGTTCAGTTCTGGTGTGGTCGTCGACCGGTTCGGATGCCTCCTCTGTCGCTCCAGTTCCTTGGGAAGGAACCACCTGGAACGTTGAGCTGGGCCTTTCTTGGTGGCTCCCTCCTGGTTCTCCTGGGCTGGTTGAGCTGCCGCTTCTGCTCCCGCTGGGCTGTTCCTGGCCGGGTGAGCTGGTTTGGCTGCTCCTTCCAGGTGAAGACTCCGGAGTTTCGTGCTCTACTGGTCCTGCATCTACAGGTGAGTAGCATCAGTTTATTGGTTTATTTATTCTAGGTGGGGGGTGTTCTGCTTGCCTTAGTTGGTTCTCTTCGCTTACCGATTCCCCCCCCCTTCTAGTTTCTTGTTCGGGTGTTTGGCTGGTTGTGGTGGCTATTCTTGACCTCAGTTGGTTTATGTGCCGTTTCTAGTTTTTCCCGTCACTAGTTTCCAATGGGTATGATAGGGGCCCGGTTATCTGGATAATTGTTGCTGGCACCCAGAGTGGTTCTCCCGTGAGATTTTTGGCGTATACTGGGTCCCCTATGTTGAATGTTCTGTGTTTGCTGGAGGAACCTGGGGGTTTGTCTGGGTTATATGTTGGGTGCATTCTGTCTAGTGTAGAGCGTAGTTTCCGGCCCATCATTAGTTCCACCGGGCTTTTGTTTGTGGTTGCGCTAGGTGTGATGTGTTGAATGGGGAGCATTTTATTGATTTTGTCCTGTATATTGGCTGTTTCTATTTTCTGAATGGCTTTCTTGGTGTATTGGACCATGCGTTCCGCCCGCCCGTTCGCCGCCGGGTTTGCCGGTGCGGTTAATGCATGGCATATCCCCTGGCCTGCCAGAAATTGTTCAAACGCCAGTGCGGTGAACTGGGGCCCATTGTCTGATACTATTACATCTGGCAGGCCGTGCGTAGCGAAAAGTTTGCTCAGTTTCCTTATCACCGCTTCCGTCGTGGTTGACTTCATAGTGCTTACCTCCAGCCAGTTGGAGTAAGCATCTACTGTGATAAGGTACATGTGTCTCTTGATTGGCCCCGCGAAGTCTATATGAATTCTGGACCGCGGACCTCTTGGTTTTTCCCACTCTTGGGTTGGGGCGGTGGGTGGATTGGCTCTGGACTCTTGGCATTGTTTGCATTTGGAAACCCAGGTTTCGATTTGTTTATCCATTCCTGGCCACATGCGTAGCTTCTGGCCAGGCTTTTCATCTTAACCATCCCCGGGTGCCCCTCATGCAGCATTCCCAATACCTTTTCCTGTAATTTTTCAGGAATTACCACTGTGTCCCCCCAAAGTATGCAACCCTTTTCGATAAAGAGTTCGGTTTGTCTGTTCCGGAAGGGTCTAAATAGTTCATCTATGTCCCCTTCCGGCCACCCTTTTCCCACCCAGCTCAAGACTCGCGCCAGCCGTCTGTCTTTATTTGTTTCTCTGGCAATGTCTGGCGCGGTCACGAGTGGGTTGGATATTGTCTCTATTTGGAGTACCTCTGTTGTGGGTGCTGGGTCGTCTTTCCCGTCCGGTAAGGGTGACCGGCTTAGGGTGTCTGCATGGGCGATGTCTTTGCCGGGTCGGTGTATCAGCTGGTAACTGTATGCTGCTAGGAATTCAGACCACCTCGTCATTCTTGGCGATAGAATGTTCGGTGTGGCCCTGTCCCCCGCCAGGATTCCTAGCAACGGCTTGTGATCCGTGATGATTGTAAAAGTCCTACCGTAAAGGTATTCGTGGAATTTCTTGATGCCGGCGACGACTGCTAGGGCCTCTTTGTCGAGCTGGCTGTAGTTCTGCTCTGGCTTTGAAAGTGTCCTTGATGAGAAAGCGATGGGTGCTTCCCTCCTGTCTGGTAGCTGGTGGCTGAGGATGGCACCGATTCCGAATGGTGACGCGTCGCAAGTTACCGTCAATGGCAGAGTCTCACTGTACTGGATTAGTATTGCGTCGGATGTTAGCAGGTTCTTTGTGTTGTTGAAAGCACTCTCCTCCCGTGCTCCCCAGGTCCAGGTGGCTGTTTTATCTAACAGCCTATGTAGCAGTTTCACCATGGTCGCCTTTTGAGGTAGGAAGACATTGTAAAAGTTTAACAGTCCCAAAAAAGCCTGTAATTCTGTTTCGTTTTTTGGTCGCGGTGCTTCCCTTATGGCTCTCAGCTTCTTTTCTGTGGGGTGAATCCCTTGTTTGTCTAGGAGGTACCCCAGAAATTTGACCCTTTCGGCCCGTAGCTGGCACTTCCCTTTCTTTACTTTAAGTCCCGAATCTCTGAACCTCTGCAGTACCTCCCTCAGCCTGGCTTCTAGTTGTTTCTCATTTTTCGCGGCCACCAAGATGTCATCAAAGTAGGACACCACCCCTTCTACTCCCTGGAGGAGTCTTTCCATAAGGCTTTGGAATACTCCTGGTGCCACACTGACTCCAAACTGGAGTCGGTTGCAGCGGAAAGCCTCTCGGTGCGTTACGATGGTTTGGGCTTCTGCTGTTGTGGCGTCGACCGGCAGTTGCTGATAGGCTTGCACCAGGTCAAGCTTTGCGAAGATCCGGCCTCCCCCCAGTGAGTGCAGAAGATGCTGGACTACTGGGACGGATATGCGCTTTGTTAGAACGCATGGTTTAGGGTGGCCTTGTAGTCACCACAAATTCTCACTGACCCATCTGGCTTGATGGGGGTGACAATTGGGGTCTCCCACTGGGCATGATCGATCGGTTCCAGCATCCTTTGCATGATGAGGTTATCGAGTTGCTCATCAATCTTGGGCTTGAGTGCAAATGGCACTTGCCTGGGCTTAAGGCGAATTGGGGCGATGGTTGGGTCTATGTTAAATGCAATAGGGGACCCTCGGTACTTGCCTAGCTGGTCGTTGAAAACTTCCCAGAAGTCCCTCACGAGTGCTGCTTCCCAGTCTGTCTCTGCGATGTGGTGTATGCCGGTTACCTCGATGTCCAGGGGTGCGAACCACTGTAGTCCCAACAGGCTCGGCCGGTCTCGATCGACGATCGTCAGGGGTAGCACTTATGTGTGGCCCTTGAAGATGACTTTAAAATGGCCTCTCCCGACTACAGGGATTCGGTTTCCTTGATAGTCTTTGAGGGTTAATGTTTGGTTTTCCAGTTCTTGGCGGCGGATGGTGGGGACCAGGTGTTTGAGTATGTGCCAGGAGACCATTGAGAGGAAAGACCCTGAGTCTACCTCCATGTTGCATTGCTGGTCTTCTATCCCGACCATCACATATACTTTCTGGCGTCGCTGGTGGAGGAATGGCCGATGACGACAGTCTGGTGCGTTTCCTCCCTCTGTCTCGTCTCCTGGAGTCGCCTGTTCTGACATTCCCGGCTCCAGCGGTTCTCCGTCTGCCTATCTTGGGTCCTGGTGGGGGTGCTGTCTCTCCGTCGGGGGCTGGCATCCCATCGCCACGGGCTGTAGTGCTTCTTGTTCTGGCACACTTTGTCCATGTGCCCCCATTTCTCACAATGCCTGCAAATGGCTTCGAGAAAGTGACAGTCCGCTCGGGGGTGATCGTCGCCACAGCCGGCACACTGGAACTGCGACTTACGACCTTGTGGTTCCCACCGCTCCCACGCTGACTGGAGATGGTGGATTTCCTCCTCTTCATCTTCAGTTTCGGAGAAGGAGTCGATATCGCCATGGTGTGTGGTTGTGTGGTCTGTCCCGGGCCTCCTCTCGGGGGTCGAGGTGGCCTCTCCGGTCACCGCTCGTGGCATGATGCTCGATTGTCGCATCCGGGCCGCTGATTTCTTGGCTGCTTCCGTTGCAGCAGCTTCGGTGAGGGCATCAGCGAGGGAGATGTCTCCCTTCGCCATGATGCGGCTCTGGAGGACAGGGTCTCAGAGTCCCAAAATGACACGGTCTCGCAGGGCCTCATCCAGGTCGGTGAACTCACATAGACCCCCCAGGTCCCATAGTGCCGCTATGAAGTTGGCCAGCCCTTCACCCTCGCGTTGATCCCGCCAGTAGAATTTGTGCCACTGGATGAGGATGGGCACGACGGGGGCGTAATGGCTCTGCAGCAGGGGCTCAAGGTCGTCCCATTCTATCGTCTTCCACCAGTTTGGCCAAGGCTTTGGCCATTTTGAAGACTGCGGGCCCGCAATGCATGAGGAACACGGCTCGTTTCTTGTAGCCGTTGGTGTCCTTGAGGTTGCTACTCTCGAGGAACATTTGGAACCTATCAGTATAGGATTCCCAATCCTCAGTAGCAGGGTTGAAGGGAGCGGGTGGCAAATTGATTCCGGCCATGTTGCTGGTAGCTGCGTGCCGCCTCACCACGTGCTGGGTGGTCTCTTTGTCTCACGATCCCACCTTCGTCACCAGTGTTAGATCGGAGGCGGATCGGTTCGACAGAGACGCGAGACCATTCTGTGAGTTCAGCTCTTTATTAGGTTTAGGTAAAGGTCTGGGGATGCGAGCCGCGGCAGCCCTTCATATAGTGCTGGCTCGCGGCTCGGCAGCCAATGCAGCACTTTGAATCTCCCGCGATCGGCACAGCCAATCACGGTAGATTCCTAGCGCTCCAATCACAGCTGACCTGTTGATCAATCAGGTCTCTGCTGGTCCTGACCAATCGGGTGCGAGGGTTTCTGAGTATGCTAATACTGTACAATTTCAATTTCCAAAGAATTAAAATGTTCCTCTAATGAGTTTGTCATACCACAGCTCCTGGATAGGCTGTATCTATATTTCAGTATAAGAACTATCCAGGTTTCTGAAGTTAAAATTGGACAGGGAATTTATTTATTTATTTATTTTGATTTGTCAATCACTTACAAGATAATACATATAAGTATATACATAGTTAAGAATACATGAAATGGGTGCATATAAGAAAAATAAAAGAAACAATAGGACAGGGACGGTAGGCACGTTGGTGCGCTTATGCACGCTCCCTACAGACCTCTTAGGAAAGGGGTGAGATCAATAGTAGACAGTCTAAGGTTAAAGTTTTTGGGGCTTGGGGAAGAAATCACAGAGTCAGGTAGAGTATTCCAGACATTGACCACTCTGTTGCTGAAGTCGTATTTCCTGTAATCAAGTTTGGTGCGGTTAATTTTGAGTTTGTATCTATTGTGTGCTCTTTGTTGTTATGGTTGAAGCTGAAGTATTCATTGACAGGTAGGACATTGCAATGTATGATTTTATATACCATACTTAAATCAGACCAAAGATGGTGTAATTGAAGGTTTTCTAAGTCTAGAATTTCAAGTCTGGTAGCATAAGGTATTCTACAACGAGTAGAGGAATGGAGAACTCTTCTTGTGAAATATTTCTGGACTTTCTCAACTGTACTAATATCAGATACGTAATGTGGGTTCCAGACTGATGAGCTGTATTCGAGTATTGGTCTAGCAAATGTTTTGTATGTTCTAGTTAGTAGTGTGATATTACCAGAGAAAAAGCTATGTAAGATTAGGTTGACAACTCTTAATGCCTTTTTGGCTATGTAGTTACAGTGGGCTCTAGCACTTAGATTATTAGAGATGAATATTTCAAGGTCCTTTACAGAGCTTGGATCATCAACAAGATCTTGACTATTCAGCTTGTATTTTATTTTCTGATTTTTTTTGTCAATATGTAAGACAGAGCATTTATTTGTTGAGATTTGAAGTTGCCATTTGTTTGTGTATGTACCATTCTGATACATAGTCTATGTACCATTCTGATACATAGTCAAGATCTTTTTGAAGGGTAGCAGTATTGTCTGTGGTATTGAACAGCTTTACATCAGCAGTGAAAAGAACGCAGTTGCTCTTAATATAATCACAGAGGTCATTTATGTAGAGTATGAAGAGCGTTGGTCCTAGACCACTGCCTTGGGGGACACCACTATTGACAGGTACAGAATTTGATAGGACGCTCCCAATTTTGACCATTTGTTGTCTGTTTGACAGGAATGCTTCTATCCAGTTATGCAGCTGTCCAGAGATACCATAAGATTTTAGTTTTAGGAGTAGTTTGTCGTGTACCACTGAATCAAAGGCTTTACAGAAATCTATGTAGATTGCATCTATTGCTTTGCCCTGATCGAGTTGTGTAGTCCATATGTTTTTGCAGTGTAAGAGTTGCAAATTACAGGATAGTTTTTTCCTGAAACCAAATTGTTCATTGGAGAGTAGGTTATTTGTCTCTAAGTGGAGGATAATGGATTGGTTAATAATTGATTCCATGACTTTACAGGTGATGCAGTATAAGGGGATTGGTCTGTAATTTTCAACTAGGCTGGACCCTTTTTGAAGATGGGGATGACCGTGGCTTGTGACCATAGGTTAGGCAAGGAGCTGGTCCTGAAAGATTTTTCAAAGATTATGCTTAGAGGTTCTGCTATGGTAGTGGATAGCTTTTTTAAGAAGTAGGCATATAAGGCATTTGTTTAAATATTGTAGGATCGATATATGAACATTTCTATAGGCATTCATTTGTAAGGGCATTCCCAAATTGTGTATTGAGGACTAACTGTAGAGAACTAGGAAAGTGGCTCTTGGCAAATATTCAGAAACATTTGTGTAAACAAAAAGGACAAAAACATCCTCCTTCTTGACTTACTCCTCTATAAGAGGGAAGGCAGGAGAGAATAGGGTTTGAGTTATTCTCCAAAGCAGGACAAGAAATAACCAGGAGAAAATCATTAAAGAGAGCTCCAACCTAAAACCAAGCAGAAATTTCCAGACAGTGAGAACAATAAATCAGTAGAATGACTTATCTCTGGAATCTGTGGATGTTCCATCATTGAAGGTTTTAAAGAACAGGCTGGGCAGCCATTTGTCCAGAATGATATAGGGTCTTCTGCTTGAGCAAGGGGTTGGATTAGAAGACCTCCAAAATCCCTTCCCCTATTATTCTATTTTCATGATCATGCTTGCAAGATTCTGTTCTATAACCCATCCAATATAGTTTTGGTTTTCCCTTTGAATGTGTTTCCTGATCTGGTTTGCTTTGAAGGATTGACAGTAAAAAAGGTTTTCTGGATTGTTGCCAAGGGATTTATATAAGTTATCACAGAATTACTGAAACAAAGCTATTTCTACTCAAATGAATACTGCAGAAACCAATTTGAACTTCCATAGACAACATCACTATCTTTAATGACAAAGCTTCTCGAGGGAATTTCTCAAGCTATGAATGTGATCTTGTTAGAACTGCCATCACATGCTTGAACTTTGCATTTGCTAGCTGCCAGTCTGCCATGAACTATGGGAGAGAGAGCTGGTCAGGAGAGCTGGGGAAGGCTCATTGTGTCTTCCAGAAACACCATCATAATATCAAAGTACTGGGAATGGAATGCAAAGGCTTATCAACCAAGCTGCTGTTGAAGAGTCCCAAAGAATCTATTCAAATATAATTGGACAATAAGGGACCAGCAAGGAGAAGAAGCTAGGGAGGAATTGAATTGAGAAAGTTAACTCAGAAAGTTTGGCACGTGAACTTCAATCCTGGCTTTGCTGTATTGTAATCCACTTGGCCTTTAGTAAAGTAAACCTTTCACCCCGAATGGAGCTGAGGGTCATTCTTATTTAAGGGATCAAGTTAGGGCAGGACTGACATATTCTTTCAATAGAATGCAAACCTTTCCAGCCTAAGGAAATGTAGCTACCCAGACTATGCACCTGCTAATAAAGCCTATGTCTTTCCAGGACTGAGCTTCAGTTTATTAGTCCTTATCCACTCCCTCATTGCAGTCAGGCATTAATTAAACATTTTCCTTATCTTTTTTTCTGGTAAAAATCATCCTGCAGGACAATCAAGGCAATTTCTGTGCCAAAATAAAAATAATCTATAAAACACATTTTATGAGAAAAATGTTTCACAGTAAATTCTTTCTTACTGGAACAAGAGAAGTATTCTGCCATTCTATTTTTGCTTTTTATATTGCTCAGAGTTTGAGAAAATAAACGGTTTTTGAAACAACATTCCCACAACTACAAATGATTTCATTTTTCTCTTCTAGATTATTGTTTCTATATTACACATTCTTTTACTCTAATGTCAAGTTGTCTATGGAGGGGGAGGGCAGAGAACCTCCTGCAACAACAACTTATTTGACATCATAGGTTCCCTGTGGTTGCTTCCTTAATTATTCAATTAAAAATGTTTCTTTTCATGACAGCTGCTACGTTGCACAGTACATATGCTGACTCTTAGATATAGAACAGCTTTCAAGAAACAACTGCCAATGTCTTTTCATAACTTTCATATCCAATGTTATAAAATCATCTGCTTGGTTGTAGCAGTTTGACTCAATAAAAGTGGAGGAGATGGTTTATAATTGGGCTGGAAAGTAACCTAAAAATCATGATAGGCAGTGCTCTATTAACTCTGTGTAAATCCCCCCCCGCCGCCGCTTCGAAATCAACCAATATTAACTTGGGTGCTTCCATTTGCTGAGACATATCATTATTAGGACTAACATTTGATTTTCCACAATTATCTAGAATCTTTAAGGAATTTACATATCTTATCTTCAATCATGAAATGTTCCATATAGCTTATAAAAGTTAAATAATTAAATATAGTATATAAAAAATTAAAAATTGCAAACCAGCCAAAGCAAACAGTATTTAAATACTGATAAATATAATTGTTTACTTAGAAAGCAGGCATATTATTATCAATAGCATCTACTCTCAGGTGAGTATGAATAGGATTACAGTCTTTTTCCCCCCAATTTAAAACATGTAGAAGAATAAAATGTGACTCAAATGGATAATTAGGATGCTAAGAATGCTTCCCTAGCAAGAAAATGATAGATATTATTAACACAATTCTTCTTGTTCAACAACTGATTGATAACCTATAAAGTTGTTTATGAAATAGATTAAGCTATTTTTCCAAAGTTGAATTTATCTATCTTATCAGAATATGATGAAAAGGCTGTTTAGACCCTCCCACTATATGAGATGACTGAGGGAGAAATCAAATGCATCATCAGCCTTGAGTACCCACAAGAAATCTAAGTCCAGCCCACCTTGAATTTCATTGACTCTTTTTAAATCAATTATTGCATCAGAACACTGTTTGGGAGAGCGGAATCCCATTGTAACACCACGGAGGCCTGATCAGCAGAACAAAAATACCTATACAAAGTCTTTGAGAGAAACAGATACCCATGAAACTTCTGGAGATGCCTACATACAAGCCACACAAACATTTAAAGCAATAAAACAATGATAACTGAAGCAACAATGACCAGACAAATCACAATCCCTTATGTATAGAATGTCTCAGAAATGACAGCAAGACTACTATGCTAACATGATCTTGTAGTAGCCCACAAACCAACTTCAATTCTCAGATGGACCCTCTCAAAACTGAAAGGGAAGACAGAAACAAATCAAAGATCAGGCATGAAATACTGTACGAAATCCAGTGTAGCAACTGCAAAAAGAACTATGCTGGACAAACAGAAAGAAAGCTATCAACCAGACTGTATGAACACTTACTGGCTATCAAAAAAACATGACACACTATTCCTCATGTCTGTCCATGAATGTCACCAATTTGATCTAACTGGGACCACAATTGTAACCCAGGTGAAATCAAAGAGAGAAAGAGAATTCCTTGAAGCCTTGTTTTCTCCAATAAGTCAATAAACAGACATATTGACATGAACCCAGTCTACCAATCACAGAGAACGAAAGAACTGCATCAACCATGATCCCAAAGGTAACATTTAAAATGAATAAATAGGCTCCCCACTAAACAGTAACAAAACTGTAAATCATTGGCTTACAAGAAATCGGACTTCATGTCAGTAACCAACAGCCTAACTACCAACCTACTAATACTCAAACACATTTCATTGACTCATATCTCCTGCCAATCTGCTATGACTGTTGGTAATTCAGATACTTGTAAAAAGTAGCATACAATAAAGCTGTAGTCATTTGAACCACTTTTCTTCCTGATTTCTTTCATCTGACATTAATCTAAACTATTCATCAACGACAAAAATTTTAATGGACTCAAAACACCTACATAATGTCATCTGATCCCAGAGCTGCATCAACAGCAGATGATCCAGACATGCATATTATGAGCAGGTTCCAAGCCAGTTTGGAAAACAAGGTGAGAAATTTAGAAGGTAATATGCATTCAATTCAGCAGGTACAAGTCCTGATCAAATCTAGCAACCTCTGCAGCCTACCACACCCACATAGAGCCAATTGTCAGTGGCTGCTATGCTGATAACCTAAAATTCCCAGTTGCCTACTGCAGAAATTCACTGGGGAATCTGCCATGGAAAAAACATTCCTAACACAACATAAAGTATTCATCAGCATCTGGCCAGGGGTGTTAAGTATTGCCTTATATGGCCATAGATTAGCAGACTCTACTCATTGGCCCAGTCACCGGTGGGAGAAATAAAATCCCATCAGTTGGCTGAAGCTTTGGACAGCGCTGGCTACAAAAGCTGACGCCTGCCGCAGCTGGGCGGCTTTTGCTTAAATTACTATAATAAAGAGTTTTACCTGCCTCATTACTCAATAAGCCCACTTAACAAGGGAAATTTCCTAAGTCTACTTGTTGAGTCAGTCAACTTGTTGACTATCTTCAACCTACTTGTTGACTCTGCTGGCATTTCCACTCATCAGATACAGTGACTTCATCCTAGATAACTTCCAAAGTTCCTTACCAGATTTCAGAAAACCTTTTTGGATAGAGACTGCTGATCAATACCTCTGCCAACTTCACTAAGGCAACACCACTGTGAGAATTTTCATTGAAAAATTAAGGTTATTTGCTGTTGAGTTAGATTGGACAAACTAGCCCCGATCTCACTGTTCAGAAGTGGGCTAAACAGGAGCATTGCCAAAGAACTGATTGGACAAGGAATCCCCTGTACAGTACATCTACCTGGCCTCTATAACAGCTGAATCATGCCTCACAGAAATCTGCCAACTTCATAAGTCTTGCCACGGTTCAGAAGCTCAAGATCCTCATTATCCCTTTGAAGTTTCCATTGCAAGTAAAAACTATTGATAACCAAATCTTAAAATCAGATTCAGTCACTCAAGCCACAATGCCATTGCAATTAATTTTACACCAGCATTAAAAAAAATATAACTTTTTGTGGCCAACTACCTTGATCTCCCACTGCTGTGGGAACTACTTTATTGCAACATCATGACCCCACTATTAGATGGAAAAAATAGTCTATTTACTCTATTACCTGACAGCCCTTATCGCCTTTCTCGCTGCAATTGGCCATCTGAAACCCCCACCAGACACCCCTGAAATTTACCAGAGAGATTCCCAATCTCCCAAGCAAGTTGGCAGACTACAGATGTCTTTGGAGAGGAAGAAGTATCAACCCTTCCCTCACACAATCAGACTGTGATTGTGCCATATACCTGATGCCTGGTGCCAAAACTCCTGCCAAGAGGGAGTACCAAATGTCAATTAAGGAATTAGAGACCCTGAAACAGTATTTGAACTTTAAGATTTATATGATCATCCAATCACCATCCTTGGCTCCCACCTTTTTCGTACCCAAGAAACAAAATTCCAGCACACCAATCAAGAGTAGGGATCCCCCTCTGAGAATTGTTCACAGCTACTAGACTCTTAACTCAGTAACAGTGAGAGGCCATTACCCATTGCCATTAAGATGAGGATATATTGGACAGACTGCAAAGGGACAATTTTTTTTTGAGATTAGACATTTTCATACTTACCTCATTAGAATTAAAAAAAAAAGGCCACGAATACTTAAGTATCTGCAACATCAGATAAAACAAATCTGAAATACATTGTGGTCCCATTTGGGTTAGTAAATGTAGGGGCCATATTTTCTAGATTTATGAACCATGGTTTTTACTGATCTCATTGATAAATTTGTGGTTATCTATCTGAATGGCATTATCATCTATTCTGAGAATGAAGATCAGCACATAGACCATACATGTTCTTAGTAGACTGAGAGACAATTGTCTTTTTGCAAGTCAGAAAAATGTACCTTTGATCTGCAAATACTAGACTTTTGGGGACATATAACTAGAATGAAATACTAGCCCAAATCTGCAGGGATAGAGTCAGGAAGGCTAAAGGTAAGAATGAACTAAAACTTGCAATAAATGTCAAAAATAATTTTAAAAGTAAAGGAAAAAGTGAATGATGGGCCAGTAGAATAGAATAGAATTCTTTATTGGCCAAATGTGATTGGACACACAAGGAATTTGTGTTGGTGAAAATGCTCTCAGTGTACAAAAAAGAAAAGATACATTCGTCAAGAGTCAAGAATCATAAGGTACCACACTTAATAATAGTCATAGGGTACAATAAACAATCAAATCATACTAGGAAACTGTTAACATAAATCATAGGGATACAAGTGATAAAGTTACAGTCGTACAGTCACAAATGGAAGATGATGGGTGATAAGGAGTGATGAGAAGATTAATAATAATAGTAGTACAGACTTTGTAAATAGTTGGACAGTATTGAGGGAATTATTTGTTTAGTAGAGTGATGGTGTTTGGGGAAAAAAACTGTCCTTGTGTCTAGTTGTTCTAGTATGCTCTATAGCAGGGGTTGCCAACCTTTTGGACCTCAGGGACCACCAAACTCATAATTTAAATCCCAGGGACCACTAACTGGTTCTGTTGGCATGGCCTAATTTGTAAGTGTGGCTTAGTGGTCATGTGACTGGCTAGGCATGGCTTGTATGAAAATATTATAAATATTTATATAAATATTGAATTTTTTAATTAAAAAAGAGCAACTTTTACCCAAAATCAGGCAAAGCAGGCAGGCAGATTGAGTTGCTCACAGAATCACAGATTAATTCAGAGATCTATCTATCTGCCATCAGCTAGCTCAGTCTGTCACATAAAATTTGCTTGCAAACTCATAAAATTTGCTTTCAAGAAAACTCATAAAATTTGCTAGCAAGCAAACCCACAAAATTAACTCACAACTCACCATGTATGTAAATATTGATTTTTTTTATTAAAAAAGAGCAACTTTTACCCAAAATCAGGCAAAGCAGGCAGGCAGATTGAGTTGCTCACAGAATCACAGATTCATTCAGAAATCTATCTATCTTCCATCAGCTAGCTCAGTCTGTCACATAAAATTTGCTTGCAAGCAAACTCACAAAATTAACTTACAATACACCATGTATGTAAATATTGAATTTTTTTATAAAAAAGAGCAACTTTTACCCAAAGTCAGGCAAAGCAGGCAGATTGAGTTGCTCACAGAATCATTCAGTGATCTATATCTACCATTGGCTAGCTCAGTCTCTCAAATTTGCTTGCTGTGAGTCTGCGCTAAATAATAGAACCTTCAGTCCTAAGAGATGTTCGGCTGTGCTTAAAAGCAGAGCCAAAGATCTAAAGACTAGCTAGAAAGCAAGAAATCCAACCATTTCCTGCTTCCTAGCTAATCTCAATCTCCACAGCAGAACACCTGATGGAAAAAGGAAAAATAGCAATTTAGGAGGCAAGTTTGCTGGGTAAGGAGTGAGTGGGTGGGGAAGGTTCCCATGGACCATGTGGGTGGCACAGCCTTGTGTTTCTGCTCAGTCTGGATTAATTGCTTTGCGGGGGCATGCTCTGGGGGTGAGATTTCTCTGCGGCCCACCAACTTTTTCACGGCACACCAGTGGGCCATGGCCCACTAGTTGGTGACTGTTGTTCTACAGTGTTGTTTTGAGGGTAGGAGTTGAAACATTTTATGTCTGGGATGTGAGGGGCCTGTAAATATTTTCACAGCCCGTTTTTTGACTCATGCAGTATACAGATCCTCAATTGAAGGCAGGTTGATAGCAATTGTTTTTTCTGCAGTCCTAATTACTCTCTGGTCTGTCTTGCTGGGTTGCAGAACCAAACCAGACAGTTATAGAGGTGCAGATGAGAGACTCAATAATTCCTCTGTAGAACTGTATCAGCAGGTCCTTGGGCAGTTTGAGCTTTTTGAGTTGGCACTGAAGGAACATTCTTTGTTATGCTTTTTTGATGTCATTTTTGATGTTGGATGTCCATTTTAGGTCTTGTGATATGATAGAACCTAGAAATTTGAAGGTCTTTATTCTTGATACTGTGTTGTCTAGTATTGTAAGAAGTGGTAGTATAAGAGGGTTTCTTCTAAAGTCTACTACCATTTCTACGGTTTTCAGTGTGTTCAGTTCCAGTTACACCACAAAGCAAGTTGTACAACTTCCTGTCTGTATGCGGATTCATCTTTGTCTTGAATGAGACCAATCACTGTTGTATCACCTGCAAACTTCAGTATTTTAACAGATGGGTCATTTGAGATGCAGTCATTAGTATACAGGGGGAAGAGAAGTGGAGAAAGCACACAGCCTTGGGGGGCCCCTGTGCTAATTGTACAGGTATCAGATATGATTCTGCCTAGCTTCACCTGCTCTTTCCTGTCTGTTAGGAATGGGAAAAGATGGCAAGAAGGTGACAGGAAGCAGTGAAGGTGCTTAATTCCTTCTTTGCATCTGTTTTGATGCAGAAGGAAAAAACAGCCAACCCAGCAGAAACAGCACAATGGGAGAGAGAACAAGAATGTAGACCAAATAAGTCAGAAATTGGCTAAAAATGCCTAGACATTTTAGAAGAGTTCAGATCACCAGGAGCTGGCAGAGATGATCTCAAAACCACTGAATGAAGTCTTTCTTTTTTTTTTGAAAAAGATTTTATTAATTTTCTACAAACAAACAAGACAAACAAAACATAAAAACATCAACTCTCATATGTACATCCAGTGTGTCAGTTGGTTCATCATTTTTGTGCATTCATTCTGTAGTCTCAATTACAATTATGTTACATAACAACTCATATTGTCAATCCAAACTTATATATCCTAATATCACTAAAAAAAGAAGTTTTTGACTATATTTTTAATCATTCATGCTTTATGAGCTAACAATACTTTAAACCAGTTTACTCTATAACAAATCATATAATCATATCAAATCAATCCTAAAAAACCCTTTATAAATATAATGTCAAATAACAAAATAATAGCAAAATAAAGATATTCCTTACTGTCTAGCATTCTAAATATTCTATTATCATATTTTATCATCTAGCCATTGATAAAAAAAGATCCCAAATTTCATAAAATTGTTTATCCTCTTGCTCTCTAATTTCAAATGTCAATCTATTCATCTCAGGACATTCCAATATTTTCTTAATAATTTCTTCCTGTAATGGTATTTTCTCATTCTTCCAATTTTTAGCAAATACAATCCTAGCCGCTGTTAATACATTTACAATCAGGTACTTCAAATCTTTACTATATATATCAGGTAAAATTCCCAATAAGAAGATCTCTGGTTTCAAGTCTATGTGTTTCTTTGTCATTTTTTCCAACCACATGCGAATTATAGTCCAATATTTTCTAGCATCCTCACAAGTCCACCGCATATGGTAATACGAGCCGGGTATCTGATGACATTTCCAGCATTTTTCAGATTTGTTCTTAAACATTCTTGCTATTCTTGTCGGGGGAAAGTGCCACCTGTAAAACATCTTATACAAGTTTTCTTTATATGCTGTTGACATTGTCATTTTATAATTTTGAGACCACAATTTCTGCCATTTCTCTAGATCAATCCCATATCCAAAATTCTTCCCCCAAACAATCATAGTTTCTTTAACTTGTTCTTCCTCTAATTTCATTCCCAGTAAATAACCATATAATTTTTTAATCACCTTCTCATCAGTACCCATCAAAATCTTATCAAAATCATAGAATCCCTCCGTTTTAGAATCTTCATCATACCTTGAATGTATTTGCGCATATGAAAACCAATTCATCCTTATACCTTGTTCCTCTAAGTTTTGGATCGTTTTAAGTTCACCCTTTTCATCCAAGAGTTCCCCATATCTAACTGTTTGTTCCTTCTTATAAATTATAGGATGGGAAAATGCTTCAATAATCGATAACCAAACTGGAATTTTCAAATAACATTGTTTTTTTATCTTCTCCCAATTTAACCACAAAGACTCCCATATATAATATCTTCTAAAATAATCCTGTGTTTTAGTTCCTTTATACCATAAAAAAGCATGCCAGCCCAACAGCAAATCATGCCCTTCTAATGTCAACAATCTATGCTTTCTTAATGTTATCCATTCTTTGACCCACATCAAACTTGCAGCTTGATAATACAATTCCCAATTAGGCAGGCCAAAACCTCCTCTAATTCTAGCGTCTTGCAAAAGCTTTAGTTTTATTCTCGCTTTTTTACCTTGCCATATAAACTTCAACATGATTTTCTTTAAATCTTCAAAATAGTCTTTTCCAAGCCTAATTGGTATTGTTTGGAACAAAAATAAAATTCTAGATAGAATATTCATCTTGATTGTTGAAATTCTCCCTATTAATGACAATTGCTGAATGAAGTCTTTCTAAGCTCCTGGAGCATGGGGAAATTGTCAGAGGACTGGAAAAAGGTTGCATTCTACAAGGGGAAAAATATGGTTCTAAGAAATTACAGACCCATCAGGTTGACATCAATACTAATTAACCTATATATGAAAATATCAAAAACTATCATTCAAGTTACACTAGTTGTTTTGAAGAATATGTTTATGTATGTTATGAGCATTCATAACATTATAAATTATAAACAGACTGTTATGTGTGTTCAAAATGTAGCAAGATGCCCAAAATAGCACTCTTAAAATTCTGGATTGGATGTTATATTAAATTATGTTGGATTAAATTATTAAATGGACTTGAACATTCATCTGAGCTGCATAACATCTGGGACTTAAATCTAAGTTTAAAGTGTTTTATGGCAGCAAAACAGAGTTAGAATCAGAATGAACTAAGATAAAAGCAGTGTTATTCGGTATTGAAGCATTGATTAATGAATCTGTATTCTAAAATTATTAAGGCATTAAGAAAATATATAATGTGCAAGAGACTTATGCAATTCAAATTTAATAAGAAATTAGAGAATAAGGAAAGTACTTGAAATTGAAAACAAATTGATCAGCAATCCCTACATATAAATTATAATAATTAAAATGATATATCAAGAAAACAATACATTGAGAAGTTCTTATAAACATCAGCAAAATCTTCAGTCAATTTCATCTGATGAATGATATGTCGTATTTTGTAATAATACTCCTAACAAGTGAGTTCTCTGCACACAAACTGCTTTATTTTTTTTAACTCCTCCCTTCCGGTTCCTTCATACTGTGTCACCTCAAAATATGTCCTTCACTACGCTCTGTTTAACATTGTTTCCTCTTCACAGTTAAACATCAACAGGTTCCATTTACCTTACACCACAGCTACCCTAACAAAGGGTAGACTACCTTTGTCTCACCAGATCTTAGAGGATTATTCTGCCTCTTTTGTTGAAGGTCTGTTCCTATCTAAATCCTGTCAGGAAGAAAATGTTATCATATAACTATTTACTAATCAAATATACCTAACTGTGTTTAAACTATTCCGCACCTCAGATTTCTTACTGAACTACACATGAATCTGGACTCAACATGAACTCTTTTTCACTTTCTCAGTTCACAGATTCAGTCTCTCTGGTTTAACTATAGCTCTCCCACACCTTGTCCTAGGGGTAGCTGTCACACTAGGAAAGTTTTAAGTATTTTCCCAGGTGATGTAGAAACTTGTTCACTGTTTGTCTCTGGCAACTCCTGCTGCTCCACTGTTCATCCTTCACTTGCATGTGTGTATCAAGTGCTGACGATTGCGTCTCACCACACCTTTAGGTACATCCACCAGATATGACCTTGGACTTATGTGATTCTGCAGCACAGTCCCAGATTCTTTTGTATCAGTGACCCATACATGCTCTCCTGGTACCACATCTGTTAGGGATAACATTGTTTTACCCTAACTGGTTTAGGTGAATAATAATATGTAATCATAGTTTGTATGTTAAAGTGTCTGCAACTTTAACTGTGGGATAGTAATTAAGGGAGTGGTTGTGAAAGCACTTTAAAAGAAGCAAGATGACAGCTTGCTCTCTCTCTGGCTTTGATGATCCCTGATTACTGCAAGGACTCAAGACTGCATTGCTCGAACGGGAGAGAAAACAAAGGACTGACTTGTAAGTGAACTGACATAGGATATTCTAAACGGACTTTGCTAACTGAATATCCCTGAATGGACTGACTAAATGATACATGACTATTGGACTGTTATTTTGACTATGCTATGAACTCATAATGGAATAAACTATATATTTGATAGCACAAGCGTATCTGTTATTTTTACTGTATGTTAATAAACATACAAGCTTAGCTCACTCATTTATCTGTGTGCCTATCTGACTAACGCTGCACATTCTGTTTAGCTTGTCTCCCTAACCCTGGTTGGGGAAACCAGGCTTAACACTGGTTATGGGCCCAGAGGCTAAAAAGTCAGTTTAACTAGGATAAAACAGATTTATGTAAAAGTGAGAGTTTGTGTTGTTATACATTACAGTAAACAGACAGCTGTGTTTTATTAATTATAGTTTTATATTCATATAAGAAAACATGGCACAAGTCAATCTACAAAGTTTGTCCCTTATATCCAAGTTGGATGGAACAATCTATGTATCATGGTCTATGAAATGTAGTCTGCTTCTACGAAGAGAAGGTTTGTGGAACATAATTGAAAATCCACCAAACGTAGAAGAATGGGATCAAGAGGATGATGAAGATAAACTAAAGATAGAAGAATTTATGCATAAAAATGAACACGCTATTTGCATTATTGCTTTAACCTTAACTGATCAGCAACTTGTTTATATCCACGGAGAAAAAACGGCTGTTGGGTGTTGGCAGAAGCTGAAGAGGATTTATGTTCGAGATAATGTTGGTGCTCACATAAATCTAACACGGAAGCTTTTTAGTACACATCTCCAAACAAATGGTGATATGCTGAGTCATTTGAAAACTATGCAAAGCATTTTTCAAGAACTGCACGAGAAAGAGCTTATTTTCTCTGAACTACACCAAGTCTACATAATTCTATCATCACTAAACAAAAGTTATGATAACTACGTAACTTCACTTGAAATTTTGCCAAAGGAAAGCCAAACTTTAACTGATATAACTGGCAGATTGATTGAAGAGGCCAGAAGAAGGCTTGAAAGAGATGAATTAAGGAGGGAGCAACCTCAAAAAGAAGATAATGAATCTCCTACTGCATAAACAATTAAAAAGTGCTTTAATTGTGGAGGAAGAGGACATTTGGCAAGATTTTGTAAAAAAGCAAAGCGCCAGAACGCTGGCCAGAATACTAAAAGTCATCAAAAGATAAATAAAAATTTTGAGTTAGCCATGTATAGTAACGGAGCTGTAAAAAATAATTTATGGGTGGTTGACAGTGGAGCATCCCAATGTATAACAAATGATAACAAAATTTTTATTAAAATGTCCCAGAGTACACAGCAGATATCGTTAGCCAATGGCTGGAAACTGAAAGCTAAAGGTCAAGGTATAGCATATTGTTCTTTTATAAAAGAGAATTTAAAAATGTTATATGTACCACAATTTAACTTTAATTTAATTTCAGTTAGAATTTTGGTTAAACTAGGATATGTAGTTACTTTTAAAGGAGATAACTGCATAATTGAGAAAGAAAATAAGAAAATTACTGCATCTTTAAGAGGTGAATTATATGTGTTAAATGATGATGGTTTAAAGGTGGCTAACACAGTTTATGAAAATAAGAAACCTCATGATGAATGTATTCACTTGTTACATCGAAGGCTAGGGCATTTAAATTTTAAAATGCTTAAGAAAACTGTTGAATTATCTAAGGGAATAAGTTTGAAACCTTGTAATAAGTATTTGCAATGTAATGCCTGTAATCAAAGTAAGAGCAGGGTCACACCTGCTAATAGAGTTGATGGATTTACTACCAAAGAGCCTTTAGAAGTAGTATTTGCAGGTTTAATAGGTCCTAAAAAACCAAGTGTAGGAGGAGCTCGTTACATACTAAGCATAATGGACCATTATTCTAGATATGGGTTTTGCTATTTAATGAAAAGCAAAACTGAAACATATCAAAATCTCTTTAATTGGATAAAATATGCTGAAAGGAAAACTAAAAAGAAATTAGTAACTCTTATAACAGATAATGGTACGGAATTTACAAATAATAAATTCCAGAACAGACTAAGAATGTTAGGTATTCAACATAAAAAGTCTGCACCATATAGGCCACAACATAATGCCTTTATAGAGAGAAGAGGCCAAACATTACAATCAATGGCACAAACTATGATGTCTGATTCAGGATTACCTGACAATTTGTGGGGAGAAGCAATAATGTGTGGTAATCATATATTAAATAATGTTGTTAATTCAACAACAGGTGAATTACCTTTCACACTGTGGCATGGTACAAAACCTGATTTAAGTTACATGCACACATTTGGAGCACCAGCATGGGTGCATATCCCTTCACAACTTAGACACAAAGGACAGCATAGAGCTAAAAGATTATATTTTGTAGGATATACATCTAATCATAGATCTTATAGATTCTGGGAACCAGGTACATCTAGAGTTTACACCAGTGCCAGTGCTAAATTCCTAGAACATGTAGGATGGAATAGATTAGAACAAGATTTAAATAATGAAGTAATTATTGAACCCTACAAAAGGCAGAAAGATCAGACTAGTTATAAGAAGAGTCCAATTAAAGAAGAAGTCCACGAAGAGCAAATAGGACCAGAATAAGAGGAAACAGTTGATCAGGAAGAGTTAGATAATCAAGAAGAGTTTGTTAATGAAAGTCCACCTGTAAGTCCTGTAATACCTAGACGTACTACACGTGTAACTAGACCACCTGATAGGTATCAAGCAAGTATAGTTTGCCAAGTAACTAAAGTTCCAACTAGTGTAGATGAACTTAGGATGTATCCTGCTAAGGATCAGGAGAATTGGCAAAAGGCAATGGAAAAGGAACTAAATTCATTAAAGGTAATGAAAGTTTATGAAGATGCTAAATTACCTTCAGGAGAAAAATCCATTGGGTGCAAATGGATATTTAAAGTAAAAACTGGAAATGATGGGACTGTTACCCATAAGGCTAGGTTAGTAGCTCAAGGATTTAATCAAACTGCATCTGATTACGATGAAGTTTTTGCACCAAGTCTTAAAGCAACATCTTTAAGAGCAGCTTTAGTGTGGGCAGCTAAGAAAACTATGTCATTAACCATTTAGATGTAGAAACTGCTTATCTACATGCACCATTGCAGCACACTATATATTTAAGAAAACCAGTAGGTATAAAAGACAATAAAGTAAAAAGTAATGATTGTTGGAAACTCAAAAAGAGTCTTTACGGATTGAAACAATCTGGGTTTGAGTGGAACCAATATATTGTGAAAGAGTTAAACAATATAGGTTTTAAATCTGGTTTAGCAGATCCATGTGTGTTTAAAAGAGAAAATAATGGAACGGTGTCATTATTGTTATTATTTACAGATGATATTGCTTTGATAACTAAGACTAATAATGAAGCTAATGAGATTATATCATTATTAGCCAAAAAGATAAAATTAAAGCATTTAGGTGAAATTAAAAAGTATCTAGGATTGACAATTAACAAAACAAAAAATGGATTTAAGATATCTCAAGAAGATAAAATTTGCCAATTAATTAAAACGTTTAAAATGGAACTTTGTAAACCGGCAAAGACTCCAATGAGTCAGGAAGTTTGCCAAACTGATGATCAAAGTCCCAAATTTGATAAGTCCATATATCAATCTTTGATTGGCAGCTTATCATATATAAGCAATTGGTCAAGGCCAGATATAGCTTATAGTGTAAATCAGCTGGCACGTTTTAATTCAGATCCACATCAATGTCATTGGCAATCATTAAAGAGAATTTTAAGATATCTTAAAGGAACAATGAACCATGCATTGTATATAGAACCAAAGGGTGATTTGAGTCTTAGTGCCTATGCAGATGCAAGTTTTGCAACTGATATAAACACTAGAAAATCAACATCTGGGATGGCTATATTATTTGGTAAGACATTAATAGGGTGGAGGTCAATCAGACAACAGCATATTAGCTTGTCCACGATGGAAGCGGAATTTTCATGTCTGTCATTACTATGCACTGACTTAATTCTGTACAAACAGTTATTATTAGACATGAGTGTAACTGTTAAAGATTCTATTATTGTGTACGAGGATAACCAAGTGGCTATAAAGTTAGCTACTAGTATTGCTGTTAAAACTAGATCAAAACATACTGATTTAAGATACTTAAATGTTAGAGAATCTGTAAAGAATGGGCTAATTAAATTGGAATACTGCATGACAGAAGAAAACATTGCAGACCAATTTACAAAAGCTCAAGGAGTAAGCAAGTTTAAAGAAAGTTGTAACAAATATGATTTAAAGATGTAAATAGTTATATTATTATTTCCTAAAAGGGGAGAATGTTAGGGGTAACATTGTTTTACCCTAACTGGTTTAGGTAAATAATAATATGTAATCATAGTTTGTATGTTAAAGTGTCTGCAATTTTAACTGTGGGATAGTAATTAAGGGAGTGGTTGTGAAAGCACTTTAAAAGAAGCAAGACGACAGCTTGCTCTCTCTCTGGCTTTGATGATCCCTGATTACTGCAAGGACTCAAGACTGCATTGCTCGAACGGGAGAGAAAACAAAAGACTGACTTGTAAGTGAACTGACATAGGATATTCTAAACGGACTTTGCTAACTGAATATCCCTGAATGGACTGAGTAAATGATACATGACTATTGGACTGTTATTTTGACTATGCTATGAACTCATAATGGAATAAACTATATATTTGATAGCACAAGCGTATCTGTTATTTTTACTGTATGTTAATAAACATACAAGCTTAGCTCACTCATTTATCTGTGTGCCTATCTGACTAACGCTGCACATTCTGTTTAGCTTGTCTCCCTAACCCTGGTTGGGGAAACCAGGCTTAACACTGGTTATGGGCCCAGAGGCTAAAAAGTCAGTTTAACTAGGATAAAACAGATTTATGTAAAAGTGAGAGTTTGTGTTGTTATACATTACAGTAAACAGACAGCTGTGTTTTATTAATTATAGTTTTATATTCATATAAGAAAACATGGCACAAGTCAATCTACAAAGTTTGTCCCTTATATCCAAGTTGGATGGAACAATCTATGTATCATGGTCTATGAAATGTAGTCTGCTTCTACGAAGAGAAGGTTTGTGGAACATAATTGAAAATCCACCAAACGTAGAAGAATGGGATCAAGAGGATGATGAAGATAAACTAAAGATAGAAGAATTTATGCATAAAAATGAACACGCTATTTGCATTATTGCTTTAACCTTAACTGATCAGCAACTTGTTTATATCCACGGAGAAAAAACGGCTGTTGGGTGTTGGCAGAAGCTGAAGAGGATTTATGTTCGAGATAATGTTGGTGCTCACATAAATCTAACACGGAAGCTTTTTAGTACACATCTCCAAACAAATGGTGATATGCTGAGTCATTTGAAAACTATGCAAAGCATTTTTCAAGAACTGCACGAGAAAGAGCTTATTTTCTCTGAACTACACCAAGTCTACATAATTCTATCATCACTAAACAAAAGTTATGATAACTACGTAACTTCACTTGAAATTTTGCCAAAGGAAAGCCAAACTTTAACTGATATAACTGGCAGATTGATTGAAGAGGCCAGAAGAAGGCTTGAAAGAGATGAATTAAGGAGGGAGCAACCTCAAAAAGAAGATAATGAATCTCCTACTGCATAAACAATTAAAAAGTGCTTTAATTGTGGAGGAAGAGGACATTTGGCAAGATTTTGTAAAAAAGCAAAGCGCCAGAACGCTGGCCAGAATACTAAAAGTCATCAAAAGATAAATAAAAATTTTGAGTTAGCCATGTATAGTAACGGAGCTGTAAAAAATAATTTATGGGTGGTTGACAGTGGAGCATCCCAATGTATAACAAATGATAACAAAATTTTTATTAAAATGTCCCAGAGTACACAGCAGATATCGTTAGCCAATGGCTGGAAACTGAAAGCTAAAGGTCAAGGTATAGCATATTGTTCTTTTATAAAAGAGAATTTAAAAATGTTATATGTACCACAATTTAACTTTAATTTAATTTCAGTTAGAATTTTGGTTAAACTAGGATATGTAGTTACTTTTAAAGGAGATAACTGCATAATTGAGAAAGAAAATAAGAAAATTACTGCATCTTTAAGAGGTGAATTATATGTGTTAAATGATGATGGTTTAAAGGTGGCTAACACAGTTTATGAAAATAAGAAACCTCATGATGAATGTATTCACTTGTTACATCGAAGGCTAGGGCATTTAAATTTTAAAATGCTTAAGAAAACTGTTGAATTATCTAAGGGAATAAGTTTGAAACCTTGTAATAAGTATTTGCAATGTAATGCCTGTAATCAAAGTAAGAGCAGGGTCACACCTGCTAATAGAGTTGATGGATTTACTACCAAAGAGCCTTTAGAAGTAGTATTTGCAGGTTTAATAGGTCCTAAAAAACCAAGTGTAGGAGGAGCTCGTTACATACTAAGCATAATGGACCATTATTCTAGATATGGGTTTTGCTATTTAATGAAAAGCAAAACTGAAACATATCAAAATCTCTTTAATTGGATAAAATATGCTGAAAGGAAAACTAAAAAGAAATTAGTAACTCTTATAACAGATAATGGTACGGAATTTACAAATAATAAATTCCAGAACAGACTAAGAATGTTAGGTATTCAACATAAAAAGTCTGCACCATATAGGCCACAACATAATGCCTTTATAGAGAGAAGAGGCCAAACATTACAATCAATGGCACAAACTATGATGTCTGATTCAGGATTACCTGACAATTTGTGGGGAGAAGCAATAATGTGTGGTAATCATATATTAAATAATGTTGTTAATTCAACAACAGGTGAATTACCTTTCACACTGTGGCATGGTACAAAACCTGATTTAAGTTACATGCACACATTTGGAGCACCAGCATGGGTGCATATCCCTTCACAACTTAGACACAAAGGACAGCATAGAGCTAAAAGATTATATTTTGTAGGATATACATCTAATCATAGATCTTATAGATTCTGGGAACCAGGTACATCTAGAGTTTACACCAGTGCCAGTGCTAAATTCCTAGAACATGTAGGATGGAATAGATTAGAACAAGATTTAAATAATGAAGTAATTATTGAACCCTACAAAAGGCAGAAAGATCAGACTAGTTATAAGAAGAGTCCAATTAAAGAAGAAGTCCACGAAGAGCAAATAGGACCAGAATAAGAGGAAACAGTTGATCAGGAAGAGTTAGATAATCAAGAAGAGTTTGTTAATGAAAGTCCACCTGTAAGTCCTGTAATACCTAGACGTACTACACGTGTAACTAGACCACCTGATAGGTATCAAGCAAGTATAGTTTGCCAAGTAACTAAAGTTCCAACTAGTGTAGATGAACTTAGGATGTATCCTGCTAAGGATCAGGAGAATTGGCAAAAGGCAATGGAAAAGGAACTAAATTCATTAAAGGTAATGAAAGTTTATGAAGATGCTAAATTACCTTCAGGAGAAAAATCCATTGGGTGCAAATGGATATTTAAAGTAAAAACTGGAAATGATGGGACTGTTACCCATAAGGCTAGGTTAGTAGCTCAAGGATTTAATCAAACTGCATCTGATTACGATGAAGTTTTTGCACCAAGTCTTAAAGCAACATCTTTAAGAGCAGCTTTAGTGTGGGCAGCTAAGAAAACTATGTCATTAACCATTTAGATGTAGAAACTGCTTATCTACATGCACCATTGCAGCACACTATATATTTAAGAAAACCAGTAGGTATAAAAGACAATAAAGTAAAAAGTAATGATTGTTGGAAACTCAAAAAGAGTCTTTACGGATTGAAACAATCTGGGTTTGAGTGGAACCAATATATTGTGAAAGAGTTAAACAATATAGGTTTTAAATCTGGTTTAGCAGATCCATGTGTGTTTAAAAGAGAAAATAATGGAACGGTGTCATTATTGTTATTATTTACAGATGATATTGCTTTGATAACTAAGACTAATAATGAAGCTAATGAGATTATATCATTATTAGCCAAAAAGATAAAATTAAAGCATTTAGGTGAAATTAAAAAGTATCTAGGATTGACAATTAACAAAACAAAAAATGGATTTAAGATATCTCAAGAAGATAAAATTTGCCAATTAATTAAAACGTTTAAAATGGAACTTTGTAAACCGGCAAAGACTCCAATGAGTCAGGAAGTTTGCCAAACTGATGATCAAAGTCCCAAATTTGATAAGTCCATATATCAATCTTTGATTGGCAGCTTATCATATATAAGCAATTGGTCAAGGCCAGATATAGCTTATAGTGTAAATCAGCTGGCACGTTTTAATTCAGATCCACATCAATGTCATTGGCAATCATTAAAGAGAATTTTAAGATATCTTAAAGGAACAATGAACCATGCATTGTATATAGAACCAAAGGGTGATTTGAGTCTTAGTGCCTATGCAGATGCAAGTTTTGCAACTGATATAAACACTAGAAAATCAACATCTGGGATGGCTATATTATTTGGTAAGACATTAATAGGGTGGAGGTCAATCAGACAACAGCATATTAGCTTGTCCACGATGGAAGCGGAATTTTCATGTCTGTCATTACTATGCACTGACTTAATTCTGTACAAACAGTTATTATTAGACATGAGTGTAACTGTTAAAGATTCTATTATTGTGTACGAGGATAACCAAGTGGCTATAAAGTTAGCTACTAGTATTGCTGTTAAAACTAGATCAAAACATACTGATTTAAGATACTTAAATGTTAGAGAATCTGTAAAGAATGGGCTAATTAAATTGGAATACTGCATGACAGAAGAAAACATTGCAGACCAATTTACAAAAGCTCAAGGAGTAAGCAAGTTTAAAGAAAGTTGTAACAAATATGATTTAAAGATGTAAATAGTTATATTATTATTTCCTAAAAGGGGAGAATGTTAGGGGTAACATTGTTTTACCCTAACTGGTTTAGGTAAATAATAATATGTAATCATAGTTTGTATGTTAAAGTGTCTGCAATTTTAACTGTGGGATAGTAATTAAGGGAGTGGTTGTGAAAGCACTTTAAAAGAAGCAAGACGACAGCTTGCTCTCTCTCTGGCTTTGATGATCCCTGATTACTGCAAGGACTCAAGACTGCATTGCTCGAACGGGAGAGAAAACAAAAGACTGACTTGTAAGTGAACTGACATAGGATATTCTAAACGGACTTTGCTAACTGAATATCCCTGAATGGACTGAGTAAATGATACATGACTATTGGACTGTTATTTTGACTATGCTATGAACTCATAATGGAATAAACTATATTTTTGATAGCACAAGCGTATCTGTTATTTTTACTGTATGTTAATAAACATACAAGCTTAGCTCACTCATTTATCTGTGTGCCTATCTGACTAACGCTGCACATTCTGTTTAGCTTGTCTCCCTAACCCTGGTTGGGGAAACCAGGCTTAACAACATCACTAAGAGGTTTTACACAATGTCTCCTGTTGTAGTATTCAGTATTCAATTTCCTCTTCTCTCTCTCTTTACGAGCAAAATGGTCAACATCTGGCAATGCTGGGTCTAGCTGAGAGGGAAGAGTTGGCACAGTGGTACGAGGATGTCGCCCCATAAGCAGCTGAGCCGGACTGAATCCACTCTGGAGAGGGGTAGCTCTGTGGGCAAGCAGGGCCAGATAAGGGTTGCTAGTCTTTTTCAAGAGACTTTTCACTGTCTGAACTGCACGTTCACCTTCTCCATTACTTTGTGGAAACTTTGGACTGCTGGTAACGTGTCTGAACCCATATGTGGATGCAAAATGAGAGAAATCTTGGCCAGAAAACTGTAGCCCATTATCTGACATCAACTCCTCTGGAATCCCATGCCAGACAAAGATTGACTTCAGATGGACAATGACATCAGTTGACTTAGTGTTCAATAGCAGTGCAATCTAGACATATCTGGAGAAATAGTCTATCACGACCAAGTATGTTTTCCTTCTAAGTACAAACATGTCAGTCCCTAACTTTTGCCATGGTCTTTCAGGGCACTCAAATGTCATGAGTGGCTCTTTAGGATTCTGATGCTCTTAAATACATGTCACTGTATACCATTTCACTGACCTGCTGACTGAGTCCTGGCCACCACACAGACTGACAAGCACGTTCTTTGCATTTCACCACCCCTTGGTGTCCTTCATGCAGCCTCTCCAACACCTCATTCCTCAGAGTGGATGGGATCACAAGCCTAGTGTCTTTCAGTAGTAATCCATCTTGTACAGTGAGTGTAGCTCATTCTGGCCAGTATCCTCTCAATGCAAGTTCCGGTTTTGCATGCACTGGCCATCCATCTGCACACAATTTCATGACTTGAGAGCAAATACTATCAGCTTGTAACTGCTCTTTTATGATTTCCTTATATGTGTGGCTAACAGGCAAGGTATCTACTACACAGTCCACATATATGTTAGTGCTTTCCATCAGCTCCAGTTCTACTTTGGACATGTGAGAGGCGAACATGACAATGTGTCTGCTGTCCAAAGTGATTTTCCGGGGACATGCACAATGTAGTAAGAGTAACGCATGAGCCTCATCCTGAATCGCTGAATTCTCAAGAGTAGAAGATCTAGTGCTTGGTCTCTGACAAGTGGTTTGTGATCAGTCTCCAGGCAGAAATGCTTTCCTAGGAGGAAATCCCGAAATCTTTCACATGCCCAGGTTAGAGCCAGGCCTTCTTTTTCCACCTGTGCATAGCGTTGTTCAGTTGGAGTGAGTGAACATGACACGTAAGCCACAGGCTTCCATTTATCTCCCCACTCTTGAAGAAGAATGGCGCCCAAGCCATATGATGATGCATCCGCTGACACTTTTGTCACTTTGTCCGGATCATACATGACCAGCACCGGAGGGGAAGACAAAGCATCTTTCAATGTCTTAAATGCCCTGACCTGTTCCACATCCCAAACCCAACAGTTTTTCTTAGAAAGGAGATCATGAAGTGACTTGTCTTTTTCTGCCAACTGAGGGATAAATTTCCCCAGCTGGTTTACCATGCCAAGAAAACTCCTCAGTTCATTCACACTAGGGGGCTCCTTAATAGCTCTGATAGCCTCTGTTTTCCTTGGGTCAGGTCGTATCTCTGCATCAGAGATGATGTGACCCAAAAAGATCACCTCACTCCTGGAGAGTTCACACTTATCCACATTCAGAGTGATTCCCGCCTTTTCCAGTTTTTTTAGCACTGCATGGAGTCGATCGTCATGTTCTTCTTGGTCCCATCCCCACACCAGTAGATCATCAATATGGCAAACTATACCTTCCAGCCCCTGTGTAATGTCCACCATCATACATTGGAAATGTTTGGATGCTGAGGCAATGCCAAATGGAAGACGGTTAAAGTGGAACCACCCAAAGGGTGTAATGAATGTGGTATACTTTGCTGTATCCTCGGTGAGGGGTATCTGCCAAAACCCCATGTTGGCATCTAATTTACTGAACATTTTAGCACCAAGACTCTGTTCTACTGATGGTAAAATGAATTTTTTACAACACACATACTTGTTCAAGCCAGTCAGGTCCACATACAAATGCACCTTTTTGCTGTCCTTCTTGGGCACCACTACCATGCCTGCGCACCGGTCCGTCAGCTCTTCCACACGAGTGATTTCCCAAGTTTTCCATGCATTGAAGCTCATCTTTGACTTTCCCCATCAATGGTAGGGGAATCCTCCTTGGGGTTTTCAAAGAGAAAGGCACAGCATCGAGTTTGAGCTTAATACAATAAGGTTGTTGAACCTCCCCTAGGCCGCTGCATAACTTAGGGTAGTTTCACTTCAGGTTTCCCATGTCATTAGTGTCCACACGAACCAACAGACTACAATAGCTGGCAGTCCCAGAAAAGGCATACTCAGGTTTTTGACCACATACACCTTCTCTGTAATTTGTTTTGCTCCTTTCTGTAGTTTGGCAAACCCCATCACTTCCAGTGGAATTCTCCCTCGACCCAGTAAAGGTCTCTCTGCTTTTTGCAGCACCGGCACCTGCGTGTTGTGGAAAATGTTGGTGAAATTCTTCTGTGAAGCAACAGTGACATCTGCTCCGGTATCCAACTTGAACATGATGTCTTTATCCATCATTCTGATTTCCACAGTCCATGGATCAGCATGTGATGTTACAGAGCCGAGAAAGAAGCTTCTCTCCTCTATCTCAATGCCATACACAGCCTTGCTTGCAAAACATATACGTTGATAGTGACCCTTTTCCCCACATGTATGGCATTTAGCATCTTTAGCAGGACATTCCTGTCTAGGGTGAAGCATGCCACTGCATTTGTGACATTGGGAGTCTTTAGTGTTTGTGTTCTGCCTGCTTTGAGGCTTTGCTCCATCATTCTTTGATCTGCTGAATTTTTGCCTTTCTTTCTGATGCCTGCCTTTAAACAGTCTGTCCAAAGAGTTCACATTCTTTAGGTTTACAACACTAGCATCACTTCTCAATGTGGTTTGCTGTTTTTTAATCTACTCTGATTGTCTTGCCATATTAATAGCTTTATCCAGGTCTAGGTCTTTTTCCATTTGCATGTGTTATGTTCTGAGCATGGGTGCAAGGATGGAGATGAGCCAATGAAATAGTGAACTTCAAACTCTTTATTTACATGTGAATCAGCTCAGCCCAATGGCCATGATGGGCCTCTTTATATAGGCAACTCTTAACTTATTTAACCAATGAAACACAGGGAGCGCTAGCTCCATTAACCAATGGGAGAGGCTCGTTAATAGCCAATCAGATTCTCCTGAACGGACCAATCTGATGTCGCTATTATCGGCCAATCAGAAGTGCAGGGCCTGAACCCTGCACTTTACTTCAAGCTCTTAATGATCTTTATGAAGCATTTATTGATTCACAACACCCCTTCCCCCCGGGTTCCATTGAAGGGGTGCGGTCACGTAGTCTTTGAGTAGGCAGGTTGTTTCAATTGTCTATTAGATTTTCATTGTCCTCCCGGTATTTGGCTACAGTCTTGTTGGGGTAGGATGTTATCTGGTGAAAAGGGTGCCTCCCGTTCCGCATTTGAATTTTTGTCGTCGCTACTGCTTTCGGCATCTCTTTGAGGCAAGGCCACCCCCATTCCGGTTCCATCATGTGCTGCCTCTGAGCGGTCATTACTATTGCTTAAACTTTCTGCCGCTTCAAATTCAGCTTCCCCACTATCTCCTCCCCCCTCGGTTTGGAAATCAGGGGGCTCGGAGATCCCCGACTGTAACCTTGAACGCAGCTGATCAATATGGCGTTTCCAAATTCTATTGTCACGACATTTTACACAGTACGATCTAGGGCCAGTTACTTGTACTATAGTTGCCTCGACCCACAACAGATTGCCGAAAAGTTCCTAGCGAAATCCAAATCGCCTACCTGAAAATTGCGACATTTTCCGCTAGAACCGTGTGGCTTTTCAGGTGCATATGCTGGATGTAGGCGGTCGAGGTGGGAGCGGAGCTTCCGTCCCATTAATAACTCGGCGGGAGTTTTATTGGTGACACTGTGTGAAGTGATATGCTGTAAAAGGAGTATCTGGTTAATCTTGTCTTCTATGTCACCATAGTCCATCTTATGCAAGCTTTTCTTGACGAATTGTACCATGCGCTCAGCCCTTCCGTTGGCCGCAGGATGCGCTGGTGAAGTCAGCGCATGTCGGATACCGCGGTCCGCCAGGTACTGTTCGAAGGACAGCGCGGTAAATTGAGGCCCGTTGTCGGATACCAGAACGTCTGGTAATCCGTGTGTCGCAAAGAGTCTGTCCAGTTTCCTGATGACTGCTTCGGTCGTTGTATTCCTCATTTCATGGATTTCAAGCCAGTTCGAGTAGGCATCCACTGTCAGTAAGAATGTGTGTCCCTTAGTAGGACCTGCAAAGTCCAGATGAATGCGGGACCATGGTCCCCTTGGCGTTTCCCATTCGGTTGGGGTTGCTTTCGGCGGGGCATTGCTTACTTCCTGGCATTTGCGACAGGCTTTTACCCATGTCTCTATCTGCTTGTCAATACCTGGCCACCACACGTAGCTTCGTGCGAGGGCTTTCATACGCATGATGCCGGGGTGGCCATCGTGCAAGGTCCTTAGTATCGCTGGTCGCAACTGCTCTGGGACAACAACTCTATCACCCCAGATAATGCAGCCCTTTTGAGAAAATAGTTCCGTTTGCCGATTTTTGAATGGGACGTAGTCATCAGATATTTGGCCTAACGGCCATCCCCGCTCAACCCAACTGAGGATTTGTGCTAAAATGGGGTCGTGTTTCGTTTCCATCACGATATCCCGGGCTATTAATGGCGGCATTTGAAGTGTCTCGATCTGCAGCGTTGTGACTGTCGGAGCGGGGTCATCAATAGTCTCTGGAAGAAGTGCATGGCTCAATGCATTGGTGTGGGGAATGGCCTTCCCTGGGCGATGTTATAATTTGTAATTGTATGCCACCAAAAATTCTGACCAGCGGGTCATTCTGGGAGATAATATATACGGTGTTGGCCTATCTCCTGCGATTATTCCCAACAAAGGTTTGTGGTCAGTCACTATGGTAAATGCTCGGCCATACACATATTCATGAAATCTCTTAACCGCGGATACTATAGCAATGCCCTCCTTGTCAAGTTGACTGTAGTTGCATTCTGTTTTTGATAACGTCTTTGAGAAATAAGCAACAGGGGCTTCATTACCGTTTGGCAAAACGTGACTTAAAATGGCGCCCACCCCGAATGGGGATGCATCACACGTGATCGTTAAAGGCAAAGTCTCGTTATACTGCATCAGGACAGAATCAGAAATCAATAAATCTTTTACATGTCAAAACGCCTGTTCTTCTCTACGTCCCTATACCCAGGTTGCTTTTTTGTCCAATAAACGATGTAGTGGCTCAGCTACGGTTGCTTTGTGAGGCAGGAAAATGTTATAAAAATTGATAAGGCCCAGAAAATCCTGGAAGTCGGCCTTGTTCCGGGGTTTTGGGGCGTTCTTGATCACCCTGAGTTTGTTATCGGTGGGGTGAATGCCTTGACTATCAATTAAATATCCCAAAAATTCTACGCGATCCATACATAAATAACACTTGTTCTTTTTAACTTTGAGACTGGAGTCTTTAAATCTCTGGAGAACCAACCTCAGGCATTCCTTTAGTATTTTCTGGGTTGGGGCTGCGATTAACACATCATCAAAATATGGAACAACACCTTTTATCCCTTGTAATAGCCTCTCCATTAAGCTTTGAAAGATTCCTGGGGCTATGCTCACTCCGAACTGGAGTCGGTTACATTTAAACGCACCTCTGTGTGTAACGATTGTTTGGGCCTCTGCCGTTTTTTGTCAACAGGCAGTTGTTGGTATGCCTGGGCTAAGTCTAGTTTAGCGAAGACTTTTCCGCCCCCCAGGTAATGGAGGAGGTGTTGTACCACCGGTACCGGGTAAGCGTTTTGTTGAAGGGCGTGGTACAGGGTGGCTCGGTAGTCCCCACAAATTCTTATTGATCCATCGGCTTGATGGGCGTTATGATTGGGGTTTCCCAGGGAGAGTGATTGGTAGGTTCTAGCACTCCCTGAGCTCTTAATTTATCAAGCTGCTCGTCAATCTTTGGTTTAAGGACAAAGGAAACTCGACGAGGCTTAAGGCGGATGGGAGCTATTTCGGGATTGAGGTTAAATGATATTGGGGTCCCCTTGTACTCACCTAATTTTTCTGTAAAGATGTCCTGGAATTCGTGGATGAGGTCGTCTTCCTAATCGCTGCTGTAGGTTCGGTGAATGCTGGCTACTTCAATTCCAAGTGGAGCGAACCATTGGAGGCCTAACAAACTAGGCTGATCCTTGTCGAATACAGTCAGGGGTAGAAATGCTGTACGGTTCTTAAACAATACTTGTACTCAGCTGGATCCAACAACCGGGATTCGATTTCCTTGATAGTCCTTAAGTATGAGCCTTTGGAACCGGAGGTCTTGCCTACGGATAGTGGGGATGAGCTGCCTGAGGGTCTCCCAGGAAACCATTGAGAGGGATGATCCTGAATCGACTTCCATCAGGCAGGGCTGGTTTTCGATGGCCACTTTCACTCGGATCTTTTTGGCGTCCAGAGACAAGGCATGAACGATTGTGATCATTTGGTGAGCCTCTTCTCGCTTCGTTGGGTAGTTTAGGGTTTTGTTCCTGTAGGAGTGGTTGTTCCATTGGTGGTTCATGGGTTCTCACTTCACGGGACGACTTCCCGTCGGTTGGTGGTAGTTAGCTCCCCTTGATGGCTGGCTGGGTCCTGGCTTGCTTCTACAGACCCGACCTATATGGCCTCTTGTCCCACACACATGGCAGAGCGCGTCGAGGAATTTGCATTCAGACCGGGGGTGGCATGCTCCACACCCGGCGCATTGGTACTGTGATTTCTGGCGTTGGTCCCGTTCGGACCGAAGTCGATGAACCTCTTCCTCGTCGCTGTCTGACGACGAGTCGAGGTCCTCGTGGTGAGCCGTTTCTAGCTGTCCCTCTGACTGAGGTGAAATGTCGCTGGCTCGTTGGCGAACTGGTGCGTGTGTGCGGCGCATTTGGGCAGCCAACTTCCAGGTTGCTTCTGCTGCAGTAGCTTCAGCCATGGCGTCTTTAAGGGTAATGTCGCTCTTTGCCATTAATTTACTCTGAGTGCCTGGTGCATCTAATCCCAGAACGATTCAGTCTCTTAGGGCTTCTTCTAAGTTGGTAAACTCGCATAGGCCTCCCAGATTCCGGAGATCCGCAATGAAATCAGCAACACTTTCACCCTTCCACTGACTTCTCTGATAGAATTCATGCCTTCTCACGAGCGTTGGCATGGTCGGTGCGTAGTGAGCCCTTAGCAGTGGTTCGAGGACGTCCCAGTCCATAGACTTTACTTCTGCCGGTTTTGCTAGTGCCTTGGCCATCTTGAATACGGTTGGCCCGCAATGAGTTAGGAATACCGCTCGTTTCTTTCTGGTAGTGGCATCCTTTAAATTGTTGGTTTACAGAAACATCTGGAAGCGATCCATATATGAGTCCCAGTCTTCTTGTGCCGGGTCGAATGGAGCGGGTGGTATGATGCTGCCGGACATGGTTCCACTGTTGGTGCGTTCAGCCATGTGCTCGGTTATGGTTCTTCGTCGTTCAGCAAGCTCTAATGTCTCCACATCCCATCCTCGTCGCCAGTGTTAAGTTCTGAGCATGGGTGCAAGGATGGAGACGAGCCAGTGAAACAGTGAACTTCAAACTCTTTATTTACATGTGAAACAGCTCAGCCCGATGGCCATGATGGGCCTCTTTATATAGGCAACTCTTAACTTATTTAACCAATGAAACACAGGGAGCGCTAGCTCCATTAACCAATGGGAGAGGCTCGTTAATAGCCAATCAGATTCTCCTGAACGGACCAATCTGATATCGCTATTATTGGCCAATCAGAAGTGCAGGGCCTGAACCCTGCACTTTACTTCAAGCTCTTAATGATCTTTATTAAGCATTTATTGATTCACAACAGCATGCGTTCTGATAGCCGTGTATCGACCAAGCCTGCTACAATCCTGTCTCTGATGAGCTCCTCATGTAGTGCTCCATAGTTACAGTGTTCTGCTAATGCATAAAGGGCTGTGACAAATGCATCAACTGTCTCATTTGCTTCTTGTTTGCGCATATTAAATCTTGCACGCTCATACACAATGTTCTTTTTTATTACAAAGAATGACTGAAAGCCGTCTCTTACTTTATTATACTGATGCTGATCAGCTTCACTGAGTTTCAGGCCACACAGAACATCATCTGCTTCATCTCCCACACAGTAAATCAAAGTGTTCACCTGATTTTCTTCGGAGCTTATTGCGAGATTGCTTGCTTGCCTAAATCTCTCAAATTGCCGTATCCATTTTGTCCACTCATTTGGTTTGGAAAAATCAAAGGGCTCCAGTGGTTGGATGTTAAAAGTAGCGCTGGATGTGCTAGCCATTCTGCTAAATCCTTCCTCATTCTGCTCATCCCCACTGCCGCTCATTTTCCTCTTTTGGGTAGACCTCATTGTTCATTTACCGTGTTACAGAACTTCTGACACCATGTCATATTTTGTAATAATACTCCTAACACGTGAGTTCTCTGCACACAAACTGCTTTATTTTTTTTAACTCCTCCCTTCTGGTTCCTTCATATTGTGTCACCTCAAAATATGTCCTTCACTACTCTTTGCCTAATATTGGTTCCTCTTCACAATTAAACATCAACAGGTTCCATTTACCCCGTACCACAGATAAATGCTTCCTTTTTCAAATGGCTTTTTAAAAAAAACTTTCCTCACCGCTTACAGGTGACTTTGACCTCTCTCTTTTAGCCTTCTTTTCACCCTTTGTTCACACCAGAGGGAATGAATTCTAAAAAGAAGAAGGGAAATGTAAGTAGAACATTCAGTATAAGTGTGCATTCTCTAACACACACATACATACACAAAAACTCAAGCAGAGGTTGAACATTTTGGCACACATCCTAATCTTCACACTCTCGGCTATATGTAACTATAAAACATAAATTAAAAGAAAAAAGAAAAATAGACAATGAATCAGGATCTGGAAGGATCCTGCAGGTCAGGGCAGGAGACCTTACACTATCACAGAAAAATGGTTGTCAAATATTTTCTTGAAGATCTCCAGCAGTGGAGCATCCATAATTCTGGGAAGTAAGATGTTCCATTGATTAATTCTTCTTACTGTCAGGAAATTTCTCCCAAGTTCCAGATTGGATTTCTCTTTAATGAGCTTCTATCCATTACTTCTTGTTCTGTCCTCAGGTGCCTTGAACTCACTCCTCTCCATGATTATCCCTAAAGTACCAAAAGATAGCTGTCATGTGACCACTAATCCTTTTCTTCATTAGGCTACACATACCTAGTTCCTTTAACTGTTCCTCATGAAGTTTAGCGTACAGACCCTTATCATGATTTTTTGTATCATGGTGATCAGAACTGCTTTCAATATTCCAAGTGAAGCCTCACTAGGACAATATAGAATAGTATTATCACTCCTCTGACCTTGATGCATGCTATCCTTCTGTTGATGTGGTTTGGGACTCCTTTAGCTTTTTGGGCAGCTGCAGCATACTACTGGCTCAGACATTAATGCTAGTCCACTAGGATACCAATATCACTCTTGCAGTTACTACTGTTGAACCATGTACCACCACTTTTGCTGTATATTTGATTTTTTTGCCCACATGCAAAACCATGCTTTTCTCACCATTGAACTGCATTAGTTAAAGCACAATGCTCAAATCTGTCAAGATCCTTCTGAATCTTGAGTATATCTTTCAATATATTAGCAATTCTCCCCATTTTGGTGAGGTTAGGACAATTACGGTAATTGTGGACACACTGCACTGGCTGCACTGACTTCACCTTAGGCCTCCCACCACAGCTGACCCATCGTAGATGTTTATCCTCAGGTTTAGTGATGGGATTCAAATAATTTAACAAATGGTTATCTGACCTAATGACTGAGTGGGTATGGCTGAGTGGGTGTGGCTGGGTGGTCATGTGGCTGGGTAGGCATGGCCAACTTGATTGGTCTCACCCTTAGGAAATTTCTCCTTAGTCCAACTCACAATAAATAGCACAATAAAATGGTACTATTCCAATATTTAGAATAGAATAGAATAGAATAACAGAATTGGGAAGGAACTTGGAAGTCTTCTAGTCCAACCTCCTGCTTAGGCAGGAAACCCTACACCACTTCAGACAAATGGTTATCCAATCTCTTCTTTAAAATTTCCAGTGTCGGGTAGCATTTACAACTTCTGGAGATAAGTTGTTCCACTGATTAATTGTTTTGTCAGGAAATTTGAGGGGCTCCTACAAAAATGAGGGAGTCAATCTATTTTCCAAAGCACCAAAAAAGCACAGCAAGAAGCAATGGATTGAAACTAACCAAAGAGAGAAACAACCTAGGCCTAAGGAGAAATTTCCTAAGGGTGAGACCAATCAACCAATGGAATAGATTGTCTTCAGAAGTTATGGGTGCTCCATCACTAGAGACTTTTAAAAAGAGTGAGGGAAGTACACCCCAAAAGGACAGTACCAGGAACCAATAAAACAATGCAGAAAACTTAAAACAGCCATTCCTCCTTTTAAAAAAAGTCAATTTCAAAGCAAATACAACAGCTGAGAGGGAAACTAAGAGCAGCTGCTCATGCTAATTGAAAGCCTGGGCATGCTGCCAAAAGCCATGAACCCTTCCAACTCTATTCTATATTTGTTAGGGATACACACCCTAGCAGAACATGCAACGGCAGTCTAGCAGGCAGGCAAATATGTGAGATAAACGTTGTTGTAGCTTACACTCAGTAAAACAGATACACTGTGCCAGTTAAATAGTTTTTTATTCCAGCAAGAGTTATAGCATAGTCAAACAGTCCATATGTCATACACTAGTTCAGTCCATCCGGGGATTAATCAGTTGCAAAGTCCAGTGTCGAAAAAGAGGTCAGTAAACTTACAAATAATCAGTCCAGTAATATATCTCTTTTGCAGTTAGAGATATGAAGAAAATCAAAACTCTTTTCTTCTCTCAGCAATAGCAAGGAAAAACACGCAGTTATCACCATCAATCCATCATTGTCAGCAATCCAGTAAAAGCCAGCAAACAGTGATCTCTCTTGCTCCCTCTTATGGTGATTTTACAACTGTACCCAAAATACATGTTTTAACAGTTAAAGTGATACACATACTTAAACTCACTAACATAGTTTATATATATTATTTTTTACCCAAACTAAGTTAGGTAACCAATGTTATCCCTAACAATATTCTCTATGTTCTAATTTGGGTGCTTCACAGCAGAACAATACAGCTGGCTGGACCACACATGAATTAAATTCACAGCCTATATGATCCAGTTGCACCATTGTCCTCTCCTGTACCTTTTCCCCTGGAAGAAACAAGAAGTAGCCAACACTGCAGCAGCTATAAAAGGTCTTGGGGAACTCCAGGGAGTATCAGCTGATCACAGAAGTGTTACTCAATATTCTTTATAATGAAAATGTTTGTAATCTTGTCCTTCTTCCTGTAGAGAAGAGGTTAATCCCATCCCTAGATGTGTAATTGATGGGTTTCCCTGCCCTAATCTTGTCAGTTTCTGTTGTTTATTGACTTGATTCAGTATGTATTCCAGCTGCAACTGTTAAGTGGTTCTTGATTGTCTGCCCAGAGCTATTAACTAGAGAGTGGGGGGAGGAGAGAAAAGTGTTAAGCCTGTGTTCCCCAACCAGGGTTAAGGAGACAAGCTAAACAGAATGTGCAGCGTTAGTCAGATAGGCACACAGATAAATGAGTGAGATAAGCTTGTATGTTTGTTAACATACAGTAAAAATAACAGATATGCTTGTGCTATCAAAATATAGTTTATTCCATTTAGAGTTTATAGCATAGTCAAAATAACAGTCCATTAGTCATGTATCATTTAGTCAGTCCATTCAAGGATATTCAGTTAGCAAAGTCCGTGTAGAATATCCAATGTCAGTTCACTTACAATAAATCAGTCCTTTATCTCTCACCCGTTCCAGTAGGGAAAAACACAGTCTTCATCCAGTAATTGGGGATCATCAAGTCAGAGAGAGCAAGCTGACGTTCCTTGCTTCTTTAATGGTGCTTTCACAACCACTCCCTTAATTACATTCCTACAGTTAAAGTTGCAGTCACTTTAACTAACAAACCATGATAACATATTTATTATTTCACCTAAACCAGTTAGGGTAAACAATGTTATCCCTAACATTCTCCCCTTTTAGGTAATAATAATAATATAATTATTTACACTTTTAAATTATATTTGTTACAACTCTCTTTAAACTTGATTACTCCTTGAGCTTTTGTAAATTGGTCTGCAATATTTTCTTCTGTCATGCAGTATTCCAATTTAATTAGCCCATTTTTTTACAGATTCTCTAACATTTAAGTATCTTAAATCAGTATGCTTTGGTCTAGTTTTTACAGCAATATTAGTAGCTAACTTTATGGCTGCCTGGTTGTCCTCATACACAATAATGGAATCTTTAACAGTTACACTCATGTCTAATAATAACTGTTTGTACAGAATTAAGTTAATGCATAATAATGACAGACATGAAAATTCCGCTTCCATCGTGGACAAGCTAATATGCTGTTCTCTGATTGACCTCCACCCTATTAGTGTCTTACCAAATAATATAGCCATCCCAGATGTTGATTTTCTAGTGTTTATGTCAGTTGCAAAACTTGCATCTGCATAGGCACTAAGACTCAAATCACCCTTTGGTTCTATATACAATGCATGATTCATTGTTCCTTTAAGATATCTTAAAATTCTCTTTAATGATTGCCAATGACATTGATGTGGATCCGAATTAAAACATGCCAGCTGATTAACACTATAAGCTATATCTGGCCTAGACCAATTGCTTATATATGATAAGCTACCAATCAAAGATTGATATAAGGACTTATCAAATTTGGGACTTTGATCATCAGTTTGGCAAACTTCCTGACTCATTGGAGTCTTTGCCGGTTTACAAAGTTCCATTTTATACGTTTTAATTAATTGGCAAATTTTATCTTCTTGAGATATCTTAAATCCATTTTTTGTTTTGTTAATTGTCAATCCTAGATACCTTTTAATTTCACCTAAATGTTTTAATTTTATCTTTTTGGCTAATAATGATATAATCTCATTAGCTTCATTATTAGTCTTAGTTATCAAAGCAATATCATCTGTAAATAATAACAATAATGACACCGTTCCATTATTTTCTCTTTTAAACACACATGGATCTGCTAAACCAGATTTAAATCCTATATTGTTTAATTCTTTCACAATATATTGGTTCCACTCAAACCCAGATTGTTTCAACCCGTAAAGACTCTTTTTGAGTTTGCAACAATCATTACTATTTACTTTATTGTCTTTTATAATAACTGGCTTTTGTAAATGTATAGTGTGCTGTAATGGTGCATGCAAATAAGCAGTTTCTACATCTAAATGGTTAATGACATAGTTTTTCTTAGCTGCCCACACTAAAGCTGCTCTCAAAGATGTTGTCTTTAGACTTGGTGCAAAAACTTCATCGTAATCAGATGCAGTTTGATTAAATCCTTGAGCTATCAACCTAGCTTTATGGGTAACAGTCCCATCATTTCCAGTTTTTACTTTAAATATCCATTTGCACCCAATGGATTTTTCTCCTGGAGGTAATTTGGCATCTTCATATACTTTCATTACCTTTAATGAATTTAGTTCTTTTTCCATTGCCTTTTGCCAATTCTCCTGATCCTTAGCAGGATACATTCTAAGTTCATCTACACTAGTTGGAACTTCAGTTACTTGGCAAACTATACTTGCTTGATACCTATCAGGTGGTCTAGTTATAAGTGTAGTACGTCTAGGTATTACAGGACTTACAGGTGGACTTTCATTTATTAACTGTTCTTGATTATCTAACTCTTCCTGATCAACTGTTTCCTCTTGTTCTGGTCCTATTTGTTCTTCGTGGACTTCTTCTTTAATTGGACTCTTCTTATAACTAGTCTTTTCTTTCTGCCTTTTGCAAGGTTCAATAATTATATCATTATCTAAATCTTGCTCTAAGCTATTCCATCCTACATGTTCTAGGAATTTTGCACTAGCACTGGAGTAAACTCTAGATGTAACTGTTTCCCAGAATCTATAAGATCTATGATTAGATTCATATCCTACAAAAAATAATCTTTTAGCTCTGTGCTGTCCTTTTTGTCTGAGTTGTGAAGGGATATGCACCCATGCTGGTGCTCCAAATGTGTGCATGTAACTTAAATCAGGTTTTGTACCATGCCACAATGTGAATGGTAATTCACCTGTTGTTGAATTAACAACATTATTTAATATATGATTACCACGCATTATTGCTTCTCCCCATAAATTGTCAGGTAATCCTGAATCAGACAACATAGTACATGCCATTGACTGTAGTGTTTGGCCTCGTCTCTCTATAAAGGCATTATGTTGTGGCCTATATGGTGCAGACTTTTTATGTTGAATACCTAACATTCTAAGTCTATTCTGGAATTTATTATTTGTAAATTCCGCACCATTATCTGTTATAAGAGTTACTAATTTCTTTTTAGTTTTCCTTTCTGCAAATTTTATCCAATTAAAGAGATTTAGATACGTTTCAGTTTTGCTCTTCATTAAATAGCAAAACCCATATCTACAATAGTGGTCCATTATACTTAATATGTATCGAGCTCCTCCTACACTTGGTTTTTTCGGACTTATTAAATCAGCAAATACTACTTCTAAAGGCTCTTTGGTAGTAAATCCATCAACTCTATTAGCCGGTATGACCTTGCTTTTGCTTTGATTACAAGCAAAACATTGCAAATACTTATTACAAGGTTTCAAACTTATTCCTTTAGATAATTCAACAGTTTTCTTTAGCATTTTAAAATTTAAATGCCCTAGCTGTCAGTGTAACAAGTGAATACATTCATCATGAGGTTTCTTATTATCATAAACCGTGTTAGCCACCTCTAAACCATTATCATTTAACACATATAATTCACCTTTTAAAGATGCAGTAATTTTCTTATCTTCTTTCTCAATTATGCAGTTATCTCCCCTAAAGATAACTACATATCCTAGTTTAACCAAAATTCTAACTGAAATTAAATTAAACTTAAGTTGTGGTACATATAACATTTTTACATTCTCTTTTATGAAAGAACAATATGCTATACCTTGACCTTTAGCTTTCAGTTTCCAGCCATTGGCTAACAATATCTGCTGTGTACTCTTGGACATTTTAATAAAATTTCTGTTATCATTTGTTATACAGTGGGATGCTCCACTGTCAACCACCCATAAATTATTTTTTACAGCTCTCTTAATATACATGGCTAACTCTAAATTTTTCTTTTTCTTTTGGTTACTTTTAGTATTCTGGCCAGCGTTCTGGCGTTTTGCTTTTTTACAAAATCTTGCCAAATGTCCTCTTCCTCCACAATTAAAACACTTTTTAATTGCGTATGTAGTAGGAGATTCATTATCTTCCTTTTGAGGTTGCTCCCTCCTTAACTGATCTCTTTCAAATCTTCTTCTGGCCTCTTCAATCAATCTGCCAGTTATATCAATTAAAGTTAAACTTTCCTTAGGCAAAATTTCAAGGGAAGTTACGTAGTTATCATAACTTTCGTTTAGTGATGATAGAATTATGTAGACTTGGTGTAGTTCAGAGAAAATAAGCTCTTTCTCATGCAGTTCTTGAAAAGTGCTTTTTATAGAATTCAAATAACTAAGCATATCACCATTCGTCTGGAGATGCGTCTTGAAAAGCTTCCGTGTTAGATTTATGTGAGCACCAACGTTATCTCGGACATAAATCCTCTTCAGCTTCTGCCAACACCCAAGAGCCATTTGCTCTCCACGGATATGAACAAATTGCTGGTCAGACAGTGTTGGTCCTATTATGCAAAAAGCTTGTTCATTCTCCTGCATAAAGTCTTCTATTTTTTGTCTATCTTCCTCAACCTCTGGATCCCATTCCTCTACGTTTGGTGGGTTTTCAATTATGTTTCACAGACCTTCTCTTCGTAGAAGTAGACTACATTTCATAGACCATGATACATAGTTTGTTCCATCCAACTTGGATATAAGGGACAAACTTTGTAGATTGACTTGTGCCATGTTTTCTTATATGGATATAAAACTATAATTAATAAAACACAGCTGTCTGTTTACTGTAATGTATAACAACGCAAACTCTCACTTTTACATAAATCTGTTTTAGCCTAGTTAAACTGACTTTTTAGCCTCTGGGCCCATAACCAGTGTTAAGCCTGTGTTCCCCAACCAGGGTTAAGGAGACAAGCTAAACAGAATATGCAACATTAGTCAGATGGGCACACAGATAAATGAGTGAGATAAGCTTGTATGTTTGTTAACATACAGTAAAAATAACAGATACGCTTGTGCTATCAAAATATATTCCATTTAGAGTTTATAGTATAGTCAAAATAACAGTCCATTAGTCATGTATCATTTAGTCAGTCCATTCAAGGATATTCAGTTAGCAAAGTCCGTGTAGAATATCCAATGTCAGTTCACTTACAATAAATCAGTCCTTTATCTCTCTCCCGTTCCAGTAGGGAAAAATGCAGTCTTCATCCAGTAATTTAGGGATCATCAAGTCAGAGAGAGCAAGCTGACGTTCCTTGCTTCTTTTATGGTGCTTTCACAAGCACTCCCTTAATTACATTCCTACAGTTAAAGTTGCAGACACTTTAACTTATAAACCATGATAACATATTTATTACTTTACTTAAACCAGTTAGGGTAAACAATGTTATCCCTAACAAAAACCTCTCTTGCACTTTATTTTCAACAGGTTCTCTGAACTGCATGTGCTCAGGTGGCCTTCTGCTGGCACTCCCTCCTTGCCAATGGTCCACTGGTGCCCCTCCCCTGCACCCTCATCCTGGGCAATTTTCTGAAGGACACTTTTCCTGGCCAATCCACAGCACAGGACAAGTACAGTAGCCACAAATCCTAGCTCTACCTTCCCATTGGACACAGTCCAACTGGCTCAACTTCATAAAGTGGAAACTGGAAAGGTGTGTGTGAGGGAAATGCGTTGTTCCCCTGGCAAGAAGCAGAACAATACCCATAGCACTTTGTGTGCAGGCAAGAGGGTGGGATGGCAAAGCTACTGCCTTCCAGACATTCCACACTGTTGCAGGAAGCCCCTTGACTGAAGTTTAAACAGTAGCTGGATTTGGTTCAGTTATGTATGTTTGCATCATGTTGAATTCTAGTACAATATGGCCATTCTCTCCTCAAGATCCTACAAGTTCTATCCATTGTGTCATTTCATTCCTATTAATGAGAATTAAGCCCAGTGTAGCTGATCCTCAAGGTTATACCAATTTTAAAAAGGGTGACTCTAGTTCAGTCCTGTAACAGTATTGCTAAAAAAGCATTAAGAGTTGTAAACTTAATTTTGCGAAGTTTTTTTTTTCTGGAAACGTGTGTGTGTGTGTGTTTATATATAATTTACAGATAAAACTTATAAAACTTATGCTAGATCAATTATATATCTGACATCAGTACAATCGAGTGGGTTTAGAAATATTTCATAAGAAAAGTCTTGCGCTCTTCAGTACACAATAGAATTCCCTATGCTACTAGCCTTGAAATTCTTGGTTTGGATAACTTAGAACTGCGTTGCTAGGTATTGCATACAAAATTATATGTAGTAATGTTTTACCTGTAAATGACCTTTTCTGTTTTAATCGCAATAATACACACGTGAACAACCACTTTAAACTCAATGTAAATCATTTAAACTTGACTGTAAAAAATATAACTTCTGCAATAGAATTGTCAAAGTCTGGAATGTTCTTCTTGATTCAGTTGTCTCAGCTACAAATTGTCACAGTTTCAGTCACAAATGGACTTCCATGGACCTTACATCATACTTAAGTGGTCAGTAGAGGGGGCGTGCATAAGTGCATTAATGTGCCTATTATCCCTATTGTATTTTTATTCTCTTATTCTTGTTCTCATTTTTGTTTGACAAATTCCAATAAATAAAATAATAAATAAATGTCAGTCCTTTATATTTTGGACATCAGTTATCATTTTGGCATGTCAGGAACTTGTTTGATCTATTCAGTCACACCAAGTACAGAACATCACAAAATACATTTTCCCCAGAAGATTTAATTCCACAAAACTGCTAAAACCTCTTCTGAAATGGGTAGATCAGTGGGACCTGGAGGAAGAACGTATTCTGTATATATTTAATGCCAACTAAATATTATATGGTTGTAATGAAATCTGAAATGAAGTATTATGGCTCTTTAGTTTGCAAAATAAAAATATAAATTTCTTCATATATTTAGATTTCAAAATACAGTAAGACAATTTTGAAAAACACTACAAAGTACTATGTTTCCGACATTATTGTGTCAGTAATAATACAAAAGATTTTTATAGCAGTAAGAGATGAAAAAAATGCCATATTTCCCATTTATTGTTTTCAGTTTGTTTACTATGTGAATCTGACAGCACTTTGTGTCTCATCTGTCATTTTTTCCTCCCTTGTGTAGTCAAACAGTTTCCCTTGCTATTTGGATGATCCTTTGACAAAACAACTGGGGAGAGAAAACCATTACTTAAAGTTGGGAATATATGACTGTAAAAAATTGCAAAATATGGAGATTCAAGAGTGAAAAATACTTCAGGAGCTGTTACATTTTTTTTATTTTTAAGGCTGAATGTTTGTTTCTCTAAAGTTAAAGTCTGGGATAGCTTGATTTAATTATGGATGAGGAATCTGACCTGACCCTTCCTGAATTTCGAGTTGGGAATTGAATGAAGTTAACTTCTTCTAATTTCTTTCCTGTAGGTGGTTAGTGTAGTAGAATAGATACAAGGGCAGAAAGAACAAATGTTCTTGTCTATTAAAATTCTCTCTCTTGGCTTTCTATTTAACTGAATAATAACTAAAGAGTATTTTTTTTCTGATTAATTCCTGCCTATTGGCAATGGTGGCTGAGAATAATGGAATTATTCAAAACATTTGGAATACCAGGTTGTAGAGGGCTGTTTTTGCCTGCAAATTTGATCGAGAAAGGCTGATTGAAAGTTTTTTTACAGGGAGAGTCTGATTGAAATCATGATTCATTCAACTGATTTAAATTATACATCAGGAAACACAAAGTTAATTATTTACTTCACTACCCAAAAGTTGTACTTAACTATCTTCTTAATTGAAGAAAGACAATTCTTTGTATTTCATAAAAGTTTCTTCCAACTCAATGGATGACATGCAAAAAAAAACAAAACCAGTGACTAGTAATGGTCAGTCTTTTTTCATCTTATCTTACCTTTTGCAATCTGAAAAAGAAACAGCTAAATACCCTGGCCGATTGGGCCTGCAGCATGGGTGGAGCATGCCAATTCCAGTGGGATGAGATATAGCCTGGATCCATGAAGGACTTTAAAAGTGATTACCAACACTTTGAATTGTACTTAGAAGCAACCTGGCAGCCAATGCAGCTCATGGAGCAGTGGTGTTACATGAACTATTCTTGGTGCCTTAAGAACTGCTTGTGTCACCACACTCTGCACTAGTTAATACTTTTGAATGCTGTTCAATAGTAGCCCCATGTAAAGTGTGTTGCTGTATCCAATAGTGAGATGACTAGGGCTTGAATGACTAAGTGCAGGGACTCCTGATTTAAGAGAGGCAGCAACTGGTAATGTCAGCCTCAAGATATCTTCCACTGTTGCTTCTCTGCTGCTATGCAAATTTTACTTCTTTCGGCTGTCATGACAACGGTGGGAGGGGGGACCTTGGAGGGGAAGAAGGCTGGAGGTGTTTTGCATTCCTTTGCTGAGTTAGCAAGGGGAGGGGGGATTCTTTTCTTTAACTTTCCATTTCTTGGCTAGCCTCTGTCCTCTTTTGCGCAACTGCAAACTTTTATCAAAATATGTCAAGGTCAACTGACAAGAAGCCTCATCACCACCTGGAGATGACCACATGATCATATTCAGAAGTTTTAATTGGAAGAATCATTTGAACTTTGGGGGGTGGGAGCAATTCTATTCCTTTGTATGTGTGTTCTACCCGCCAATTTCCCATAACCACCTGGAGATGACCACATGATCATATTCAGAAGTTTTAATTGGAAGAATCATTTGAACTTTTGGGGGTGGGAGCAATTCTATTCCTTTGTATGTGTGTTCTACCTGCCAATTTCTCAGTTTCAGAATTGGATCTGTAGTTTCCACTTTATTTTCCAGTAAAAGGATAACTTTGCTCTACACCATGGAGTCTGAGTATTTCTTGGGATCTAAAGGGAGCACAGACTGACATTATTCCGAAACTCCCACATCAACCCACCCGGAGAAAACAGCAACTTTTCTTCCGAGGGGGTTTCATCTCATGTCGTCTCCAGCCAGCGATGAAGATGACCAGGGAGCTGCGGGGGGGCAGCCGATGCTGCTACTGGAGATGCCGGCTGCTGACCTGCTGGCCGACTTGACTCTGGAAGAAACTCTAGCCAAGATGCCCAGATGGTCGTTGGGGGTTGGTTGGAGAGACTCTGAAGATCCCCTCCTTCCAGAATCACTGTAAGACAAAAAAGTGCAAGGGAACGGCTGTGGCAGGGGGGGGAGGAGATGGAATGCAGGCTGGATCAAGCTGGGAAATTCCTTATGGATGTTTCTGAGAAGCCCGGCATGGCTAAAAGGTATGAGGGGGAAGAGGGAGCGAGGTCAGCCCGGGGAAGTCGAGCTATCCCTACCCCTCTTGCCCAGCCTACACCAGGGCAGCCGCCCACCACCGCCCGGGGAGCCCCAGCAATTGGTGTGGTTCCTGGAAGATGCCACCTGCCCCCCCAGATGTGAAGTTTGGAGGAAATCCCAGAGATTTGGGGTTTTTCCTGGTAAGTCGGGAGCTATATGGCAGAATTTGAACGGGAGTTCACCTCTGAAGCAGCCAAAGTGAGATGTGTTACCAGAACCCTGGAAGGGATGGCAGCAGACTGGGTGGTGACTTTGTACAATGATAACTCCCCCCAACTGTGGAGCCTTGATGTTTTCATGACTGCACTGAGGAAAAGGTTTGAGGACCCTCTGGCAGAGAGAAGGGCCAGGATCAGAATGAAGACCCTAGTCCAAGGGGGGAGATCGGTGACAGACTACACCCAAGAATTCAGGCAGCTGGCATACCATATCCGAGGCTGGTCCCAGGGGGCACTGGTAGAAGCCTACAAAGATGGCTTAAATGAAGATGTATACCACATGTGCATCTCCAGAAGGGACCCACATGATTTACAGTCATGGTACTTGCTGGCAGAAGAGGTGGACATTGATCTAACCCGAAGCAGACGCAGAGGAGGTCCCGCCTGGAGAAAACCGCTCCCCCCACGTCTCCGAGAGACCTCAACTTCCCAAAAGGGAGGGATGGCGGCAAGAGCCAAGACCACGGCATGCTTCCATTGTGGGAAGGAGGGCCACCGGATGGTGGATTGCCGGGTCAAGATGGACCCACCGAAAGCGCGGGGCCCAGGGAGGAAGCCCGAAAACCCCTCAACCAAGCCTTGCGAGACCTGGCTGAAGACAAGAGAGGTTGTAGAGGTTGCCCTTTCAGTGGGAGAGGAGCTGGGACCTCCAACCCCACTCGACGAGAGTGAGACCGACTCGGAAGATGACATCCCGGTAAGTACTAACCAAGGGCCCATGACCATCCCAATAAAGTTAAGGCAGCCCACCTCTGGGACTGAGGGAGAGATGTTGGCCTTATTGGATTCGGAATGCACGAGATGTGTAATTAACACGAAAGTAGTTAAGGGTATGGGCATCGGACTGAGAACTTTAAGAACGCCCATATCTTTCTGCCAACTGGATGGATCTGTGGTGGCAGGTGGCCCTGCACGTTTTATCACGGAACCCCTAGAAATGACCATGGGAAACCACCATGAGACCCTGTGTTTTATTGTGGCCCCTGGGATGGAACAGCCCCTAATATTGGGATTACCCTGGCTTCGGAAGTGGAATCCCCATGTGAACTAGAGAGAGGGGTGGATACGTATCTGCACCGATCGGCCACCGGAAGGGGAGGAGCAAACCTATCCGGAAGGGGAGGAGAAATTCCATCCGAAGTCCCAGGTTCCAGCCGAGACAGCTTCCGCAGGTGCCGAACGCGTGGAGGGGAAGGAGAAAATCCCGAAGGAGTATTGGGACTTAAGAGAGGTGTTTAGTGAAGAGGCTTCCGACGAGCTCCCCCCTCATCGGTCGACCGATTGTAGTATTGAATTCCTACCGGGAGGGTGACGCTCCCGAAACCGAAGCTGTATTCGATGACACCAGGGGAGCAGGAGGAATTGAGGGCATGTATTGACAAGAACTTGCAACGGGGTTTCATCACACGTGCCAGACCTTGAGTAGCGGCCCCTGTGATGTTCCGCAAGAAGAAAGATGGCTCCAAACGTCTGGTAGTGGACTATAGAAACCTGAACGCAGTGTCCGTAGAGAACATGTACCCCCTCCCTCTGATGAAGGACATGTTAGCCCACCTGGCAAAGGGGAAGATTTTCACAAAGCTGGACTTGAGGGAGGCGTACTACCGAATCCAGATTAAAGAGGGAGATGAGTGGAAGACTGCGTTCAACTGCCCGATGGGTTGTTTCCAGTTCAATGTTCTCCCTTTCAGCCTACAGGGGGCGCCTGCTGTTTTCATGCAAATGATCAATCAAGTGCTTCACGAACATTTATACAAGGGGGCTCTGGTATACCTTGATGATATTCTTATCTACATGGAGACTAGAGACAAACATGTGAAACTGGTACGCTCTGTGCTGCACAAGCTGAGGGCCGCCAAATTGTACGCCAAACTATCCAAATGTGAGTTCCATCAAGAAAAAATCGACTACTTGGGATATCGTATCTCCCCCGAGGGCATTGAGATGGACCCAGAGAAAGTGCGAGCCGTTTTGGACTGGGCCCCACCGAGAACCCGCAAACAGCTTCAAAGTTTTCTTGGATTTGCCAACTTTTATCGGCAATTCATCCTGTCTTTTGCTAAAATAGCCATGCCCATCACCAACCTCCTGAAAATAAAGGGGGAATTGAAACCAAAGCCCAGCCAACCATTGAATTGGACCATGGAGTGCCAAGCTGCATTTGAAAAGCTTAAAGGACTTTTTGCTGCAGAACCAGTACTGAAACACCCAGACATGGATGCCCCTTTTGTGATCCAAGCTGATGCGAGCAATGTGGCGGTGGGGGCAGTCTTACTTCAATTAAATGAGAAGGGGACACTACAACCGTGCGCTTACACCTCTCGTAAATTGACTGACACTGAAAGGAGATGGGCCATTTGGGAGAAGGAAGCATTTGCAGTCCGTTGGGCTTTACTAGCTTGGAGGCACTTTCTGGGAGAAGCGAAACACCCATTTGAAGTGTGGACTGACCATAAAAATCTAGAAGCTTTAAAAACTCCTTGGAAGCTATCTCCTAAGCAAGTTAGGTGGGCTCAGTTTTTCAAGCGATTCAATTTCTCCTTGAAATATATCCCAGGGAGAAAAATTTTAATGGCAGATGCTTTGTCTAGAATACCTCAATACAACAATAAAGAAGTGATAAGGCCAATCGTGTCCACTACACAGCTGGCTGCCCCTGTAGTTACCCGCGCGCAAAAGAGAAACCAGGAGAGGGATCTGTCCACTGACCTGATGGAACGGTTTAAGGAGGCTTTGAAAATGGATGAGTGGTTCCTGGCAAATGTGAATAACTGCACCGTTTGAGATGGTCTAGCCTGGATAGGTGCGAAATTATATGTACTCAAAACCTGAGAAGCCAAATATTGCAACAAACTCATGATTCCAAAGTGGCTGGTCATTTTGGTTTTGTGAAGACCCTACATTTGGTGAAACAGCAGTTTTGGTGGCCTTCGTTGAAAAAAGACATCGAGATTTATGTGGCGAGTTGTCCAGTTTGCGCCTCAGCAAAAAGACCTCCTGGTAAGCCACCAGGGCTGCTGCAAAATGTGGCCAGGCCAACTGCTCCTTGGAAGGAAATTTCCATGGACTTTATAGTAGACCTACCCGAGAGCAGTGGACACATAGTCATTTGGGTGGTGACTGACTTGTTCTCCAAACAAGCCCACTTCATCCCTTGCTCCAAGATCCCTTCGGCGAAGTCATTGGCCAGGCTGTTCATTCTTCATGTCTACAGGTTGCATGGTATACCTGAGCGTGTAGTTTCTGATCAAGGAGTCGAACTTACCTCGAATTTCTGGAGGGAATTTTTGAAGTTAATAGGCTCCACCCAAAGCTTAAGCTCCGCCCACCATCCCCAAACTAATGGGGCTTGTGAGAGAACTAACGGGGTGCTAGAGCAATACCTCCGATGTTACATAAATTATCAGCAAGACAACTGGATGGATCTACTGCCTTTTGCGGAGGTAGCATACAATAACTCTGTTCACAGCAGTACAGGGTTTACTCCTTTCAAAATTGTAACGGGGCAAGATTTTGTGCCCATACCTGAACTGCCTGGTGAAAAACCAAGTGTCCAGTCGTTGAGTGACTGGATATCTCAACTTCAACTTAATTGGCCGGTCACCTGCAAAGTTTTGGATGAGGCACACCAGTCTCATAAGAAATTTGCTGACAGAAAGCGAGCCCCGCAGATGTCGTATCAAGTGGGCGAAAAAGTATTCCTCTCGACCAAGTATTTGCAGACTACCCAAAAATCGAAGAAGTTGGGTCCTAAGTATGTGGGGCCTTTTCCCATTGAGAGGATTGTAAATCCTATGACTGTTCAACTGACTTTACCAAAGACTCTTCATCATATTCATCCAGTTTTCCACGTCAGTTTGTTGAAACCCGAACGTACCTGTACCTTGAGACCAACCCAGTCTGATCCCCCCGTACCATTGTTGATTGAGGGTGAACAACATTTTGAGATTAAAGAAATTCTAGACTCTAGGAAATGGAGGGGTCGTATCCAATATCTTGTAGCTTGGAAACATTTTCCTCCGTTCCATGCTGAATGGGTTAATGAGAAAGACCTTAGAGCTCCTGAACTGTTCAAGAATTTTTATGCCAAATACCCTGATAAACCATAGAAATGTATATCAATGTTAACATGTGATTATGTTATTTTTTCTTATAGGGACTAATGTCCTTTCTCTAGGGGGTCCGAATGTCAGCCTCAAGATATCTTCCACTGTTGCTTTTCTGTTGCTATGCAAATTTTACTTCTTTCAGCTGTCATGACAATGGTGGGAGGGGGGACCTTGGAGGGGAAGAAGACTGGAGGTATTTTGCATTCCTTTGCTGGGTTAGCAAGGGGAGGGGGGATTCTTTTCTTTAACTTTCCATTTCTTGGCTAGCCTCTGTCCTCTTTTGCGCAACTGCAAACTTTTATCAAAATATGTCAAGGTCAACTGACAAGAAGCCTCATCACCACCTGGAGATGACCACATGATCGTATTCAGAAGTTTTAATTGGAAGAATCATTTGAACTTTGGGGGGTGGGAGCAATTCTATTCCTTTGTATATGTGTTGTACCCGCCAATTTCTCAGTTTTGGAATTGGATCTGTAGTTTCCACTTTATTTTGCAGTAAAAGGATAACTTTGCTCTTCACCATGGAGTCTGAGTATTTCTTTCTTGGGATCTAAAGGGAGCACAGACTGACAGGTGTACAACCTGAAGTTGTGCAAAGGCTCTCCTAGTCAGAATGCCACTGCTCTTCAAACAGAAATTACAAATCCAGGAGAGGCCCCACACCCCAAGTTGCAGACTGGTTCTATCTGGCCACCCTATCCACAGCTAGATGTAGGAGTTAATCAGGCTGAGCCTGAAGGAGTGGTCAAACACATAATCACTCATGAGTTCCTCCCTTTGTGCTATAAGAGACCTAAGTCCACTCCACTGTGAATTCCTTATTTGCCACCAAATTGCTTTGATAGTTAATAGTTCAAATTCTTGTAGAGAGTTTAAGCTTACAATAAATCTTTATATCCACTGGAACTTCCTGGATATCCTGATTTCCTGGTACTTAGCATTAATATGAACTATTCCTCTTCATCAAAAATTTTTCATGGACTATGGAACTCTATGGACTCTGTCAAAGATCTTGGAGTACTCATTTCTAATGACCTAAGTGCTATGGCCCACTGTAACTACATAGCCAAAAAGGCATTAAGAGTTGTCAACCTAATCCTACGTAGCTTTTTCTCTGGTGATATTACACTAATAACTAGAGCATACAAAACATTTGCTGGACCGATACTTGAATACAGCTCATCAGTCTGGAACCCACATTATGTATCTGATATTAATACAGTTGAGAAAGTCCAAAAATATTTCACAGGAAGAGTTCTCCACTGCTCTACTCATTCCAGAATACCTTATGCTACCAGACTCAAAATTCTAGACTTAGAAAACCTACAACTATACCACCTTCGGTCCAATCTAAGTATAGTATATAAAATCATACATTGCAATGTCCTACCAGTCAATGAATACTTCAGCTTCAACCATAACAACACAAGAGCAAACAATAGATACAAACTCAAGATTAATCGCACCAAACTCGATTTCAGGAAATACAACTTCAGCAACAGAGTGGTCAATATTTGGAATATTCTACCTGACTCTGTGGTTTCTTCCCCAAACCCCAAAAACTTTAACCTTAGACTGTCTACTATTGACCTCATCCCTTTCCTAAGAGGTCTGTAGCGGGCGTGCATAAGCGCATTAACATGCCTACGATCCCTGTCCTATCGTTTCTTTTATTTTTTATTTTTCTTATATGTATCCATGTATTCATAACTATGTTTTACTTATCCCTATTATTTTGTAAGCAATTGACAAAAACAAACAAACAAACAAATAAATAAGATCCAAATCACGGCTAATGTCAGAATTGCCTCAACTTGGGCTTCTCAGTAATAATGATCCTTAATTCCATTTGTTGAGAAAGGCATAGTTTACTAGAAGTCAAGTGATTTACAACAGTGTAAAGCCAGAACTGAGAGTGCATCCCAGACTTTTGCCACTTAATTTTCCTTCCTTGGTCCCTTCCATTGTTTATCTCTCATTGTCCAATCAAATTTAAATGAGAAGTTTTGAAATTCTACATTTTGGTATTCTTCTCCCAGGAAAAACACCTTGAAAACTTTATTGGTTCTCATAGTTTAATTTCACTTTCCTCCAGGACCTCACGCTCCCTTTCAACTTACCCCCCAGGATTCATGGCAGACTGACAGTAAGGTGGGCAGTTCTAACAGCTTCTTCATATAACAGCTTCAGCAATAGCAGATGAGGCAGACCTCCATTCTATCAGCAGATGCCAAGACAGCATTGAAGACAATCTTGCAGCCAATTTTCAAAAATGATGCAACAAATGCAGATTTTGGGTCAACAAGACTGCAACCACAACCATCTGCTCCACCCATTCAGTGACAACTGCCAGTTTCTGCCACACTCATCCCTAAGACTCCCAGATACCACTGCAAAGATTCACTGGTGAGTCTAGAAGTTTATAACATTCCTAGCTCTGGTGTTCCTAGTGTTCATTGGCACTCAACCTATGGAGTTTCTAAAAGACAGATCAAGAGTTTCCTTCATTCTCGGTCTTTTAATCAACTCTGCTGCTAAATGGGTGCTTCCACTCATTGAAACAAATGATCCTGTCATGGATAGTTTCACAAACCACCTCACTAGATTTAGAGAGCACTTTGGAGATCCTATTCAGATAGAAATTGCAGAACAATACACTCACCAGCTTCACCAGGGCAACAACTCTGTGAGAACATACGCTGAAGATTTCAAGCTCACTGCAACAGATCAAATGGGCTCAATAAGGCCATAATCACACAACTGATACAACAAGGTATTATTCCCTGCAGTCTACAAGACCTCTACTTAGCCCCTATAACGAGAGTTTCAACTTGCAGAACATAGAGCATTTTTGGCATCCCCATCCAAACACTTCCAAAACTGCCTCCTCCTGTCACTAAGCCAAGCCTCCCTGTACCCTTGAAAATTGATGCTAAACAGCCAATGGTGTGGCTGTCCCAAGTCCTGGGAGTGGAAGAATGACAACAACATAGAGAGAGTTTGCCCTTTGTTTCATTGCAGACAGCATGGCCACATGGTCAAGAATTGCTCTACTAACCCTTCCTGCAGAAGACGCAACAAGCAGCCCAGCAATATTTCTACTAACTCATCTCACAAACTCTGAAGCCAGGGAAAGGCTCTCCCTCCAAGAGCTAACGGGGGTTGAGGGCACCCAAGCACTGAACAGGACTCAATCACCTCCACACTCAGTTATATTAATAAAATGCAATTCTATCCTTATACTTCTCAGTGGTCAGGAAACCACAGTTCCGGTTTTGATAGATTATGGGACAACTTCTGACTCTGTAAGCCTAGCCACAGCACAGAAAATTGAGATCCCCACAGTTCCACTGAAATTTCCACTCCCAGTTATAACTATTGATTGCTGAATTTTAAAAGCAATCCCCATTACTCACACCACAATGTCTTTGAAGTTAACTATAAATCAGCATCCTGAATAGTTAACCCTTTCCGTAGTTGAACACATTGAAATTACACTTATGCTGGGAACTGGTTATAACACCATGACCCCACTATTAAGTGGCAAAAACAATCTATTGTCTTTGATAGTCCTGAATGTTTTTCTTACAGTGATCAGCCTTCCACCACCATCCCCAGTCCCCTGAAGGTTAACAAAAAGATTGCCAATCTGTCAAGTAAATACATAGACTTCCTTGATGTTTTTGGCGAGGAGGAAGCTCCCCTCCCCCACAGCCACACAGAGACTGGGATTACACCATAAACCTGGTCCCTGGAGCCAAAATTCCTGCCAAGAGACAATATCAAATGCTGTAAAGAATTAGAAACTCTAAAACAATATTTGGACTCTAATTTGCAAAAGGGATTCATTAGACCCTTCCAGTCCTGCTTTGACTGCCACCTTCTTTGTATCCAAAAAGCCAAGCCACAACGGGCCTAACAAAAGTGGGAACCCCCATTGAGAGTGGCCCATAATTACAAGGCTTTAAACTCAGTCACAGCAAAAGATCATTATTACTGCCATGAATTCCAGACCTATTGGATAGACCACAGAAAGCAAGCATTTTTATGAGACTGAACTTCTACATTACTTACAATCTCATTAGGATCAAAGAAGCCCATGAATACATAACCATCTTTGATATCAAGTATGGCAAATACGAATACACAGTCCTATCTTTTGGCTTTCTCTTTGCAAAGCCAGAAAGATGTGCCTTTGACCTACAACAACTAGACTTCTTGGGTTACTGTATTTCCACAAAATGCATCCAGATGGACCTCCCAAAATATCCAAGCTGTCCTAGCCTGGCAAGCCCTGAACAGCCAAAGATGTTCAACACTTCCTAGGCTTTGCTAACTTCTACAGGAAATCCATATCACATTTTTGCTCATAAAGCCAAGCCACTGATCCAACTGACTAAAAAAAGGAGTTAAATTTGCTTGAACTTCTATAAATTTGCCGAAACTTCTATATACCTGTTGTGTATGCATAAAGATTTAATAAAGTGTGAGCTTGGAGTTAAGTGCAGGGTTCTGGCCCTGCACTTCTGATTGGCTGTTAAGCGGCCGGACCGGATTGGCCCATCCTGGGGAATCCGATTGGCCCTTAACAGAGAGTTCCTATTGGTTATAAGAGCTAGCGCTCCTAGCTCGTTATTGGTTAAAAGTTACAGGGTTTGCCTATATAAGGCGGGTTTAACTGCTATTGAGTGAGAAGTCACAATGTAAATAAAGAGCTGAAGTTCACCGTTCAGAGGCTTGTCTCCATTCTTTCTCGCCCATGCTCAAAACTTAACAATATCAATGAGCATTTGAAGAGTTTGGCAGCTTTTCATTTGCTAGTGCTTCAAGCAGAGTATTGTTTAAAAATATGATTTCCTTGTATTATTCTGCCAATTTATTTTCCCACTTTTCTGTTTAAAAATTATATAACCTGTCTTAACTGTAAATAAATTAATTGGGTAGTTTAAAAATAATATTTTTACATAATTCTTCTTCTCTCTCTCTCTTTCAAATTCTACATATTTTAAAAAATTAAAATAGTACCTTACTCCTAGCTGAGAAAAAATGATTTTCTGTCAAATACAAATACTGATTGACTTGGTTGTGGGCATGTATCATTCATATGTTTTAATTTATGAGTATGATATTTTTGTTTAATTTTTTGCTCAAAGTTTGGGGGATTAGGGCAAGTTACAGCCACCATTAAATAAATGAATTCTCACATTATCAGAAAAAAATCAATCTAGTATAGGAAGAAACCACTATGACAGAAAGATTGTCATAATGGAAGCAATAAAAGGAGGTACAAACTCTGTCAGAAAGAGCAAAATGAGATAATAATGAATTCAAAAAGGAAAGAAAGAAAGAAAGAAGGAATTTGAGGAGCAAAGGGCAAAACAATAACAACAACAAAAACATCAAATAAGACCAGGGGTGGTATTCAAAAATCCCAGCAACTGTTTTGCTGCCCAGTTGCTGCATGGGCATGGCCACAGTGGGCATGGACTACCGGAACTTCTTGGAGGGCCATTTTTCACCTTCCCAAGGATCCAGAGGCTTCCCTCAGGCCTCTGGGAGGGCAAAAATGGCCTCCCCTGAAAGCTGGAAACAGGCCCATTTCGCGACTTTCTGTGCTTCCTGAAAGCATGTTTTTCCCCCTCACAGAACCTCCTCTCAGAACTTGCACTTACCTGCATTGGAAATGGGTCATGTGGAGACTCCTGGGAGGGGAGGAGCAGGGTAGGAGCGGTAAGCTGGTCAGTTCAACTGGTTCGGTGAACCAGATGCAAATTTAATATCCGGTTCACCCAAAACTGATCCAACTGTAGAATACCATCCCTGAATAAGATCCACTTTAAAGATATCCAGAAAAGAAGCCAGTCAGGAAAGTAAAAGACAACCAAGGATACTGAAGGAAATTCAGGGAAACTGGATCAATTTTTGCATTTGTTTTTGCTACCGAAAACACAGAATGTATATCTGAGGTTGAACTGATTTTCTGAGGGACAGTTTAATGCAGAAGAATTTCAGAACAATAACATTCAGTTTCCTTGCTATTGTTTTCTCTTCCATGCAGCATCATCTACCAATGAAAAACAACAACCACTACTTATATATACTCTTGAATGTGAGATGAGGAGTGAAGTCCATGCACTTTAATCTTTTTCTCCCATTCCTTTTACTCTCTAGTAGCAACTTAGAATAATTTCAAATGGTGATGGTTGAAACATCAGGATCAATATTGATTGGTTAATTAATTGCTTTTGAAATATCAATGTTATTAGTTTTCAGGAAAATAAATATATAAGTTTTTTATAATTGAATCTTTTTCAAGTTTTTTTTATTTATATATAAACATTTTGAATAGTGTATTGTCTGGGGATACCATTTTACAAAAGAAAAGAGATAAAAAACAAATAGTAACATATATACTAATTACAATAATAGTACAACAGAATGATTTAACGATATTTATAATTTTGTTAACTTCTTTGTAATCCTATTGATTATATTAGCATACTTATAGTTATAAACAACATTTATGATTTACTTGAACATAACAATGCTCTTTCTTCATCTAATTTTTACCTTTTATCTCTAACCACTGATAAAACCTATTTCATATTAAATAATGTTTATTTAATATTTATCTCCTTTATCTTTTATTTATAAACAATCTATCCACTGCTGCACAATCCAATATTTTCTGAATTATATTTTCATCTGATGGAGTGTTCTCATTTTTCCAATATTGTACAAATACAATTCTCGTTGTGGTCAATACATGTAAAATTAAATATATAGTCTCTTTAACATAGGTTTCTGGTATTATATCTAACAAAAATATTTCTGGTTTCAAATCTTTATGCTGCTTAATCATCTTTTCCAACCATGTTTTGTCCAGTATTTTCTTGCTTTCATACAAGTCCACCACATATGATAATAAGTACCTAGGGTCTGGTTACTCTTGCAACATTTGGTGCACATGTTGTTAAACATTTTTGCTAATCTTACAGGTGGCAAGTGCCACCTATAAAACATTTTACAGAGGTTTTCCTAATATGCAGTAGCTATTGCCAATTTGTAGTTCCTATCCCAAAGTTTTTCCATTTATCTATAGTATAGTCGAATATAGTTTAATTAAATTATTTAACTTGTTCATCTTCCATTTTATATATTTATAAAATACCCGAACAAAGCTGAATACCATACATGTAAGTACCCGCAAAAACAAGGATATATATGTATGCATGCCTGTATGTATGTATATATATATATGTGTGTGTGTGTGTGTGTGTGTGTGTGTGTGTATTTTCTGAGGTTCTCGCGGGTATTTGTATGTGGATCTTTGGTTATTCAGGTTTTCTCCCGCGTAAGATTGGAAGTATCTAGGCAACGTTTCGATGAAGTCTCATTCATCATCTTCAGGCTTGGTCTTCAGCTCTGTGCTTCTCAGAGTGATGTGAGCTTGCAGCTGCTTCTTCCTTTTAACTGCTAGTGGGGGCGTGACTTGATTGGCTGGGGGCTTGGCTGTGTTCTGATTGGCTGGAGGCGTGTTCTGTTCAGGTGGGGGCTTGGTTGTGCTCCGGTTAGTCTTAGTTGCTGGGGGATTTGAGCTGGTGAGCTGTGATCTTGCTGTTTGGCTTCGAGTTCGTGGTCGTGCTGCATCTTCATGGTGGCGGTCAGTTAGCTTCATGTATGGCTTAGAGGGGTTTGAAGTGGGTAGTGATGCAGCTGCAGTGCGGCTTCTGGTCCATGGTCGTGTTTCATCTTCTGTTTGGGTGTGAGTCTGCTTTCTACGTGGAAGTGTGGTGGTGGCATCTTGTGTGGCTCTCAGGGGTGTGGGTCTGGTGTCATTCTTCATGTTAGGTACTCGTCTGTTCATAAGAGCGGGTTTCCAAATGGTTGGTAGGCGGGAGCTATCATCTTGTTTATTCATGCTGTGTGGGCATTTTTCTATCTCTATGGCTTCTCTGATTATTCTGCTGCTGAAGTGTTCGGTTTTGGCGATAGTTCTGGTATTTTTAAAGTCAATCTCATGTCCTGTGGCTTTGAGGTGTTGGACCAGGGAAGAGGTCAGTTCTTCCTTTTTGATTGAGTTCTTATGTTCTTCAATGTGTGCACTTGTTCTTCTGTTAGTTTGTCCAATGTATGTGTTGGGGCAGGCAGTGCAAGGGATTTCGTATGCTCCTTGATTTTCTAACTCGATTTTGTCCTTAGGGTTTCTTAGGATGGTGGATATCTTTCTGTTTGTGCAGAATGCTGTCTTAATGTTGTATTTTTGGAGGATCTTGCTGATTTTGTCTGTAGTGCCTTTTATATATGGGAGGAGGGCTTTGCCATTCTCTTGTTCTCTGTCTTGGATTTTGGTTGGGGTTTCTTTTTGGATTAGGTGGGTGATCTTCTTTCTTTGGAATCCATTGGCTGTCAGCACGCCAGTGAGAGTGTGTAGTTCGGTCTCTAGGTGTTGTTCGTCGGCTAAGCATTTTGTTCTGGAGATGAGTGTCTCGGCTACGGAATTGATCTGTGCTGGGTGGTGGTGTGAGAGTGCATGTAGATAGTGGTTTGTATGTGTTTTCTTCTGGCAGATGGTGTGTCCTAGGGAGCCATTGGATTTTTTGTATACCAAGACATCTAGGAAGGGAAGTTGGTTGTTAGCTTCTGTTTCCATGGTGAATTGTATTTTGGGGTGTTGGCTGTTGAGGTGTGTGAGGAAGTTGTTCAGTTTTTCTTTCCCGTGTGGCCAGATTATGAAGGTGTCATCTACGTATCTGAGCCAGAGTTTGGGTTTGTGATCATATTTTTCTAGAGCTTGTGTTTCAAAGTGTTCCATGTAGAGCTTAGCGATGACAGGTGAGAGGGGTGATCCCATGGGTGCTCCTTCTATTTGTTTGTATTTTTGTCCATTGTAGGTGAAGTATGTATTGGATAGGCAGTGGTTGGTCAGATCTAGGATGTGCTTGGGAGGGTTGTATTTGTTTTGGATGGCTGTCAAGGCTTCTTTTATTGGCATTTGGGTGAAGAGGGATATGACATCAAAGCTCACTAGTAGGTCACTGGGTTGTAAGTTTTGTTTCTTTATGATCTCAATGAACTGGAATGAGTTTCTTACATGTGAGTTGATGGATTCTGCATAGGGCTGTAGTTGTTTGGCGAGAAATTTGGCTAGGTTTTGTAGAGGTGAGCCTATGGAGCTGACTATTGGTCTAAGTGGGGTTCCTTCTTTGTGTATCTTGGGGAGACCATAAAGTTTAGGGCATCTGGATGATTTCTCTCTGGGTATGATTCTTTGCTGGATTTCTTCACTGATGGGGGAGGCTTTTATTTTGGATCTGGTGGTTTTTTCTAGGTAGGTGGTGGGGTCTGTCTTTAGGGGTTTGTATGTGGGGTCTTGGAGAAGGTTGGTTAACTTGGATTGGTAGTCAGATGTGTTCATAACCACTGTCGCGTTGCCCTTGTCTGCTGGTAGGATTATTATGCTGGTGTCTTCTTTCAGGTTAAGTAGTGCAGTTTGTTCTTCTTTGGATAAGTTGCTTTTGGGTGGTTTGCTAGTGCAGAGGATGTTGGTGATTTTGAGTCTGATTCTATTAGCATCATCAGGGTTGGTTTTGGTCAGGCTGGTTTCAACTCCGCATATGATGGTTTCTGTGGGGATGTGTTTGGGAGCGACAGCAAAGTTGAATCCTTTAGAAAGGACCTTGGTTTCGGCTTTGGTGAGGATCTTGTTTGAGATGTTGTGCATTGTTTGTTTCATGTGTGGCTGTGAGGGTGCACAACATCTCAAACAAACAGTGCACAACATCTCAAACAAGATCCTCACCGAAGCCGAAACCAAGGTCCTTTCTAAAGGATTCAACTTTGCTGTCGCTCCCAAACACAACTTTAAAACACACACACATACACACATATATATACAGAGAGAGGGGGGGGAGAAAGGAGTTCAGGAAGATGTCTGGCTGTCAACTGTTGTTAACTGCCAATTCTTCAATGTAATGAGGGTGCCAATTGTTGCTAGTTGTTTGGTTCACAATTCCGTGCTATCCAGGGTGCACCATGAGGAACTAGCATCATATCCCTATGGGACAAATAAACATTTAAACAAAGCAATATACTTAATGGAACATTTTAGGAAATGCATGTTTATATGGTCACCTACATGCATTCTCACATACATATCCAAAATATATTAGCAAGGTTTGGAGATTTGGATATAATTTTCCAAGTATAAATGGCTAATAATTTTGAAGAATTTTCATGATTATTTTTAATAAAAATTAAAAGCCATGTTATTTGGTATAATTTTACGTATTAGTATTAGAGCAGTACAAAAATGTGGTATAATTGAATTAAAAGCAGATCCATTTGAAACATTATATAATTGAAGATTCAGAAAGCATTATACTGATTTTATATCAGATTACCTCAGCTAAACAGTTCTGACTTGGTTGTAAGTCAAACTCATCAGTGTTTTTCTGGGCGTGTGTATCATATATGTTATATTCCTCATAGCAAAGTAGCCTGATGAGGTGAGTTAATCTTGGTTCCATGCTTGGTGAGATAGGATACATTCCTTCCAATGCTATGTTGTTAGCAAGGCTCTTTGACAAATGTTGTAAGCTGATGAATAGTTGCTGTTATTATGCTTGTTGCAGCTGAACTTTCCATTTATTTATTTATAAATTTTATTCATTTATTTTTCATTTGGGAATCTTCCAGATTTAATACCATAAGAAATTTCATTGTATAGCTCTATGAGATGTGCTTATTTTTAATTACTTGAATATTAAAATTGCTCTTTAATTTAGTGATTTAGACATTGTTACTTGAAATTCTCTCACATCTACCCCATTTCATTATTTATTTATTTCATTATTTCATTATTTATTTATCTATGGCTTTGCCTAATTGAAAACTTTGGGAGCATTTTTAAGTAATAAACATTTTTAAGAAAATTTTAGTAATAATGGAAACATACTCAAGTAGCAATCATGAGCCCTTGACAGTTTAAAAGTGATCAGGGGAACATAAGATTGACTCCAATCAACCGCACCTGGTTTGATAATTGCTCAACTGATTATAATTCAATAATATAAAACCAATTCAGGAATCTTGAGTTAGACTGCAATAACCTCCCATTTGCAACACAAGAGGAAAATTGCACTATTTTTTCATCAAAGCAATTCTAACTTTTATGCTATTGTTTTCTATTAGTATGATAATAGAACAATAATGTTTTCTGTTGTTTTTAAATATATTGTTCCTTGATCCCACAATGACAATAAAATGGATTTTAATCTGTGGAAGTACATACATGAATAATACGTTTATTTTAAAGTTTCCAAAGTTCCTTGTTTTTTCCTCCTTTCTTTATATGATTTGTAAAAAACCTGATGTTTTGAAGGGAATAGTTCAATCGGTAAACTGCACTTCTCATTCTGCAACACTGACTGACTAACTGGATGCAGAAATACAAATTAAAATAACAAGGATAAACTACACTAGTTCCAGTTGTGCAAGATAACTAAGAAAGTGGATATGCCCCAGCTTTGGCAATCTTGAAAGAAACAGACTATCTTGACCAATTTTAAAACAGGTTTATGGATGGATTACCTGCTCAGTGTTGGTCAGTCTTTTGAATGATACTTGTTTGGAAACTGACAGAGAAGATTTGCATACCATTGAACTTGGCAATATTCAGGCATTATTAGTCATTAAGGATTTGCTTCTAAAAACTATTAGAAAAGCTACAGATTCACTTTATAACAGTATTGTTGTCTAATTTGTCTCAATGGCATGATGTTTGATCCAATAAAATCTCATTGAAACTGTCATAAAAGGCCATCAATACTCTCACTTAAGATAGATTGATAAAGTATAAAACAACATTATTTTCTTATTTGGGTCACAATAATATTTGAAGTGATAGATCAGTTCTTTTCATAATAAATTATATAATTTTCCAATGTATACTCTTTGATGACTATGAAAACACTTGGAGCTGAAGGCCTAATTTTTGTATCCATAAATTTTACATTTACATTTTATTTGATTTGTCAATTGCTTACAAGATACAGGTATAAGAATAAATATAGGATAAGAATAAGTAAGGATGTTTCAATAGCTCCCTAGATCTCTATCTCCATCCTTCCTCACTGGGTCTCAGCAGGCCTATCCCCAACTGCACACCATATATTTACATATACTTCTGAATATCTCTGGACACTATGTTTGGGAAGGAGTATAGGCCACTCGTTCCTGGGCCATATGACTTCCTTCTGAAAGTGGCTGTCACTTTCAGTGTGCCCACAATTTCTTGTTGCTCTGAAATGGTAGCCACTTTCAGAAGGCCAGTGTGCCACTAAGGGACAAATCCATCTGCTCCACCTTTGGAGCTTTCTTCAGTGTTGCACATACTGCTTTAGGAAAGCAAATTGAAGCAGCTGGGTCACATGGTGACTCCCTGGAAGCAGCCACACTTTCAGCATGCCCACAATTTCTTGCAGTCACACTGGAATGCCCAGGAAGGGACTTTTCCAGACTGCCGAGGAAGAGACTTCTTTATTCTACTTTTTTAATGTGGCCTGTTCATTATAAGAAAACTTTGGAGATCTTCAAAAGAAAATTTATGATGGAGGCTGGGGAGGTCCAATTATGAGGGTGAAAACTCTGCAAGAACCTGGTCTTATAGAAATATATGGTACCCATTTCCAATTTAAAACAGGTAGTACATTCAAAATCAATTGGTGCCACAATATGCATCCCATTCTGTTGATTTGAAAGGGCTTCTAGATTAGTCTGAGGCCTTGGAAGTTTGTACAGTGGTCAAACTTCTATCCAAGCAATTCAAAGACAAAAAATGGCAAAACACCAGGTCCAGATGGCTATTAGTAGAATTATATAAAATTCTTTATAGGACTCTTTAAAAAGTGTCCCAGTGTTGGAAGGATTTAGTGAACTATTGATATAGGCAAAAGTACCAAATTCCTGGATGAAGGCATATATTACTCTCATACTGAAAGAAGATGCAGACTTGCAACTGATAAAAAATTATAGACCAATATTTGTATATGTCAATAAATCAAAAGAAAACACATTTATCTAATGTAGAGAGACATATTTTAGTCATGGCTAGAGGCTTTGTTTTGTTTATAACAGTCCTTTTTATTTATTTATAGATGATACAGCTTTATAGTAGGTGCATTAATCAAACAAGGCCAGGTTGCAGAAATGGATGCTTGATTAGAAACCATATCAGTTTTATGCAATACACTAAGTATTTCCACAGTGATGCAGATGTTCTGTTTATTTTAATGTAGGTGGTAATTTAAGGACCAAAAAGAAAAGAAAAAAAAGAAAGGTGAAAACTTTTCTAAAGCAGTTATGTGAAGAATTGAATGGAGTTGCTGAAACATATGACTCATTTTCACAGCTGGAATAATTAGGCTAAAAGCTGAAGAATTAAGTCAGTGAACCGATTGATGGTGATGAACAATGTGTTGAATGCCAGTTATTTAATCCTGAAAGACAATTATGGAGGAGGGGGAGGACGAGGAGGAAGAGGAGGAGGAGGAGGCAGAGGCAAAAGAGTATCTCAATTAGAATGGAATTACATCTACATGGAGGAAATTAAGCAGTGAGGTATCCAAGGTTCTCTTTTAGGCCAAATATTCTTCAGCATTTTCATAAATGATTTAGATAAGGACTAGAAAGGGAATTCATCAAATCTGCAGACAACATTAAATTGGCAGAAATATCCAACATTCTAGAAGATAGACTCAAGATCCTGATGGATCTCAACAGATTTGAATAATGGGCCTTATCTAATAAAATGAAATTTAATAGAATAGAATAGAATTCTTTATTGGCCAAGTGTGATTGGACACACAAGGAATTTGTCTTGTTGCAAATGCTTTCAGTATACATAAAAGAAAAGATACATTTATCAAGAGTCAAGAATCATAAGGGACAACACTTAATAATAATCATAGATAACAGATAACAGATAATCACAGTTGGAAGGGACCTTGTAGGTTATCTACTCCATAGGGTACAATAAGCAATCAAATCATACTGGGAAACGTCAATATAGATTGTAAGGATACAAGTGACAAAGTTACAATCATACAGTCACAAGTGGGAGGAAATGGATGAAAAGGAGCGATGAGAAGATTAACAGTGATAGTAGTGCAGACTTTGTAAATAGTTGAACAGTGTTGAGGGAATTATTTGTTTAGCAGAGTGATAGCTTTCGGGAAAAAAACTGTCCTTGTGTCTAGTTGTTCTGGTGTGCAGTGCTCTATAGTGTTGTTTTGAGGGAAGGAGTTGAAACAGTTTATGTCCAGGATGTGAGGGGTCTGTAAATATTTTCACAGCCTTCTTTTTGACTCATGCAGTATATAGGTCCTTGATGGAAGGGAGTAGGCAGTAATTGATTTTTCTGCAGTCCTAATTATCCCCTGAAGGCTGTGTCTGTCTTGTTGGCTTGCAGAACCAAACCAGACAGTTATAGAGGTGCAGATGACAGACTCCATAATTTCTCTGTAGAACTATATCAGCAACTCCTTGAACTTTCTGAGTTGGTGCAGAAAGAACATTCTGATGTTAGGTGTCCATTTTAGGTCCTGTGATATAATAGAACCTATACATTTGAAGGTCTCTACTGTTAATACTGTGCTGTATTGTAAGAGATGGTAGTACAGGAGGGTTTCTTCTAAAGTCTACCACCATTTCTACGGTTTTGAGTGTGTTCAGTTGTGGTTACACCACAAGGCAAGTTGTCATTGTCTCAAATGAGACCAATCACTGTTGTGTCATCTGCAAACTTCAGTATTTTAACAGATGGATCGTTTGAGATGCAGTCATTGATATATAGGGAGAAGAGAAGTGGAAAAAGCACACAGCCTTGGAGGACCCCTGTGCTAATCGTACAGGTATCAGCTGTGATTCTGTCTAGCTTCACCTGCTGCTTCCTATCTGTTAGGAAGCTTATGATCCACTTACAAGTGTGTATAGGTACCACTAGCTGGAGGTGTAGAGAAAAGAAATGTAGAGAAAGGAAAGATGTTACACTTAGGCAAAAAAAAAAAAAAATCAAACATAGAGGTACAGATTAGGTGAAACATAGCTCAATAGCAGTAACTGTGAGAGGGATCTTGGAGTCCTAGTGGACAGTCACATATATGACCAAGTAGTATGTGGCAACAGCCAAAAACACAATTCGAGGCTGTATTAACAGTATTGGTACTGTTTTATAAATCCTTAGAAAGTTAGGATATTGCATCCCGTTTTGGGCATCATATTATAAAAAAGATACAGAGACACTAGAAATAATGTAGAAAGAAGCAACATATATGATTAGGGAGCTGGAGACTAAAATATATGAAGAACATTGCAGGAATTAGGTTTGTCCAATCTAGTGAAAAGAAGGACTAGGGGTGACATGATAGCAGTGTTCTAATATTTGAAAGGCTGCCACAAGGAAGAGAGAAGTCAACCTATTTTCCAAAGCACTAGAAGGTGACAAGAAACAATGGATTGAAATTAATCAAGGAGAGAAGCAATCTAGAACTAAGGAAAATTTCCAGCACTAAGAACAATTAACCAGTGAAATGGCTTGCCTTCAGTAACTATGAGTGCTCCTCTTTGGAAAGAGACTGGACAGCCATTTTTCTGAAATGGTATTGGCAGTGGTGGGATTGGAATAATTTAACAATCGGTTCTTTGGTTAGGTAGGTGTAGCCAGTTGGTCATGTAACTGGGTGAGTGACATCATTCGTCACACCCAACCCCCACCTCTCGACCACTTGTCCCAAAGACAGGGGTAGGATTCAGCCGGTTGGGGCTAATACCATCACTGGCTGGCCCCACCCCTGCCCGTTTTTGAGCTGTTTTTTGGCCTGTTTTCCACCTGGTTTTTTGGGCTGTTTTCAGGCCATTTTTGGACCAATTTCAGGTCATTCTTCAAGCTGTTTTTCAGGCCATGTTTTTGGCCCCAAAGAAAATAGCCAAAAATAGCCCAAAAATGCCCCCCAAACATTTTCTGGGCTGTTTCCAGGCTGTTTTTTGGGTCATTTTGGGGCCATTTTCAGGCATTTTGGGGGCCATTTTCAGCAAGCTAAAAATGAGCGGGGGCAGTGGTGGGATTTGCTGGTTCACCAAACTGTGCAGAATCTTAACTGAACTGGTAAGAACCAGCAGTAGCCCACCTCTGGGTATAGGTCTCCTGCTTGAGCTGGGGGTTAGACTAGAAGACTCCAAGGTGCCTTCCAATTCTATTGTTCTGTTATTTAACCCATTTCACAGAGAAAGGCTATCATAAGTTGTGATAAAATGGAAATGAGGGAGAAGAAACTTTAAATATCATGTAATAACAAAGCTTTCCCAATAAAAACTAGAGCAGGGAATAAACTACTGGAATACGAGAGGGATAGTTATAGTTTCTAATTTGAAATACAAGAAGAAGAATTTCCTTTTATTTTATTATTATAGGTCAGGAACTTTGATTTATATTTTTCATAATCAGATGACTCCTGCAGTCATTTCTAAAGCAGCAGCCACTAGCAGACTATTTATTTATTTAAATATTCTTTGCAAATTGGACAAATGCTGCTAAATATACAATCATGTACGAGGATGGTGTGGAGTGGGTATGGAAAATATTAGCATGTTTTCTTTCTTTTTTGCCAATTAATTCAAGATTTGTAAAGAGCTAAGATGCACTGGGGTGTAGAACCTATGGTGAATGCAAAGAATATTTATCTACATTTGGAAGCAATAAGGACATTACCCTATACTTAAAAATTGTAGATGTAAACAACATATACATACGCACTTTTATCCATGATAGCTATGCTGTGAATCTTAACATTATTCTAAAGCATATTGGATATTGAATTGTAAAGGGTTTGAAATAAATGGACTGAACATCTGAAAAGAAAATATTCTATCCTCACATCGAAGTAACTAATTGCAGAGTGCATTGTCTTCTCCCCTCTTCTCTTCTGACGCACAAGTTCTATAATAAGTGTTGTAATGAGGAACTTGTGTAGTAAATTGAAACCTGCTACTATATTTATACATTTTCCACATGTAGAAAAATACTATTTTTATCTAGGATTCTATTTGTGGGAGTGCCAACATCATGAATCTCAAGTATCATGTGCTATTTATTTTTATTTACTGGAACTTTTTCAGATCTATATTTTATTTTTTAGATAAATATAATTCTTTAAAATACTTAATACAATAAAGTTGAGCAAGCCAAATTTAGCAAGAATTTTATAAATACAATTCAGAGGTTACTAAGGAAAGAAAAATAAGTTCATCACAATCTTCAGAATCCTTATTTCCAGACTGCCTATTTTTATTTTTTATTTTTATTTTAATTATATGTTTGATTCTGAAAACAGTTTTTCTGTCCTCTTTTTCTTGGGATGTTTGTCTTACATAAAGCGACCACAGATATGTATTATTCTTGATCTTATTTCATCATTCCTGCTATATGACACTAAAGGATAATACAGTTGGAATACAGTTAATGTTGCATATGAAATCACAAATACTCTGATTTTTTAAATGTGCTTGGAAGGCTTTTAAAAATTATTTTTCACTATGGTAGCTATATCAAATGTTTTAATAAATATGACATTGAAATATGGCATTGAAATATGACATTGAAATATGACATTGAAATATGACATTTTATTTTAATAAATATGACATTGAAATATAGGGTTTTATGTGAGTAGGTAGATATATGATAGATATATGATAGATAGATAGATAGATAGATAGATAGATAGATAGATAGATAGATAGATAGATAGATAGTTAGATAGATAGATAGATAAGTTTGTTTATCTGAATACCATCATGTATTACATTTTTAGTACAGTAAATGCTCTTATCATGACTTGTACTATTGCTTTATAAAATACTCATCAAGATCTAATTTATAGAATAGGCTTCCGGTTTGCAAGGTTTCGGCAGCGGCAGGGATTCGCGACACTGCATGATCTCTGCTGCGTTAGCTGCCAAGGTTCCCCCGATCCGTTCGGATTTGGGAGATATAGCTGCCCCGTAGAGGCAGCTGAAGACAGGGGGGATCCGGATAGGGGTTTGGGGGTGTCGCAGACGCCCTCCCCACCCGGCAAAAACCCCTTTTCCCAAGGTGGAGGAGCGGCGGTCAGTAATGGCCACCACGAAGAAACCTGCAGCTGGACAAGATCATGCAGGAGGAAGAGGGAAGAGCCGTGAAAGTTGTTTTTGACCAGGACAAAGCAAGAGAGAGTGTCCTGGAATCTTGAAGGCTGCTAAGGATACATTGTTTCCAGAGAGAGTTACAAGCGGCAAATATCCTAAAAGGGATAATCCGAAAAGCTGCATTGGAGGTAATTGAATGCTGAAGGGATAAGGATTTCTGAAAAAAGAATCTTTTTGGCTGTGAGTGGGAAGGGAGAGGAAAAAAAAATTGGAGCAAATTTGAAAATAAGGAGAAGATTGCCTAAAACTTTAGTTATTAAACATCAGTAAGACTTCTAAAAGATATATCTTAAATGGAACTCTGTGACTAAACTTTAGTCCCGGAAAGAGAAAGTGAAGAAGGAGAAAGTATTTAGGGGAAACAGTTTGTTTGGATTGTTTGCTGATTCTGGAACCTCTGAGAATTCTTTCTGATTGAAAGCACTTGGGTGGTTGTTTGGAAACACTTTTTCTCTATACAATGGCATCACTTGTGGATGGATTGAAACTTGTATACCAAAAATATGAAAAAGAAAAGCAAGAAGGGAAGGATGTTCTTGGCACTCTTTTTCAATTTTTAGAAATGGCGGTTTGTACTTATGTAAAACTGAATGTGCAACAGGATGATTGGGACAAAGAAGAAGCCATCTTTGATGAACAAGTGACTTTGGTCAGGGAAGGAAAGGAGAGAGAGAAAAAGGGAAAGAAGATTTTGAGACTTGGAAAAACAGCCAAAAAGGAGAAGAATGAGGTGAAAAGGGGATATTATGTTAGAAAACAACAGAAAGGAGGAAAGCAGAATAAAATGGAGATGGAGAGACAAGGGGGTAAAGAAGACAAGGAGAAGAATAAACAAGGGAGAAAGGAAGGGATGAGAAGCCTTAATGGTGGGGAGCAAGATGCAAAGAAACAAAAGTCATTTAGAGATAACGGGTAAACTTTATTGAAAAAGGGATTCTGGAAAGGTACATAAGATTGTTTTTTTATATTTGTACTTAGAAATAACTTTAGAAAATTGGAAACAATATGCAATTTAAAATGTGATAAAATATTTAGTATAATTTAGTAAAATTTTTGTTAAGAAAAGGGGAATACTTTAATGAAACAATGATTTAAGATATGTGATGAAGGGGGAAAAATAATTTTGGAAACCATAAGTGTTCCCACAAAGGTATAATATTTAATTGAAATGGGTAAAATGCTTCAGATATAAATGATTGTTAATATTAATGATCAGACTATGTTATCTTAGTGAAATTTTTTGTGAAATGAGAGATTTGAAGTAGGAGAAGGGGGAACATTTTAATGAAATAATGATTTATAATATGTGATGTGGGGGGGGGGAATAATTATGGAAAGTAGGTGCTCCCATAAAAGTATGTGATTTAATTGAAAAGTAATGTGCTAAGTGTTTAGGATATAAATGAATATTAATATTAATGAATAGATTTGTATTGGTATTGATAATATTGTATAATTTTAGAATGTACCACATAATCCCAATGTAAGCTATGTATTCTATATTAAGTATTATAAATGTAGGGGAAAGAGATAAAGGCGCCATACTCCAATTAGTGTACAGGAGAAGTTTTTCTTTAAAGAAGAAAGATAAATGGATAGCTGGAAATAGAACAGACAAAGAATAATAAATATTATGACTCGAATTGAGATGGGATAAATAAAATAAAATTAAGAAAATTTAAAAGAGAGGAGAAGCTATATAGAAAATTGGAAATGCTAATAAGATATGGAATGATATACAAAATGAATATGAATTTGAATTTGTGTCTGTACCAAGAGTTTTAACCCGGAACTAAGCAACTTTCAGAAAAGAGGTTTTTTATGTTTTTATGTTTTGTGTTTCTGTGTGTTTATGCTTGATTGAGCTTACAAAACCTTGGAGGAATGTTAGAAAAGGATAATGGAGAATAAAAGATAGAAGAGAATAAAAGATAGAAGAGAATAAGCCAGAAAGGAAAAATAAGTATAGTGAATAAAAACATATAAAATAGATTGTCAGGGTCCTTTTAGATCCCAAGAAAGAAATACTCAGACTCCAAGGGTAGAGCAAAGTTATCCTTTTACTGGGAAATAAAGTGGTAGCTACAAAGCAATTCCGAAACTGAGAAATTGGCGGGTAGAATGCATATACAAAGAAATAGATTTGTCCTCACCCCTCAAAGTTCAAATGATTCTTCCAATTAAAACTTTTGAGACAGCTCATGTGGTCATCTTCAGATGGTGATGAGACGTCTTGTCAAATGACCTTGACATATTTTGATAAAAGTTCGCAGTTGCGCAAAAGAGGAAAAGATAGTCAGGAAACAGAAAGTTAAAGACAAGAATCCCCCCTCCCCTTGCTAGCCCAGCAAGGAATGTAAACACCTCCAGCTCTCTTCCCATATAAAATCCCCCCTCCCACCGTTGCCATGACAGCCGAGAGAAATAATGAAATAATAGCAGATAGTCAGGAAGGGGAAGGTATCTTGAGGCTGACATTCGGACCCCCTAGAAGAAGGACATAAGTCCCTAAAAGAAAACAAAATAGTTACATGTTAACATTTATGTACATTTCTATGGTTTATCAGGATATTTGGCATGAAATTTCTTTAAAAGTTCAGGAGCCCTAAGGTCCTTTTCATTTACCCACTCAGAATGGGAAGGAGGAAAATGTTTCCAAGCTACAAGGTATTGGGTACGACCCCTCCATTTTCTAGAGTCCAAAATTTCTTTAATTTCGAAATGTTGTTCTCCCTCAATCAATATTGGCACAGGGGGATCAGATTGGATTGGTCTCAAGGCACAGGTACGTTCTGGTTTCAACAAACTAACATGAAAAACAGGATGAATACGACGAAGAGTCTTTGGTAAAGTCAGTTGGACAGTCACAGGATTTATAATCCTCTCAATGGGGAAAGGTCCTACATACTTAGGACCCAATTTCTTTGATTTTTGAGTAGTTTGTAAATATTTGGTCGAAAGAAATACTTTATCGCCCACTTGATATGACATCTGTGGAGCTCGCTTTTTGTCAGCAAATTTCTTATGAGATTGGTGCGCCTCATCCAAAGCTTTGCGAACAATTGGCCAATTAAATTGAAGTTGAGATATCCAATCACTCAATGACTGGACAGTTGGGTTTTCACCAGGCAGTTCAGGTATGGGTACAAAATCTTGCCCCGTTGCTATTTTGAAAGGAGTGAACCCCGTACTACTGTGAACAGAGTTATTATACGCCACTTCCGCAAAAGGTAACAGATCCACCCAGTTGTCTTGTTGAAAATTTATGTAGCATCGGAGGTATTGCTCTAGTACTCCGTTAGTCCTCTCGCAGGCTCCATTAGTTTGGGGATGGTGGGCGGAGCTTAAGCTTTGGGTGGAGCCTATTAACTTCAGAAATTCCCTCCAGAAATTAGAGGTAAATTGGACTCCTCGATCAGAGACTACACGTTCAGGTACACCATGCAGTCGGTAAACGTGAAGAATGAAGAGTCTGGCTAAGGTCTTCGCCGAAGGGATCTTTGAGCAAGGAATGAAATGAGCTTGTTTGGAAAACAAGTCAGTCACTACCCAAATGACCGTGTGTCCACTGCTTTCAGGTAGATCTACTATAAAATCCATGGAAATTTCCTTCCAAGGGGCAGTTGGTCTGGCCACATTCTGTAACAGTCCTGGCGACTTACCCGGCGGTCTTTTTGCTGAAGCGCAAATCGGACAACTCGCCACATAAGTCTCAATGTCCTTTTTCAAGGAAGGCCACCAAAACTGTCGTTTTACCAAATGCAAGGTCTTCACAAAACCAAAATGACCAGCCACTTTGGAATCATGGGTTTGTTGCAATACATGGCTTCTCAGGTTTTGTGGTACATACAATTTCGCCCCCATCCAGGCTAGGCCATCTCGAATGGTGCAGTTATTCGCATTTGCCAGAAACCACTCATCTGTCTTCAAAGCCTCCTTAAACTGTTCCATCATATCAGTGGGTAGATTTCTCTCCTGGTTTCTTTTCTGTGCGCGGGTAACAACAGGGGCAGCCAGTTGTGTAGTGGATACAATTGGCCTAATCACTTCTTTTCGGATACTGTTGTATTGAGGCATTCTAGACAAAGCATCTGCCATAAAATTTTTTCCCCCCGGGATATATTTCAAGGAGAAGTTGAATCGCTTGAAGAACTGAGCCCACCTAACTTGTTTAGGGGAGAGTTTCCGGGGGGTCTTTAAAGCTTCTAAGTTTTTATGATCAGTCCACACTTCAAATGGGTGTTTTGCACCTTCCAGAAAATGTCTCCAAGCTAATAAAGCCCAACGGACTGCAAATGCTTCTTTCTCCCAAACGGCCCATCTCCTCTCAGTCTCAGTGAATTTACGAGAAGTGTAAGCGCATGGTTGTAGTGTTCCCTTCTCGTTCAATTGGAGTAAGACCGCCCCCACTGCTACATCGCTTGCATCAGCTTGGATCACGAAAGGGGCGTCCATGTCAGGGTGTTTCAGTATTGGTTCTGCAGCAAAAAGTCTCTTAAGTTTTTCAAATGCAGCTTGGCACTCCATAGTCCAATTCAATGGTTGACTGGGCTTTGGTTTCAATTCCCCCTTTGTTTTTAGGAGGTTGGTGATGGGCATAGCTATTTTTGCGAAAGACGGGATGAATTGGCGGTAAAAATTTGCAAACCCCAGAAAACTTTGAAGCTGTTTACGAGTTTTCGGTGGGGCCCATTCCAAAACGGCTCACACCTTTTCTGGATCCATTTCAATGCCTTCGGGGGAGATACGATATCCCAAGTAGTCGATTTTTTCTTGATGGAACTCACATTTGGATAATTTGGCGTATAGTTTGGCGGCCCTCAGCTTGTGTAACACAGAGCGTACCAACTTCACGTGGTCATTTCTTGTCTCCGTGTAGATAAGAATATCATCAAGGTATACTAGAACACCTTTGTACAAATGTTCGTGAAGCACTTGATTGATCAATTGCATGAAAACAGCAGGCGCTCCCTGTAAGCCAAAAGGGAGAACATTGAACTGGAAACACCCCATTGGGCAGTTGAACGCAGTCTTCCACTCGTCTCCCTCCTTTATCCGGATCCGATAGTATGCCTCTCTCAAGTCCAGCTTTGTGAAAATTTTCCCCTTTGCCAGGTGGGCTAACATGTCCTTCATCAGAGGGAGGGGGAACATATTCTCTACGGATACTGCGTTCAGGTTTCTATAATCAACTACCAGACGTTTGGAGCCATCTTTCTTCTCGCGGAACATCACAGGGGCCGCTACTCGAGGTCTGGCAGGCGTGATGAAACCTCATTCCAAGTTCTTGTCAATAAACGCCCTCAATTCCTCCAACTCCCCCGGTGTCATCGGATACATCTTTGGTTTCGGGAGCATCACTCCCGGCAGGAATTCAATGCTACAATCGGTCGACCGATGGGGGGGGAGTTCGTCGGAAGCCTCTTCACTAAACACCTCTCTTAAGTCCCAATACTCCTTCGGGATTTTCTCCTCTCCTTCCACGTGTTCGGCACCCGTAGAAGCTATCTCGGCGAGTGCCTGGGACTTTGAATGGGATTCCTCCTCCCCTTCCGGATAGGGTTGCTCCTCCCCTTCCGGTGGCCAATCGGTACGGATGCGTATCCACCCCTCTCTCCAATTTACATGGGGATTCCACTTCCGAAGCCATGGTAATCCCAATATTAGAGATTGTTCCATCCCAGGGGCCACAATAAAACACAGGATCTCATGATGGTTTCCCATGGTCATCTCTAGGGGTTCGGTTACAAAACGTGCGGGGCAACCTCCCGCCACCGACCCATCCAGTTGGCAAAAGGATATGGGCGTTTTTAGAGTTCTCAGTCTAATGCCCATCCCCTTAACCACTTTCATGTTAATTACACACCTCGTGCACCCCGAGTCCAGTAAGGCCATCATCACTCCCTCAGTCCCCGAGGTGGGCTGCCTTAACTTTATTGGGATGGTCATGGGCCCTTGATTAGGACTTACCGGGACGTCATCTTCCGAATCTGTCTCGTTCTCGTCGAGTGGGGTCGGAGGTCCCAGCTCCTCTCCCGCTGAAAGGGCGACCTCTACAACCTCTCCTGTCTTCAGCCCGGTCTCACGGGGTTTGGTTGAGGGGTTTTTTGGCCTTCTTCCGGGGTCCCGCGCTTTCGGTGGGTTCACCTTTACTCGACAATCCACCATCCGGTGGCCCTCCTTTCCACAACGGAAACATGCCGTGGTTTTTGCTCCTGCCGCCATCCCTCTCGGTTGGGACCCTGAGGTCTCCCGGAGACGGGGGGGAAGCGGTCTTCTCCAGGCGGGACCTCCTCTGCGTCTATTTCTGGCTAGATCAATGTCCACCTCTTCCGCCAGCAAGTACCATGACTGTAACTCACGTGGATCCCTTCTGGAGATGCACGTGTGGTATACATCTTCATTTAAGCCATCTTTATAGGCTTCCACCAGGGCCCCCTGGGACCAACCTCAGATGTGGTGTGCCAGCTGCCTGAATTCTTGGGTGTAGTCTGCCACCGATCTCCCCCCTTGAACTAGGGTCTTCATTCTGATTCTGGCCTTTCTCTCTGCCAGAGGGTCCTCAAACCTTCTCCTCAATGCAGTCATGAAAACATCGAGGGTTTGTAGTTGGGGGGAGTTATCATTGTACAAAGTCACCACCCAATCTGCTGCCATCCCTTCCAGGGTTCTGGTAACGCATCTCACTTTGGCTGCTTCAGAGGTGAACTCCCGCTCAAATTCTGCCATATAACTCCCAACTTGTACCAGGAAAAATCCCAAATCTCTTGGATTTCCTCCAAACTTTACATCTAGGGGGGGCAGGGGGCGTCTTCTAGGAGCCACTCCTATTGCTGGGGCTCCCCGGGCGTCAGCGGGCGGTTGCGCCGGCGGAAACTGGGCAAGGGGGGTAGAGGTAGCTTGGCTCCCCCGGGCTGATCTCGCTCCCTCTTCCCCCTCATACCTTCGAGTTGTGCTGGGCTCTCCAGGAACATCCATAGAGATTTTCTTGGCTTCATCCAGCTTGCCTTCCATCTCTTCCCCCTCCTGCCAAAGCCGTCCCCTCGCACCTTTTCGTCTTACAGTGATCCTGGGAGGAGGGGGGTCTTCAGGGTCTCTCCAACCAGCCCCCAACGACCATCTGGGCATCTCGGCTGGGGTTTCTTCCAGAGTCAATTCGGCCAGCAGGTCAGCCACCGACCCTTCCAGCAGCGGCACAGGCTGCCCCCCCACAGCTCCCTGATCCTCTTCATCGCCGGTTGGAGACGACATGGGATGAAACCCCCTCGGAAGAAAAGTTGCTGTTTTCTCCGGGTGGGCTGATGTGGCAGTTTCGGAATTATGTCAGGGTGCGCTCCTTTTAGATCCCAAGAAAGAAATACTCAGACTCCATGGGTAGAGCAAAGTTATCCTTTTACTGGGAAATAAAGTGGTAGCTACAAAGCAATTCCGAAACTGAGAAATTGGCGGGTAGAATGCATATACAAAGAAATAGATTTGTCCCCACCCCCCAAAGTTCAAATGATTCTTCCAATTAAAACTTTTGAGACAGCTCATGTGGTCATCTTCAGATGGTGATGAGACGTCTTGTCAAATGACCTTGACATATTTTGATAAAAGTTCGCAGTTGCGCAAAAGAGGAAAAGATAGTCAGGAAACAGAAAGTTAAAGACAAGAATCCCCCCTCCCCTTGCTAGCCCAGCAAGGAATGCAAACACCTCCAGCTCTCTTCCCATATAAAATCCCCCCTCCCACCGTTGCCATGACAGCCGAGAGAAATAATGAAATAATAGCAGATAGTCAGGAAGGGGAAGGTATCTTGAGGCTGACATAGATATAGAAAAGAAATATAAATGAATGAAAGTATAAGGAGAAATAATGAGGAATATGAAAGGATATCTATGTGTTTATAAGATGTGTCAATGATGTATAAAGTGTTTTATTTGCTTAGAATTTACAAATAACTTTCAGAAAAAAGATTTTATGTTCTTATGTTTTATGCTTTGTATGTCTTTAAAAATTAATAAAATTTGTTCAAAAAAAAATCTAATTTATAGAATAAATGGCTGAACAGAGAAAACATGTTGGGATAGATTTTGATAACTACCTCTTTCTTCTCTTACACAGGGAGATAAATGACACAAATATGAAAACCAGAATATGAAAACCAGAACAAGAGATTATGAACAGCTGTGGAAGAAAGTTAAAGAATTAGGATCCTGCATAAGTGATGATCTACAAATACATATCTACGTACAAATACATACAAATACATATCTACATACAAATACATACAAATACATATCTACAAATACATATCGATTTTACAGAAGACAATGTTAAAAAAGCACTAAACAATCTAAAAGCATCTCTATCTATTGGACCAGATGGAATATGTGCCTACTTCTTAAAAAAGCTATCCACTGCCATAGCAGAACCTCTAAGCATAATCTTTGAAAAATCTTTCAGGACCAGCTCCTTGCCAAAACTATGGTCACAAGCCACGGTCATCCCCATCTTCAAAAAGGGAGACCCCAGCCTAGTTGAAAATTACAGACCAATCTCTTTATGCTGCATCACCTTTAAAGTCATGGAATCAATTCTTAACCAATCCATCATCCTTCACTTAGAGGCAAACAACCTATTCTCTAATAAACAATTTGGTTTCAGGAAAAAACTATAATGTAATCTGCAACTCTTACACTGCAAAAACCTATGGACTACACAACTTGATCAGGACAAAGCAATAGATGCAACCAACAATCTGTAAAGCCTTTGATTCAGTACATACAAACTACCCCTAAAACTAAAATCTTACGGTATCTCTGGACATCTGCATAACTGGATAGAAGCATTCCTGTCAAACAGACAACAAATGATCAAAATTGGGAGCGTCCTATCAAATTCTGTACCTGTCAACAGTGATATCCCCCAAGGCAGTGTTTTAGGATCAACTCTTTTCATACTCTACATAATTGACCTCTGTGATCATATTAAGAGCAACTGTGTTCTCTTCGCTGATGATGTAAATCTATTCAACACCACAGACAATACTGCTACCCTTCAAAGAGACCTTGACTATGTATCAGAATGGTCAAACAAATGGCAACTTCAAATCTCAACAAATAAATGCTCTGTCCTACATATTGGCAAAAAAATGAGAAAATAAAATACAGGCTGAATAGTCAAGACCTTGTTTAGGATCCAAACTCTGTCAAGGATCTTGGAGTACTCATCTTTAATGATCTAAGTGCTAGAGCCCACTGTAATGACAAAAGGCGTTAAGAGTTGTTAACCTAATCTTACATAGCTTTTTCTCTGGTAATATTACATTAATAACTAGAGCATACAAAACATTTGCTAGACCAATACTCGAATACAGCTCATCAGTCTGGAACCCACATTACGTATCTGATATTAGCACAGTTGAGAAAGTCCAGAAATATTTCACAAGAAGAGTTTTCCACTCCTCTACTCATTGTGGAATACCTTATGCCATAAGACTTGAAATTCTAGACCTAGAAAACCTTGAATTACGCCGTCTTCGGTCTGATTTAAATATGGTATATAAAATCATACACTGCAATGACTTACCTGTCAATGAATACTTCAGATTCAACCATAACAACACAAAGCACATAATAGATACAAACTCAAGGTTAACCGCACCAAACTTGATTGCAGGAAATACGATTTCAGCAACAGAGTGGTCAATGTCTGGAATACTCTACCTGACTCTGTAGTTTCTTCCCCAAACCCCCAAAACTTTAACCTTAGACTGTCTACTATTGACCTCACCCCTTTCCTAAGAGATCTGTAGGGGGCATGCATAAGCGCATCAACGTGCCTACCGTCCCTGTCCTATTCTTTCTTTTATTTTTCTTATATATACCCATTTCATGTATTCATAACTATGTATATACTTATACCTATTATCTTGTAAGCGATTAACAAATCAAAATAAATAAATAAATAAATGTTTTTCTTCATATCTACATGTACTATATGAAATTGCTAAGCCCCTGATATATGCTTTAGTCGTGTCCCATAAGTTTGGAATTGATGTTTGTTGTTTTTTGTTTTCCTTCAGAAAGAACTCCAATTCTTTTTTCATCATCTTAACATATTCTTTTTCTTTTAGGATCTCCTTGTTTAGCATCCATCTTCTGTTTTTTTTCCAATCCTTTCCAAATTATTTTTATGGGATTATGGTCTGCCCATGTGTTAGATTCAATTTCTATTTTTTAATATTATGTTCCATTTCCCCATTTGTAGCATATCCAATCTTGACCATGATATGTGTGGTGCTGAATAGTAAGTATGCTGTTTTTTGTCTGGATTTCTTTTTCTCCATATATCTTTTAAACCTAATTCTTCCACTATTTGATAGAATACTTTTGGTAATGTTTTCCTTTTCCTTTTTTTCCCTGGATTTCCATTATTGTAATCTTTTTCTAAATTTGCTATTGCATTAAAATCACCTAGCAGGCATATGTTCTCATATTCCTGTTCTACTAATTTTTTGTATAGTTTGGTATAAAATTTTTCTTGTTTCTTGTTCGGCACATATATCACTGTCAATAACTTTTTCTTATAATTTATATAAACTTCTAACATCAAAATCCTACCCTCCTTGTCTACATATACTTGTTTTGCCTGTAAATGCTTCCTAATGTATATTGCTATCCCCCTCTTTTTTTGTTGGGCTAGAGATATATATAAATCTCCTAACTTTGGTGCTTCTAACAGTTTACCTCGATGTTTCTGGATATGTGTTTCTTGATGACATATAATATCTAAGTTCAGTTTCTGTTGTTTAGTTATTGTTTTCTTCCTCTTAATTATTTGCATTTTGGCAATGCTATTACAGTGAGCTCTGGGGCTTAGATCATTTAACATCAGTTTGAATGTGATTGGCTAATTCTGAACACAGCTACATCCCTACTTATAAGAGGATGTGCACACTTATGCAATCATATTATTGTGCATTTTTTTATTTTTCCTTTCCAAAATATTTCAGTTTGTTTTTCATTTAAATTGTTTAGCATATAGGTTATATTGAATGTGGTGAGGATATGAAAACCTATTTGAATATTGCATTATTTTTAGCAATCTGGCATCCTTTGGGCAATGGTGCTGTCACCAGTAAATCTTTTCAACCCAGAGGCACCCTTTAGTTAGCTCTGCATGTGTTTCTGACATGAATGTCAATGGATTAAATGTGGAAAAAATTATAAAGTGATTTACCCTGGCCTGATTTTTTTTACATCTTACAAACCTGGCATTTAAAGGGGGTATTACACTTTTTATATTCACTGTATTTCTAATGATGCTATTGGTTCATGTTCAGTTTGCAACCCAGCAAACTTCATTGCTCAAGATGAACTCCCACACACACTTTTAATTTTCCATAGCAAAAGGACAGATGCTTTTGCCCTTATTGAAATTATGTTAATTTTTCCCATCTTTCTAGAAAAAAAATGGTGCCTCCTATCTTGCGCAACTGTATCTTTTCTTCATAATGTCTGAAACATCATAGAAAGAGACATTGAGATGATATCCATAAGCTCCCTGAAGTCTGTCAAATCTAATTATTCTGGTCTAGAGTCTTAAAATTATACAATATAAAAGCTTATAAAAGATGAGCAAAACTATTGATTTGAATGGCATATTGATTTATTAAAATAAAAATGCCAGTTCTACCATTTAGTTGTAAGGTCACAATAGGTACAACAGTTGGTGTTTATAACAACTAGATCTGAAAGAATTATGAGGCATTTCACTTCTGAGCACTTTTGAGCACTTATGAGCAAGTACCTCTAGATATTCCCTGGAAGCCTGTTAAGACAACATCTATGCAACGAGACCTGTATGCAACAAAATTTCATTTTAATGTATGCCGATTATTATATATTCAAAGTGACAATAAAGTTATTCTAAATTCATCTAGGCCAGGGCTGTCAAACTCCCGGCCCATGGGCCGAATGCATCACGTGCTGGCCATGCCCATGCCCAGTTTAGTGAAGGAAGGAAAAGTCCCAGTATGTCACATGATGCAGCCATGATGACGTGAGTTTGACACCCCTGATCTAGGCAGACAGTTATCCGAGACCAAGATTTCCAAAAGGCCTCAGCCACGCTGAGCCTTATCCTAATTCCTTTAAGGAGCTGATTTTGAGTGGATTTTCATTCATCTCATTAAATGATTTGAACAGCCTTGGCATCTCATTAAAAGGAATTTTTTTTTTCAAATGACAGGGGTACTATTCTTGCTTTATCTGTATTCCTGCTGGAGGAGATTGTTGACTTCCTATCACCTGGAATTCCATTGGAGTATTCTGTTGTTATAATAAAAAGAGAAGCCTGATGCTACAGTCTGTATTCAGGTTTGTTCAGGTTTGGGTGTACATTCACAAAAATGTATTTCTTCTTATATTTTTTTAAGAAGAAATAAAAGAGAAGGAATCTGAACAGACAGAATAAGAACCCTATTCATGACTAGGTGAATTAATTTATTTTCATCTCATAAATGTCTATATTTCAGAATATGTATGAGTGGGTGAAAGTGGCAAATTACTAGGGATTAATTTCACCCTACAAGTATATCTTTAAAGGTTTTGGATGCAAGATCTCCCTCTGATGTTATGTAATTTTATGTAAAACATTATTTCACAAATTTGATGACTATTTAACTCAAGCATTTTCATAGTTTGTCATAGTGAAGAAGAGAAAAAGCCCAACACAAAACTGCTCATAGTAAAACAAAATAGACAGTCCAGATGGCTGCATTCATGATAAGCAAAGAAATTTTTTAAAAGGCAAATGAAACAGGAATATGCAAGATTCTAGAGTTGTCATTCAAATTGTATTTCATTGATCCAACCAAATCAATCGTGTTGGAATCTACCAAATTGAACATTAAAAACAAGTAAAAATATTCTCAGAGGCTGCAACTAATATTTGTTATATTAAATACGGAATGTATTTAGTCTTCTGTTTCTAGATTTTTCTTTTTCACTTTCTGTAAAATGAGGAAACATTAAAAATGATTCTTGACAACTGTGCTCTGAAGTGGCCTGGCTCCAAATGTACCTTGATGTACACTTATTGCATGATTAAATAAGAAATTTTGTTATTCTAAATTAGGATCCACATTAATCTTATAACTAAAATTATTAGCTATGATTTAACTAGACATTTAAACTTGTTTTATTCCTTGCCCCACTGCTTCACATAAACAAAACCACTACAACAGATAATTTTGTCAGTATTAATTCATCATCATAAATATTTTAAAGTATGTTGTAAATGTCTACTATTTATAAATTCTTCTTCTGAAGGACAGACCAGATTGTCTGGATCTTTTAGTTGTTGTTCTGGCTTTGATTTCAGAACTGAATGCACCCCTTCTGCTCCGTCTGTTTGAGTTTTGACAATGTAATAGATAAAGCTGGAGGAAATCCCATGGTCTAACCTTCTGCTTCTTCTCAATTTAAAGTATAATTCTCCTTACTAGCTAGGCATATAGGCATATTGGAAATTGCTCTGAAGCCAATGGATCCAAAATGTCTTTATTTCCTAAAATCACCAACATTATTCTTAGTCTTTCCAATGGGGGAAATTAACAAAATTTACAACATCTTGAACTGAGGTGGAAAGAACAGCTTGGGTATGCAAAACCAAAGCGGAAATTGCATCCACTAGTAAGATTATCACATTTTACAAATGTGTATGAATATAAAAATAACGCAAAATTCTATAGGCACGAAAATGGAAAATTCAAATACTCACACAAACAGAAAGATATATACTATCACTGCAAAATACCACAACTGAAACAAGATAAGATACTTTCCTCCCACTAAAAGCAGATATAAACAGAGACAATACATCAGTTGGAACTGGCAAATCTTCAAAGGAATTCTTCACTTTGTCAGCATTTAAACAAGTGCTCCTGAATGTGTAGGAACTTCTAGTCAAAAGATCATTCCCTTGCTTTGGCAACCACAGATTCTGCGTATGTGCAGGTTCATGAGGCAGACTGGTTGCCTGGACAGATGGCACAACCATGACTTTTTATTGATGTGGGATGACATTTATTTGCAAGACAAAGTTTCTTTTCCCAGTAGACTGGCCTCAGTTCTGCTGCAATCATAGTTTGGAGCTAGAAACTCAGTCCTGAAATTCCAGGATAGAAGAATTTGCTTTCGAAATCAAGAGTTGCAAGGTAGCATGTGTCAAAGGGTCTTTTGCCAATGGGAAACAGGCTGCCTAAAAGTTCTGCAAAACTACAATAGTGCAAAGAGAACACTAGGTTTCTCTCATTTCTACTGATTCATTTCAGAATCAGGGTGGGAGGTGTTGTGAATGAATAAATGTTAATAAAGTTATCTAGAGCTTGAAGTCAAGTGCAGGGTTCTGGCCCTGCACTTCTGATTGGCTGTTAAATGGCAAGATCAGATTGGTCCATTCAGGAGAATCTGATTGGCCATTAGCAAGCCGTTCTCATTGGTCAACAGAACTAGTGCTCCCAGGTTTTCATTGGTTGGATAGTTAATAAGTTGCCTATATAAGGAAGGCTATAGCAGCCATTGAGCCAAGCTGTCACACCATGTAAATAAAGAGTTGAAGTTCACTGTTTCACCGGCTCATCTCCATTCTTTGCACCCATGCTCCACACTTAACAGGAGGGGGGGAGAGAACAAGAAAGAAGCTCATGTTAAGATATCAAGTAGGTCCTGACCAATTAGTTTTGAACTAACACAGCGTGAATATACTCCATATAAAGAAAAATGAGAGCATGTTACCAACTGAAAATAGAAGGAAGCCATCTGGAATTAGACAAAATACATTTAAAAAGTCTTATTAATATCTTACATTTTGCTTCAACTCAAGTTAAGGAAATTTCAGTTTAAGAGTGCATTAATTGTACATGAACACTACCAGATATATCCCAATAGATTTTATTTAAATTTGTATATTTTCAATATAGAAAAGCCTTACAAAATATGAAATTATTATTTTTTAAATAAGCATAAAGGCATATATTTCAGATACAAGTGAACAAAATTGTATATAAGTTCTGTGACAAAACAAAAATGCATATAGATTAAACGCATTGCATAATTAACAATGGAAAAGTGAGATTTGAAAAGGAGCACAGGAAATATTTTGGCTTTTTAAAAGAATGATTACCCTACTACAAGTGTTTATTCATGCCACAATATTTATCTTATCCAATACCATTTTGGGAATTACCATTTCTTATATGGTAATTCTTACTATTACTATATAATACTCTCTTTCATTCTTATTCTTCATACATCCTGAGTGTGTATATAATACATACTGTACATTGTCAGTAAATATATATTTTAAAAGATATCATAAGATAATTATTCTTTGTTTTAATTGTTATTTTTGTCCAGGCTGTCTTGTTTCATTGTGTATATGCTTTTAGTTGTTTTAATTTAGTATTAGGTAACATGTCTGGAGTCCATTGGAATTATAGTTGTGCTTTTAAAGTTGTAGCAATGTTTCGGCAGAATCTTATCTGCCATCATCAGGCTTCTGTATTGTGTTCGTCTGTGAGTCAGACTTTCACAGCTGTTTCAGTTTTAAATTTGGGGCTAGTCTACTGCTGTGCCAGAATGGTTTTTTCTTCATCCTGATTGGTTGGGAATCTTGGTCTGTGTTTATTGGTCTTGGTGTTTGCTGTGTTCTGCTTGATTGGTGTTTCTAATATCTTCTGTCTGTTTTGTGGGTTTTTTTGTCTTGATTGGTGGCAACATTGTGTTCCTGTATTGGAGGCTTTTAGTGCGGCTTGGCTCTGAGTAAATGGATGGCTATCGTTTGTTAGGAAGCTAGGTTTCATCTGAGTGCCTGGTTGGGGTGTGTTTGAGCTGGAGGTATCAGGGGGGATCTGTTTGTGCCCAGTGTTTGCCTGGCTTGTGGTGTGGAGATTTTTTTGTTTGAGAGTGCAGGCTTCCAAATTATTATTATTATTTTTTTTTGGAACAAATTTGATTGATTTTAAAGACAAACAAACCATCATTAACCATTAAATACATAAAACCTCTTTCCATTATTAATTTTACAAGTCAAGTAGAATATTATTTTATGCAACATAATTCTGTTTTACACCATTTCAATATAAACATATAGATATCTCTTAACAAATTTCTCATTATTTCTTTTTTCGTATTCAATTTCATTGTTGTTATTATTATTTTCTATATTTATCGAATTTATAGTCATCATCTTCATCCCTCTCTGACTTGATTACCATTATTCTCATCCAACATTCCTCCGAGGTTTTATTAATTCTCAAACAAAACATCGATACACAAACACAAAAATATAAAACGTCTTTTAAGAAAGTAGTTTGGCTCCAGATTACCTCTCTTTGTATGGACTTCAATTAAATTTGTGCTCATCTTATATACCATTACCTATCTTATTTACCATTCTATATCTTCTATATAACTTCTCCCCACTTTTCATTCTTCTTATTTCTATTTTATTTAATTCATTTTAATTTAAATCATTGCATTTGTATTTTTTGTCCATTCTTTCCAAATTATCCATTTATCTCATTCCCTATAGTAAGAAAAATAAAAGAATTTCTCCTAAAATCACTGATCAGAGTATGATGCCTTTCTATCCTCCCCCTAAATTAATATTTAAAATAACGCCTGATACCCAATCTGATTCTGGTTAGTACATTCCACCTACTAACCTTTAAAGAGAAAAAATAATAAATTCATAATAATTAATACAATTAGATAATAAATCTAAATATTAAATCTTATAACATTCCGATTGTCTATTTCAAAAAACAAGTGCTACAATTTTATTAAATTTTAAAATCTGTCATTACTAAACATTTCAATATTTTAATCTTTTATTAATTCTTATAACATTCTAGTTTTCTGTTTCTAATACATAGTACCATCTTATGTACCTTGTAGAATCTTCTTTTTTTAAAAAAAATTATACCTTACCCTTCATCCCTAAAAAAAAATCCCCTTTTCCCATCTTGTTTCATATCTTTGTGGTTTTTCCCTCCCTTTTCCCTTCCTTTCTTATCCCCCCTGGCCTTTTTACCCCCCCTCCACTAACCTCCGCCTTTTTAGCTTTCCCTCTCTGTTGTAATCCTTTCTCCTTTTGCTCAGTAACATTAAGTTGGTTTTGCATCTTATTTTTTCCTTTCTTACGTGTTTTTTTTTAAGTCTTAAGTCCTTCATTTTCCTTCCTTTCTTTCTCCTTTCTCTCTTAATTAATTTTTTAGATTCACTGAAGATGGCGTCTTCTTCTTCTTTTTCTTCTTCTCCTATTTCCTCCATCTGTTTTTGTGTTTGCTGATAAATAGCAAGCGCCATTTCTAAAGAAAGGAAAGCTTCTTTCACAGCGTCCTTACTTTCTTGATATTCCTTTCTAAGTTCATCATCAGATAAAGCCATTCTTTGTTCTTCTTAGAGCAACCAAAATGTTTCAAAAGTTAAAACAATTCCTCAAAGTCCCAGAGACATCAATCAGTCCAAACAACGCACAAAGTTCTCGCTTTCTCTTCCTGGGGTGGTATCAGTAAAAGGGAAAAGAAAAAAAGCCCAATCTGTATTTTACAGCCTTGTTACAATCAATTTCTAGTCTCAAGATCTTCAAGGCATCTCCTCCAGCAAGATCTTAATATTTTTTTTTTGTCCTCTCCCTTCCCACTAATAACAAGAAGCCAAGTTTTTACCTTTTATAAAAAACAACAGGTTTCTCAATGGCCATTTGTTGATTCCATAGGGAAGGAGAGTAAACTTTCCTTTCAGCACCTCAATTTTGCCACTTGAAATCCTCCTCTGGAAACAAAGTATTTTTCAAAAAGTCATAGTTCTCAGGATTAAACGCCTCTTAAAGTCCTGGATCAGCCAAAAAACTTTCTCTTGTAAACTTTCTCCCCTCTTCCTCCTGCTCAGTCTTACCCAGCTGCCGGCTTCTTTGTGGCGGCCATGACAGACTGCCGCTCGACTGCCTTGAGAAAAGGGGGTTTTGCCAGTTGGGGAAGGGGTCTGCAACACCCCCAAACCCCTCACCAGCTCCCCCCTATCTTCGGCTGCCTCTGCAAGGTAGCCTTAGCCTCCAAACTCATCCGGATCGGAGGCACCAAAACGGCTAGTGCGGCAGGGATCGCGCATGATCGCGAAACCCTGCCACTGGCGAAGCCGACAAACCAGAAGTTACCAGGCTTCCAAATTATTGACAGTCTGGTAGAATCATCTCTTCTATTCATGCTTTCAGGTCTTTTTTCAATCTCTATGGCTTCTCGGATAATTCTGTGGCTGGGGTTTTCTATAGTGGCTAGGGTTTTGGTGCCATTGAAGTTGATGCTATGACCTTTTGCTTTCATGTGTTGGACTAATGAGGAAATGTGTTCCAGCTTTTTTACTGCATTTTTGTGTTTATCCAGGCGGGTACTTATTCTTCTGTTGATCTGTCCAATGTATGTGGCTGGGCATGATGCACAGGGCATTTCGTAGATGCCTTGGTTTTCCAGGTCAATTTTATCTTTGGGGTTTCTAAGGATGGCTGCTATTTTTCTGTCTTGATGTGTAGTATCTTACTAATTTTGTCTGTAGTACCTCTTAAGTAGGGCAGGACAGCTGTTCCATAGATCTGTTCATATTGTGGGTCTCTATTATGTCTCAGTGTGTTTTTGTGGATCAAGTTGGTGATTTTGCTTTTGTGGAAGCCGTTGGCTGTCAGTACTTTAGTCAGGGTGCATAATTCAGTCTTAATGTGTGTCTTGTCTGCCAGGCATTTGGTTCTAGTAATTAGTGTTTTAGCCACGGAGTTTATCTGTGCTGGGTGGTGGTGGGATTGGGTGTTGAAGTAGCGGTTGGTGTGTGTTTTCTCCTGGTATATGGTGTGTCCTAGGGTGCCATCAGTTTTTTTGTAGATTAGTACATCTAGGAATGGTAGTTGTTTGTTTGTTTCTGTTTCCATGGTGAACTTGATTTTGGTGAGTGTGCTGTTTAGGTGTGTTAGGAAATTGTTTAGGTTTTCTTTTCCATGGGGCCAAATCACGAATGTGTCATCGATGTATTTTAACCATAGTTTGGGTTTGAGGATGGCATTGGCCAGGGCTCTGGATTTGAATTCTTCCATGAACAGGTTTGCAATGACAGGTGACAGTGGTGATCCCATAGGGGCTCCTTCAATTTGTTTGTATCTTTGTCCTTTGTACACAACCAGACACCCAGATGAAACCTAGCTTCCTAACTAATGATAGCCATCCATTTACCCGGAGCCAAGTTGCACTAAAGGCCTCCAATAAAGTAACACAATGTTTCCAGCCAATCAAGATACAAAAAGAGCCAAAAAACAGACAGAAGATATTAGAAACACCAATCAAGCAGAACACAGCAAACTCCAAGACCAATAAACACAGACCAAGACTCCCAACCAATCAGGATGAAGAAAAAACCATTCTGGCACAGCAATAGGCTGCCCCAAATTTAAATCTGAAACCACTGTAAGTCTGACTCACAGATGAACACTATACAGAAGCCTGATGATGGCAGAAGAGATTCTGCTGAAACGTTGCTACAACTTTAAAAGAACAACTACAATGACGTGGGAAAATACCCGAACAAAGCTGGATGCCATACATGTAAGTACCTGTGAAAACTTAAGAAAGCAGATATATATGTGTGTGTGTGCATGGATCTTTGGTTATTCGGGTTTTCTCCCATGTAGGATTGGAAGTATCTAGGCAACATTTCGATGAAGTCTCATTCATCATCTTCAGGCTTGGTCTTCAGCTCTGTGCTTCTCAGGGTGATGTGAAGAAGCAGCTGCAAGCTCACATCACTCTGAGAAGCACAGATCTGAAGACCAAGCCTGAAGATGATGAATGAGACTTCATCGAAACGTTGCCTAGATACTTCCAATCCTACGTGGGAGAAAACCCGAATAACCAAAGATCCACATACAAATTTCTGTGAGAACCTCAGAAAACACACACACACACATATATATACATGGCATTCAGCTTTGTTCGGGTATTTTCCCACGTCATTGTATTTGTTCTTTTAAAGTTGTAGCAATATTTCAGCAGAATCTCATCTGCCACCATCAGGCTTCTGTACAGAAGCCTGATGATGGCAGATGAGATTCTGTATAGTATACAGAAGCCTGATGATGGCAGATGAGATTCTGCTGAAATGTTGCTACAACTTTAAAAGAACAACTACAATGATGTGGGAAAATACCCGAACAAAGCTGAATGCCATACATGTAAGTACCTGCGAACACTTAAGAAAACATATATATGTGTGTGTTGTGACTGAAAGGATCGATCCTGCTGTGAGTTTTGCTTCTGATGACTCTGAGGATGAAAGGCTGGAACCTGCTGAGAATTTGGAGTCTGAATTGTTAGAAGACACAGATGTGAGCCAGGGGGATGAGAGGTTATCACATAGACATTTTTCGCCTGAACCCTCGACCTCATTCATGCCTGCAGTTGAGCCACAAGATGAGTCAGAGGAGTCAAACGAGGAAGCTGACAGATTGTGGCTAGATGCCAGAACAAGAAGGAGGCTGAAACGTCAAGTTGTGTGGAGGCATCAGGCCAGATGATGATTTAGGGAGATTGACATGCCCATCTAGGTGGTTCACGGAGACAAACTCAGTTAGAAGAGAGGGCGAGCCAATTAGCACATTGCCTCAAGGATTATAAAAGGACACAGCTGTGTGGGGGAAGTTTGTCAGGAACAAAGTGATTGATTACGTGCAGAGGTTTTTGGCAGAGGCTCGGAGCTTTGAGAATTTGTGCCAGAACTGTTGTGATAAACAGGGCGTGTGAAATATAATCTTGTAAGATTCCTTTCTGTTGGATTTGAGTTTTGGGGCGGCTGCCTTTGGTTTGGTTTTGTTGGAACCTTGAAGGGGGAGCCATAACATATTAATATATATATATATATATATCGATGACACATTCGTGATTTGGCCCCATGGACAAGAAAACCTAAACAACTTCCTAACACACCTAAACAGCGCACACCCCAAAATCAAGTTCACCATGGAAACAGAAACAAACAAACAACTACCATTCCTAGATGTACTAATCTACAAGAAAACAGATGGCACACTAGGACACACCATATACCAGAAGAAAACACACACCAACCGCTACCTCAACGCCCAATCCCACCACCACCCAGCACAGATAAACTCCGTGGCTAAAACACTAATTACCAGAACCAAACGCCTGGCAGACAAGACACACATTAAGACTGAACTATGCACCCTGACTAAAATATTGACAGCCAACGGCTTCCACAAAAGCAAAATCACCAACTTGATCCACAAAAGCACACTGAGACATAATAGAGACCCAGAAGATGAACAGACCCATTGAACAGCTGTCCTGCCCTACATAAGAGGCACTACAGACAAAATTAGTAAGATTCTATACAAACACCACATCAAGACTGCCTTCAAAACAGACAGAAAAATAGCAGCCATCCTCAGGAACCCCAAAGACAAAATTGACCTGGAAAACCAAGGCATATATGAAGTCCCCTGTGCATCATGCCCGGCCACATACATTGGACAGACCAATAGAAGAATAAGCACCCGCCTGGATGAACACAAAAATGCAGTCAAAAAGCTGGAACACACTTCCTCACTCGTCCAACACATGGAAGCCACAGGTCATAACATCAACTTCAATGGCACCAAAACCCTAGCCACCATAGAAAATCCCAGCCACAGAATCATCAGAGAAGCCATAGAGATTGAAAAAAGACCAGAAAGCATGAACAGAAGAGATGATTACACCAGGCTGTCAATCATTTGGAAACCTGCACTCACAAACAAAAAAATCTCCACACCACAAGCCAGGCAAACACCTGGGCACAAACAGATCCCCCCTGATACCTCCAGCTCAAACACACCCCAACCAGGCACCCAGATGAAACCCAGCTTCCTAACTAATGATAGCCGTCCATTTACCTGAAGCCAAGCTGCACTAAAGGCCTCCAATAAAGTAACACAATGTTGCCAGCCAATCAAGATACAAAAAGAGCCCCCCCCCCCAAAAAACGGACAGAAGATACTAGTAGCAGAACACAGCAAACTCCAAGACCAATAAACACAGACCAAGACTCTCAACCAATCAGGAGGAAGAAAAAACCATTCTGACACAGCAATAGGCTGCCCCAAATTTAAATCTGAAACCACTGTAAAAGTCTGACTCCCAGACAAACACCATACAGAAGCCTGATGATGGCAGATGAGATTCTGCTGAAACGTTGCTACAACTTTAAAAGCACCACGTGGGAAAATACCCGAACAAAGCTGAATGCCAGACATGTAAGTACCCGCGAAAACTTAAGAAAACATATATATATATATATATATATATAAGTTTTCTTGGGTATTATAGATATATAATGCATATACATAATACAATACCAGATATATATATATATATATATATATATGGATCTTTGGTTATTCGGGTTTTCTCCCGCGTAAGATTGCAAGTTTCTAGGCAACGTTGCCTAGATACTTCCAATCTTACGCGGGAGAAAACCCGAATAACCAAAGATCCACATACAAATACCCGCGAGAACCTCAGAAAACAAATACACACACACACACACATATACATATATATATATGTATGGTATGTAGCTTTGTTCGGGTATTTTCCCATGTCATAGTAGTTGTGCTTTTAAAGTTGTTGCAACGTTTCAGCAGAATCTCATCTGCCATCATCAGGCTTCTGTATACACACACACACACACACACCAGTTAATTAACTATATTTTGTAAACATGCACAGGGAAGATTATCTTGTGATATCTCAGATGATAGTCCCTTAAATTTCCACTATCTATTTTAACTACAGAGTTTTGGATTTCTTGTTTAATAGATGCTTGGAGATTTCAAGGGTCAGTGTATTTATCTAGACACTGAACTAGCTTGCACTAGCTGTGACTGTCACGACCATACGAGAGAATGTGCTTGTATTAGTAGCAGATCAACTTTCATTGGGAAACCTCCCAAAACTCTCACCCAGCAAGCAGCTGCTCAGGAAGCAAGAATATATAACACACTCTAATTATATAAATCCTGCGATCCTTCAGAATGCAATTTAAAGCATTCCAAAACTGTGAACTCACTCATGGCATCAGATTTGTCAGCTTGAGTTTGGAGCATCTGATCCACATGTGATTATTTTAAAAAAGGTCCTCTGTTGCTTCAGGGATATCAATTTTACCTTATTCAGTACAACGTTATATTGAAACTGCTGTATTGTTTTTATCTATATACAATCTGCATATAAATTTATGATAAATATTACGGAGTATTTTATCTGTATACAATCTGTATATAAATTTGAACAACCAAGAAACAGGGAGAGGCAGTTGTGTCTATATAGTGTAGAAGCCCTTTATTGGTTACAGCAAAATATTGTTTCTATATACTGTACAAAGTTTAAAGTAAAATTTAAGTCAAGTTAAGCCAAAACTTAAGTCAAGATTTATTTTTCATGAACTTTGCTAATGTATTAAAGTATTTTAAACTACTTTCTCAAAAGAGGTCATAAAATGAAATTGCAACTATTAAACAGTTACCCAATTTCTGATGATAGATTTTGGAAGTATAGGTTGTACAGCCCAATTTACTTTCAAATATGAGTAGTTCATTGTAGCAGTAATATTTATCATTTTATGTTGTCTTCATTGTTTATTTAGTTTAATCCTTGCTTGAATTTGCAGTGTATACAATATAAAAATTAAGTATTATATTGCAACAACATTTGCAATTATTACTGAATGTTCTTACCCAAGCTCCTCTCTCACTCTTCCACCCCCATTCTTCCATGTCTCCAAGCAACAATATTAGATACAGATGACTGGATTTCAGGCTGGAGTGTGCCTTTTTATAATAAATGAAGTCATAATATAGTTGCTGTCGAGGGGAAAGTTACCTCTGAATATCTTTGCACACACAGTAAGGTCTGACAGAGTTGGCAATGAATGATATAACAAACACTCTGAAAACAATATCAAGATATTATCAGTAACTTGGCATGAAAGCCAAAAAAATAGGAGTAGATGGGATGTTTTCATCTACATTTCCAATGGAAGGTCAATATTCAGTAGGAGAATGGAGAATTTTAGAATTAAACTACTGGCTTAAGGGATAGTGCCATTGAGGGAACTTTGGATTCCTGGATCATATACATTATCTACATAATGGGCTTTTGGCAGGGGATGGACTGCTTCTGAAAAGAACTGGGAAGAATGTGTTTGGGGGGAAAAACCTGGGCACGCGCGATCTGCCTTCGCCACTTTGCACCTTGCAAATGCAAAATCCTGGGGTTTTTGCATTTGCAAGGTGCAAAGCGGCGGGGGCGGATTCTGCGTGCTGGAAAGGGCTTGACTGTATTACAGGGAGAGAGAGAGAGAGGGAGAGATCATAAGAACGGCTCTTGCTTTTTTCTTGCAAGGGAGAGAGTGACTCCTGCCTCCCACTGTCATCAACATCTTCTTTTGGGTTAGTGAATCAATTAATTTGGGAAATGATCTCACTATCAGAAAACAACGCGAGCCGCCACCACCACCTCCTCCTCCCCATCCTCCCGAGTGGACTGAAAGCAGCAGGAGCTGAGGAAACGAAGCTGAGTGGAGCCAAAGCAACCTCGGCTCATGTTGTTTTCTCAGCCTAGAGAAAGGGGAAGGGGGCTCATCTGGACCAAGGGTGAGTCTCCCCCTCAGTTTCCCCTGAAGGATCTTCCGTCACTTTTGCCTTCTCCCTGCATCTTCCCTCTGTTAAAATCCCCCCCCACACACACACACACTTATTTTCGGTCGGATAGATTTCGTGTCTGAGCATTCTCGCATGGCGGTGGGTCTTCCCCCCCCTAAAAACAGTTAAAAAAAGAAAAAACAATATATCCTCAAGCAAGAACTTTTCTGCTTCCGATTACCCCCATGCTTAAAAGTTTCAAAGGAAACACGGAAGCAGGGAAGCGGCTGCCCAGCTTCAGAGCTCCACACCATTTTTTTTTCAGAGGGGAATCTGACTCGAGTATAAGCCGAGGGGGTTTTTTTCAGCACAAAAAATGTGCTGAAAAACTTGGCTTATACTCGAGTATATACGGTAATCCCAAGTATAAATTCCAAGACAACCAATCAAACAATGAGGTAGGAAGTGATGAGAAGGAAGGACAGGAGGTGTAGGAAGCAAATATAGGGGTCAACCAAAAACAGATCAGATTTCTATATAATAATGCTAAAAATATGAGGAAATGAGCAATTTTGAATTCCTAGTACATGGGGCAGGATTGTCATTACTGAAATTTGGTGGGATGAAACTCATGACTGGAATGCCTTGCTGGAAGAATATAAACTGTTCAAAAGAAACAGATCTAACAAAGGAGAACGTGGACCCTATTATTCTTTATTCTATGATGTATCCCATGAAGTGACCATTCTCTATAACAGCAGCTGGCTTATGGAGCAGCTCCTTTCCGATATGCAAATGTTCGAACCTTGCTGGCCTTGGGAAGCTCTTGAAGGCCCGGCTTTTCCTTTGGCAATGGGCCAAGATGTTGTCAATATCTTTTAATATATGTGAAGTGAATTTTGACCCTAGTGTTATATTTTTTTTAATTTTTGCTTTCAAATTATGGCATAAAAACTACAAAGATAAAAATGCATGCATTGTCAAAGAAAATTAAAAATACACATCAAAAGTGAATTTTTGACCTTAATGTGTTTCGTTTCAAATTTCATCTTTTTAAAGATGTTTTTGATGCCCAAAGTTGCTTGCAAGCACATTGTGATATACATTCAATTAATTAAACAATTGAGTAATGACAGATCTCACCTTGCCACTCTCCATAGCTATTTCAGGACCATACTCTTGCTTATAGATGCCCAATGGGTTTTTTTTTGCAACTCTTTTTCCTCATTAGTGTCATCCATCACAGCAGACAGTGGAGGAACTGGCCATAGCAGCAGCAGCCTCCATAACCGAAGTACCTGGAGGAGGCCCACACTGGGTCATCCCTCTAGGTATTAGGGCTATGGAAGCTGTTGCTACTATGGCCAGTTCCCCCACCATCTGCTGTGGTAGATGCAGTTGCTCCATCAGTTGCTGAGGCTGGGCGCATCTGATCATCTGGCATGGAGGCTTGGATGGGGGCCTCATGGGCCTTAAAGTTTTTGAAAATCTCCTGCATAAACTTGATAGCTTGCTCCATCTTCCAGTTGGCCTGGCCATGCTCTCTGTCTGTCTCTTCCTCCTCCAGCTCTTCCAGCTCCATCTCTATTCATGTTGGTGGCTGCTGTGGCTTCCATGAGTAAAACTCATCCCTGTGGGTTTTCTTCCCAGTCTTTCCTCCTGATGCCCAGGGACCACCTGGACCTCAGCAACTCATTGCAGCTCTCCACCTCTCGCTTCCACTCAGAGAGATCCAGTCTGGGGGGGGGGCTGGATGAAGCCTCCCCCAGCATTCAATCTCTTCCTGGTTGCTCCCTTGAGCCAATATTGGATGCACGGTCCCCATGGTAGAGATAATAATTAAATATCATTTTAAAATTATTCCTTCTAATATTACCCAGGGCTAGTTTAAGATTTTAAATATTTTACCTCTTCATCATGCCCATGTCTAGTTTCTGAAAAAATTCCATACTACCCCATTGTGCCATTTTTACTTCATGACAAATTCTACTAAACTCTACTATTTTAATAGAGACTTAATGGTCTCTTAATTAACAGAAATTAATGGAAAGGTGGATCTTAGTTAACCTTTCTACAATAGATATGGACAAACTATAAAACAAACACTAGTCCTTACCCTGGCACTGTTTACCTGGGCAGTTGTTTAAACTATTTAGTGGAATGGCTGCTCATTATAACTAAAGAGGATCATGCACAGTTTATTATCAGAGGCAATAGAATATACCTTCTTATTTTTCTTTCTCTATTTTGTTAAATGATATAAGTTGCATTTCTTTCATTTATATATGCCACTTTTGTACAATAAAGTTTATCTGAACCAGCATATCACAGTTAAAATTATGGTAATATTGCTGAGCAACAAGTAATTCCAAATGAGGAAGGCAGGAAATCTGAGGTGGAATCATTACTTCTCTGCTCTCTCTATTTCTTACAGCAAGGAATATTGCTGGGTCAACTGGCCTACATTTCCCTCCTCAAAATAATATCTCTGATGTTTATAGAGATAAAAAATCCATTTGTGGATAATTCAGCTCTTGATTTCAGTTCCCTGATTCTAAAAACTGTTTATGCATAAAGTGCCCCACAAATACATTAATTTCTGGATAAGGAAAAAGAAATAGTCCACCGTAACAAAAATAGTACCATAAAAGACAAATTAGGAATAGAAGTTAAAATAGATAAGAAAATGGTAAGATGGCACCTTCCCATTCTAGATGAGTTTAAATCACCAGAACCAGATGGATTATATCAAGATTCTGAAGGAGCTGGCAGATATGACCTTGGAATCACTCAACCATATAATTCAAACATTTTGGAGCATTGCAATTTGCTTCAGCCACTGATAAGGTGATACGTGGTCTCATATTCTTTTTGCCTAAGTGACATTTATTGTTGATACTGAAATGTTCAATTTTTGCTTTTATGCAATTAGTCTGCAAGGCTTGTTCTTGAGCAGCCAAAATGAAGCCTTCAGTTTTTTTCTTCATGTGTGTACCTGCCTTTCCTTCAATGTCCTTCAAATACTGACTTTGCATAGGCTTTTTTTCTAGCTAGAAACTTTATTCTTATCTTATCATTAGAGCTGGAAGGGACCTTGGAGGTCTTTTAGTCCAGCCCAGCTCCAGGAAATCCTATACCATTTCAGACAAGTGATTATCTGGTCAATTCTTTAAAACCTGCAGTGATGAAGCACTCACAACTTCTGAAAGCAAGCTGTTCTTCTGATTAATTGTCCTCTCTGTTATGAAGTTTCTTCTTAATTCTCCTTGATCAATTTCCATTCATTAGTTCTTGCCCTGTTCTCTGATGCTTTGGAAAATAAATTGACCACCTCCTCTTTGTGGCAGTCTCTCAAATACTGGAATGCTGCTATCAATCCCTCCATCTTTCTTTTCTATAGACTAGCCTAATCCAAATCCTGCAATTGTTTTTCATATACCTATATTTTAGACTCCAGGCTTTAATCATCTTAATTACTCTTCTTTGCACGGCTTTCAAACCCTCAAACCCTCAATATCTTTTTTGTAATGTTGTGACCAAAAGTGGATATAGTATTCCAGGTGTGGTATTACTGAGACTTTATAAAGCAGTACTAGTACTTTACATGACTTTGATTCTATGCCTCTATTTATACTGTTTATACAACCAAGGATTGTATTAGCGTTTTTGGCTGCTGTAACACACTCTGTACTTATTAAGTGATTGTCCACTAGGATTCTCAAAGCCTGGTCTCACCTAATCTGTACTTCTGCCCAGGTGTAAACCTTGCTTTTCTTTACAGTGAATTTCATTTTGTTGAATAGAGGCCATTGTTCAAGTCTGTTAAGATCCTTTTAGATCCTGAGCTTGTCTTCTGGGGTGTTGATTATTCCTGCCTGCTTAGTGTCATTTGCAAATTTGATGAGTTCCCTTTCTATTCCCTCATCTAAGTCATTTATGAAGATTTGAAGGGTATTATGTCTAAGACGGAACCTTGTGGTAACCCACTGCTTACTTCCCTCCATTTAGATATAATATCATTTGGGACTATTTGCTGAGTACAGTTTATCAGAAATTACAAATCCATCTGATAATGATGCTATCTATCCTACATTTTTCTAGCTTACCAAAAAATAGGTTGTGGTCTATTTTGTTGAATGCCTCGTTGAAGTCTAAATATACTTGTCCACAGCATTTTGCTGATCTGCTAATTTAGTCACTTTGTCAAAGAATGAAATAAGATTGTTTTGGCTTGATTTGTTTTTAACAAACCCGTGCTGACCTCTAGCTATTACTTTATTTGTTTCTAGATGTTCACAGATCAATTTTTTGATGATTTTTTCCAGTATATGTAGATTCCTGGCTCTATTGCCCCCCTCTTAAAAAAAAAGATGGGAATCACACCAGTTTTTTCCCAATCCTCTGAAAGTTCCCTGGTACAAGATTGTCAAAAGATATGGTATAATGGTTCTGAGATAAAGGATCTTCACAACTCTGGGATATACTCAATCAGGTCCTGTTGATTTATATTCATCAAAGTCATATAGGAGTTCTCTTAACATTTTCTTGTTTATTTTAATTTTTTCCCCTAGTTTATCTTACAGTTATGTTTTTGGAAGATTGGGCTATAGGTATTTTTTGCTTAAAGACTGATGAAAAGAATGCAGCTTTGCTTTCTCCATACTACCTGTTACTTCCTTGCCAACTTCTCTCTTTAGTGGACCAACTTTTTCTTGTTATTTATATATTGAAAGAAACTTTTAAAACTACTTTTGATCTTTGTTGCAAGTCTTTGTTCATTCTGAGCCTTTGCTTTCTGAACTTAATCTTTGCAGATTTGGGCCATCCACTGGTATTCTGCCTTAGTTATGTGTACTTCTTTCCATTTTTGGTACCTTTTTTCTTTCAGTTTATCAGAGAGATTTTTATGCAACCATGCAGGTTTCTTCGTAGATTCCTTGTTTTTGTTTTTCAGAGGCATTCTGTTGGACTGGGCTTTTATGGTCATATTTTTCAGTATTTCACACTCTTCTTGAGGTGTTTTCCCTTTTATTATTATTTTATTTTTATCCATATTGCTTAGTGTTAAGTGAGCATGGGTGCGAAGAATGGAGACGAGCCGGTGAAACAGTGAACTTCAACTCTTTATTTACATGGTGTGACAGCTCAGCTCAATAAGCCTTCCTTATATAGGCAACTTATTAACTATTCAACCAATGAAAACCTGGGAGCACTAGCTCCGTTGACCAATGAGAACGGCTTGCTAATGGCCAATCAGATTCTCCTGAACGGACCAATCTGATCTCGCCATTTAACAGCCAATCAGAAGTGCAGTGACAGTCGCCTTGTGCGGCAGGAATAAGTTATAAAAATTGATGAGGCCTAAAAATGCCTGGAGGTTGGCCTTATTCCGGGGTCTGGGAGCGTTTTTTATTGCTCTCAATTTGCTATCTGTAGGGTTAATGCCCTGACTGTCAATTAGGTACCCTAAAAATTCGACATGATCTGTACACAGCTTACACTTATTTTTCTTCACTTTAAGGCCTGCGTCTTTGAATTTCTGGAGAACCAATCTTAAACGATCCCATAAAATTTTTGAAGTAGGGGCAGCAATTAACACATCGTCAAAGTAGGGGACAATGCCTTTAATCCCTTGTAATAGTCTTTCCATCAGACTCTGAAAAATCCCCGGGGCTACACTCACTCCGAATTGGAGCCGCGTACATTTAAAGGCACCTTGGTGTGTCACGATTGTCTGTGCCTGTGCTGTTTTTTCATCAACCGGCAGTTGCTGATAAGCCTGAGCTAAGTCTAGTTTAGCGAAGACTTTTCCGCCTCCCAGGGAATGGAGGAAGTGTTGCACCACCGGCACCGGATATGGGTTTTGCTGCAGGGCGTGGTTCAGGGTGGCTCGGTAGTCCCCACAAATTCTAATTGAACCATCCGGCTTAATGGGTGTCACGATTGGGGTCTCCCAGGGAGAGTGATCAGTTGGCTCTAACACTCCCTGGGCTATTAACTTATCAAGTTGTTCGTCGATTTTCGGCTTTAGGGCAAATGGAACTCGACGAGGCTTAAGGCGGATGGGAGCTATTTTTGCATTAAGGCTAAATGATATCGGGGTCCCCTTGTACTCACCTAGCTTTTCCGTGAAGACGTCCCTGAATTCATGGACGAGGTCCTCCTCCCAGTCACTGCCGCCGATTCGGTTAATGCCTGCCACTTCAATGCCAAGTGGTGCGAACCATTGGAGGCCTAACAGGCTAGTCAGGTCCTTGTCGATCACAGTCAGGGGTAAGTACGCTGTGCGGTTTTTGAACGAGACCCGGACTCGACTGGATCCTATGACTGGAATCCTGTTCCCCTGATAGTCTTTAAGGATGAGTCTTTGGGAGCGAAGGTCTTGGCGCCGGATAGTAGGGATGAGTTGCTTGAGGGTCTTCCAGGAAACCATCGAGAGAGACGATCCCCGAGTCGACTTCCATTTGGCAGGGCTGATTTTCGATGGCCACTTTAATTCAGATATTCTTGGCATCCAAGGAAGAGGCGTGACCGATAGTGATAGTTTGGTGAGCCTCTTCTTGCTTCATTGGGCGATTCATGGTTCGGTTTCTGTAGGAGTGGTTTACTGGTTCTCGCCTTACAGGACGGTTTCCTGTCGATTGGTGATAGTTGGCCCCCTTCAAGGTCTGGTTGGGTCCTAGGAGGCTTCTACAGACCCGTCCGATATGGCCTCGTTTTCCGCACTCATGGCAGAGCGCATTGCGGAATTTGCATTCGGACCGGTAATGGTTGGCCCCACAGCCAGCGCATGGTTGTTGGGACTTCGGGTAATGGTCCCGATCGGACCGCAGTCGATGGACCTCTTCTTCGTCGCTATCTGACAATGAAGAGAGGTCCTCATAGTGGCCATCAAGAGCTGTCCTTCTGACTTAGGTGAAATGTCGCAGGTTGGTTGGTGTATCGGAGCGCGGTTGCGGCGCAGTTGGGTAGCCGACTTCGTGGTTGCTTCTGCTGCAGTAGCATCAGTGATGGCATCAGCAAGGCTAATGTTGCCCTTCGCCATTATCTTGCTCTGCACATTGAGCGCATCTAATCCCAGAACTATTCGATCTCTCAAAGCCTCTTCCAGGTCGGCAAACCCGCTGAGGCCTTCCAAGTTTCAGAGGTCCACAACAAAATCGGCAACGCTCTCTCCTTTCTTCTGGTTTCTTTGGTAGAACTCGTGCCGTCTTATGAGCGTTGGTACGGTCGGTGCATAGTGGGCCCTCAGTAGAGGTTCGAGGATGTCCCAGTCCATAGCCTTCACTTCAGCCAGTTTTGCTAGTGCCTTGGCCATCTTGAATACGGTCGGCCTGCAATGCGTTAGGAATACTGCCCGTTTCTTCCCAGTTGTGGCATCCTTCAAATTATTAGTTTCCAAGAACATTTGGAAATGATCCATGTAGGACTCCCAATCTTCCTGCGCTGGATTGAACGGAGCAGGTGGTATGACGCCGCCGGACATGGTTCCGCCGTTGTGCGTTTCAGCCACGTGCTCGGTTGTCTTCTTCGTTGTTCAGTCAGCTCTGACGTCTCCACATCCCACCTTCGTCGCCAGTGTTAAGTGTGGAGCATGGGTGCGAAGAATGGAGACGAGCCAGTGAAACAGTGAACTTCCACTCTTTATTTACATGGTGTGACAGCTCAGCTCAATGGCTGCTATAGCCTTCCTTATATAGGCAACTTATTAACTATTCAAACAATGAAAACCTGGGAGCACTAGCTCCGTTGACCAATGAGAACGGCTTGCTAATGGCCAATCAGATTCTCCTGAATGGACCAATCTGATCTCGCCATTTAACAGCCAATCAGAAGTGCAGGGCCAGAACCCTGCACTTGACTTCAAGCTCTAGATAACTTTATTAACATTTATTCATTTACAACACTTAGGCTCCCCCTGAGTTTGTTAAAATCATCTCTTTTAAAGTTTAAGACACTGGTTGGATTAAGTTCTATTGCTTGTGTTTGAATTATATTGAATTCCAGTATGATGCAATCATTCTCACCTAAGGTTCTGGCAACTTCAACTCCCTCTATCACTTCTCTATTAATAAAAAATAGATCCAGTATAATTTTTCCTCTAGTTCCCTTTTCTACCTTTTGGATGACAAAGTTGTCACCTAAGTTGGTTAGGAATCTGTTCGTTTCCCACTTGCTGCAGAGTTTGTCTCCCAATTAATATCAGGATAGTTAAAATCACCTATTACTACTATGTAATATTTTCTACATACATTTGTTAATTGGTTAGCAAAGATTTCATCTATATCTTCTGCTTGGTTGGGTGGCCTGTAGTAAACGCATATAGCAATGTCATTTTTCCCCTTTTTATATTGACACATATGGGTTCTAGGAGGTTTATATCCTTGGTTTTGGGTATTTCTGTAGATATGTAGTGATCTTTTATATATAATGCAATTCCACCTCCTCTTTTGTTAGGTTTGTTTCTTTTGAATAGTTTGCATCTTTCCAGTATTATTATATTATATTAATTACATTATATTATATTAATTATATCATATCATATCATTATACTATATTATACTATACTATACTATACTATACTATACTATACTATACTATACTATACTATACTATACTATACTATACTATATTATATTACACTGCTCAAAAAAATAAAGGGAACACAAAAATAAGACATCCTGAATGAATGAAATATTCTTATTAAATATTTTGTTCATTACATGGTTGAATGTGCTGACAACAAAACCACACAAAAATTATCAATGGAAAGCAAATTTAGCAACCCATGGAGGTCTGGATTTGGAGTTACACTCAAAATTAAAGTGGAAAAAAACACTACAGGCTGATCCAACTTTGATGTAATGTCCTTAAAACAAGTCAAAATGAGGCTCAGTAGTGTGTGTGGCCTCCATTTGCCTGTATGACCTCTCTACAATGCCTGGGCATGCTCCTGATGAGGTGGAGGATGGTCTCCTGAGGGGTCTCCTCCCACACCTGGACTAAAGCATCCCCCAACTCCTGGACAGTCTGTGGTGCAACGTGGCATTGGTGGATGGAGCGAGACATGATGTCCCAGATGTGCTCAATTGGATTCAGGTCTGGGGAATGGGCGGGCCAGTCCATAGCATCAATGCCTTCGTCTTGCAGGAACTGCTGACACACTCCAGCCACATGAGGTCTAGCATTGTCTTGCATTGGGAGGAACCCAGGGCCAACCGCACCAGTATATGGTCTCACAAGGGGTCTAAGAATCTCATCTCAGTACCTAATGGCAGTCAGGCTACTTCTGGCGAGCACATGGAGGGTCTGTGCGGCCCCCTAAAGAAATGCCACCCCACACCATTACTGACTTACTGCCAAACCGGTCATGCTGGAGGATGTTGCAGGCAGCAGAATGTTCTCCAAGGCATCTCCAGACCTGTCACAGGTGTCACTTGTGCTCAGTGTGAACCTGCTTTCATCTGTGAAGAGCACAGGGTGCCAGTGGTGAATTTGCCAATCTTGGTGTTCTCTGGCAAATGCCAAATGTCCTACACAGTGTTGGGCTGTAAGAACCCCCCCCACCTGTAGACGTTGTCAGGGCTGCCAACCTTGAGTGATAGTTCGGAGTGAGACACTGCGAGGGAGCGGAGCGACCGAGGGGGGGATGGTGTGGAAGGGGGGTGTCCCCCCTTCCACGGTAGGGAGCTTTGACAATTTTACATTTTAAATGGTGCAATCTGATGCATACTTTAGTCATGATTTGGACATATACATACATACATACATGCAAGCAGCACCAATGTACTTGAACCGGATTTGTAAGATATTAATAATGCAGTTCACTGACCATGAATAATTGAAGTTTCTGACTTGTAACTGCAGTATTCTACCTCAACTGACTTTATTAGCTTAGTGATGTACTATAGACCACTATAGGATGAATTCAATGTGCAACAAAAAGACAAAAAACCCGAAACAACTACAGAGATAATGCAAATACATCAATGGGTATTCTTCTTTCTGTATCAAATACCATACTACATGCCAATATCAAATGCTATAGTCTCAGTCTTTAATTATATACTAACTTGTTGACTGAAATAGGGGTTCATAATTTCAGACATGTATAAACTAAACATTTAATCGAATAATGAGTGCTTCATATAAATATACATACTGTTAACTGTAAAACTCATCTACTGTATTCTGAAGCTTGGCCCTAGCTTTCATCATAGAAGCTATAGAACCAAAACAAAGCCCTGGTAGAGACTAAAAAATACAGCAAGTGCAGCTCTTGATTCACAAGGAAACTCTGGAATAGTAGTTGAATGCCACAGGTTAAATACTACACTTCATCACAGATGAACTGTCAACTCTAATAATTTAGCGGGTTTCTGGTGTGGCGGCCTGCTGTGCGGCCGTACAATATTTATTGGGTAAGTTTAGATTCTGAACTTAATGGTCTTACTGCTCTTTGGATGGTAAATTGTGTTAAGATTAGAATATGTTCTAGTTGAGTCAGGGCTATCCCAATTTGGGGCTGAGAAGCCTACTGGCATCAAAAAAAGTCCTTATTGAGTCCTTATCTAAGGGTTTGAAAATATGATAATAATGTAGTACAGTCCTGTCGATCTGGTGCATGGAGACCTAGGATTTAAACTCAAAGGAGAAAGAGGAAAAAGTGATTCCTTCTTCTGAAACAAAGCCATTACGGAGTGGCTTCCATTTAACCACCAAAGATGTTTCTTTATTTTCTCTGGCTGGATTTCTGACCCAGGGGAGAAAGACCATTTAAAAAAGCAAAAAGGACAGAAAGAACACCAAGAAAGAATGGGACAAACCCCCCCCCCCAAAAAAGAGATCCAACACAACTCTGAATAAAATTATTATTTTAAATTTTATTATTATTATAATTATTATTACCACCCCTTTACACGCCTTATGCTCTCTTTTAGCTGATCCAAAAGAGTCTTCCCAAACCAGCAAGGCGAGAAGCGTACCAGGCTGATCTATAAAGGGGCTGGGCAGCTTTTTTGCAAAATACTTAATAGAAAGGTTGGAGGACTGACAGGATTACATCTCTGGCAGTGGACAATTCAGCTTTGCTTACCAGGGTTATTACTGGCCGAGGCTGTTGCCCGCAAAAGAGGCTTTGCCAGCCCCCTCGTGTCCTTCTTTGGAAAGGGCAGCTGGCTTGTCCCAGAGGACATTGCAGAGAGGGAGAGGGCGGGGCAAAGTGGCTGCGAGCGCCCCGGGCGGGAAGAAGCCTCCTGCTCTTCGCTTTCCTGAAGCGATTTGCTAATGATCGGCATCATGCACAGTTACGGGACGCCGGCAGAAGGATTAAGGCGGGAAAAGAGGCGCGGTGGGGTGGCTGGGCAGGGCGGGGCGGCGCTGGGAGCTCATCCTTCTCCTAAGCTAAGGGGAATATTCGGAATATAATCAGAGAATGTAGGGATATTTTTGTACATTCCATGATTTTGGGGGTTTAGCGTGAGATTTTGTTTATCAGAGTGAGACAGTCAAAATTGATTGAATTGCGTGAGTCTCACGCTGATTGCGTGAGAGTTGGCAGCCCTGCGTTGTCCCTCATACCACCCTCATGGAGTCTGTTTCTGACTATTTGAGCAGCCACATGCATATTTGTGGCCCGCTGGAGGTCATTTTGCAGGGCTCTGGCAGTGCTCCTCTTGTCCCTCCTTGCACAAAGGCGGAGGTAGCGGTCCTGATGCTGGGTTGTTGCCCTCCTACAACCTTCTCCATGTCTCCTGATGTACTGGCCTGTCTCCTGGTAGCACCTCCATGCTCCGGACACTACGCTGACAGACACAGCAAACCTTCTTGCCACAGCTCGCATTGATGTGCCATCCTGGATCAGCTGCACTATCTGAGCCACTTGTGTGGGTTGTAGACTCTGTCTCGTGCTACCACTAGAGTGAAAACATCGCCAGCATTCAAAAGTAACCAAACCATCAGCCAGAAAGCATAGGAACTGAGAAGTGGTCTATGGTCACCACCTGCACTCCTTTATTGGGGATCTCTTGCTAACTGCCTCTGCTTTCCACCTATTGTCTATTCCATTTGCATAACAGCATGTGAAATTGATTGTCAATCAGGGTTGCTACCTAAGTGGACAGTTTGATTTCACAGAAGTGAAGTGATTGACTTGGAGTTATATTGTATTGTTTAAGTGTTCCCTTTATTTTTTTGAGCAGTGTATATTATATTGTATTGTATTGTATTAGTATAGCATGCCATAATTACATTACATTACATTATATGTTATAATTATATTATATTATTATTATAAAGGTATTTGTCAAAGTACATATCTGTGTGCCTAGATACCATAACTCTTAACTTCTATGCAGTTATGACCAATAAGACATTTAAGTCACAATAATGAGAACAATAACATCTCTTGTAGCAACATTAATATTTCTATGATATTGCTACAAGGATTATGATGATTACCTTCTACAGCTTTTTCTTCCTTACATGCTTAAAAGAGTGGTACTGTGAGCATGAAAGAGGAGTAATTTTTGTTAGTGCTTTTTTTAAAGGGGAATGGAGTCTTTTCTTCCTCCCTAGCTTCTCAGGTCACATTAAAATACTATTCATTAAGGAACTTGTAGTTTTTTTACTCCTGATTTTCTGCACTTAATAATTTTTTTACAATCATATTGGCAGGCATTTAAACAATGGGCAAATTGTCATTTGATAGCTTTGCTATAGTTATTATAAAAATACTTCAAGAATGTTAGTCTTTTTTATTTAATCCAGTATTTGTCAAACTTGGCTGCTTGAAAATATGTGGACTTCAAGCTTCAGAATTGATGCTGGCTGGGGAATTCTAGAAATTGAAGCCCACATACCTTCAAATTGCTAGTGCTCAAAAACAATAATTTAATCCAAAGGAATTCATATATACCATTTTAAGTCTTATACTTGTATTTAAATTGTGCTGGAGGAAGAAGGTAAGATGCTCATAGTGAAATCCATTGACACAACCTCTGTTCTGATCCCACTAATTTTTGTCCGTCTCACCTTTGTAAGCCAGAGTCTTTATTTTTTTACTTTTGCTTTATTGTAGTGAAATGGAAGAAACTCAGGGGTGGGATTCAATTTTTTTAACAACCGGTTCTGTGGGCATGGCTTAGGTGGTGGGTGTGGCTTGGTGGTCATGTGACTGGGTGGACATGGCTTGATGGTCATGTTATTGGCTGGGTGTGGCCAACTCAATATCACTCACATCGAGGCACGCATCTCCTCGCCTGGCCTCTCATGACTGTGGAGATGCTGCAATAGTCGTAAGTGTGAAAAAAGGTCATAAGTTACTTTTTTCAGTGCCATTGTAACTTTAAATGGTCACTCCACACAAGCAAAGTACCAGCAAAGGAGGGGAAACAAACCCCAGGGACATTCCTGAGAAAGGAAGTCTAGTCCTGCCAGGAATGTAATAAGGGTAATCAGAGAGGCAGTTTCTGTAAGCAACACCAGAATGTTTCCTTCCTGCCTTCCTTACAGGATTAGGCCAGTAATTTCTTCTAATAACCGGTTCTCCGAACTGCTTAGAAAGTTAACAACTGGTTCTAGCAAATAGATGCGAACTGGTAGAATCCCACCCCTGAAGAAACTGCAAAACAACAATAACTCAACATGGAAAGGAAAGAGAAGTACCAATCATGTTCCAAGTCCTGTCAGTGAAAAGAATTTTTAAGTTGTTAATAATTTGGGTTAAGTGTTGTTTTATGACCTTTTGTTCCCAGCCAGTAGGATGATTACACTTACCTGATGCTGATGTAAGCAAGGTGGTAGTCCTAAAACCTCCAGGGGATGCTGCATTTAATTATTTTAAAAAATGCTTTATGGTCTTTCCATAATACCTATGAACTTGCTGTTTACTTTAGCATCAAAGAAGCAACAAGGGGATCCTGGAAAGTAATGGAAAGAAATTAATGAATACAAACATCTGTAAAAGCATAGGGAAAGAACAAGAAATAGTGAAAAGGGAAGCATCTCTAAAGGAGAAGGCAGGCACTGCTAAACCAACCCACTCAGGCACCAGCCAGCAAGGCTTGCCTTCCCTGTTTGCGTGGGAAAACAGAGGATAAAGGGAGATAGCGTATGAAAGTTTACTGAGGAAACTTTCCAGTCTATGATCAAGCTGACCAATGTTATTTCTTATTAGATATCAAATATAAAGCAATGATTTTTTTTTACTTACTAAAGCATTCTGTACAACAGAAAACAGGGAACGAGGCCCAGAAGGCAGCATTAAATGTAATTTAAAACTGGAATTTTATCAACATTTCAAACAGATGGCAGAATGTGGAGAGGAATGTGTTTGTTCCTTTCAGCTTACTTGGATATTATCTTTACTGTAACTTTAAAAATCAGAATAGTTTCAAACATTTAAAAATGGATGAAGACATATGTAGAATCTTAAAAGTGGAATCTAAAAAGAACATGGAAATTCATGTGGGAAGTAATAAGTTATGTTCAGTATGGAAAGTACCCAGAATCCTTAAGTCAATTCTGCAAATAGGTTCCCTAAGAAAAATATAACAGTTTAGAATTATACTTACTTTCTTTAATTATAAAACTTTAGTACTTATACCATATAGAGTTACAAAAGATACAGGCACTATTCATTGCCTAATGTTATACATAAACTTGCATAAATTCACATTTTTCCAATAAGATATAATGCACCCTAACACCTCCTTTTGATTAGCATTATGTAGAAGAAAAATATTTCGAACATATCATACATATTCAAAGTTCTTGCAGAAAATTGTAATGCTTGAAAAAGCCGAAGTTGTTAAAAAATGAAAGTAACTTAATATCATAACTAATAACACAAGTAATAGCTTGTAAGAACTCCAAACAGCAGTCCTGGTGAAAAGTGTCCATCAAGTCCAAAAGAGTCAGAAGTGGGTAAAAAACTGAACAAGAGTGATATATCATTTTATGATGACACTATCAAGATCTCAAACAATGTATGCATACCTGTTTGTATAGGCTGTTTTCCTTATGCCTCTTGAACTGTATAATATGGAAGACAATGCATAAAGAGAATGACCAAATTTTATCCAACTCCTTTACCAGAAGTAGCCATAGGAGTGTCTGCATTTTTTCCTATGGAACAATGTACGAGATCTGTGTAGCAATATAGCAACACCAGTTGACATCTATAGATGCATTCTGCCAATTTTCTGCCTGTTTGTGCTATATATAGTGGTTATTGCAGTCATTACATTAGATGTTGTAGAAGATTCCTGCTTTTTTCTTCTTCTGGGATTGGTTTGCTTATGATGCTTTGAAAGGATTTAGTCCACTTGTGTGCTATGCTGATTCCATGTGATGGCAAAAGAAACAATCAACCAGCCAAAGGGAACAAAAAGAAGGAAGCTTTAGACTACTACTTAATATAGAGTTTTTACTGTTTCAAGCCTAGACTACATACTGTTTTATAATCCATGTTTCAAAGGCATTTAGAATGTTTGTTTGAATTCACAGATTAAAAGCTATCAGCATCTATATTTTTGTGTGTTGCCCATGTGTGATTTTCAACATTATAAAATGACATGATTTACAAGCAGCTACTACCAACAGAAGTAAAATGTGTTATAAATATAAAACAATGGCAAAAGTTGCATTAAGTTGTATTCCTATCTGGTGTAAGGCACAAGATTCTTGCAAAAAAAAAAATTCTCAAAACTAACTCACCTTTCCCAAACTACAGTTCCCAAGATACTGGGGATGGAGAGGGGGAAAGATGTTTAATATTTGATATTTAATAAAGTATCAGAGAAATATAACTGAGTAGGAGGTAATTTGAAGGTGCTTGAAAAGTTAATTATTTATAATATATATGATTGATGAAAAATTAAACTGTTTCAAAACAATAGCCTGTATCTCTTACATTTTTTTCAGAGAGTAGAATCACTTGATAGTGATGAATAATTGAAGCAGATGTACCACCAACAAACTTTAACTGAGTGTCAGTCGGATCACCAAGGATTAATTTGGAATGTCAGCACCTAGTGGAATTTTTGTGCAGAAACATTTGCTCAAACAAAACAGTCTCGTGTTCAGTTTACTCCATGTAGATTCTACTCAGAAATGCTGGATAACAAGAATTAGAATCTTGATGCAGTACCCAGGAGGGCAGAAAAAGGGTACCAAAGGTCACTGGATACATAGGGATGTCAGAGTAGCAACAAACCAAATCAAACCCATGTTGTGTGTATTTCTTGATTTATAATATATACGTCTTGATATATGAAAGGAATTTAAGGGGGAAAATGACATTTTTTATTTTGAAATCATAACTTCACTGTTCCCAGCATTAAATTTGAAAAATTATGGATAGTTCATCCAGCTGACTCAGTCATAAATCAAAATGAGTGCAAGTTAAGAAGATTTTATTCTAATTACAGAATAATCCCTTTATGCCTAAAACAGATATTTTTGAAACAAAAGGCATGACTGAATAAATGTTCTCATACATGCCTAGATTAAAATAAAAATTCTGTCGGTAGTAGTTACAGAAAACACAAGTTTGCCTATCACAAAAAAGAAAACGTGTTTCTCCTATCATGTTTTATTTCTTCCATTGTATGTTTTCTATTATCTCCCATACCAGTAACTGTGAGAGGGATCTTGGACTTAAATATGAGCCAATAGTATGCAACAGTAGCTTAAAAAGCAACGCAATCCTAGACTGCATTAATAGAGGGATAGAATCAAAATCATGTGAACTGCTGGTACTACTTTACAAAGCTTTAATATGACCACACCTGGAATACTGGATCCAGTTCTGATTACCATAATGTAAAAAGGATGTTAGGTCTCTGAAAAGAATGCAGAAAAGAGCAACAGAAATGATTGTGGGGGATTGGAGGCTAAAACATATGAAGAGTGGATATAAAAACTGGGTATATCTAGTCTAGAGAAAAGTAGGATTAATGATAGCAGTATTCCAATATTTAAGGGGCTCCTACAAAAATGAGAAGGTCAAACTATTTTCCAAAACAAATAAGAAACAATGATGTTTCATTCAAAACTAACCAAGCAACCTAGAACTGAGGAGAAATTTCTTAACAGTGAGAGCAATCAACCAATGGACCAATTTGCTTTCAAAAGTTGTGTGTGTCCCATTGCTGGAGGCTTTTGAAAGAAATAGTAAATAAGTCGAATGCTCGAGCAGGGATTAAGCCAGAAGACCTTTTAGGTCCCTTCCAACTCTATTATTCTATAATTTCTATCTTGTAGAGACACTGTGAAAAATGTGACAAGTCACTAATACAAGCAGTCCTTAGTTAAGAGCTATAATTGGCTCCACAAATTCTGTTGTTAAGTAATGCAATTGTAAAGTGTGATATTACCTGACCAATTTGTAATGATGGGTGACATGGGTATGGCACAAGTGTAGTGATGGAAGAAGATGCCTGAAGATGATTTTCAGCCTTGGAGACACCTAACTAGATAGGATCAGTGAGTTCTAAGGAACCAATCCTATGAGAACCGGAGAGGTCTATTTTGTCTAAAACAACAGGAAAATGATCCAGTTGGCTTGCTGGTCTTTTGAAGGGCCTTAAACCTCGGACTCTTTGTCAAGGTATTTGGCAAGTTTATTGAAACCTATTTTTAGGTTGTGTAAATTTACTTTTTGCTCCTGTCCAAATTGCCATCTTTTATTTTTCACTTTCATTTATTATTATATTGCTTTATTGTTTGCTGTGAATTGTTCAAAGTTGTTGGGAGTCAGGCAGCATACTAATTTGAAACATAGTGTTTTAACCTCAGTATCAAAACAGCACTAGATTAAAGTTTATGCAATACCAGCAATAATTCAGAATGATAGTATTTGCATTTCACCAAAGGTCATATTTTCACAATATTCTAAATCTGTTATGTTCTGGAAATAAGTAATTATATACTTTAATTTAATTTCAAAGTTTATATTATTAAATATACACATTCGTTTGAACTACACAGCTATTATATGGAAACTAACATCTGAACAGCAGAAATGGAATCTCCATGCCATTATTATTGCCAAAAGATTTTTTTAATATTGGATAACAAATTTATAACCCCATTTGACCAGCTGACTGAAGATCTGATGTTACTGACAATGCATGAATGAGTTACCATTGGATATATAATATGGATAAATTACAATGAAATATAATGATTTTTTTTATCAAAATTATATTTAAAAAGTATACATATCTCTCTAAATATAGTATGTCATTATACAGAATTTTTCTTATTACACTTTTGTCTTTTTATTTTTAAATTTTTTGTTTTTTGTTTTTCCTTATTATTTAATTTATTTACATTTCCCCCTTTTTCTGTTTTATTAAATAAATAAAGTATATCTCTATATTTATCTATCCATCCATCCATTCATTATCTATTATCTATCTAATCATCTCCAAAAAATGCCAATGCATGGAGGAGGAAGATCAAATAAAAACCCCAAGTATGTAATAACCAATAAATTAAATAAATAAATCCCTTTAGTTCAATCTCATAGCATAAATACATTTTGCTGGTATTTGAATCCCAGAAATTAGGTCTATGGTAAAGTTAAAAAAATTGGGAAAGTGGATGGAGAAGCATGAATCTGCTCCTACCAAAATGTATGTATATAATCAGCATTTTTGGCAGCCAGGTCTGGTAGGATTTTCTGCTCTATTGCAATGAGCTACAGGGGCAACAGGACTTGCAATAATTTTTGCATGTCTGAAAGGAAAAATATAGACTCTTTTAGTTATAATAAATATGTTCACTATTTTTTTTCTCTTTAATATGAACAAGTGATAATAAGTAACTTTATAGTGGAAACCTTACTATTGTTACTTATTAGTAGTAAATAATAGTATTGATACTTAATGTTATCTAATTAATCAAGACAGAAACTATAATTAAATAACAAATAGTTTGATATATTTTGCACTTAATTATTAATGCCATATAGCAAGGGTATCAAAGTCAAGGTCTGGGGGCTGGGGCTGGCCTGCAGGGTGCTTAGATCTGGCACATGGGGCCACTTTGGAAACAGCAAAGGACTGGCCCGCAGTGCCTCTGCCACAGAGGTGGTATTCAGCAGGTTCTGACCAGTTCTAGAGAACCTGTAGTGAAAATTTTGAGTAATTCGGAGAACCAGAAAATACCATCTCTGATTGGAGATTTTATCTTTCCCCTGCCATGCCCACCAAGCCACACCCACAGAACCAGTAGTAAAAAATTTGAATCCCAACACAGCTCTGCCAATGAAAACAGATCTTGGGTGGGCTGTGGAATGGATGGCCCTACCGAGTTCCATTTTTGCTAGCAGAGGGTTGCATAAGCTGTCGCAGCTAAAAACAGAGCTCGGAAGCCCGTTTTCACTGGCAAAGCACCCAGCCTCCACAGATGCCCCCGACATGAGTGATGTTGAGCTGGCCATGTCCACCCTGGCCATGTCCACCCTGGCTCCCTGAGATCAAATACAACCCTGATGTGGCCCTCAATGAAATCTAGCTTGATACCCTTGCTATATAGCTTTAGTTCAGAGGTGGTATTCAGCAGGTTCTGACCAGTTCTGGAGAACCGGTAGAGGAAATTTTGAGTAGTTTGGAGAACCGGCAAATACCACTCTGATTGGAGATTTTATAGTATCCTTCCCCTGCCATGCCCACCAAGCCACGCTCACAAAACCGGTAGCAAAAAAAAAATGAATCCCACCACTGCTTTAGAAGTAAAATTTAAGCAACTTTCTGCTTATCAACATCTGACACTGTTTTGAAAAATCAGAGTTAATACTGATAATTTTTGGTTACTTATCTCTAGAAGTGTAACTTAGCTAAACAATATTGTTAATAATTTCTGAGTCATATTGTACAAATACCACTGTATCCAAACAACATAGTGTACTGTTGTACTTGCGTTTTATCAATATATTACTAAAACTCTCATTGTCGTTACCTTTATTCGGTGAAAGGGTTCATCATAGAGCAATAATTTTTGAACCAAGGTACTTCAAATGAACTAACTTAAAAAAATCTGTCCAAAAGCCAGGACTCATGATCCCAAAGGAATGAAATTTCAGAAAATTGGGGCTGCTTGAGTGCTGCTAGGTTGCTGCTTCAGTCACATGACCTTTAATGCCAGTTTCCCAGACAATCTCACAATCCCTCATCCCCCTCCCTTCCACACATAACATCCCAAACACAGCAGAAGCCATTCACTTGCCTGCTGGAAAGTAAAGAAAAGGAGAAGGAAGGAAGGAAGGAAGGAAGGAAGGAAGGAAGGAAGGAAGGAAGGAAGGAAGGAAGGAAGGAAGGAAGGAAGGAAGGAAAAATCTGATCTTCCCTTCTAGCTTCCCACAAGAAAATTCAACAGGAAAACTGGCAAGAACGAAATCAGTCCAGGTGCTTTTTTGCTCACCTCATTTTGTTTTTTTCTGTTTAGATAACTATTTTTTTTCTGAAATGATGAACCAATTGTGCACAGGTTGCCTAGTAATAATATAATGAAAGAAGAATAAAAGAAGAATCTGGAATAAACAATTCTTAACCATATTATTATACAAGAGTGAAGCCAAATAAAATTTCAGTCCAATGGTTATTCATAATGATAGCTTAAATACGAGAGAAGATAAATTCAAGATTTGGAAGAATCTTAACAGATTTACATGCACAGGCCATGCCCACCCCAGCTCCGCAAAGGGGAAAAATTTCATGAAACATCAGATGACAGCAATATGATGCAGTGAGTTTGACACCTGTGATCTAGCCAAACATCTTTCAGAAATTTTGAGAAATTAATAAAGCAGTTAATGATTGGTAGAAGAAACAGTTCTTATTTGAACAGTGCTATTAGTATTGCAGATATCTATGAAGATTCCATGGCTGCTCATAAAATGTTTTTGTTTTTTTTCATGGAGATGATATTATTCTTTCTTTCCCATAGAGTCTATGGATATTGTCCAAGACATATAAATAATATTTCATTTTTTCTCTTATTGTATTCTAAAGTAGTATTTTGCTTTATCTATCTCTAGACATGTCATGAGATGTAAGTAAGCTTGAATATGCTGTTTATCTGAACAAAATATTATGCCGTATCTTTTTTATTCTATTCTATTTTGGAATTTCCTAGCAATAGGGTGAGTATAGGTTGATGTAGTGTTTTAAATATTTTAATTATTTAGCAATGTTAGCATATGAATGGAGAATGAATGAACAATTTTATCATAGCTGAAGTTCAGAAAATCATAGAGAACACATAATTGATGTGAATAAGATCAATAGATGAGGTGCAACTCGAAGCACTATGGACTGATAAAGGACTTCTCAGAAAATTAAGAAAAAGAGTAACAGTTCTTTATAACAACAACAAAAAAGTTCTTCTCATAATAAAAAGACAACAAGGTCAAGAAGATTGTTACAAAGTAGCAATAAGGAATAATAACAGCCAGAACAATAAAGATGTTATGCAGAAGCTACTAAATCAAATATAAGCTATTAGTGAATCACAAGATCACAATCAGAATACAGGAATTTTTAACTAACTAGTCATTAAAAGTCATATCCCAGAAAAATATACCCATAATGTTGGCCTCTATAGATCAAACAGACAATACAAAAGTACTTTCCCCTTTTATCTTTTAATGGAACAGAAAAGTTTTCATTAAAAATGGGTGATAGTAGAAAAGAAAAAGTTTGCTGTATCAGCCACTTCAATTGGCACCTGAGTGGGAAAAGATAGGCATGCCAGAAATTATAAAAGATTAAAGTGAGAAATGTGCATTTAACTGTATTAGTTATATTTTATTTACTGAACCTAATTTAGGCAAAGTAAGAATATCCATAAAAGCACTTAATAAACTATAACAGAAGTTTGCATATTACTGAGAAATGTACACATATGCCCACATATTTGTACAGATTAAAGTGTTCTGAGTTTATAGTTCCTACTCTTTTTCATTCTCATGGCTGATTTATGAACCGTTCTCCTCTTTATCAGTCTTTAAGTTAAGGAAGCTATTTAGCTCTTCATGTTGACAAAAGTAATTAAAAGTGCAATCAACTTCACACACATAACATACACCAACTGAAAAGAAAGTCTCTCTAACAAAGTCTCTCTACATATTTTTCTGACAGGGATTTTTTTTGTTAATCTAATACATGTTAATCTTCTATCTAATTAGGGTTATGATCCACCAGAGGTAGTTGTAGACTTAATTTGTCTAGGTTGTATTTTATGGCTCAATAGGCAGCCAATCAGCCAGCCCTCTATTGCGTTTCTCATGTGATTGTAGCTTAGATTGTTCAGGCATTACTGGCACATGAGCCCTTGGAGAGAACATGCCATTACAATTTGTGAGTCACCTGTTTTTGCTCTGCCTCAGCCTTGTCATATGTGTGCCTGTCAGGATTCATATTCATCTCCATTACTCCAGAGGCAAAAAGTCATATTTTGTTTCTATTCACTTGTCTGATTCCTTGAAGATCTTATTCCCATCTACAGAAACATAAGCAAATCTTCTGAGATTTTAAGGTAGAAACATAGAATACTGGCCTCATCAAATTTATATTAATGAAACTTTTGATCCATAATGTAATCCATACATCACTGATTTAATTTTCCCTGTGTTATTATTTAAAATACAGGGATACTAAATAAACTAAATATCAATTTTAAGTCATAAGCATATAATTCTATTCATTTATACTTTATATGTACAAACTGAAAACCAGTTTGGTATAATGGTTAAAAGCACAAAACTGGAATCAGGAGACCTCAAGTTCCAGTTATGCCTCCTGACAGTCCTATCGCCAAAAATCTTGCCAAGAAAACTGCAGTGACTTTTCTAGATAGTCACCAGGAGTCAAAAAGTGACTCAAAGGCATGTATACACAAATGTATACTTCTACTTTCTTTTTTGTTCAATTCAGAAGTTTTTAAAACTGTAGAAACACTTATGGAAGAGATATAGGTTTATGCACTCTTAAAAAAAATTAAATTATTTAATATTATATATGTTTAATAGCAAAAATTAAATCAAATTAATTTAAAACCATATAAGCCTCTTTCACTTAAAGCCAAAGTTATTGTGAATCCGGTTCTTTGTAGTGCAATTCTTTCCATTGATGAATTACTAAAGTTTGTAAAGTGATCATATAAACAACACTTCATCTGTACTGCAACATTGACATACAGCAAACAATTCTATGTAATCACAAAAGGCAACACCTGTTCTATCAAAAAAGGGAACTAAGCTCTAGAAACTATGTGGCAAACTATTCTAATAATCATTTATTGAAACACAGAAAAATATAGAAACATAAAAAACATAGGCCTGGAAGAACCTTGGAGGTCTTCTAATCCAATCCCCTGCCCAAGGCAGGAGACCAGTGGAGGGATTCAACTTTTTTTTATTACCGGTTCTATGGGCGTGGCTTGGTAGGCGTGGCAGGGGAAGAATACTGTAAAATCTCCTGTCACATCCACCTTCAGAGGTTCTCTGAACTACTCAAAATTTCTGCTACTAGTTAGCGGTTCCGGTTTCGCGTGGCTTTGGGGCAGCAGGAATTCGCGACAGCTCGCGATTCCTGCTGTGCTAGCCATCGAGGTACCCCCGATCCAGATGGGTCAGGGGGATATGGCTGCCCTTTAGGGACAGCTGAAGAGAGAGGGGAGTCGGATAGGGAGGTGGGGGTGTCGCAGACCCCCCCTTCTCCGGAAAAACCCCTTTTTCCCAAGGCGGTGGAGCGGCGGTCAGCAATGGCCGCCACGAAGAAGCCAGCAACCGGGTAAGATTGTGCTGGAGGACGTGTGAAGAGTGAAAGTTCTGTCTGAGCCGGGTCAAGTAACATCTTTTAAATTGCCTGGAATTGAGCTGTTTGAATTGCTGGAGGATACATTGTATCCCTAAGAAGAGCGAAAAGCGGCGGAGAAGCTGTTAAAGGGAACTTTTTTTTTTTTTCTTTACTCTCCCACCCCATGGAAACAGCAGAAATATTTGGATATATTGGACATTGAAAGTGGATTGCTTTGAAAGTTGAAGCTAAGAGACAAAAGGATTTTTGGACATTGAAAAATTTAAGAAATTGGAAAACCCTTGTTGGAGGTATGGATTTCTGATTATTTAAAATTGACATTGCAAGTGGGAAGGGAGAAAAAAAATTGGAGCAGAAGCTGAAAAAGGAGGAGATTGCCTAGAATCCCAAAGGAAGATATATGGTAATTGGACCTCTTTGATTAAAAATTAACCCCAGAAAGAGAAAGAGAAGAAGGAAGAAAAGTATTAACTTTTGGAACTTTTTTTTTTTTTAATTGCTTTTGATTGTCTTTGATTAAAAATACTTGTGGTTGTTTTGGAAAAAGTTTCCCTTTTCATAATGGCATCGTTTGTGGATGAACTAGAGATTGAATATCAAAAATATAAAAAAGAAGATACTTTGGGCGCTTTGTTTCAATTCTTAGAAATGGCGTTATGTACTTGTGAAAGGTTGATTATGCAGCAGAAGGACTGGGACAAGGAAGAAGAGGAAGAAGAAGCCATCTTTGATGAACAATGGGTCCCTTCCGGAGAGGAGGAGAAAAAGGATAAGAAAAAGGGGATTTTAAGAATTATAAAAACAACCAAAAGAGAGAAAAATGAGCGAAAAGGTGGAGGCAAGGTTAGAAAGCAAAGGAAAAGGAGCAAGAAAAGCGAAGAAAAAAAGCAAAGGGGTAAAAAGGGCAAGGAGAAGAATAAGCAAGAGAGAAAGGGGGGGAGGAGAAGCCTTAACGGGGGGAAGCAAGACCTAAAGAAAAAAAGTTTATTTAGAGACAATGGGTGAATTTAATTTAGATTAAAAGAGGGATTCTGGAGGGTACATAGGTTTGTGATATGTGTATTTAGAATATAAAATTTATTATGTAATCTTAGAATCTTTTAAACAGAATCCCAAGAAAAATTGCTATACGAAGTATTTTTAAGTTAGGGTAATGAGTTATAGATGTTACTCCAATTGGTGTACAGGAGAAGTATAGTAAAAGAAAAAAGAAAGATGAATGGATAATTGGAAATAGAACAGACAAAGAATGTTGTTGAAAATGGTAATAAGATATGGAAGGATATACATGCTTTTTTTTGGATTTTGTATATTGATAAAAGGCAATAAAATTTTAATTAATAAGAAATAATTTGGATGGAGAAGTAGGGATAAGATATGAAGTTAATACTATATGAAGTATTGATATTATAATTTGGAAATGTTATGCCTTATTGGTCTTTTATTATTATTTTTTCCTAGAAAAGAATTTATAAGCTGTTATGCCTTGATTCTTTGTGCATTGTTTTTATAAAACTGATAAAAATGGTTTTTTATATATATATATAAAAAAGAAAATGATAATAAGTTATGGAAGGATATATGGGATGAATATGATGTTTGAATTTGTGTCTGTGTGAAGAGTTTTAACCCGGGAACAGACAACCTTCAGAAAAGATCTTTTAGTTTTGTTTATGTTTTGTGTTTTGTATGTTTGTGTTGTGTTTTTGGTAAAACTAACAAAATTTGTTTTTTATAAAAAAAAGGAAAAAAGAATTAATAAAACCTTGGAGGAATGTTAGATGAGAATAATTTAAACAAGCCAGAAAGAAATGAATATGAGGACTATAAAATGGATAAATATGGAAGAGAAATGAAATTGAATAGGAGTAAAGAGAAATAATGAGAAATTTGCTGAAAGATATTTGTGTGTCCATATGGAGATGGGATAAATTGGAATTATGTTGTATAAAAATAATGTTTTATTCGACTTGTAAGGATTTATAATGTTAAGAGGTTTTATGTATTTATGTATTTAATGGTTAATGATGTGTTGTTTTATCTTTAAAATTAATAAAAATTTGCTTCAAAAAAAAAAAAATTTCTGCTACTAGTTCTCCAGAACTGGTCAGAACTGCTGAATACCACCTCTACAGGAAACCTTTTACCATCCTAAACAACTGTTCAATTTTTTCTTGGAAACCTCCAGTGATGGAGCACTCACAACTCTGAAAGACAAGCTACTCCACTGATTAATGGTTCTCACTGTGTGTGTATACATATATATGTGTGTCTGTGTGTGTGTGTATGTATGTATGTATGTATGTATGTATGTATGTATGTATATATGGGTATATGGATATGGATATGGATGGTATTCAGCTTTGTTCGGGTATTTTCCCACGTCATTATAGTTGTGCTTTTAAAGTTGTAGCAACGTTTCGGCAGAATCTCATCTGCTATAATCAGGCTTCTGTATTGTGTTCATCTGTGAGTCACACTTTTACAGTTGTTTCAGTTTTAAATTTGGTGCTAGCCTACTGCTGTGCCAGAATGGTTTTTTCTTCATCCTGATTGGTTGGGAGTCTTGGTCTGTATTTATTGGTCTTGGAGTTTGCTGTGTTCTGCTTGATTGGTGTTTCTAATATCTTCTGTCTGTTTTGTGGCTTTTTTTGTGTCTTGATTGGCTGGCAACATTGTGTCCTGTATTGGAGGCTTTTAGTGTGGCTTGGCTCTGAGTAAATGGACAGCTATCATTTGTTAGGAAGCTAGGATTCATCTGGGTGCCTGGTTGGGGTGTGTTTGAAGTGGAGGTATTGGGGGGGATCTGTATGTGCCCAGGTGTTTGCCTGGCTAGTGGTGTGGAGATTTTTTTGTTTGTGAGTGCAGGCTTCCAAATAATTGACAGTCTGGTAGAATCATCTCTTCTATTCATGCTTTCAGGTCTTTTTTCAATCTCTATGGCTTCTCTGATAATTCTGTGGCTGGGGTTTTCTATAGTGGCTAGGGTTTTGGTGCCATTGAAGTTGATGCTATGACCTGTGGCTTTCATGTGTTGGACTAGTGAGGAAGTGTGTTCCAGCTTTTTTACTGCATTTTTGTGTTCATCCAGGCGGGTACTTATTCTTCTATTGGTCTGTCCAATGTACGTGGCCGGGCATGATGCACAGGGGACTTCATATATGCCTTGCCACTATAGAAAACCCCAGCCACAGGTTGAATTCCTCTTTAACAAGTTCCCACTGCCCTCAGGTGCTTTGGAAAATAAGTCAGCTTTCTCTGTAACAACTATTAGTACTGCAAGATAATTATCAATCCCCCATGATCCTTCTCTTCAATAGGCTAGATATACCTAGATCCTTTAACTACTGATTGTACAGTTTAGCCTCCAGACAACATATCATCTTTATGCTCTTCTCTTTCTCTTCTCTTTCTAAAGTCTCAGCCTTTTTTAAATATTTTGGTGACCAGAAGTGTATGTAGTATTTCAAGTATGTCCTCACTTATGCAGTATATAGCAGTGTCATTTCTTTTCATAACCTTGATGTTATCCCTCTATTGATGCAGCCCAGGACTGCATTGACTTTTTGGCAGTTACATTACACTACTGGTTTATACATAAGGGGTGGTTCACTAGGACATGTAGACAGGGGTGGGATTCAATTTTTTTAACAGTTTAACCGTTCTGTGGGGATGGCTTAGTTGGTGGGTGTGGCTTGGTGGTCATGTGACTGGACAACTCAACATCACTCACATTGAGGCACACATCTCCTCACCTGGCCTCTCATAACTGTGGGGATGCTGCAACAGGCATAAGTGTAAAAAATTTCAGTGCCATTGTAACTTTGAATGGTCACTCCACATGAACAAAGTACCAGCAAAGGAGGAAAAAAAAACCTCTAGAGAAGTTCCAGAGACAGGAAGTCTAGTCCTTCCAAGAATGTAATAAGGGTTAACGGAGAGGCAGTTTTTGTAGGCAACACCAGAACGTTTCCTTCCTGCCTTCCTTACATAATTAGTAATTTCTTCTAACAACTGGTTCTCCAAACTGCTTATAATGTTAACAACCAGTTCTAGAGAATAAATGCAAATATGTAGAATCCCACCCCTGCATGTAGATCCCTCTCATGGTTACTATTATTGAACCAGGTATTGTGTATGCATTTAGTTTTTCCTGCCTAAGTGCAGGGCCTTACTTTACTCAGCATTGAATGGTATGTTATTGGATAGGGCCCAATGCTCACGTCTATCAACATCTTTCTGAATCTTGAGTCTACTTCCAAAAGTGGCATGCCAAGAAATTTGATTCCAAATAGTGATGATTATGTTTAAAAAATATTTTACCTCAGGAGAATTAAATTTATTTTTAAAAAAACTTACCTGAAAAATTTATACCTCACAGAATAAAAGTTAAAAAAAATATAGAAAAATGTCATATATTACAAGATGAGAAGAAAAAAGTGTTATTTTTTTCCTTTTGTGAAAAAATGTGCTAGACTAATGCATGCAGAAATGTGGAAAGGATTTGAGCAATGCAATCTACTCTCCATATATTTATCTGTACATGCAATAAACATATTCTGACAAATGACAACTAGAATTTTGTCATAGAAAAAAAAAAGGCAGAATATGAGAGTATTGGAAATACATTAGTTTACTTTACTTTATTGTCATTGCACCTCATACAACAAAATCAAACACCATCTTCAATGCACATTATGATCATAAAAATAAACACAAACACACATCCTTCACACTCCACACATTGAACCAAAAAACCCCAACACAGCACCAACATTACACTTTATACTAGAATTCAAAAGAGCTGCTGCCTGGGATAGAAGCTATCTGTCAGCCTATTTGTCCTTGTTTTTATTATTCTGTACCGTCTGCCAGATGGTTGTTGTTAAAAAAAAAAGGGTGCCCAAGATGAGATGGATCTTTGAGAATGTTTTGAACTTTCTTAAGGCAGCGCGAGCTATAAAGCTCTTCCAAAGAGGGGAGAGGGCAACCAATGATCTTCTGGGCAATGATGTTAACCCTCTGGAGTACTGTCCTATCTGTCACTGTGCAATTGGCAAACCACACAGAGATGCAGTAAGTTAAGATACTCTCTGTGGTGCAGCGGTAGAAGGTTACCAGCAGTTTTTCATTCAGTTGTTATTTTCTGAGAAGTCTCAGGTAGTATAATCTCTGCTGGGCCCTTTTGACCAGTGCTGCAATGTGAACACCCCAGGTCAGGCCCTCTTTTATGGTAACATCCAGAAACTTAAAATTGGCTAATAATAATGATACTATTAATGCACCTGGATCAGATGAGCTGAATGGCTTTTGGCTGAAGGCACTAACAAGCTTACATGAAAGATCTGCTGTCCAAATGAATCAAATTATAGAAATGCCTGAAAATGATGAATGGCTAACAATTGAAAATACTTTTTTAATTCAGAAAGAGAAAGACAAAGGAAATGATCCAGGAAATTATCGACCAATTACCTGCTTGCCAACAAGCTATAAGGTTTTTTTTTTTAAACAAATTTTATTAATTTTTTTTGAAACACATAGACAAGCAAACAAAACATAGGATGTAGTAACATAAAATATCTTTTTCTAAAAAACACATAGAATATCTTATTTAAAGAGCAAGATAATTCCAACTTATCACATTTCTATACAAACACAATTTAATATATATATTTATCTTATCTGTTCAATTTCATATCCTTTCCCAACTTCTCTTTACTGCTCCCTTTCCTTCTATTTAATTGTATTTCTTTTATCTTAAATTATGTATATTCATTATATATAATTTCATTAGTTCTCTTCCAACATCCTTTCAAACATAGACAAACATTACACAAAACATAAATACATAAAACTTCTTTTTGGGAAGTGGCTTACCCCGGGTTAGATCTTTTTGTACAGACATAAATCAAATTCATGCTCACCTAATATACTATTTCATATCTTAATTAACATTCTATATTTTCTATATATTTTCTCTCTTTTATTCATTCTTTTAATTCAATTTTATTTATTTCATCTCAATTTAAATAATTATACTTGCATCTTTTGTCCGTTCTCTTTCAATCATCTATTTTTCCTTCCTTTCTAATACAATATTTTCCCTGTAACCACTGGTTGAAGTATGACAGCTTTTTATCTTTCCCCTAAATTTTACACTTAAAATAATACATACTTTCCATACTGATTCTGCTTCGTACATTCTAAGTACTACATTTCAAAATAATAACACAAGCAAATAATATTAAATTTAGTAAGTAATAATAAAACCAAAAAAGAAGGGATATTGAGTTTATAATATAATAAAAACAATATTTCATAGTAGATTAAACTCTATTATCAAAACTTAAACATTTTCAAGCTTCTCTTTAATGCATTATTAATTCATGTAATATTTTAATTTTCTAATTCAATTTCAAATACTAATATCTACCATACAATCTTATGTACTTTTGCAGAATCATTTTTATAAAATTATATCTTACCCCTTATCTCTAAAAAAAACTTGTTTTTTGACATCTTGTTTAAAGCTTTTATGACTTCTCTTTCCATTTTCCCTTCCTTTCTTATCAATTCTAGCTTTTTGACGCCCCCCCCATCCCTCAAGTTTCACTCTCTTAATCTTCCCTCTCTGTTGTATTTCTCTTTTCTGTTGCTTTCTGACATCATATCGATTTTTCATCTTATTTTTCTTTTTCTTGGTTTCTTTTTTTAAGTCCTGAATTCACCATTTCTTTACCCCCCTTACGCTTTTCTTCCTCCACTAAAAGTATCTGTCCATTAAAAATGGCTTCTTCTTCTTCTTCTTGGTCCTGTCGCTGTTGTATTTCTTGATAAGTAGAAATCGCCATTTCTAAAAACTGGAAAATAGATCCAGAAGAGCCCATGCCTTCCTGTTCCTCTTCTTTCAATTTTTGAAATTCCATTTGTAAATCTTCAAAAGATAATGCCATTTTTTCCCCTTTTTTAAAAACAACCCAAATATCTTTAATCTTTCAAGAAATAGTTCACAAAGATCCCAAAGTCACAAAGCAAACCAAATCAAAACAAACAGTTCCATTTAGCACTTTCCTCTTTCTATATTTTCTCTTCCTAGGGTAGAATTCAAATACACAGTTCCAAAGTAATCTTCAAGAAGTCTTATTGCCCAAACAGGTTTTCCAGATTTCCAACTGCTGTTTCTGTGGGAAGGGAGAGTAAAAGAAAGTAACTTTCCCTTTCAGCTTTTTTTTTTCCACCGCTTTTATGATGTTCCTTGGGAGACAATATATCCTTTGAACGATTTAGTTTCCAGGGTATTTGGAGGTTTCTTGTAGTCCCGGTCACCTTCACCTGCCTCCTCCATCACAAATCTGACCCGGCTGCAGGCTTCTTTGTGGTGGCCATTGCTGACTGCCACTCCACCACCTTGGGAAAAAGGGGTTTTGCTGGCTGAGGAGGGGTTTGCGATACCCCCAAACCCAAATCCGGATCCCCTCTCTCTTCGGCTGTGGGGCAGCCCTATCCTCCAAATCCGTTCGGATCGGAGGAACCTCAGCGGCAAGCGCAGCAGGAATCGTGGAGGATCGCGAATTCCTGCCACCGCCGAATCCTTGCAAAACCACTATAAGCTTTTTAATGGTATAATTGCAAATCAAATTTATGGAAAGAAAAGTTGAACCAATCTGTTCATGGCTTGGATAGATTACAAGAAAGTGTTTGATTCAGTCCCCCACAGCTGGATTAAGAAATGCCTGGAAATCTTTGGCATCAGCAGCAACATTCGAAAATTCATGGAAATTTCAATGAACCTCTGGAAAACAAAGTTTATGGCTAATGGAGGAGAACTGGGTGAAGTTAAAATTAAATGAGGCATCTTCCAGGGTGACTCCCTTTCACCCCTACTATTTATTCTCTCAATGCTACCACTGATAACCATTTTAAAGAAGGTGAACTGTGGATATGAACTTGCAAAGAAAGGATTGAAAATGTCGCATTTGTTGTAAATGGATGACTTTAAGCTGTTTGGTAAAATAAAAAGTGAACTGAATTCACTAATTGAAAGTACAAAAGAATTTAGCCAGGACATCGGCATGCACTTTGGAATTGACAAATGTGCAACAATGGCAATCAAAGCAGGCAAGGTCATAGAAGATGATGGAATAGAACTTGACAATGAAGAAATGATAAAGGCAATGAAACCAGAAGCAGGCTACAAGTACTTAGGGATTTTAGAAGCCTCTGATTTAATGCATAATAAAATCAAGGAATCAATTTGAGCCAAGTACTTTCGAAGAATTCACAAGATTTTAAAGTCCAAATTGTGTGGTGGAAAGCAATAAATACCTGGGCTATACCTGTGGTTTGATACTCTGCAGGAATAATTGACTGACCCAGATGGAGCTGGACAATTTGGACAGAAAAACAAGGAAGCTTATGACTATGAATCATCATGCTTTGCATCCTAAAAGTGATGTTGATCGATTATATCTACTGAGAGCAGAGGGTGGTCGAGGTCTCCTACAAGTAAAGCAGACTGTAGAAGAAGAAAGACACGGCTTGAATAACTACATCCAGAAAAGTGAAAAGCCAATGATTAAGGAAGTACATAAAGGAGGCCTTTTGAAGACAACCAAGTCAAAAGCTGAATACAAAAAAGAAGTAATTGAGAAGCAAATTGAAAATTGGAAAAGCAAAGCTATGCATGGCCAATACTAACCAAAAGCTTACTTGGAATTGCATGAAGACAAAGATTCAGCATGTCACCACCAACAGCAAATGGCGCCTCTGTAATGAGAAAGATGAAACAGTTGACCATTTAATCAGTGGATGCAGCAAAATTTCACAAACTGACTACTTAGAATGCCATAACTGAGTTGCTAAAATCATTCACTGGAAACCAAAGGTGGTATACAGTAGGTTCTGACCAGTTCTGGAGAACCAGTAGTGGAAATTTTGAGTAGTTTGGAAAGCCAGTGGTAACCTTCCCCCAGGAATAGGGTGGGAATGGAGATTTTACAGTATCCTTTCTGTCGTGTCCGCAAAAGAAGCCAGGAGTCGGTGACTAAGTTTCAAGCTCTTTATTAAACAGTTGTGAACCGAACCAGCGAAAAGGAAAAAGCCCGCGGCTTTTATCCTTTTCGCTGCGGCGGCCGCGGCCAATGGCAGCGATTCAAGTCTCCCGCTCTTGGAGTGAGCCAATCGTGGGAGACCTCAATCGGGCCAATCAGCGCGGCTCGCCTGGCCAATCAGAAATCCCCGCGCTTTAGCCAATCAAAGCGCGGGGATTTCAAGTATTCAAATTAAGGACAGAACACCCCTCCCCTCTTGGTATAGTCCATCACGTTGCGTAGTCACGTAGGTAGGCGGGGCTCCGTCTAGTCCTACTTGACCTGCGCAACTCAGTTGCAAGCTGGATTTCGGCTGGAGCGGTCATGTTTTTGGCTGCTCCCTCTTCTGTGCGAACCGGCTGGATGATCGGGCCGGTTCTTTCTCCGTGGCTCCCACCTGGGCCTTCCGGGTTGGTTGAGCTACGGGTTTCGCCGCTCCCGCTTGGCTTCTCCGAGACAGTAGAGCTGGCCGGGTGGTTCTTCTCCGGTGGGGGATCGCGATGGCTGCGTTCCGGTAAGTACTGCTGGTTTATTTTTTCTTGCGTTTGTTTATTCGGGTATTCCCTCCCCCCTTGGTTCGTGTTTTGGGGGTTGAGGTCCGTTGCAGTTCGTGACCTGAGCTGGTCTATGTGTCGTTTCCAGGCTCGCCCATCGGTGGTTTGGAGCCGGTACGACCGTGGGCCTGTGATTTGAGTGATGACGGCTGGGATCCATAGGGGGTCCCCTGTCAGATTTTTTGCGTACACTAAGTCACCGGGGGCAAAGGTCCGGTATTTTGTGCTGGAGTCTGGGGGTCGCTCCGGGTTATATGTTGGGTGTAACCTGTCGAGCGGGGACCTCAGCTTCCTACCCATCAGCAACTCGGCTGGGCTTTTGTTGGTAGTGGTGTTCGGGGTGATGTGTTGTATAAAGAGGAGTTTATTGATTTTGTCGTTGATCTCCCCGTGGTCCATTTTCCGGATGGTTTTTTTGGTAAATTGGACCATCCGTTCCGCCCTACCGTTCGCCGCCGGATGCGCCGGTGCTGTTAATGCGTGGCGGATGCCCCTCTCCGCTAGGAACCTCTCGAAGTCGAGGGAAGTAAACTGGGGCCCGTTGTCTGAGACGACGACGTCTGGGAGGCCGTGTGTGGAAAAGAGTTTGCAAAGTTCTTTAATAACGGCCTCCGTGGTAGTGGATTTCATGTCGCTTACCTCCAACCAGTTGGAGTAAGCGTCAACTGTGATCAGAAAGGTATGTCCATTCGTGGGACCGGCAAAGTCTAAATGGATTCTGGACCAGGGTCCCCTTGGTGTTTCCCAGTCCAGGATGGGTGCTGCGGGTGGGCTGGGTCTGGTCTCCTGGCATCGTTGGCATTTGGCTACCCATGCCTCTATCTGCTTGTCCATCCCTGGCCACCAAGCGTAACTCCTGGCCAGGGCTTTAGTTCTGACGATGCCAGGATGCCCTTCGTGCAGCATCTCTAAGACCCTCCCTTGTAACCTGTCCGGGATGACCACCCTGTCACCCCACAAAATACATCCCTTGAGTAGTGAAAGTTCAGTCTGGCGGTTTCTGAATATCTTAACGGATTCGTCACTGTCCCTTTCAGGCCAACCTTTTTCCACCCAATGTAAAATTCGCGCCAGACGCCTGTCCTTGATAGTTTCCCTGGCAATGTCTGACGCTGTAATGGGTAGGTTGGGCAAATTTTCGATGTTAAGGGTGTTTGTTGTTGGTGCTGGGTCAGGATCAGAGTCTGGTAAAGGCGAGCGGCTTAAAGCGTCCGCGTGCGAAATTTTCTTACCTGGCTTGTGTAACAGTTCGTAGCTGTAGGCTGCCAGGAACTCGGACCACCTTGTCATCCGGGGTGATAAAATGTTCGGGGTGGCTCGGTTTCCTGCGAGGATGCCCAGCAACGGCTTGTGATCTGTCACGATGGTAAACGGGCGGTCATAAAGGTATTCGTGGAATCGCTTAACAGCGGCAACTATAGCCAAAGCTTCTTTGTCCAGCTGGCTATAGTTCCGCTCTGGTTTAGTCAGAGTCCTGGAAAAGAAAGCGATGGGTGCTTCTCTTTTGTCGGGGAGGGTATGGCTGAGGACAGCGCCGACGCCGAAAGGTGATGCGTCGCAAGTGACAACCAAGGGCAAGGTTTCGCTGAATTGAATCAGGACGGCATCGGAGGTGAGGAGGTCTTTGGTTTTTTGGAAGGCGGCTTGCTCTCGTCTCCCCCAAGTCCAAGTTGCCGCCTTATCCAGGAGCCTATGCAGAGGCTCCGCCGCCGTAGCCTTTTGGGGTAGGAAAACATTATAAAAATTCAGCAAGCCTAAGAAAGCCTGTAGTTCCGTTTTAGACCTTGGGGTGGGGGCTTCTTTGATGGCTTTCACTTTTTTAAATGTAGGGTGAATGCCATGCCGGTCTAGAAGGTAGCCCAAGAATTCCACTCGCTCTGTGCATAGTTGGCATTTTTCTCGTTTTACTTTGAGTCCCGTTACTTTAAATTTTGTTAAGACCTCCCTGAGTCGGTTTTCTAATTCGGCTTCGTTTGGCGCCGCCACTAATACGTCATGAAAATAGGGCACCACCCCCTTGATGCCCTGCAGTAAACATTCCATCAGGCTCTGAAAGATGCCTGGTGCCACGCTGACTCCGAATTGGAGCCGGTTACATTTGAATGCCCCCCGATGGGTAACGATGGTCTGGGCTTCCGCTGTTTTTTCGTCGACCGGCAACTGCTGATATGCCTAGGTGAGATCGAGCTTGGCAAAGACCTTGCCCCCTCCCAGTGAGTGCAGTAGGTGTTGCACGATTGGGACGGGGTAGGTGCTTTGTTGCAATGCGCCATTTAGGGTGGTCTTATAGTCCCCACAAATTCTCACGGACCCGTCTGGCTTGACTGGGGTCACTATAGGGGTCTCCCATCGGGCATGGTCTATCGGCTGCAACACCCCCTGTTTGACGAGCTTGTCGATCTGCTCGTCAATTTTTGGTTTTAGGGCGAATGGTACCCTCCTAGGTTTTAGTCGCTTGGGGGGAACCCTAGGGTCTAGGTCAAATGAGATAAGGGGCCCCTGGTACTTGCCCAGGCTTCCGTCGAAGACTTCCCGGAACTCCTGGGCTAGCCGCTGTTCCCAGCCGTCGTCGACGACGTGGTTGACTCCTGTCAGCGCGATGTCAAGCGGGGCGAACCATTGTAGGCCCAGCAGGCTTGGGCGGTCGCGATCGACGATTGTGAGTGGGAGTTGTTCGGTGCGGCCTTTGTAGGTTACATTAAAGTTCTTGGTGCCCACTACCGGAACGCGGTTTCCCTGGTAGTCTTTTATGATGATTTTTTGGGCATTAATGTTCCTCTTATGGAGGGTGGGCACTAGCCGTTTTATCTCGTGCCATGCAATCATGGAGAGGTAGGACCCGGAGTCCACCTCCATCTTGCATGGTTGGCCTTCAATATGGACTTCTACGTGTACCTTTCTGGCGCCGTCGGAGATGGCGTGGCCGATGGTTACCGTCTGGTGGGTATCTTCCTTGCGCCGACTGTCGCCGCCTCTTGAAGATCGTTGGATTCGGTCCCACCGACCGTCCGATTGGCGATCTCTGGTCCTGGGCGGGGGGCTTTCCTTCTTTCGGTCGTGATGTTCCCATCTGGGCGGGCTGCGGGTCTTTTTTTGGCGGCAAACTCGAGCGATGTGTCCCCGTCTTTCACAATGCCTACAGATAGAGTCAAAAAATCGGCATTCTGATCTGGGGTGGTCGCCGCCGCACCCGGCACAGTTGGTCCTCGACCTACGACCTCTTCGGTTCCGCTGGTCGCCGCGGCCCGTCTGCACGCGATGTATGTCCTCCTCGTCTTCCGACATGCTGGACGTAGACTGGAAATCTCCGTAGTGTGCAGTTGATTCGCTTTTAGGGTCGGCCGACCTTGCCGGGTTGTTGTTTTCGCCCTTCGCGTCTGATTTTCGCATGCTGTCAGCGGAAGTGCGGGTTGCTTCTGCGGCTGCGGCTGCGGTGAGGGCGTCTGCTAGGCTGATGTCGCCCTTGGCCATAAGCCGGCTCTGGAGTGTAGGGTCCCATAGGCCGAGTATGAATCGGTCTCTTAGGAGGCTGTTCAGACCTTCAAACTCGCAGAGCCCTCCTAGGCGCCGCAACTCGGCGACGAAATCGCTCAGTTTTTTGCCTGGTTTCTGATCTCGGCGGTAAAATTCGTTGCGCCGGATCAGGATGGGGACCTCGGGGGCATAATGGCGCCGCAGGATAGGTTCGAGGACGTCCCAGTCCATGCGGTTGCGTCTGCCAGCTTGGCCAATGCCTTGGCCATCTGGAAGACCTCGGTTCCGCAATGTGTGAGGAAAACGGCGCGTTTTAGCGGGCCCGGGGCATCCTTCATTCCGGTGCACTCGAGGTACATGCGGAACCGGTCTGAAAACGATTCCCAGTCCTCGGTGGCGGGGTTGAAGGGGGCGGGCGGTGCGATTTTCGCCATCTCTGTGCTGAAACTGGCTCTTGTTGGACACGGGGTTCGGTTCAGGGTCGGGATCCCATCCTCGTCGCCAGTGTCGTGTCCGCAAAAGAAGCCAGGAGTCGGTGACTAAGTTTCAAGCTCTTTATTAAACAGTTGTGAACCGAACCAGCGAAAAGGAAAAAGCCCGCGGCTTTTATCCTTTTCGCTGCGGCAGCCGCGGCCAATGGCAGCGATTCAAGTCTCCCGCTCTTGGAGTGAGCCAATCGCGGGAGACCTCAATCGGGCCAATCAGCGCGGCTCGCCTGGCCAATCAGAAATCCCCGCGCTTTAGCCAATCAAAGCGCGGGGATTTCAAGTATTCAAATTAAGGACAGAACACTTTCCATGCCACACATACCAAACCACACCCACCAAGTATGCCACACCCACCAAGCCACGCACACAACTGGTAGTAAAAAAATTTGAATCCCACCACTGCTGGAAACTATGGCAAAAGTTTGGATTTGAGTATAGTAACAACTACTGGGAACATCAGGTTGAGAAGGTTCTGGAAAATGAAAAAGTCAAGATCTTGTAGGACTTCAGAATTCAGACAGACAGGCATTTGGCCTGACATAACAATAGTTGAGAAGAAAAGGGTTTGGTTCATTGACATTGCAATACCTGATGATGCACTAATTGTAGACATGTAGCAAGAAAAAAATCACAAAGTATCGGGACTTACAAATTGAAGGTGAGCGACTTTGGGAAAATAAATTGTGTGTTATCCCAATTGTAATTGGAGCTTTTGGAGCAATACCTAAAGGGCTGCCTGAATTTATCAGACTTGAATACCCAGATTCTACAAAAATCCACCCTACTTGGAACAACTCATATCCTCTGATGCTACCTGAACAGTTTCTGGGTCCTTGGTTAGGACTTGAGCTGTTGAGCTACCAACCAGCCCCAAAGGCTGTGAATCTTATTAAAGATTAAATATTAATAACAATAATAATAGCATTTCATTACAGTGCGGTTCTCTAACATGGTGTATTTCTGCTGCTTCTGAGATTGTTCAGTTTCCAGTAGCCCTGTAGTCCCATGCCCTGGTTGCTCAGCCATGGGACCCATGGCCTGTCAATGCATGTTCAGGTTTCCCAACACCCGACGCAGTCCTTGTTAACCCGGGCAATGACTGAGCCAGTATAGGCTTCGTTCGGTTGTGTTTCACCATGATTCATTGCATGGGTTGTTAGGTGCACTCAGTTCTACTCCTTGGCTGAGACCTCTCTGACATGATTGGACCTGCTGGTAGTTTGCACTACTGCCAGCACAGCTCTCAGCTTCATTGGAGCAGTTAAGCCCCCCTCCAAGTCAAGGCGGCACCCGTGGGGGGTTGGTGGAGATGCCGGGGAATGAACCCAGGGCATCATAAATCATCATCATCATCATCATCATCATCATCATCATCATCATCATCATCATCTCCATTTCCAGTGCCAAGTCATTAGAAAGCATTCCTGTTGAATGTTCATTTGAGATTGAACCACCTAACAAAGCTTACTAATACCAAAGATGTGGTGCATATCATTTTGATCCCATTTTTCACAGATCAATTTAAAATAAAATAAACTCCTGCAGCACTTTTTAAAATGTATTAAGTTCAACAATATTTGAAAGACTGAATTCATAAATTATGCTTTGGCATGAAGTAACGCCCTGTGTTTTATATAACAATTGATTCAAGACTGTAACTTTACTATCAATAGTATTCTTAATTGATTGGTTTAATGTTCATTTATTGTCAAATTTAGATACAATCCATCTAATTCACAGAGCATTTTTACATATTAACACAATTCTTCAGAATTACCTAAAAATCAATTACAGGTAGTCCTCGACTTATGACCACAATTGAGTCCAAGATTTCTGTTGTTAAGTGAGACATGTTTTAATGATCTTTCTTGCCTCAGTTGTTAAGTGAATAATTATAGTTGATAAATTAGTAACCCGGTTGTTAAGTGAATGGACTTTGCTTGTCAGAAGTCATGGTCATATGTATGAACCAGTTGCCAAGCATCTGAATTTTGATTATTAGATAATGAGTATGCTGCAAAGGTCGTAACTGTGACAATAAGACATAAATCACTTTTTTCAGTGCCGTTGTAACTTTGAATGGTTACTAAATGAGCTGTTGTAAGTTGACAGCTTCCTTTACATAATTTTCTGGATCTTTCAGGTCTTTGATTTAAATCATATCCATGAACAGAATATACAGTTAGAGCAGTGGTAGTCAGCCTGATCCCTACTGCTCACTAGTGGGCGTTCCAGCTTTCATGGTGGGCAGTAGGGGTTTTGTCTCCTACTTTATAAATCACCATTACTGTGGAACCAGTGGGTGGTTAGAGAAAATTTTACTACTAACAGAGATACAAATGTAGGCGGTAGGCATAAAAAGGTTGACTACCCCTGAGTTAGAGGGATATAAATTGTTTTTAAAAACCAGACTTAATAAAAGAGGAGATGGTTGCACTATATATAAAAATAACTATACAGGGTTTCCGGTTCCGCGTGGCTTCGGGGCAGCAGGAATTCGCGACAGCTCGCGATTCCTGCTGTGCTAGCCGTCGAGGTACCCCCGATCCAGATGGGTCAGGGGGATATGGCTGCCCTGTAGGGACAGCTGAAGAGAGAGGGGAGTCGGATAGGGGGGTGGGGGTGTCGCAGACCCCCCCTTCTCCAGAAAAACCCCTTTTTCCCAAGGCGGTGAAGCGGTGGTCAGCAATGGCCGCCACGAAGAAGCCAGCAACCGGGTAAGATTGTGCTGGAGGAAGTGTGAAGAGTGAAAGTTTTGTCTGAGCCGGGTCAAGTAACATCTTTTAAATTGCCTGGAATTGAGCTGTTTGAATTGCTGGAGGATACATTGTATCCCTAAGAAGAGCGAAAGCGGCAGAGAAGCTGTTAAAGGGAACTTTTTTTTTTTTTCTTTACTCTCCCACCCCATGGAAACAGCAGAAATATTTGGATATATTGGACATTGAAAGTAAATTGCTTTGAGAGTTGAAGCTAAGAGACAAAAGGATTCTTGGACATTGAAAAATTTAAGAAATTGGAAAATCTTTGTTGGAGGTATGGATTTCTGATTATTTAAAATTGACATTGCAAGTGGGAAGGGAGAGGGAAAAAAAATTGGAGCAGAAGCTGAGAAAGGAGGAGATTGCCTAGAATCCCAAAGGAAGATATATGGTAATTGGACTCTTTGATTAAACATTAACCCCAGAAAGAGAAAGAGAAGAAGGAAGAAAAGTATTAACTTTTGGAACTTTTTTTTAATTGTTTTTGATTGTCTTTGATTAAAAATACTTGTGGTTGTTTTGGAAAAAGTTTCCCTTTTCATAATGGCATCGTTTGTGGATGAACTAGAGATTGATTATCAAAAATATAAAAAAGAAGATACTTTGGGCACTTTGTTTCAATTCTTAGAAATGGCGTTATGTACTTATGAAAAGTTGATTACGCAGCAGAAAGACTGGGACAAGGAAGAAGAGGAAGAAGAAGCCATCTTTGATGAACAATGGGTCCCTTCCGGAGAGGAGGAGAAAAAGGATAAGAAAAAGGGGATTTTAAGAATTATAAAAACAACCAAAAGAGAGAAAATGAGCGAAAAAGTGGAGGCAAGGTTAGAAAGCAAAGGAAAAGGAGCAAGAAAAGCGAGGAGAAAAAACAAAGGGGTAAAAAGGGCAAGGAGAAGAATAAGCAAGAGAGAAAGGGGGGGAGGAGAAGCCTTAATGGGGGGAAGCAAGACCTAAAGAAAAAAAGTTTATTTAGAGACAATGGGTGAATTTAATTTAGGATAAAAGAGGGATTCTGGAGGGTACATAAGTTTGTGTTTTTATATGTGTATTTAGAGTATAAAATTCATTATGTAATCTTAGAATCTTTTAAACAGAATCCCAAGAAAAATTGCTATACGAAGTATTTTTAAGTTAGGGTAATGAGTTATAGACGTTACTCCAATTGGTGTATAGGAGAAGTATAGTAAAAGAAAAAAGATGAATGGATAATGGGAAATAGAACAGACAAAGAATGTTGTTGAAAATGGTAATAAGATATGGAAGGATATATATGTTTGTTTGTTTTTTTGGATTTTGTATAATTAATAAGAAATAATTTGGATGAAAAGGAGAAGTAGGGATAAGATATGAAGTTAATACTATATGAAGTATTGATACTATAATTTGGAATTGTTATGCTTTATTGGTCTTTTATTATTATTTTTTCCTAGAAAAGAATTTATAAGCTGTTATGCCTTGATTCTTTGTGCATTGTTTTTATAAAACTGATAAAAATGGTTTTTATATATATATATAAAAAAGAAAATGATAATAAGATATGGAAGGATATATGGGATGAATATGATGTTTGAATTTGTGTCTGTGTGAAGAGTTTTAACTCGGGAACAGACAACCTTCAGAAAAGATCTTTTAGTTTTGTTTATGTTTTGTGTTTTGTATGTTTGTGTATTGTGTTTTTTGTAAAACTAATAAAATTTGTTTTTTGTAAAAAAAAAAAAAAGAATCAATAAAACCTTGGAGGAATGTTAGATGAGAATAATTGTAAACAAGCCAGAAAGAAATGAATATGATGATTATAAAATGAATAAATATAGAAAAGAAATGAAATTGAATAAGAGTAAAGAGAAATAATGAGAAATTTGCTGAAAGATATTTATGTGTCCATATGGAAATGGGATAAATTAGAATTATGTTGTATAAAAATAATGTTTTATTCGACTTGTAAAAATTTATAATGTTAAGAGGTTTTATGTACTTAATGGTTAATGATGTGTTGTTTGTCTTCAAAATTAATAAAATTTGTTTCAAAAAAAAAAAAATAACTATACAGAATATACAGTTAGAGCAGTGGTAGTCAACCTGATCCCTACCGCTCACTAGTGGGCATTCCAGTATTTCTACAGAAATACAACAAAACAATGGGAAAACTATCTTGAATGCATTTGAGTCAATATAAAAGTGGGGGGGAGGAAGAATGACATTGCCATAGATGTATGCTACAGGCCACCCAATCAAACAGAGGAAGTCGTCTATTTCCTCTCTTTAGTTGGGTGGCCTGTAACATACACCTATGGTAATGTCATCCACTCCCCCGCCTTTTATATTGACTCAAATGCATTCAAGTGATTTTGTTTATCAGTCTATTAATTAAAGTATGTAGGAAATAACAGGGCCTACCATCCCTGTCCTATTGTCCCCATTTATTCATATCTATTTCCTGTAGTCTTACTCATGTTTACACTTTTACCTATTATCTTATGAGCAATTGACAAATCAAATAAATAAATATTAACACTCCAATAGTAATGGGGGACTATCTATCCTGACATTAGCTTTGCATCTAGTTGTCATGGCTGCATCTTACCTATCCAACTTCATGAGCTGACAACCAGACATTAGCAAAGAAGGGTGGGGATAGGGGAAAGGGTGGAATGTAAGGAAGAGATAGAAGCCTAGCTGAGCTGTGTGAGAAGCTACAGTAAGCCAAGGTCAAATAATAAAGAATTTACTTTCCCCCATGTAGATATAGTTCTATTAAGGATTACATGTTGAATTCAGTTTGTCAGACAGTTAACTGTAGAATTGTAATTGCAGGAATGTTCCTATCTAATGGCAAACCTCAGGTAATGAATGTTTACCAACCAAATACAGCTCAGGCAAACAAAGTCATTAATGTAAAGGAAGATTAGAGAGAGGAAGTAAACATATGTTAGACTTTAACTAGAGATAATTAATTGTGTTAATTACTATGCTAAACAGTAATGAAAGTTAAGCAGTAACTAAAGTTAACCAATGTTAGAGGATTACTAAAAATATGTACAAATGCAAGACTAGACTCCAATAAAGTTCATCATGATTCATTTGATCATGATCAAACACCTCGACTGCCTCGTCATTACAACAAGTTACAAAGGTGTTCACAGATCTATTCTTTGATTATGTTTTCCAGAATCATCTCAGGTATCGATGTCTGGCTGATTGGTCTATAGTTTCCCTAGACACCATTCCCCCCCACTTTTTTTTTTTTTTTTTTTGAAGATGAGAACCATATCTGCTCTTTTACAGTCCTCTGGTAATTCCCCAATGCTGCAGAATTTTTGAAAGATATAGTTCCATGGTCCAAGTTTACATGGACCATGTAAACATTTGCCAGCCCTTTCAGAACTCTGGGACGTAATCCATCAGGACCTGATTATTTAATTCATCAAGAGTGGACAGGTATTCTCTTACCATTTTCTTGCCTATTTTATTTTGTATTCTTACATACATTCTTTGTATGTATTTTACAGTTCAGTTTTTGATAGTTTCGGGTATCTTTTTTTTCTTTTTGCATGAAGACCAATTCAAAGAATGAATTAAGCAACTCTACTTTCTCCTTGCTATCCACCATGTCATCTTAGTGGATTATTAGTGGATCAATTGTTTCCTTGACTTTTTTCTTGTTTTTTATGCATTGAAAGAAAGTCTTACTTCATTCTGAGCCTTAGCTTCCCTATCATCTTTACAAATTTGGGTTATTTGTTAAAATTCTACCTTAGTTATTACTTCCTCTTTCTAGTTTTCGATCTTATCAATTTTTTCATTTAGTTGATTAGAGAGTTCTTTTTGTAACTATGGTGGGTTTTTTCTTGGATTTCTTGTTTTCTTTCTCAGTGGTAATAGTGCTGGACTAGGCTTTTATAACTGTATTTTTCAAAGTTTCCCAAGTTTCTTGAGTTGTTTCTCTTTAAGCTTTTTATTTGTGGAATCATTTCCAAGCTCTAAGTTTATTAAAATCAGCTTTTAAAGTCTAAGATACTGATTTAATTATGTTTTATTGCTTGTGTTTGCATTATATTGAATTCCAATATGATATGGCAACTTCAACCACCTCTATCACTTCTTGTCTGTTCGCAAGAATTAGGTCTAATATATCTTTCACTCTAGTTCCCTCCTGTACCATTTAGATGACAAAGTTGTCAGCTAGGTTGGTCAGGAGCCTATATCTGCAACTTGATGTCAGGTTAGTTAAAGTCCTCCTTTACTAACGTAGTATGTTCTACCTACATTTGCTAATTGGTTAGTAAAAATGCCTTCTATTTCTTTGGCTTGGTTTAAGTGGTCTGTAATATACATCTACGGCAATGTCATTCTTTTTTTCCTTTTATATTGACCCATATGCATTCTAGGAGGTTTTCTTGGCTTTGTGCATTTCTATAGAGATGTAATGATCTCTTACATATAATGTAACAGATCTGTTTCTTTTGAACAGCTTGTATCTTACATTTGAATGAATTACATACATTCTAAGCATGAGTTTCATTTCACCAAGTTTCAATAATGACAATTATATCACACTTCACACACCTCATGTACTAGTACTTCAAGTTTGCCTTGTTTGTTCCTCAAACTTTGAGCATTTGTGCATTGACATTTGACTTATGGCTGACCTCAATATTCTTCCTGTGTCTCCTACTTTATTTCTAAGTTTTCTTCCTCCCCATCATTCCCTACCTACTGGTAATTGTTTGATTGGTTGTCTTGGGATTGAAGCTTAGGAATAAGTCCTAAAAATCCTAAGGATTGGTCACCCTCCCCCCTCAATTTTAGTTTAAAGCCTTTATGATAAGTTGAGCCAATTGTTTTCCAAATATATTCTTCCCAGTTCTTGTGAGATGCAGCCCATCCCTTGTCAATGGCAATGCAAACAATGGTTTAGGAATCAAAGTTGTCTTAGTGCCACCAAGTCTTAAGCCAGTGGTTCATTCCTAAAATTCTTTGTTCCCTTATTGGATTTTGATCTATCATTGGAAATACAGATGAAAACAGCACTTGTACTCCTAAGTACCTAACTTTCTTGTGTAGCTGCTTGTAATTTCTCGATATTTTTAAAGGTTCATTGTTGTGTTGTTTGTCCCTATGTGAAGGAGAAGAAAGGGGAAGTAATTTGTGGGCTTATTTTTGAAGAGGTTCTCAGCCACATTTTTTATTTTTACTCCAGGGAGACAACCTATGTCCCTAAATCTGCTCTACAGATGGCTGGTTCTGTTCCTTGGAGAATTGAATCTCCTATCATCAACACTCACTTTTTTTTTCCTAGAGAAGTCCGAGCTACCCTCCTTCCTTTCATAGCAGCACTTGATGATGCCTCTTTTGTAGGGACACTTGATGATGCTTTCTTCCAGGGGGAGGTTATGAAATTGATTGCTCCACTCCAAAGGGGCTGGACTAGAGAGCAAAGCAACTTTTCTTGGCTGCTGCTTTCTTCTATGAGTGACTTGTTTCCATCAGTCTTCCTCTAAAGATATATACAGGGCAATTTATTTTAGAAGTTGTTTGTTCCTTATTATGTTCAATATGAATATAGTCTTAGGTTGAGTTTCAGAGTGGCTAGAGTTTCCTCTAGACCTTTTATATTTTATTCTAGAAATTAATTTACCATGGTTTACATTTGATACATGTGTAATTTGGGTGCTCTGTGGGTAATAAGCACATGCATGGAACGTATTTTACAAATTCCAACAATGTCAGTGTCTTTATCAGTTACTCTTTCGCTAGTTTATTTAAGGCTTAAAACTTTAAAAGTTTATAAATGTTCAAAATGAAAAAAGCTTAACCACGGATTTAGAAAAAAAAAATCTAATTTAAAAATTTTAAATTCTAAGAATTAATTTAAAAATGTAAACACATATAATAGTATGCCCTCTGGTATACATTTATTTTTGCAGAAAATCTCTGGCTGCTTTCTATGTGCTTTGTTCCTAATCTTCTACCCTCTGCCTTGAAAATTTACCCATTTTCTGCCTGTTTAGAAGTGTTTTGTACTGATCCCTTTCCTCCTTGCCTTCTTGACCTTTGTTGCCTAGCTATTGCCAGGGTTTTTCAGGTATGATGTGCTGCTTTGGACACTCCATTCTGTTGCCACACAGCTCTGCACAGTTGCTGCTTAGATGATCCACTATGCTACTCTCAACTGCTGGTCTGCTGTGACCCAGCTTTGTTCCAGTGCTGGTCAGCTAGCTTCTGTTTACACTGTGTTGTCTCCACTTAGCTGGCCTCTGGCTGCCTCAGTATCTCGCCTAGAATCTCCATGCCTCCAGATTGCTGAGCTGGGCCAGTGGGCCACTGGGTTGCCTCTCAGGTGGGCTGCACCAGGTGAGCCACTGGGCTGCCTCCCCACCTATCAGCTAGGCCATAGGGTCATTTCTCAACTGGGCTACCAGGCCATCTTTCAGCTGGATTGCTGGGCTATCAGCTAGGCCATAGGGTCATTTCTCAACTGGGCTACCAGGCCATCTTTCAGCTGGGTTGCTGGGCTACCTCTCACGAGGCCACCAGCCCACCAACATGGTTGGGCCACCTGGCCACCTTTCATCTGAGCCGCCAATTGAGTAGGCAGTCAGTCTCCTCTTAGCTTTTCAGCATACAGTGTTAAAAGGATTCCCCCCACACCAAATTTAAAAAATCAAACAAATTCAACACATTCAAAACAAAACAAAAATTCTAACTTTTTCAAAATTCCCTAAAATGTAGAATTTTTTTTTTTAAAAATTGAAACTGAAATTTATATTCTTAAATGTTAGTCCTTTAGAATAACAGAATATTAGAGTTAGAAGGGACTTATACTATTCTGGAAAAATGGCTGTCCAATCTCTTCTTAAAAACCTCTAGTGATGAAGCAGCAATTTTGGAAGGCAAGTTATTCCACTGGTTAATTGTTTACACTGTTAGGAAATTTCATCTTAGTTCTAGGAGTTCTTAGTTCTCCTTTTGGACCCTCCAGTGGCTAATGTTAAAGTTGCTCTCTTAATATAGTTTGTAATCCACAGATGTATTTTAAAAATAACAGATGAATAAAAGATGAAAACAAAGGAAAGGAAAAACAAAATCTCAACTGAAAGAAAAAAGTGCATCTCAGCTGAGAGTAAAAAATGAAATATCAGTTTGTACTTATTGTAAAAAATTATACAAAAATTATAGTCTGCAATATTACTGACAATATTAGTTAAATCTAATATTAAAATAAGTAGTCTGCAGTATTACTTGTTTTAAAAATATTGTAGTCTCTGACAATTTATAATCCACAAAAAAAGTAGAATGATAATTGTAAATGAATAGAATCTGCAGTATCCTATTGCAGCTGCAGGCACAGTTACAATCCTGTAAACTTTAGAGCAAAATATCTTCCTTGTGCTATGTTTGCTAGGGATTCATGATCAGCGAACTGAGAGATGTATTCTCAATATAAATCCCTAGTCATGTGGATTTTTAAAATGTGGGAGAGGGCATCAGCTAGGAAATTCTTTCCCCCGGGGATGTGTTTCAGCACAAAATTGAATTGGTTGAAATATTGGGCCCAGCAGACTTGTTTGGGTGATAATTTCCATGGGGTCCTAAGAGCCTCCAGATTTTTATGGTCAGTCCAGGCTTCAAACAGTTTCTCCCCCCTTCTAGTAGGTGGTGCCAGGTTAGTAGTACCAATCTTACCACAAAAGCTTCTTTTTCCCATGCAGCCCATCTTCTTTCTGTGAGTTTACAGGAGGTGTGGGTGCAGGGCTGTAATTTTCCTTGATTATTTCTTTGGACTAGCACTTTTCCCACTGCCATGTCGCTGGTGTCTGCTTAGATGATGAAAGGTTGTTCAGGATCTGGATGCTTCAGCACTGCTTCCTTTGCAAAAAGTCCTTTTAGTGTTTTGAATGCCTTTTGACAAGTTAGATTCCACTGCAGGGGTTGTCCTGGATGGGGCTTCACTCTGGGCCTCCCATCTTAAGGAGGTCTGTCATGGGTTTGGCAGTTCTCAGGAAGGAAGGGATGAACTGCCTGTAAAAGTTCTTTGAGTCCATCTCTATGCCCTCATTTGACACTCGATAGCCCAGGTAGTCTAACCATTCATGGTTAAATTCTCGTTTGACACCTTGACATACAGGTTTGCTGCCAGAAGTTTTTCCAGTACCTGGTGGACCAGGGGTATGTGGTCTTCTATGGTCTTGGTGTAAATGAGGATGTACTTGTGCAGCACCTTGTTCATTAACTGCATAAACACCGCCGGAGACCCCTACAGTCCGAATAGCATTACCTTGAACTGGAAGCTCTCTAGGGGGCAGTTGAATGCTATTTTCCATTAATCTCCCTCCCTGATGCGGACTTGGTAGTATACTAAGGTCTAATTTGGTAAAGACTTTTCCATTGGCTAGGTGAGATAGCATGTCCTTCATGAGATGGAGGGGATATAGGTTGTGTACATATACACACAGTTTATACCCCTAAAATCAATGCATAATCTCATAGTTCCATCTTTTTTTTTTTTTAACAGGACTGGGACTGTGACCCATGGTTTGGCTGGCTTGATGAACCCCCTTGCTAAATTTTTGTCTATGTATTTGTGCATTTCTTGCATTTCCCAGGGTGTCATGGGAAATGTTTGGGTTTGGGTAGTTTTTCCCTGAGTATTATTTTGATAGTGCAGTGTATCTCACAGTGGGGGGTAAGACATTGCACTCAGGCTCTCTGAACACATCCACATGGTCCTGATATTCTTTGGGGATCTGTTCAACCTCTGAGGTTTTGCCAGCAGTGGCTGCCAATAGTTCTGGAGGGGCCTTTGAGGAGGTTTCCCATGTGGGTGATGCTTCTATTTGCTGATAGGGGGTGGGTTTGGGTCCCCCAGCTATAATCAGCCTCTGGGCATCCCCTTCCCATCAGATCTTTGGGCCCCATTTGTCTAGCCAAGAGAGCCCTAGTATGACTGCATCTGTAATTTTAGAGGCTATTATGAACTGAATTATTTCTCAGTGGTTCACTAGCTTGAGCTTCAGTCAGATGGATGGCATAGGCTCCCCTCAATAGGGGACCCATCAACCTGTTCAAATCTGATTGGGTGGGCCAGTCTCTTTGCTCTAATCCCCAGTTTCAGGACTATGGCTAGATTAATCAGGCATCTAGCACAGCTTGAGTCTATTAGGGCTTGAAAAGTGCCCTAGGTCCCTGTCTTTGGGCTGTGATGCATATATGAAGTACAAAGGAGTGGACTGGTCCACTCACCATAAGATCATCTTCACTATTGTCCTCACTGTCATAAGAATCCAGCAATTGATCATCATTGGTTGGAATTCCCCCCTCTTTGACTGGGTTAGAAGGTACTTCCTACGGCCTGCAGAGCTTTTCAGGACGTGTCAATGGCACTCCTGTGGCTCATTCCAGTCAAACCCTGATTGGTTTTTGGAGCTGGGGTTGCACATGCCAAGGCAATGTGGCCCATCCCTTGCATCTGTAGCATTTCAACTGACTTTATGGGAGGGTTGATTTTAGGGCTGGCTATGCTGCTGCAGTCTCTTGTCGACTGGATGGTCTCCAGTCTGGTTGGCCTCTCTTCTTGGAATCTGGTTGTTTTCACATGTCATTTGCATGAAATCCACAGTCAACTTTCATGGTCATGTGGAACCACTCAGAGAGTTAGTTTGGAATGTCCCAATAGGCGACTTGGGCAATTTGCTTGTCTAGGCTCTTTCTGAAAAAGTGAACTAATAGTCGTTCTGGCAAGGGGGGTAGCTTTTCCATGACTCTTCTGAATTCATGTATGTGTTCCTTAATGGGTAACCCCCTATATATTTCATCTCTCAATGACTTTTTAGTAAATCTCATGGCATCTCTTTTGGTAGTTTATGTCTTCTTGCGTAATTCATATGGATTCTAAATATTTCATCTATTTCCCTTTGTATGTCTTGTTTACACTTCTGTAGTGTTCCAGCTAGCAGATCTGTCATCATGTCAGCCAGATCTTCCTCTTTCACTTCCATAATATTCTGAAATCTCAAATAGTGGGCTGCCATTTCCATCTCTAGAAAAATTACTATCTCTTTTAAGTCTTTATTAGCTGGTGATAGCTTTTGGTCCATTTCCTCCATTTTTTTCTGTTTGGTCGGCCTTTATTTATTATTTTCTGTATCCTCTGTTCATTCTTCACTATCATTTGCTGAAAATTCCCTATCTTTCCATCCATCTTCCGTATATTTCCTTTTATCTCTCTCATTTCATTCTTAATCTCATCGTGGTTTTTTGACATAGCTTCCTGACTTTTGTTCACAGCTTCTTGGGTCTATAGTAGCATTGCTTGCATGCTCTGAAAGGAACTTTTTTCTCCAGACTATCATACTTTCTATCAATTTTAAATGGATGGGCTTGATGCTGCTGCTGATATTGCTGATGAGTGTGTAGATACCACTTTCTTTCCTATCTTAGAGATATTCAATATACTTGTCATCTCTAATATTCAGCAAGGAGCTTGTCGGGGGGGGGGAGATAAAAAGGTTATATCTACACAGAGAAAGACTATTTCTCACACCCCCAGGTATATCTCTTTCAATTCTCTGGTATTGTATCTGTAAAAATATACCCATAATCTAAGATTTTCAATCACTACAATTTAACAAAAATATATCTTTGGTCTACAGTATTAACAGTCCTATCTAGTCCGTTAATTATTCATAGATCCTTTAAGGGTAAGTGCTTCCTCCATTCTTCTTTCTTTGGTGACACACAGTTGTCCCACACAGACCATTCTACTAGAAGCAATTAAGAATTTACAATTGTTACAATTTTTTAAAAAGTATAGTTTTTCTATACACTTTTATAATAATTGCAAGCCTGATGTTTTTTTAAATTAAACCCTAAATTAAACCAAGTTTAAATTAAAAAGAAACCCTGGATTGGAACTGCTGAGAACATTTACCACAGCATTTACAAGAAGAAAAACATAGTCATGGAAAAATGCACAGCCTTGCAGAAAAAAGACTCACACTGTTCTGATTTGAAAAATGTGTGTCATACATGTGTTCATATCCATGGAAGACCCAAATTATATCTACAAAGCTAAATGTAAACTAATTGAATCACTTGAGAAAAAAGTTAAGAATCTAGAGGAGGGGCAAAAGGGTCTAGAGACAAGTCTATGATACTCAAACAACAAAATGAAAAACCTTAACTGAAGCAAGAAGAAGACTGAAACCAGCAAGGAACAATTAATTACCAGAGAAAATGAACCTTTAGACTGATGGCAACATGAAAGAGGAGGTGGGCAGTTTGGGGAAAAGAAGCATATGCAGTATGCTGGGCACTCTTAAGCTGGAAGCACTTTTTAGAAGGGAGTAAAAACCCTTTCGAGGTGTGAATAGTCCATAAAAATTTAGAAGCCTTAAAAATTCCTAGGAGGCTGTCCCCAAAACTGGTTCATTGGGCTCAGTATTTCAACTGCTTCAACTTCACACTACAATATCTCCTAGGTGGGAAGCCCTTTTGAAACTATCCCAATATAACAGCTCTAAAGTTGAAGTCATTAAGCTGGTCATTTCCTCCCAACAACTAGAAGCTCCCACCATCACGAAGGCATGGAGGAAAAACATCCCATAATTGCCAAACTATTTGCAGCATTAGAGAAAGATGAATGGTTTAAAACTCACAAACCCAACTGTATCTTGCAAGATGGCTTAGTTTGGGTGGGTACTAAGCTGTACATCTTGGAAAGCTAACAAATTATGCTCCTTCAGAAAAGCCATGATTTGAAGATTGTGGAACACTTTGGTTTTGTAAAACCCCTACACTTTGTAAAATGCCAATACTAATGACCACCACTGAAAAAGGACATTGAAGCATATGTGGCTAGCAAAGAGACATCCAGGGAAAAACCCAGGTCTCCTTCAACAAATGACAAAAATCCAAGTGCCCTGGAAAGAAATACCTATGGACTTTACAGTAGAAAGTTCAGGGAACACAATGGGTTGTATGATAACTGACCTTTTCTCCAAACAAGTACATTTTGTGCCATGTGCTAAGATTCCATCAGCATGCTCCTTAGCCAAGCTTTTCATGCAATATGTGTATAGACTCCATGAGGCTCCAGAGCACAACATTTCAGATCATGGAGTTCAAGTAACCTCAACTACATCAACTATCAACAGGACAACTGAACTGAGCTCCTTCCCTTTGTAGAGGTAACCTACAATAATGCAGTACATAGTAGCCCTGGCTTCATTCCTTTTAAAGTCTCCATGGGCTGGGACTTTGTAGCCATGCCTGAATTACTCCAGGCCAAGTCACAAACTACATTACTAGCGGACTGTATTACACCACTTCAAAGCAAAGCACAAGAAACCCATTAAAAGTATGCCAGCAAAAAATGGTCCAGATTAAACGATTTTAACATAGGCAATAAAGTCTACCTCTGTAGCAAATATCTGCAGTCTGAAAAAATAGGTTTTAAATACATTGGCCCTTTCTGATAACAGTTCAATTGGACCTACCAAAAAAAACTCAGGCATGTCTACCTAGTCTTTCATTGTAGCTTATTAAAAACTGACAATCACCTCTCCCTTGTGTTCTGCAATGAAATCACCACTAAGTCTAATATCTAATTGCATGGGAGGATTTCCCTTCCTCAAAGACAGAATGGGTGGATGCCTAACATGTGTGAGATCCAAAACATCTTAACAAATTCTATAACTAATATCCAGATAAACCCAACTGAACTCCAACTGTTTCTCCCTTTTTGTCTCCTTTTCTATAGGACTAACATCATTTTCAAGGGGCGAGGAGGAAGAATATCAGGCCTGCCATCTTCAGCATCCTTTGCTTCTCAGGCATCATCAGGCCATAAAAAATGAAGTAGGGGAAGGCAACTGGGGAAATAAGAGTTGAGCTTGGGAATGTGTACAGAATGGGAGTGGGGGTATCAGGTTGACAGGAACCAGAAGTATTAATCCAGACTAAACCAGTGGATCAAAGACAAAGCCTGGGAACAGTATGCTAAACTACACCAGAGAGGCACCAACCTTTAAAAAAAGAAATGTTATTGGATACTGATGGACTGATCAAGGAGGAGGACCAGAGGAAGAGGAAAAATCACAAACTTTACACAGGAATACTCAGATCCAGCTTTGCTTTCTCTGTAATTGCTTGACTTTAGTAAAATAACATTTCACTTCAAAGTGTCTGAGTCAGAACAGGCCTGATAATGATATGTCTTGATGGATTCTAAAATTCAGGAGAAATTTATGTTAATGGAGTCAAGCTTATTTTTTATTACTAGGATCACGGAGTCAAAAATTGTGTTTCATTTTCATATTAATTGGATTGCAGAATGTTTGTTTTCATCCTATTTTTCCTTCATGTAGGAAAATGATTATAATTCAGTCTTGAGAGAGAAACTTGATTCTGGAGGTGTTTTGAATTTTCTGGTGGCACTTTCACACCATGCACACATAGTATCATAATAACAAATATTTTTGCTGATTTCTAATGCAAAACAAACCCTTTCACAATAGCCAGTTCATTTATTTGATCACTCTCCTCCCTTTCTATCAATAGTATAATGCAGGGGTTCCCAATCACTGGTCCCCAGACCGGTACTGGTTTGTGGATCATTTTTTACTGGGCCGCAAAGCTTGGGCACCGCCATCTTGTTTTGATGGCATTTCCGGGGTTTTGGTTGCTTCTGGGTTTTCAGTTGGAAAGTGCTTCTGGGTTTTCAGTTGGAAAGCGGCTTTTGGGTGCACCTTAGTTTCATCGAAGAGGGGGGGGCGGCTTCGAACAAAGAGCCATCCCAATGGCAGTGGAGTCTTGCGTTACTCAGGTACCGTCCATGGAAGAATAAATAATTGTGAAACCGGTCCCTGGTCCAAAAAAGGTTGGGGGCCACTGGCATAATGAGTGGAAAATGCAATCGAATAAGAAGCTCCATGTTTTCTGCTAATTCTTTTCCAAGGTTCCAAAGACTTTGTGCTAAATCTTACAAGAATTACATGAATAACTACATTGAAATCAATAGACAAAGTTACAAAGGAGTTTTATATAGGTCAAACCTCTTTTAAAATAGTATTATTTGTTCTATTTTAACACTTCCCAGGCAACAGTGTAGCAACATTTGTTCTGAGACAGTCAGAACAAATACAAAAAATGTATGAGATTTCATATAATATGGGACTATATATGTGGCATGTATTTACCATAGAAACACACAAGATAATAAAAGGATATTAAAACACATGAACATCTTTATTTAATCATTGTAAATCCAGTAACATTCAGTTTGAAAACAACATTATATAAACAGCTGCAGACTGGAAGCCTTTGTCATTTCCTAGTTATGTTTAGGATTTGTGACCACCTGCCTGCCTTCTTTTGCAGGCAAGTTGTTTTCTGGAAATTACTAACAAGCATTGATATTATTTATTTATTTATTTAGTCAAACACTTACAATATCATAGAAATAAGAATAAACATAAGTTTAAATACATGAAATAGGAACTAATAATTGGGGATAATAGGACATAGACAGTAGGCACGATTGTGTGGTTATGCATGCCTCTTACAGACATCTCAGGAATGGGGTGAGGTCGATAGAGGTTAGTTTGAGGGTAAAGGAGCATGTGACAACAGAATCAGGTAGTGACTTCCGCACATTGACCATTAAGTTGCTGAAATTGTACTTCCTGCAATGAAGTTTGGAGTGGTTTACATTTAGTTTATACCTGTTGTGCGCTCTTGTGTTGTTGTGGTTAAAGCTGAAATAGTCATTAACTGCTAAGATATTGTAACATATGATTTTATGATCTATGCTTAAGTCCAGTCTTAGCCGGCATAGTTCAAGGTTGTTTAAGCCTAGAATCTCAAGTCTGGTGGTATAGGTTATCCTGTTGCAAACAGAGGAGTGTAGTACTCTTCTTATAAAATACTTCTAGACTCGCTCAATTGTATTAATGTCTGATACACAGCGCGGATTCCAGACAGAAGAGCTGTATTCAAGTATTGGTCTAGCAAAGGTGATGCATGCCCTAGTAATCATTATTACCAGAGGAGAAGCTTCATAAGATTAGATTTACAAATCTTAAAGCCTTTTTTTTTGCAATGTTTTGCAATGATGTTGCAGTGAGCTCTGGCACTTAGGTCATTCGATATGAGAACTCCAAGGTCTTTGACAGAGTGTGGGTCATCAATGTCAATATCCGCCTTGCTTGTATTTGGTTATTTTTTTTTTTTTTTACCAATATGTAGGACAGAGCATTTATTGGTCGAGATTTGAAGTTGCCAACTGTTTGACCATTCAGACACATAATCAAGGTCGCTTTGAAAGACGGTAGCATTGTTGGTGATGTTGAACAGTTTTACATCGTCAGTGAACAGGATGCAGTTACTTATAAGTGATCACAAAGATGATTTATATAGAGTGTAAAGAGTATGGGTCCTAGAACACTCCCTTAGGGGACACAGCTGTTAATTGGTGCAGGGCTTGATAAGGCATTTTCTATTTTTACTAATTGTTGCCTACTTGACAAAAAGGCAATAATCCACTTATGAAGGGATCTGGAAATGCCGTAAGATTTTAATTTTAATAGTAGTTTGTCATGTACCATTGAGTCAAAGGTATTTCAGAAGTCTATATAAATTATGCCTATTGCTTTGTCCTGGTCAAGTAATCTAGTCCATATGTTTTTGCAGTGTAGAAGTTGCAAATTGCAAGAGAATTTTTTTTCTGAAACCAAATTGTTTGTTGGAGAATAGGTTGTTTGACTTTAGGTGGAAGGTAATGCATTGATTAATAATTGATTCCATAACTGTGCACATGACACAACACAATGAGATTAGTCTGTAGTTTTCAATCAGGCAGGGGTCACCTTTTTGAAGATAGGGATGACCGTTGGTAAAGATCATAGGTTTGGTAAGGAGCTGTTTCTGAATGATATCTCATATATTTTGCTTAGGGGTTCTGCTATGGCAGTGGAGAGCTTTTTAAAGAAGTATGCACATAAGCCATCAGGGCCAATAGATAAAGATGGTTGTAGGTGACATATTGCATTTTCTACTTTATCTTCAGTAAAGTCAATATCATTGCAGATAGTTGTGGTACAATTAGGAAATGTGGGGCATGAGCCATTACCTTTTACAAAGACAATGTTGAAGCATGTTAAAGAACATGTTGAAGAGGTTTGCCTTAATGGCTTCATCATTATAGTCTTTCCCATTTGGTCCTTTTAGGGGTGGGATGGTTTTTGAGTCTTTAAGTTTGGTCTTGACAAAGTTATAGAAGGCAAGGGTGGATTTTGCACATAGAAGGTTTTTCTCTTACTTGTAGTGGTAATTGGTGCATTCTGTCTTTATCTGTCGGCATAAGGTGTTGTATCAGTTTTTAATGTTAGTTATGTATTTAGTTTTGTTTTTATACCGTAAGGATTTTTTTTTTATTGAAGTTTTCTTATTATTTTGGGTAAATTGTTTTTTTTTTATTTTTGGGGTTATTAATGGAACATATAGTTTAATAACTCTTTCGAGTTCAAGCAAGAAAGCGTTATAATGTTTTTCTGTAGTATTACAGCCAGAGAACAGAATGTGCCAATCAAGAGATCATAAGTCGGTGGCTATGAGTTCATAATTGGCTTTTTAAAAATTCTATTTTGGGAATCCATCATTATGATCCTCTCTGAGATGGTGTAAATTTAGACAAAAGTCAGTCATGCTATGGTCACTGTTTGAAAATGGTTCCTGTATTTGCAGGTCATAAATTGAGTTTGAGCTGTTGCAGAAGATGAGGTCAAAGCAGTTGTTTAGTCTAGTGTTGTTATATACTAACTGATCCAGTCCCAGTGTGGTAACAGCATTGTACAGAGTTGCGTGAATGAGTTTGGATGTACATTCATTTAGCATCCAATTTATAACAGGTAAGTTGAGGTCACCAAGAAAAATAAGAGGGTATGGGCAAGAGGCAGCCAATGTCAGTAGTGCTCTCAGGAAGAGCAAGCTCTTGTATAATTTGAATCTTTTTTAGATTTAGAGATTTACTTTTTTAGATTTACTTTTTATAGAATATAGCAACTCTACCTCCTCTACGGATTCAGACTGATAAACATGATATTCTCTTAAGTGGTAATGGAGTCAGGAAAGATGCATTTAACCATGTCTTACAGACAAATATAATGTTGAATATGGCTGTGCTTAGTAAGATGAGGAATTCATGCATTTTATTTGTGAGCTTCTTGCATTGAGTAGTTTACATTTAAGATATGAAGTAGTGGGTCTGGAGGAAGTAAGGGACATGCATCCCTAATGTTGGATGTTTGGGTGATGGTTATTGGGCTGTAGGTTGTGGTTCTTGCTTTTGATACAATCTGCACAATAGTCAATGTATAGATTAGCATTACCTAATTCATGTAGTCTTTTGAGCTCAGAGCATAGTTCACAGGATTGTATACGTTGCTGTTAGGTTAGATCAGGATGAGGATGAAAGTTCTTATGGTTATTGTTGCTCTTTGTAAGTGAATTCATTGAGAAAATGAATTCATGTTTGTTTGATTCATTTTTGCAAATAAACCTGCAGAAGCATGGAACAATCGAGCTGTCTTTGTTTTTGAGCTCTGGACCAATGTGGGAAATATCAAGTATTTCATCAGAGGAGATGGTTGACGCTTGATAGTCTCTGATAATGTTAAATGATAAAGCTGAAGCTTTCAGGCCATAAGTTGTAAAATGCAAAAACTACTTCGGTTATATTTTTTGAGCTTTGGTGTATATGTTCTGGACATGCTGCCTCTGGTGTTAAGCATTTAGGCTAGGTACTAAAAGCAAGACCTGGGTTGCTTTGGTTGCTTTGATTTATTTGTTCTTAATGAAGGCATGCAGTTTGCATGTGCCTTACAGCAATAGGAGTTTATAATCAATACACAGATAAATGCATTGGTTATGTTGTTGTCCAGGGATTGTGAAGAAGAAAATCAAACTGTGTGTTGCTCTTTCCTAGAATTTCTATGAGCTAACTGGAAAAGAGCCATAATTCCACTGTTTTCATTTTTAAGAATAATTCCTGTGGTTGTTGAATTCATTTGAATTCCTATCCAATTACTTGGATAGATTGATTTCAACTCAAAAGTAATTTGGACATTTTTTTTATCTTGGTCTTTACAAAATAAAAGTGTTATAATTGTGAAGGAGTTATACTTATGAGAAAACATAAATAGAAAATGAGAATAAATCAGCTTTAGGGCACTACTTAAAAGGAATACATACATACATACACACACACATCTATTGGCTTTTAATTGATTTTTCTTGACCAGGACTGAATGATAGTTTTCCAAATTTGTTTATAAAGAGTATTGTGGAAAGAAGGGCTGGAAGGTTTGCATTTTTAGAGAAGGTTTGCATTTTTAGAGCTATGGCGTTAAAACAGAAGGAAAGTATTAAACTTGTGATTGTGTTTCTGAGAGAGGCAAATGATAAGAAATTAAACATATGGGATGTTATTTGAAAGGATTAAAATCAAGAAGAGTTCTCAGTTGAAAAAAAGTCATAAATGATTGAAATTGTTTATGTCTGTCTTGATAAACAGAGAAGTCATCTCATTATATTTTTTCCTTTTTATTTTTCCCCTTCTTCCTTTTTTATCTTTGCAATTTTAACTTTTTATTCTTGTTTGTTATATTTTAAGTTTGTATAATTTTGTATCTTTGTATTTTTAAATTAATAAAAATTATAATAAAAAGAAAAAAAGAAAATTCACAGTGAAAACACAGTGACCATGGAAATGTCTATTAGAATGGTTGGAGCATTTTTTAAAGTAAAAGAAAGATGCAAAAAATAGCAAGATTTGGTTTAAAGGGAAGTGGTATAAAAATATTTAATCCCTTAATTAACCCCTTCTAAAAAGTAAGGTTATCTTCTTTCCCACTTATATTTGTTGCAAATCTTCTATTCATTTTTTAAAATTCCTTGTGATAGAGGAAGTATACTATATTTACAGAGAGTAAATCTTGAAACTCCAGAGGGCAGTACTCTGACCAATTGATAGACATGTTGGAAGTTAAAACCCACCCTTCTCTCCTAGGAAAATGAAATATTTTAGGATATACTAAAAAGGCAGAATTGTGAAGTAGAAAGTGAAGTAGAGACTCAGAGAGGCAGAAACCCAGCCCCCCTACCTTTGCTAATGGGCCACTGAGGCCTGGGCAAGTCTAATCTACATAACAAAGGTCCACCTCCTTCAAGTAGAGCCATAATAAGAATTGCCCAAAGCCCTTTCATTACATCATCATCCAGCAAGAGTCAACCAAGCCTGGGACTCAGGACAGCCTACAGAGATGCCCCTGAATGGCTCCATGGGAGTCTGAAAACCAATCAGAATACAAGTTCAAATTCAAATCCCAACAGAGGGCATAAAACCCAGGGACTCTCAACATCTCTCCCCTTTTTTTCACCTTTTCACTCAGGAGCTCCAATGTGATCCTGCCCACCATAAAACCCTCTTTCCAAACAGCCTCCATGTTTCCAGTGTCTTTTTCCCCACTTGGAACTGAACCCAAAAAGATATTGCTTCCAACAGACAAAAAGGAAAGGGCACAAAATCATGAATTTTGTGGAATAAGAACATCCATTTTTTTATTTGAAGTCTTCTCTTTAATACATTTAATCTCTTTAATACATTTACATTTAATCACAATATGAAACAGGAGGGCAAATATAATATATAAAGAAGTAAATTACACAGAGGCAGAAGAGAAATTTGTATTTTATTTGTAACAGAGAGCACTGTTACTTTCTCTAATTACAGATATTGTTCTATATCCTGAGGTAATAGTTATGGAATTATGTTCTCTCAGATAGATTTTCCCATTAGTCTGGAGTATCTTGAATTCTGTTGATTCAAAGCAGCTCTTCATACCACTTGTTGAGCAGGCATGTAGTTGTTCTAACAGCCTGTAATAAATGAGCTCTCTGCATTAATTAGAAATCTATTCAATGCAATTCAAGGACTTCCCTCTTGCACTTTCATTCTTTGACCTGTTTCCATGGAATTCTTTCCATATTCAGAAAATTTTACAGATTGTCAAACTGTCGGCTAATGCTGAAATGAATGGTTCTAATTATATTCAAGTAGCAGTGAGCATTTCCATTTTAATCAAATCTGATCCTTGTAAGCTATTTGGCAGGATCACAAGATAGAGCCAAAGAAAAGGGAGGAAAGTACTGCCAACTATGAGTAACCTTTTTATTCTAGATTCTGCTTGTCAACAGATTGAATACTTAACCACTTAGAGAATGCTTGCTTTTGTTTTTGAAGTAGCTTCTGTGGCTTCAATCTGCACCCCTCTAACAATTTCAGTTAAAGGTTAACTAGTTAGCTCATTGCATCACAGTACCAGTCTGTAATTCAATATCTTCTTAATATTGTCCTTCTCAGGACCAAATTAAAAAATCTGATTACATATAATAAATAATACTTTGCATTCCTGTAGAATGTATGTCCCATCAGCAAGTCAAATGTTTTTATTAAATATATATGGCAGTTTCCATATAATTGGCAAATAACTTGCTTTTACTAACACTTGTTATATTACTGATTCCATATTTAGGTAACTTCAGGTGTACACTAAACTCTTTCCTTTAGGTGGAAAACTAAAGTTCTTACTGAGCTTTGGCAACAGTTACTTCAGAAATCTCACAAAAAGAGCATGGAGGGAATGATTTCAGATATCAGATATTGTTTCTATAGAATATATTGCAAGTGAACATGGGAGAATTTTGATTAGGGAAAATGTAAAGAGGAGGAGTTATTTATCATGACTATTGAAGTAGTCTTTGTCTGTGGCTCTCTGGAAGTATATTTAGATTTTTAATCTGCAATCTCTGTCTCAGTGTTCTGAGCAATTTATTCTTAAATTTAGCCAACTGGACACTAAAAAGTAGAATAATTGGCCATTTCTGAAAATTGCAATTAAGTACACAAAAATAGCTTGAATGCTAGCAATTTATTGAGTTAATGAACAAAGAAGAGAAATCCATAGAAAAGATCTGTCTTTTAAAAAATAGCATACAAGAAAGGCTTTTATTTAAACTGCCATTTGATAAGTGGGTCTTAAGTTATCCCTAGCGATACAAATACTGATAGAGTCACAGGGTTGGAAAGGATCTTGAAGGTCATCTAGTCCAACCCACTAATCTAGGCATGGAGCCTCATACAAATCTCCAGATAATGGGTCTTCAACCTTTGCTTGAAAATGTCCAGTAATGGAATCCCTTGGTTTTTTGAGGCAAATTTAATTCATTCTTTGCATCTATGTTTATGCAAAATGAAAAAATAGTACATTAGCAGTAGCACTTAGATTTATATACAGAGAAGGAAGTACAGGAACAGAAGGCTGAGAGGGACCTAGATATGATGAACACAGTTCTACATCCAGCCAGTACCCTTCCTGTTGCAGCAAGCACCATAGTCATGATTGGAAGATGTTTTTTCACACGAGGAAAAAGAATGACAGAAAAGCTAGAGGAATAAATTAGTCGCATTATTTATGGTGTACAAGCAAATCAGGACAGCACCATCTGGTGGTATGTCAGAATGAGCACAATTTTCAGCTGAATGGGAATCAACAAAAGGCACACCAAATTTCTACACATGTAAGAATGGCAAATACCATTTTAATACAGCAGTGGAAACATCTCTGAGATGTAGCAGCTGTGTATAGTTGTAGTCTTATGACTCAGTCCCAAGTCACTAATGATCAAAAATGTGTGATTTAATGGATGATCATATATATGATGTATCAATTGGAAGTAAAATTGTTCTCTGAAATTGTATTTATTTATTACAATTATATGCCACCTATTTATCAAGAACGTTGTCAAAGGACCAAGACAATAATTTAATACCATCCTTATTTTTTCATTTATTTATTTATTCAATCAATGGCTGCAACATGAAATAATCAAAAGATAAATAATAGATAACAAATACAATCAGGATTGTTACTGTCTGGTAAGATGGGCATATATATATATATACTCTCTCTCTCTCTCTCTCTCTCTCTCTCTCTCTCTCTCTCTCTGTATATATATATATATATATATATATATATATATATATATATATATATATATATATATATTTTTTTTTTTTTTTTCTGAGGTTCTCGCGGGTATTTGTATGTGGATCTTTGGTTATTCGGGTTTTCTCCCGCGTAAGATTGGAAGTATCTAGGCAACGTTTCGATGAAGTCTCATTCATCATCTTCAGGCTTGGTCTTCAGCTTTGTGCTTCTCAGAGTGATGTGAGCTTGCAGCTGCTTCTTCCTTTTAACTGCTAGTGGGGGTGTGACTTGATTGGGTGGGGGTGTGTTCTCATTGGTTGGGGGTTTGGCCTCAAAGCCACAGGACATGAGATTGACTTTAAAAATACCAGAACTATCGCCAAAACCGAACACTTCAGCAGCAGAATCATCAGAGAAGCCATAGAGATAGAAAAATGCCCACACAGCATGAATAAACGAGATGATACCTCCCGCCTACCAGCCATTTGGAAACCCGCCCTCATGAACAGACGCATACCTAACATGAAGAATGACACCAGACCCACACCCCTGAGAGCCACACAAGATGCCACCACCACACTTCCACATAGAAAGCAGACTCACACCCACACAGAAGATGAAACACGACCATGGACCAGAAGCCGCACTGCAGCTGCATCACTACCCACTTCAAACCCCTCTGAGCCATACATGAAGTGAACTGACCTTCACCATGAAGATGCAGCACGACCACGAACTCGAAGCCAAACAGCAAGATCACAGCTCACCAGCTCAAACCCTCCAGCAACTAAGACTAACCTGAGCACAATCAAGCCCCCACCTGAACAGAACACGCCTCCAGCCAATCAGAACACAGCCAACCCCCCAACCAATCAGAACACAGCCAAACCCCCAACCAATGAGAACACACCCCCATCCAATCAAGTCACACCCCCACTAGCAGTTAAAAGGAAGAAGCAGCTGCAAGCTCACATCACTCTGAGAAGCACAAAGCTGAAGACCAAGCCTGAAGATGATGAATGAGACTTCATCGAAACGTTGCCTAGATACTTCCAATCTTATGCGGGAGAAAACCCGAATAACCAAAGATCCATATATATATATATATTTTCTGAGGTTCTCGCGGGTATTTGTATGTGGATCTTTGGTTATTCGGGTTTTCTCCTGCGTAAGATTGGAAGTATCTAGGCAACGTTTCGATGAAGTCTCATTCATCATCTTCAGGCTTGGTCTTCAGCTTTGTGCTTTTCAGAGTGATGTGAGCTTGCAGTTGCTTCTTCCTTCTAACTGCTAGTGGGGGTGTGACTTGATTGGGTGGGGGCTTGGCTGTGTACTCATTGGGTGGGGGGGTGTTCTCATTGGTTAGGGGTTTGGCTGTGTTCTGATTGGTTGGGGGGTTGGCTGTGTTCTGATTGGCTGGAGGTGTGTTCTGTTCAGGTGGGGGCTTGGTTGTGCTCAGGTTAGTCTTAGTTGCTGGGGGATTTGAGCTGGTGAGCTGTGATCTTGCTGTTTGGCTTCGAGTTCGTGGTCGTGCTGCATCTTCATGGTGGGGGTCAGTTCGCTTCATGTATGGCTCAGAGGGGTTTGAAGTGGGTAGTGATGCAGCTGCAGTGCGGCTTCTGGTCCATGGTTGTGTCTCATCTTCTGTGTGGGTGTGAGTCTGCTTTCTACGTGGAAGTGTGGTGGTGGCATCTTGTGTGGCTCTCAGGGGTGTGGGTCTGGTGTCAAACTCTGGCTTAGATATGTAGATGACACCTTCATAATCTGGCCACATGGGAAAGAAAAACTGAACAACTTTCTCACACACCTCAACAGCCTACACCCCAAAATACAATTCACCATGGAAACAGAAGCTAACAACCAACTTCCCTTCCTAGATGTCTTGGTATATAAAAAATCCAATGGCTCCCTAGGACACACCATCTGCCAGAAGAAAACACATACAAACCACTATCTACATGCACTCTCACACCACCACCCAGCACAGATCAATTCCGTAGCCGAGACACTCATCTCCAGAACAAAATGTTTAGCCGACGAACAACACCTAGAGACCAAACTACACACTCTCACCGGCGTGCTGACAGCCAATGGATTCCAAAGAAAGAAGATCACCCACCTAATCCAAAAAGAAACCCCAACCAAAATCCAAGACAGAGAACAAGAGAATGGCAAAGCCCTCCTCCCATATATAAAAGGCACTACAGTCAAAATCAGCAAGATCCTCCAAAAACACAACATTAAGACAGCATTCTGCACAAACAGAAAGATATCCACCATCCTAAGAAACCCTAAGGACAAAATCGAGTTAGAAAATCAAGGAGTATACGAAATCCCTTGCACTGCCTGCCCCACCACATACATTGGACAAACTAACAGAAGAACAAGTGCACGCATTGAAGAACATAAGAACTCAATCAAAAAGGAAGAACTGACCTCTTCCCTGGTCCAACACCTCAAAGCCACAGGACATGAGATTGACTTTAAAAATACCAGAACTATCACCAAAACCGAACACTTCAGCAGCAGAATCATCAGAGAAGCCATAGAGATAGAAAAACGCTCACACAACATGAATAAACAAGATGATACCTCCCGCCTACCAGCCATTTGGAAACCCGCCCTCATGAACAGATGAGTACCTAACATGAAGAATGACACCAGACCCACACCCCTGAGAGCCACACAAGATGCCACCACCACACTTCCACGTAGAAAGCAGACTCACACCCACACAGAAGATGAGACACAACCATGGACCAGAAGCCGCACTGCAGTTGCATCACTACCCACTTCAAACCCCTCTGAGCCATACATGAAGCGAACTGACCCCCACCATGAAGATGCAGCACGACCACGAACTCGAAGCCAAACAGCAAGATCACAGCTCACCAGCTCAAATCCCCCAGCAACTAAGACTAACCTGAGCACAACCAAGCCCCCACCTGAACAGAACACAGCCAACCCCCCAACCAATCAGAACACAGCCAAACCCCCAACCAATGAGAACACCCCCCCCACCCAATGAGAACACAGCCAAGCCCCCACCCAATCAAGTCACACCCCCACTAGCAGTTAAAAGGAAGAAGCAGCTGCAAGCTCACATCACTCTGAGAAGCAGAGAGCTGAAGACCAAGCCTGAAGATGATGAATGAGACTTCATCGAAATGTTGCCTAGATACTTCCAATCTTACGCAGGAGAAAACCCGAATAACACCACAAGCCAGGCAAACACCTGGGCACAAACAGATCCCCCCCTGATACCTCCAGCTCAAACACATCCCAACCAGGCACCCAGATGAAACCCAGCTTCCTAACTAATGATAGCCGTCCATTTACCCGAAGCCAAGCTGCACTAAAGGCCTCCAATAAAGTAACACAATATTGCCAGCCAATCAAGATACAAAAAGAGCCAAAAATACAGACAGAAGATATTAGAAGCAGAACACAGCAAACTCCAAGACCAATAAACACAGACCAAGACTCTCAACCAATCAGGATGAAGAAAAAACCATTCTGTCACAGCATATATACATATATTTATGGCATTCAGCTTAGTTCGGGTATTTTCCCACGTCATAATAGTTGTGCTTTTAAAGTTGTAGCAACGTTTCAGCAGAATCTCTTCTGCCATCATCAGGCTTCTGTATAGTGTTCATCTGTGAGTCAGACTTTTACAGTGGTTTCAGATTTGAATTTGGGGCAGCCTATTGCTGTGCCAGAATGGTTTTTTCTTCATCCTGATTGGTTGGGAGTCTTGGTCTGTGTTTATTGGTCTTGGAGTTTGCTGTGTTCTGCTTGATTGGTGTTTCCAATATCTTCTGTCTGTTTTGTGGCTTTTTTTGTATCTTGATTGGATGGCAACATTGTGTTACTTTATGGGAGGCCTTTAGTGAAGCTTAGCTCCGGGTAAATGGACGGCTATCATTAGTTAGGAAGCTAGGTTTCATCTGGGTGCCTGGTTGGGGTGTGTTTGAGCTGGAGGGGGGGCAGTCCTTCATTGTTTCCAGGGCAGGCTTGCAGGCCAGATCTAAGTACCCCACAGGCCTGATCCAGCCCCTGGGTTTTGAGTTTGACACCCCTGCTATAGTGTCTCCTGCTTGAGCAGAGGTTGACTAGAAGACCTCCCTTCCAACTCTGTTATTCAGTTATTCTGATTGATTTTATTTTTATTCCACCCCGATTCTTGTTTATAAGTAACTCCAGGCAACAAACATACTTCATACTTCTTCCTATTTACCCCACAACAACTATTTTGGGAAGTGGGTTGGGTTGACAGACAGTGACTGACCCAAAGTCACCAAGCTGGTTTTTCATGCCTAAAGCAGGACAAGATCATTTAAGGTTGTCTGGTCTCCCTAGGAATCTCTCTAAAAGAGGGAGGATGTAGGCTAATCTAATATCACTGTAGAATTTCCAGTGCACTAAGACATATGAAATCTTTTTAGCTTCCATATTATCATCATGTGTATATGTTTGCTCTGCTATGGGAATTTTATTGTACCTGCCTTGCAGGTGTGCTGAGGAAATTATATCTATTTGATGGGAAAGTTTAGGTCTTTCAGGTATCTTTTTTTTTTTTTGAAACAAATTTTTATTAATTTTAAAGATAAAACAACACATCATTAACCAGTAAATACATAAACACATAAAACCTCTTAATATTGTAAGTCCTTACAAGTCAAACAAAACAATATTTTTATACAGCATAATTCCAATTTATCCCATCCCCATATGGACACACAAATATCTTTCATCAAATTTCTCATTATTTCTCTTTACTCCTATTCAATTTCATTTCTCTTCCATATTTATCCATTTTATAGTCATCATATTCTTTTCTTTCTGGCTTGTTTAAATTATTCTCATCTAACATTCCTCCAAGGTTTTATTAATTCTTTTTTCCTTTTTTTTTTTTTAATAAAAAACAAATTTTGTTAGTTTTATCATAAGCATAATACACAAACATACAAACACAAAACATAAAACATAGACAAAACTAAAAGATCTTTTCTGAAGGTTGTCTGTTCCCGGGTTAAAACTCTTTACACAGACACAAATTCAAACATCATATTCAACCTAAATCTCCTTCCATATCTTATTATCATTTATTTTTTTTTAATATATGTATATAAAAACCATTTTTATCAGTTTTCTAAAAACAATGCACACAAAATCAAGGCATAACAGCTTATAAATTCTTTTCTAAAAAAATAATAATGATAGACCAATAAAACATAACATTTCAAGATTATAATATTAATATTTCATATAATATTAACTTCATATCTTGTCCCTACTTCTCTTTTCCATCCAAATTATTTATCAATTAAAATTTTATTGCCTTTTATCAATATACAAAATCAAAAGAAAAGCATATATATCCTTCCATTATTACCATTTTCAACAACATTCTTTGTCTGTTCTATTTCCAAACATCCATTCATCTTTTTTCTTTTACTATACTTCTCCTGTACAACAATTGGAGTTACATCTATGACTCATTACCTAACTTAAAAATACTACATATAAATCTTTCTTGGGATTCTGTTTAAAAAATTCTAAAATTACATAATAAATTTTTTATTCTAAATATACATATAAAAACACACTCTTATATACCCTCCAGAATCCCTCTTTTAATCTAAATTAAATTCACCCATTGTCTCTAAATAAACTTTTTTTTTTTAAATCTTGCTTCCCCCCATTAAGGCTTCTCCTCCCCCCTTTTCTCTCTTGCTTATTCTTCTCCTTGCCCTTTCTACCCCTTTGCTTTTTCTCTTCGCTTTTCTTGCTCCTTTTCCTTTGCTTTCTAACCTTGCCTCCATCTTTTCGCTCATTTTTCTCTCTTTTGGTTGTTTTTATAATTCTTAAAAACCCCTTTTTATTATCCTTTTTCTCCTCCTCTCCGGAAGGAACCCATTGTTCATCAAAGATGGCTTCTTCTTCCTCTTCTTCCTTGTCCCAGTCCTTCTGCTGCATAATCAACTTTTCAACAGAACATAACGCCATTTCTAAGAATTGGAACAAAGCGCCCAAAGTATCTTCTTTTTTATATTTTTGATAGTCAATCTCTAGTTCATCCACAGACAATGCCATTATGAAAAGGGAAAACTTTTTCCAAAACAACCACAAGTATTTTTAATCCAGGACAATCAAAAGCAATTAAAAAAAAGAAAAAAGTTCCAAAAGTTAATACTTTTCTTCCTTCTTCTCTTTCTCTTTCTAAATTAATTTTTAATCAAAGAGGTCCAATTACCATATATCTTCTTTTGGGATCCACCAAGACATTCTAGACAGTCTCCTCCTTTTTCAGTTTCTGCTCCAATTTTTTTTTTTTTCTCCCTTCCCACTTGCAATAACAATTTTAAATAATCAAAAATCCATACCTCCAGCAAAAATTTTCCAATTTCTTAAATTTTTCAATGTCCAAAAATCCCTTTGTCTCTTAGCTTAGCTTTCAAAGCAATCCACTTTCAATGTCTAATATATCCAAATATTTCTGCTTTTTCCGTGGGATGGGAGAGTAAACAAAAATAAAAAAAAGAAAGTTCCCTTTGACAGCTTCTCCGCCGCTTTCGATCTTCTTAGGGAAACAATGTATCCTCCAGCAACAAGCAGCTCAATTCCAGGCAATTTAAAAGTTGTTACTTGACCCGGCTCAGACAGAACTTTCACTTTTCACACTTCCTCCAGCACAGTTCTTACCCGGTTGCTGGCTTCTTCGTGGCGGCCATTGCTGACCGCCGCTCCACCGCCTTGGGAAAAAGGGGTTTTTCCGGAGAAGGGGGGGGTCTGCGATGCCCCCACCTCCCTAACCGGCTCCCCTCTATCTTCAGCTGTCCCTACAGGGCAGCCTTAACCCCCTGACCCATCTGGATCGGGGGTACCTCGACAGCTAGCCAGCAGGAATCGCGAGCTGTCGCGAATTCCTGCTGCCCCGAAGCCACGCAAACCGGAAGTTCAGGTCTTTCAGGTATCTTGTTGGTTCCCATACACCTGATCTAATCCAATTTCTTCTGTGGAGAAGTATCCTATTAACTACCAGCTGGAACTCCATGTCTCTTATTCTGTCGATAACTAAATGCTTGGCTTGATCATAGTCTAGTGAAATTAAGAACAATGGCCAAATCCCATATAAAGTTAGTTTGTGCTTTATCATGTTTCCAGGCAGAACAGAAGTTATCTATCAGGACTAGAGGTATCAAGTTCATTGGGAAGAATTGAATTTTCAGTCAGTAAGCTATGATCATTTTCCAGGTCATAACCTGAATTTGAGGCATTACAGTCTTAGTTTCAACATTTGATGTCTGCTAAGTGCAGCTAAAATTGACCACAGGAATTTTGTTTGTATGGTTTCAGTGATTCTTTCTTCAAAAAAATTCCTGTTTGTGACCCATGAAGAATTTGTGTCAAAGTCTTGGCCTCACAGGTCTAACTGTCACCCACCTGTATAGAAAACAAAAACATTTGATGACATTTGAGGACCTAAAAGTTGATTGCACCATGTGGTCTAGAAGTGCCTTCCAAATATCTTTTGTATGGAAAATCACTTCAAAGAATTTAAATGCATTGATCTGTTCTTGATTGTGCCCTTCTTCTCCCCAGGAGTATTGAACAGATCTTCTGACAAAAACCAGGATTTTAGATTTACCAAAATTGTGGACCAGGTGATCATAGTACATCTGTGTGAGTAGGATATTTGCTGATCAAAGAAAGATATATCTGGCTCAAACATCTCTGTAAAATAAGCCATGATTATGGCTTGCATACTTCTACTACATGTTGCATGCTTCTACTTCTCTATAATGCAAAGGGTCAGAGTCTTTCAGCAAAACTACTATTATATGTATCTGCCATTCAAACTATCAGAGAGGAGATCATGAAAATTGGGTGAAAAACTTTTTCTAAAGATAGCTATTTTTATCTGTGGGAGATGGTTTGTAGCAGTGATAATATATCTGTTATTAGCTGATGACAGGAAGATTAAGGTCCTCTCTAGATCTGTCTGATTTTTTATTTATTATGGCATTGCAATGCTTTATTTATTTATTGGGCACCCATCTTATCATAAGGTAGAACCATTCCTGGCCTCTTTCCTTACTTTTTCAGTGTATGCAGGAAGAGCTGGCCAAAAAAGGCTACATATTGAGGAAAAACATCAATCCTATTTTAATAATAATTAAAACATATTTGGGCAGTTCCATGCCTGCATTGGGAATGCTGGTAATGCTGAGTCCTGGAAGCCCTGACTACTGGTACAGTTTTGACTGTACACAGCAGTCATAATATGGGCGGGGGGGAGTCTTACGCAGGTAGTCTTTGATTAATGGCTGTAAATTGGAACTGAATTCTCATCACTACGCGATATTATCGTAAAGTGCAATGTTGCACTATATATTACTTAGTGATGGCAATCCCAGCAGTCCCCGTTACTTATTGTTAAGCAAAGATCAAGTCATTAAACAAATCCTACATGGTTCACAAATCTGGTGTTGGATAGGGGAAAGTAGGTGCATGGCTTGTGAAACACAACATGAATGCAGTTGGGCTGGAGATAGTTACTGCCCAGTTAGTATGGGTGACTTACTTGAGCAATTTGCAACCTTCCCTGTTAGATTTCCCATTGAAATGTGTATGGGAAGGTAGCAGGGAAAGTTGCAAATGGTGATTCCATGACTTTGGAATGCTGCAACCATTATAAGTACAAGCCAGTTGCCCAAATCATAATCACATGAGCATAGAGGTGATTTGGTGGTTGGAAGTTTAAGACTCATTCATAAGTACTATTTGTTTAGCACTGCCATAATTTGGAATAGTCACTGAATGACATACCAGTAAATAAGAACTACCTGAGTGTTTTTTTTTCCTCATTATAAAGCTTAACGTTTAACTTGAGGTAACATTTATTCTTACAAGGTTCATCATTTCACAAACAATTCATTTTTAAGATGCCAAAACTAAACTCCAGTCTTCAACCTTAAATTTTATTTCCTTGGTGTCACATACATTTAATTAAATTAAAACTTAAGCTACACTGGGAGAAGCAATAAAAATGTATTAGCTGTATATCCTTGCAGTGACATGCTCTGTACTTGATCTTTTTCTCTGAGTCATGGGTGTGCACATGATCTGTGCCTATTTCCTAATGGAGTTGCAAAGCATTTCATAACGGTGTTGTATTTAAACACAAACAAATGCAAAACTAAAGCCCGTTTTCTTACATAATTTCAATGATTGTTTCAGATTTAAATAGCAATTATGAGATGGCTATCCTACACACGCAGGAAGTGGTTTTTTTGGATTTGCCAGATGAAAGAGTGACATCACATTATTTTGTAAATGCTAAGTGCTTCTTTGATAACTACCAAATGTGGAAAATAAGAATTCTTGTGTTATATGATCAAGCATTCCTTCCCACCGCTCCTTTTCATGTGGCAGCTCTAGCTTGAGAGCTGGCATTTCTGGAAAGTCTCTTAGGAGCAACTATTGGTATGAAAAAAAAAAAATACTATGTTCTGTGTTCTTGTTTCAGACTGCTGATTCACTGACTTGTGTCTGGCTTACATTACAATTTTTTTTAAAAAGGAAACCCAATTATGGCTTTTCTCTTTCCATTAAAAGAATCTGTGTGCACATGTATATTTTTAAGGTTCTTGTTATAATTTCATATCTGTAGCTATTCTATGCCTTCATAGAAATACCTATGTTTATAACAGTAATTTGTGTATATTCTACACAATTTCTTTTTCTGAATCTCTTTTTAAAAACTTATATACTTGTTATTTTCAAACCCCTTTTCATTTTACGGTTTTGGGAAATTATTTGTAAAATTACAAAGAAATATAAAAATACACCTAGGAAGAAGCAGAGATTGATTTCTCTCAGGTTTCATATACTCTTTGTAATTTCTACAACTACCTTTAAGGATTCTGTTCTAAGAATAGTGCAGTGAAATGGTTCCATACAGTAGTACTGATGTAATGAATGACTCAGTGACTCAGGCTCTGCACACTTAGAAAATAATTTGGAAGAAGGGAGAAGGTGGAGCTTCGTTTCGGCGATACAGCTGCGATCTTGGGGCTCTGAGATCACAGCCGATATCTTCGCTCCTGGTCGGTCCCAACGGACCTAAACCATCCTGTAGAGATGGTGATCGTGAAGGGCATAGTCCCAGGATCCCAGGGATATCGCAAAATCTCTGGTTTGATCCGGGAGAAGCTCTTTTGCTGGTGGCGGAGAGGCAGCCTCCATAGCTGCTGAAGTCGGGACAGCTCCAGAAAGAAAGTGGCTGGAAGTGAAAGTGTGTCGGCTGGGTGAGAAACTTTTTTGTTGTAAATTTGCTGAGATTTGAAAGGGCACCCTGAATAGAGAAGAAACCTGTGAGATTTTTTTTTTTTTGACAAAAACTGTATGAGTGGCGTTTTTTAAAGTGATGTCAAATTGAGGCTTGGATTTTTTTTTTCTTTTTCTTACTTTTTGGGGGGGGACTTTAGTGTGACTGGATTGGTAACTGGATTGAATTTTCTCTTACATATATTTTTATGCTCCTTTTGATTTTTTAATTTTCTTTTAGGATAGAGGCTCCCTTTGGCTATTTTTTTTGGTATAAATTATCCTTTTTTTCTGGCTGGCGAGGGGGGAAGAGTATTAAGAAACTTTGTAACACTGCCAACTCGAGGCTTGAAAATATTTTATTTGAATTGGAGAGAACTGTAAGAAGACTCCTTCTCAAGGATATTTTAATGTGATAAGATAGAGGGAGAGCACAGCAAAATATTATTACAGATGTTTTCCTGGACTCTTATCAATATTTCAACACTTGAGGCTTGGCTTTGAAGCTGGTGGAGAAGAGAGTCATAATAAGAGCCTTGGACAACTAAATAAAGTGCAGTGTGCATTCTTATATATATATATATATTTTACTTATGATACCCCTACTCACCAGCCTCTTTATAAATTCCAATTCTAGTAATATTCTTATTTTTGCTTTTTATTTCAAAGGGAAAGCCTCAGAACTTTTTCTTTATTTTTTTTCTCCTTATTTTTACTGGGATCCTTTTGCTTTTTCTATCCATGTTTTTGGAACACTCTGTTTTTTTCTTTTTGATTATTAAGACTTCTCAACTGGATTAAGGTGTGAAGAACCTGAAGGAATTTCTTCTTTTCTTTTTTCTTTTTGTTCTTTTTTTTCTTAATCAATTTTATTATTTTGGGTTTTTTTTTTCTTTCTATTTTTCATTTTTTATGGTGGACTACTTCGTAATTGGATTAGGGTCTAGAAGAATCTGAAGATCTTTCTTCTTCCTTTTTTCCTTTTTCTTCTTTGGTTTTGGGCCTTTTACTATTGGATTTTTCCATTTGGATTATAATTGGCTATTCTACCAGTTGGATTAAAAATTAAAAAGAATTTGAAGATTTGGAAGCATTAAAATGAGCAGGAAACCAATATCATCTGGTGTTTCTACTTCTACCTCTGCCTCCCCACCAGCTGGAGGACAACGTTTAATTCAGACAATGTTGAAGCAAGATAAAGAACAAGAAAAAGTAACTTTACAGATGATTATGCAAGGAATCCAAGATCTCAAGACAAAATCAGACACCATTGAACAAAGAATAGAGAACATTGAACAAAGAATAGAGAAGACTGATGAAAAAGTGGAAAATATTAAACAAATGATGGTGAAGTATGAAGAGAGATTCCAAAAAATTGAGGAAGAAGGTAAACAAAGAGAGGAGAATATTGGAAATATTGACAGTAGATTAACAGTGGTTGAACAAGATAAAAGTGGGATGTTGAGGTGGGAGATGGAAAGGTTAGAATTTTATCTCAGATTTCAAAATATAGAAGAAGAAAAAGGACAAAATTTGGCTGCGATAATGATAGAAATCTTGGTGGATGCTTTGGAAATTACAGAGGAAAAGATGATGGATGGAGTAGATGAAGTATATCGAGTTTATACAAGATATGCGATGAGAAATAAATTACCAAAGGAAGTCCATATTAGATTTACCAAAAAATCCATTAAAACACAAATACTACAAGTGGTAAGAGAGAAGACATTGAAATACAAAGGCAAAGAGATTGTGGTTTTAAAACAAATACCCAGAAGAGTGAGAGAGATGAGAAGAGAATATCGATTTCTGACCAAAATGCTACTGGAAAACGAAGTGAATTATAGATGGCTGATTCCAGAAGGATTAATGTTTACGTGGCAAGAGCAGAGACATAGAATTGACTCAATTGAGAAAGCAGAACTTTTCCATGCAGAATTTTTTGGAAGAAGAGAAGAGGAGGCAGAGAAAGAGGTCTCATTAATTGAGTTTCAAGAGGAACAACTGGAGATTGAAAAAGAGAAAGGTGCAGTAGGTGGACAGGTGGATAGTAAAGAACAGCGTGAAGTGAGATCCACAAGAGCTGTTAGACCTAAATATAAAGCATAATCATGGAAGAAAAAAAACTGATTACAATGAATATAAATGGACTCAATTCAGCTGTTAAAAGAAGGAAAACTTTTCATAAATTAGAGAAATTAAAATTCGATATAATTTGTTTACAAGAATTTCATATTTATGAACAATGAACAATTGTTACAGCCAAAACTAGGGAAAATATTTACTTCTTTGCCTAAATGTAAGAAAAGAGGAGTGGTTCTATACATTAAGGAGGCTATCCCAGCAAAACTGATCTACACGGATGAAGATGAGATGGACATTAAATAATACTATCTTAAAGGAAAAAGATTTTATACAACGGATGGAGAAGGAACTGGTTTTTTTCTTTAGAGAAAATAAAAAAGAAGATACTTCAACGCAGAATGTTTGGGATACAATGAAGGCATATGCTAAAGGTTTGAAAATAGATTATATAAGAAAAAAGAATATTAGGAAAAGGCAAGCTTCTAAGGCCTTGGAAGATGAGTATAAAAGACTTGAAAAAGAATTACAGAAAATGCCACAGAAAAAAGATATTAAATTGAAGCTGGATATAATTAAACATAAAATGGAATTAATAGAGAAAGAAGAACTGGCACAGAAAATTAGAAATTCTAAACAGAATTACTTTGAAGATGCAAATAAACCAGGTAGATGGCTAGCATATAAATTGAGAAAGGAGAAGGAATCAAGAAAAATATTGAAGTTAATAGATGATCAAGGCCAAGTTTGTTATGGTAATAAGGAGAAAAAGGAAATTATTCAAGATTTTTATGGGCAACAATATAAACAAGAGAATATTGATGAGGAAAAAGTCAAACAGTATCTACAGAATGCTAACTTACCAAAGATACCTAAAGAGACTGAAGAAATGCTAGAAAGCAATATAACAATAATGGAATTAAATGAAGCACTTAAGAAACAAAATAATGGGAAAGCACCAGGTCCAGATGGGCTTCCGGCAGAATTCCATAAAACATTTCAAGAATCATTGAGCATCCCATTGTTAGAAGTTATGAATGAAGTTATGTCAAAGAAGATGATACCCAAAACATGGTCAGGCTTATATTACACTTATTCCAAAAGAAGAGGCTAACCCACTGCAAATTAAGAACTATAGACCTATTTCTTTATTGAATGCAGACTATAAAATTTTTGCTTTAATTTTAGCAGAAAGACTTAAAAAATATTTAAATAATTTTATCCACCCAGATCAAAATGGATTTCTGCCAAAGAGACAAATCAGAGACAATATGAGAGTAATCTTGGATACTTTGGAATACTCTGAGGCTCATCCTGAAAAGCAAATGGCTTTGATATTCCTAGATGCTCAAAAGGCATTTGATAACGTGAACTGGAGATTTATGTTATTACTATTGGAACAGATGGGTTTTGCCAGAAAATTTATTTAAGCAATAGAAGCCATATACAATAAACAGACAGCAAAGGTAATGATGGAGGGAGAACTTACAGACTTTATTAATATAAGAAAAGGCACAAGACAAGGATGTCCCCTATCTCCTTCGCTATTTGTGTTGACTTTGGAAGTGTTGAATAGAAATATTAGGGATGATAAAAGCATAAAAGGAATGAAAATTAAAAAGGAAGAATTCAAACTACAAGCTTTTGCTGATGACTTAGCTTTTATTCTGGAAGACCCGCTAGAAACAGCTCCAAAGTTATTGGAAAAGATAGAGACATATGGTGAGATGGCTGGTTTGAAAATAAATAAAGATAAAACAAAGATTTTGACAAAGAACATGCTACTGAGACAAAGAGAAGAACTGGCGGACCTTTTGAAAATCCAAGTTACGAATAAGGTTAAATATCTGGGGATATATTTGACAGCAAGATGTAGCACATTAAAAGAGAATAATTATATTAAACTTAAACAACAGATAGCTACAGATTTGAAGAAATGGGAAAACTTGCAATTGTCATTAATAGGGAGAATTTCAACAATTAAGATGAATATTTTACCCAGAATTCTATTTCTGTTTCAAACAATACCAATTAGGCTTGGAAAAGACTATTTTGAAGATTTAAATAAAATCATGTTGAAGTTTATATGGCAAGGTAAAAAAGCAAGAATAAAGCTAAAGCTTTTGCAAGACGCTAGAATTAGAGGAAGTTTTGGCCTGCCTAATTGGGAATTGTATATTCAAGCTGCAAGTTTGATGTGGGTCAAAGAATGAATAATATTAAGAAAGGCTAGATTGTTGACACTAGAAGGTCATGATTTGCTGTTGGGCTGGCATGCTTTTTTATGATATAAGGGAACTAAAACACAGGGTTATTTTAGAAGACATTATATATGGGAGTCTTTGTGGTTAAACTGGGAGAAGATAAAAAGACAATGTTATTTGAAAATTCCAGTTTGGTTATCGACTATTGAAGCATTTTCCTATCCTATAATTTATAAGAAGGAACAAACAGTTAGATATGGGGAACTATTGGATGAAAAGGGTGAACTTAAATCGATCCAAAACTTAGAGGAACAAGGTATAAGGATGAATTGGTTTTCCTTTGCACAAATACATTCAAGGTATGATGAAGATTCTAAAACAGAGGGATTGTGTGATAAGCAGACTGATATAGATAAGATTTTGATGGGTACTGATGAGAAGGTGATTAAAAAATTATATGGTTATTTGCAGGGAATTAAATTAGAGGAAGAACAAGTTAAAGAAACTATGATTGTTTGGGGGAAGAATTTTGGATATGGGATTGATTTAGAGAAATGGCAAAAATTGTGGTCTCAAAATTATAAAATGATAATGTCAACAGCATATAAAGAAAATGTTAAGTATGGAGCATGGGTGCAAATAATGGAGGCGAGCTGGTGGAAACAGTGAACTTCAAACTCTTTATTTACATGGTGTGACAGCTCAAACTGGATGGAGGCTATAGCCTTCCTTATATAGGCAACTTATTAACTATTCAACCAATAGCAACCTAGGAGCGCTAGCTCCATTAACCAATGAGAATGGCCTGTTAATGGCCAATCCGATTCTCCTGAATGGACCAATCTGATCTTGCCATTTAACAGCCAATCAGAAGTGCAGGGCCAGAACCCTGCACTTGACTTCAAGCTCAAGATAACTTTATTTGATATTTATTCATTCACAATACCCCTTCTCCCCGTCTTCTGCTTACGGGGCGCTGTCACGTAGTCCTTGAGGTAGTACGGTTGTTTTGTTAGTCTTTTTGATTTCCGCAGTGTGCCCGGCATTTGGCTGCACTCTTGTTGAGGTAGGGCGTTATTTGGTGAAAGGGGTGTCTCTGGTTCAGAGTTCGCGTTTTCGTTGTCACCAAACTCTTCGGCAATACCCTGAAGTGAACTCACTCCCATCCCTGGTTCCTGTTCTCACGTTTCTGTTCCCCTATCATTTCCTTCAAAAAGGTTTTCTTCTAGTAGAGGTTCGTCTTTCACTGTATCTCCCCCCCCCTCAGTTTGGTTATTAGGGAGCTCGGAATTGCCTGACTGCAGCCTTGATCATAGTTGATCGATATGGCGCTTCCAAAGTCTATTGTCAGGGCATTATACAAGGTATGATCTTGGGCCAGTTACACGGACTACAGTTGCTTCTACCCACAGCGGATTGCCCGATAAGTTTTTAGCAAACACCAAATGGAGGGTACAGCATTGGCCACTGGATCCGAGTGGTTTTTCTGGTTCGTAGGCTGGGTGCAACTGGTCAAGGTGGGAGCAGAACTTTTGTCCCATTAGCAGCTCAGCGGGAGTTTTGTTGGTGACGCTGTGAGGCGTGATATGCTGTAAAAAGAGGATTCGGTTTATCTTCTTTTCGATGCTGTCATAGTCCACTATCTGTAGCATTTTCTTGACGAATTGGACCATGCACTCAGCCCTACCATTGGCCGCATGGTGCACGCATGTTGGATACCGCGGTCAGCCAGGTACTGCTCAAAAGACAGCGTGGTAAATTGGGGCCCATTGTCGGATACCAGAACGTCTGGTAATCCGTGGGTTGCAAACAGTCTTTCTAGTCTTTTGATGACCGCTTCGGTGGTCATGTTCCTCATTCGGTGGATTTTGAGCCAGTTCGAGTAGGCGTCAATGGTTAACAAAAAGGTGTAGCCTTTGGTTGGCCCAGCAAAATCTAGATGGATATGGGACCAGGGTCCCCGCGGTGTCTCCCATTCGGTTGGGATTGCCTTTGGTGGAGCATTGCTTACTTCTTGGCATCTATGGCAAGTTTTTACCCATGATTTGATTTGTCTGTCGATGCCTGGCCACCACGCGTAGCTTCGTGCGAGGGCCTTCATGCGCACAATGCCAGGGTGGCCATTGTGCAAGGTTCTTAGTAGTGCCTGTTCGAGTTGTTCTGGGATAATGACTCTATCGCCCCAGATGATACAGCCCTTCTGAGAAAACAACTCTGTTTGCCGAGTTTTGAATGGTGCGAAGTCATCTGAGACTTGGTCCAATGGCCATCCGCGTTCCACCCACGTGAGGACTCGTGCCAAGGTGGGGTCGTGTTTTGTTTCTCTCGCGATATCACAGGCAGTTAATAGCGGCGTACGAAGTGTCTCGATCTGCAACGTTGTCATCGTTGGCGCGGGATTGTTGATAGTCTCTGGAAGCAGTGCACGGCTCAACACATCGGCGTGGGGAATAGCTTTTCCGGGGCGGTATTGCAGTTGATAATTATAAGCAGCCAAGAATTCTGACCAACGAGTCATCCTGGAAGATAATATATAGGAGGTCGGTTTATCCCCAGCGATTATCCCCAGCAAAGGTTTGTGGTCAGTCACTATAGTAAAAGCCCGGCCGTACACGTACTCATGAAATCTTTTGACAGCTGATACAATTGCAAGGGCTTCTTTATCAATCTGGCTATAACTTCGCTCAGTTTTCGAAAGTGTCTTTGAAAAATAGGCAACAGGGGTTTCACTACCGTTTGGCAATACATGGCTCAAAATGGCGCTCACTCCAAAAGGCAATGCATCACATATGATAATTAAGGGCAAGATTTCATTGTACTGCATTAGTACAGCGTCAGAAGTCAGTAGCTTTTTTACATTACGGAACGCCTGTTCTTCTCTATGACCCCATACCCAATTTGCTTTTTTGTCCAGGAGTCGATGTAAAGGTTCAGCAACAGTCGCCTTGTGCGGCAAGAATACGTTATAAAAATTGATGAGGCCTAGAAATGCCTGGAGGTCAGCCTTATTCCGGGGTCTGGGAGCATTTTTTATTGCTCTCAATTTGCTATCTGTAGGGTGAATACCCTGACTGTCAATTAGGTACCCTAAAAATTCGACACGATCTGTACACAGTTTACATTTATTTTTCTTCACCTTAAGGCCTGCTTCTTGGAATTTTTGGAGAACTAGTCTTAGACGATCCCTTAAAATTTTTGGAGTGGGGGCAGCAATTAACACATCGTCAAAGTAAGGAACAACAACTTTAATCCCTTGTAAGAGTCTTTCCATTAGGCTCTGAAATATCCCTGGGGCTACACTCACTCCGAATTGGAGCCGCGTACATTTAAAGGCACCTCGGTGCATTACGATTGTCTGTGCCTGTGCCGTTTTTTCATCAACCGGCAGTTGCTGATAAGCCTGAGCTAAGTCTAGTTTAGCGAAGACTTTTCCGCCCCCCAGGGAATGGAGGAGGTGTTGCACCATCGGCACCGGATATGGGTTTTGCTGTAGAGCGTGGTTCAGGGTGGCTCAGTAGTCCCCACAAATTCTAATTGAGCCATCCAGCTTAATTGGTGTCACGATTGGGGTCTCCCAAGGGAAGTAATCGGTTGGCTTTAACACTCCCTGGGCTATCAACTTATCAAGCTGTTCGTCGATTTTCGGCTTTAATGCGAACGGAACTCGACGAGGCTTAAGGCGGATGGGAGCTATTTTTGGATTAAGGCTAAAGGATATCAGGGTCTCCTTGTACTCGCCTAGCTGTTCCTCAAAGACGTTCTTGAATTCGTGGGCAAGGTCCTCCTCCCAGTCACTGCCGCCAATTCGGTTAATGCCCGCCACTTCAATGCCGAGTGGTGTGAACCACTGAAGGCCTAACAGGCTAGGCCGGTCTTTGTCGATCACAGTCAGGGGTAAGTACGCTGTGCGGTTTGTGAACAAGACCCGGACTCGACTGGATCCTACGACTGGAATCGGTTCCCCTGGTAATCTTTAAGTACGAGTCTTTGGAATTGAAGGTCTTGGCGCCAGATAGTAGGGATGAGTTGCTTGAGGGTCTTCCATGAAACCATCAAAAGGGATGATCCCGAGTCGACTTCCATTTGGCAAGGCCAATTTTCGATAGCCACTTTAATTTGGATTTTCTTGGCATCCAATGAAGAGGCGTGACCAATAGTGATAGTTTGGTGAGCCTCTTCTCACCTCGTTAGGCGATTCATGGGTCAGTTTCTGAAGGTGTGGTTTGCTGGTTCTCGCCTTACAGGATGGTTTCCTGTCGATTGGCGATAGTTGGCCCCTTTTGAGGTCTGGCTGGGTCCTAGGAGACTTCTGCAGACCCGTCCAATATGGCCTTGTTTCCCGCACTCATGACAGAGCGTGTTGCGGAATTTGCAGTCGGACCGGTAATGGTTGGCCCCGCAGCCAGCCCCCGCATGGTTGCTGGGACTTCGGGTAATGGTCCCAATTGGGCCGCAGTCGATGGACCTCTTCTTCGTCGCTGTCTGACGATGAAGAGAGGTCCTCATGGTGGGCCGTTGGAAGCTGTCCTTCTGACTTAGGTGAGAGTTCGCAGGCTGGTTGGTGTGTCAGAGTGCGATTTCGGCGCAGTTTGGCAGCCGACTTTTTGGTCGCTTCCGCTGCCTTAGCCTCAGCGATGGCATCGGCAAGGCTAATGTCACCCCTTGCCATTATTTTGCTCTGCACGTTGAGCGCATTTAATCCTAGAACTACTCATTCCCTCAAAGCCTCTTCTAGGTTGGCAAAATTGCAGAGGCCTCTCAAGTTTCGGAGGTCCACAGTGAAGTCGGCAACGCTCTCTCCTTTCCGCTGGTTTCTTTGATAGAACTTGTGTCGTCTTACGAGTGTTGGAACGGTCGGTGCATAGTGGGCCCATAGTAGTGGTTCGAGGACGTCCCAGTCCATAGTCTTCACTTCAGCTGGTTTTGCTAGTGCCTTGGCCATCTTGAATACGGTCGGCCCGCAGTACATCAGGAATACCGCCCGTTTCTTCCCGGTTGTAGCATCCTTCAGATTATTTTTTTCCAAGAACATTTGGAAACGGTCCATGTAGGACTCCCAGTCCTCTTGTGCTGGGTTGAACGGAGCGGGTGGTACTATGCTGCTGGACATGGTTCTGCCGTTGTGCGTTTCAGCCACGTGCTTGGTTGTCTTCTTCGTTGTTTCAGTCAGCTCTGACATCTCCAGCATCACACCCTCGTTGCCAGTGTTAAGTATGGAGCATGGGTGCGAATAATGGAGGCGAACCGGTGGAAACAGTGAACTTCAAACTCTTTATTTACATGGTGTAAATAAAGGTAAAATTCCCAATAAAAAGATATCTGGTTTCAAGTCTATGTGTTTCTTTGTCATTTTTTCCAACCACATGCAAATTTTAGTCCAATATTTTCTGGCATCCTCACAAGTCCACCACATATGGTAATATGAGCCAGGTATCTGATGACATTTCCAGCATTTTTCAGATTTGTTCTTAAACATTCTTGCTATTCTTGTCGGGGGAAAGTGCCATCTGTAAAACATCTTATACAAGTTTTCTGTTATGAATGAATAAATATCATCCAGCTCAAACTGGATGGAGGCTATAGCCTTCCTTATATAGGCAACTTATTAACTATTCAACCAATAGCAACCTAGGAGCGCTAGCTCTATTAACCAATGAGAACAGTCTGTTAATGGCCAATCAGATTCTCCTGAATGGACCAATCTGATCTTGCCATTTAACAGCCAATCAGAAGTGCAGGGCCAGAACCCTGCACTTGACTTCAAGCTCAAGATAACTTTATTTGATATTTATTCATTCACAACAGAAAACTTGTATAAGATGTTTTACAGGTGGCACTTTCCCCCGACAAGAATAGCAAGAATGTTTAAGAATGTTTGGGAATTTTACCTGATACATATAGTAAAGATTTGAAATACCTGATTGTAAATGTATTAACAGCGGCTAGGATTGTATTTGCTAAAAACTGGAAGAATGAGAAAATACAGGAAGAAATTATTAAGAAAATATTGGAATGTGCTGAGATGAGTAGATTGATATTTCAAATTAGAGAGCAAGAGGATAAACAATTTTATGAAATTTGGGATCTTTTTTATTAATGGCTAGATGATAAAATACGATAATAGAATATTTAGAATGTTAGACAGTAAGGAATATATTTATTTTTTCTCTTGTCTTTGTTATTTGACACTATATTTATAAAGTGTTTTTAGGATTGATTTGGTATGATTATATGATTTGTTACAGAATAAACTGTTTAAAGTATTGTTATCTCATAAATCATGAATGGTTAAAAGTATAGTCAAAAGTTTCTTTTTTTTTTTAATAGCGAGATTAGGATATATAAGTTTGGATTGACAATATGAGTTGTTATGTAACATAATTGTAATTGAGACTACAAAATGAATGCACAAAACTGATGAACCAACCGACACGCTGGATGTACATATGAGAGTTGATGTTTTAATGTTTTGTTTGTCTTGTTTGTTTGTAGAAAATTAATAAAATTCTTTTCAAAAAAAAAAAGACAATGATTTGGAAGAAGTGCTTCAGTCCTTATGTGACTACAGTTCTTTTCTGCTATCTGTTAAATAGTTTTCTACTCACTCCCCATCCCCATCCCCCCAAAAGAAGTCTGCTTAAGTCTGAAAGGAAACACTTCTCTTTCAGGAATCCTGTGACTCTTAAAAGCAAGGTCACTTAGAAGCTGAAAAAAGTAGGCTATTTTAATTGTTAGCTGGAAAAGCCAATGGTTTCTTGGGCCTGATATGCTTTTGCCCAAATAGTCTGTGTTTCCGGATCCATTGATTTATTCACAATTTATTTGATTTATTGTTAAAAGAGGCAATAAAGTTTGTCTGGCATGATTGTTTTTAACAAATCCATGCTGACTTCTAGTAATCACCTTGCTCATTTCTAGCTACTCACAAAGCCTCTACTTGATTATCTTTTCCAGGATTTCCAGGTATTGATTCCAGGCCAACAGGTCTGTAGTTTCTTGGATCCATTTTTTCCTTTTTGAAGATGGGAACCACATAAATTCTTTTCCAGTCTTCTGTAGTTCCCTGCTATTCCAGGAGCTTTGAAAGTTTTGTTTAATGTTTTGAGATCATGTTTGCCAGCTCCTTCAGAGCCTTGGGATGTAATCCACCTGATCCTGCTAATTAGAATTTATCTACAGTGGAAAATGTTCTTGTTGGAAAGAAAATCCATCTGGTTCAGTTCCAAGCTGGGAGAAAGATGCTGGAAACAGCATGGAGGATGATTGGAAAGAAAGTTTTATTGATGAAGCAGAACCATCAGAGTTTGTGGTTCTGGTACAGCTGAGAAAATGGCTGGATGAGTAGATGGATCTTTATAGGTTTCTGTAACTTTGAAGTTTGAACTGTTCTGGGGGTGGTGCAATGAACGGGCTTATGTTCTGAAAGGGTGTTGGGCAATTCCTATTATGGCTAATGCTTTCATCCTGTGTTAGATCTTGGGTGAGGGTCTGCTTTCAAATCTTATCATTCTGCCTTTGCTAGCTGTCAAACTTTGCTCCAAGGACTTTCAAGATATCCTGTCTTGAGTGAATTACCAAATCTTTGTTTCTAAAAGTTGGCCTCCTCAGTTTCTGTTTGGGGGCAGGGATACTGGTGTTGGTTTGTGCCTCTCTTAAGATTTTTTCCCATTTCTTCTTAAGGAAAAATATTCTATCCTGACTTTTTTAAATATTTCCCAAAATATTTCATTCTTCTGGAATGGGGAATGGGGGCTTTCCACATTCTCTTACTGTTTTCTTGCCTGCTGTGACACATATTCATATTCTGTTTTTTATGGACCTGTTTTTGATGGGTTAGTCTGTTTTTTCCCCTTTTGTGTAAAGACAGATGCATAGAATGAATTGAGCAGTTCTGCTTTCTTCCTGCTGTCTGTCATCTCCTTGCCATCTTCTCCCATTAGTACACAAATCATTTCTCACTTTTTACAAGTTGAAAGAAAATTTTAGAATTATTTTTAGTATTTGTTGCAAGTCTTAATTCATTCTGAGCCTCAGCTTTTCTAATTTTGTCCTTGCTGATTTTTAACATGTCAAAGTTTTATTTTTTGTTTCAAATTAATACCTATGTCAATATAAGTTTAGGAAGAAATAATATATTGAATTACTTCATGTGAGACCTCATTATGTTTCTAAAATATGGAATTTGTCACCTAATGAAGAGCTTTAGCTTTATTGAGCTTGAGGTACAACAACAAAAAGTATGTAACTGAAGAAAATTACACTACTCTTGATTTTAATGAATGTAATATGGCTTTGTTAACTATTTTTGAATTTTTTTTGCAGAATTATGCATAAATGCTTTGGACATTCTTTAAATGAAATTAAATTTACAGTTGTATAGCTGGAAGTTCTGTAATTTTTCCCCCTTTGGAAACAGTAACTGGAGAGGATAATCAAACTCTATTTTCCTTGGTGCTCATTAATAATTCACAGCAGTTCATTTCTAAACAACAAGAAGACTAGGTATCTCGTATGATTTTTTGTTAGTTGACCTGACCTCTACCTCAGTTTCAACTGCAGTTCAGTATTCATTTAAATTATTTTTTGTTTTTGATCCTGTAACAAGTTTTAAATTACATATGCATAGAAAATTGTTTGGCAAAAAGAAAGCTAAAATGTCCCTTGAATTGCAGAACATTGCACAAGGTAATTTAAAACTAACAAAGTGGAATAAATCCATGTTTGTTTGTTTATTTTTATTTATTTATTTATTTTTGTCAATTGCTTACAAGATAATAGGTATAAGTAAAAAAACATAGTTATAAATACATGGATACATATAAGAAAAATAAAAAAAATAAAAGAAACAATAGGACAGTAGGCATACTAAATCTTCTTTGGGGAACTTAGTTTTATTCCAGGATTCATTTTGGGTTGCACATATTCTGTTATGAATTTGTTGCTCAAAAATATGTGTAAAATGCATGTCTCATGCTATACATTGTATAATATTGCATACTTTAATTTCATAATATTGTTGTAGAAATTTGTTTTTTAGAAAAACCCTGTCATAATTTGAAATATACAAAGACACTATCTTAGATTTTTGTTAGCAAAAGTTAGCCAAACTATTAGTTTCAAAAAAATGAAGAATACAATTGATCTGTCAATTCCTTCTTATACTTTTTTACTTCAAAATGTCATACTGGTTATAGATTCTAGGTTATTTGCCTTTAATAGTTCTAGAACTATAGTGAGTAAAATCCAAGTATTATTTTATTCCTTCCTTCTACCCTTACAATTATTTGTAAGTGGAATACTTCTTCATGCCCCCTCCCCTTGTACTCTATGGAAGTGAAAGATGGACTTCGAAGAAGCAGGATAAGAAGAATATTTGAATTTTGTTGCTGGAGATTTTTGAAAATACAATAGACAACCCAAAGGTGCATTTTCAAGAAGTAACTAGACTTTATTTTTCTTTGAAGCTGTTTCACTTCTCCTCCAAGAAGCTTCTTCAGCCCTGACTGGATGGTGAGGAATAGAAGGATTTTTACTCCTGGCAGACAACTGGTCATTTGCATTCTTTTAGAGAATTGTTATGGCCACCTGAAGGTTTGTCTGTGTCCTTCGAGTCACCTGAGTAGGTGACTGCAAATGGGTATGGAGTCTTCTTGGAATTGTTGAAAGGACCGCATGGTAGACTGAGATACATGATGCCATATCTCTCCCCCTCTGTTAAGAGAGGACTGTTCAGTTTTGACATAGATGGCCTCTTTGATCCCTTTTTCAAACCAGTGGTCTTTTCAGTCCAAGATATGGACTTTGCTGTCTTCAAAAGAGTGGCCTTTATCTTTTAAATGCAGATGGACTGCTGAATCTTGTCCTGTTGGGTTTTTTTCTCCTATGTTATGTCATCAGGGGTAGGCCACTATGGGTTTGCATGGGTTTGGGAGAACCCATAGCTAATGTTATGGCCAGTTCAGAAAACTGCCAAACCTCACCCCTGGCTGACCCTCTTACCCACCCCTTCCAGGAGTCTCCACATGGCCGGTTTTGGATGCAAGGTAAAGGTAGGGCTTGAGGAGGGGGGAAAATGGGCCTCCTAGCGTGTCTCTAGAGCCCAGGGAGACCATTTAAGCTCTCCTAGAAACACGAGGAAAGCCTCCGGAGCCTGGGGAAGGTGAAAATCTTCCACCATGGTGCACGAGGCTGACTAGGCCCCCATGGTCATGCCCACTCAGAAGCCAGGCAGAGAACCCATTGCTGAAATTTTTTTAAGCCCACCCCTCTATGTTATGCATTTTTTAAAACAGTTTATATATTTTCACATTACATACATATGTACCTAGTGAACAATGTATTGTCTGGATCATTTTGCTTATATGATAATACTTTTCTCACTCCTAATTTCTACTGCTATTATCCAACCAATTGTAATCCCATGTTCAAAAATACTCTGTAATTTTTTTTTTCTTTTTATAGGGGAGTTCAGTCCATTTATATTTATTGACAACATCTCACTTTCCCCTCCATCTTCTTTATTTATATATAGATCTTGTTCTCTTAGTTGTTTTTATTTGTCTCTGATCCTTTGCCCTTGCTCCTTCTCATTCTGCTCTCTCTGCTTCTCCTTCTTCTTGGGTAGTCCTCTCTTCTGATGTTGATTCTTCTTGTTTTTGATGTTTCAACTCTCCTCTTATTTCTTGACCCTCATTTGCAATAATGTAACTCATAGAATTATATTGCCTTATCTAGTGGATCCAGTCTGTATCTTTCCCCCTCCCAATTCACTAATATTCCCTCTGATATCAACCATCTGAAATTTGTTTTGCTTTTAATTAATTTAACAGTCAAGAATTGATATTGCTTACATAAATCTCTTACTCTCCTAGGGATGTGTTTCAGAACCACAATTTCTTTCTCTCTATATTTCAGTTGATCATCCCTTGCCCTTTTTAATATTTCATCTCATGTTGATTTTTAAAACAAATATCATGTGCATCTCTGTTGGGACCTTACGTCTCATTGCATAACTCATGTTTATTTTAAATATTTCATCTATCTCAGATCTTGCTTTCCTATCCCTAAAGCCCATACCAATAGCTCTATCATAACTTCTTAGAGATCTTCTTTATTCTCCTCTATATTCTGAAATCTTAGAAAGTGGGCTGACTTCTCCATTTCTAAAATTATAAAGGTCTCCTCTAACTTCTTATTTTCTTATGTCAGTTTTTTATTTATTTCCCTCATTTTTTCTGTTTCTTCTGATTTGTCCTCTGTTTTCTGAATCCTTTTTTTCATTTTTTGTTATCATTTGCTGCAAATTCCCTAGTCTCACATCCATATTCTGAATCTGTTCTTTCATCTCTCCCAAGTCACCTTTCACCTCATTGTGGTTCTTCCTTGCTTCTTCTTTCTGTGAAACAATAACTTCTTGAATAAATTTAAGCACTGATTGTATTTTTTGGAAAGCATTCATTTTTTTTGTCTTGTTGTAACATTGTGTCTATTGATCTTTGGTTTGATGGACTGGATGCTACAGATGTTGATGTCACTTTTCCTCTTTCATGTCTCAGAATGTTCTATCAAATGATGTTTGTAATCCAAAAAGGCCCACCAAATTCTCCACTGTCTCAGTAATCAAAAATGTCAAAAAACCAGAAAGCCACTTTGTTCAGTCTCAGAACAGTTCAAAACAATTCCACTCAACAATGTTTATAATCCACAAAAGTTCAAAGAACTTCAAAAGGCTCACCATCTGTCCCCAAATCACAAATAGAATGACCTTGCAGCTGTTTTCTTATCCCCAGTCCATTTATTTATTCCAAATATTTTTTCACTTCTATCTGTGTAATATCTTTTTCCACCAATAGGTGTTGTCCCAGCTCTATCTTCCAGTTTCAAGATTATACAGTGAAAGCTTAATTTCTGTCTATCTAATCTTTCCTTTTAGTTCAGATATTCAAATAAAAAAGTATTTCCAATATTTTAAGTTACTTTTCAGATTATTATAGCTTCCAGCCTGGCCAGTCTTTATGATTTACTTTGATATTCTCCCATTAAAATTCTGATTCTTTTCTGGATCTGTCATTTGTCTCTTTACATAATAACTCACTGCTTCCTTTTAGAGGTGGCAGTAAAATTCCTTCCTCTTGTCTTTAAAGAGTCTTAATTTTCAAATAGTCTCTTCATTTGGAAATAAATCTCCACAGTAGAAATTGGAAAAATCCTCACCCAGTTCAGTACACTGCTTACTAACTGCTAGTTATTGCTTTCTCTTTCGGTTGTCACAGCCTGGGCCATAATGGCCATCTCTTCTTCTGTCTGTCAGTAGAGTGCCCTTGGATCCAGCAGGAGCACTGCAATCACCCCACAATCAAAAAAGTGTCCCTCCTGACTTCTGGTTTGCGTGGCTTCGGGGCAGCAGGAATTCGCGACAGCTCGCGATTCCTGCTGTGCTAGCCGTCGAGGTACCCCCGATCCAGATGGGTCAGGGGGATATGGCTGCCCTGTAGGGACAGCTGAAGAGAGAGGGGAGTCGGATAGGGAGGTGGGGGTATCGCAGACCCCCCCCTTCTCCGGGAAAACCCCTTTTTCCCAAGGCGGTGGAGCGGCGGTCAGCAATGGCCGCCACGAAGAAGCCAGCAACCGGGTAAGGACTGTGCTGGAGGAAGTGTGAAGAGTGAAAGTTCTGTCTGAGCCGGGTCAAGTAACACCTTTTAAATTGCCTGGAATTGAGCTGCTTGAATTGCTGGAGGATACATTGTATCCCTAAGAAGAGCGAAAAGCGGCGGAGAAGCTGTTAAAGGGATTTTTTTTTTTTTTTTTTATTCTCCCACCCCACGGAAAAAGCAGAAATATTTGGATATATTAGACATTGAAAGTGGATTGCCTTGAAAGCTGAAGCTAAGAGACAAAGGGATTTTTGGACATTGAAAAATTTAAGAAATTGGAAAATCTCTGCTGGAGGTATGGATTTTTGATTATTTAAAATTGTCATTGCAAGTGGGAAGGGAGAAAAAAAAATTGGAGCAGAAGATGAAAAAGGAGGAGATTGTCTAGAACGTCTTTGTGGATCCCAAAAGAAGATATATGGTAATTGGACCTCTTTGATTAAAAATTAATTCAGAAAGAGAAAGAGAAGAAGGAAGAAAAGTATTAACTTTTGGAACTTTTTTTTCTTTTTTTTTAATTGCTTTTGATTGTCTTTGATTAAAAATACTTGTGGTTGTTTTGGAAAAAGTTTCCCTTTTCATAATGGCATCGTCTGTGGATGAACTAGAGATTGAATATCAAAAATATAAAAAAGAAGATACTTTGGGCGCTTTGTTTCAATTCTTAGAAATGGCGTTATGTTCTTTTGAAAAGTTGATTACGCAGCAGAAGGACTGGGACAAGGAAGAAGAGGAAGAAGAAGCCATCTTTGATGAACAATGGGTCCCTTTCGGAGAGGAGGAGAAAAAGGATAAGAAAAAGGGGATTTTAAGAATTATAAAAACAACCAAAAGAGAGAAAAAGGAGCGAAAAGATGGAGGCAAGGTTAGAAAGCAAAGGAAAAGGAGCAAGAAAAGCGAAGAGAAAAAGCAAAGGGGTAGAAAGGGCAAGGAGAAGAATAAGCAAGAGAGAAAGGGGGGGAGGAGAAGCCTTAATGGGGGGAAGCAAGACCTAAAGAAAAAAAGTTTATTTAGAGACAATGGGTGAATTTAATTTAGATTAAAAGAGGGATTCTGGAGGGTATATAAGAGTGTGTTTTTATATGTATATTTAGAATATAAAATTTATTATGTAATTTTAGAATCTTTTAAACAGAATCCCAAGAAAGATTGCTATATGTAGTATTTCTAAGTTAGGGTAATGAGTTATAGATGTTACTCCAATTGGTGTACAGGAGAAGTATAGTAAAAGAAAAAAAAAAGATGAATGGATAATTGGAAATAGAACAGACAAAGAATGTTGTTGAAAATGGTAATAAGATAAGGATATATATGCTTTTTTTTTTTTGGATTTTGTATATTGATAAAAGGCAATAAAATTTTAATTAATAAATAATTTGGATGGAAAAGAGAAGTAGGGACAAGATATGAAGTTAATATTATATGAAATATTGATATTATAATCTGGAAATGTTATGCCTTATTGGTCTTTTATTATTATTTTTTCTTAGAAAAGAATTTATAAGCTGCTATGCCTTGATTCTTTGTGCATTGTTTTTATAAAACTGATAAAAATGGTTTTTATATATATATATAAAAAAGAAAATGATAATAAGATATGGAAGGAGATATGGGTTGAATATGATGTTTGAATTTGTGTCTGTGTAAAGAGTTTTAACCCGGGAACAGACAACCTTCAGAAAAGATCTTTTAGTTTTGTTTATGTTTAGTGTTTGTATGTTTGTGTATTGTGTTTATGGTAAAACTAACAAAATTTGTTTTTTATAAAAAAAAAAGGAAAAAAGAATCAATAAAACCTTGGAGGAATGTTAGACGAGAATAATTTAAACAAGCCAGAAAGAAAAGAATATGATGACTATAAAATGGCTAAATATGGAAGAGAAATGAAATTGAATAGGAGTAAAGAGAAATAATGAGAAATTTGCTGAAAGATATTTGTGTGTCCATATGGAGATGGGATAAATTGGAATTATGCTGTATAAAAATAATGTTTTGTTTGACTTGTAAGGATTTACAATGTTAAGAGGTTTTATGTGTTTATGTATTTAATGGTTAATGATGTGTTGTTTTATCTTTAAAATTAATAAAAATTTGTTTCAAAAAAAAAAAAAAGTGTCCCTCCTATCTTCATCACCCCTCCAGGGTGACTGGTACTTTGGGGCCTCCAAATGGAAAAGAATCAGCTGTCACCATTCACCCGCAGCTATCTTGCCATGACACCAACCTGGACATCCATTGTGTCATGCATTTATGAAATTGTTGCTTTGTTTTCCCAATGTTGCTGACCACCACTCCACCGCCTTTGGAAAAGGGAGTTGTGCCAGCTGAGGAGGGGGGTTGCGATACTCCCGGACCCCTACCCGGATCTCCCCTGTCTTCAGTTACCACTACGGGGTAACCATAGCCTCCAAATCCAGCTGGATCGGGGGCACTCCAGCAGCGAGCACAGCAGGAACCGCGCACAATCGCGGATTCCTGCCACCGCCAAAGCCTAACAAACCCCAAATTTTCTTTATATGCAGTTGACATTGTCATTTTATAATTTTGAGACCACAATTTTTGCCAGTTTTCTAAATCAATCCCATATCTAAAATTTTTCCCCCAAGCAATCATCGTTTCTTTAACTTGTTCCTCCTCCAATTTAAATTCTAATAAGTGTCCATAAAGTTTTTAAATTACCTTTTCATCAGTACCCATCAAAATTTTATCTAAATCAGTCACTTATCATAAATACCTTCTGTTTTAACATCTTTGTCAAATCTAGATTGTATTTGCAAATATGAAAACCAGTTCATTTTTATACCTTGTTCTTCCAACGCTTGCATAGATATTCATTCAATATCTCACCATATCTAACTGTTTGTTCCTTTTTATATATTATTAGATAAGAAAAAGCTTCAATGGTAGATATCCATAATGGAATTTTTAAATAGTATTGTCTTTTTATCTTCTCCCAATTCAAAAACAATGCCTCTTGGATGTAATGTCTTCTAAAATATCCTTGTGTTTTGGTTCCCTTGTACCAAAGGAAGGCATGCTATCCCAACAGCAAGTCATGCCCTTCTAAGGTCAATAGTCTACTGTTCCTTAATGTTATCCATTCCTTTACCCACGTCAGATTGGTCACCTGGTAATACAACTCCCAATTGGGCAAGGCAAACCCTCCTCTTGTTCTTGCTTGTAACAATTTTAGTTTTATTCTTGCTTTTTTGCCCTGCCAGATATATTTCAACACAATTCTATTTAGGTCTTCAAAAAACGCTTTCCCTAGTCGGATTGGGATTGTCTGGAATAGATATAAAATTCTAGGCAATACATTCATCTTAATTGTAAATATTCTCCCAATCAATGATAATTGTAAATTTCCCCATTTTATCAAATCTGCAATCTGTCGCAATCTGCTGTTTGAGTTTAAGATAATTATCCTCTTTCAGTATGCTACATCTAGGTGTAATATATATCCCTAAATACTTAACCTTGTTTGTGACCTGTATTTCTAAAACTTCTTCCAACTCTTTCTTTCATCTTGTTAATATGTTCTTTGTTAATATGCTTGTTTTATCTTTATTTATTCTCAAACCTGCTACTTTCCATATTCTTCTATTTTTTCTATTAGTTTAGGTGCTGTTTCCAATAGGTCTTCTAATATGAATACCAGGTCATCTGCAAAAGCTTGCAATTTATATTCTTCCTTTTTGATTTTCATTCCTTTTATTTCTTTTTCTTCTCTATTCAATACTTTCAATGTTAACACAAACAGCAGGGATGACAGTGGACAACCTTGCCTTGTCCCTTTTCTTTTTTTTTTTTTTAAACAAATTTTATTGATTTTACAGAACACAAACAAAACTAAAAGATCTTTTCTGAAGGTTGTCTGATCCCGGGTTGAAACTCTTCGCACAGACACAAATTCAAACATCATATTCACTTTATATATCCTTCCATATCTTATTATCATTTTCTTTTTTATATTATATATATAAACCATTTTTATCAATTTTATATAAACAATGCACAAGGCATAACAGCTTATAAGTTCTTTTCTAAGAAAAAATAATAAAAGAAGAAAACCAATAGAACATAACAATCCCAAATTATAGTATCAATACTTTGTCTATTTAACTTCATATCTTATCCCAACTTCTCCTTTTCATCCAAATTATTTCTTATTAATTAACATTTTTTTTGCCTTTTTTCAATATACAACATCCAAAAAAAAAAAGCATAACAAAACCTTTATATATCCTTTCATATCTTATTACCATTTTCAATAATATTCTTTGTCTGTTCTATTTCCAACTATCCATTCATCTTTTTTCTTTTATTATACTTCTCCTATACACCAATTGGAGTAACGTCTATAACTCATTACCCTAACTTAAAAGTACTTCATATAACAATTTTTCTTGGGATTCTGTTTAAAAGATTCTAAAATTGCACAATGAATTTTATACTCTAAATACACATATAAAAAACACAATCTTATGTACCTTCCAGAATCCCTCTTTTATCCTAAATTAAATTCACCCATTGTCTCTGAATAAACTTTTTTTCTTTAGATCTTGCTTCCCCCCATTGAGGCTTCTCCTCCCCCCCTTTCTCTCTTGCTTATTCTTCTCCTTGCCCTTTTTACCCCTTTGTCTTTTCTCCTCCCTTTTCTTACTCCTTTTCCTTTGCTTTCTAACCTTGCCTCCACCTTTCCGCTCATTTTTCTCTTCTTTGGTTGTTTTTATAATTCTTAAAATCCCCTTTTTCTTATCCTTTTTCTTCTCCTCCCCGGAAAGAACCCATTGTTCATCAAAGATGGCTTCTTCTTCCTCTTCTTCTTTGTCCCAGTCCTTCTGCTGCGTAGTCAACTTTTCATAAGTACATAAAGCCATTTCTAAGAATTGAAACAAAGTGCCCAAAGTATCTTCCTTTTTATATTTTTGATATTCAGTCTTTAGTTCATCCACAAGCAATGCCATTATGAAAAGAGAAACTTTTCCCAAAACAACCACAAATATTTTTAATCAAAAATAATTCAAAAAAAGTTCCAAAAATTAATACTTTTCTTCCTTCTTCTCTTTCTCTTTCTGGGGTTAATGTTTAATCAAAGAGGTCCAATTACCATATACCTTTCTTTGGGATTCTAGGCAATCTCCTCCTTTTTCAGCTTCTGCTCCAATTTTTTTTCCTCTCCCTTCCCACTTGCAATATCAATTTTAAATAATCAGAAATCCATACCTCCAACAAGGGTTTTCCAATTTCTTAAGTTTTTCAATGTCCAAAAATCCTTTTGTCCCTTAGCTTCAACTCTCAAAACAATTCACTTTCAATGTCCAATATGTCCAAACATTTCTGCTGTTTCCATGGGGTGGGAGAGTAAAGAAAAAAAAAAGTTCCCTTTAACAGCTTCTCCGCCGCTTTCGATCTTCTTAGGGATACAATGTATCCTCCAGCAATTCAAACAGCTCAGTTCCAACCAATTTGAAAGATGTTACTTGACCCGGCTCAGACAGCACTTTCACTCTTCTTACTTCCTCCAGCACAATCTTACCCGGTTGCTGGCTTTTTCGTGGCGGCCATTGCTGACCGCCGCTCCACCGCCTTGGGAAAAAGGGGTTTTTCTGGAGAAGGAGGGGGTCTGCGACACCCCCAACCCCCTGTCCGACTCCCCTCTCTCTTCAGCTGTCCCTACAGGGCAGCCATATCCCCCTGACCCATCTGGATCGGGGGTACCTCGGCGGCTAGCACAGCAGGAATCGCGAACTGTCGCGAATTCCTGCTGCCCCGAAGCCACGCGAAACCGGAAACCAACCTTGTCCCTTTTCTTATATCTATAGATTCTGTTAGTTCTTCATTTACCATAACCTTTGCAGTTTGTTCATAGTATATCATTTCAATGGCTTAAATACATTTTTTACCAAAGCCCATTTGTGTCAATTGAAATAAGATGAATCGCCAATTCACATTATCAAAGGCTTTTTGTGCGTCTAAAAACATCAAGGCCATTTGCTTTTTAGGATGCGCCTCATAGTATTCCAGAGTATCCAAAAATAATTCTCACATTGTCTTTGATTTGTCTCTTTGGCAGGAATCCATTTTGATCAATATGGATAAAATTATTTAAATATCTTTTTAGTCTTTCTGCCAAAATTGAAGCAAAAATTTTATACTCTGAGTTTAATAGGGATATAGGTCTGTAATTTTTAACTTGCTGCAGGTCTGTATCCTCCTTCGGTATAAGTATAATGTATGCTTCTGTCCATGTTTTGGGTATTATTTTCTTTAGCATAACTTCGTTCATAACTTCTAGTAGGTGAAGATTCAATATTTTCTGGAAAGTCATGTAGAACTCCACTGATAAGCCATCTGGACCTGGTGCTTTCTCAACGTTCTGTTTTTTTAAGGCTTCTGTTAATTCCATCATTGTTATATTTCCTTCTAGCATTGTTTCAATATCTTTAGGTATCTGAGGTAAATTCGCTTTCTGTAAATATTGCTTAACTTTTTCTTCTTGAATATTCTCTTGAAAGTACAATTTTCCATAGTAATCTTGTATATATTTTTTCTTCTCCTCATTTCCATAGCAAACACGTCCTTCTTCATTTATCAACTGGCTAATTCTTCTTGATTCTCTATCCTTTCTCAGTTTATAAGCTAGCCATCTGCCTGGTTTATTTGCATCTTCAAAGTAATTCTGTTTAGCATTTTTAATTTTTTGTGCTAGTTCCTCTTTTTCCATTAGTCCCATTTTATGTTTAATTATATCCATTTTATTTTTAATATCTTTTTTTTGTGGGGATTTCTGTGAGTCTTTTTCCAATCTTTTATAGTCATCCTCTAATGTCTTAAATGTATTTTTTTGTTTTATGTTTCTTTTCCTTGTGTGGTCTATTATCAAGCCTCTTCATCGTGTCCCAGAGATTCTGTAAAGATGTATCCTCTTTTCTATTTTCTTTAAAAAAGAAAACAAGTTCTTTCTCTATTTTCTGTTTAAAGTCTTTTTCTTTAAATATCGTATTATTTAAGGTCCATCTAGATCTACTCTTATATCCTTTCCAAATAACTGTCACTGGATTATGGTCTGCCCAGGTACTTGATTCTATTTCAATCTCTCATATGTTGGCCAGTAATTCTGCTGACATCCATATCATATCTATTCTAGACCATGATGCATGTCTGTTTGAGTAAAAAGTGTATTGCTTATTTTCCACATTTCTATCTCCCCATGCATCTTTTAAGTTAAATTCTTCAGTTATTTGAAATAAATATTTTGGTAGTACCTTTCTAGCTTTCTTTGTTGATTTCTGCATTTTATAGTCCAACCGATCATTAACTATTCCATTAAGATCTCCCATCATACAAATATTAACATAGTCCAATTCAATTATTTTCATAGGTAATTTTCTGTAAAATTCTTCTTGGTTATCATTTGGAGCATAGATTGCAATTAAAAGTGTTTTAACATTATTGTCCATTATTTCCACCATTAAAATCTTTCCATCATCTGAGTAAATTAATTCTGCTGAAATTGTACCTTTAATATATAAAACCACACCTCTTTTTTTAGTTTGTGCCAGCGACATAAATAATTTGCCTAAATTTTTTTGTTCCAATATATATTCATGTTGTTTTTTAATATGTACTTCTTGTAGGCAAATTATATCAAATTTTAATTTTTCTAATTTGTGAAATACTTTCCTTCTTTTAGTAGCCAAATTAAGTCTATTTATGTTAATTGTAATCAATTTTCTTTCCTCCATTTTAGGCTTTGTGAGGGGGTTTTATTGCTCTAGTAGGTCTTAATTCTCATTCTCGTTGCTCTCTAGGTACACTACCTACTGCACCTTCTTCTTTTTCTTTTTCAATTTCTGCTATACGCTCCTCTTGAAATTCAATTAATGACTCTTCCTTTCTTGCTTCTTTCTCCTTTCCTTTGAAATATTCTAAGTAGAATAGCTCAGCTTTTGTAACTTTGTCAATTCTGTGTCTTTGTTCCTGCCAGGTGAACAAGAGGCCTTCTGGCATCAGCCTTCTGTAGTTTACTCCTCTTTTAAGTAACTCTTTGGTCAAAAATAAGTATTCTCTTCTCATCTCTCTTGGTACCTGTTTCAGCACCACAATTTCTTTATCTTTATATTTTAAAGTTTTCTCTCTTCCATCTGCAGTATCTGTGTCTTAATAATCTTTTTAGTGAATCTGATATGAACTTCTCTTGGTAATCTGTTTCTCTTCATCCATCCCATCCATCATCTTCTCTTTGGTTATCTCTAATGCTTCTGCCAGTATTTCTGTCACTATTTCAGCAAGATTTTCACCTTTTCCTTCTTCTACATTTTGAAATCTTAAGTAGGATTCTGATTTATCGATTTCCCATCCTAATGGTTCGCACCTGCCCTTCTCGACATTGCTCAATCGAATATCAATATCTCCTATTTTGTTGTCCCTTTGTTGTCCCTTCTTTTTCAATTTTTTAAAATCTATCTTCATATTTCATCATCATTTTGAATATTTTCTACTTTCTCATCTGTCTTCTCAGTTCTTTACTCAATATTCTCTGTTCCCTTTTCAATCTTCTGAATTCCTTGCATAATCATTTGTCATTTCCTTCTCTTTCTCCTGTTGTAAGATTGTCTGTATTGACCGTTGTCCTCCAGATGGTGAAGAGGCTATTGATATTGAGGAAGCTGGGGCTGTTGACTTTCTGCTCATCTTGTAGTGCTTACCTGTAGAGAGGGAGAGAGAAAAAAGAGAAAAGGAAAAAGAAAAAAAAAGGAGTGCAGGCAGGCAATTGCCACTCCAAAAAATAAAAAGGGAAAAAGAAAAATCTTCAGGCACTTATGTACCTTAATCCAATTATTTCTCTTAATAAAAGAGAGAAAAGAAAGAGGATGAAAAAAGTAAAAAAATTACGTTCTAGTTTCTGGAATAGAAGGTTGAAATCTAAATATAAAAATCCAGTTCGGGGGGAGTAAAAAAGGAGATGAAAAATAACATAAACTTAAGCCAGCCACTGCCACTGAGTATCCATGGCTCTTTAATAAAGCCGCTCAATGTTTCTAGTTTCAGTATTTCAAGGTCACTTCAATTTTCTTTCTTTCAACTTCAACTCGAAGCTCTAATTATTTATAGTTTCACAGATGGGCACTTGCATAAACAATCTGCCATGCTCCTCCCACTATCTTTTCCAGTGCAAAACTCAGAGTCCTTGAGTATAGCGCAAAGTACATAAACAAACAGAGGAAAGAAACAATATAACCAAGCCTCTAGATGGCAGCGCTACTTTTTTTCCTTCACTTTCACTCTCCCCTCATGAATCCAATATCAGGAACAAAAAGAGAAAATGAAATCCTTCCCTTTTTTTTAAAAAAAAAAAAGGAAAACTCAAATCCAAAAGAAGAGTCTTAATCAAAACAGACTTTCAAAAAAATGTTAAAAAAATAAAAACAAAGATGGAAAATTTAATAGAAACCAATCCAATTTAAAATTCAGTAGCTTTACCAAATTAAAAGTTCCAATAAAAAGGGAAAAAAACTTTCACTTTAACTAGCTTAATTTCACTTCTTAAACTCTTTTCTCTTCACTTTTAATTTCATTTTTAATCTTTCAGGATGTTCTCTTCAAACAATAATAAGTAAAAGTTCATCTCACCAAACTGACACACTTTCCTTCAATCTCTTCCGTTCTGGAGCTGCCCCAGCTTCAGCAGCTTGAATGGCTGCCTCTCTGCTGCTGGCCAAAGGGCTTTTCCTGGATCGACCAGGGACTTTGTGATGTCCCTGGGATCAACAGGACATGCCCTAATCAATCACCATCTCTATGGGATGGTTTAGGTCCGTCGGGACCATCCAGCAGTTGAGATATTGATGGAGATCTTGGAATATCAAGATCATGTGTCATACCGCCACAATGCCAGCTCTGTCCCCACTGCCCTAGTGTATTCTTGAGTTTGAAGTGTGCATGTATGATGTGTTGGCTGAAGCTTTTCCAATATTCCTGCAACATATGGAATAACAACTTGCTTCATTTATTCTTCTCTTCTTTATCTACTATGGAGGAGCTCATGTTGAGCCTTTTTTTAGATTTGATGAAGACCCACTTGGGATAACCATATGTTCTGAGGAGTTCCTTGATGTGTTTTGGTTCTTTTTCTTTCCCATCTTTGCTGGTAGGCAGGCCTTCAGGTTGGTTTGTAGCATTCTGATAACTCCTATTTTGTGCTCCAGTGAGTGGTGAGAATCAAAATGTAAATATTGGATCTGTGTGTGGGTGGGTGGGGGGTTTCTGTAAACTTCACCACCATTTCTTTTCTTAAAAAAGCTTCCTGGGGTGACACCCAAAGAGGCAGTTTCATAGAGAGCCTTGTTTTATATTTATTTCAAATTCTTAGTATGGCACATCTGACAAAGTGATTATTAAAATTGACATTAACTTTAATTTATCATACTATAAATGTCTATGCCATCCAAATCTTAATTCATGGCCCTCTAATTCAAATAACCCCCTTTTTTGGAGATTCACCCACTCTTTTAAGATAGCATGCATAAAAATACAATGTCAAGTCTGGTAAACCCAAATCCCCTTTTTCCTTAGCATCTTGCAATAGCTTATATCTAATTCTTGCATTTTTCCCTTGCCATATAAATTTGGAAATATGCTTCTGCCATTGTTTAAATGGATTATTGGTTGCAAGTATTGGTAATGTCTGGAATTTAAAAAAGCATATTTGGTAAAATATTCGCCTTAATTACAGAGATTCTGCCCAATAGTGATATGTGCAGTTTGTCCCATCTTGTAAGGTCCTTCTTAATATCCCTCCAAAAAAGGAGGGATAATTATTTTGAAACAGTTTTATATTTGTATTTATAACATAATACATAATTATTTCACCACCTTCTCAATCCTAAAACCTGACTTTCTAATCAAGATATCACTGTCCCAAGAAGACACATTCTTATTCAACATTGTTGTTTTTTGTTTATTTATTTTAAAACCTGCCAAGCCCCCAAACTCCATGCTGAGTAGACCAATCAATGTTGCAGCTACAAAAGGGCTGGCATCAGGGCACTGCCATATAACTAATTGACTTTGTCCTAGGACTGACACTATGTTAGCTTAATGAATGGTGGACATTTTGGTGTTGATTTTTATATATTTAATTACTTGTATATGTATGTATGTAATTACTTGTATACATATATATGTATACATATATATCAGGGCTGCCAACCTTGAGTGATAGTTCGGAGTGAGACACTGCGAGGGAGCGGAGCGACCAAGCCCGAGGGAGCGGAGCGACCAAGCCCGAGGGAGCGAAGCGACCAAGCCCGAGGGAGCGAAGCGACCGAGGGGGGGATGGTGTGGAAGGGGGGTGTCCCCCCTTCCACGGTTGGGAGCTTTGACAATTTTACATTTTAAATGGTGCAATCTGATGCATACTTTAGTCATGATTTGGACATATACATACATACATACATTTTAACCCATAGGCATAAGAAAAAAAATGAGGACACATATTACAAAAACACATTTTTCTTCAGTGAGGGAACTTGACTATGAAAACCAATGAGACATAGCATAGGCCTTTTAGTTTCATAAAAGGTTTGAAAAAATAATTGGGTAATTATTTGAAATGGACTGTGATGTTTCTTTGTCATATATGTATGTGTATGTGGGTATATGCGGGTATATGCGGGTATATGCGTAATGGTTATATTTTGAGAACTGAATGCAACGAAATTTTGTTTTAATGTATGCTGATTAGTGTACATTTAAAGTGACAATAGTTTTCTGTTCTGTTCTATTCCAGTTCCATTCCAATTTATTCCATTCCATTCCAGTTTCATTCCAATTCTATTCCATTCTAACTTTTGAATAGCTGATGCAGCTTGCATAAAAAGGGCAAAAGGAAAAATAAACCAGGGAACACTTCACCAATGCCCTTAGTACAATCGAAAAACAAATATATTTTTATCGGTGAGGCGAGCGGCTGCTCGGAGCCACCAATCCCCTGAAAAATCACATCTAAAGCAAAATTAGAGGCAAGGAGCTACGGTTTTTGAAGGGTTAAAATTCAGATTAGTTTGCTAGAGAGGTGTAGCCGCGGGGGAAAGAGACGGGGAGGGGAGTTTCTTTCTGTTAAACCCGCCGTTCTTCGGCAAATTTGCAAGCGGATTAGCCTGCTTTAAATTGCAAATCTAAGATGAATTAGAAATAAAATTTGGGGTGGAGGGGGTCTTATTCCACAAGCGCGCCTTTATTCGAGGCCGGAATTCCCATTGCAAGGAAGATCTCTCGGGCCTTTAGCATGAGATTTCGTTTATCAGAGTGAGACAGTCAAAATTGGTTGAATTGCGTGAGTCTCACTCTGATTGCGTGAGAGTTGGCAGCACTGATATATGTTTTCATATATGTACGGTAATTACTTGCATGCTTCCATTTATTATGGAATTTATTGTAGATATTCCATGTATTTAAAATATGTTTATGGGAGAACTACATCTATCAAGTGAACCTCCAGGGAATACTTGCAGAAGATTGGGCATAGCAGATTGTGAGAGTAAAAACTTGTGGGGATAATTGGCCTTGTATTTACATTTTCTTTCTACGAAAGGATTTCTTGGTTCATATAACAGATGGACTGCATTTCTTTATTAATATGTCCTCTAAGCTTGCTATACTTTTAAAATGTTAGGGATAACATTGTTTACCCTAACTGGTTTAGGTAAAATAATAAATATGTAATCATGGTTTATAAGTTAAAGTGTCTGCAGCTTTAAATATGGGAATGTAATTAAGGGAGTGGTTGTGAAAGCACTTTAAAAGAAGCAAGATGACAGCTTGCTCTCTCTCTGGCTTTGATGATCCCTGATTACTGCAAGGACTCAAGACTGCTTTACTCGAACGGGAGAGATAAACAAAGGACTGATTTGTAAGTGAACTGACATAGGATATTCTGCACGGACTTTGCTAACTGAATATCCCTGAATGGACTGACTAAATGATACATGACTATTGGACTGTTATTTTGACTATGCTATGAACTCATAATGGAATAAACTATATTTTTGATAGCACAAGCGTATCTGTTATTTTTACTGTATGTTAATAAACATACAAGCTTAGCTCACTCATTTATCTGTGTGCCTATCTGATTAACGCTGCACATTCTGTTTAGCTTGTCTCCCTAACCCTGGTTGGGGAAACCAGGCTTAACAGGCCTTGTATTTACATTTTCTTTCTACGAAAGGATTTCTTGGTTCATATAACAGATGGACTGCATTTCTTTATTAATATGTCCTCTAAACTTGTTATGCTTTTAAAACTAGTGGATTTTGTTGAGGGTTCCTTAACTCTTTATGGCCCCATTTTTCTTGATGCATCTACATGTAACTGATTACCTATGCAAAGGGGAAGTTACTTTGTCCAGGGGTGGGTGGAATTTTGGGCATACAAAAATTGTTGTGATCATTAAAGGACACTGAGCAGCCTCTGTCACATAACATCCTATGGCCACCCCTAAGGGGAGATATACACAATACATTGATGAAGTATTGTGAGTATGACAATACTCACTCATGGTAAGAGCTTTTGAACACAGCTGCCCTACATTACAAGGCCACTATTGGATATGTGGTATCACACATTATCAGTCTATTGCGGATTACCCCTGAATTGGGCTGCATTTGCTACTTTGGCATGATTGTCCCTGAGTTTTTCCTATTACCAGATGCCTGCAGTGAGGCCATGGCCATCCCTGCACACCAACATGGCAAAAAATGGCAGAGATAGAAATCGGTGGTGCCTGGGGAGAAGTGAAAAGTAGCTTCCCACAAGGATAGTCAAGGAATTAGGACTAGTCACATGGAAGTTTGCAGGAATTATGGGAGCCCAGACCTTAACTAATGGTCTGATCCAATTACGGGCTGTGGTAGAATTAATAGCTAACCAAACTGCCATGGCCCTAGAATTACTTACCTCCAAGGTTACCCAGATTAAAAAAGCAGTCCCTCCGAATAGAATGGTTCTTGACTACCTTTTAACTGTCAAAGGAGGGGTTTGCAGAAAATTTAACTGGAAAAATAGTTTGCAAATCAATGATCACCTCCAAGTTATTTCGAACTTATCAAGGGCATCTGTCAAGTAGCCCAGGTCCCTGTACAAAAATGGGACCCCTATAATTGGGACTGACTTACCAGCTGGTTGCCCAACTTTTCATGGCTCAAATTTCTTTTTCTTTCACTTTCTGCTATCCTTTTTTTCTATTTTTTTTTTTTTACTTGTTGTGATCTGTGGTGTTTAACTTTGTTTCACTGCCTACCAATACAGTACACAGATTATTAAGAATCAAATACTGTTTGTTGATGAATCTTAGGGAAATATTCCCGTCCCCCAGATTCAGATGGGGGAAATGATGGATTACCTTTTAAGAAGTAATACACCCCCATCTTAGGAAAGAAATAAAAGTTGAAAAGAATGCAACTGTGCAATGTGTCAGTTACAGATGAAGGAAATGTAAAAACACATACTTAGAAATAGATAGGAAGTTACAAGAGTTGGCAACAAGAAAACAAGCAGCAGAAACTGTAAGTAGAAAAGGACATATTTATTTATTTTATTTTGTCAAGCGACTATAAGATAACAGGTATTAGTATAAACCTAGTTATGAATACATGAAATGGATACATATAAGAAAAATAAAAAATAAACAATAGGACAGGAATGGTAGGCATGATTTGGTGCGCTTATGCACGCCACTTACAGACCTCTTAGAAAAGGGTTGAGGTCAATAGCAGACAGTTTAAGGTTAAGGTTTTTGGGTTTGGGGAAGAAACCACAGAGTCAGGTAGAGTATTCCAGACATTGACCACTCAGTTGCTGAAGTCGTATTTCCTGCAATCAAGTTTGGTGCAGTTTACCTTGAGTTTGTATCTATTGTTTCCTCTTGTATTTTTATGGTTGAAGTTGAAGTATTCATTGACAGGTAGGACATTGCAATATATAATTTTATGTACTATACTTAGATCGGACCGAAGGTGGCATAGTTCTAGGTTGTCTAGGTCTAAAATTTCAAGTCTGGTGTCATAAAGTATTCTGCAATGAGTAGAGGAGTGGAGAACTCTTCTTGTGAAATATTTCTGGACTTTCTCAACTATATTAATATCAGATATGTAATGCGGGTTCCAGACTAATGAACTGTATTCAAGTATTGGTCTAGCAAATGTTTTGAATGCTCTAGTTAGATATAAAGTTAGTTATATCTAGTTAGATATAAAGCTTAAGCAGTGGCAAAATGGCACATAAGCTCAAGCGAGGTGCAACTCCATAGACAAATGGACATGGAGACTAAAAGCAAGGTAGAACTTAAAAAAAGAACTTAAAAAAAGATAATAGCTTTGTGAAATAGTACTTCACTATTTCTGGAAATCAACTGTATAAAAGATCATGCTATGCTGTTATTCAGGGTCTCAGCTCCCAAATTGGACTGGGACCCTTTTGCTTTGATTGGCTTCTGTGCCAGGCTGAAACAACAGTAGCTTTAGATTTTAGAGGCTTCCAATCCAGTGGATTTCCATTTTATTTCTGGATGGGATTGCACTACTCCAAATAGAACCAGGATGCAATCTGGAGGTAATTCTGGATTTGCAGTTCTTATTTGAAGAACCAAGTGCAATCAATCAATCCCCTTTTGGAACTTTGAAAGCAAGTCTTTTCTATCTTCACTATCCCTATCAAATAGCATCCCTCCAAGTTTAGAATGGCCCTGAGCCTGCTAGCTTTCTGAAAAGCTCTAAATGGATATGTTCCTGAACATAGGGATCAGGGTATTAAGCCAGGTAAATTCCTTATCATTTTAAGGATCATAGCACTGCAAAGTTTGAGAAAGCCAGATCATCAGAGTTCCATTCTAAAGGCAGGGGTGGGTTTCTACCAGTTCTGTCCACCTCTGTAGAACCGGTAGCTCTGAAGAGCAGCAGACATAGAACCGTTTCTATGTCTGCTGATGTTTTTGCCCACCCGCCCACCCGGGCTCTTACTTGATCTTTATTTCCTGATTTTTAAACTTCAGCTGCCGAACGAGGCACAGCTGCAGTTAAAATAAACAAGAAAAGAGGACTGTTTCAAAGGCTGCTTCTTGGCACTCAGCGTGCTAATAACGATTAACAGGCGCGCAGCTCACAGCGGACAGGGAAGCTCGTAAATCCTGAACTGGTAGTTAATCCTGTCCTATCCACCCCTGTCTAAAGGACAGATATAACTAGATCAGAATTTGATTTTTCATGTGTGTAGATACAAGTAAATCATGTGACCTCTAATAAAAGCTCTTAAATTTTGGAAGTGCCATGTCCAGCTATTAGACTTTAAGATTCATGTGCCGTCTTTTGATAAACTTTTATTTATTTCCAAAGTTAAAATACAAAATTTAAAAGGAGTGTTTGAAGTTAAAACCCACCCCACTTCTAGAAAAATGAAATATTTTAGGATATACTAAAAAAGCAGAATATTTCCCATAAAAGAGAAGTAGAAACTCAGAGAAGCAGGAACTTACCCCCACCCACCTTTGTTAATGAGTCATTAAGGCCTGGGCCAGTCTATTCTACACAACAAAGATCTACCTCCTTCAGGAAGAGCCTTCATTTCACGACCCACCAAGTTTCAACCAAACTTAGCACACGGACAACCTACAAAGCTAGCTATGACCTCTGACAGCAACCAATCAGGATACACTTCCTGTGCTCCAGGAAATTTAAAGCCAGAGAGAGTATAAAACCCAGGGACTCTCAGCATCTCTCCCTTTTTCTTCACCAAAACCTCCAAGGCATGTGACCTTGTCCACCATTAAACCATGTTTCCAAGCAACTTCCATAATTCCTGTGTCTTTTTCCCCACTTGGAGCTGAACCCAGAAGGATATTTCTTCCAACAGAAAAAAAGAAAAAAATTATATAAAACAAAATATCAAACATACACTTAAAATGTCACCCCTGGTTGAATACTGATGAATGTATTTCAACAATAATAATTCCTGGGGACTTCCGGTTTGAGCTTCTTTGGCGACAGACCGAAACCTCGTCTCTGCGAGGCTTTGATCCGTGCTCACCACTGGAGCACCCCGAGCCAGCTGGTTTTGGGGCTAAGCCACCCTGTAGAGGTGGTGAAGAAGGGGGAGACTGCCTGCAGGGTTGAGCAGAGCCGCACCTCGCCTCCCCAACTAGCCATTACTCCCTTTCCTGAAGGCAGTTGTAGCGGTGGTCAGAAATGGCCACCACAAAGAAGAACTCGACTGGAAAAGAATGTGCAGGAGGAAGATAAGAAGATAAGAAGAGAAACAGCAAAAGCAACAAATAAAATACCCTGGAATTTAAACTATTAATAAAAAACAACAACATTGTTCCCTAAGAAGATTTTTAAGCTGTGAAGGAGAGAGAAAAGGAAAAAGATTTGGGGTTTTTTTTTCTCCTTTTCCTATACTGACAGCTAAGAGACTTAAGCAAGAAATTGGAAAAAAAATCCACTTTGACATTAATAGGCATTTAATGCTGAAAATAAAAAGTCAAAGGAATAATAAAGATTTCTGGATAATCAAAAGCTTTTGAAAACAGGAAAGGAAAGAAAAAGTATAAAAGGGCAGGATCTGGAAGGGAGGAGATTGCCTGGAATTAAAAAGAACTTACAGCAAAATCTCAACAAGACTTCCAAAAGATACATTTTAACTGAAATATCGCAACAAAAACCTCAGAAAGAGAAAGTGGAAAAAGAAATAAGAAGAAATAACTTGGGACTATTTGGATTATTTGATGATTTCTGGATTTTTGGTTATTGTATTTGAATGACTAAAATCAATTTGGTGGTTGTTTAAAACTGTTTAAAATAGCCCCACTTTTAGAAGAACTGAAAATGGAACTTAAAAAGTACAAAGAAGATGCACAAGAAGGGAGAGGTACTTTTGGCTTTGTATTTCAGTTTTTAGAAATGGAGATTTGGAATTATGAGAAACAACAAGAAATGCCTGCAGAACAGGAAGATTGCGACAAAGAAGAAGCCATCTTTAATGAACAAGTAATCTTAGGTGGGGGAAAAAAAGGAAAGGGAGGGAAAGAGAATGGAAAATTGAAGATTGGGAAAAATAACTCCAAAAAAAGAAAGTGAAAAATAAGTATAAAATCAGAAAGCAACAGAAGAGGGAAATGCAGAAGAGAGAATTAGAAGTAGAGAGACAAGGGGGTAAAAAGGGGAGGGAGAAGATGAGAGGGAAGAAAGAAAGGAAAAGAAGTTATAAAGGACAGAAACAAAATATAGAGAAACAAGGCCTATTTAGAGATAATGGGTGAAAATTTAATGGAAAAAGGGATTCTGCAAAAGGTACATAAGATAGTATTGTTATATTAGAAACAGAAATAATTTTAGAAAACTTCTTCTGGTTTGTCGGCTTCGCTAGCAGCAGGGTTCCGCGATCCTGCATGATCCCTGCCGCGCTAGTCATTTTGGTGCCTCCGATCCGGACGGGTTTGCAGGCTAAGGCTGCCCCGCAGAGGCAGCCGAAGATAGGGGGAGCTGGTGAGGGGTTTGGGGGTGTTGCAGACCCCCTCCCCAGCCGGCAAAACTCCCTTTTCTCAAGGCGGTCAAGCGGCGGTCTGTAATGGCCGCCACAAAGAAGCTGGCAGCTGGGTAAGACTGAGCAGGAGGAAGAGGGGAGAAAGTTTACAAGAGAAAGTTTTTTGGCTGATCCAGGACTTTAAGAGGCATTTAATCCTGAGAACCATGACTTTTTGAAAAATACTTGGTTTCCAGAGGATTTCAAGCGGCAAAATTGAGGTGCTGAAAGGAAAGTTTACCCTCCTTCCCTATGGAATCAACAAATGGCCATTGAGAAACCTGTTGTTTTTTATAAAAGGTAAAAACTTGGCTTCTTGTTGTAAGTGGGAAGGGAGAGGACAAAAAAATATATGTTAAGATTTTGCTGGAGGAGATGCCTTGAAGATCTTGAGACTAGAAATTGATTGGAACAAGGCTGTAAAATACAGATTGGGCTTTTTTTCTTTTCCCTTTTACTGATACTACCCCAGGAAGAGAAAGTGAGAACTTTGTGCGTTGTTTGGACTGATTTATGTCTCTGGAACTTTGAGGAATTGTTTTAACTTTTGAAACATTTTGGTTGCTCTAAGAAGAACAAAGAATGGCTTTATCTGATGATGAACTTAGAAAGGAATATCAAGAAAGTAAGGACTGTGAAAGAAGCTTTCCTTTCTTTAGAAATGGCGCTTGCTATTTATCAGCAAACACAACAACAGATGGAGGAAATAGAAGGAGAAGAAGAAAAAGAAGAAGACGCCATCTTCAGTGAATCTAAAAAATTAACTAAGAGAGAAAGGAGAAAGAAAGGAAGGAAAATGAAGGACTTAAGACTTAAAAAAATACTTAAGAAAGGAAAAAATAAGATGCAAAACCAACTCAATGTTACTGAGCAAAAGGAGAAAGGATTACAACAGAGAGGGAAAGCTAAAAAGGCGGAGGTTAGTGGAGGGGGGGTAAAAAGGCCAGGGGGAATAAGAAAGGAAGGGAAAGGGGAGGGAAAAGCCACAAAGGTATGAAACAAGATGGGAAAAAAGGATTTTTTTTTAGGGATGAAGGGTAAGGTATAATTTTTTAAAAAAAGAAGATTCTGCAAGGTTCATAAGATGGTATTATGTATTAGAAATAGAAAACTAGAATGTTATAAGAATTGATAAAAGATTAAAATATTGAAATGTTTAGTAATGATAGATTTTAAAATTTAATAAAATTGTAGCACTTGTTTTTTGAAATAGACAATCAGAATGTTAAAAGATTTAATATTTAGATTTATTATCTAATTATATTAATTATTATGAATATATTTGTTAAATTAGTGTATAACATTAAAAATATCACATATATAAAAATCTATTCGCAATTAACCAATTTTGACCTTCCATCTAATTACTGAGGATGGGGGGGGAGCTAATGGGTAACTCCAAGAACAAGGCTCAGCTTTAAAACCTTCTGTTAACAATCTGTTATTATATTTAAGTTTGCCATCAGCTTCTTCTTTCATGAAACCACTACAACCATTGTTTCTGAACCTTCCGGATCGAATATCATTGACTGATTCTTCCAGTTTATCTTTTTTACTTTTTCTTAAAGTTATAACTGTGTATGTGCATGGCTATCAAAACTCCAAAGACAGGTCAAGTACCTCTGGGGAGGTCAGTCATAAATTAGAACATTTGCTAAGCAACAGGCCATTAAATGAGGACCACTTGTATTTGGTTTGCCAGTCACATGGCCACATGACCACACCTACCCGGTCACATGATCACCAAGCCACACTCACAAATTAGGCCACACCTACAGAACCAGTTGTTAAGAAATTTGAATCCCACCCCTGGGTGGGGGGCACTGAGGATGAGTTTGTAGCACCAAGGGGGCAGTGGACTGAGAAAGTTTGGAAACCACTGATTTAACTTATAAATCAATTAATCTCAATTAATGAATGTTTTACATACAGATGTAAAATTTTACTTTGGATCTTAAATTTTACTTTAAATGGGATGATGAGATTAGTTTACTTAATTAGTTTAGTTAGTGAAAAGTCACTTTGTTAAATAGAAAATATAATTTTGCAAATACAATCTTACTTTAAGGCAGAATAGATATTTTAAACAAGTTTAATTATCTCCTTCTGCATTTTCAGACCAAAGTATTTAATGTTAATCTTAGACAATTATTTCAAATTATTGTTTTATAATCTTAGCTGATTATTTATGATATATTGCTTTAATCATATTAATAAATCTCTCCCCAAAGTCCATATATTTTTATTGTAATAGCATAAATTGCCACATCAAATCCTTTCTGTGTGTCTAAAAAGATCAATGCCATATGTTTTCCAGGATATGTTTCATAGTACTTGAATGTATTCAAGATCATTCTCATATTGTTTTTAATCTGTCTCTTTGGCAAAAATCCATTTTGGTCTGGGTGTATAAATTCATTCAAAATTCTTTTTCTCTCTGCTATTATCAAAGCATATATTTTATAGTCTGCATTCAACAGAGATATTGGCCTATAGTTCTTTACCTGTGTTAAGTCTGAATCATCTTTCGGTATAAGAGTAATATTTGCTCCCATCCATGAGTCAGGTATTTTTGCTTCTAACAGAACTTTATTGTAAACTTCCAACATCATGGGAGCTAATATATTTTGTAACTTTTTATAGAGTTCTACCCATCAGGCCCTTGTGCTTTATTACTCTTTTATCCCTTAATCGCTTCAATCAATTCCATCATAGTTATTCTTTCATTCAATATGACTCTAATTGTTTCAGATACTTTTGGAAGTTCATATTGTTCCAAACATTGTTGTATTTAATATTGTGGTACTTTCTCCTGATTATACAGTTTCCCACAATACTCTTTTATTATTATTTTTATCCTCTTTTTGGTAATAAAAAGTCCCTCCTTATCTATTAATCAATGTATAATTTTTTTGTCTCTCCTTTTTCAGTTTATATGCCAACCATCTTCCTGGTTTATTTGCATTTTCAAAAAAGCTTTCTTTTGCACTTTTAATTTTTTGTGCCAGTTCTTCTTTTTCCAACATATTCATCTTGTGTTTAATTAGATCCATTTGATTTTTTTTTGGGGGGGGGGTGGTTCTTTCTGTAATTCTATGTTTAATGTGTGTTCTTCCTCTAACATTTTCTCCTTTTGTTTCTTCTTTGTATTTTTCTTCCCCATGTAAGTTGTAACTATTCCCTGAAAATACGCTTTGACAGTATCCCATAGAGTTTGGAATGAGATCTTTCCTTTTCTATTATCTTTGAAACAAAAGTCCAGTTTTCTTACCATATTTTTTATGAATTCTTTATCTTAAAATATCGTTTAATTCAACATCCATCTCAATTTTCTTTTCTGTCTTTTCCATATAACTTTGATCGGATTGTGATCTGCCCATTAGGTTCTATTTATCTATTGTACCCATGTTTTCAATTCTGAGGACATCCATATTCTGGACCAGAATTTATGCTTATTTGAATAGAATAAATACTGATTTTTCTTGGGCTACATTTGTTTCCACACATTATGAATTTCTATTTCATCTGTCATTTAAAAAAAAATATTTGGGGAGTGTTTTTCTAACTTTTTTACCTGTTTTACTATTTTTATAGTCAAGTTCTGTATCTACAATTGCATTAAAATCTCCTACCATACAAATATTTTCATATTCCAATTCTATAATTTTCTTGTGAAGTTTCCCATACAACTCATCTTGTTTGTTGTTAGGCGTATATACCGCTATTAACAATATCTGTTTTTGATTCATTGTTACCTCCACCATCAATATTCCCCCATCTTCATCTGCAAAAATTTATTGTTTCTTAATATGTTGAAATTATTACCCACCCCTCTCCTAGAAAAATGAAATATTTTAGGATATATTAAAAGGGCAGAATATTTTTCCTAAAAGCGAAGTAGAAACTAAGAGAGGCAGAAACTTAGGGTGCCCCTCCCACCTTTGTCAATGGGCCATTAAGGCCTGGACCCGTCTATTTTACATAACAAAGATCTACCTCCTTCAGGCAGATCCATAATAGGAATCCCAAAGCCCTTTCATTACATCATCATCCAGCAAGGCTCAACCAAGCCTGAGACTCAGGACAGCCTACAGAGTTGCCCCTGCATGGTCCCTTGGGAGTCTGACAACCAATCAGAATAAAAGCTCAAATTCAAATCCCAACATAGGGCATAAAACCTAGGGACTCTCAACATCTCTTCCCTTTTCTTCACCCTTTTTCACCCAGCAGCTCCCAGGAATATGATCCTGTTCCACCATTAAAGCATCTTTCCAAGCAGTGACCATGTTTCCAGTATCTTTGCCCCCACTTGGAACTGAACCCAGAAAGATATTTCTTCCAACAAATATATAAAACCACACCCCTTTTCTTTTCTTGCGTTAACAGAAAATATAGTTTCCAAAATTTGGGATACTCTTAATAGTTTTACTATATTGTTTTTAATGTGTACCTCTTAGGAAAAAAATTAGCTCTAATTTCAGACAGATGTTCTATCACTATTTTCTTGCTCATTTTAATTTTAATTTCTAGTCTTTTATGGTTGTTTTTGATAGGTTTCTTTTTGTGTGAAGACTGATGTAAAGAATGAGTTAAGCAGTTCTGCTTTCTCTCTACTGCCTGTTATTCCCTTGCCCTATTCTCATTTTAGCGGACCGACTGCTTCCTTGACTTTTTTCTTGTTATTTATATTTTGAAATAAACTTTTTAAAATTGTTTTTGACTTTTGTTGCAAGTCTTTGTTCATTCTGAACCTTTGCTTTCCTGATTTCATAATTGCAGATTCAGACTATCTGTTGATAATCTGCCTCCATTATATGTTCTCTTTCCATTTTTTATAATTATATCCTTTGTCTTTCAGTTTATCAGAGAGATTTTTGTGCAACCACACAAGTTTCTTCTTGGAATTCTTGTTTTTCCTTTTCAGTAGTATTGTGCTGAGCTTTTATGATCATATTTTTTCAGAATTTCTCATATTTCTTTATAATTTTATAACTATTTTTTCTTGTCTTTTTTATTAGTTTATAAAATACAAAAATAAATAATAAGAAAAATAGAGGAGGAAAAAGGGAAGAGAAGAGTGTAGAAAAGAAAAGGCATTGCTGTTAAGCCTGGGTTCCCCAACCAGGGTTAAGGAGACAAGCTAAACAGAATGTGCAGCGTTAGTCAGATAGGCATACAGATAAATGTGTGAGATAAGTTTGTATGTTAGTTAACATACAGTAAAAATAACAAATACGCTTGTGTTATCAAAAATATAGTTTATTCCATTTAGAGTTTTATAGCATAGTCAAAATAACAGTCCATGAGTCATGTATCGTTTTAGTCAGTCCATTCAAGGATATTCAATTAGCAAAGTCCGTATAGAATATCCAATGTCAGTTCACTTACAATAAATCAGTTCTCTCACAGTTGATAAATCAACAGTCCTTTCTCTCTCCCATTCCAGTAGGGGAAAAAACGCAGTCTTCAATCCATGCAGTAATTAGGGATCATCAAGCCAGAGAGAGCAAGCTGCCGTGCCTTGCTTCTTTTATGGTGCTTTTACAACCACTCCCTTAATTACATTCTTACAGTTAAAGTTACAGACACTTTAACTAACAAACCATGATAACATATTTATTATTTCACCTAAACCAGTTAGGTTAAACAATGTTATCCCTAACATTCTCCCCTTTTAGGTAATAATAATACTATAACTAATTACATCTTTAAATCATATTTGTTACAACTCTCTTTAAACTTAATTACTCCTTGAGCTTTTGTAAATTGGTCTGCAATGTTTTCTTCCGTCATGCAGTATTCCAATTTAATTAGCCCATTCTTTACAGATTCTCTAACATTTAAGTATCTTAAATCAGTATGCTTTGATCTATTTTTACAGCAATATTAGTAGCTAACTTTATGGCTGCCTGGTTGTCCTTGTACACAATAATGGAATCTTTAACAGTTATACCCATGTCTAATAATAACTGTTTGTACAAAATTAAGTCAGTGCACAGTAATGACAGACATGAAAATTCCGCTTCCATCGTGGACAAGCTGATATGCTGTTATCTGATTGACCTCCACCCTATTAGTATCTTACCAAATAATATAGCCATCCCAGATGTTGATTTTCTAGTGTTTATGTCAGTTGCAAAACTTGCATCTGCATAGGCACTAAGCCTCAAATTACCCTTTGGTTCTATATACAATGCATGGTTCATTGTTCCTTTAAGATATCTTAAAATTCTTTTTAATGATTGCCAATGACATTGATGTGGATCTGAATTAAAACGTGCCAGCTGATTAACACTATAAGCTATATCTGGCCTTGACCAATTGCTTATATATGATAAGCTACCAATCAAAGATTGATATATAGACTTATCAAATTTGGGACTTTGATCATCAGTTTGGCAAACTTCCTGACTCATTGGAGTCTTTGCCAGTTTACAAAGTTCCATTTTATACGTTTTAATTAATTGGCAAATTTTATCTTCTTGAGATGTCTTAAATCCATTTTTTATTTTGTTAATTGTCAATCCTAGATACTTTTTAATTTCACCTAAATGCTTTAATTTTATCTTTTTGGCTAATAATGATATAATCTCATTAGCTTCATTATTAGTCTTAGTTATCAAAGCAATATCATCTGTAAATAATAACAATAATGACACCGTTCCATTATTTTCTCTTTTAAACACACATGGATCTGCTAAACCAGATTTAAATCCTATATTGTTTAATTCTTTCACAATATATTGATTCGACTCAAAGCCAGATTGTTTCAACCCGTAAAGATTCTTTTTGAGTTTCCAACAATCATTACTATTTACTTTATTATCTTTTATAATAACTGGCTTTTCAAATATATAGTGTGTTGCAATGGTGCATGCAAATAAGCAGTTTCTACATCTAAATGGTTAATGACATAGTTTTTCTTAGCTGCCCACACTAAAGCTGCTCTCAAAGATGTTGCCTTAAGACTTGGTGCAAAAACTTCATCGTAATCAGATGCAGTTTGATTAAATCCTTGAGCTACCAACCTAGCCTTATGGGTAACAGTCCCATCATTTCCTGCTTTTACTTTAAATATCCATTTGCACCCAATGGATTTTTCTCCGGGAGGTAATTTGGCATCTTCATATACTTTCATTACCTTTAATGAATTTAGTTCCTTTTCCATTGCCTTTTGCCAATTCTCCTGATCCTTAGCAGGATACATCCTAAGTTCATCTACACTAGTTGGAACTTTAGTTACTTGGCAAACTATACTTGCTTGATACCTATCAGGTGGTCTAGTTACACGTGTTGTACGTCTAGGTATTACAGGACTTACAGGTGGACTTTCATTTATTAACTGTTCTTGATTATCTAACTCTTCTGTTTCCTCTTGTTCTGGTCCTATTTCCTCTTGTTTCCTCTTGTTCTGTTTCCTCTTGTTCTGATCCTATTTGCTCTTCGTGGACTTCTTTTATTGGACTCTTCTTATAACTAGTCTGTTCTTTCTGCCTTTTGCAAGGTTCAATAATTATATCATTATCTAAATCTTGCTCTAATCTATTCCATCCTACATGTTCTAGGAATTTAGCACTAGCACTGATGTAAACTCTAGATGTACCTGGTTCCCAGAATCTATAAGATCTGTGATTAGATTCATATCCTAAAAAAAATAATCTTTTAGCTCTATGCTGTCCTTTGTGTCTGAGTTGTGTAGGGATATGCACCCATGCTGGTGCTCCAAATGCGCGCATGTAACTTAAATCAGGTTTTGTACCATGCCACAGTGTGAATGATAATTCACCTGTTGTTGAATTAACAACATTATTTAATATATGATTACCACACATTATTGCTTCTCCCCATAAATTGTCAGGTAATTCTGAATCAGACAACATAGTACGTGCCATTGATTGTAGTGTTTGGCCTCGTCTCTCTATAAAGGCATTATGTTGTGGCCTATATGGTGCAGACTTTTTATGTTGAATACCTAACATTCTAAGTCTATTCTGGAATTTATTATTTGTAAATTCTGCACCATTATCTGTTATAAGAGTTACTAATTTCTTTTTAGTTTTTCTTTCTGCAAATTTAATCCAATTAAATAGATTTAGATACGTTTCAGTTTTGCTCTTCATTAAATAGCAAAACCCATATCTAGAATAATGGTCCATTATACTTAATATGTATCGAGCTCCTCCTATACTTGGTTTTTTTGGACCTATTAAATTGGCAAATACTACCTCTAAAGGCTCTTTGGTAGTAAATCCATCAACTCTATTTGCCGGTATGACCTTGCTTTTGCTTTGATTACAAGCAAAACATTGCAAATACTTATTACAAGGTTTCAAGCTTATTCCTTTAGATAGTTGAACAGTTCTCTTAAGCATTTTAAAATTTAAATGCCCTAGCCGTCGGTGTAACAAGTGAATACATTCATCATGAGGTTTCTTATTATCATAAACCGTGTTAGCCACCTCTAAACCATTATCATTTAAAACATATAATTCACCTCTTAAAGATGCAGTAATTTTCTTATCTTCTTTTTCAATTATGCAGTTATCTCCCCTAAAGGTAACTACATATCCTAGTTTAACCAAAATTCTAACTGAAATTAAATTAAACTTAAGTTGTGGTACATATAACATTTTTACATTCTCTTTTATGAAAGAACAATATGCTATACCTTGACCTTTAGCTTTCAGTTTCCAGCCATTGGCTAACGATATCTGCTGTGTACTCTGGGACATTTTAATAAAATTTTTGTTATCATTTGTTATACAGTGGGATGCTCCACTGTCAACCACCCATAAATTATTTTTTACAGCTCCGTTAGTACACATGGCTAACTCTAAATTTTTATTTTTATTTTGGTTACTTTTAGTATTCTGGCCAGCGTTCTGGCGCTTTGCTTTTTTATAAAATCTTGCCAAATGTCCTCTTCCTCCACAATTAAAACACTTTTTAATTGCGTATGCAGTAGGAGATTCAATATCTTCTTTTTGAGGTTGCTCCCTCCTTAACTGATCTCTTTCAAGTCTTCTTCTTGCCTCGTCAATCAATCTGCCAGTTATATCAGTTAAAGCTAAACTTTCCTTAGGCAAAATTTCAAGGGAAGTGACGTAGTTATCATAATTTTTGTCTAGTGAAGATAGAATTATGTAGACTTGGTGTAGTTCAGAGAAAATAAGTTCTTTCTCGTGCCGTTCTTGAAAAATGCTTTTTATGGTATTCAAATGACTAAGCATATCACCATTCGTTTGGAGATGCGTCCTGAAAAGCTTCCGTGTTAGATATATGTGAGCACCAACATTATCTTGGACATAAATCCTCTTCAGCTTCTGCCAACACCCAACAGCCATTTGCTCTCCGCGGATATGAACAAGTTGCTGGTCAGACAGTGTTAGTCCTATTATGCAAAGAGCTTGTTCATTCTTCTGCTTAAAGTCTTCTATCTTTTGCTATCTTCCTCAATCTCTGGATCCCATTCCTCTATGTTTGATGGGTTTTCAATTATGTTCCACAGACCTTCTCTTCGTAGAAGTAGACTACATTTCAAAGACCATGAAACATAGTTTGTTCCATCCAACTTGGATATAAGGGACAAACTTTGTAAATTGACTTGTGCCATGTTTTCTTTATGGATATAAAACTATAATTAATAAAACACAGCTGTCTGTTTACTGTAACATGTAACAACACAAACTCTCACTTTTTACATAAATCTGTTTTATCCCAGTTAAACTGACTTTGCAGCCTCTGGGCCCATAACCAGTGTTAAGCCTGGGTTCCCCAACCAGGGTTAAGGAGACAAGCTAAACAGAATGTGCAGCGTTAGTCAGATAGGCATACAGATAAATGTGTGAGACAAGTTTGTATGTTAGTTAACATACAGTAAAAATAACAGATACGCTTGTGTTATCAAAAATATAGTTTATTCCATTTAGAGTTTTATAGCATAGTCAAAATAACAGTCTATTAGTGGTTTTCCAGTTTCGCGTGGCTTCGGGGCAGCAGGAATTCGCAACAGCTCGCGATTCCTGCTGTGCTAGCCGCCGAGGTACCCCCGATCCAGATGGGTCAGGGGGATATGGCTGCCCTGTAGGGACAGCTGAAGAGAGAGGGGAGTCGGACAGGGGGTTGGGGGTGTCGCAGACCCCCTTCCCCTCCGGAAAAACCCCTTTTTCCCAAGGCGGTGGAGCGGCGGTCAGCAATGGCCGCCACGAAGAAGCCAGCAACCAGGTAAGATTGCGCTGGAGGAAGTAAGAAGAGTGAAAGTGCTGTCTGAGCCGGGTCAAGTAACATCTTTCAAATTTGTTGGAACTGAGCTGTTTGAATTGCTGGAGGATACATTGTATCCCTAAGAAGATCGAAAGCGGCGGAGAAGCTGTTAAAGGGAACTTTTCTTTTCTTCACTCTCCCACCCCATGGAAACAGCAGATATGTTTGGACATATTGGACATTGAAAGTGAATTGTTTTGAGAGTTGAAGCTAAGGGAAAAAAGGGTTTTTGGACATTGAAAAACTTAAGAAATTGGAAAACCCTTATTAGAGGTATGGATTTTTGATTATTTAAAATTGATATTGCAAGTGGGAAGGGAGAGGAAAAAAAATTGGAGCAGAAGCTGAAAAAGGAGGAGATTGCCTAGAATCCCAAAGAAAGGTATATGGTAATTGGACCTCTTTGATTAAACATTAACCCCAGAAAGAGAAAGAGAAGAAGGAAGAAAAGTATTAATTTTTGGAATTTTTTTTTTGAAGTATTTTTGATTAAAAATATTTGTGGTTGTTTTGGGAAAAGTTTCTTTTTTCATAATGGCATCGCTTGTGGATGAACTAAAGACTGAATATCAAAAATATAAAAAAGGAAGATACTTTGGGCACTTTGTTTCAATTCTTAGAAATGGCGTTATGTACTTATGAAAAGTTGACTACGCAGCAGAAGGACTGGGACAAAGAAGAAGAGGAAGAAGAAGCCATCTTTGATGAACAATGGGTTCTTTCCGGGGAGGAGAAAAAGGATAAGAGAAAGGGGATTTTAAGAATTATAAAAACAACCAAAGAAGAGAAAAATGAGCGGAAAGGTGGAGGCAAGGTTAGAAAGCAAAGGAAAGGGAGTAAGAAAAGGGAGGAGGAAAGACAAAGGGGTAAAAAGGGCAAGGAGAAGAATAAGCAAGAGAGAAAGGGGGGGAGGAGAAGCCTCAATGGGGGGGAAGCAAGATCTAAAGAAAAAAAGTTTATTCAGAGACAATGGGTGAATTTAATTTAGGATAAAAGAGGGATTCTGGAGGGTACATAAGATTGTGTTTTTTATATGTGTATTTAGAGTTTGTAATTTTAGAATCTATTAAACAGAATCCCAAGAAAAATTGTTATATGAAGTACTTTTAAGTTAGGGTAATGAGTTATAGACGTTACTCCAATTGGTGTATAGGAGAAGTATAATAAAAGAAAAAAGATGAATGGATAGTTGGAAATAGAACAGACAAAGAATATTATTGAAAATGGTAATAAGATATGAAAGGATATATAAAGGTTTTGTTATGTTTTTTTTTTTTGGATGTTGTATATTGAAAAAAGGCAAAAAAAAATGTTAATTAATAAGAAATAATTTGGATGAAAAGGAGAAGTTGGGATAAGATATGAAGTTAAATAGACAAAGTATTGATACTATAATTTGGAATTGTTATGTTCTATTGGTTTTCTTCTTTTATTATTTTTTCTTAGAAAAGATCTTATAAGCTGTTATGCCTTGTGCATTGTTTATATAAAATTGATAAAAATGGTTTATATATATATATATAAAAGAAAATGATCATAAGATATGGAAGGATATATAAAGTGAATATGATGTTTGAATTTGTGTCTGTATGAAGAGTTTCAACCCGGGATCAGACAACCTTCAGAAAAGATTTTTTAGTTTTGTTTATGTTTTATTATGTAAAATTAATAAAATTTGTTTAAAAAAAAACAACAGTCTATTAGTCATGTATCGTTTTAGTCAGTCCATTCAAGGATATTCAATTAGCAAAGTCCGTATAGAATATCCAATGTCAGTTCACTTACAATAAATCAGTTCTCTCACAGTTGACAAATCAACAATCCTTTCTCTCTCCCGTTCCAGTAGGGGAAAAACGCAGTCTTCAATCCATGCAGTAATTAGGGATCATCAAGCCAGAGAGAGCAAGCTGCCATGCCTTGCTTCTTTTATGGTGCTTTTACAACCACTCCCTTAATTACATTCTTACAGTTAAAGTTACAGACACTTTAACTAACAAACCATGATAACATATTTATTATTTTACCTAAACCAGTTAGGGTAAACAATGTTATCCCTAACAATTGCTTTCCAATTCCCTTTGATACAGCAGTGTAAGATAGTAACGTCAAACCTCAACTTTTTACTTTTACATAATATAAGTCATGTCTATATCAACAAAACTATCTAATTGGTAAAACCCAATATCAAATTTCTTTTTTTCCCATCTCAAGCACAAAGTCCCTAAACTTCCAAGTAGGAACAAAAGTAATTATGATTTTTTTCTTTCATCAAGGCAGTCAATTTAGCCTGTTTGCTAACTCCATGAACTTTTGCAGCCATTTGTCCGTTGTGAAGATTGAAGTGTCCTTCCATTTTATAAAGTAATAATGTGTATAAAGTAATAGTGATGCCATCAACATATATAACTTAAGTATAACATCAAAGTTCCCCCCCCAAAATTCCAAGTCTTTTCCCATTAAAATGAAAAGTTTTTGGTTTTATCTTTATGTTCACTTTAAGAATTTTCTGTATTAGAATATGAATCCTATTCCAATGTTTCTTTGCTTTATCACATGTCCACTACAAATAATGAAAAGTGCCTTCTTTATATTTACATTTTCAACAATCATTTGAAGTACCTTTGTTCATTCTTGATAAGTTATCTGGTGTTATATACCAATGATACATCATCTTATAAAATTTTCTTTTAAACTGTAATTTAGTGTAAATTTTAAACCTTTCATCCACATATTCTCCCATTGTTCAAGATGTACATTAATCCTAAGTTCCTTGCCCATTAAATTATACAATGCTTTACATATTCACCTTCCAAATTCAGATTCAATCACATTTTATAGACCTTAACTATAATATGTTAATCACTAACCACACAGTAGGATTTCCAATACATTAAAAAAAAACCTCTTTTTGCCTAAATTAAATCTTTCAGTTGTAAATATGTAAACCAAAGGCAGACATGTCCTTCTGATTCTAGCTCTTCCTTAGACTTGAGGATAGGATCACCAAAATTAAAAGATATAACCATAAATCCATCAGTCTAGCTTCTCCACCACTGCTTTTCTGAAAAAAAGCTTCCTGAAGGGATACCCAAAGGGGCATCAGTAGAAAGCCTTGTTTTATATTTATCCAAACTCTTAGAATGGTGCACTTTTTTAGTTGCTTTCCCCTTTAGGATTTTTATCCATGGATTTTTTCTTAGACTCTGAGTTTATTCAGTTCAGCTCTTTTAAAATTCAATGCAAGAAACAAACCAACAAAAATACAGCACACCTGCACTTATAATCGAATACCTGGGATGCAAAATCAACAAAGAAATAAAAAAGCGGCAGTGCACCACCAAAATGGAAGATCAGGCTAGAAAATAAGATTAGCAAACTGAGATCAGATGCAAGTAAGCATCTTTTGTTAAGTCTATTTCTTTTGCACCGTTTATATCCTTCCAGCAGTCCATTCCAGTCATGAGCTTCATCTCACCAGGTTTCAGTAACAGTAACTATATAATACCTGCCCTCATGTACTAATATTTTAAGTTCGTCCTGTTTGTTTCCTCAAAATTTGATCATTAGCATATAGGTATCTGAGTCCTTTATGGCTGACCCTGTATTTGCTTCATTTCATATTAGAATTCCCCTTTATTTCTATTAGTCTGTTCCTCATTGTTTCATTGGTTGTCTTGGGGTTTATGCTTGGGATTAGACCCTAAAGATCCTACAGATTGGTCACCATCCCTCTTTAAGTTAAAGCCCTTCAAATAAGCTGAGTCAATCATTTCTAAACACATTATTCTTGGTCTTGTGAGATGCAGCCCATCACCTGCCAGAAGCTTTTCATAGAGGCCAGGTCTGTCAAACTCGGGACCCGTAGGCCAGATGCATCACATGCGGTCCACGCCCATGCCTATTTTTGCAAAAGGGGCGAAAAGTCCCGATTTGATACCCCTGATATAGGTATTGTGAGTAGACCATGGTTTAGGAATCCAAAGTTCTCTCTCTCTCTTCCTTAAGCCAGTGGTTTATATCTAAAATCTTCCATTCCCTCATTGGATGTTGACCTTCCATTGGAATTAAATGAAAAGTCCACCATATTTTAGTTCCAAGTAACTTGCCTAGCCATCACTGTAAATATTCCTATCACTTCATTTTTTTCTGTAGAAACTTCAGAATTCCATTTTTCTTTCCAATCATTATTATGTGGCAAAAGCCATGTAATTCTATGTGAATGTCTTCATGTGCTAAAATATTCACTGCTTACTATGATCTCTAATCAATGACAAATATGAGGAAAAACTTGTAATCTTTATCTGAACTGTCATTTCTGCTTTTTTTTAAAAAAAAAAAAAAAGCACCAGAACATTCTGATAGATTTTTATGACATCTATATTTTCTTTCCAATAGTTAATGACTAATTTTGTATATCTACACCAATATTTTATAGCTTTTATTGAGAAATATTCTGCTTATCAGATCTCAACTTGCTATTCATTGCAAACTTTGTTGCTAACTATGCTGCAATGGAAAACCTAAAAGCTGTTTTATCGTGGAAGAGGGGAACTATTTTATCTGTGTTCAGGACAAATTTGAACAATTTTTTGACTCCACATTTGTTTCTAAACTGAGCAATGTTACATTGTAATCATACAGCCTACATCTCTCCATGGAATAATAAGAAATCACAAGCATGTGAACACAAAATGAATATACATTTCCTTTCTAATTGATTATAAATTCTCTATAGCAGGGGTCTCCAACCTTGGCAACTTTAAGACCAAAGCTGGCTGAGGAATTCTAGGAATTGAAGTCCACAGGTCTTAAAGTTGCCAAGATTGGAGACCCCTGCTCTATAGAATAGAAGAATTCATTACATTTATATACTATTTTTTTATTCCTGTTGCAACATAAAATTTGTGGGTGCTCTATCACTGGAGGCTTTTAAAAAAGAGACTGGAAGCAATTTGTCTGAAATGGTATAGAGTTTCCTACTTGAACAGGAGATTGTGCTAGAAAACCTCCAAGGTCTTTTCAGCTTCTGTGATTCTGTTAAGAGAGGCAACATTTAAACAGTCAATTTATTGAAAATATAAATACATGCAGAATTAGAATAATCATTTCAAAAGTATGTAATGAAAAATCATAACATTTTTAATTCAAAATATTATTTTCCGATATTTAAAGTTTTCTTAGAATCAATTAGCTTTACAAAACAAAAAAAAATAGCCTATGATCCATTCATTCCCCCCCCCCCAAATTAGAAATGGTGAAATGTATCTCATAAAGTTGGAAATAACCATTTAGGTCAAGAATGAAAGGGCAACATAGAGCTAAGAAGTTATTTTTTGTGGGTTATGAGGCCAAACATAGATCGTTTAGATTTTGGGATCAAGACACAGCTCATGTTTGTTGTAGTGCTAGTGCAAAATTCCTTGAGCACGTTGGGTGAGATAAACTGGAACAGGAATCCAGCAATGATATTATTATTATTGACACCCAAATAGTCCCTAAAGATAAAATCAGTAAACCACAAATAGCCATTAAAAAGGACAGAAGGAAGTAGGACAACAGGCACAGGAGGAGGTAGAAGAACAGGAGCAGGTGGCACAGAAAAGTCCACCAGTAAGCCCAAGACATTCAACCTGAGTAACACAACCACCTGATAGTTATCAGGCTAGTGTTGTATGCCAAGTGAATACATTCCTAGTAACTATAGTGAACTAAAAATGTATCCTACTAAGGATCAGGCTGCTTGGCAGAAAGCAATGGATAAAGAAGTGGAATCATCAGTTGGAGGTATTCGAAAATGTTAAGTTACCACCAAGTAAACATGCCACAGGATGTAAATGGATATATAAACTAAAGACAAGTGTGGATGGGACTGTTACCCATAAAGCCAGGTTAGAAGCACAAGGGTTCAATCAAATGACTATGATGAGGTGTTTGCACCTAGTCTGAAGGCTACAACATTAAGAGCAGCATTAGTGTGGGCAGCTAAAGAAAAATACATTATAAATCATTTGGATGTAGAGACGGCATATCTGCATGCACCATTGCAACACACTATATATTTAAAGAAACCTTTAGGTATTAAAAATGATACTACTACCGATTGCTGGAGATTGAAAAAGAGTTTTTATGGTTTGAAGCAATCAGGATATGAGTGGAACCAGTGTATAATTAAAGAATTAATTAGAATAGGTTTTGTAGCTGGCATGGCTGATCCATGTTTGTTTAAAAGAGAAAGTAATGATATAATTTCATTGTTGCTATTATTTACTGATGACATACCGTGTTTCTCCAACAATATGGCCTCCACCAATAGGAAGCCCCACCATGTTTTATTGGCATAAAATCAAATTAAGCCCCTCCCCCCAAATTAAGCCCCATATTAAACATGCAAAATGGGGGGGGGAAGCAGGCGGAAGGGCTTGCCGTTAGGAAATACTTTTGTTGCATGCCCGGATATGGTGCTGCCTGCGTTGATGGGGCACTTCATATCGGGAGAACTTCCACCATTGCTTTCCCTTCTCCCTCGCTGCTGCAGCGTTTAGAACAACTCCGTGGCATTTGGCGCAGCCGTGCGCGGCCAGTCAGGGCTCCTCCCTGCAACCGGAGCCCTGAGGAGACACTTGGCTTCAGGCGCTGCCGTCTTCCCTTTGCTTTCGAAGGTAAAGTGAATTATTTTACAATGCCTCCCCTCCAGAGAGGGCAGCCCTACCCCACGTGGGGAAGCTAAATTCCCGGGGCCTCTTCCGTTCCTCCCCGACCTCCCTACACTGCGCGCCTCTGACGCGCCGGTCCCTTTAGCCCAGCGAGCTTTTCCACCTCAAAGAAAGGCCAGGCAGGCAGCTGCGGAGGAGCAGCAGGTCTGAGCCACTCGCGGCGGAAACAGCTACCACCCTTAGCACAACGCAGGGAGAACAAGCGAGGTTAGAGCCCGCCAGCCCATCCTTCCCGCCTCAGCGGCTCGGTTTCCCCTACCGGCGGGTCCTCCTTTCGTGCGGAGGGCTGCGGGGGAAAGCGCTTGCCCGAGAGGATCTCTCCCTCTCTCTCCCTGCGAGGTCAACGTCTGCGCTGCGGAGGAGAGGGCTGCAGCCGGTTCGTCCTGCTTGCTGAGAGGTGAGGAAACCGCGGCTTGCCCAGTGAGATCTGGGAACGAGGGGCAGGAGGAGGCACGTACACACCCGCGGCTCATTTTCCCAGCCCTTACGGCTCTGGCGCCGCCCTGACAGGATGAGCAGAGGGTCCGGCGGGGTGGCGCTCGCTGCCCGCTAGGGCTGCGAGGGCTGGGCAGAACTGGGAAAATGATCCGCAGGTGTGTGCGTGCCTCCTCCTGCCCCTCGTTCCCAGATCTCACCAGGTGAGCCGCGGCTTCCTCACCTCTCAGCAAGCAGGAGGAACCGGTTGCAGCCCTCTCCTCCGCAGCGCAGATGTTGACCTCATGGGGAGAGAGAGGGAGAGATCCTCTCAGGCGAGCGCCTTCCCCCGCAGCCCTCCGCACAAAAGGAGGACCCGCCAGTAGGGGAAACGGAGCTGCAGAGGTGGGAAGGACAGTCTGGCGGGCGCTAACCTCGCTCATTCTCCCCGCGTCGGGCTAAGGGTGGTAGCTGTTTCCGCTGCTGCTCCTCCGCAGCCGCCCGCCTGGCCTCTTTGAGGTGGAGAAGCTCGCTGGGCTGAAGGGACCGGCACGTCAGAGGCGCGCAGTGTAGGGAGGTCGGGAGGAACAGAAGAGGCCCCGGGAAATTAGCCTCCCCACGTGGGGTTGGGCTGCCCTCTCGGGCAGGAGAGGCTTTGTAAAATAATTCGCTTTACCTTCGAAAGCAAAGGGAAGACGGGAGCGCCTGAAGCTAAGTGTCTCCTCAGGGCTCCAGTTGAAAGGAGGAGCCCTGACTGGCCCCATGTGGCTGCGCCAAACACCGCGGCAGCAAAGGAGAAGGGCAGCAAGGGAGAAGGGAAAGCAACAGTGGCCTGAACCCGAAGGTCTCCCAAATATCCAAGCTGTCGCCGCCCGCCCACCCACCCAAGGATGCAAGAATTAAGTCACTCCCGAAAAGACGTCCTAGCCGTTTTTTTGGGGGTCAAAAAAAAATAAGGCCCGGCCTTATTATGTGAGAAACACGGTAGCATTCATCACAAAAACTGAAGAAGAAGCTACTGAGATAATTTCATAATTGGAAAAGAAATTTAAGATAAACAGGAGAAATCAAACAATATCTTGGTTTAAAGATAGATAGAACTAGGGGAGGATACAAAATCTCACAGACAGATAAAATTAACCAATTACTAAAAAGTTTTAAAATGGAACTTTGTAAACTGGCTAAGACACCAATGGGCCAGTTTAGCCATAGTGATGTTCAAAGTCCTTTTTTTTTGATAAGAACATTTATCAGTCCTTGCTTGGTAGTTTATTTTATTTCGGTAATTGGTCAAGGCCAGATATAGCCTACAACAATTAGCGAGATTTAATGCTGAGCTGACTGAAAGGTACCAGCAAGCTGCTAAACGTGTGTTAAGATATCTGAAACAAACAATGCATTATGCATTGTATTTGGAGCCTAAAGATGAAGTTTAACTGCATATGCTAATGCACGTTTTGCTACCGACATAAATACATGAAAATCTACATCAGGTTCTGTTGTATTATTGGAAAAAGCATTGATTGGATGGAGGTCTATTAGACAGAAACATCTAAGTTTGTCAACAATGGAGGCTGAATTCTCATGTTTGTCTTTACTATATACAGATTTAGTTTTTTTATAAACAATTACTAATTGACATGAGAATTGATGTAACAGATTCTATTGTTGTTAACCAATATAACCAAGATAACCAATCAGCAATACAGATGGCTTCAAATATTGCTGTTAAAACAAGAACAAAACACACAGATTTAAGATATTTAAATGTGAGACAATGTGTGCAAAGTAAAATGATTAAGCTAGAATACTGTATGTCAGAAAACAATATAGCAGATCATTTTACAAAGGTCCAAGGATCTATAAAGCATAAGGCTTGCTGTGAAGATTATGGTCTTAGAATGTAAGGTTGTATATATTGTTCTACCCAAAAGGGGAGAATGTTACCTAACAGGTATTTGGGTTGGAAATATATAAACCAGGATAGACATTTTAATACTATATCTTTAAGAGAGTCCTGCAGGTGTAATTGGATGTGGTTTCTCAAACAGCCATAAGATGGAGCCAGAAACCTGGGTTGTCTTAGTCTTTGTCTCAGAAGAGAGTTGTGTCTCAGTGAGTCTCTTTTTCCTTCTGTTGGAGAGTATTGCCGTTCCTTCTAATTGACTGATAATCCTGGATTTGATGTAAGTCTGATACTGAACTGTTTTTGACACTGGACTTTGTTATTGGATTATCCCTGGATGAAAACTGACTGATTTAACCTGTGAATGACTTTGCTTATTTTGAACTTTGCTTAAAACCTTTATTGAAAGTAAAAAAAACAACATTTACTGTACAGTGTATCTGTGTGCTGTGTATTATTCAAACACTACTCTCAATATGTCTTCCTATATGCACTCATTCTCCTAACGGGGAATTACCTCAACACTATCCAATCCCCATCTGCTGTAGGAATCCAAATTAAAGCATCCCATGCAGATATTTAATCATTTTCTCTTTAAACACATTCAATGAAGGGCAGTACTGGCTCACTCTGCTATCAATTAATTACTAAAAGTGGATTTTCATAAACACAAAACAGTGGTTAAGTAATACGGTACTAACTGGAGAAACTAATAGAAAAAGGAAAATGGAGTATATGTAGTCCCCAATTTACCACTAATTACTTAATGACCATTCAAAGTTATAACAGCACTGAAAAAATGTGATTTACAACTGGTAATTGATTCATTACTTATAATCATTGCACCATTGCTACAGTCATGTAATCAAAATTCAGGTATTTGGCAACCAGCATGTACTTATGATGGTTGCAGTATTCTGGAACATGTGATTGCCATTTCTAATCTTCTTAAAGTGGATATAATAGAGAAAATTGCAAAAGTCAACATAATCATCATAAAAAGAAAGATGACAGTAAAAATGTTCTTGTACTTTCACAAAAATTAAATAATTATATGAAAATGGAAAAAGTATAGGATGTGGAAAGAGTATTCATTGGTGGCTTAATTTTGTAAAGATCTACATTTCAAAATGAGTTATGGCTGGCAAACATCTTCTGGTATATGCAAAATGAAAAGACTTAACATTAGTGTATCTCCAGTGAAGATTGAACAGTACTAGATTGTAAAAATGTTATTAAACTCCTATTTGTTTCATTTTTTCATCAAAGATATAATGATGATTTTATGATTTGTTTCATTGAGAATAGTATTGTTAGTAAATTGATGATTTTACATGGATCCCATCATATTTTACAGCTGATTTCATGGAAATGAACACAATCTGTAATTGGGCAGTAACTTCAAATAGCCCTCATATAAAAGGATCCTTTTTTTTTTTTTAACTGTACCTCTATAACTATCTGGTTTGTTTCTGCAACCCAACAAGATGCACACAGACTTCAGAGAGTAATTAGAACTGTAGAAAAAACAATTACTAGCAACCTGCCTTCAATCGAGAACCTGTATACTGCACAAGTCAAAAAGAGGGCTGTGAAAATATTTACAGACCTCTCACATCCCAGACATAAACTGTTTCAAAGTCTGCACTACTATTACTATGAATCTTCTCATTACTCTTTATCACCCATCGCTTCCCATTTGTGACTGTATGACTGTAAATTTGTTGCTTGTATCCTTACGATTTATATTGAATATTTCCTAGTATGATTTGATTGCTTATTGTACCCTATGACTATTATTAAGTGTTGTACCTGATGATTCTTGATTCCTGACGAATGTATCTTTTCTTTTATGTACACTGCAACAAGACAAGTGTCAATAAAGAATAAAGAATTTATTGGCCAATAAAGAATTCTTTTCTATTCTGTTTTCTTTTACTGACATCTGCATTCATCAAGAATATGAAACCGTCTACAGACTGAAGATTTTTTCTTACTCACTGGGTAACCCAGCAAGAGTCTAGGACGCCACTCAACGAGAGCATGCACACATGCAGAAAACGGTCTCAGTTTTCTCAGAAGTGACCGCTTCCCTCTGTGCCAATTCGCTCACATTCTTCCTTCTTGCAATACATCCGGAGAAAAGTTCCACTGCAGAACCAATAGGAAAACAACAACGTGTTGCCAGCCGCCCGCTCCGAGTTAAAACGTATCCATATTTAAAATATCAGCAGGCAAGAAAGCACCAACAAAGCTGTACTACAACCGTCTATCCCAGTGCCTACCGACGCCCACTCAATTAGCTGACCCGCTATCGGAAACCTATCTTCAGCTTCACCGGATACGAGCTGCGTCATAGAGCGTAATGCCGCAATTCAGTGCATGGGAACGTCATGGGAACGTGACAGATGGTGTGGTGTGTTATTTTTAACAAACGGAGACAGCGGAATGGTGACTTTCTAGCAGATTCTTTTTTAAAAAAACGTCGCCGTTTATCCCCGAGAAATAACTATAAAGGAGGTAGGAAACCCCGTGAATGGAAGTATGTTTTCCTGTAAAGGCACTTGTTTCTTTTTAGGTCAGTGGTAGAGTCTGTTGTCATGACTACCGGTGGATTTATTTTTATTTTTGTACGGCCACATTTTCCAGCACTTTTCACAGGCTTCCTAGCATTTCGTGGGGAGGAATAAGCTTTTCTTTCTCTTACCTAAACACTTTCCAAAAGTCCCTGGTGTGTGTGTTTCTATCACGCAATACTATCACACACGGACTTTCTTTGCAAGTAAGAAGACAAGTTTTTCCATCCTGTTTTTGTAGTGGAGATTTCAAAAAGTTAAAATGTGGGCTGGTATAGTTTGGATGTGAAACCCTCAAGTGAAAAGTGAAAAAGATTGGAAACTGAGGCCACGTAGGGAGAGGAAAACGCTGGCTTATTCCAGAATTGTCCTGGTGATAATGGGGATGCATTTTCTTTAAACTGTAGTTGGAAAACTATGCTTCCACCTGTTTTGACCCCCATTTTTAAAAACACAATTTGAAAGGGGGCTGCTGAGGATTGGGCAGGATATGTACAAATGGAAAGCAGAAGCCAATGGCAGTTTAGTATTTTTTTTTAGTATTTATTTGATTTGTCAATCGCTTACAAGATATAGGTCTAAGAATAAATATAGTTTTGAATACATGAGAGAGATACTTATAAGAAAAAACAATAGGACAGGGACAGTAGACACAATTGGTGTGCTTATGCACGCCCCTACAGGCCTCTTAGGAAGGGGGTGAGGTCAATAGTAGACAATCTAAGGCTAAAGTTTTTGGGGTTTGGGGAAAAAATAAGTATCTCATGTATTCAAAACTATATTTATTCTTAGACCTGTATCTTGTAAGCGGTTGACAAATCAAATAAATACTAATGATCTAATATTCAGAGTTAAATCTCAGAATCTGCCAGGTAAAGTTGGACAGCAATTAATCAGAGAAGACTTTGATATTTAGATAGCATGGTACCAGGAGTGGGCAACTTCTGAGCCAGACCTGTTTAATTTAGTGTCTGATCCAGTATATAATGCCCCCTTGGCATTATCTTCCAAGGATAATCTAAACAGGGTTCAACTGGATCCAAACTAACCCTGGCAGGTGCCAATATTGGAAGTATAAATGGGGGTTGGTTGATAATCCTGTGACTGTAGGAACATCCCACAAACTTCTGCATTACATTGTCATGGAATGCTCCTTCAGAAGTTTCCCTGGATACCTGCATGAAATAAATCATCTTGAAGGCACTGCTGTCCAACGGCTAAACTATCTCAATGTCCAGCCATAGATTTAGTCATTACAGTAACTCAACATCCAGCTCAAGAATCCAAATAAAACTCCAGGTTCATTCAGTTTCCAAAAATCTTACGAAAATCTTATAGAAAGTATTCCAAAAATCTTACAGAAAATATTCTGAAAATTGAATACATTACATGGTAATGTGGAAGCAAAACTAACTCTGAAATTACCAGACATCAGTTCATAGAATTAAACAATATTTTCCCCAGCCAAACCCCTCTCTCCCTCTCATGTAGTCCATGTAAACAAATTCACTTTGTTATTGAAACTGTCTGCATTAACTGCATACCTGCTACGATGCCCTTGAAAAGGTTTCAAGCTCTCACAGCAGAATCGTTGAGGTTTCATTCCTCCATCTAACTCAATGATGGCTAACCTTTTTGTCCTTGCATGCCAAGAGTGGGCACAGATATGCGTGCGCACACACACATGTGCCAGCACCCATAAAGCAATGCACATGGCCCTCCCATGCCCCATGCACATGCATACACGACACCCCACATGCACTGTATGTCTATGCATGCACATGCAACTCCCCCACATGTGCCATGCATTTCTGCTCATGCAGGTGCGACCCAATGCATGGTGTGCGTTTACGTACATACACGCGTCTCCTGCATGTGCCCCTCCTGCACATTTGCGGCAGCTACCCAATGATCAGCTGGCAGGCGGGCAGCACACGCACCATGCAGTAAACCTATTCTGGGGCGATGGCTCGTGTGCCAGTGGAGATGGTTCTGCGTTCCACTTCCAGCATGCGTGCCATAGGGTTAGTTTGGATCCAGTTGAATGCTATTTAGATTATCCTTGGGAGATAATGCCAAGGGGGCATTATATACTGGATCAGACACTAAATTAAACAGGTCTGGCTCAGAAGTTGCCCACTCCTGGTACCATGCTATCTAAATATCAAAGTCTTCTCTGATTAATTGCTGTCCAACTTTACCTGGCAGATTCTGAGATTTAACTCTGAATATTTTATCATGACAGTCCTCATGTAATAAACGGTTTGCCTCACCTTTTTGCCACACTCTTTTTAAGGCTGAATGTTTTCTAAGATATGAGGATGATATGTTAGGTAATACTAGTAGCCATTTGGAAGATGTTAATTTAATAATTCCTGATATTAGCCTCATAATGTAATTATATTGCATAATATGCAATATATATTGCATAACCACTGCTTTTGTGTGGGCACTGTTTAACCATAAGGGCTGCAATACTCAGCCACCAAATATACCAAGGCAAGAATTGATGTCCTGAGAACTGTAGCACTTGCTTTCCAGCTGCTGCCAGAAAGTTTATGTGGAATATTGCTCCTAATTTTTATTTAACCATGTTTTTTCCTAAATGTTCAGTGATTTCTGATGTAGAAAATTCTTCTGCCATGTTGCTTTCAGGTGCTTTTTTCCCTGCCTTTTGATTTCGCTAGTTTTCTCTACTTGTACCAGTTTTTTCTCTAGAATCTAAACACTGGAGTTGATCAGCAACTTTAGGCTCATGACTATCCACATATTGATGATATAACTGTGCATTCTTGGCTCCATCTGGGGTGTATATTTGTAGCCCCTTGGGATCAACTTCTTAGCTATGAAAAGTAGTAGTCTCACAAATAGATTGTAGTTTTCTACCTTTAGGGGAAATCCATTGAATGTTGTGGTCCAGTAACAAATGCTTTCCTTTTGACTTTTTGAAAATTTATCAGGGCTTAGAGATTGAGCTTACAATTAGGATCTGCACTCAAACATTTAACAACACAGATCCTGTGCTGATTTCAAGGGAAATCCAGGAGTACTCTTCTATTACATACACTGCAATGGTCTATTGTGCATATCCCTGAAGACAAAATCCATTTGGCCAAGTAGAAGGTACTTTTAACCTTAGTGTCATGGACCAAGAAGACATTTTCAATGTTTGCCCACTGCCCTATCATTTTATGTTTTGGTGATTAAAATTGCCTATGATTAATGAGAGATGATGTATATTAATCACAATGTAATGTCAGCCCATATTATGAGGTGGTTTGTACAAGTTGGAAATTTTAATGTTAGAAATTTTTATTCGTATGACAAATACATTGACTTCAGTATGGCTTTTCACTTCTTGTACTTGGTCTATGTTTTTGTTTTATATATGTAGAGGGGTTGAACATATGATGGAAAATGGCTGCAACCAGAGAATATCCTGTAAGTTTACACCTATTTTGAAGCTGACTTCATCAATGCAGTAATAAAAGTAGGCCAATATACACTAAATAATCATTCGTAAGCCTAAGTAAATAGCCAGCTTTAACCCCGCTCATATCTTATACCTCATAAGATACTGCTGGGGACCTTATTGCAACTCTCTATGAAAGTACCAGCTTTGGCAGTATGAAATCTGTTTTTGAGTACCAGGTTGATACACAAAGAAACATTGGAGACAGTGTCACACTATACAAGATACACATCTGTTCATGTCAGGCACCAGCTTATTGCCATCTGTGAACAGGTGCTCAGGGAGAAAATAATTTTGCTTGCAAATAATGCTATTGATTTTCTATTCTGGCAAATACCATAATCAAAAGAAACAGGAGAGAGCATCTGTCCTTATGTAGTGTGTGGTCCCTGATGGCATACATTTTAGTATCTAGAAGAATTTCTTGAATCTATTCCTTTTCCAAGTAATGATGCTGAGAACATTGCAATGTCTATTCTCAAAGGGGGGGGGGGTCTAGGACAACTCCTCATTGGCCAACTCATCACAGGACAGCTCGCTGTGGGACAATTCAACATTGTATTAATCATTTCATTCAATTACTTTTATTATTGGTGATCATGTTTTCATCAAAATTATTGTAACTCTTGTATTTCTGGATTGACTTTATTTTATTATTTGTCACAGTTCCATTGAAATTTCTTTAACTTTGTATTTGTTGAATTGTCCTGCAGTGAATTGTCCTATGGTCAATAAGCCATGGCAAGCTATCCCACAGTGAATTGGCTATGGTGAGTTGGCTGTGGTGAATTATCCCATTCCTCCACAAAACATACCGGAAGTTCGGCTTAAATATAGACAAACTGATGAAGTAAAAATGAAATGGCTGCCTGCCTAGGGCAGGCAGGGAAGGTAGCATACAGGTTATAATTAATACTCCTGAGGTTAGTTTATTCATTCTGCTACAAACAGATTAGATCTGATGATTCATTACTTGAATAGCCTGAATGAGGTACAGAACACCATATGTTCCACTAAGAAAATAAAACTTTTTCCAAGAGAATCCCAGCTAAAGGGAACTTTTGTAAAAGAGTTTTTAATTTTGTTTCCTTTTTATTTTTTCTCTTTTTACTATTCATGAATAATAAATACATGCTATTGTACAATTTTAACATTGATAGAATTATTTTCTCTTTACAGTTTTAAGTTATCTAAATTATTACACTGATTATTATTTCTAGCTTATATTGCACATCAGAAGTGGTATTCAGCAGGTTCTGGCCAGTTCTGGAGAACCAGTAGTGGAAATTTTGAGTAATTCAGAGAACCGGCAAATCCCACCTCTGACTGGAGATTTTACAGTATCCTTCCCCTGCCACGCCCACCAAGCCACGCCCAAAGAACCGGTAAAAAGTTTTTAAAAATTGAATCCCACCACTGTTGCGCATATATTTCTACCAAATGTAATATGTATAAGACTGTAATATGTAATATGTATAAAAATATAAAATATTCATAGTTTTAGGTACAACCATATGAAATTAAGAGGCATTTGATACAATTTTACTTAACAAAATACATGTGAAAATTATTTTTCTCCCTCTTGCCATCTTTAATTTTATTGATCTCCTTAAATCTTCTAAGTAGTTTTTGCATTCATGCTTAATTTTAGAAATATTTCTGTTTCTGTACACAATTCCAATTGTTTGTATTTATCACTTCATTTTATTTTGAAAAGTGAATTTAATTTTTAAAAAATAACATTTTCCAGAGCAGACATTTTACAAATTTAGATTAGTTCCAAAGGCATAACAGATAGCAAGCTTTTTTTTTCTTTTTCTTTTTTTTTGAAAAGAATTTTTTTTTATTTTTGAAAAGAATTTCATTAATTTTCTACAAACAAACAAGACAAACAAAACATTAAAACATCAACTCTCATATGTACATCCAGCGTATCGGTTGGTTCACCAGTTTTGTGCATTCATTTTGTAGTCTCAATTACAATTATGTTACATAACAACTCATATTGTCAATCCAAACTTGTATATCATAATATCACTAAAAAAAAAGAAATTTTTGACTATACTTTTAATCATTCATGCTTTATGAGATAACCATACTTTAAACAGTTTATTCTGTAACAAATCATATAATCATACCAAATCAATCCTAAAAACCCTTTATAAATATAGTGTCAAATAATAAAGACAAGAAAAAAAGTAAAGATATTCCTTACTGTCTAATGTTCTAAATATTCTATTATCGTATTCTATCATCTAGCCATTGATAAAAAAGATCCCAAATTTCATAAAATTGTTTATTCTCTTGCTCTCTAATTTCAAATGTCAATCTACTCATCTCAGCACATTCCAGTATTTTCTTAATAATTTCTTCCTGTAATGGTATTTTCTCATTCTTCCAGTTTTTAGCAAATACAATCCTAGCCGCTGTTAATACATTTACAATCAGGTATTTCAAATCTTTACTATATGTATCGGGTAAAATTCCCAAACATTCTTAAACATTCTTGCTATTCTTGTCGGGGGAAAGTGCCATCTGTAAAACATCTTATACAAGTTTTCTTTATATGCTGTTGACATTGTCATTTTATAATTTTGAGACCACAATTTTTGCCATTTCTCTAAATCAATCCCATATCCAAAATTCTTCCCCCAAACATAGTTTCTTTAAACTTGTTCTTCCTCTAATTTAATTCCCAGTAAATAACCATATAATTTTTTAATCACCTTCTCATCAGTACCCATCAAGATCTTATCTAAATCAGTCTGTTTATCATAGAATCCCTCCGTTTTAGAATCTTCATCATACCTTGAATGTATTTGCGCATATGAAAACCAATTCATCCTTATACCTTGTTCCTCTAAGTTTTGAATCGATTTAAGTTCACCCTTTTCATCCAATAGTTCCCCATATCTAACTGTTAGTTCCTTCTTATAAATTATAGGATAGGAAAATGCTTCAATAGTCGATAACCAAACTGGAATTTTCAAATAACATTGTCTTTTTATCTTCTCCCAGTTTAACCACAAAGACTCCCGTATATAATGTCTTCTAAAATAATCCTGTATTTTAGTTCCCTTATATCATAAAAAAGCATGCCAGCCCAACAGCAAATCATGACCTTCTAGTGTCAACAATCTAGCCTTTCTTAATATTATCCATTCTTTGACCCACATCAAACTTGCAGCTTGAATATACAATTCCCAATTAGGCAGGCCAAAACCTCCTCTAATTCTAGCGTCTTGCAAAAGCTTTAGCTTTATTCTCGCTTTTTTACCTTGCCATATAAACTTCAACATGATTTTATTTAAATCTTCAAAATAGTCTTTTCCAAGCCTAATTGGTATTGTTTGAAACAGAAATAGAATTCTGGGTAAAATATTCATCTTAATTGTTGAAATTCTCCCTATTAATGACAATTGCAAGTTTTCCCATTTCTTCAAGTCTGTAGCTATCTGTTGTTTAAGTTTAATATAATTATTCTCTTTTAATGTGCTACATCTTGTTGTCAAATATATCCCCAGATACTTAACCTTATTTGTAACTTGGATTTTCAAAAGGTCTGCCAGTTCTTCTCTTTGTCTCAATAGCATGTTCTTTGTCAAAATCTTTGTTTTATCTTTATTTATTTTCAAACCAGCCATCTCACCATATGTCTCTATCTTTTCCAATAACTTTGGAGCTGTTTCTAGCGGATCTTCCAGAATAAAAGCTAAGTCATCAGCAAAAGCTTGTAGTTTGAATCCTTCCTTTTTAATTTTCATTCCTTTTATGCTTTTATCATCCCTAATATTTCTATTCAACACTTCCAAAGTCAACACAAATAGCAAAGGAGATAGGGGACATCCTTGTCTTGTGCCTTTTCTTATATTAATAAAGTCTGTAAGTTCCCCCTCCATCATTACCCTTGCTGTCTGTTTATTGTATATGGCTTCTATTGCTTGAATAAATTTTCTGGCAAAACCCATCTGTTCCAATAGTAATAACATAAATCTCCAGTTCATGTTATCAAATGCCTTTTGAGCATCTAGGAATATCAAAGCCATTTGCTTTTCAGGATGAGCCTCATAGTATTCCAAAGTATCCAGGATTACTCTCATATTGTCTCTGATTTGTCTCTTTGGCAGAAATCCATTTTGATCTGGGTGGATAAAATTATTTAAATATTTTTTAAGTCTTTCTGCTAAAATTGAAGCAAAAATTTTATAGTCTGCATTCAATAAAGAAATAGGTCTATAGATCTTAATTTGCAGTGGATCAGTCTCTTCTTTTGGAATAAGTGTAATATAAGTCTCTGATCATGTTTTGGGGATCATTTTCTTTAATATAACTTCATTCATAACTTCTAACAATGGGATGCTTAATGATTCTTGAAATGTTTTATAGAATTCTGCCGGAAATCCATCTGGACCTGGTGCTTTCCCATTATTTTGTTTCTTAAGTGCTTCATTTAATTCCATCATTGTTATATTGCTTTCTAACATTTCTTCAATCTCTTTAGTTATCTTCGGTAAGTTAGCATTCTGTAGATACTGTTTGACTTTTTCCTCATCAATATTCTCTTGTTTATATAGTTGCCCATAAAAATCTCGAATAATTTCCTTTTTCTCCTTATTACCATAACAAACTTGGCCTTGATCATTTATTAGCTTCAATATTTTTCTTGATTCCTTTCCTTTCTCAGTTTATATGCTAGCCATCTGCCTGGTTTATTTGCATCTTCAAAATAATTCTGTTTAGAATTTCTAATTTTCTGTGCCAGTTCTTCTTTCTCTATTAATTCCATTTTATGTTTAATTACATCCAACTTCAATTTAATATCTTTTTTCTGTGGCATTTTCTGTAATTCTTTTTCAAGTCTTTTATACTCATCTTCCAAGGCCTTAGAAGTTTGCCTTTTCCTAATATTCTTTTTTCTTGTGTAATCTATTATCAAACCTCTAGCATATGCCTTCATTGTATCCCAAACATTCTGCGTTGAAGTATCTTCTTTTTTATTTTCTCTAAAGAAAAAAGCCAGTTCCTTCTCCATCCATTGTATAAAATCTTTTTCCTTTAAGATAGTATTATTTAACGTCCATCTCAATCTTTTTTTTTGTCCCTTCCATTTAATTATCATTGGGCTATGATCTGCCCAAGTACTTGTTTCTATATTTGTTTCTTGAATATTGGATATTAATTCTGTTGAGATCCAAATCATATCTAATCTGGACCATGATAAATGTCTATTTGAATAAAAAGTATATTGTTTAGCTTTTCTTTCTCTCCAAATATCTTTTAAAGTTAATTCGTCTGTCATTTTAAAAAAAGATTTGGGGAGAGTCTTTCTATTTTGCTTTGTTGTTGTTGCTATATAGTCCAGTTTATTGTCCACAATTCCATTAAAGTCTCCCATCATAATTATATTAACATAGTCCAGTCCAATTATTTCATGTGTAGTTTTTTATAAAATTCTTCTTGTTTATCATTCGGAGCATAAATTGCAATCAAGAGTATTTTTATATTATTGTCCATTATTTCCACCATTAATACTCTTCCGTCTTCATCCGTATAGATCAGTTTTGCTGGGATATAGAACCACTCCTCTTTTCTTACATTGAGTCAAAGAAGTAAATATTTTCCCTAGTTTTGGCTGTACTAACAATTGTTCATGTTGTTTTTTAATATGAACTTCTTGTAGACAAATTATATCGAATTTTAGTTTCTCTAATTTATGAAAAGTTTTCCTTCTTTTAACAACTAAATTGAGTCCATTTATATTCATTGTAATCAGTTTTTTTTCTTCCATGATTATGCTTTATATTTAGGTCTAACAGCTTTCGTGGATCTCAGCTTTTTTTTCTTTAGTGCAGGAAGACAACTTGAAATGTGATATACTATTGCATATCTGTATTTATATGAGACCATATTATGTAAGTTTTTTATTGACATATACATATGCCTTCAAAGAACTTTTCAAAACTTGAATAGCTTTGATGTTTTTCTATATGATGTGAATGCCAGAAAAGGGCACAAAGAAACCATATTTATCATTTCCTTCTTTTAATTATATAAGTATTTTCACCTTTGTTTATTTATGATGGTTTAATCATATTTATTAACCACATTAACCATCTTTATGGAAATAAAAGAGAGCAGGGATTTAGCAGAGTAGGGTGAATTTTTTAAAGATCATGGTTATAGTGGAGAGTTTGGCTGAGAAAAAGAGAATTGATCTGCCAGCCACCACAATATTAATCAATCTGCTTTATATGAGGAATACTGAAGACCTTACTATATTTGGTATCTGAATTCCATAATTATGGCTCTGGACATGTGATTTATGGCAGAGAACAAAGAAGTAGTCAATGCCATTTCACTGTTGCACAAAGCTGTTATTGAATAGCAGTTCTCTAAAGATATTGGGAATATAGATATGTTGGATATCTATTGGGACAAAGCATGGCATGGCTGGAAGATGTAGACACTCCTGTTGTGGACTGCTACTGGGATATGGCTCCAAATGTTGGCCTTGTGGAACAAAGTAATGATATTTTCCAGTCATTCATGTGCCCCCCTTTATTGGTTGAACTGGTAATAGCTACATGCAATGCAAAAAGATCATTTAGCACTTTGTGAAAAATGAACACTTAGCATATGGTGTCCATAGTTGAAGATGGCTGAAGATAGAGACCTTCCTACAAGCTACGATCAGCAAGTTCAAGGAAGAGTCACAATTGCTGGTTTCTTTGCTAGTAATAGTAAATATGTGATTACATGTTTCCAGATAGCACATGCCTCCCTCATCTATCCCCTCCAGGATGTCTGAGGAAATGCACGAGTGCATGTGGAGGGGATGGCAGAGCATTCCACTCTCCCTAAATCACTCCTAGAAGCCCTGAGGTCCAGCTCCTGCAGGTAAATGCCAGGTCTGTCAATAAGGCTCTCTTTATTCAAGATCTTATTCAGAGGAGCAAGCCAACCTGGCATGCATCACCAAGACCTGGCTGACTCTGGAAGGGGAGAAGTTCCCCTCTCAGAGATGTGCCCACCTGGGTTAAGGGTTTGGTACCAGCAAGGCAGGACCTTGTTTCAAAGTTTCTGGTTGTGAAATCCTGTTTCTGAAACAGTTCACATAGTAACCACCATGCCTGAACTCTGGAAGATTTTAATGTTTCAAGGCTGTTCTCCTTGGAACTGCTCGGATTGTCCAGAGGATGGGTGGAGCTTCAATCTCTGCTTATTGTAGGCTGAGTTTGATTTCTGAAGAACGCTCCTCCCTCCATCACGTGGCTTGCCATCTCATTATCCCAGTTTATGCTCAGCCTTCGAGCAGAGTAGGCTGTGTGTTTGTGTGCTCTTGGCCGTTGCTGGATTCCCCCTTTTTTCTACCTGTTCAGGTTGTATACACCCTTATTCTTTTCTATCTCCTTAGCCCTGCGCAGCTGGTTCCTTCGTTGGCTTGGTTTCCTGGGAGGGTTTCCCTCCCCAGGGGTTGCCAAGGGGTAGGCTCAAAAGCGTTTCGCTGCCTCCCCCACCCCTTTTTTTCTCAGTTTCTCTGCCTTGTAAAAATTATTTTAAAAGGCTCAGTTTCGTTCCACCACCACCCCCGAGCTCCGTTTGAATTTTTCCTAGCGTTTTAGGCTTGTTTGCCTTTATTCTCTGTGGGCTTCCCTTGGGACCCTCTGTTTTGATACTGGGATCCTTCTGGCCTTGCCAGGTTAATTTCCACAGGATCGGTTAGTGGCGTCCGCCATTTTGAAGCTTGCCTCGTGGCCGGGCGCCATTTTGAAGTGCATTTCTTTGCCTTACTGAGGGCCTATTCAATACAGCAGGCCCATAGGCCTGATTTAAAAAAAAAAAAAAAGATAAATAAAAAAGAATTGTTTTTTTGCTGTTGGAGGTTTTTTCTCCTCCTCCCCCTGTTGGCTCTCACCGCAACCAGCTGTAGCGGCTGCGGTTCTTTCCACCACTCCCGCCCAGTTGTTGCCTGGGTCGGCAGTTGGTTAGGCCTGGTTGCCCTCAAGGCCCTTAATCTGAGACCTTGCAAGGTCGTTTTTCTTCAGTTCTTTCTAGGCAAATCATAGGCCTTGACTCAAAAAAAAAAAAAAAAAAAAGTAGAAAGAACAGAGGGGGGGGGAATAATTATACGGAGCAAAGAATCCTATTAATTCAAGTTTATAATATTCGGGGAAAAGTGTGCCAAGGTATAAAGGAACTCCCAGGGCTCCCGGCCTTCGTTGTAGGTCGACCCCTAGGCGCGCCAACCGCCTCAGATTGGACTCCTATTTATCCAAAATAGCAGAGAGCAATCCCTCAAAGGGGCCTTCCTTGAAGGCCAAGGCAAAGACCCACCACCTGCGCAGTCAAGCTAAGGAGCCCACCAAAGCCTCTCAAAAGGACGCCTTAAGACGTCACAAGGCTTTAGAAAGAGAAATAGACAGACGTGCTAGACAGTCAGGCTCAGTGCCTCCAACACCTGCCACTCCTTCCACCTCCACCCTCCCTCCCCATCCTGCAGCTTTTTCCTCCCTATCTAGGCACAGCTCGCCCTCTCAAGGGCATCAAGCCCCGGGCACACCAACTAGACGAACTCCTGAGGCCACCTTCACGCCCACGGCCGCTGGCCTACGCCAAGAGGAACCTCTCATTCAGGCGGTTCCGGAGCAGATCAGAGTCTGGATGGAAATGGCAATTCGACAGGGAATTGCAGAAGGGATGCAGCAGATGACCAGACCGGGGTTGCCTCCGCAGGCCACCGAATCTGTAAGATCATTCTCTCTTATGCCTCCCCAAGGGGAGGTTTGCCCTTCAGTCAGGGAAGACGAGGAGGAAGTGGAAGGGGACCTAGATTTAGACAGGGAGGAGGAGGAACAATATGACCTGGGGTCCTTACCATACGATGAGCCTCTTCCGGACTCAGACCCATCAGAGGCGGAAATGTCCGAGGACGAGGGTCTATCTCCGGACCAGCCTGCCTTTGTAGGGCTCTTTAAGCCCCAGCTTTTTAAATCCCTCCTCTACAAGGCTCGGAACATCTCGGGCCTAACAGCCCAGACCTCCTCTGATCCCATCCCCGTAGTTTCGGAGGGACAAGAGGACTCCATGTTCAGTCAACCGGTGGTGGAGGCCGAGGTCATCCCTACCCCTCCCATATTCCTGGACCTGGTGTCCAAGCAACTGTCCTCTTCAGTTGCTCCCCCGGCCCCCTCGGCCAATGATAAAAGGTTCTTCATCCTCGACCCGGAGCTCTCGACCTTACTGAGTACCCCAGAGGTTGATGAGCCCGTCGTAGGGCTGACCTCTTCCTCCGCCCTCAGTGATCCTTTAGAGGCACTCAAACCAGAGGACAAGCGGTCAGAGCTCGCATTAAGGCGAGCTCACCAGTCGGACGCATGGGCAATCAGGTCGGCTCCGGCCACTTCTTTTTTTATCAGATCTTCCGTTCGCTGGCTTCGCCAGCTTAAGCAACATGTTCCGACCTCCAATATCCGCGCCCATCAACATATCGCCAAAATAACGGCCGCTGCTGAGTTTTCAGCAGATGCCACCTTTCATTCCGTAAAATTCTCCTCCCGCGCCATTTCTTCCCACGTCTCGGCCCGGCGCCTGCTCTGGCTAAAACCCTGGCAGGCGGATCTCAAGCACAAGGTCAAGCTAGCTTCCGCACCCATAGCCGGAAGCAAGTTGTTTGGTACTTCCTTGGACACTCTCCTAGTCGAGGGAAGGAATAAAAAGAAATTCCTCCCTTCTCTTTCCCGCAAGTTTGATTCCAGATCTCTGCAGCCCTTTCGCAGGGCTCCCTTTCATCCCTATCACCAACCCTTTCCTCCCAGACACCAGGGGTCCTCCTCCTTTGGTTCGGGACAGTCCCAGGACAGGTCCGACCCCTTCAGCAGGCACAGAAGAGGCGGGAACTTCAGGAGGCCCTTTTGTGACTCTGGCAGCAGGCCCTTCCACCGCTCCAAATAAGCCTCCTGACACTATTCCCATTGGCGGGCGACTTAAAGCCTTCGCCGATCAATGGGATTCATCCACTTCAGATCCTTGGGTCAGGGATACAGTCAGGCTTGGCCTTGCCCTCGAGTTTCTCTCCCCCCCCCCCGATTTTTACATTTCATGTCCCCGCTCCAACAACCCTTCCAAACGCAACCTCATGGAGGAGGCAATTCGACACCTACTGGACATTCAGGCTATCCAGCCTGTTCCTCCATCCCAAAGGGGACGGGGTTTTTATTCACGTTTATTCGTGGTGCCCAAACACTCGGGGGGATGGAGGGCTATTTTGGACCTAAAACGCTTAAACCGTCACTTAGTGTACCGTAGATTCAAAATGAACACACTTCAATCCATCCTTTTGGGAGTTCGGCAGGGAGACTGGTTGTCTTCTATAGACCTCTCCGAGGCATATTTACACATCCCAATTCGACCCTCCCACTCAAAATTTCTCCGTTTCAGTTACAACAACCTACACTTTCAGTACGTGGCCCTTCCATTCGGGTTAGCCTCGGCCCCCAGGACCTTCACCAAGGTTCTGGCCGCGCTGGCCGCCCACCTCAGATCCATCCCGGTGTGGCTCCACTGTTACCTGGATGATATTCTCATCCTCTCCCCTTCCAGGGGACAGACTATCAGGGATATCCACTCTACCCTCTCCTCCCTCCAGGAACATGGGTTCCTCATAAATTGGAAGAAAAGTCAACTGGCTCCCACCACTAGACTACCCCACCTAGGGACTATAATTGATACAGTCATGGGGAGAGTGTTCATCTCCCCAGAAAGGATCCTCAGCATCCAACAATCAGTCAGGTTCATCAGATGACACAGGAAGGTCTCTCTCCTTGATCTATCCAAGTTATTAGGTAAAATGATCTCTTGTATTTCCATTATTCCCTGGGCCCGTTTCCACTCCAGATCCCTCCAGTGGTTCCTGCTTCCATATCAAAGAGCTGGGACAAGCAACTCAAGGAGCAAGGTCAAGGTCTCGCCAAGGGTTCTCACCTCCCTCCTCTGGTGGAGCAAGGCATCGATCAACAAGGGCTGCCTCCTCAAGGAGCCTCCAAGACTCATTGTCACCACAGATGCCAGTCTGTCCGGATGGGGCGCGCACCTTCTCTCCCTTACAGCTCAGGGCAGATGGTCACCTTCAGAGAGGCTGCGCAACATAAACTGATTAGAGCTTCACGCCATCCACCTGGCCCTCCGCAGCTTCCTACATCATATTCAGGGCAGCCACGTTCTCATTCTCACCGACAACATAACAGCAAAGGCACATATCAACAGACAGGGGGGCACTCAGTCCTCAAGTCTAATGAGGGAGACCGAGCGCCTCTGTCGGTGGGCAGAGTCTCACCTCCTTTCACTCAGGGCGGACCACATTTCAGGCACCCTCAACACCAGGGCAGATTGGTTGAGCAGGTCCACCATAGACCAGGCGGAATGGCGCCTCCACCCAGACCTGTTCAGGGAGGCGACATCAATATTTGGCCTGCCAGTGGTAGACCTGTTTGCCTCCCCCAGCAATACCCAACTTCCACGGTTCATCTCCAGATTCCCGTCCCTCGGGGCGGAGAACCACAACGCCCTCCGATGCCCGTGGCCCTCGGGCCTTCTTTACACCTTTCCCCCTCTGGCTCTAGTTCCAAGAGTACTCCAAAGGTCCTTCAAGAAAGGGCGGAAGTGCTTCTGGTAGCTCCTTATTGGCCCCGTCACTCCTGGTTTGCGGACCTCCGCAGCCTATCAGTACCTCCACCTTGGAGGATCCCAGCAGACAGGATCTCTCTTTCTCAAGGCCCCCTTCTTCACCCAGACCCCCAATGGCTACAGTTAGCCATCTGGAGGTTGAGCGGGAACGTCTAAAAAGGGAGAATTTCTCCACGGAGGTCATCAACAGCATCTTAGCAGCTAGGCGTCCTTCTACCAGAAGGATTTACGACGCCACTTGGAACAGTTTCCGCAAATGGTGTGCCAATCTCCACATTGACCCTACAAATATGGTAGCAAAAGTCCTCGATTTTCTCCAGGAGGGTCTCAGTAAAGGTCTCTCCCCCAACACTCTAAGGCGTCAGGTTGTAGCCCTATCCACCGTAATTTCCTGCGAGGGAATTAATTCCCTCTCTCACCATCCCTGCATCCGGGCATTTCTAAAAGGTGCCTCAAACTTACGACCTCCGTCCCTTCACAGATTCCCAACATGGGACCTCAACAAGGTCTTGACCTCCCTCACCAAGCCTCCCTTTGAACCCCTTAGAGAAGTTTCCCTCCAGTTCCTATCCTACAAAGTAGTTTTTCTGGTGGCTATTACTTCAGCCCGAAGGATTTCAGAGATCGCTGCTCTGTCAGTCAGGAAAGACCTGTGCGTCTTCCACTCTGACCGAGTAGTACTTAGACTTGATCCTTCCTTTCTCCCAAAAATTAATTCTATTTTCCACAGGGTTCAGGAACTTATCCTCCCCAATTTTTGCCCCAGGCCATCTCATGATAGGGAACAGCTTTGGCACACCTTAGATGTTAGGCGGGCCTTGTGGATTTATATTAAACGTACTCAGTCTTTCTGCAAATCCGAGGCCCTGTTCATTTCCTTTCAACCAAAGTCACAAGGGCTCAAGGTTGCCTCTACTACTATAGGTCGCTGGATAAGGGCGGCCATTTCTAGGGCATACCAGGCTCAGGCACTCCCAGTGCCCAGGGGTATCACGGCTCACTCTACCAGGAGTGCAGCAACATCGGCTGCCTGGGCTACACAGGCCCCTATATTCGACATTTGCTGGGCAGCAACATGGTCCTCCCCGTCGCCTTTTATTAGGCATTACAGGATTGATAAGTATGCCGCGGCGGAAGCGTCTTTCGGTAGAAGGGTCCTCCAGAGGGTGCTCGGGGATCCCGAGGACTCAACAAGCCAGACGGTGTCCCTCCCGTAGGACAAGCCCCAGCTTTGGTATGTCCCATCCTCTGGACAATCCGAGCAGTTCCAAGGAGAATGGGAGTTGATTCTTACCTGACACGCCGTTTCTCTTGGACTGGGAGGATTGTCCAGTCCCTCCCTTTTTTTCCTTTCACCGTCTGGGGGGAGCTCTCGTTTCGGCCAAGGCACCTTAAGTCTAGCAAAAGGGACAGCACGAATGCCTGTTTCTTTCTTCTCTTCTTCGCATAAACTGGGATAATGAGATGGCAAGCCACGTGATGGAGGGAGGAGCGTTCTTCAGAAATCAAACTCAGCCTACAATAAGCAGAGACTGAAGCTCCACCCATCCTTTGGACAATCCTCCCAGTCCAAGAGAAACGGCGTGTCAGGTAAGAACCAACGCCCAATTTCAATACAACATGGGCAGCAAATAAATTTAATAAATGTCTCATCTATCCTGATCCCTGTGTTATAATCTCAAGTTCAGTCAAAAAGCAAATTATTGTGTTTTTGTCCTTTTCCTTAACCTTTTCTGTTCCTACAGGAAATGTTTTATAGGCTTGTTGTCCTTTAGGCATGTCATACAGGGTGATGTGAATAGTAGGCCTGCCACCTTGAGTTGTGGTAGCCAATGGTCTGGACTTCAAGTGTGACAAACCTTGAAGATATATTGCTGCTGTAACTTCCTCCATAGGTTATGTGCCAAGTCCCCACTTTGTTGCTTGTTTATTTATTTATTGAATTTATACTGCCGCCTATTTGCCCATGGCGACTCACGGCGGCTTACAGAATATAAAACCACATTTAAAACAATAAAAACTAACAAAAAGAAGCAAATAAATTAATATAGTACAATATAACAAAATCACCCCCTCCTCCCACCCCTGGCAACAGCAGATCACATGAGCTATTTAATGGGCTCCATACCACTCTGGGTTCCCCAGGCCTGCTGGCAGAAGCAGGTTTTCAGCGCCTTCTGGAAGAATATTAGAGTGGGGGCTATTCTTTTGAATATATTTTTATTGTTTACATATATATATATTGAATACAGTGTACAGTACAGTATTCTGGTCACAACCATAATTTGTTCCATAGCTTTGGTCACAACCTGATTTGGTCATGACCTGAACCTAATTTTGGAAATTTGATGCTTGCAAAAAAATAGTGCAGAAGGGGAAATTGACCGCAAAAACAAAAAAAATGTGAATTGTTTGGTCGGAGCCCAATTTGTTCGTGGTCAGAAGCGTTCGTGACAAGAAGTTCTACTGTAATTAGCCATGGCATTCCAATTGCCATAAAACAGAAATAAAAACTAAATAACATATATGCAAATTTATATATACAAATTTTTGTACAAAAATTTCTGACCATATGTCAATTCCTCTTATCATTTTAGTACTTACATTCCTCTATCACTAATACAAACAGTGTCTCTTTCCAAGTCTCCCTCACCTGATTCTTTTGTCTCCCAACTTCTACCTCGGGTTTCTAGCCATTGATAAAATCTATTATTCCATATTAAATAGTATTGTGTATCTCCTTTATTGTTTATTTTTAACGTTAGTCTATCCATTTCCTTACAGTCTAGTATCTTCCTTTATTGTTTCATACTCTAACATGGTGTTTTCATTTTTCCACTCTGCTGTTCGTATACAATTCTTGCTGCAGTCAAAGCATGTAATATTAAATATATTGTCCCTTTGTCATAACAATGATGTGATACCTGGTAAAAACAATTTTGGTTTGAAATCTATAAGTTGTTTGGTCATTTTTTTTAGCCATGTATGTATTTGAGTCCAAAATTTCCTTGCCTTTATACAGATACATCACATATGGTAATATGTACCAGGCTATTGTTTACATTTCCAACAGATTGGGGCATGTTTTTATACATTTTAGCTAATCTCACCGGGGGCAAATGCCACCTATAGAACATTTTATAGAGTTTTTCCTTATAAGATGTGGCCATTGTCAGTTTCTGATTTCTCTCCCAGAGCTTTTGCCATTTATCCAGATCTGTACAATGTCCAAAATTTTTGGCCCATACTATCATCGTCTCTTTGACTTGTTCTTCTTCCATTTTATAATTTAATAAGTAATTGTATAACCTCTTTATCAATTTGTCATCTATCCCCACTAATATCTTATCTAATGCTGTTGGTTCTCTATAAAAACTCCATGTTTTTATATCTTTCACATAAACGCAGTTGTATTTGCAGATACATCCACCGCTCTAGTTCCACCCCTTGGTTTTCTAATTCTAGTCTAGTTTTCAGTTTACCGTTCTCATTTAATATATCTTTATAAGAAACATTTTTTCCATATTTATAGCATTTGGATGTATCAGTGCATCTAAAGTGGAGAGCCAGACTGGTATTTTTATGTAGTTTTGTTGCTTAATTTTATCCCACACTTTTATCCTTACAATATGTATTTGGAAATATTGATATGTCATATTTCTCCCATACCAAAGAAATGAGTGCCAACCTAGTTGAAGGTCATGACCCTCCAATACCAATAATCTTCTATGCCTCACTCTTCATCCATGTAAGTACAACTGCTTGGTGGTATAATTCCCAGACTGGTAGTCTTTGCTGTAAATGTTATGGCAATTGCTCTTATATATGCTTTCACTGTATCCCATAGATTTTGTAATGACATGTCCTCTTTTCTGTTTTTTTTAAAAGAATTCCATTTGTTTTTCCAACATCTGCTTAAATTCTATATCTTTTAGTATTGATCAGTTCAGAGTCCATCTTATACTTTTCTTTCATCCTTTCCTCAGTTGCACAAGGCCTTCCTGGCCATGACCGCCACCTGTTCTTTGAGCAGGAGTCATGAGTCCAGGAAAACCCCTAGATTGCGCACAGGATCTGTTTGGGCTAGTGCCACCCCATCCAAGAACAAAAGTAGCAATTCTCCCTGAGCAAACAAACCCCAAACCCAGAGCCGCTCAGTTTCGTTTCAACCCATTGCTTCTCCTCCAGCCCCTAACAGCCTCTAGGCACTACGAGAGGAAGGACACAGCATCATTTAACTCACCACGGACCGAGACATACAGCTGAATATGATTAGCATATTGGTGATATCTCAGTCCATTGTGATGGATGATCTCACCCAGCGGCTTCATATAAATGTTAAACAGCAGCGGAGAAAGTACTGAGTCCTGCAGAACCCCGTAAAGTGTGACAACCCTTGAAGATATGTTGCTTCTGTAACTTCCTCCATAGGTTATGTGCCAAGTCCCCACTTTGTTGCTTGTTTATTTATTGAATTTATATTGCTGCTTATTTGCCTATGGCGACTCAAAGTGGCTTACGGAATCTAAAACCACATTTAAAACAATAAAACTAACAAATAAATAAATATAGTACAATATAACAAAATCACCCCCTCCTCCCACCCCTGCCAACAGCAGATCACATGAGCCATTTAATGGGCTCCATCCCACTCTGGTTCCCCAGACCTGCTGGCAGAACCAGGTCTTCAGCACCTTTCAGAAGAATATTAGAATGGGGACTATTCTTTTGAATATATTTTTTATTGTTTACATATAAATATATTGAATACTCTAAAATACTAGACACACTATGCATGCGCAAATTGATTTTACATTGTCCTCACTTTAGTTTTGTGACTGAAACTTTGTGATTTACAACAAAGTGCCTATTGCTAAGCAGCAAAAGTATGTGAGTCTAGAACTGTGATGGCAAAACTGTGAAACACCTGCCGGTAGTGGCATGCAGAATCATCTCTGCGGTCACACGAGCCATCACCTCAGCTCAGTTCCACTGCGCATGCGCATACACCTCCCACCAACCAGCTGATTTTTGGGTATCTGCCACGCACACATGGGGGCAAAGTGCATGTGGGAGATGTGTACACATGCACAGGGGGGTGGGGGAGCGTGGGCTTCTAAATAAATTTTTTTAGAAATTTTTAATTTTTTAATGAAAAAAAAGTCATGGAAAGAGACTGACACTAATGTGACTTGCAAAGTGTGTCAGGTGTTTCAACGTATGCCCTCAGAAAACTCAAATTATGTATGTATCAAATGTAAACTTCTTGAATTACTAGAAGAAAAGGTAAAGGGCCTAGAGGCAACTCTAGCCACTCTGAAACTCAGTGAAGAAAGTGAGAAATCCCAACCTAAACAAGAAGACTACACCAAAATAAAACACAATAGGGAACAACAGCTTCCATAAAAGATGACCCTACATATGTACTAAAGAGCAAGACCAATGGAAACATGGTATTTTTAGAAGAAAACAACAACTAAGAGCAAAGACCTTAATATCTACCCTAGCCCACTCCAATGAAGCTCCTCTGGAACTGAACAATCGCTTTCATAGCCTCCCCATGGGAGAAAATACGCAGATACCCACAAAAAAGCGTTTATCTCCCAGACTTCCCCAAGGGAAAAAAAGGTGAATATTGGTGATAGGAGATGGACTGCACCTCACAAGAACTGGAAAGAATACATTCAAAAAATGAGTGACTCATCTTATCAAAAGGGCTTTAAATTAAATGGGGGGGAGGGACTTTAAGAGCTTTAGAACTGGACTTCTGGTTTGAGCTTCTTCGGTGACAGACCAGAACCTTGTCTCTCTGAGACTTCGATCCATGCTTGCCACTGGAGCATCCCAAGCCGGCTGGTTTCGGGGCTAAGCCACCCCGTAGAGGTGTTGAAGAGGGTGAAGACTGCCTGCAGGGTTGAGGAGAGCCGCATTTCTCCTCCCCAGCTGGCCATTAGTCCCTTTCCCGAAGGGGTTGTAGCGGTGGTCAGAAATGGCCACCACAAAGAAGAATTCAACCGGAAAAGAATGTGCAGGAGGAAGATAAGAAGAGAAAGTTTTGGTTGACTGGGTCAAACAGCAAAAGCAACAAATAAGGTACCTTGGAATTTAAAATTAACAACATTGTTCCCAAAGAAGATTTTGAAGCCGCATCTCTCCTCCCCAGCTGGCCATTAGTCCCTTTCCCGAAGGTGGTTGTAGCGGTGGTCAGAAATGGCCACCACAAAGAAGAATTCAACTGGAAAAGAATGTGCAGGAGGAAGATAAGAAGAGAAAGTTTTGGTTGACTGGGTCAAACAGCAAAAGCAACAAATAAGGTACCTTGGAATTTAAACTTAACATTGTTCCCAAAGAAGATTTTGAAGCTGCGAAGGAGAGAGAGAAGGGAAAGGATTAGGGTTTTTTTTCTTCCCTTCCTTATACTGACAGCTAAGAGACTTAAGCAAGAAACTGAAAAAAAAATCCACTTTGACATTAATAGGCATCTAAGCTGAAAATAAAAGTCAAAGGGATAATAAAGATTCCTGGACATTTAAAAGTTTTTAAAAGCTGGAAAGGAGAAAAAAAAAGAATAGAAGGGCAGGATCTGGAAAAATGGAGAAGACTATGTGGAATTAAGGAATGGAACTGTAATTAAAAGGAACTTACAGTGAAATTTTAATAAGATTCCTCAAAGATACATCTTAATGGAAACTTGGTAACAAAATAATAGAACTCCAGGAAGAGAAAGTGGAAAAAAGAAACAAGTAGAAACAGCCTTGGATTATTTGGATTACTTGGTGATTTTGGGTTTTTGCATCTAGATGACTAAAATTAAATGGGTGGTTGTTTAAAAGTTTTTTAAATGGTATCACTCTTAGAAGAACTGAAAACGGAACTTAAAAAATGGAAAAAAGATGCATAAGAAGGGAGAAGTTCTTTTGGCTTCGTGTTTCAATTCTTAGTAATGGAGATTTGGAACTATGAGAAGCAACAAGAAACGCTTGCAGAACAAGAAGATTGGGACAAAGAAGAAGCCATCTTTAATGATCAAATAATTTTAAGTGGGGGGGGGAGAAAAGGGGGGAAAGAGAGTGAAAAGTTTAAGATTAGAAAAAACAACCAAAAAGAAGAACAATTTGAAAGATAAGTATAATATTAGAAAGCAACAGAAGAGGGGATTACAGATGAAAGAGTTAGAAGTAGAGAGATGAGGGGGTAAAAAGGGGAGGGAGAAGAAGAGGGGGAAGAAGGCAAGGAAAATAAGTTGTAAAAGACAAAAACAAGAAATGGAGAAACAGGGAAAATATATAAAGATTGTAACCATAAGTTTGTTTAGAGATAATGGGTGAAAATTTAATTGTAAAAGGGATTCTGCAAAGGTACATAAGATAGCTTTGTTATATTACAAATAGAAATAACTTTAGAAAATATGATGATGGATAAAATATTTATTGTAATGCAGTGGGATGTTTGTTAATAAATAAATGAATTAAAATGATTGAGAGAATTAAAGGAAACATTTTTAATTATTAGTAATAATTTATAAAAATATAAGTGAGAAAAATGGGAAAAAAGAATTAACTATGGAAAGTTTATAAGTGTTTCCAAGGAAATATGATATTCAATTGAAAAGAAATGCTAAAGATGTTAAGATTTTAATGCATATTAATGATAGAATTGAATTGGAATAGTCAATTTTTTCTTTTTAAGAATATAGTGTCCATTTTAAGAATGTACCAAGCAGAATTTGATTGGAAGCTATGTATTATATTGAATGCTATAATCTTAAAGCTATACATTGAAGCTTAAATAAGAGCTTGAATGGATAAAATTAAAGGATATAAAGGTGTCATAACTACAGGGAAAAAAATTGCTTAATAAGAAAAGATAATGTGAAATTGTAACAGGACAGACAAAAGTATAAATATAATGATTTGAATTGAGATAATTAAAACAAAGATGAGAAAATTAAGAGGGGAAAAATTATGAGGAAAATATAAAATGATAAGATATGGAATAGAATATAAAAATGAGCATGAAATTGAGTTTTGTGTCTTTATGAAGAAGTGATAACCTGGGACCATGCTATTTTCAAAAAAAGATGTTTTATTTGTATTTTGTTTTTGTGAAAACCCAAATAAAATTTTCAACAAAAAAAAGAGCTTTAGAACCTAATTCCAAGCAAGAACTACTAGATAACCAATCACATAAGGAGGTAGGGAATAAAGAGAAAGAAGAAATAAAAAAGAAAAACATAATGAAGTAGAGAGTGATGGAAAGGATGGAAATCCCAGTTACAAAGTAGAAAATATAAGAAACATACTTAAGAACCATAAAGGACTCAAATGCCTATACACTAACGTTCAAAGTTTATGGAACAAACAGGATGAACTTTAGTATTAATACTCCAAGGCAGTTTTAGGACCAACTCTCTTCATACTCTACATAAATGACCTCTGTGATCATATTAAGAGCAACTGCATTCTCTTCGCTGATGATGTAAAGCTATTCAACACCACAGACAATACTACTACCCTCCAAAAAGGCCTTGACTATGTATCAGAATGGTCAATCAAATGGCAACTTCAAATCTCAACAAATAAATGCTGTCTTACATAAAAAAATCAGAAAATAAAATACAAGCTAAATAGTCAAGACCTTGTTGAGGATCCAAACTTTGTCAAAGACCTTGGAGTACTCATCTCAAATGATCTAAGTGCTAGAGCCCACTGTAACTACTTAGCCAAAAAGGCACTAAGAGTTGTTAATCTAATCCTGCATAGCTTTTTCTCCAGTAATATCACTCTATTAACTAGAGCATACAAAACATTTGCTAGACCTATACTTGAATACAGCTCATCAGCCTGGAACCCATATTATTTATCTGATATTAACAAAATTGAAAAAGTCCAGAAATATTCAAAAAAAGAGTTCACCGCTCCTCTTCTCATTGCAGAATACCTTATGCCACCAGACTTGAAATTCTAGAAAACCTAGAACTACGCAGCCTCCGTCTGATCTAAATATAGTATATAAAATCATACATTGCAATGTCTTACCTGCAAATGAATACTTCAGCTTCAATAGATACAAACTCAAGGTTAACCACACCAAACATGACTTCAGAAAATATGACGAGTGGTCAATGTTTGGAATACTCTACCTGACTGTGGTTTCTTCCCCAAACCCCCAAAACTTTAACCTTAGATTGTCTACTATTGACCTCATCCCTTTTCTAAAAGGTCTGTAGGGAGCCTGCATAAGCGCACCAATTTTGCCTACCATCCCTGTCCTATTGTTTTTTATTTTTCTTATAAGTATCTATCTCATGTATTCAAAACTATATTTATTCTTATACTTGTATCTTGTAAGTGATTGGCAAAAAATACTAAATACATGAAAGTAGATATGATATAGTTGCCATTACTGAAACATGGTGGAATGAAACTCATGACTGGAATGTACCAATGGTAGGGGACAAACTATTCAAAAGAAACAGCCCTATCAAAAGAGATGGAGTTACATTTTATATATAAAAGATCACTATATCTGTACAAAAATATATAAAACCAAGGGTTTCCTGCTTAAGCAGGGGTTGGACTTGAAGACCTCCAAGGTCCCTTCAAACTCTGTTATTCTATTCTATTCAGTGGTGGGCTTCAAGTTTTTTTAACAACCAGTTCTCTGCCTAATGACTGGCTGGGTGGGCATGGCAGGGTGGTCATGTGACTGGGTGGGGCCAACTTGACATCACTCACATCAAGGGGTTCCTTGCCTGGCCCCTCCCTTCCCAGCTACTCCTTGTCACGCCCAGCCTCAACGTATCTATAGTTCTGTTAAAAAATAAGCTTCACCCTGCCTTCCCTTATCTATAATTTTTCTGACTTGGTTTCTTCCTGCTGGAGAAATCCATGTAGTGTTTTATTCTGTTTCTCTCCTCACTCTCATAAAATCTCTTTTATGGGGGGGTGCAACAAAGGGAGTGATGGGGCACCCCCTTCGTTGCACCCCCCCTTGTTTAAAATTTGTAGTGTGGGTATCGGGCTCCAAGTTTGCTATGGAGCCCATCAGCTCCGAACACCCCTCACAGTAAGTCAGCTGGCTGTGGAGATTGTCACCTTATCTCTGCTGCTGCCAGATCTGTATTTCTGCTTGCATGCTGGCCAATGGTGTTGAGGGTCACTTTGGAATGACTCAGCAGAGCTGTTGGCTGCAGGCTGGATTCTGAAGCAATTACAGGGCTGCAGGCTGGATTCTGAAGCAACTGCAGGGCTAGAAATGTCTCTTTTCATGTATTTTTTTTTTTGAAACAAATTTTTATTGATTTTAAAGATAAAACAACACATCATTAACTATTAAATACATAAACACATAAAACCTCTTAACATTGTAAATCCTTACAAGTCAAACAAAACATTACTTTTATACAGCATAATTCCAATTTATCCCATCTCCATATGGACACACAAACATCTTTCAGCAAATTTCTCATTTTTTCTCTTTACTCCTATTCAATTTCATTTCTCTTCCATATTTATCCATTTTATAGTCATCATATTCTTTTCTTTCTGGCTTGTATAAATTATTCTCATCTAACATTCCTCCAAGGTTTTATTGATTCTTTCCTTTTTTTTTTTTTTATATAAAAAACCAATTTTTGTTAGTTTTACCATAAGCACAATACACAAACATACAAACACAAAACATAAACAAAACTAAAAGATCTTTTCTGAAGGTTGTCTGTTCCCGGGTTAAAACTCTTTACACAGACACAAATTCAAACATCATATTCAACCCATATCTCCTTCCAAATCTTATTATCATTTTCTTTTTTATATATATATATAAAAACCATTTTTATCAGTTTTATAAAAACAATGCACAAAGAATCAAGGCATAGCAGCTTATAAATTCTTTTCTAAGAAAAAATAATAATAGACCAATAAGGCATAACATTTCCAGATTATAATATCAATATTTCATATAATATTAACTTCATATCTTGTCCCTACTTCTCTTTTCCATCCAAATTATTTATTAATTAAAATTTTATTGCCTTTTATCAATATACAAAATCCAAAAAAAAAAGCATATATATCCTTCCATATCTTATTACCATTTTCAACAACATTCTTTGTCTGTTCTATTTCCAATTATCCATTCATCTTTTTTTTCTTTTACTATACTTCTCCTGTACACCAATTGGAGTAACATCTATAACTCATTACCCTAACTTAGAAATACTACATATAGCAATCTTTCTTGGGATTCTGTTTAAAAAAAATTCTAAAATTACATAATAAATTTTATATTCTAAATATACATATAAAAACACACTCTTATATACCCTCCAGAATCCCTCTTTTAATCTAAATTAAATTCACCCATTGTCTCTAAATAAACTTTTTTTCTTTAGGTCTTGCTTCCCCCCATTAAGGCTTCTCCTCCCCCCTTTTCTCTCTTGCTTATTCTTCTCCTTGCCCTTTCTACCCCTTTGCTTTTTCTCTTCGCTTTTCTTGCTCCTTTTCCTTTGCTTTCTAACCTTGCCTCCATCTTTTCGCTCATTTTTCTCTCTTTTGGTTGTTTTTATAATTCTTAAAATCCCCTTTTTCTTATCCTTTTTCTCCTCCTCTCCAGAAGGGACCCATTGTTCATCAAAGATGGCTTCTTCTTCCTCTTCTTCCTTGTCCCAGTCCTTCTGCTGCATAATCAACTTTTCAAAGGAACATAACGCCATTTCTAAAAATTGAAACAAAGCGCCCAAAGTATCTTCTTTTTTATATTTTTGATATTCAATCTCTAGTTCATCCACAGACGATGCCATTATGAAAAGGGAAACTTTTTCCAAAACAACCACAAGAATTTTTAATCAAAGACAATCAAAAGCAATTAAAAAAAAGAAAAAAAAGTTCCAAGAGTTAATACTTTTCTTCCTTCTTCTCTTTCTCTTTCTGAATTAATTTTTAATCAAAGAGGTCCAATTACCATATATCTTCTTTTGGGATCCACAAAGACGTTCTAATCAATCTCCTCCTTTTTCAGCTTCTGCTCCAATTTTTTTTTTCTCCCTTCCCACTTGCAATGAGAATTTTAATAATCAAAAATCCATACCTCCAACAGAGATTTTCCAATTTCTCACATTTTTCAATGTCCAAAAATCCCTTTGTCTCTTATCTTAGCTTTCAAAACAATCCACTTTCAATGTCTAATATATCCAAATATTTCTGCTTTTTCCGTGGGATGGGAGAGTAAAAAAAAAAAAAAAAAAAAAAATTCCCTTTAACAGCTTCTCCGCCGCTTTTCGCTCTTCTTAGGGATACAATGTATCCTCCAGCAACAAACAGCTCAATTCCAGGCAATTTAAAAGGTGTTACTTGACCCGGCTCAGACAGAACTTTCACTCTTCACACTTCCTCCAGCACAGTTCTTACCCGGTTGCTGGCTTCTTCGTGGCGGCCATTGCTGACCGCCGCTCCACCGCCTTGGGAAAAAGGGGTTTTCCCGGAGAAAGGGGGGTCTGTGATGCCCCCACCTCCCTTTCCGACTCCCCTCTGTCTTCAGCTGTCCCTACAGGGCAGCCATATCCCCCTGACCCATCTGGATCGGGGGTACCTCGACGGCTAGCACAGCAGGAATCGCGAGCTGTCGCGAATTCCTGCTGCCCCGAAGCCACGCAAACCGGAAGTGTCCTCTTTTCATGTATTGATGTGGTGCACATTGTTAGAGGGGGTTGGGGCACATATAGGTGGTAATTAAGCCTTAGATTAAAACATGGTGAAGGTGGTACCAGGTTAGTGAGGGTCGGAATATGTTAGGGATGTAGACATATTATAAAGTTAATAGCATTTAGGGATAATGGGTTAGGTGTGGCCAGAAATAGAACTGCTTATAGGCCTGGGTGTGGTGTGGTGTGTCTCATGATAATGGTAATAAAAGGAAAGTGAGCAAACTCAAATCCAACACTAACCTTGCCTGGCTTTTAGCCTTTCTTGTCAGATAAGAGTATTTGTTGTTTGTTGATCTAATGAATAAACCATCATTGCACTATAAAGTAGCTGGAGTTTGTATTCATTTCAGGACAAATATTCGATACTCAAGGACTGGCTGAGAGAAGGTTAGCGTTGAGTTTGAGAGGGTTGCCCTCTGAAATCATTCATCGGTCAACTTTCTCAGTCTGCTGGGAAAAGGGTAGGAGGATTCAGGGCACCGGAGATGCATGACCCACATTTGGGAGTGGGTAGCTTAGTTACATATTCTTTCATATTCAATTTCATATATATCATTACAGGGAAATGACATTATTATAGGTGTATATAACAGGCCACTCAACCAAGCAGAAGAAATAGATGATCTCTTTGCTATTCAATTAACAAATGTATGTAAGAAACATACCATAGTAGTAATGGGAGACTTTAACCACCATATCCAAAAGGCAGAGGAGGGAACTAGAGGAAAAGCTATACTGGACCTAATTCTTACTATTAGAGAAGAAATAATAGGAGTTGAAGTTGTTGAACTATTTTAAAATTTTACTTATTTTTTAGAGTTATGTTTATGGCTGTTGAGAAAGCCAGTCTGGTGTTAAGGCATCAGGCTAGAATCCTTCTCCTAACCAACACCATGCACTCTTGTACATCCCTTCCCCTATCCAAGTGGCACCTTTCACATTGTCTCTTATGCCCTCCATAACCAATGCTACATCTCTTGCATACCCCCATCACATCATTCCAATCCTTACGAATACTCTCATGTACCGTCTCCTCCCTTCCCTCCCCCCCCCAGAATTAACTACTTGCCTGTGTGTCTGAGATCTGCAACTTCCAGTTGTGTTGTGGGAAGCTGGCAGGAAGTTGCTTTGCTAAAGACTGTGGAATCTAGTTAATAATGGCAACTGGGACTGCAAGGATTACTGTGGCTAAACAATGCAATTATGCAACCACAAATATGATTCCAACTGCAATGGTATATCAAGGACGATTGCCAAAATTAATAATCTTTTAACAAATGCTCAGATTCTTGTTTATGTCAGAAATTCACCTTAAGTTATAGACATTTTAAAAGATACTCTGAGCACATGAATCTGCCTGCACTGGAATTTCATTATGAAGATGCCATTAGTGAGAAACCACTAGTTAAGAAACCAGTGCATTTAGTTGCTATCTCAGAATCTAGACAGAATATATTGCCTTTAATAAAAGTAAAAGCAAAGGAGAAAAAAGATGGGACAGAATTGTAATAAATGAAATTATTAGTAAAGCAGTAATATAATATTATTTTACCCCAAATGAAAAAAATCTCAGTCATCATGAGTACCTTTTAGACAACAATTTAAAAAAAAACAATGCTCATTGCTTTTTACATTTGATTACATCTTAGAATAATATTTTCCAAGTGAATTTAGTCATTTGAGTAAAATTTGAATTTAGTTAAGTGGAAAAATCCTGAATTTAATCATTTGGCAGCAATTCTATGCTGAACAAAATGAATTATGTTCTGTGAAGTTCTCCCATACATTTAACTTTCTGGCAATAAATAATCTCTAACTTATCAAAAGGAATCTTTCTTGAGAAAGGAGAAAGAAAGCAATGAAAATCCAGAAAAACTGGATTGTGTAGTTTCAGAAATGTAGCTGGTGTTTGTTGCTTCTTCATTCCAAGCAACATTTGAGAGAATTGTGGATTCAGTTTGACAATACATAATCTATTAAGATTCATTTTGAGTTGCATAACCTATGCCTACATTCTATCTAAGATTTTAATTAAGTGTTTTTAAATTACACTTTCCATAATCTTCAGATGTGTTAGATTAAAACTACTAGCTAGTCTATTAGTTTTATTAATTAAATCTACTGAAAATTTAAACATTTGAGCTGCAAATTTATATCCACTTTAGCCATGGAAGTGCACTTAGTCGTTTTTTCTAATTGCTCTCTTTTTACCCAAAATATTTCACATTGTTGTTTTTGTGGTTAAAATGGGAAGAGCGATAGTACGTATGCTGTCTTGAGCTGTTGGTTGAAAGGTCAGGATATAACACTAATCAAACAATTAATTGAATTGAATCTTTACACTTTTTGGCTACATCTAAACTGTGTTTCCTTTCAAATTAACAGGGCTTTCTGATGAATGAATTTAAATTAAACTATTAATAAAAGTGTTCTCTAATAACTTTTAAAATATTTTCAGTTTCTAAGAAGGCTGACCTAAGGAGATAATATTTTATTTTTCATTATTTTTAACTGGAATTTTCAGGTATTATACACTTCATAATAAATTATCGCACATTGATGTTCAGTTTATAGTATGCTGAAGAGCTCTTATAATTGGGGGAGTTTTGAAAGTAGCAGGTGTCAGCTATTCAAGAAGCAATTTGATATCTCTTCTAGGAATTATGCCTATTTTGTAAGGCAAATACTCATTGAATTAGAATGGGCAATTTAGTTCACTAAGTACAATCTTGTGCTCACCACATGAAGCCAAATTAAACCATCCCCAACAAACGTACTCAATGAAAGGGAGCCACACTGCCCAACAATCCACTGCTCTATTAGAAAGCTTTCTCCTACGTTCTGTGGGAATCTACCTTCCTTTAAATCAGTGTTTCTCAACTGCAGGAATTTTAAGATGTATAGTTTTCACCATCCAGAATCTAAACATTCTCACTTTCTGTCTCCTACAAATTAGGTTCCACTTTCCTTCTTACCCTCTTTGCATCAATTCCACTTTGCTTAAATCTAATATGTCATCAGAATGTGGCACATTATTCAAGACAAAATTTAACCGATGCAAAATTGAGTGGAATAGCTATTTCCAGGGTTATAGGCTAAACTGGGAAGGGGTATAATGATTAAAGTGTTAGGCTAGGTGTGGAGAAACATAGTTCTAATCCACATTTGGTCATGAATTGAATGAATTGGCCTCCTTCAGTCTCAAGAGACTGTGGTATCGTGCTATGAAACCGGTAACTGCCACTTCCCGTATTGTTTCAATGTTGTATGCAAAGCTGGAGTGTCCTTTCCAGAGCATGAGGCCTGGTTAATTTAATATGGAGGATATACCCAAGCACCAGATTCCCCCCTCTCCACATCACTGAAATAGTCTAATGGAATGGCAGAGCCGATAGATTAGTTTCAGCTGCATCGCAGGAGTTACCAGAACGTGATTGTACACAGTCACAAACTGCTTCCAGGACTCCGGCTCCAGATTTTGCCTCAAGGTTGACTCCTGAAGCCTTTTCTAGTAATAGAAATAGCCACAAGGCAGTGGAGATTTAAAATCAGAGTTTCCCTTCTCCTAGAAGATGGTTCTACCATTTTATCTGGCATTGTGGCATAAAGCCCTCTTCTGTCTTCAAAACTGTTGATCAGCTTCTCCTGTAACCCTGGAAAGGGGCCCTTATGATGTGCTACCAGCCGGGCCAGATGGACCAAGACTTTTTAAGGAGGTATTACTTCTCCAGCACTCCTCCTCACTCCAGGACGCTCGGCTCTGCTCCCTTTGCAGTGTCACTTGGTCATGGAAAACTACCAAATGATTTTGAGCTAGTTGTTCTCTCTCAGCCTAAACTACTTCATAAGTTTCTAGGGAAAAAAGGAAAAGGGACAACCACCTCTGCACCATCTTGAATTTTATAGAAAAGGTGGGATATGAAACAAATAAACAAATATGACTTCGAAAACAATTACTACTTTCTTATTGTCACTAGAAGAAATACAAGGACATGTCCTTGAAGTTATCAGGAACTGAACAACTTGAAGTAGATTTTACCTTATTAAATTCATAATATGGAAACTATATTTCTTCAGAGAAAGTCATACACTGCTGTTATTTAACTCATTTACAAGCATTATCCACCTCTTACCAAACCATATCTGCTGGATTTTTAATTATATTTTACATATTCTGTTGTTTTATTCTTCTGTCCAGATCATTCTGAATTATATTTATGTCTTTAAAAAATTAGTTATTGTTCCTAACTTATATCTACTAACTTGGTAAATAATTTCTTCATCTCTTTACTCACATCATTAATAAAATTAACTATTGACACTAGGGCTTCTTAACCTGGGCTATCCCATTCTATAAAGTATTCTCATTTTGAGTTGATATGCATTTACTTATTATAGTTTTTGAGCTAGTTTGAAGTTTATCAGGTCTAAAGCTAGCTGGAAAACCATATTAAATAGTATGCTAATGCCAATTTTGGGGTACCTTGTCAAATGCCTTGATGAAATTAAAATACATTATGTGCACAATATTTCCAGGGTCTACTAAGAAAATTATCCAAATAAAAAGTGGAATAAAATTAGTTTGACAAATAATTCTTGTCAATCCCATGCTAACTCCTAATGAGATGTTTAGAAATTGATCATTTCATGGTCTGTTATAGAATATTTCTAAGTATCAGTTAGACTTGTTCTTCTGCAAGACTTAAATTTACGGTAAGTCTTTAATATGCTGCTATTGAAAAAGGAGCTGAGTTAGCAAAATTTAGACAGAGAAGGTAATCCTTCAAACCTTACAAACAGCAATTGAAAACACTCAACTATAAAACTTAAAGCTAGCCAAATATTTAGGCATCTGGGACAGAAAGCCTTTTTAATCAATAGTAATCAATAGTAATAGAAACTACTATCTATTCAGCATACCCCAAATCAGAAGCCTAAGGTAAGCCATCTTATTCACTCAGATGATAAGGTTGAGTCTGCAACAGTTGGCAACCAGAGCACTGAATTAGCTGACTTACCTTTCAATAAAGCTCTCACAGAGCTCCACTATCATCAGGTAAAAATGTAGATTCAACCTGCTCCCTGCACCTTGCCCTTCTGATCTCATTGTTTCATTATGTATCCTAGAGTTTTTCAGAAATGTCAGATGGTGTGAAATAATAGTTGTGGGTTTTTTTTTTTTTAGTACTATGGGAAAGATGTCTTGGCAACAATACCCATGATCCTTAATTACATTTTGGATGCAGGCAGGCAATCATAGCAGATATAAAAAGGAAATAGGAACAGGATATTATAGCTCTTCTAGGCTGGTACTGAAGCAATCCTCTAAAAGACACTGTTAAGAAAGTGGAAAGTTTCCTAGAAAAAATAAATACTGATTAGCATCTTTGTCCAAAATCTCTAAATTTCTAAATTAAATTAAATCTAAATCCTAGTCTCTAAAATCTGAAATATAGTCTCTAAATTCCTAAATTAAATTCTGAAATTAAATCTAAATTCTCTAAATTAACATTCAGATTAAAAGATTATTAATCCAGATCTGTATTGCACCCACAGGAAAATGAGTGAATAGAGGAAAAGACTGGAGAAAAGAGAAGACTTTAGAAAACAAAAGATTTACTTAGATAAAAATTTACTCTGGTGAGTTCTGCTGAATAACATAGCTGTCTGTCGGCAGTTCCCTTTGTTATGCTGGAGAAGGGGGCGCAGTAGCATATAATTGCAAAATGAATTAGATGCACATCTGTTTGCAAGAGTATTTCTTTGTTTCTCAAATGAATTAGGTGCAGATGTTTTATAAGGTGTTTTTTCTCTCTCTGCATATTTATAAGAATATGTAAGGATTACAATCTCTATGAATTAAATGATCTTGAATGAACATAAAAGTGAATTTTTATATATATTGAATGTTTCTGAGAAAACTGTGATCATTTATTCAAGATTTTGTTTTCACAAGGTTAACACTGGACTGCAAATTTATGAGGACTGCAAAATTGCCTGGAATTACAATAGGACATTGCAATCTTTTACACTAATTACAAGTTGATATTTCCATTTTTTTACTGTCAAATAAAATACTATTTTTCTTTTCAACTGAGATTTTGGGTTGTTTTTTTCATCTTTTATTCATCTGTCCATTTTTTATACATCTGTAGATCACAAGCTATATCAAGAGGTCAACTTCAATATTAGCAATAGGATGGAACAAAAGGAGAACTAAGAACTCCTAGAAATAAGGTGAAATTTCCTATCAATATAAACATTTAACCAGTGTTACGGCTTACCTTCAGAAGTTGTGGGTGCTCCAGCACTGGAAGTTTTTAAAAAGAGATTGGACAGCTATTTGTCTAGAATGGCATAGGTCCTTTCCAACTCTGTTATTCTGTTATTCTAAATGATTAACATTTTAGAATAAAAATATTCAGTTTAATTTTTTTTAAATCTTCTAAAATATTTGGGAATTTTGAAGTTAATTAATAAATACTGATTCCTGAGCCATTATTTTGACCAAGAATATATTTTACTAAACAAAATGATTATAAAATAGCAAAATGAATCTGCTGAATATGTATGCAAACAATACACATAACTTTTTTTTCCCAAGGACTTCCCTACTCCCCCCCACCCCCGTTATCAGTCCTTGACCAATTGAAAAATTTCAGGTTGTTTGGGTAAGGACCCTCTGTGGGCACCTGATTCGTCTCCGCATTCTTGGGTTGGATTGGCATGTTTGTCAGCCTCAGAGTGTTTTTGAGAGGTGTAGGCACATGGTTGTAAGTCACTTTTTTTATTTTTCTGAGGGAGGACTGCCCCCACTGCCACATCACTGGTATCAGCTTGAATTAAAAATGGTCTATCTGGGGTCTGGATGTTTTAATACGGGTTCTGCTGCAAAAAGGTGTTTCAGTTTCTCAAAAGCAGCTTGGCACTCCATGGCCCACTGGCTTGGCTTGGGGTTTTTGATGCCTTGCTAAGCCACTGATGATACTTGAATATTGGGGCAATGGGATCGGAACACATCAGAATCCTTCTCACTGAATATATCGGCCAGGTCTTTGTATTCCCAGAGAATCGATGGAGTTAACTCCTCCCCCGCTTGTGGTTTCCCCTGTGCCTTCCACTTTTTCTTAATTGTGTATTTGTAGTGGCTTCCACCACTTTCACTACAGTCTCTCAGCCCAAAGTGCTTCTTTCACATTTTTAATTGGTTTCATTCCCAATCTATAGAGGGGTTCCACTTTTTTAGCTAAGCTAGTAATCATGGCAAACTTGTGTTTACAACATTTTATCTCTTTTTTATTTGTGGGAGTCCCCCAACTGTAATACTAAATTTCAATAGTGCTATAATTTTGATTTACAAAATACATAACTGTACTACAAGATCTAAAATACAGGTAATCTTCGACTTATAATTGGTAAGTTATAACAGATCCCCTGAAAGCTACATATGACTCGGTTTTGAATTTATAGTCACTGAAGCGCCCCTATGGTCATTTGCCTTTATGAACAACTGCAGGACACTGCAGTCATCCTCCCCGCCACTTATCTTTCTGCCATCCCATTCCACAGGGTCTCCACAAGCCTCTCTAGAGCTCTGGACCTCCATCCTTGTCCACACATCACAGTTCTTCTCTTTCAATTCGAACAATCCATAGTCATCAAATTGTTAGCCTTTCTAAATTAAAATAAGAACTAGAAAAATTGAATAAGCGTTAAAGAATTTAACCATGATCTACCACAGCTTATGGAATTTTATCAGTCATCTCGATTCAGAAAAGTTCCTTTCTATATTAGCTTTGAATAATGTGAGAAAGGTACATAACTGTCCCTTGAATATCTTACAATATATAAAAACAAAAGCTCCAGCTTCTTAGAGGTTCCCATAGTTTTTCAGTTCACAGTGCCTTTGATGTCTTAAAGATATGTTGTAAATCAATAATGAAAAACCCAGTTTCACAAACGACCACTGCAAAAATTTAAAATATTTTGTGACGCCTCTGTAAGTTAGCTAAGCAGAATTTGGGAACCATGAATCTAGCCTAATCTTTTCTTCCATTAATAACTCAACATGCTCACCACTTGGATGTGAATTTGCAATTTCATCAAATGACATAAATGCCCTATTCAATACCTCTAAATAAATGAACACAGCAGTTTTTGATACCTATGTGGAAAGATTTGTCATTGTCCTGACAGTCTCCCATCAAAAGACTAACCAGGTCCAACCCAATTTTAATTGTCCTTACTGGTGAAGAGAGAACTCATTACACAAATATTAATATCTTTTTTCAGCTGTTTCTGTTTTCATTGACTAATCATTAACTATCACATAAGGGAATATTCCTGAATCACTCACTAGAAAGCAGTTAAATTTTGACAGCATAGTCTATTGTCAAAATTCTCTCCAGTTTATATAAGCATTTTGTACAGCTGAACAAAAACAGACAAATGTTCAGCTGATATTAGGGCTTTTTTCATAGATTCAGAGGTATTCTGAAAAATTACTAAATCTGTGTTCAAAGTACTGTAGCTGAACAATATGGTAGTATAGTTTCTTTCAATCGCAGGCTTTAGCAAGATTTGAGTGCTTATACCAAAGCCACTGAATAATGTGTCAATTCTGAGCCAATTCAATTTCTTACAGTTCGTTATACAGGGTCCCTCCCCTGCCATCTTCATTGTTGTTTGAGATGGAGTGGACGTTTGAGATGGTTCTCAGTAACTTCTGAATTTATAGGATATCTGTATCCTAACGTCAAGGACAATTTAAAACCACAGTTTTCAGTTTACAAACAATTCCAGGTTTCACTTGAATATTTATTCCAAGGATTACTAAGGCTTTATTGTATGCTGGCCAGAGTAGCTTCTGGTGAGATGGGAAGAATTTTTGTATAAAAAAAAATAGATAAATTAAAAAATAAAATTACTGTAGAACTTTAGGGAAAAGTTTGACTAAGTATTCAACCAAAGTCTCGTTGTGACTTTTTTATATAAATGAACTTTTCTGAACACTGGCCTGCATTTCACGTACAATAATTCTAGCATGGACGAAAAATCAGTAGAAGTCGTTTCCTACGGTTTGTAGTTGCTTTCCGACGCGGGACTAACCTACTACAAATATAGATTACCCTTCGGGTAAGGAACAATAACAAGACAAGACTTCTGCTGCGACCTGAAGTCCCCGCCTCGCTGGGGATATCCCGTTTACCCGCCCTCGGCTTTTCTCCACTACGTCAGGCTCCGGCAGGGGCAATCCCTACTGTCTCCACTTTACCCCCTTCCATTTGTCACACGGGGAATCCCGCCCAGATGTCTCTTTACACAACGAGTACTAGTTGTAAAGATCAAGGTTTGGCTTTTCCTTTCATTCAGGCAGCTAGAAAAGTTTGGCACCAATGGGCATATACCGCTATAAATATCTTCCTCTCACGCTATATTTGGTTTGTCCGGGCGTGTTGCTTTTCAGAAATAGCTTCCATCCGGCGCGAAATACCAAGCTTTAGAGTACCACGCTCCCGCAGCTCCCGCCCAGCCTAATCTAAACCAACCATTCAATTCCTTTCAGAGGCTGCGCCTTGCGCGCGTCCATCACCTGTTTAAAAAAAAAGTCCACGGGGACTAAATTTAGTAACACCGTGTGCGTCAATCACGCGCTTTCCTTGCGTCAAGCTTTTTTTAAATCTCCGCCCCACTTGTAATAATATCCAGGACGTCCCGTGTTTGGATTGGTTAGAATGTCACGAGGGCCGACGTTCCATAGTGACGTCCTTGTTCCGATTGGTTCTGAAAGGGGGCTCCTTAATGTGGAAGAAAATAAAAGCGACGGAGGGGGGGCGGGGAAACTCCGATCTAGCGGCATGGTGTATGTTGCAAAGCATGAAAAGGCTTCTGCGTGCTTATTTTAAAAGCTTTCATCAATCATGTATACAGTATAAATACCCGAGCGAACATGCATCTTGGCCTAACTTAAGATAACTTTGGTAATAAGTCTCACTCATAAATTCAATGAGGCATACCCCGATGTAATTGTAGGTGACTGAAAGTTTTCCCACATATAAATACATACCTCGTTCAGATATTATCAGTTCAGATATTATCTTATAATGTTCAAGAATAGTTTACTGACGAGGGCAAACAACATTGCCCTTCTGCCCTGTGAAAAGGCACGCGTAAATTCAGTATGGCTTTCTTCGTGGGACAACCCTATAGTTAATTTCTGGAATAACAAGTTTCTTTGCCCCACGGCAATGATTTGGCAATTTGAAATCTAAACATCTAACGCAAATTCGAAAATGCTCTTTTGCCTATAAGAATATGCAAGAAAAACAACTTCATGCTGTCCACTCTTTCAATCACATTATCATAATCCCAGTTGTAAAGTCGGCTATCCTCCAGCCAAGATGCGTTCTCTAAAAATTTACTTCTATCTGAATGAAGGACAAGAATTCCACGTTTCCTTTGTAGAAAGCTAAGTAAGGCAAGATCAAATAAAATATACTGCTGGGTAGACACGGTACTTCTATGATTCTGAATCTAATATATGTGCAAGAAAGATCACAATGGGTGAGGGTGTTGTCCAAACAGTAAATTAGGTCCGTAGAATTCCTGATGGCGGATTCCTTCCCGGACGCCCATCTATTAATCCTTCTTTGCAATTGTATTTGTACTTCAGCTGGAAGCTGCGTTACATAATGAAATTGAAGTGAGGATTGCAGACTCCAAGCTGCACTTCAGAACAACAGCGTTCCTCCAAAGTTCAAATGTCATCTTTTTCTTTTGGCTTTCCAGCCTACAACGGCACGGAGTGGTTGTTTTCCAAGCATGAGGTTTTGTTGTGGTATTCCTAGATTTCGTTCGCAATCCAAAATGCAAGGGTTGCACGCGTCTGCTTGTTGTCGCTCGCGCTCTCTCTCGCGCTCTTTCAGACACACACACACACACACACACACAAAAACACAAGTGAGGCAGGCAGAAGGCGGAGGTCAGCAGTGTCAGGCTCCCATGGCGTCATTACTGACGCTAGCATTCCAGCCGCTGTATGAGAGGCCGCTAGGGTTCCTCTGGCATAAATGACGTGCGGCGAAGAGAGAAAGGGGTAGCGGGCGCGCGCTCCGAAGCTTCCTTCCTCCCTCCCTCCAACTCTCTCTTAGAAATTTCGGGGACGGCTTTGAGTCCTCCGGAGCTAGCTGGTGTATATAAACAAAGACACATTGCGCCGGCTTGGGCTTTCCTTAAAGTCCCAAGCTCTTACCGCAGCACGAGCGAGGGACGCGGCTATCCTCTACTACTTCTAACCCACTTCCCTCTTTTTTTTTCATTTCTCTTCCCTTCCCTTCAATGCCTCAGGAAAACTCATTCTCCAGGGCTGCAGCTTCCTCGAAGCCTTGCGCTTTTTTTCTCAGCAACGTCTCGAGACAGCGCTCGCTTGCTGTCGTTTTGAGAGAATAAAGCGTTTGGCAAACTACATGTAAAGACGGAACCACCACAGAAACCGAGTAGGTATACTATGAATGTGATGCTGGAGGGGAGGGGCGATACTTGAATAAAGTTTGGATACTTTCGAGCAAGGCAAATCTGGGCGTGGAACCAGAGCCTCTGCCTTTGCGCAGCAGTGCTTGCTAAAAGAGTAGAAGAGTCAGAACCGAGCCCAGAAGTTGGAGAGACAGTCTTGAAGTATGAGATTTCGGTAAGCTTCGGCAGAGTGGGGGAGGAATGCTCTTTCGCTCGCTCTCGGCCGGCGTCGCTTTTCTTCTCAGCGGCTTGCAGTTGTCATGGGAATGATGCTAGCGGGGTTACACCAGCCGCCGTGATGAATGGCAGCAATTTGTCCTCGTCCGGAGCTACCGGAGATCAGCGTCCTTTCAGAGAAATATGTGCTTTTGGCCCTTTGCTGAGAGTTTTTGTGGCAATGGGATGGCTTCGGTCAAAGGGTGAGACAGGTTTAGGGAGAGAGACTGAGAAAAGACAATAGGGCAGTCTGGAGAAGAAAGCAATGCTTGTTGAAGGAGTTGGTCGTGGAAGTTGCTGGATTTTTTATTTTGTTATGTTTTGCTCGTGGAAGGGGACGAACGAAGTCAACGGATTTATTTCTGCTCCATCCTTGTCCCTTCTCAGTTGCTAGCGCATCAGGAGCTCGCGCGTGTAAAAAAAGGGGGGAGGTTGAGGAGCCATGAGGGCGCCGCCGACATTATTCCAAACTTTTCTGATAACATCAAGCTGTGAAAGTGGATGAATTCCAACCGCTTTTTTGATAGCTGGGCTGGAAAATGACATTTGACTAAACGAAGCATGTGGTGCGGTTTCCCTATGTTGATCCTCAATGCCTCTTTCTAGCTGGCTGAGTCCTAGAAGCCGAGCGAAATATCTGGAGATGCAGAAAATATCTGCTTCGTTCTTAAATACAGTTTTTGGAAGATTGTTTGAACACTAGTATTGCTTCTTCTGCAGGGGTATAGCTAGAGAGATGTGCTGTTCTAAAGGGAAATCATTTGAGAGGAAAGAGGAAACAATCTCAGAACACCTGTTTTGATATCACTTCTGAACCTTGAAAGTTATTTTGAAATAAGTATCCATGACCATTACCAAAAATGAGTCTCTGCCCAGTCATGATTTAAAGTGTTATACCTCTCCTTAAAATTAAACTATGAAAGTGCAGGAGAATTGTAACTATTGTTTTTAGCTGTATGTTGACATGATATAGTAAATTGCAGGGCTTCTAATTATATTATCCATGGTCTTAATACCACTTTTAAAAAAAGAGAGAACAGTAATTTGGTGGTTTTTCTTTTGTATGATGTCTCCTACATTCCATACTTTTAAAAATCTTAACTAGATCCTCTCTTTTTCTGTTAACATGATAAACTGACAGAAAACACATTGGATTAATTAGTTCCTAAGGATTATACATTTTTCGAAGGGAATTAACAAAAATAGAAAAAAACTAGTTTGGCAGTGCAAAGAAATCACAAAGATTGTGATTAGTGTTTTGCTATCTGTGCCAAATACAAACATTCTGTAATTGTAAGTTAATGGAACAGATGGTACAATGGAACTATTTTAGGGAAAGCACTTATTGAGATGCAAACTCATGGATGAGGAGTTTTTCTTCTTTGATGATGAATATAATTAAAATTATTAAGAGATACAATCCCCATCTGATTCACAATTATGGGAAGGATGTGTGGATGGGATTCAGGGCATATCTCAAGGCACCTTCAATAGGATAAAACTTGAGAAGGGGGTCATTCGATATTTCAGGTGCAATTCCTATGCAACAGAGGTTGCAGGAGTGAAATGATTTGCCAGCAGCATTTGTGTTTTATATATGGAAGAAGAATATCAGATATAGTCACCTATCCTTACTCTTCACTATTGAAGCATGAGATCATCAATGATTAATTCAGGGAAGTAATGAGAAATTCTCAGAATGATCCATTTTTCTCTCTTTTTCCTTTTGGTGTGGCGAAAATTGTGCATGAAAATGTGAAGATACAGTTTTCAGAAGCAAAAAGCTGCTGCCCACTATGAAACTACTGAAGCAATTCTTTTCTTGTTACTATTGTGAAAAAAACTATGGGCAAGTTAACCAGTCTGTCCTGTCCAGTGTTGACTTTGAGCTGATATGTCCAGACAGATTGAGGTACAAGCATCAGTATTAGTCTGAGCAGCTCACAATGTATTTGGAACTTTACCAGGTTTTTGGTCCTGAAAGTCAGCTTAATTATATAGTTAAACACTTTTATTTATGGGGGAGGAAAATGGAAAGAGATGTGTGAATTCATCAAGCAGTGACTAGAGGATATTTCCCTTGTGATCTAAGGATACTTGTTTTGGCTGCTTCAGATTAATCCCAGGATTTCATGTAGGTAAAGTTGTCAAATTTCTAGGGACACACATTGGAAGACCCTAGTTCTAAATGTATATTTGAATTTGGGTTTTCATCCGATTCAGAGATTAAGGGAAAATTAAATTTTTTCAGCAGTTGTTTGCAATGTCTATTTGTTTAGGACTTGGGAATCCAAACTGTTCAGGAGCTTTGGAGATTATGTGTAAATGACTTCTAAGGAGTAGGAACCAACTCTCTATCTGTCTGTCTGTCTGTGTCTCTCTGTGTCTCTGTGTCTTTCTCTCTCTCCCTCCCTCCCTCTCTTTCCCTCCCGCCCGCCTCCCTCTCCCTCTGTTTCTCTCTTTCTCTCTTTTTCTCTCTCCCTCTGTTTCTCTCTCCCTCTCGCTCTTTCGTTCTCGCTGTTTCTCTCTCTCTCTCTCTCTCTCTCTCTCTGTGTCTCTCTCTCAGAACCCAGGTTGGACAAACCCTCTCTCGTGAGCCCTGGCTCCAGACACAACACTGTTGAGGAGGGATCACCACCACTGCCACCACCACCTACTCCAACAGCAGGAACAGCCTCAGCCACCATCCTATCAGTTACACCCACCATTCAGCAAGCAAGCCACTCTCCAGGTAAAAAGCATTGTTTGCATTTACCCCTAGTCGGGCAGTTGCTTTCTTCCTTCCCACTAATGGGAAGGTCTTACAAAGCTGAATTCATAAATGAACTAATTGCTTAGGAAAGGCAATTTTTAAAAGTGTTATTTTTCTCTGAAACATTTTCTATAATATTCAATACAATTTTGGAGAAGATATTATCTTCCTTTAGATCAAAAATATTTTTTTCCTTGGAAACAATTTCTCAGCCAGTGTCAGATTATAGTATTAATTTTTTGTTAAACCATACTGTTATATAATTAACATTAGAAATGCTATAAAAATACAATTTTAAATATCAAACATTATTTTTGAATAGACAAACTTGAAATAATTTAATGCTTTTTTGCAATTTTAGTTAAAATGTATAATATTAAGCAGTTTCTATATGAATGTTTTTATTTCATATTTTAATTATTTTATTAAAAATAGAAGTTAATATGTAAGCATATTTGTTTTTCAAAATAAATGGACTAGTCTACAATTTTAATTTTGGCTAAAATGTCCTGTTATATTTCATAAATATGCAATATATATATTTTCTCTTTTCTTTGCAAGTTCTATATAACCTCATAACAGTTAAAATTGAACAACTACCCTTGCATGTTTACAGTAGATGTTTAATTCTTCTTTATCGCAAAATTCTTAATTCCAGTTCTTTAAGAAATAAGGAAAAAATAAATAAAAATTATATTTTATTTTGAGGGATATAATTCTTGCTGGGATGTTGTTCTGATTAAAGTTTTATTTATTATAACAGAAAATCCCTGTCAATAAAATATTTTTAAAATAGCACATAGATCCAAGTAACAACTTTGGGAAATGCAGAAATTTCTGATCTTTATTTGAGGTATATTTTTACCCCTTTCCTTTCTTTTTAATATCACCCTCCCTTCATAATATATAAAGTAAATGAAACTATTCAAGAAGCTACAATTTATTTCAGTTTCAGTGAGTTTTCTTTTAATATTGAAAAAAAAACAACAAATCCAGATAGTTCCATTGTTGAACTGAAATTTGTTGGGTCTATCCTCCTGAAACCAGATATATTTGATATCCTTTTCTTTGTACTTCAGTGTTAATACAAATGCTATGAATGTGACAATCTTCCTACATAGAACACTTTTAAGCATGCATACATGTTAACTATGGATCTCTTTCACTACACACATTTCACTGTTAGATTATAATGCAGCATTATTGTGCTATTGCTACTACAACTTTATTTTCTTAATATCCCTGCTTTGCCTTTTCATGAAGTAACAATACATAGAGATCACATAGGAATCTCCCTTGATTTGTATCTCCAAAATAACAGTGTAAATAAACTGAATTGAGATTAACTGAACCAAAGTTTCCATGGGCTGAGAATGGAGTGGAACCTCATTCTCTCAGTCCTAATTCAATATCTTTACTATTGCATAGTGTGTCCAATTTGCATGGCTAATTGTTGGTAACTTCCCTGGAGAATTAAAGTGATACTGTGTGCTTTCCTGACCAAGAAATATTTTTCCAGGTTCAAAACTTGTCATAATTCCTCTGAGAGGAGTGTAAATATTTTTAATGGAACACTATTTTTACTTTTGCAGATATGCCCTGTATGCAAGCCCAATACAGCCCTTCAGCCCCTTGCTCAAGTTATGCCTCTCAAACTTCCTATGGTTCAGAGTACAGTCCTGAGATCATGAACCCTGACTATGGAAAGCTGACAATGGAATTAAGTAGTACTGAGATCAGTGCCACTGCTACCACCTCTCTGCCCAGTTTCAGTACCTTTATGGAAGGTTATTCTGGGGGCTATGAACTGAAGCCTTCCTGCCTATACCAAATGCAATCTGTCTCCTCTTCTTCATCACCTTCCTCTGCAAGCCAGAGACCCCTCATCAAGATGGAAGACAATCGGATGCACAGTTATCACCCTTCACTTTCTCTAACAGTGGATGAAGGCATGGCCAACACCTCCATGTATTTCAAGCAGTCCCCACCCTCTACACCTTCTACCCCTGGGTTCACACCCCAACAGACCTGGGATGAATCACCCTCACATTCTCTTTCACCAGCACAGACTTGCATGGCCCCCTGCCACCTGGTAGACACTGCCCCTATGAAAACCATGCCTGGCCGCTTTCCACTTTTCCACTTCAAGCATTCACCACCCCCTACACCTATTGCAGGTGGCCACATGTGCTATGATGCCCCTGCCTTGAGCCTACCTATTGGATCAGATAGGCCTAGTGCTAGTCAAGCAGCTATGGAAAATCATCCCTATGGGCACCCGATGTCCAAGAGAGCAGCCACTTTAGCTTTTGCACCATTGGGCCTCAATACAGCCACTTCCAACCTTCTAGGTGAGAGCAGCAGTAGCAGCAGTGGCCTTCCCTCTCCATCTAGCAGAAGTTCTTCATCAGGAGAAGGAACTTGTGCTGTGTGTGGGGACAATGCTGCTTGCCAGCATTATGGTGTTCGGACTTGTGAGGGATGCAAAGGCTTCTTCAAGGTAAGAATTGCTGGAGGCTTTCAAGACTGGACAGCCATCTGTTGGAAATGGTATAGTGTTTCCTGCTTGCGCAGGACTAGATTTGGACTAGATGACTTACAAGATGTCCTAGATGTCCCTTCCAATTCTATTATTCTATTCTATTCCACTCCACTCCATTCTATTCTATTCTACATATGCCAATATACGATCTTATAGATTAGTAGAGAGAGGGACAGCATATACATTTAATAAATACATAAGCTTGTATGCAGAAATAAATAAGATTAATTTTTGAATGAATGTGTGCTTTCTCTGTACATTTCAGTCAACCTATCAAATATACCACCAGTTCTTGAGAGAGAACAGTTTGTTTAAGATATATCAGTCCATATTGTGTCTACAGCTCTGCAGACCCCATGGACACTATTGGATATATATGATCTTGTAATTCATCAGTATTCTTTCATTGCCTGTAGCTATTCATATTCATGCATTTAGTAATGTCAGTATTCATTATATTTTAAACAGGAATAGCCCTCCCCTATCTAATTACTGGTAGTAAAGGGACACAAGAAAGAAGAAAGAAAAATTGCAGGGAAGATCGTGTTATTTAAAATTCTGTCATTTTGTTTCCTTTTTTAAAATTTACATCAGTCAACATGTATACTATTATTATTGTCATCCATATTCATTTTTTATAACCTGTATTTACTGACTTTCTCCAAGAAATGTGCAGCGACATAGATTGTTTTGGTATTAAAATGTAATAGTTTAATTATCTTTACAAGATTATGATTAAAAGAGATATTTAGCAAGTTGCTTAGGATCCCAGAGCAGCCACATCATATGATAACTCAAACCTGATTATATCAATTAGAAATAAGTATAATTGATTGAATGAAGTTTATTCACAAGAAAGCATATGAAGAATTGTATCCAAAGAAACTTACAAATATAAAGCAAGAAGCAAACGTTGCTTCTTAATAAATAACTTGGTGCTGCTTTTTTCTGACCTTCGAAATAGGAAACTAAAGCTTTAAAAAAATCTACAATAAGTCTTGAATTTTAAAAAATACTGAAGTAGTTTTGTGATTAATCTATAACCATAAAATGAAATTTATTGTTGCTGTGTTACTTACAAGATATATGAAAATCAAGACAAATCCTCAGATAATATTTGATACTAAATAAAATAAGTACGATTTCTCCAAGGAAGGTTATTAAGAACTTGTTGATTCCTAATCTTTTATAATAAATGTCAAATAATATAGACATCTATTATCTCCTTAATAATCATGCTATTAGAATTACCTTGTGGCAAAATTTTTTGCAATTTTTGAGAATACAAAACAAGATTCTATATTAATTTATCCTGATTGTTGCACTATTTTATAAAGAGAGTTATTTCTGAAAAAATATACGTTGGGCTCAAGCTTTGAAGTTCCATGAATGTATGTTTTAGAGTTGTAAAACAATACTGTTGTGAATAGTGGTATTTCTGAATATTTTTAAGGATAGTTTTGATAATGTTATTAGTTTTATGATAGAAATGCATTAAAATAATATAGCATGCATGCACAGAATTTCTTAATTTTACTTTTAAAAACAAAATAGCCTTAAGTCACTCACATACATTCGAGCTCAATATGAGGGTAACTATAGATCAACTTTAACAGGGTTAAGGGATAACCCTGTTAACTAATAACTACTGTTATTATGGGTTCTTAAGATCTGCTTTCAGTGTGTGTGTGTGTGTGTGTACATACATACACAAGCACACATTTAATGAAAAAATCATTAAATAGTTTTCAAATATCTAATTTTAATAAATGTTAATAAGATTTGTTTTGCAAATTATATGCTTAGTGTTTGAGAAACATGTAAGTTTTCAGATTTGAAAATTTCATTTTCTGCAGTTTTTTTAATCACAAACCATTGTAGAAATAATACAGCTTCAAATTAAGGATGATGATACAGTAGTTGCTTTTCTATCATATAAAACATATTTTTCAGTAGATTTAATAATAAATGCTTGTCAAATATTATATTTATCTTAAAATATAGAGCTGCCTAGACGTAATCTATTTATAGTTAATTTATAATTTAGATTCATAGATTAATAGGCACCTGAGAAAGGTTAAGTTGAATATGCTTATAAATTTAAACAGTAAATGAATAAACAAATACATATAAAACCCCATTAATAACATTTTAAAAATTCAATTTACCTACATTATTAAAATAACTGTTCATATTCCTTTTCGAGTAAGTCTATGATAATAAGACATACTATAAAGATATTTTTATATAATTTATAATTTAATTTCTATATTTAGCTTTGTTTGATATCTTGTTTCTTATTGGATTAACTTACTTTGGATGCCAGTATAAATATAAAGAAATCAGTATTCAAATGTTTTATTACTTTAGTAAAATTCCCCAATATTCACCAATATGAGCCAAATAGAAAATTATTCTCAATAGAATATTTAAATTAATTTAATTCCCAAAGGTATAGCGTGATCACCTGATAACCTCATACATGATTTTATCATCTACAGGTTGTCTATCTAGCTTTTGAGCCATGTCCTAAATTTTACTGCCAGTAACTAACACTAATGTATTGGGGTTTTTTTCCTCAACGAAGCTGTTTTAGGAAAAATTTTATCTAGTGTACAGTTGCATTTTAATTCTGGTATATAAAAACAGTAGTTAAGGTCTTAATTCATTCAGATGATCTTCCTCCCATTGCATTTTTAGAGAACAGTTCAGAAAAATGCAAAATATGTTTGCCTGGCCAATAAAAACTGCCTAGTAGATAAGCGTCGTCGGAACAGATGTCAGTACTGCCGATTTCAGAAGTGTCTCAGTGTTGGCATGGTAAAAGAAGGTAAAGCATTCACCAATATTAGCTCACATATTGTTGGTACCAAATAGGTTGCTTTTAAAAGGCATGGCTTTCTTATTTTAATGGTGAATTTTAATGCTGAATGCCCTATTTCTATGTGATTTATACATGTGTTGAAAAGCATATTACGTTGTAACATCTTCATTCCAAATGATAAATAGATTCTTCAAAGATCTAAGCAGTCAGGCATAACTTTTAAAGGAAGCATTTCCAAGATTTCACACAATGCTTGTTTTAAATCTTTAAACATAGGAAGGAAATTATTACATTTTATTTGTAAAATAACAACTTGTAGTGTTCCGAACTGCATTTAATTAAAATTTTAGTAGGTTTATTAGTGGTGACAGATATGTATGTATAAAATGAGATACTAATTATTATTAATTATTAAAATACTCTTTTTGAAATTTTCTGTAGTTTCAATGTATTATTAGGAAAGTATTATTAAAATGTATTTTATTGTATGTTTTTTAAATTATATTTTATCATACATATCCTGCAATAACTCAGAATGCATATCTGTTGATGTTTTAATGCATCAACTTAATTTTTGATTACTTAGCATTATAGTTAATTAAAATCATTAATGCAAACTATGCCTGAAGAAAACCTATAACTATCTTGCTCCTACATTCATGTAGCCAAAAGATGCATGTATTAAATTTCACTCTACATAAGGTCAAATATAATATTTTAATTGCAAATGTCTTAGGGTCTTTCTAATTTATGGGCGTATTATGAAAAACTCATACTTACACTTAAGATGAATGACATTGTTAAATTGATGGTATGGATTTTTTCCCCCAAAACATCCATTTATATAAATGAAGTGAAACCTGTTAATAATAATATACATCTATAAAAGATAAACACTTTTGTCGTTTGATTTTATTATTTGAAGGTGTTATTCTATTAGGTTCCTGGTAGAAATTTGCTATGGTCCCTTTCAGGCTTGATTGTGGTTTTGTTTTTATTCCTTGATTAGTTGTCCGTACTGATAGTTTAAAAGGAAGAAGAGGACGGCTACCTTCAAAACCAAAGAGTCCTTTGCAGCAAGAACCTCTACAGCCCACCCCTCCATCTCCTCCAGTCAGCATGGTGGATGCTCTTGCACAAGCCCTATCTGATTCTGCACCCCAGGAACTTGATTACTCCAGAGTAGGTTTCATGTTTTTCTGAATGAAAATATTTAACTAGTACTCTGGGTTTTAAGTTATATGTTTATGTGCTGAATTATAATAACAATAATTTCTTTGCAAAAACAATAGTGATTTAAATAGTTAAATTACAATGAAAGCCTGCTGAGAGTAATGAGGTAATTGTCCCAGGTTCCAGATATAAAAAGTATTCCAAATATGATCAAATATTTGAAAGTCAGGTGGATCAATATTTTTATTCAGGACAATAAAACAGTCAGTAAAACATAATTCCTAGAACTATCTCAATATTTTCAAAATATTCCTATTTACAGAAATTCATTAACTTCAGGAGACAAAAGGAGAGAAAAAAAATCAATAACTCTATCTTTGAGCTTCCAGTAATTAGTGAAATAAAAACTAAAAAGATATTATACTTACTTATTTGATACAGAGGCTTAAATCAAAATTAAACAAAATCAAGCTACTAGATTTGGAGAGAAGATTTGGTCTTCTCATAAGAGCTGTAACTGAATCTACTTAGTTTGCATACAAGTGGATGTCACTGGCAGGCAGATGACACCTCCTCTTAAACTAGAGAATGAGTTTTGCCACAGGTTTCCTCTGAATGTAATATTTCAGGGGCTTGAGCACTAGCCCTCATGACCATTGACTAGAAATACCTGCTGATATAGAATGTAACCACCATAAAACAGTGTCCCAAACTCTCAACGCTTGAAAGTTATTTAGAAGGGTTCTATTGAGCAATGTTCCTGAACTGAGACAACTTATAGAATCATGTACCCCCTAGTGCATTCTGATGCAACCAAGTGACTAGAACAGTAAAAAAAAAAGTTCTGTGTGTATCATCACACCATTGCCTAAAATATCCTCTCTGAAGAGAGATCATGGAAAACCAATGATGAATGCCATGGATTGCTAAATTGTCAAGATGAGGACTGGCCTTAGTTATTAATATTTTTATTAATTCTTTATTGAACAAGGGTTAAGTCCAGGGGTGGGATTCAAATTTTTAACAACTGGTTCTGTGGGTGTGGCTTAAGTGGTGGGCGTGGCTTGGTGGTCATGTGACTGGCTTGGTGGTCATGTTATTGGCTGGTTGTGGCCAACTCAATATCACTCACATCAAGGCACGCATCTCCTCGTCTGGCCTCTAATGACTGTGGGGATGCTGCAACAGTCGTAAGTGTGAAAAATGGTCATAAGTCACTTTTTTCAGTGTCATTGTAACTTTGAATGGTCACTCCACACAAGCAAAATACCAGCAAGGAGGGGGAAAAAACTCCAGAGACATTCCTGAGACAGGAAGTCTAGTCCTGCCAAGAATGTAATAAGGGTTAATCGAAAGGCAGTTTCTGTAAGCAACACTAGAATGTTTCCTTCCTGCCTTCATTACAGGATTAGGCCAGTAATTTCTTCTAACAACTGGTTCTCCGAACTGCTTAGAATGTTAACAACCGGTTTTAGTGAATAGATGCAAACTGGTAGAATCCCACCCCTGGTTATGTCTCTTTCTGCTTAAAGGAGACTATGCATTCACAGGATTTTTTTTTTAAAAAAAAACCCTTGCTTTTTATCTGGAAGTCCTGGAAAAATGTGTTAGTCAACCACACAAAATGCTTAAAAAGGGAGAAGCCTTATATCTCCAAATACAATTGGAATTTGCTAATCATCCATATTCATTTCTGTTGGGCTTTCAGAAAAGACTGGGACTACTTTAATCATCTTAGTGAGTGATATATACTAGGAAATGGATTGGGTCTTTCTAGTAGTTCATTAAACTTTCAACAACTTTTAAATGATCAGACATAGTATCCTTTGGTTGACTTTGCTGGGCTGGGGCTTGTTCAAGATTATGACTACTAATAAGATGATGTTGGTAATCCTATGTATACAATGTCTAATGTGGCTATATAATATTAATTTTTAAACAGGACTGATTGTAAGTGCACAATAGTACAGTGGAAAGCTATGTCTGACATAAATTGCATAGACTTGTAAAAAAAATGGAGGTGGCTGGTGGTAATATTACCCAAGTAAGCAGTAAAAGTTTCTTTTATCTGAAAAACTGAAATGGCATATTTTGTGCAATACAATATTGCTGTTGAAAAAAGCATCTTGGTGTCCATATTTTCTTTCTGTTTCAGTGTCTTGTATCACTTTGTGATTATAATAGCAAGCTTTGTATACTTTCCCATTTCAGCTTCTTGTTATTAGTTGCTGCATTTGAGATTCATGAAGACATATAGGCCATCTGAAATAAATGTATTTTGTCATAAGAAAGAAAAGAAAGAAAGAAATTGGATACAAGGTTATTGACACAGCCATATAAAAATAACTACACAGATGCATAAAACCCCTCTAAATTATTTTGCAAGACAGATTGATATCTACAAATGAACTTTAAATAGAAATTTAAACTGGAGAGCCCCTCATCAGTATTTTATCCAGAAAAACATGTTATCCATAAGAATAGATTCATTCCAGGAAGAAATAGTGGTTGCCTGCGTTACCAAAAGAAGAGTTAGCCAGTTTTTAACGATGATACAAGAATTACTAAGGTCTTCCTCTGTATCTTTGTGTTAAGTAAACTCATAAGCTCCAGGTATAGACTAAAATATATTTGACTGCTTATAATAATTTCTTATCATTCAGTGCTGATCTATCTTTATCTAGAGAAAAAAAAAGTTTTTTTTTTCATTTCTATTTTTAATTGCTTTTCTTCTAGTACTGTTCTACAGAACAAACTTCTGCAGGTACAGATGCAGAGCATGTACAACAATTCTACGATCTTCTCACTGCCTCCATTGAAATATCTAGAGACTGGGCAGAAAAAATCCCAGGATTTACTGATCTCCTTAAAGAAGATCAAACTTTACTCATAGAGTCAGCTTTTTTGGAACTTCTTATATTACGACTATCCATAAGGTACATCTGAGATTCAACAGTGAAAAACTGAATAGTTTGAATGCTTGAATAGAACATTAAAACAAAATATTTGTTTTATGGATTGATACCTTGCAAACCAGCTTATTTATATAAATAAGCTGCTGTTTTCCCTCTTGTTAGGATATTTAAGCAAGTAGGAGTTAATGAAGCAGAATTCTGGAACAATAATCAAACATCTTATTGGGCTAACTTACACACAAAGTAGATTATATAGTAAAACTAATAATCAAATTTCCATTAATCTTTCATTGAAATGAGAACATTTGTTGAAATTTTAACTGCCTTGTATAAATAATGCTGAGACCTGGCTATAGGCAGTATGATTCTGTTAGTTATCTTAAACTTTTTGGAAGCTTTAAAAACAACTTTAAATAGTAATAAAATTTAAATAGTAGGACTAGCGATATTAGAACGCTGGATAAAGTTCTATAAGCTTGCAATTCCTTAGAACAACAAAATGGAGTGCTTCTCTATCCTCTATCCAGTGTTTCTGGATTTCCAAATACTATCCTGGAGCCTTTGAATGATTATGTTTAGTAGGGCAGTTGCAACAGTTCCTAAAGTGGTTGGACATGCAATACTCCCTGATGCCATAGTTACACCCCAATTTGATCAATGAAATGATGCTATCCTAAAGGAATATTTCAGTGGTTAAATGAATATCAAATGCAGCACTAAAGCTGCTAAATCATAAAAGACCTGCACTGGTTCTTTATCATTTTCTGGGTACAATTTAAGATACTGGTTTTAATATTTAAAATAGCTTGGCAATCTAAGAAGCTATTATATATATCTTAATATGAACATATTTGGCTGCTTAGGAGACCTATTTGTGGCTTTTGGAGGTCCATTCACTGGGCATATGAGAAAGAGTTTTCTTTCTCTTTAGACTTTTACAATAGTCAAAGCCTTCCTCTTCACCATGTCTTTGGAATTTTAATTTTAATCACTTTTATTAGGTTCTCTTCTTTTCCATTTTTATTATTAGTCACTTTGAGTACCCTTGGGCAGAAAGCAGGAATAATATTATTTAGCTCATTCACTGACTGATTGACTTAATTGACTGGTCTGTAAAAATGCCTAATCATCTGGGAGATTATTGTTATTTGATTAATATTATATTATAACATACTAAATATTTTGTGGTAAGGATTTGATTTCATGGAAGAACTTTAAAACATGTGACTTACCTATCTGAAATGATATAATCCAGGAATATATTTGTAACTACTTGAGTGGCTGAAATTTCAGATCCATCTAAATTCATCTTCCAATTGACTCCATTTTCTTTTATCTGCCTTTGCCTCTCTTTATCCACCAGCATAGGTAGAAGAACACTCAAATAGCTACAATTATATTCAGTGACTATCCTAATAAATTGGGTGTGAGATCAGCTTGTTTTATATGCCCCAAATATAGCATGTTTCAAAATGAGAAACATGTATGGAGTATTTAGATAATATACATTATGCAGCAGGAAATATACTGAAAGCTGTATTCATAGAGTATGTTTTCTTTTTTCTTTTTCATTGAAGATCTGACATTAGTGAAGACAAGCTTGTTTTCTGCAAAGGACTTGTACTTCATCGACTTCAGTGCCTTCGTGGATTTGGGGAGTGGCTTGATTCAATTAAAGGTTTTTCTTTAAATTTACAAAGCCTCAACCTTGACATCCCAGCCTTAGCATGTTTGTCAGCTCTAAGTATGATTACAGGTTAGTATGTTTTTTTATTCAAAATATCAGTAAATTTGTTTTCTGGATATTTATATTCCACTATGCATGAGCAAATTTTCATCTTAATAAATTCCAAAAAGAATGTATGTCTGCAATGCAATTCAATAAATTTTAATATAAAATTACATTAGAACACATTATATCTTTTCAATAATCAGGCTAAAAAAATCAAAATTACAATATGAATTATACAAATTATATCAAAGATTCAACTGAATTCATGTTGCTAAGTTTTCCAGGATATCACAGCACTATTAATATAATGTAACTGGAGAAATATTCTATTGTGTATCCACAGCTTGAGCTGCTGCTGGTGCAAGGCTTTAGTTATCTTTAAAACCATGTGGTTAATCTTAATCTCTGACAGTCTTTAAGACAGTCCTGGAGACATAGTTCTTTGCTCAGGAATTTAGACAGGAAGTCAGATATGCTTGACTAATATGACTATATAATATGACTTGTGTGGTGCAGTGTGCTTTTATCTTATTATGTGTTCTTATTTTTTTCATTTTCCATGTATTTTATGTTTTGAATACAGTGGGGGTTTTTACTATATATTTTATATATAGCAACAGAATTGTGCAATGGGTGGATATAGCAGTCTCTAATCTGATCAGAATGTTTTTCATGATCTTGCCAAACTGGACAATATTTGGCAGGATTTTTTTCTCAAATGCTTAGAATCAAGCCACTATGAGCATATGATAGGAATAGCTTAAGTCTTAAGTTTGGATATCCTCAAAGGAAGATATTTCTAGGAATCTGCATTTAAATAAGAGCTGTAAACATTTTGCTCCAGAATACATCTATACTGTAATACAAACTTATTAAACTTATCAAGGATGTTGCACATTGGAATACATGTAAAAAGGGGGTAGAGCTTTAATTGCAATATTCCTGATAGAAGTCTCATCATGTCTCCTTGCCCTCTCAAAGGAGATCCCTGATACTGTTTAACTTCACCACAAAAGAATCCTGAGATTGTTTTTCATGTGTGAAGGTGTAAAGTGAATTTGCCTCTTTGTGGTGCACCTTGGGTAGCATGACAGTGTTAACTAAATGAACTAGTAACTGCTGGCAGCCAGATTACTCTGTAGATTATCCTGACTTTCAGAATACATGGCAACAAAAACAAAAACTGAATCTTTTCAGGCTCAAATGATAAGAGAGATTGGTAATATTGTTTGAATTTGCCAAATCAATGTTGAGAAGTTCAGCAGATCCAAGAGTCAATATTTTTCCAAACTTTTATTGGACAGTAACATAGATATGGCCATCTTCCAAGAAATGCACATAGAGAATGAAGACTAGCAACTCAAAAGAGGCAAGATTCATGACTACAATCTATTGGGAGCCACCTGCCACCATGGTTACGGCGTTGCTACATATGTCAGTAGGAATGTAGAAAATGCCTCCTTATTGTCTACCTCTGCAATTAACAGTATCACAAAGTAGTTTCTAAACCAGGCAATCTAACAATAGTGAACATCTATAAACCACCTCTGACAGCATGGCCACAGCATCTCTTGAACATCAAGCTGCACCCAACAATCCGTCCAGGTGACTTCAATAGCCGTCACATTAATACTTCTCCACAATGGTGAATAATTGTCCAATTGGACTGCAGCAAACAAAGTCCAACTGATTTTCATTATTAAAGACAAGGGCATGTTTAAATCAGTGGCATGGAACTCCAAAACCAATAAAAACATATGAATCATCACAGAAGGCTCAAACTCACAACCAGTCTCCATAAATGGGAAAACAATGGATATATTCCTGCATAGCCAACACCATCCTATCTTCGTAGAAGTTGGAATCTACATTCCCCTGATTTGCTGTACCCCTAGACCCTGATGGAACTTTCAAAAACCCAACTGGCTGAAAATCATGATAAAACTATATTCCACCAAGTAGTCAGTACTATCAGTAGGGATTCATGAGGTAAAGATTCATGAAAGCAATAATTGTCTCAGTGAAAAAAACATATATATTGAGGATTTAGCAGAGAATACATCCCAGAATGGAATGAAGAGCTTGAAGGAACCTTCCTACAGAGTGGTGATCCAGAGATCGCTGACAATCTCTTACACAGCTTGGATGCAGCTCAACATAAAAAGTACGTAGAATCAATAAATTTCAGCAAATCTAGCAGGAGTTGCAAAAAATCTGCCCAATAACTTAACTTCAATACCCAATGGAAAGCCAAATGGATTGCTGAACACTCAGATATAGGAAGATATATAAATGACCCCACAAAAAGATGCTAGACTTTGAACTATCACTGGAATGGTAAAAGCCTGTACAAGATTCACTCCTCACATGGCATTGCCAGGACTCTCTGTAAAATTGGGGTACAGTGTCCTCCCCTCAGAGTGATTGAGAGGTCCCACATCAAAATGTAGATCATATTGTGACTGGAGGAAAGCTGAGGCATATACCAGTCCAGTATCTAATTTTTTAAAAAATAAATGATGCTGTGCTTTAGTGGTTAGATGGTCTAGACATTGGCATTTGAATATATATCCTTTTGACATTTATATTTTATTGTGTTTTACTAATCTAAGTGAAATATTAATATATATTGCTAGTCCATATATGATATTCAATACGCTAAATACATAAATCTAGTGATTTTCTATATAAAATGACTGAGAATTCATTTTCTAATATCATAGAATCTTAGAGCTAGAAAGGACCTTGGAGGTCTTCTAATCCAAGCCCCTGCCTAATGCTGGAGACCTTATACCATCTTGGACAAATAGTTGTCCATTCTTGAAAGCCTCCAACAATGAAACTGGAGTAGATTACAGAAATTCCTATTGACAATGAAAATAAGACTACAATAAACAAAGAAACACCTCATTTAAAATGTATTTGGGAAATGTAGTTCTGTGTAGTTAGGAATTAAACAGTAAAAAGGCTAAATGTTCAGATGCAATGTACTTCTAAATGCCAGTTACTTGGAAAATTGAAAGTAACTACAAAGGAGAGTTGTGTACACAGCTGTTTTTACTTTCCATCAGGGAGGTCTTTGTCATAGCAATAATCCTGGATTAGATAGAGACTTGGCTGATAATGCTCGAAATTAATCTGTCCTTACCTTTTGTTACTCCAAAATATCAAACTTTCTCCTCTTGCTAAGACATCTAATAGAAGCACAATATTGGAAAATAGTGTACATGCTTTAGGATTATCTGACCCAGACAGCATCATATTTTTCAGTACTAATATAATAATTTATTTTAAGATATAAAATAGCTAACTTTGATATTATTTTAATTAATAACCCCTTTGAAAGTAAATACACTGAAAAACTACAAAATAATCCAAATAGCAAAGATTAGCTGAGCTGTCTGTATTTTCTTAAAAGAGTATCTGCAAATTCCTGCTGGAATTCCAGGCCTTGCACTGATGGAGCTAGCAGTGGATATTGATCTCCCCTTGAATTCACTGAATAAATAATGGTTGCCATAGATATTGAGCATCTACAACTACTGTGTAGGGAAGCTAGGAAATCTCTAAAACATCTTCTGTGGCAGCTCAGGCTTCAAATCCTGGGGAAAAATATTTTCTGTGAAATGTAAGGGTATTCACCATTTGGAATGCTTTGCTCATATAACTGTTTAAGTCTCTGACTGGAAAATAAAGTACAGTGCTTGAGTGTAGTTGTAAGATTGGGATTAACTGACATTGTACTTACTTTTCACTGGATTGAGACATCACTTCTATTCATGTTCACATACTGGGCTACAGAATAGTTACATTAGTATTTCTTTTTATAATTAATCACTAACACAATCATTCCCATAGTGTGGATTTTGAATTCTTTGTCTGCTATTGTTTTGCAGACCGTCATGGATTAAAAGAACCAAAGAAAGTGCATGAGCTATGCAACAAAATCATGGGCAGCTTGAAAGATCACTTGGCCTTCAACTGTCAGAGCAAAAAACAACTCATTGAATCTGCAGAATCTAAAATTCTTGGTGTCCTGGCTGACCTGCGTGCTGTCTGCATGCTAGGACTGCAGCGGATCTTTTACCTGAAATTGGAAGATTTAGTGCCACCTCCTTCCATTATTGACAAACTATTTTTGGACACCTTACCATTCTGAAAGTCAAGTTGTGAAAGGCAACTACTTACCAGAGCAGGCAAAAATATCTGAATTGACTTATAACAATGCTGCTTTTGTTAAATGAGGAAAGAAGTAATTCCAGCCCTTAATCATATATATGGACTTTTCCCAATATATGTCTTTGCAAACTGAGGTCTAAGATATAATTTACAGTCTTGGAGATGGGAATTATAGAATAGAAAGAGTAAATGCAGGTTTGTTTTTTTAATGGCACTTTTTATTGATACTACTTCAGCCAGAATGTTACTTTTAACTGTATAAAAGCTATTTCCATAGCATCTGTTCTTATGTGGTGGATAGAAAATTGTCATTGCAATGTGTTTGAAAACAAGACTAATAGCAACTGATTTCAATAGCATACATTTTACTAATTTATAGCTTTAGCATACTCATACCAGGCCTCATTCTCATCACATAAATTATTTTTTTGCTCTCCTTTTCCCTTAATAATGTTCATCCATGATTTCATAAATAAAATATAGTAAAATGACAATGGCTGTTAGCTCTCATATTCAAGTGCAATTTTAAGGTGCTATCTTTGCTGAGTCTTGTTTATGAGCTATAATTTAGTTTAATCCAAAAGAGAGGTAAAAGAAATAAAATGGAAGAAACTGGCTATATTACATGCACTAATTTCTAAGACAAAATTCTTCAATAGTGTAGTTAGTATATATTGACAGCAAGGCATTAAGCAAAGATCATATGCTTATTCCTTGGCTGATTAAGTCAGTAGCAGTGTAGAGCATCTGAAGTAGGCAGGATTAGCATGGACATAGTAAGGCTAGAACTGAACTTAGTGAATTAGTAATAGATTCAAGACAATTTGGATGAAAAAAAATTGTAGAAATAGACTGAATGTAAATGCTATGAAGGCATTTTAAACATTCCGTGTATGTACTTTCGGTTTTCTTTTCTGTATGTTTACTGTTAATGCCATATTAATATGAAATAATTTGTTGCACAGTGTCTTCATTTGTATAAATATTTGTATGCATGACATATTGTAAAAATTTGCCTCTATTTATTGCAATGACTGCCAGCTCACGGGAACCTGTTACAAGGAAAATGAAATAGTATACTCACAACAACTCAGTTATATAATGGGTTTGAGTAGTCTCATACACATACACATGTATGTGACCTTTCTGTTAACCAATTAAGTATGTAGTATGCCTTGCACAAGTAAACCTGATCTTACCATGTATTTGCAGTGACTTTTAAGGCAGTGAAATTTAGCACTTTGATATTTAAATATTAGTTCACGTTTTACTAACTTTAATATTTAAACATTTTGTTCTTTTAACAAAAAAGGATTTATATGCACTGTATCAAGTCTTTAGTCGTTTTGCTACAGAAAAATACCACTTTTTGAATGTTGCTCGGATAACGCTGTATTTTTGTTAGCTTTAAAAGATCTATAATAATTTTGTCTTTTTTAACTATGCTGTTTATATGGAAATTAAATTATACACTCAAATACCAAAATAACTGCCAAATAGCTGCAGCTAAGATAAACTAGATATCAAGCTATTGTCGAGTTCTCAAAAAAATGCCTGATATTTTCTCATTAAATTTGTTTCAAAGTATTCCTTTGAAGAAATGTTATTCTTATCCAGATAATAATGTCAGTAACAAAAACAGCTTCTAATCATTATACTTAACTATAATTTTTAATTTACCTGCAGTTAATAATATTTCTTTTTTGTATTGACATATGATTTATGTGAAAACATTGTAGCAGAATTAAATACCAGAGGACCTTGATTTTTCTTGCAGGTTGATCATACTTGCTAACCCTCAAGGCATGATTTATCTTTTATTTATTATTTGAATTTTTGTACATATTATGTACATGACCTCACTAAATTTCAAAAGGCATGCACATTTTTTGTCAACTCTGCAAAAGGTGTAATCATTATCCTTCTAGAATTAATAGGCATTTTGACATATAATACGTTCAAGTTTTATTCTTATTCTTGTAGAATGCTATCATTTACTGCAGTTTGACGATTCATAGTTTATCACAAAATTAGGTTTCCAAACAAAAGTATCTTTTTGTTCCAAAGTATTTTCTCTAGATGCTCTTTATGCAAAAGAAGTTTTTTTAAAAAATCCTGTTTTGTAGTTGCATAATTTTAGAATACCTTGCTGGATTTCATGTAATCATTCAGTTTCAGCCTTGCATAGATTTTTAAAATGTCATTATGGGAATCATCCCTTTTAATGATTGAATCTTCTATTTTTTAATTAATAAAAATGTTTGTGCTTTTATTGTTACTGATAAAACATGGAAAGAAAAAGCGCTGATTAATTATTTTTTAAAGTCCACAGCTTGAAAGTGCTTTGTTTCTTGGTCTAAAATTAAGCATTTTACAGCTTTACAATGAGTACTTTGTTTTGATTTCAGATTAAAAACATGATTCAAAAGTTCCTCTACTTTTCAAACAGCATTTTATGCATATGTAAAAGAGAGTATGAGCTTGTATTCATATGCAGAATTGAAAGAAGAGCGCTTGTACAGTAAATTAAAATGAGAAAAAACAGTGGCGTTTTCCCCAGAGGCATCATATGTGTTGAATATTTTTAATCATAATAACGCTTCATATAAACTGCTAAAAGCATACAACACTAAAAATAACATATTCCCCTTTTAAAAGTAAGGACATATTTGGAATCCTGAAAAATTGGTAGCAAGACCATTAGAAATGAATGTTGTAAAGTGCAATGTTTGTTTAGAAAAGTGGAATCAATAGCCTTTCTCTGGCTATCATGACTACTAAACCTACAGAGAAAAAAAACCATATTGTAGTCATGCAACAATTTAAAAAAAAAAACATTTTAAATTGATATTATTACCCTAGCTCTTCACCTTTCACAGTAATTGAAAGTATCCAATATAGAAGCAACGTGTGCCTTTTGTGTGTGTATATGTGTGTGTGTGTATGTATGTAAGCATTTCTTTTAAAAAGCTAAATTATAATGTGGTTGGTTGTTTTATTTTGGCCCTTAATCCAAATAGGCTGAAGGAATAATTTATGGCTTATTTTTACGTGGTGGTGGTGGTGGTGTCCTGATAAGCTACATAACTGCAGAGTAAGAGCAGTTTCAACACAAAAACAAACAAAAATTGCACCAAACAAATTATGCTATTTTGGTTGTCTGAGGATGGGTATGAAATATTTCTAACTTATTTTATATTTTATTTGTTTCAAAATAAATCACAAGTACATTTCTTTGTGAATACAGACAATCTGCTGACTTCTATGAGATTTACAAGCCTGAAACACGTTGTGATTGTGCAGTTTTATTCAATAAACAAACAATATTCTGTGAATTAATAAAAGTAACAGTGTAAGCAGGAAAACTGACCATTTAAAGATTAAACTAATATTTTAGATAATCAAGAAGCAATTTGAGGTTTTTTTTTTAAAGTTCTTAGTTTTTGTCAGGGTAATGATGATTTAATAGCTGACCAGCTGCTGTAAGGTTGTAATGCTGTAATATTGTAATGTAATGATGATGCAATGGTAGCAATGAGTCAGCAGGGTTATTTGACTGCTACCACTTTAAGAGCTATAATATAAGACAGACCATGTGAGGGTATTTCTGTGGTTTGCTGATTGCTGTTTTTCAAGGCCTGTATAAAAGTTCCTATATGTATATATGCTTTCGTATGGATAAAACCATTATATGCAAATACAAACCTGTGTGCTGAGTTTGCTCCTGGGTTGTCTCACCTAGTCACACTGAATACACTCTGGCAGGTCATGGGCCCAATCTAGAGAGAAGCCCAGAGTGACTAGAGAAACCAGAGAGAAGAGAAACCCAGTGACAGCATGCACCAGAGCCAGAGGGGTTCTGTATCATGGTTTGTTAGTGGTTAGTGCTTGTAACAGAAACAAGCAACATGGCTTTTGTCAGCGTAATGGGAGGAGGTTTCATGGTGTCTCTGTTGAATGAGACAAACTCATCTCCTGGGGTGTAAAGATGGAGATGTACCTGAGAAAGGAGGAGTTGTGGATGATAGTTACTAATCCACCAGCAGTCCTGGATGATGGGGACCGGAGAAGAAATGAAAAGGCCAACATAATTCTTATAATTCATAATTAGCCAGCATAATTCTGGCTGTAGAAGATAGTCAGCTGTTACATATGACGGGTCTCCAGTCTGCAAAAGAGTGCTGAGGGGCTTTGTACAGTATATATGTTAGAGAGACTGTAGGCAGTAAGGTGTTGCTGACAAGGAGACTGTATAAAGCACAACTGAAGCCAGAGTAGAGCATGTTCACACACCTGCAGGCTACACACCTGCTGTTAAAGAAAGACATTCCTGGAATTAGAGGAAAGAGGAATGGTGTTTGTGGGTGCTCAGGTATATGTGGTGCTCAGTTCTTTGGACACTTCATGGGATGTTCTTATGACAAGCTTAGAGTCCATGCAAGAGAGGAACTTAACCATGACATATTTGACTGCCCAACTGTTGGAGGAAGAACAGAAATGGCTAGAAAAACCACCAGGAAAGGGAGGAGATAATGCTCAGGACAAGCCAACATCTGCAATATCCCAAGATGACAGCAGAGCAGCTGAGACTATTTACACAGTGAAGCGGTGCTACATGTATGGGTCTACAGAACATCTCCAGAGATGCTGCCCTGAGAGGAGAAACAGAGAAGCAGCAAAACAAGGATGTAGGGCTACATGAGGAATGGTTCTTCACCATTGTCATTTTCCCTGGCAGCAGCAGCATTTGAAAACATCAGGAACACTTGGGTGTTGGACAATGAGGCAAGTCAGCATATTGCTAATAATCGACAAACGTTTTCTGGTTTGAGATCAGATAAGCAGACATTTTTTTAGTGTGGCAATGGTCAATGATCTGCTGTTAAAGGGGCAGGTAAAGTGTGTGTGCCAGAGATAGGAGAATCATTAGATAATGTCCTAAATGTACCTGACCTAGATCATAATCTGCTGAGTGTTTCCAGGTTAGACAGTCAAGGGTATGAAATACTGTTTGCAGGAGGACAGTACTGGTGGGAGAATTTATGCACTAGGGTTAAGAAGGATGGTCTATACATTCTAGGATGGTAGGAGCATAACTGTGCATGAATGCTTATGAATACTCTCACACATGCCAACTGTGCACATTTATTGCACAGGAGGTTGGGGCATGCAAGTTTAGAATGCTGCAGAAGATGCCAGACCTACCTGAGGGACTTAAACTAAAGCAATGCAAGATATATTTAGATCGTGCTGTTTGTAAGGAGGCTAAATCCAGGGTGTATCCTGTGAGTAGAAAAAACTCAAGGCAAACAGAGTTATATCTAGGAGACCTGAAAAGTGCAATAAATGAATATCTCCTGGGCAGTTCATTGCAAGTGGGGTTAGAGTAGGTAGCCCCGTAAGTACCAAGAGATATGAACATGGTCATTACCTAAGGAAAAAATGGAGGAAGCCGAAGTTACAGAAAATATCAAACAGAGAAACCAGACTGAGCTGGATAGAGAAGTGAAGCTATTGAACCAAGAGATGGTAAGCAGGATGTAATGGAAGTTAATGAGACAGATTGTACAGAGCCATTAGAAAATGAAATTAGAAGCAGTTCCAAAAGCAGTGGTAGTAATTGTACTAATAATGTTCGTAGCAGTGAGAGTAGAAACTGAAGCAGGAGGCATGGACATAATAGAGATAGAGAGCATCATGAATATGTTAAAGCATTCAGCTGTTCAGCTTTAAATGGGAGGAGTGTCAGGGTAATGATTATTTAATAGCTGACCAGCTGCTGTAAGGTTGTAATGCTGTAATATTGTAATAAAATGATGATGCAATGGTAGAAATGAGTCAGCAGGGTTATTTGACTGCTACCACTTTAAGAAGCTGTAATATAAGAGAGACCATATGAGGCCATATCTCTTTCTCCATGTGTGTTTATGTGGTGTATCTGATTGCTGTTTGTGCAAGGCCTGTATCAAAGTACTTGTATCTATATATATGCTTTTGTATGGATAAAACTACTATATGTAAATACAAACCTGTGTGGTGTATTTGCTCCTGTGTGGTCTGACCTAGTCACACTGTGTGTACTCTGACAATTTTACTACATTAAATGTATACAAACTTGGCAGGAAAAATCTGGGGGATGATTACAAGAAGATGCAGCTGCCAATTTTGCAGTCAAGGTATAATAGTCCTATTTTACGACTAAACTGCCCAACACTATTCTTCACTATAGATTCTGTCTCAGTTAACAGTCTTCTAAAAATGAAGATGTCTCCTGACTTAAACATATAAATACTACCTATTATTACATATGAAACTAGAAATGAAAATACCTAATACAATGAAGGAATATTCTGATTTCCAAGTAGAAGGATATCTTTCTGCTACATTACAATAGCATTCTTTATATAAATATGTAGATGTCAAACATTAACTGAAAAATATATTTTAACACTCATTTCTATCCAAGTATATAATATTTCTCAAAGCAATAAAAATACCAGAATATAAGCAACAAAACTAAAGTATTATTGTAAAGTATTGATTACATTTTTGTAAAACTGAAGGAAAGGGTTCTGATTGTGCGATTTGTTTTTACAAAATTTTGAAATTAAAATCAATATCCCTCTATAAACCAGTAACAATTCATTGTAACTGAGAAGAAATGTATTAATTCAGTGAGACTTCCAATTATTTAAAGTATTGAGAACTGCAACCATCACAAGAAAAATAAGAGGTACCATTTTTATGAAGATTAGTGATGGGAGTCCAGAGGATGTGCTGAAATCTTGAATACTTTTTTCCTGAACCACAAAGGTCTCTACAAACATATAAAGATCTGAATCAAATATATACCTCAATTACATTTTCATGTAAATTCTTTATACATGTTTGTGGTAACTATCAACAACATAGGCAAGAAAAGAGAAACTAAAAAACTACTTGTTGGAAGAGGAGGTAGGTCAAGAGTAGCAAAAGAAGGAAATAGTTTCCAGCTTTCTAGCTAATCTATAACCATCAGATGATATCTCATGAAGTTTCACTTGAAAGTTTCAACTTGAAAGTTGAAAGTTCAATCCTAGGTAGTGACAGAGGTTTCTCTGTCAGTCTGAAAGAGAAAATATCCGCTGCAAACTCTACATAGGTGTCAGGAAGGGCATCATACCAGTAAACACTCACCTCCATTCAGTTGCTCCAACTCTACCCCCAATTTAAAGGCTTACAGGGTCATAAAAGGAGGAGGAAAGTTAAAATTGTGTCCAGTAAAACTGACTCTTTAGTTCTCTTCTTTACTTTTTGAGTGACAAAGTTGTTTACTAGCTTAGTCAAGAATTTGTCTCCCAGTTGATGTCAGGGTAATCAAAGTCCCCATAATTACTGTGCTTTGTTTCCTGCACACTTTAGATAACTGGTTAGGAAAATGTTCAACTATTTCCTCTGCTTGTTTGGGTGGTATGTAGTATACATCTATGGTAATCTCATTCCTTTTTCTTTTTATATTAACAAAATAAATTTAAGGTCTTTATCCTTCATTTTGTGCATTTTTCTGCAGAGGTATAATTTTTTTTTAACATATAACACAACTCTAACTCCTTTTTGTTAGGTTATCACCAACATTGACAAATTCATCATTATTTAATTGCAAAAGGCAGCTTTACGTGGAACAGCTTACATCCTAAAACAATACCTTTAAGTACATCAAATATTCACATCTGTATATCCCAGGTCTTTCAGAAGGACTCAATAAGTGGATAGAACGCCAAATTCAGTCTGAATATCTGGCTGACTATGCAATAAACATAATAACAATTGTGGAAAAGCTAGGGATTTTACAAACTAATTTTACAAAATACAGCTGTTTATCAAATATACAAGATATTGACCATTATATAAAATCAAAGGTTCAAATTTCAAATGCATCTTTTTCCAAATACAATGAGCTAAAGGTCCATATCTGCTGTTTCCATCTATCTATTGTTGTGTAACTGATTGACAACTTGTTCTCATAATGAGACATCACCCTGTCCTGATTACTTAATTCAACTACATGCAATAAGAATGTCCTGATTGTTGTTGAAGAATCATATTTATAAACTTCTTAACCATAGAACATAGAACAACAAGTTCGGAAGGGATCTTGTAGATCTTCTTATCCAATCCGTCTCAAGACAGAGACCCTACACTATTGCAAACAAATGGTTGTCCAATCTTTCTCTGAAAACCTCCAATGATGGAGCTCTGAAATTAAGCCATTCCATTGATTAATTGTTCTCGTTGTCAGAAAATTTCTCCAGAGTTCTGGTTTGAAATACAGATGAAAGCACCATTTGTGCTCTTAACTTTTTGGCTTTCATGGCAAGCTGTTTATAGTTCCTTGATATTGTTTTCAGGCTCTTTGTTGTATCATTTTTCCCCACATGAAAGAAGAGTAAGGGATAATAATTTGTGGATTTGTTTATTTTAGTAAGCTTATCAGTCATATCTCTGATCTCCTGGGAGACAATAAATTTCCCTAAATTGATTGTCCAGTCTATAAATTGTTGATTCCATTTATCTGAAAAGTCACAAAACATGCCTTTTTTTTCCTTATGGAAATTTGTACTATTTTTCTTCCTGTCACTGGAACATTTGATGATGTCCCTTTTCCAGATGTCTACGTGTTTATTTTTTGGAGAAGGATATGAAAACGATTGCTTAGCTCCAACAAGATTGAACTGGACTGGATTGCACTGGATAACAGGGGCATCATTCTTGGCTTTGGTTTTTGCTTTTCTATGAGTGACATGTTGCCATTGATCTATCTCTAAAGGTTTATTTATAGCTCCCCACCCTGTATTCTTGCTTCCTTATTGTGTTCAGTTTGGATATAGTCTTCTTTGTTTTGTTGGAACTTCTTATTTTGTTAATTGAATCTCAGACTAACTAAACTACCTCTAGACTCTACACTTTTTCATTGATTAATTAGCCCATTTTACCTTTGTTGAATGTATAATTTGGGTCTTCTCTGGACTTAATACATCCACGTCACACATTTTGGAAATCAAGTCTTTTTTTACATTATGTTTTTTCAAGATTGTATTTTTCTTCTTGCAATTAATAAAATTTAAAAATTCTTAAGTTAGGGTTAAAAAATTTAAAAATTCAAAAAATAAAATAAATATTTTTTTTCAGAAATGTAAAAAAAATATTTAAAAATTCAATTCTTAAACATTAGTCTTTTGCTCTATTGTATGGATATTATTATGGGCTAATCTTCAAGGCTTTTAGAATTTAATTCCAAGCAAAAACCACTATACCAAAAACCAATCACATGATGAGGTAGGGAATAAAGAGAAAGAAGAAATAAAAAAGAAAAATATAACAAAGAAGAGAGTAATGGAAAAGATGGAAATCCCAGTTACAAAGTAGGAGATATAAGACACATAAAGGACTCAAATGCCTATACATTAACACTCAAAGATTAGGGAACAAACAAGGTTAACTGCGTGGTGAAATTTGACCGCCATAGTCCACCTCAGCCGAGATGGTAGGGACAATTTGGTTCAGTTCACCAAACCAAACAACCACCCCTGGTTGGCCCCACATCTGCCCGGTCATACCTGTGTCGTCAACAGAGGTGATACCAGTGGTGGATGGACTTGTGCATGCGGAGACAGAGAGTAGTGCATGGGATTGGAGCCCTTTTCAGGTGTTCACTGGCCTGTGAAGGGAGGTTACGATCTCCCGTGCCCCATCTCAGGAGCGCAAAGTGCTCGCCACCCTTCTGGCACCCGCCAAGCCTCCTCCCACTGTGCTTCTCTTCCTCCTTGACAGAAGTGCTAGCATGCCCAGTGGGGAGGAGGAGGTTTGGCAGGTGCCAGAGGGGGAAGCAAATGCTTTGCAGCTCCTGGGGGGGTCAAGCCTCCCCCTCACAACATCTTTGCCTGAGATGAGAGAGAGAGGGCAACACAACAACAAGGGCAAAGAAGTGACATCGACTTGACCATGACCACCCATCCAGTCACATGACCACCAAGCCACGCTCATCAAGCCACGCCCACAGAGCCAGCAGGGAAAATTTTTGAATTTCACCCCTGGTTAACTGGAAGTATTAGCACATGAAGGCAGATATGATATAGTTGCCATTACTGAAAGTTGGTGGGATGAAACGCATGACCAGAATGTATTGATGGAAAAATACAAACTATTCAAAATAAACAGATCTAACAAAAGAGTTTCATTATATATAAAAAAATCACTACATCACTACAGAAATACACAAAATCAAGGATGAAAACCTCCTAGAATCCATATGGGTCAATATAAAAGGGGGGAATGACATTATTATAGGTGTATATTACAGACCACTCAACCAAGCGGAAGAAATATATGATCTCTTTGCTATTCAATTAACAAATGTATGTAGGAAGCATACTACAGCAGTACTGGGGGGACTTTAACTACCCTGATTTCAACTAGGAGACAAACTCTGCAACCAGTGGGAGATTGAACAGATTCCTAACCATCTTAGCTAACACCTTTGACATCCAAAAGGTAGAGGAGGGAACTAGAGGGAAAGCTACATTGGACCTAATTCTTACTAACAGAGAAGAAGAGAAGGAGTTGAAGTCACTGGAACCTTGGGTGACAGTGACCATGTCATATTGGAATTCAATATAATGAAAACACGAGCAATGGAATATAATCCACCCTTTTCTTAAACTTTAAAAGAGCTGATTTTAACAAACTCAGAGCCTAATAAAAATTCCATGGACAAAAATCCTAAAGGGGAAAACAACTTAAGAAGCATGGGAAACTGAAAAAAATATACCAAAGATGCTTTTCAAGAGGCAACTGGACTTTCTGTTGTTGTTTTTTCTTTGAAGACGTTTTATTTCTCATGCAAAAAACACCATTTCTCATCATCCAGTCAGAGCTGAAGAAGCTTCTTGGATGAAAAGTGAAACATCTTCAAAGAAAAAACCAGAAAGTCCAGTTGCCTCATGAAAAAGCAACTTTGGAACAACCGTGACCTGGATGACAGAGATCTCCATAGACATCTGAAAAATATAATGATAAAAGCCCAATCCATCACAATACCACTGAAAAAGAAAAACAAGAAATCCAAGAAGAAACCAGCATGGTTGCATAAAGACCTATCTGTCAAAAAGGATAAGTACAAAAAATGGAAAGAGGGACACATAACTAAGTCAGAATATCAGCAGATAGCCCAAATCTGCAAAAATGAAGTCAGGAAAGCAAAGGTTCACAATGAACAAAGACTTGTAACAAAAGTCCAACATAATTTAAAATGTTTCTTTCAACATATAAATAACAAAAAAAAAGTCAGGGGACCAATTGATCCACTAAAGAGAGAACAGGCAATACTGAGAAAGCAGAGCTACTTAAATCATTCTTTGTATCAGTCTTCATGCAAAAAGAAAATATAGCCCAACCTCCCCAAAACAACTGTAAAAGACAGACTAGAAATTAAAATTAAAATAAACAAGAAAATGAATAAGAGAACCCCTGTCAGATCTTGATTAATATAAATCATCAGGATTACATATGGATTATGGTTTGTAATCCACAGATAAATAAAAGAATTAAACAAAAAATAAAATATCAACTGAACAAAAATTATGAAATATTAGATCACAATTAAGGTAAAAGGTTATTTAAAAAGTAGTTGTAGTAATAATTAAGAGGTCCCTTTTTTCCTTTAAAATTTTATAGCCTTTGGGCCTCTTCTTTTATATATATATATTTAAATTTAACTGAACATTTAAAAATATTTAAACATTGGTTCCCCCCCCCAATATTGAAATAAAAGGTAGTCTTATGCTCTCTCTTGTGGTTTATGTTGAAATAAAATTTAAAAGCAAAATAAGTCATAGTCGAGATACAATTTGTAATCTACAAAAGGAAGTATAAAAATAGAAGTCTTTTATCCCAGAACCACAAAACTTTCTGTTAAAGATTAGTCTTTTACTGAAATTAGTCTTTTGCTCCCTCTTGTGACTCACGTTGAAATAGTGCTTGTATTCAATGGAGCAAGGACAAAGTAGGTTTACTTTTTTAAAAGTCTCAGTTCCCCAGTTCACAGTTTACATCCTCAAATATTTGCAGCCTGGTTTTATAGTTCAAAAATTTCTACCCTTACTTTGGGGATAGTATTTAAAAAGAAAGTAAAGTGAAATAAATCTGAAAATAGAGGATCATTCAGTTCATAAAAATAAATAATTTGTAAACATTTGCAGATAGTATAAAACAAGAGGAGAAAAAGTAAATCCGAGCTGCTGTTGTATTGTATCATCAGTTCATAGTTTAACCATTATAATTGAGTTTAAGAGCAAAACACTTTTTTTCCAATTTCAGATGCCCTGCTGATCCCAGTGAAAACAAAAATAAAATATCTCTGATGTGTCATCATGGTCAAGGCAGGCTTCTCAATCCTATCATTTATATCTATTTTTCTCCAGGTGACTACATGAAATGAAAAATGAAAAAGCACAGGACCAAAATAACCAGAGGTTTTTTTTAACATTTACATTTCCTTGTGAAATCATTATATTTCATTGAAGATTTCTGAAATATTGGAAATTAAAAGAACTGCATTTCAGATTCAATAAACCATAGTTTTTATAGTTTTTATAGTTTAAACCATAGTCTGAAATGTGGTTCTTTTAATTTTCATAATATTGCTTCCCCCCCTCAAAAAAAGCAGATGGATTTTAGAGTTTTCCACAATATATTCAACTGCATGGGTAATATAACTGTAAAGTGGTGTTTAAATAACAACACAGAAGAAACTGTTGTTTCCAAATAGCATCAGCTGCTTGAATTACAAAAGCATATTTCTAAAATACACCTAAAACCAATTATAAAAATTATGTTCATAATTGAACACTATTTCAATTGGGCAAAGGAAATGTTGAATAGAGAATCTGCTATCCAAAGCTATAAAATACAGTGGAACCTTGGATAGCGACCGTAATCCGTTCCAGGACTTCAGCCGCAACCTGATTTGGTCGCAAAGAGAAGTGAAACTAACTGCGCATGTGCCTACAATTCTGCATATGCACGGAAGGGGAAATCGCTGTGGCTGTACTGATCGGCATCTGAGGATCTGTTTGCGACCAGAAGCAACAATTTTCCCCAAATTGTTATGGCCCAATTTGGTCACAAATAGAAGCATTCATGACCCGAGGTTCCATTATAGAACAATACTAATGTGTTACAGCCTGGCAAATAATCCCCTCCTCACTTGATACAAAACATTATACTTCCGGAATAATAATCAGTACAGGCAATTGTCATTTGCAAATTTGGTTTAATTTATTTATTTTACCATTCATTTTCCATTTGTATTTTCTCCAAAAACCTCAGACAAATGTTTTATCTTTTGAACAATACTGTAAGATAGAATGGTGCTGTGGTACAATGGCTAGATTGATGGATTTAACTATTCAAAAGGAATGCTGTAGGAAGTGTGCATCAGTTTCTTTAACAAAAAATGGCAGCCCTCAACATGTAAATGTCTCTGAGAAAGGCCAGAACCTAATAACTGTATGGTATGGTCAACTTAGAGTGGAGGATCTTATATTTTCAGAGTTCAAAGCCATTGCTATGCACTTTTAATGCTAATCCCAGATCATGTTGAATTATAAAGTCATCCCAATTTTTTTCAACATTCCAGCCTTATGGGCAGTGAATGGAGATGGGGGAATGAAAAGGGTATCATTGAACAAATGGAACTAATATACCCAAAGTTACTGCTAGCAATAAATAAATAAATGAATAAGTAACTCTTCTTTTCTCCAAGCAAGGGACAATAAAATTATTCTATTGTATACAGTTAACTGACATAGTGGCTGATTCAAAAGATATTGTACTTCATTTCACATTACTTTTTAATTTGCAAAATGCCCAAATGGTATGAGCCAGGAAGTGCTTTTAAATCAACCCAAAGGGATCCAGAGACTTGCTGTTGCACCGTAAAGTCAGATGTATCCCACTTATGTGCCACTGTGTCTCCCTGGCTTGAACTGCCACCAAGTTAAAGAGGGATGGCAATAAAACCAGAAAGGAAAGCATATTAAGTCCTTGGTGCAATGTATATGCTGGCTGAAATTCTAGGAGTTGATGTTCTACAAGTTATAAAGGGTCCATAGCAGATTGCTTTGCCTACAACAATTGATGAACCCATAAATCTGTTAGGAAGAGTGATCATATCAACTGAATAAATAAATCTGGAAACAGCAGCAGAGGAAGGGTAGAGTTTGGAGAAAGCATGCAGACACTTAGAAAAAAGCCATCATCAAGTGTCTCTAGAAAAAAATGCATCATCAAGTACTCCTCTGAAAAGAAGAAAAGTAGCTCAGATTTCCCTAGGGGAAAAAAGGCGAGTATTGATGATAGGTGTTGTGTCCGCGAAATGATGCCAGGAGTCGGTGACTTTAAATCATGCTCTTTATTGAAAGTTGGAACCGAACTGGCGTAAAGGAAAAAGCCCGCGGCTTTTATTCCTTTAGCCGCGGCGGCCGCAGCCAATGGCACCGCTTTGAATCTCCCGCGATCCGAATGGACCAATCGCGGGAGATTCTCAGCGAGCCAATCGGCGCGGCTCGCCTGACCAATCAGAGAGCCCCGCGCTTTGATTGGCTCAAGAATGCTAATTAAGGACAGAACACCCCTCCCCTCTTGGTTCAGTCCTTACGTCGCGTAGTCACGTAGGTAGGCGGGGCTCCGTCTGAGCCTACTGAACCTGCGCAGCTCAGTCGTAGGTTGGATCCCGGCCGGTTCGGTCGGGATCTCTGCTGCTCCTGCTGCCGTCGTGGGAACCGGCTGGTCGGTCGGGCCGATCCGCACTCCGTAGCTCCCTCCTGGGCCTCCCGGGTTGGTTGAGCTGCGGGTTTCGCCGCTCCTGCTCGGTCTTTCCGGGTCGGTCGAGCTGGCCTGGCTGTCTCTTCCTGGTGAGGGGTCGTGATGGCTGCTTTCCGGTAAGTACGGCTGGTTTATTCTTCTTTGGTTTTGGTCCCCTGGGTATTCCCTCCCCCCTTGGTTTGTGTTGTGGGGGTTGGTTTCGCCTGTTTGTGCGTCGGTGGTCTCTTGGTTGGTAGTCCTCGACCTTAGTTGGTCGATGTGGCGTTTCCACGCTCGTCCGTCTGCTGTTTGTAGCCGGTACGAGTGTGGGCCTGTTATTTGTGTGATGACGGCCGGTATCCATAGTGGGTGTCCCGTCAGGTTTCTTGCGTATACGGGGTCGCCGGGTGCGAAGGTTCGGTGTTTGCTGTTTGAGTCTGGGGGCTTCTCCGGGTTATACGTGGGGTGTAACCTGTCGAGTGGGGACCTTAGTTTCCTGCCCATTAATAGTTCGGCTGGGCTCTTATTCGTTGTGGTATTTGGGGTTATGTGTTGGGTGAAGAGTAGTTTGTTTATTTTCTTCTGGACCTCCCCGTGGTCTATTTTCCGGATGGTCTTCTTAGTGAATTCGACCATCCGTTCCGCCCTACCGTTCGCCGCCGGGTGCGCCGGTACTGTCAGCGCGTGGCGGATGCCCCTTTCCGCGAGGAATTTTTCGAATTCCAGCGAGGTGAATTGGGGCCCGTTGTCGGAAACGACGACGTCTGGGAGGCCGTGTGTTGCAAAGAGTTTGCAGAGTTCCTTGATCACGGCCTCCGTGGTTGTCGTCTTCATGTTGCTTACCTCCAGCCAGTTGGAGTAAGCGTCAACTGTTATGAGGAAGGTGTGTCCTTTTGTGGGCCCGACGAAATCTATGTGAATCCTAGACCAAGGTCCCCTTGGGGTTTCCCACTCTAGGACGGGTGCTGTGGGTGGGCTTGGCCTAGTTTCCTGGCATCGTTGGCACCTTTCTACCCAGGCCTCAATTTGTTTGTCCATCCCTGGCCACCAAGCGTAACTTCTGGCCAGGGCTTTAGTCCTAACGATGCCAGGGTGCCCCTCATGTAGCAGTTCCAGAACCTTCCCTTGTAGCTTTTCTGGAATGACCACCTATCCCCCCATAGTATGCACCCTTTTAATAGCGAGAGTTCCATTTGGCGGTTTTGGAACGTTTTGACGGACTCGTCGTTGTCCCTTTCCGGCCACCCTTTCTCTACCCAATGCAACACCCGCGCCAGACGTTTGTCTTTATTAGTCTCTCGGGCAATGTCTGACACGGTTATGGGCAGGTTGGGTAGAGTCTCTATGCTGAGGGTGGTCGTTGTGGGTGCTGGGTCGGTGTCAGGTTCTGGTAGCGGCGAGCGGCTTAAGGCGTCTGCATGGGAGATCGTCTTACCCGGTCTGTGTATGAGTCCGTAGTTGTAGGCTGCCAGGAACTCGGACCACCTTGTCATTCGGGGAGACAGAATGTTCGGGGTGGCCCGGTTTCCTGCAAGGATTCCCAGCAGCGGCTTGTGGTCGGTTATGATGGTGAAGGTCCGGCCGTAGAGATACTCGTGGAATCGTTTTACGGCAGCAACGATAGCCAGAGCCTCTTTGTCCAGCTGGCTATAGTTCCGCTCCGGTTTGGTGAGGGTCCTTGAAAAGAACGCGATGGGCACTTCTTTTCCGTCGGGGAGGGTATGGCTGAGGACACCGCCGACGCCGAAGGGTGATGCGTCGCATGTGATGGCCAGAGGTAGGGTCTCGTTATATTGTATGAGGACGGCGTCCAAAGTGAGGAGTCCTTTGTTCTTTGGAAGGCGGCTTGCTCGCGTTTCCCCCAAGTCCAGGTCGCCGCCTTGTCCAGGAGCCTATGCAAGGGCTCCGCCGCCGTCGCCTTTTGGGGCAGGAAAACATTGTAAAAGTTCAGTAGCCCCAGGAATGTAGTTCCGTCTTGGACTTGGGTGTGGGGGCTTCTTTGATCGCCTTGATTTTTTTGTTTGTGGGGTGAATGCCGTGACGGTCTAGGAGGTATCCTAGGAATTCGACCCGTTCCATGCATAGCTGGCATTTCTCCCTCTTGACCTTTAGCCCGGTCTCTTTAAATTTGGTTAGGACCTCCCTTAGGCGACCCTCTAGTTCGTCTTGGTTGGTTGCCGACACTAGGACGTCGTCGAAGTAAGGTACCACCCCCTTGATGCCTTGCAGTAGTCTTTCCATTAGGCTTTGGAATATTCTCGGTGCCACGCTGACTCCGAATTGGAGTCAGTTGCATTTGAATGCCCCCCGGTGGGTGACTATGGTTTGCGCTTCTGCCGTTTGCTCGTCGACTGGCAACTGTTGGTAAGCCTGGGCGAGGTCGAGCTTGGCGAAAACCTTGCCCCCCTCCCAGTGAGTGCAGTAGGTGTTGCACTACTGGGACGGGGTAGGCGCTTTGTTGTAGCGCGCCATTTAGGGTGGCCTTATAGTCCCCACAGATCCTCACCGACCCATCGGGCTTGATCGGGGTGACTATGGGGGTCTCCCACCGGGTGTGGTCTATGGGCTGTAGGACCCCTTGCTTGACGAGCTTGTCAATTTGCTCGTCTATCTTGGGTTTAAGTGCGAATGGCACCCACCTTGGTTTCAGGCATTTTGGGGGGACGTTTGGGTCTAGGTTGAAAGATATAAGGGGCCCTCGGTACTTGCCTAGGTTTCCGTCGAAGACCTCTTGGAATTCCCGGGCCAGTTGCTGCTCCCAGCTGTCGTCGGTGACGTGGTCGACTCCCGTGAGTGCGATGTCAAGCGGGGTGAACCATTGCAGTCCCAGTAGGCTTGGGCAGTCGCGGTCGACGATTGTCAGGGGAAGTCTTTCGGTGTGCCCTTTATAGGTGATGTTGAAGTGTTTGGTTCCGACTATCGGGATGCGGTTTCCCTGGTAGTCCTTTACAATGAGTCTCTGGCTGTCTAGGTTCCTCCTTTGGAGGGTAGGCACCAAGCGCTTTATTTCATGCCATGCAATCAGGGAGAGGTAGGACCCGGAGTCCACCTCCATTTTGCATGGCTGGCCCTCGATGCCTACCTCCACGTGGACCTTCCAGGCGTCATTGGTTATGGCGTGGCCGATGGTGACCGTCTGATGGGTCTCCTCTCTTCGCCGGTTATCGCTGCCTCGCAGGGATCGTCCGTTCCGGTCCCATCTGTTGTCCGAGGGGCGATCTCTGGTCCGGGGTGGTGTGCTTTCTCTCCTCCGGTCGCTCTGGTCCCATCGTGCCGGGCTGCGATTCTTTTTTAGGCGGCAGACACGGGCGATGTGTCCCTTCTTGTCGCAATGCTGGCAGATCGATTCGAAAAACCGGCATTCCGACCTGGAGTGGTCGCCGCCGCAACCGGCACAGTTGGTTCTCGACTTACGACCCCGCCGGTTCCGTGGGTCGCGGCCTGTCTGGAGGCGATGGATGTCCTCCTCGTCCTCGGAAGTGCCCGATGCCGAGTGGAAGTCGCCCTGGTGGGTGGTCGTCTCGGGTTGGGCCTCGGTCGACCTCGCCAGGTTGTTGTTTCCGCTGCGGTCCCCAGTGTTCGGTCTGCGCATGCGGTCAGCGGAAGTTCGGGTTGCTTCGGTGGCTGCGGCTGCGGTGAGGGTGTCTGCTAGGCTGATGTTGCCCTTGGCCATCAGCCGGCTCTGGAGGACGGGGTCCCACAACCCGAGCACAATTCGGACTCGCAGGGCGTCGTTCAGGTTGTCGAATTCGCAGAGCCCCCCTAGGCGCCGCAGCTCGGCGATGAAGTCGTTGAAGCTCTCACCTGACCTCTGGTCCCGACGGTAGAATTCGTTGCATCGGATCAGGATGGGTACCTCTGGAGCATAGTGCTGCTGAAGTATGGGTTCGAGGACGTCCCAGTCCATCGCGGTCGCATCGGTGGGTTTGGCAAGCGCATTGGCCATCTTGAAGACCTTGGTCCCGCAGTGGGTCAGGAAGACGGCGCGCTTCATGGGGCCGGTGGCGTCCTTCAGGTCGCTGCACTCGAACATGCGGAATCGGTCGGAGTACGATTCCCAGTCCTCGGTGACGGGGTTGAAGGGTGTGGGGGGTGCGATTTTCGCCATCGCGGTGGTTCGTCTGGCTTCCGTCGGACACGGTTCAGGGTCTGGATCCCACCTTCGTCGCCAGTGTTGTGTCCGCGAAATGATGCCAGGAGTCGGTGACTTCAAATCATGCTCTTTATTGAAAGTTGGAACCGAACTGGCGTAAAGGAAAAAGCCCGCGGCTTTTATTCCTTTAGCCGCCGCGGCTGCGGCCAATGGCACCGCTTTGAATCTCCCGCGATCCGAATGGACCAATCGCGGGAGATTCTCAGCGAGCCAATCGGCGCGGCTCGCCTGACCAATCAGAGAGCCCCACGCTTTGGCCAATCAAAGCGCGGGGATCTCAAGAATGCTAATTAAGGACAGAACAATAGGAGATTCAATTATCAGGGAAACAGAATCAGCCATCTGTAGACCAGACATTCAGTCTAGGGAGTATGTTGTCTCCCTGGAGCAAAAATCAAATATATGGCTGAAATAATAAAAAAAGCTTACTAAAATAATCAACCCCACTTATTACTATAGATAGCCCTTGACTTACAACTACAATATTGAGAAATTATGAGCAACTTAGGAAGAAAGTTAGGGAGAGGAGCATAAGTGGTGTTTTCATCTATACTTCCAAGGAACGATCAGCAACCAATGAGGTAACAAAGAATTTTAGAAATGAACCCTGGCTTAAGAATTGGTACTGCCAAGTGAAATTTGGATTCCCAGACCACGCATTACCTACTTAAAGGGGTTCTGGAAACAAACAAGGCAAATTTGAAGTATTAGCACACAAGGACAGGACAAATGTGTTATAGTTACCATTACCGAAAGTTGGTGAATGAAATTCATGACTGGAATGTACTCCTGGAAGGATACAAACTGTTCAAAAGAAACAGACTTGGAGGTGGAGTTGTATTATATGAAAGAGATCACCATATTCCTACAGAAAGGCACAAAACCAAGGATGAAAGCCTTGTTATATGGGACATATGGGTCAATATAAAACAAAAAAGGAAATGACATTGCCATAGATGTATACTACAGTCCAACCAACCCAGCAGAACAAATAGATGAAGTTTTTCCGAACCAATTAACAACTGTTTGTAGAAAACACATCACAATAGTAACAGGTGACTTTAATGATCCTGACATCAACTGAGAGATAAACTCTGCCTCAAATAGGAGATCGAATTGGTTCCTAACCAACCTAACATCTTAGTCATACAAAAGGTAAAGAAAGGTATTTCAAGGACAGCTATACTGGACCTAATAGAAAAGTGATAGAGGGGGTTGAAATGGCTGGAACTTTGGGAGAGAGTGACCATGTCATACTGGAATTTAATATAATGCAAATACAAACAACAGAATATAATCAAACCAGTGTCTTAGACTTTAAAAGAACTGATTTTAACAAACCCAGATCTTGAGAAGGATTCCATGGATAAAAATTTTAAAGAGGAAAAACTCAAGAAGCTTGGGAAACTGATTATGAAAGCACAATCCAACTCAATATCACTGGGAGGGGGGACGACAAGAGATCCAAGAAAAATCCAATGTGGCTACATCAAGAAATCTCTGATAAAATGAAAAACAAAAAGAATAAGTACAAAAAATGGAAAGAAAGACACATAGCTAAGGCAGAATGCCAACAAATAGCCTGAACTTGCAGATATGAAGTCTGAACAGGTAAAGCTTAGAATGAAGTAAGACTTGCAACAAATGTCAAAAATACTTTTTTTTAAAAAAAATTTTTTCATCATATAAAAAAACAAGAAAAAAATTCAAGGAAACGACCAGTCTTCTAAAGAGAGATGGCAAGGAAGTAGAGGCAATAGGGAGAAAGTAGATCTGGTTAATTTATTCTTTCCATCTGTCTTTACACAAAAAGATAATACAGTTTAACCTACCATGCACATGCATGTGAGACACCCTTGCCCCCCTGTGCATGCATGTGTGACCCCCGTGCATGCCCCACCCCCTGCACGTGTGCATGCATCTCCCACACGTCTCCCACCCCCCGCACATGCGCAGCAGATACCGGACACTCAGCTGGCTGGCAAAAGGTGTGTGTGCATGTGGATCTGTTCCAGTTGAGGGCTCACATGGCAGCAGAAATGGCTCTGTGTGCCACTTCCAGCACACGTGCCATAGGTTCGCCATCACTGGTATAGTGTTTTCTGCTTGTGCAAGGGATGGACCAGAAGGCCTCCAAGATCCCTTCCAACTCTGTTATTCTATTCTGTTAAAATCAGGACCACACATTTTATAATCCTGCTCTCCGATGATATAAGATATGGAATAAAGTTTAACTTGAGAAATAATTAAATTTAAAAAAGAACAAAACCCTCACCAAAGATGATGCCCCAATTGGAAAATTCATGTCAGTTGCATAAATACATATTCAAAACATTCTAAGGCATAAAATAGCATAAAGTAAAACATTAGAACAGAGATTCATTTTAAGGAATGAGGAACCATGTCTGTATGCTTTAATCAGAAAAAAGAAGGGCTAAATTTAACTGTTAATTCATTCACAAATGAATTATTTAGCCAGTTTGGCTAACACTCATGCTGAGTTTGCTTACTGTTCCCTCTTAGTTTCTAGCACAAACTGTCAGTTATAATGTAGAGGTGAACCACTAGGATATCTACTCTCTCTGCTGCATTGTGAAATATGTGATATTGCTTTCAATATCAAGCAACTGCAGAATGTTAAACAATGAGTTTCAGTAGTCAGAATTATCATTTATGGTAGGAATAAGTTTGTCATAACCGTTAAATATAATTTTGAACTTTAGAGATTTGGACCTTTTGGAAAACATTCTGCTATATTCCAAGAAATTGTGTATGAGCTCCATTTGAGAGCTTTGTGAGGTAAAATTATGCCCTGATAGATCTGCCAGAAAAGGGTTATTTGTTTTAATAAAAAGTCTAATTTTTGTGAAGAAAAGTTTATTGATTAAGTCAATTCAACATATCAAGAATATAAAAACATATAAAAAATGCAAATAGATACAAAGAAAACAGGACTTCATAATAAATCACCATCCCTACAGTTAAGACCAATCTGATGTAGACATTCTGTCCTCTTTAAGATTGCTTTTGAAATGAAGAGTTCAGTTTTACTGGTGATATGTAGGTTAGTTCCTCACAACAAATTGGACTATTTCTCTAGATCAATTTCTCAATATTATTTATTTTTAAATAAAGGTCTAAATAAACAGCCCTTTCTGTAGAGTACAATTGTAATCATCAGAAATGTGTCCAGTGTCTTCAATGGGTATGCTCTACATATACAGTACATTGTTTCTTCAATTGGGACTTCATCAATCTCCTCATATCTTACCATGAAGTCTAATTGTTCAAAGCAAGGTTTAGAACAAATTCTTCTGAGATGTTGAGGTTGATAATTGATGAATATTTTTTTAACTGGGAGGCTGATTTGTTTTCAGTAAGCAGCATCAGAGATTTAACACATTTAAATGCTGCAATACCATCTTGGACAACCACATCAACAACTCTTTGTTGAAAACTTCCTTAGCCTTTGGAAGTAATTAGACTGGGAATGGGAGAGTTCATATTGACATATGACACTTAAAATTGAGTGACTCATGCATGAGGTTGCTTGTTGTGTAAGTGCTTCAAGCATAGCTTAGATAGTCTATCTGGGTCCATGGAAAGGATCTTCAGCCAATAATTGAATGAATCTGTATAGGGGATATGCCCAACATTTCCCTTACTACTGGGGCTGATGTGGATTTATCCACCTCCAAGTTACATTTCAGAAAAGTAAACTGTATATATTCCAATAAGGGGGCATTTCTATACCCTCTCCCCATTTCTGTGCCACATGTGATCATTGGGACTATTTTGCTGTTACATACCTTTATGATTTGGTTTGAGAACCCAGATAACTATGGCTGGTGACATTGCCACAGGCTGTAGCCCTTAAAGAACTGCTCTTTAAATGTGAGAGCCAGGAACTATGAAAATAAGTCCTGAGTATAGATAAAACTTAACTTTATATATATCCTATCCAGGTTCTAATTATATCTAGTCTACCTCTTCCCAAAACAACTGTTTTAATTTTGAATTTATTAACATACTAGGTAATTGTGTGTGCAATAAATAGTAAACTTGCACAACATTCTTCTCATCCCTCCCTGGATGTATGACATCAATACCATGTCATCTGCATAAAGCAGAATATTTACATGTTTGTTTTTAACTTTATGCCCATCAGTAGAGTAAAGAGATTTTGTGTGTCATTAATACATAGGTTAAAATAAATGACCCAATATGCATCCTAGTTTGATTCCTTTGGTACTACTCATTTTTCTTGTTAAAGAACTATGCATTCCTGTATGTACCCTTAGACATGAGTTTGAGTATAATACTTGATTAAGATGAAATGAGATGAGAGGAAATAAGATTAAGATAAAATTAAAACAGGACAAGACAAGCAAGATAAGATAGTGAGATGAGGTGAGGTAAGGTGAGATGAGATGAGATGAGATAAAAAGGCAAGGCAAGGCAGAGTAGGGTAAGATAATGGATAGGGTAGGGTAGGATAACGTAAGGTAAGGTAGGATAAAATAAGAGATTATAAGGTAAGATAATAAGGTAAGAGGAGAAGAGGAGAAGAGAAGAGAAGAGATCAGGATAGGATAGGATAGGATAGGATAGGATAGGATAGGATAGGATAGGATAGGATAGGATAGGATAGGATAGGATAGGATAGGATAGGATAGGTATACACAGTGGCACATATTGAAATGAAATTCCAATGCCCTGCTCCTGAAAGAAGGAATGCTACCCGCTAAACAATGTCACAATTCTTTTTTTTAAACAAATTTTATTAATTTTACAATTAAAAAAAAAAGAAATCTACAACATATACACAAATAACAAAACCAAGAAAAAGGCCAGAAAAGGAGAAAGAAAGAAACGTAGAAAGAGAGGAAAGAGAAAGAGAAAAGAGAAAAGAAAAGGAAAAAGGAAAGGTGAACATTTAAAAACATTTTACTTTTTGACAGTCTGTAGGATCTTTTCTTCTTAAATTGTATCATATACGCATATCTTATCGGTATCTATATTTAAATTACCCTTGACTAAGTTTAACTTATACATGATCTATCTTTGATTTAACCATTTATACTAGGGATTCCAGTTATTGTAATATATTGAGGACTCTTTGTTTTTTAAAGCTAGAGTTAATTTGTCCATTTCTGCGCAATCTAAAATTTTCTGGATAATCATCTGTTCTATTGGTGTGGGAGATAGTTTCCAGCACTGAGCAAACTCTAGCCTGGCCGCTGTTAAGATATGTATTATTATGTACTTCATCTTTTTTGATAGTTGTTTGTCAAAAATCCCAAATAGGAAGGACTCTGGTTTGTATTCAGTTTGTTCTTTGGTTATCTCCTCCAGCCATTTTCTAATTCTTTGCCAATATTTCTGGGTTTCCTTACATGACCACCACATGTGGAAAAAAGTTCCGTCTATGCTTTTATATTTTCAACATTTTGGACTCGTGTTGGGGTGCATCTTCGCCAACCTCGAAGGGGGAAGGTGCCATCTGTAAAACATTCTCCGTAGAACTGCTGCGAGCATCCAGAGAGTAGGAGGTGCTTCACTCTTCACTTCTCACAGGCTGAGCTGAAATTGAGGAACGCCTTCCTCCACGTGACTCCTCCATGCATTCCCCCCCAGTTTTAGCTCAGCCTTCGAGAAGCAGGCAGCTTTTTCTCGTTCCTTGGCCGTTTCAGGTGATCGTTGAGAGTTGGATCAGGTTTGATTTCATTTTTTCCTCTCCCTGCAAGGCTAGTGTGATCCCAAATTTAGTTGGTGGAGCGATTTCGCTCCCAGGAGGGAAGTAAGGGGTTTGGAGCCTTTTGCCCCCCCACCCCTTCTAATCTATCCTCTGCCGTTCCAAGCATGCTGGGCTCAGCAGCTTGGTCCTGCGCTGTATTTTTAAAAGCGCAATTGCGTCTTCCCCCCTAGAACGCCTCAGAGGAGGCAGTGCTTCCTCTCCCAGCTCTTTCCTTCGCTCGTTTGAAGTTGCGGTGGGCTGGTGCACTTCTGAGCTGTGTGCTCTGAGCTGGGCAGCCATTTTGGGCACGCCTCGTGGCCGACGCCATTTTGTTTTCTGAACAAGTAAGGCCTTCTTCTTTTTGGATTGAGAGTGAGCTGCGAGGTTTTTTGTAGGCCCTTTAGCGGGACCGTCAGGTCGCGTGGAGCCTTTGTTTTTACTGAGAGAGCACTGTGGCCCCGTGCCCTGTTGTCTCTCTTAGAGTTAATATTGTTGGCTTTCTTCCTTGGCCCGCAACTAGTTCAGAAGCGCAGGCACGTACTCTCCATGTTGTTGGGGGGCTGCCTATAGAGGCCCCTTTTTTCTTGTCTTGCCTTTTACAATTGCTTGGCCTCAGCATTCATTTGGTCTATTTGGAATTAAGTTATTTTTTTTTGCTGTACCTTTTTGGGTCTATTTGGTTTTCCTTACTTGAACCTGACCCCTTTTTTTGTATTTAATTGCCAGTGTATATATTCAGGTTTTTAATTTAGCTGCTAGAATTTTTTCTGTTTTTTTATTGCATAAGGTTCAAAAAAAAAAAAAGAGAAAGGAGATTTTTTTGAATAGATAATAGCTAGTTCTAGAATAAAAATTTCTTTCAAAAAGGGGGACGTGACCCAATTTTAGGAAAACCGATTTACGTTTGTAGGCCGAACTCCTAGGCGTGCCAACCGCCATTTTCTTTCAATACCATGGCAGAGGCTAATCCTACTGGCTCTTCTCTGAAGGCCAAGTCTAAGACGCACTACCTTTGCAAAAGGGACAAGGATTCTTCCAGTGCTTCTCAAAGAGATGCCTTACGATGTCATAAGGCCCTAGAAAGGGAATTTAGCAAGCAGGCTAAAGAGTCTCACTCTATAACACCTGCCTTTCCTTCTACCCCCCCCTGCCGAGCCAACCCTCTTCCTCTAGGGGCGGTACTTCCACCCGAGGCCACCAGCCCTCCCGTGTACCAGAGGCGACATTTACGCCGACCGCTGCAGGCCTATGCTCTGAGGATCCTGCTCCAATCATTGTATCTGAGAACATTAGGGAATGGATGCAGTCTGCCATCCGTCAAGGTATAGCTGAAGGAATGCAGCAGCTCGCTAGACCGGATTCCTGAGGGAGGACTCCCGAGGCTGAGTCTTTATCCGGGAGATCTCCTTCTGCACCAGCGTCACAGCATGGTCAGGTGTTCCACATGGATGTTCCATTCCCAGAGGGGGAGGATACCCAAGAAGAAGAGGGAGTGGGCCTTGAACCGTTCGGAGAGTACGAAGGTTCTGATAGAGGTTCCTTACAGTATTCGGAACCCTTTCTGGAGGGGGACCTAATGGAGGGAGAAATGTCGGAAGATGAGGGTCTTTCTCCTGAACAACCTGCTGTTGTGGGTCTTTTTAAACCCCATTTATTTAAGTCCTTGCTATTTAAGGCAAAGAACATTTCAGGTCTGACCTCTCAGCCTCCTTCTGAACCCCCTCCATCGAGTCCAGAAGGTCCTGATGACCTTATGTTCAGACAGCCGACAGTGGCAGCAGACATTATTCCGCCCCCCCCCCAATCTTCTCAGATCTGGTGGCAAAGCAGTTGGCCTCGGTGGGTCCTTCTCCGGCCCCTTCTAGTCAGGACAAGAGGTTGTTTACCCTGGATCCGGATTTCTCAGCTATGTTAGACACCCCAGAAGTAGATGATCCAATTGTAAGACTTTCTTCCTCTTCCAATCCTACCGATGCACTGGAGGCACTGAAGCCGGAGGATAAGCGAGCGGAGATGGCACTCCGGCGGGCTCACACCGCTGATGCTTGGGCTATCCGATCGATCACGGCCACTTCCTTTTTCATCCTGGCCTTGACTAGATCTCCTTTTGAGCCTCTCAGAGAGGCGTCACTTCAATTTCTTACATTTAAGACAGTTTTTCTGGTGGCTATTACTTCGGCTAGAAGGATATCTGAAATTGCAGCTCTATCCGTGAGAAAAGATCTGTGCATCTTTCATTCAGATCGGGTGGTTCTGAGACCAGACCCGCATTTATGCTGAAGATCAATTCACCATTCCACAGGGCGCAGGAGTTCGTCCTGCCTAATTTTTGTCTGAAGCCTCTGCATGAGCAAGAGAGGCAGTGGCACACCCTTGATGTTCGAAGGGCTTTGCGTATTTACATTTCTCGTACGCAGTCCATCAGGAAGGCAGAGTCTCTATTTTTGTCATTTCAGCCAAAGTCACTAGGCTGTAAGGTTTCTCCGTCCACGGTAGGCAGGTGGATTAGGGCTACCATATCCAAGGCCTATTTAATTCAAGCTATTCCAGTTCCCAGTGGGGTTACCGCTCACTCCACCAGAAGTGCAGCTACCTCGGCAGCCTGGGCTACTCAGGCGTCTATTCTTGATATTTGCTGGGCAGCCACCTGGACTTCCCCATTTCCCATTATAAGATTGATGTTTACGCCTCAGCTGAAGCATCTTTTGGCAGGCGAGTTTTGCAGCAAGTGGTGAGAGATCCTGGGGAAGTTCCAATCCAGACGGACTCCCACCCGTAGGACACACTTGCTTTGGTATGTCCCATTCTCTGGATGCTCGCAGCAGTTCTATGGAGAATGGGCATTGGTTCTTACCTGATATGCCTCTTCTTGTGGAACTGCGTAGAGCATCCAGCCCCACCCTGTTGGTCCGTCTGTAAAGGGGGAAAACCTGTTTCGGCCAATGATTTCTAATGTTGTAGTTCATGTTGTTTAATACTTAAGAGTAGAGGGTTGTTTTTGTCCTCTCATCTTCGATAAAACTGGGGGGAACGCATGGAGGAGTCACGTGGAGGAGGAGGGCGTTCCTCAATTTCAGCTCAGCCTGTGAGAAGTGAAGACTGAAGCACCTCCCACTCTCTGGATGCTCTACGCAGTTCCACGAGAAGAGGCATATCAGGTAAGAACCAACGCCCATTTTATATGCATTTTCTTTGTAGGCTGCCGATTTTGTGATCTTGTTGTTTCTGTTCCAAATCCTTTCCCATTCTGTTAATGTAGTACTCCGTCCAACATTCCTGCTCCAAGCTATCATATTTCCTTTGACTATCTCTTGTTCTAGTTCTACTTCCAGTAAGTATTTATAAAATTTGGTTATATTCTTTTTTTTTGGTCCTAATAGAATTTTATCTAAGTGCTGAAGTTTGTTATAAATTCCGAAATCTTTGTTATCTTGTTTATATTACTGTGGATTTGGAGATATACCCACTGATCAATTTTAAATCCTCGCTCTTGTAATTCTTGTCATGTTTTCAGTTTTCCTTGTGAGTCTAATAAATCTTTATATTTAATCATTTTTGTAATATCCAAATTATTGGGGTGAACCATTGCCTCCATTGTTGATAGCCAAATTGGTACTTTTAGATAATGTGTTTTCTGTACTTTTTTCCAATTAGTTAGTAGTGAATCCCTAATAAGGTGTCTATAAAAATATGATTGCTTGGGTTTCCCAATCTCCATAGGAAGGCGTGCCAACCTCTCTGTAAATCGTGGCCTTCTAATAATAGTGTTCTTTTATTGAGTAAGTTCACCCAATCTTTTAGCCATAATAAGGTGGCTGCCGTATAATATAATTCCCAATTTGGAAGTGCTAATCCCCCTCTACTCTTCAGATCTTGCAATGCCTTTACATTAATTCTAGCTTTCTTTCCCTGCCAAATGAATTTGAGTGTTATCTTATTTAGTTCTTCAAAAAAAAAATTATGTAATTTAATTGGAATTGTCTGAAATAGGTATAGAAATTTTGGTAAAATATTCATTTTGATCGAAGCAATCCTGCCCAATAGAGAAAGCTGCAACTTGCTCCAGGATTCTAAATCTTTCTTTACTTGTTGGAGTAATTTGTCATAATTATTCTCTTTAAGTCATTTACATTGTGATGTTAAACATATTCCTAGGTATTTGACTTTCTTTGTTACCTGTATTCCCATCCTTGCCTCTAATTCTTTTTTCTGGTCTTCTGTTAAGTTTTTGGTCATTAATTTTGTTTTTTTTTCTATTGATTTTTCAGTCTTGCTACTGCGCCGAATCGTTCTAATTCTTTTATTAAATTGTATCCTTTTTCTATTGGTTCCTCCAAAAAGAAGACCATGTCATTGGCAAACGCTTGTAATTTATATTCTTCTGATTTAATCTTCAATCCTTTAATTTCAGAATTTTGCCTAGTGTGTGTTAAAAGTGATTCTAAAGCGAATATGAAGAGAAGAGGTGGAGAGGGCAGCCCTGTCTAACATCTTTTCCTATTTTTATTGGACCTGTTTGTTCCCCATTTATTAAGATATTGGCCTGTTGTGTGTCATAAATTGTTGTTATGATATTTTTGAATTTAGTGCTTAGATTCATATTATAAATTTTTTGAATTAAAAAATGCCAATTTAAGTTGTCAAATGCTTTTTCTGTGTCTAAAAACATAAGTGTGAATTGTTTCTCCGGGTGGGCTTCATAGAATTCTAAGACATCTATAACTGTTCTTAAGTTATTTTTTATTTGTCTAGACAGGAGGAATCCATTTTGGTCTTCATGAATGTGTGGGTTTAAAACTTGTTTTAATCTATTGGCTATAATGAAGGAGAATATTTTATAATCAGCGTTTAGAAGTGAAATTGGTCTGCAATTATAAATATATCTGTGGTCAGCTTCCTCCTTCAGGATCAGTGAAATCAATGCTCCCCTCCACGAGTCTGGCATCTTAGCTGCTAGTAGTACCTCACTGAACACTTCCATCATCAGTGGTCTAATTAGTTCCATGATTGCTTTATATAATTCTGCCGGAATCCCATCTGGCCCTGGAGTTTTATTATTACTTTGATTCTCTATTGCTGATTTCAATTCGGACCATGTAATATCTTTATTTAATAATTCTATCCATTCCTCTCCAATTACTTTATCATTTGTTTCCTCTAGAAAATTTCTTATTTTATCTTCATTAACTTCTTCCTTTTTATATAATTTTTCAAAATATTTATGAATGATATCTTTTTTCTTCTCTATCTCGTGTTGTAAATCACCCTTCTCATCCATTAATTGGTGTATCAATCTCTTTTCTTTCCCTTTTTTAAGTTTATGAGATAACCATCTTCCTGGTTTGTTTGCGTACTCAAAATAAATTTGTTTAGTCATTTTCAAATTTATTTCCATTTTTTCTTGTTCGAATAAATTCAATTTATGTTTAGTTGTTATTAACTGATTTTGTATTCTTTGGTTTTGGGGGGTGTTTTGTAATTGAATTTCTAATTCCTTAATTTGTTGTTGTAATTGTTTGGTTGAGCATATTTTCTTTTATTTCTCATGGCATTATAAGAGATTGTTATTCCTCTTATGGTTGCCTTCAATGTATCCCAAATATTTTGTTTCGAGGTTGCTTCATTATCATTTTCCTTTAGGAAATAATTTAGTTCTTCTTTCAGCTTGTTAAAATACTCTTCTTCACTTATTAATTGGGTGTTTAGTGTCCATCTTTTCTTTGATTTTCTCCTGCCTCTCCAAATTATTTGAATTGGATTATGGTCGGCCCAGTCGTTTGGTAAAATTTCAATTTCTTTTATTTCATTTACAATTTCCACATTCATCCAGGCCATGTCTATTCTTGTCCATATTTTATGCGGATTAGAGTAATATCTAAATTATTTATCTTCTGGGTTTAATTTTCTCCATAAATCTACTAAATTTAGTTCTTTCATCATTTCCTTACAAGTCTTAGAATTCTCTTTTCCCTTTTTTGTTCTTACTCACATTAATATGGTCCTTTTGGTAGTCAGCAATAGAGTTAAAATCACCTATCATACAAATATTCCTTTTTTCAAATTCTATTATTTTTTGGTGTAGATCTTTAAAAAAATTTTCCTTGTTCTTCATTTGGAGCGTAAATTGCTACCAATAGAAATGTAATAGTATTAATTGAGATTTGTACAACCAGAGTTCTTCCTTCTGGGTCTGACCAAATTAGATCTGTTTTCAAGTCGTCTTTCACGTATATTGCAATTCCTTTCTTTTTTTGTTTATCTGATGGTGCCGTGAATAACTTCCCTCGTTTCGGGCAAATTAAATATCTTTCATCATTTTTCCTAATGTGTGTTTCTTGTAAACATATTATGTCGGCGTTTTGTTTAATTAGTTTGGTTATTATCCTTTTCCTTTTAGTTGTTGAATTTTAACCATTTATATTGTTAAATAGGAATTTATTTTCTTCCTCCATTTAATTAGATCTGTTTCGCTTTTTGTCTTGTGATAATTCGGCTCTCTTCTTGTAGTTGTTGTGGGATTGGTTCTTCTCTCTCTTGATGTGGGTAGTCGTTCCCTTGGTTTTAGGGGGGGTCCTTCTTTTTTATTTCTCTGGTGATTTTGGTTTTCCTGCAGATTTCTTTTGGTTTCCTCCTTAGTGTTTGGATCTTCCATACCTACTAACTGTTCGTAGAAGTCTTGTGCCTGTTTCATAGATTCTATTTTAATTTTCCCTTCCTTCCATGTTATTAACATCCCTTCCGGGATTAACCATTTGAATGGGATTCCTTTTTTATTTAAATAACTGGCTAGAAATTTATAATCTTATCTTATTAACCTCACTTTTCTTGGGATTTGCTTGAGGATCATAATCTCTTTGCCCTTGTATGTTATTGTTCCATCTCTCGACAGTCTGAGTATTAAATCTCTCACACACCTTCTTGTGAAGCGGATGTGAACCTCTCTCGGACAATTGTGGCATCTTGCGTAACTAGTACTGACCCTATAAACCTCGTCAAATTCCCTAAGTATATCATCTTTATCTTTCTCAAACAGTTCGGCCAGTATTTCTGCTATTAGCTGCTCTAATTCTTCATTCTTCGATTCCTCCATGTTCTGAAATCTCAGATATGCAGCTGCTTTGTCCATTTCTAGGTGGACCAGGGAATCTTTCATTTCTTTGGTTACGTTTTTTAATTCTTTGTCTACCCTTTCTAGACTCTTTTCCATTCGTTCTGTCCTTGTCTCAGTGGCACATATTGAAATGAAATTCCAATGCCCTGCTCCTGAAAGAAGGAATGCTACCCGCTAAACAATGTCACAATTCTTAGGATAACACTAATAATGTAATAATAGCAGCAACACCAAATATGCCAAGTTATTTAAAAATGACATCAAAATTTATGTTAATCAGAGTCCATTTGGAATACATAGTGAAAAAAGAGTCTTAGGAGTTAACAAGGTTGATTGAATATGAAACAAATCTGTTACAGAATGTAGTTGTTCTGTTTTGGATACCATGAAGCCTCCTCCCAGAAGGCAACACTTAAAAACTGATGTCATGGTCCCATTGGATCCAGGTTTGGAGTTGGAACCAGGACCATCTGATGGGGATAGCACATCTCCCCTGGAATGTCTGGAGAGTCCAAGAGTATGATGCTGTCCCAGGCCCCTCCATCATTGGGTAATTGACAGCTCGGTGAAGTGCCTGCCCTGAAAAACACATGGGACAATTGACTGCAAACAAGCAATGGTGATGAAAGGTAGCAAATCCCTCTCCCCTCTGCAGCTACCTCCCCCACTTGATCTGAAGGCACAGAAAGTAGAGTGGAGGGAAGCTCAAAGGAGGTCTGCGAGGCAGCTGGTGAGGAGGCCATGCCATCTCTCATCACAAGGAGTACCTGCCTTGAGCTGATTTAATCAGAGGCCAGGGGAGGATGTCTTCATTGAGAACAATTGTTTTGCTTCAGTGTGCACTTCCCTGGTCTTGGAAAAATTCTTGCTTTGGAATATGTTTCTACCCTGTGGACTCTGAATCTTGCTTATGGACTCTTGAACCTTGTTTATGATGTACAGACCTTGCCTTGTGGATTTGCCCCTTGTTTCTGGATTATGGACTTCCTCCCTGCCTTGTGAATTGGTTCTGGTGACTTGGCTTTGGTTTCAATTTGTGGGGTTATGTTGCACTGACTGTGAGTATCTGCCTTTGGGAAAGTTCGGTTGTGGGAACTTTACCAGACATTGAAGAGCCATATGTCATGGAATAGCTGAGCAATAAAGGACTTTATTGAAGCCTGCATCTGTCTAAGTGACCTGGGTCATAAAATTGATTCTGGAAAAGATGTGTAAAGTTCCTGGTCAAGCAGCCCTAATATGCAATGTCCTGGATAGAAAGAAGTGAACTTCCAATAATCTTTTCCACTGATCTCAACACTCTCCACACAGTCTTCCTATCCAAAGCAGTAATACTTTCAAGTCAAACATTAATGCAATACAACAGGATGCTTTCAATCATCCCTGTATAAAAATTAGTAAGGACAAGGAAGGAAGATGTGCTCTTCCTCAAGCATGCAGAAAATGTAGTCACTGGTGTGCCTGCCAGTGTTTTACTGTTGAGCAACCAAGCTAACCTACTCATTAGCTGCACTCCCAGCAGAATGAGACAATTGATCATAGCAACAGGGCCTTGACCACTTCATCCTGGCCTCTCTGACCCAACTCTTCATCAGTGGGCATTTGTCCTTCTCTAGCCCCCTACCCCAGGTGACTCACCGCAGACCTTCATCCATGTTATACCACCATGACTACTACCTTACCGGTTCCACACTGTCTAATTGCAGGTGATGCACCATGGCACAAATGGCACAAATCTGTACAACCAATTCCCCTGTGAGATTATTAGTCCCACTTGTGGTGCATCCACTCATGGCAGGTGGGGCTGGGATGGTAGACGGAACCTCAGCCCACGGATGCTTTCAGGGGGCAATGGTGGTAGGCAGAGCAGGGGTAGGTGCTGGAGAAAAAGTGCCCATGTTACTGTGGCATCTGTGGAGGTGAAAGGGAAACAGCAACAGGCAGTACAAGGGACAATAGTAAGACAGAGAACAGCCCATGGTGCTTGTATGGGTTGGTGGCTGCAGGTGATTTGGGTGAATACTTACAGAAAACGCCCACAAAATCATGGCCTTTGTGGAGGTGTGGGGAGTGTTTTGGCAGACGGAGTAGATGTGGGTGCTTGTGGAGGATTGTGACCTCCGTGGAAGCTTAGAGGGCATCAATAGCAGGAGGGGTGGAGTGGCAGTGGGATCCGAGGCCTAGGAACATTTGCATGGCAGGTGAGGCAGGTACTTGTGATAAAGTGCCTGTAGGATCTGTGCAGTGCAGGGGTGCTTGTAAGGTAGGCATGGGAGCAGGATTCTCCATCCAGGGCAGCTTGCATGGGAGTGCTAGTGATGATGGTCTCATAGAGTGTGGAGGGCATCACAGCAGGTGGGGGGGGTAGATGGTAGAAGCTGTTCATCAAGTTAGAGGATTAGATTTTGGTATGAATTGTAGCACCCTAAAAATGTAGCATGAGATGCTTTGACTAGATAAATTGGATAAATTAGTGAATTTCCACCCATGGTTTCTTGTCCTAACCTCAGAAGTTTTAGAGTTGACCCAATCAACTAATGGTAGCCTTCAAGTACTGGAAGACAGCTATCATTCCTAATTCTTCACAAGAAGCCAACATTTGTTAAAAACAAATCATGTCAGACAAATCTTATTGCCTGCTTTAATAAAGTGATTAAACTAGTGGATCAGGCAATTATTATGGATTTCATTTATTTGGATTTCAGTAAGGCATTTGACCAAGTACACCACAGCCTACTTCTTGTTAAGTTAGACAGTATCATCACCAGATGAATTCACAGTTGGTGATTAACTACAGTGTGTAGTCCCCAATGGAATTATATCTATGGTACATGGAATAGGATACCTCAAGATTTTGACTTGGGCTCTGTGTTCTTCAACATCTTCATCAATGATCTAGATGAGGAGATGGAAGAGGAACTCATCAAATGTGCAGAGAACACTAAGGGTCAGGACTGCCATCCAGTTACACCAGCCATGCTTTATGCAAGTCTACCATAGGCAATGAGGGAGAGGGAGATATGGGGAGGTAGAGGGGAGGCTGAGATGTGGGGAATTGAAACTATTCTTAATGCTTTCCTGTGGGAGACGGAGCCATTCCAAGGTCATGGAATGGAATGTGAGACCATTCAGCCTGCCAAGCCAGGGGCTGTTACCAAAACAATTTGTTTGAATGTTATTGGACAATTTAAGATAATCAGGGGAACGGTGAGGAAAAGGGAAAAGTTAACTGGGTGAAAACTTCAGATCCAGCTTTGCTACTCTCTAACCATTTGACTTTAGTAAAGTGTACTTTTGTTAGCAATAGGTTTGAGAGTCTTTCTTTTCTAACTGACCAAATTGGGATGGCTGATATTAAGCTGGATCTGCATTAAAAATCTACCCGGAGACTCCAATTACCATGGAGATTGTTCAAACACGTCTGTCAGATCTGCCATCATACTGTTTCAGCTTCGCTTCATTTTGATGGCATCCTGCCATAAAAAGGAGGAAGGAGAAATGAACAGAACAAACACAAACAAAGCATCAATTTCTGTAAAGATAGTTCATATAGGATATTCAGAAGATGACAACTTCTTATATGACATAGTTACATAGATTGGCTCTATAATTTTACTCTCCATTTAAAAGCAATGAGACTTAGAAGTTAACCTGAATTAACTCTTGGTTACATATTGTATATTCTTGTTTTTAAAAAACCAAAACTGTTCAGACAATGATTTAAAAAGTACTTTATGCAGCAGAATAAAGCATTTCAAAAAGAAGCTGTGCAGTTTCATGTTTTCCACATAGTAACTTTTTAAAAGTGAGTTACATTTTAATTTCTACTTCTATTTCTAAATTACTGTTTTAGGTGTATTTTTATTATTCTTTCCCTTTTAATTTGTTGTTTCCAAGTTATAACTAGAGTATGGAACAAAATGAAATACAGCTGGATACCCTCTGCATGCTGTGAAGCAGACTTTAGTGAAATTGATCTTTTTTTATAGAACTCACAGGCTCCTTGATTTCCAGCCTAATGCCTTAACCATCTGATCAAACTGATTCTCTGAGGGGAATTTCAGAGGTAAAGGGATTAAAATATATATTGGCTGAAAACTATTTTGTAATACAGGAAAACATAAGCCCCTCAATCATCCCAGAAACCTGAGTTGGACTTTTGTTCCACCTACTTGATGACATAATCACTAAAATTATTCTGTAGGGATGATTGCTGAAAGAAGGTAGATAGTAATATTCAACACACTCCTCAAGTCCATTGAGTGCAACTGTCCCACCCACATCCTCAGAATCATCACTTCTACCTAGCTATAAGACAGAATAGAATAGAATGGAATGGAATAGAATAGAATAGAATAGAATAGAATAGAACAGAATATAATTCTTTATTGGCCGAATGTGATTGGACACACAAGGAATTTGTCTTGGTGCAAATACTCTCAGTATACATAAAAGAAAAGATATATTCATCAAGAGTCAAGAATCATAAGGTACAACACTTAATGATAGTCATAGGATACAATAAGCAATCAAATCATGCTAGGGAATAGTTAATATACATCGTAAGGATACAAGCAACAAAGTTACAGTCATACGGTCACAAGTCGGAGGGGATAAAGAGTGATGAGAAGGGTAATAATAATAGTAGTGCAGACTTTGTAAATAGTTGGACAGTGAAGAGGGATTTATTTGTTTAGCAGAGTGATGGCATTTGGGAAAAACGGTTATTGTGTGTAGTTGTTCTGGTGTGCAGTACTCTGTAGTGTTGTTTTGAGGGAAGGAGTTGAAACAATTTATGTCTGGGATGTGAGGGGTCTGTAAATATTTTCATAGCCCTCTTTTTGACTCATGCAGTATATAGGTCCTCGAGGGAAGGGAGGTGGGCAGTAATTGTTTTTTCTGCAGTCCTAATTATCCTCTGAAGTCTGTGTCTGTCTTGTTGGATTGCAGAACCAAACCAGACAGTCATAGAGGTGCAGATGATAGACTCAATAATTCCTCTGTAGAACTGTATCAGCAGCTCCTTGGGCAGTTTGAGCTTTCTGAGTTGGCACAGAAAGAACATTCTTTGTTGTGTTTTGATGAAGTTTTTGATGTTAGATGTCTATTTTAGGTCATGTGATATAATAGAACCTATACATTTGAAGGTCTCTACTGTTGATACTGTGTTGTCTAGTATTGTAAGTGGTGGTAGTATGGGAGGGCTTCTCCTAAATTCTACCATCAGTTCTATGGTTTTGAGTGTGTTCAGTTCCAGATTATTCCAGTTACATCACGAGGCATTGTACAACCTCTTGTCTGTATGCAGATTCATCATTGTCTCAAATGAGACCAATCACTGTTGTGTCACCTGCAAACTTCAGTATTTTAACAGATGGATCCATTGAGATGCAGTCATTAGTATACAGGGGGAAGAGAAGTGGAGAAAGCACACAGCCTTGGGGCGGCCCTGTGCTAATTGTATAGGTATCAGATGTGATTCTGCCTAGCTTCACCTGCTGCTTCCTGTATGTTATAATTACTTATAATCCATTTACGAGTGTGTTCAAGTACCACTAGTTGGTTTAATTTACTTAGAAGAATGTCTGGAATGATGGTATTGAATGCTGAACTGAAGTCTACAAAGAGAACCCTTCCGTAAGTATTTGGAGATTCAAGGTGTTGTAGGATGTAGTGCAGAGCCATATTAACAGCATCATCTGTTGATCTATTTGCTCAATATGAAAACTTCATGGGATCCAACAGCGGATCCATGATGGTATTCAGGTGGAGCAGCACTAGCCTTTCAAAGTTTTTCATAACTACAGATGTTAGAGCAACTGGTCTGTAGTCATTCAGTTCCCTGATGGAGGGCTTCTTTGGCACTGGGATGATTGAAGCAAGAAGAAACCTAGCACATCTCTAGTGATTTATTGAAGATTCAGGTGAAGGTGGGGGCCAATTGGTCAGCACAGACTTTTAAGCAGGAAGGAGTTATCTTGTCTGGCCCTGGTGCTATGATCTATGCAGAGAGACAAATAAGATAAGTAATGTCTCAAGTGGTACAACTTTTTTAATAAAGTTTTTTATTTTTATTTTTAAAGACAAACACTAACAAACACAAACATAAAACACCAACATAAACCATCTTTCAAAATACTGTGTGTCAGTTGGTACATTTATTTCATATAATGTCACAATATCAACAGTCTTCCATTCCAAACAGACATTCATATTACATAAGTCAACTATACATATTATATTATGTTATATTGTGTTATTATTGTATCGTTGTTAGACCCAACTAAAAATGTATATATTTCTTATCGAGCAAATCTCTATTTTAACAAACAATTTTTTCGCTTTTCCAATTTCTAGCAAATACAATTCTAGCCACTGTTAACATATTTATAATCAAATACATCAATTCTTTACTGTATCCTTCAGGCAAGATACCCAATAAAAGATCTCTGGTTTCAAGTCTATATGCAGCTTTATCATTTTTTCAAGCCATCTATGAATCTTAGTCTAGTATCTCTTAACTTCCACACACATCCACCACATATGATAATGTGATCCAGGTATCTGATGACACTTCCAACATCTCTCCAATTTGTTCTTGAACTTCCTTGCTATTCGTGCTGGGGGTAAATGCCACCTGTAAAACATCTTGTACAAATTCTCTTTATACTCTACCGACATTGTCAATTTATAATTTCGAGAATATAGTTTTTGCCATTTATCTAAATCTATCCCATGTCCAAAATTTCTCCCCCAGGCAATCATTGTTTCTTTAACTTGTTCTTCCTCCAATTTAATTCCAAGTAAGTAACCATAATTTTTTTAAATCTTTTTCTCATTGGTACCTGTAAAATTTCATCCAGTTCTGTAAGTTCATTATAAAACCCCTCTGTTTTACAATCTTTGTCATACCTAGAATGTATTTGCATATATGTATACCAATTCATCTTAATTTCTTGCTTCTCTAGTTCTTGTTTAGATTTGAGTCCACCCTTTTCATTTAAAATTTCACCATATCTATCCGTGTATTCCATTCTATAAACAACTGGGTATGCAAATGCTTCTGTAGTTGACAACCAAACTGGAATTTTCATATAATGTTGTTTTCTTATTTTTTCCCATATCAACAATAAAAAATCTCGTATATAATGTCTCTTGAAATAACCATAAGTTTTACTTTCTTTATACTGTAAAAAAGCATGCCATCCCAGTAATAGATCATGACCTTCTCATGTTAATAATTTCACCTTCCTTAACAAAACCCATTCTTTGACCCATATCAATGCAGCCGTCTGATAATATAATTCCCAATTAGGTAAACCAAATCCTTCTCTTATTCTAGCATCATGTAACAACTTAAGTTTAATTCTTGCCTTCATCTCCTGCCATATGTATTTTAATATTATTTTATTTAAATCCATAAAAAATTCTTTCCCTAATTTAATTGGAATAGTCTGGAACAGATATAGTATCCTTGGTAATATATTCATCTTAATTGTAGATATTCTCCCTATCAAAGATCATTGTAGATTCTGCCAGTTTTTTAGATCTATTGCAATCTGTTTTTTAAGTTTAACATAATTGTCTTCTTTCAAAGTTCCACATCTTTGAAAGTTAAATATATTATTTAACAGTTAAATATATTGTAGTTAAATATATTCCTAGGTATTTTATTTTGTTTATAATCTGAATGTTCAGTCCTTCTATCAAAACAGCCTTTTGTTTTCCTGTCATATTTTTAACTAATATCTTGGTTTTATCCTTATTTATTTTCAATCCTGCCACCTGTCCATATTCTTCAAAAAAAAATTGAACAATTCAGGCATTGATTTCAATGGTTCCTCCAATATAAAAACCAAGTCATCTGCAAAGGCTTGTAGCTTATATTCCTCTTTTTTATTTTCATTCCCTTTATTTCCCTATTGTCTCTAATATTTCTAATACCTCCAAAGTCAATATAAACAATAATGGCAATAAAGGACATCCTTGTCTAGTTCCTTTTTCAATATTAATATTTTTCATCAAATCTCCATTAATCATCACTTTAGCAGATTGTTTTTGATATACCGTATATACTTGAGTATAAGTCGACCCGAATATAAGCCGAGGCACCTAATTTAACCACAAAAAACTGGGAAAACTTATTGACTCGAGTATAAGCCGAGGGTGGGAAATGCAGCATCTACTGGTAAATTTCAAAAATAAAAATAGATACCAATACAAACTTTCACTAGGACAGTTGAGAATAAGTTTGATGTTCACAATTTCCTCTTTGAAAGAGACCAGTAAATAGGGAACAAGAAGATGAAGAAAAAGAAGTGTGTTTTTTCACACTTTTCACACTGCAGTGAACAAAAATGGCATCATAGGAACAGGCTTATTCTCAATCCAAAGGTTTGTTTCTGATTTCTTCCCTAATTTTAAGGGAAATTTGGGAAACGATCTCACTATCATGAAAGGTTTAATTGATTCACTAACCCAAAAGATGATGATGATGACAGTGGGAGGCAGGAGTCACTCTCTCCCTTGCAAGAAAAAAGCAAGAGCCGTTCTTATGATCTCTCCCTCTCTCTCTCTCTCCCCGTAATACAGTCAAGCCCTTTCCAGCACGCGGGATCTGCCTTCGCCACTTTGCACCTTGCAAATGCAAAATCCTGGGGTTTTTGCATTTGCAAGGTGCAAAGTGGCGGGGGCGGATCCCGCGTGCTGGAAAGGGCTTGACTGTATTATGGGGAGAGAAAGAGAGAGGGAGAGATCATAAGAATGGCTCTTGCTTTTTTCTTGCAAGGGAGAGAGTGACTCCTGCCTCCCACTGTCATCAACATCTTCTTCTTTTGGGTTAGTGAATCAATTAATTTGGGAAATGATCTCACTATCAGAAAACAACACGAGCCGCCGTCACCACCTCCTCCTCCCCCTCCTCCCAAGTGGACTGAAAGCAGCTGGAGCTGAGGAAACGAAGCTGAGTGGAGCGACCTTGGCTCGCGTTGTTTTCTCAGCCTAGAGCTCAGAAAACAACGCGAGCCGCCACCACCACCTCCTCCCCCTCCTCCCGAGTGGACTGAAAGCAGCTGGAGCTGAGGAAATGAAGCTGAGTGGAGCCGAAGCAACCTCGGCTCGCGTTGTTTTCTCAGCCTAGAGAAAGGGGAAGGGGGCTCATCTGGACCAAGGGTGAGTCTCCCCCTCAGTTTCCCCTGAAGGATCTTCCGTCGCTTTTGCCTTCTCCCTACATCTTCCCTCTGTTAAAATCCCCCCACACACACACACACACTTATTTTCAGTCGGATAGATTTCGTGTCTGAGCATTCTCACATGGCGGTGGGTCTTCCCCCCCCTAAAAACAGTTAAAAAAGAAAAAACAATATATTCTCAAGCAAGAACTTTTCTGCTTCCGATTACCCCCATGCTCAAAAGTTGCAAAGGAAACATGGAAGCAGGGAAGTAGCTGCCCAGCTTCGGAGCTCCACACCATTTTTTTTTCAGAGGGGAATCTGACTCGAGTATAAGCCGAGGGGTTTTTTTTCAGCACAAAAAATGTGCTGAAAAACTCGGCTTATACTCGAGTATATATGGTATTGCCTCAACTATTTTTATAAATCTTTCTCCAAAGTCCATCTGACCCATTTGTAATATCATAAACTGCCAGTTTACATTATCAAAAACTTTTTGTGCATCTAAGAACACCAAGGCCATTTGCTTCTCTGAGTGAGTTTCATAATATTCCAGAGTGTCCAAAATTATTCTTATGTTGTCTTTAATATGTCTCTTAGGCAGAAATCCATTTTGATCAACATTTATAAAGTTATTCAGGTATTGTTTAAGTCTTTCTGCCATTATTGAAGCAAGTGGTACAACTTGATCATTATTACAAACTACCATGTGAGAAGGATTCTAAAAGTATCTTTCTTTGCTTTAAAAAATTATTTATTATAGTTTGTTTATGATTTGTATACTACTAAAACTCTTTTTGAGAAAATTATTATCCTGAAAAGCAGGATGTGAAAACTGTCAATCAACCAGAATAGAGCTGGAAGGGACCTTGGAGGTCTTCTAGTCCAACCCTTTGCTCAGCTAGAGACCCTATAACATTTCAGATAGGTAGTTGTCCAGTTTTTTCTTGGAAATTTCCAGTGATGAAGTACCCATGACCTCTGGAGGCAAGCTGTTCCACTGGTTAATTGTCCTCACTGTTAGGATGTTTCTCCTGAATTCCAGGTGGCTTCTTTCCATGATTAGTTTCCATCCATTGTTTGTTATTCTACCTTCTGGTGCTTTGGAAAACAAGTTGATCCCCTCTCAAATATTGAAATACTGCTTTTGCGTCCCCACTCGTCCTTCTTTACTCTAGACTAGCCAAACCCTGTTCCTGCAACCGTTCTTCATAAGTTTTTGTCTCCAGCCCCTTAATCATCTTAGTTTCTCTTTGTACTTTTTACACGTTTGCACTATGGTTTCCTGAAACATGTCACAAGATTGTGACATATCATAGAAGAGAATATATGTAGTTCACTGATTAACTATGAAATCTTTGGTTGCTCTCTGATCATGCTTGTTTCCTTACAGACATTCATCATTCAACTAGGTTTATCATCATTGCTGCTTCTATTCCCTTCCCCCCCACCTGCCCAATCCCACATTTTATTAAAGCCACCAACATTTATTTCTACAGCATGTGTGCTTATTAATCAAGTTTTTGCTGGGTTCAGTCAAGTCCAATCATGTTTATTAATTGCTATTGAATACCATGGCTTCAAATTAAACCAATGCATAAGCTAGATGAGATTTATTGAAGTATTTTCAGGGAATGGGTAGCCAGGAGCTAATTATGATTTCTTCCTATTGGCATTTTATGTTATGTAGAGTGCTAATTTAAAACATACATGATAGATATATCTTCAGATAAAAGCACTTTTTATCATTCATGATGCAAATAGAAACCCCCAATAATAGTGTTGCACCCTACTTTTCTAAACAATACTCTTTAGCAGTCAAAAATTAAATTTAAAAATTAATAAAATTATTTCTAAGAATGAAAAAAAAACTTAACTTGTTTTTGTTTGACTTTCTTAGTACCATGAAAATTAACATTAAACTATGAAGCTGTTGGCATTATGTGTGTGTGTGTGTTTAACAACCCGTAATCCCTTGTGAGGTAGAGTGCCCAGAGAGAAATATCTGCTGCTACCTAGGATTGAACTCATAGCCTCCTGATTGTGAGAGTCCACCTGTAAACCACTGCACCACTCACAGTTGCCATTACATGTGAGGATGAAATTCAAGACTGGAGTTTGTATTTTTCCTTTTTTCCTTTCCATTTCTTTTATTTTTGGATCCTGTCTAATATTTCTAGTTAACACTTCCAGTATTAATATAAATAGTAGTGGGGATAGCAGACATCTTTGTCTTGTGCCTTTTTTATATAGAAATTTTCTGTCACATATCCATTCATCATCACTTTAGCTCTCTGGTTTCTATAGATTGCCTTAATCATATTTATACATTTTTTTGGCAAAATCCATACATTTTAATTGTTGTATCATAAATTGCCAATTTACATTGTCAAATGCTTTCTGAGCATCTAAAAAGATTAAAGCTAGTTGTTTTTCACAATGTACTTCATAGTACTCCAGTGTATCTAAAATTATTCTCACGTTTCTAATTTACCTTTGAGGTAAAAAAAAAACAAAAACCATTTTATTCAGAATGTATGAACTCATTCAGAATATTTTTTAGTATTTCAGGTATTATTGAACAAATGTTTTATAATCTGTATTTAATAAGGATATTAGGCTATAGTTTTTCATTTGTGTTAGGTCTGAATCTTCTTTTGGAATTAAAGTGATGTTGGCTTCTGTCCATGTATGTGTTATCTTGGCTTCTAATAAAACTTCATTATATACAGTACCTCTAACATTGGCAAACTCAATGTATCTTGTAGATCTTTATACATTTCTGCTGATAGACCATCTGGACCTGATATTTTGTTGTTCTTTTGTCTTTTAATTGCCTCTACTAATTCTGCCATTGTTATTCAAATGGTAAAGAAAGTGAAATATTTAGGCATCCACTTAACAGCAAGATGTGCAACAATTAAAGATGATAACTACACAAAATTAATGCAACAAATTAAGTTGGACTTGGAGAAATGGAAGAATTTGCAACTATCAATGATAGGGAGAATATATTACCAAAGTTACTTTCCTTATTTCAAACAATAGTGATAAAAGTAGAGGAAAAAGTATTTTGAAGAATTAAATAAAACAATTTTGAAATATATACGACAAGGGGAAAAAAGCAAGAATAAAATTGAAAATGTTACAGGAGTCTAAAGGCAATGGGAGTTTTGGGCAACCAGATTGAGAGCTATACTATCAGGCATCTGTATTAACATGGATAAAAGAATGGATAAATTTGAGTCATAGAAGATTATTATTATTGAAGGGATGATCTTCAGTTAGGAAGGCATGCTTTTGTATGGTATGGAAGGAGTACTGCACATAGATATTTTCAAAGACATTATGTGAGGAATGCTTTACTTTTAGTATGGGAAAAAATTAAATTACAAAACTGCAGAAAAATATCAGTCTAGCTTTCTACAATGGAAGCATTGATACATCCAAATCTTATTAACTTGGAAAAAATGTATTTTATAAAGACATTTTAAATGAGAATGGTGAACTTAAACAAGACAGGAACTACAAAATCAAAGGATGGACTTAGCTTGCTGGCCACACTTGCAAATACAATCGAGATATGAGAAAGATGCGAAAACATGGGATTTTTTTTATAAAGAACCAACAACATTTGAAAGATGTTATTAGGAACAGATGAAAAACTGATAAGAAAAATATATAATTATTTATTAAGCTTTAAAATGGAAGATGAACAAGTTAAAGAAACAATGTTCATATGGGCAAAAAACTTTGGCTATACTATAGAACTAGATAAATGGCAAAAACTGTGGGATAGCAATTACAGACTAGCAATGGCTACTGCATTTAAGGTAAATAAAATGTTTATAAAATGTTTTATAGATGCCATTTGCCATCAGGAAGACTAACAAAAGAATTTAACAACATGTCCACCAAATGTTGGAAATGTAATCAGATCCCAGGTACTTATTATCATATGTGGTGGATATGTATGAGAGCAAGAAAATATTGGACAAAAATAAACACATGGTTGGAAAAGATGATTTGAAACCAGAAATATTTTTGTTATGTATAATACCAAAAAGCTATGATAAAGGGACTATATATTTAATATTACATGTATTGACTGCAGCAAGAATTGTATTTGCACAATATTGGAACAATGAGAACACCATCCCATCAGATAAAAATATAATTCAGAAAATATTGGATTGTGCAGTGGTGGATAGATTGACATTGAAAATAAAAGATAAAGAAGATACAGAGTATTATTTAACATGGAATAGGTTTTATTAATGATTAGAGATAAGAGGTAGAAATTAGATGAAGAAAGAGCATTGTTATGTATAAGTTAAACATGAATGTTGTTTATAACTATAAGTATGCTAATACAATCAACAGGATTATAAATAATCTAACATAATTATAAATATGGTTAGAATCATTTGTTGTACTACTACGATTGCTATCGTTTTTTCTTTTCTTTTGTAAAATGGTATGCCTGGACAATACACCGTATTGAAAATGTTTATATATAAATAAATAAATGTTGACTCAGAAAAAAAAGAAACTCATAACTGGTGTGTAGTGCTGGAAGTATATTAACTGTTCAAAATGATCAGATCTAACAAAGGAGTGAGTGGAGTTGCTTTATATGTAAGAAGTCATTACATCATCATCATCAATTCAGCCATGTCTGATCCTCAGCCACTGTATGGGACAGCATTCTCCATGCCCCTCTGTCTTGTGCTGCCTCCTTCAAATCTGCCAAGGTCATCCTGGTGTCATCCTTTATATAGCATCCAGCTGGCAGATACTAGAATGGGCCTTCTCTTTTTTCCACTGATCACTCCCAGCACAATTGATTTTTCAAGTGAGTCAGCTCTCATGACATGTTCAAAGTATGACGATCTCTGTATAGCGATCTTAAGTAATATTTTTGTGAGGTTCAGCCTAGAACTTCTTTGTTTATTGTTTTTGCAGTCCATGGGATGTGCAATATTTGCCTCCAACACCACAGTTCAAAGGTGTCCACCCTTGTCTTGTCATTTTCAGAGTCCAAGTTTCACAGCCATAAGAAGCAATTGGAAAAATTATTGCATTAACTAATTTGCATTTGGTTGTGAGGTTGATGTTTTTACTCTTCCAGATGTTATTCATGTGGCTGTTGTTAGGGATACACACCCTAGCAGAATGTGCAACGGCAGTCTAGCAGGCAGGCAAATGATGTGAGATAAACGTTGTTGTAGTTTACACTCAGTAAGACAGATACACTGTGCCAGTTAAATAGTTTTTTATGCCAGCAAGAGTTATAGCATAGTCAAAACAGTCCATATGTCATACACTAGTTCAGTCCATCCGGGGGTTAATCAGTTGCAAAGTCCAGTGTCGAAAAAGAGGTCAGTAAACTTACAAATAATCAGTCCAGTAATATATCTCTTTTGCAGTTAGAGATATGAAGAAAATCAAACCTCTTTTCTTCTCTCAGCAATAGCAAGGAAAAACACACAGTTATCACCATCAATCCATCATTTTCAGCAATCCAGCAAAAGCCAGCAAACAGTGAGCTCTCTTGCTCCCTCTTATGGTGATTTTACAACCGCACCCAAAATACCTGTTTTAACAGTTAAAGTGATACACACACTTAAACTCACTAACATAGTTTATATATATTATTTTTTACCCAAACTAAGTTATGTAACCAATGTTATCCCTAACATTCTCCCCTTTTGGGTAATATAATAATATATATATCTATTTACAATTTCAACCCATAGTTTTCACAATTTTCCTTGTGCTTTACTGAACCTTGGGCTTTCGTAAATCCATCAGCAATGTTTTCTTCAGTCATGCAATATTCCAATTTTATTAAACCATTTTTTACAGATTGTCTTACATTCAAATATCTAAGGTCAGTATGCTTAGATCTCGTTTTTATAGCAATATTTGTAGCCAACCATATGGCTGCTTGATTGTCCTCATAAACTACAATGGCATCCTTAACAGTTACTCCCATATCTAACAACAACTGTTTATACAGAATTAAATCAGTACATAATAAAGATAGACATGAAAATTCTACTTCCATTATGGACATACTTATGTGTTGCTGTCTAATTGACCTCCAGCCAATCAGTGCTTTACCTAATAGTATAGCCATACCTGAAGTTGATTTTCTAGTTTTTATATCAGTTGCAAAACTTGCATCAGCATATGCACTTAAAATCAAATCATCTTTTGGCTCCAAATACAATGCATAGTGCATTGTCTTTTTAAGATACCTTAATATACGCTTTAGCGCTTGCCAGTGTCTTTCATTGAGTTCAGCATTGATCTTGCCAATTGATTAATGCTATAGGCAATGACTGGCCTTGACCAATTACTTATATATGATAAACTACCTATTAATGATTGAAAAATAGTCTTATCAAATTTTGAACTTTGAGCATCAGCAAAATTCTTGACTCATTGGAGTTTTTGCCTGCTAATAAAGTTCCATTTTATACTTTTTAAGCAATTGGTAAATTTTATCTTCTTGTGATATCTTATATCCACTATTGGTTTTGTTTATTGTCAATCCTAGATATTGCCTTATTTCTCCTAATTGCTTTAATTTTATCCTTTTACTTAATAATGATATTATCTCAGTAGCTTCATTATTTGTCTTAGTAATTAAAGCAATACCATCTGTAAACAACAATAATAATGACACCATACCATTTGTCTTTCTTTTAAATAAACATGGATCAGCTAAACCTGCTTTAAATCCTATATTGTTTAACTCTTTTACAATATATTGGTTCGATTCATAATCAGATTGTTTTAATCCATAGAGACTTTTATTCAGTTTCCAACAGTCATTATTATTTTTATCATCCTTTATACCTACTGGTTTTCTTAAATATATAGTGTGCTGCAATGGTGCATGCAGATAGGCAGTTTCTACATCTAAATGAATTATGATATAGTTCTTCTTAGCTGCCCACACTAAAGCTGCTCTTAAGGTTGTTGCTTTTAAATTTGGTGCAGTATGTCTAGGTATTACAGGGCTTACAGGTGGACTTTCAAGTACTACCTGTTCCTGATTATCTATTTCCTCCTGTTCTGGAAAAATATGCTCTTCCTGTATTTCCTCTTTAATTGTACTCTTCTTATTACAGATTTTTTCTTTTGGTCTTTTGTAGGTTTCTATAATTACTTCCTTACTTGAATCTTGTTCCAGTTTTTCCCATCCTACATGTTTTAGGAATTTGGCACTAGCACTACAGTAAACTCTAGATGTACCTTTTCCCCAGAATCTGTATGATTTGTAATTAGATTCATAACCTACAAAGAATAACTTTTTAGCCCTATGTTGCCCCTTATTTCTCAGTTGTGTAGGAATATGCACCCATGCTGGTGCTCCAAATGTGTGCATGTAGCTTAGATCAGGTTTTCTACCATGCCACCGTGTGAATGGTAATTCACCTGTTGTTGAGTTAACAACATTATTCAATATATGATTACCACACATTATTGCTTCTCCCCACAAAGTTTCAGGTAATCCTGAATCTGACAGCATAGTTCGAGCCATGGCTTGAATCTGACAGCATAGTTCGAGCCATGGCTTGAATTGTTTGGCCTTTTCTTTCTATAAAGGCATTATGTTGTGGCCTATATGGTGCAGACTTTTTATGTTCAACACCTGCCATCTTCAGTTTATTTGGGAATTTATTGTTTATAAATTCCGTACCATTATCAGTGATAAGAGTTACTAACTTCCTTTTAGTTTTTCTTTCTGCGAATTTAAGCCAATTAAAGAAATTTTGATATGTTTCCATTTTGCTTTTCATTAGATAACAGAAACCATATCTGGAATAATGGTCCATTATACTTAGTATATAATGAGCATCTCCCACACTTGGTTTTTTAGGACCTATAATATCAGCAAATACGACCTCTAGAGGCTCCTTTGTTTTAAATCCATTAATTCTATTTGCTGGCATTTGCTTGCTTTTTTCTTGACTACAAGAATTGCAGTGCAAATACTTACTGCAAGGCTTCAGTTTTATACCCTTAGATAGTTCTACTGTTAGTTTAAGCATTTTAAAATTTATATGCCCCAAACGTCTGTGTAACAAATGTATGCATTCATCATGAGGTTTAACATTATTATAAACTGTGTTAGCTACCTCTAAATTATTTAACACATACAATTCACCTCTTAAAGTTGCAGTCACTTTTTTACCTTCTTTTTCAATTGTCTCCCTTAAAGGTAATTACATAACCTAGTTTAGCCAAAACGCTAACCGAAAGCAAATTAAACTTAAGTTGTGGTACATATAACATTTTTACATTTTCTCTTATGCAAGAACAATGTGATATACCTTGACCTTTAGCTTTCAGTTTCCATCCATTAGCTAACGATATCTGTTGTGAACTTGTGGACTTCTTTTTTTTTTTGAAAGAGATTTTATTAATTTTCTACAAACAAACAAGACAAACAAAACATTAAAACATCAACTCTCATATGTACATCCAGTGTGTCAGTTGGTTCATCAGTTTTGTGCATTCATTTTGTAATCTCAATTACAATTATGTTACATAACTCATATTGTCAATCTATGTTAACTCGTGGACTTCTTAATAAATCTTTTCTTATCTTTCGTTATGCAGTGCGATGCTCCACTATCTACAACCCATAAATTATTATTCACAATTTCGTTGCTATACATGGCTAACTCTAAGCATTTTTTATCCTTTTGATGCCTTTTATCTTTCTGGCTGGCATTTTGGCTTTTGGCTTTCTTGCAGAATCTTGCCAAATGTCCTTTTCCTCCACAATTAAAACATTTTCTAATTGTATACGCTGACGAAGATATTTTCTCTTCTTCACATTGTGGTTGTTCCCTTCTGAGTTGATCCCTTTCAAGCCTTCTCCTGGCTTCTTCAATTAATCTGCCAGTAATGTCAGTTAATGTGAGGTTATCTTTTGGCAGAACCTCAAGTGAAGTTACGTAGTCATCATAGCTAATATCTAAAGAAGATAAAATTATATAAACTTGGTGTAGTTCTGTGAAGATAAGTTCTTTTTCATGCAGATTCCTGAAAAATTATCTTCATTATGTTTATATGACTCAGCATATCTCCATTCCTTTGAAGATGTGTTCTGAACAGTTTCCGTGTAAGATTTATATGTGCTCCTACACTGTCTCGAACATAAATCTTCTTTAAATTCTCCCAACATTTGGCAGCTGTTTCTTCTCCTCATATATGTACAAGCTGCTCATCACAGAGTGTCAGTCCTATTATACAGAGAGCTTGCTCATTCTTCAGTTGATATTCTTGTATTTTCTGGGCATCATCCTCATCCTCTGGATCCCATGCATCTACTTCTGGTGGGTTTTGAATTATACTCCACAAACCTTCTCTGCGTAGAACTAGGCTACATTTCATAGATCATGAAACATAGTTTGTTCCATCCAGCTTGGATATTAGAGACAAATTTTGTAAATTGACTTGTGCCATCTTTTTCTGGATATTAAACTATAATTAATAAAACACAGCTGTCTGTTTACAGTATTGTGTAACTACACAAACTCTCACTTTAATCTAAGCCTGTTGTATCCTGGTTAGTCTGACTGTGCACCTGGGCCCATAACCAGTATTAGGGATACACACCCTAGCAGAATGTGCAACGGCAGTCTAGCAGGCAGGCAAATGATGTGAGATAAACGTTGTTGTAGTTTACATTCAGTAAGACAGATACACTGTGCCAGTTAAATAGTTTTTTATTCCAGCAAGAGTTATAGCATAGTCAAAACAGTCCATATGTCATAAACTAGTTCAGTCCATCCAGGGGTTAATCAGTTGCAAAGTCCAGTGTTGAAAATAGAGGTCAGTAAACTTACATATAATCGTCCAGCAATATAACTCTTTTGCAGTCAGAGATATGAAGAAAATCAAACCCCTTTTCTTCGTTTCAGCAACAGCAGGGAAAACACGCAGTTATCACCATCAATCCAACATCAACATTGTCAGCTACTACAATAAAAGCCAGCAAACTCTTGCTCCCTCTTATGATGATTTTATAACTGCATCCAAAATACATGTTTTGCAGTTAAAGTGATACATACACTTGAACTCACTAACATAGTTTATATATTATTTTTACCCAAACTAAGTTAGGTAACCAATGTTATCCCTAAGAGCTGTTATAACTGCAAGGCATTGTAGTTCTTATGAGTGCCATATGCCTTCTGATCTCAGGCTGCAGTCACCACTTTGGTCAATTTTATAGCCCAGGAAGATAAATTCCTTTATTGTTTTGATGGTCTCATTGTTAATCTGCACTCTGACCTGTGTGTTCTCTGCAATTATCATTATCTTTATTTTCCTGATGTTAAAGTGCAGTCCAAATTTTTCTCATTCAGGATTAGCCACTCCAGATCTTCCTTGCTTTCTGGGAACAATGTTGATTATATGCATATTGAAGGTTGTTGATATTCCTACCACCAATTTTAACCCAAAGGTGAGTTCTCCCAAATGTGCATTTCTCATAATTATTTCTGTGTATATGTTGAAAAGTACAGGTGATGGGATGCCATCTCGCTAAGTGCCTTTTTCAATTTTGAACTATTTTGTATCTCTATATTCAGTTCTTACAATGGCTGTCTGATCAGAGTATAAAGATTGAATGAGCTGGAAGTGGTGTGTTGATATTTCTTTGAGGAACTTCCAGAGCTTTCATGGAAGGCTTTTATACAGTCAATGAAGCACATGTAGAGGAGTTTTTGGTATTTCTTTATTCTTTCCAATGTCAATCATCCAATTTAGATTGGCAATATGACCGTGCATTCCTCTTCCTTTCTGAAATCTTGCTTGTGCAGGCAGTTCTGTTGGATTCAACTGTTGGTGGATTATCTTCAAGAAAAATGTACTCACGTGCAGTAACAAGGCTATGGTTTGGTGACTGGAACAGTCTTTCATATCCCTTTTCTTTGTTATTAGGTTATTAACTTTTTATATTCTTTTGGCCACTGATTAGAATTCCATACACTTTGGCAAAGCACCGTCAGTGCTTTTTTTGGCTGTGGTCTCAGCAACTCTGCAGGAATTCCATCATCTCCTGGGGTTTTGCAATTAGGCAAGTAATTGAGTGCCCATACTACCACCTCCTCCAGGATATCTCATTCAATTCCTCTGCCAAGGATGGAACTTTTCTATTTCTTTTGGAATAATATGTAGTCAACTTGTTTTCAAAAGTCTGCATTTGATGAAGTCCAAATATAGTGTCACTGCTTGGGTTGTTCAAACCACATATTCATTATGATTATCTGTTGCTCTTGGCCTAGCTGAAGTTCTCCTGTTTTATTTTGTTCACCAAACTTGCCTGTGATCCCTGTTTCTTCCATTTCTCCCATTTTTGCATTGAAATCTCCAACAATATAGAGAGTGTCTTTCTTTGGTGTTTGTTTCAGAGATTCTTGCATTTCAGTGTAGAATTTGTTGATGTTCTCTACTGTTGAATCCACAGTAGGAGCATATACTTACAGAAGTGTCATGTTGCTAAGTTTTCCATTGATACTTATTGGCATTATCCTGTCAGTGATTGTTCAAAAACTTTCTATAGTTCTGCCCACTTTTTTATGTGGTATGAAATCAACTCTTCTTCTGATGGTATCATTGCCAGAGTAGTATATGATATGACATCAGAGTTGAAGAAGCCACAGCCAGTCCAATGAACTGCACTGCTGCCTAGTATATAAATGTTGAGCTTATTCATTTCATTCTTAACAATGTTCAGCTTTATTAAGCCACTGACATGCTATGTTCCTAATTTGAAGATTTTTGAATGTGGAGATAATTCTTTTCATTGAGAGCTGTGTCAATGGCTGGCTGGGAGTGGGAGTGCATTAAGATTTACTCTATCCATATCATAGATGCTCCTGCTACTATAATAGCCTCTTTGCTCTTCCCTGTAGCTTTATTGATACCTCCAAGCCAGGGGGACACGCTGCCTAGAAGTGGGGACTCACTGCCTGGTACTATATCTTCCATATCTTTGAATTGATCCCAAAGGTTTTATGGCAGAGAAAACTGGAATAGGTCATCAGCTTTCTCCAGATCACAGCCATGTTGGCCAGTATAAGAGGCTTATACTGTTCAACCCCACCCTGTGCACACACACACACCATAGTGAGGTATTGTTGAGCTTTGGGGGGGGGGAGAGAATCACTATACCTATATAGAAATGCATAATACCAAGGATGAAAGCCTCCTTATACGCATATAGTTAATACAAAAGGAAAAAAAGAATTACATTGCCATAGGTGTATACTATAGGCCACCAAACCAAGCAAAACAAGTGGATGAACTTTGCGCTAATCAGTTAAATAGTGTGTGCAGGAAATACATCACAGTAGTAATGGGGGTCTTCAAGTATCCTGACATCAACTAGGAGACAAATTCTACACAAAGTGGCAGATCAAACAGATTCCTGATGACCCTAGCTGACAATTTATCATCCAAAAGGTAGATGAGGGAACTAGAGGGTCAGTTATTCTGAACTTAATTTTTATTGGAAAATGATGAAAGGAGAGAGGGGGTTGAAGTTGCAGAACTTTGGGAAGAGGGACCATGTCATAATGGAATTCAATATAATGCAGACACAAGCAATAGAACAAAATAAAACTAGTGTCTTAAATCTTAAGAGAGATGATTTCAACAAATGTAGAGAGAGCTTGGGAATAATTCCATGGATGAAATTCTTAAAGGGGAAAACAATTAAAGAAGCTTGGGAAATTCTGAAATTAAAGCCCAGTCCACCACAATACCATTTTTTTCTTTAAAAAAGAATATAAGAATTTCAAGTCCCATGGGTGCATAAATAATTATCTGATAAACTGAAAGACAAAAAAGGACAAGTATATTTGGGAAGAGAAACGTGTAATTAAGGCAGTTTACCAACTTATAGCCCAAACCTGCAAAGATGAAATCAGGAAGCTAAAGATCAGAATGAACTAAGACTTGTAACAAATGTTTAAAAAGCTTTCTAAAAATTATTTCAAAATGTAAAACCCAAGAAAAAATTAAGGAAACAATTGGAAGAATGGTAGCAAGGAAATGATAGGCAGCAGGGAGAAAGGAGAATTGTTTAATTTATTATTTGCATCTATCTTCACACAAACGGAAAAATAATAGCTATTTTATAATGTCTTGGGAGGACCACATTTGGGATATTGCATCCAGTTTTGGTCACCACTACATAAAAAGATGTTGAGACTCTAAAAGTGTGTATAGAAGAGCCACAAAGCTGATTAGGGTAGTGGACACTAAAACATATTTGGGAATTGGGTATGCTTACTCTAATGAAAAGAAAATAGTAGGTAGCATAATAGTAATGTTCCAATGTTCCAATATTTGAGGGACTGCCATAAAGAAGAGAATGTTGACATCTGGCTGACGTCACGGCTATCGGATGTGAGGAGCTGGTCTCTTCACTTTCACATCAAGTTCTCCCTGTTGGAGGGCTCCAAAAGGAGCTAAAGCCACCCTGTAGGGGTGGTGAAGAAAAGAGAGGCATCCTGTAGTTTGTGGAGAGCAGCAAGACTCCTTCTGGACTCAGAGCTTCTTCCCTCTCCCTTGATGAGAAGAGGCAGCCATCATGACTCCCATGAAACTTGGGCAGCTGAGGCAACAAAGAACTGTGCAGGAGCAGTGTAGATGAACAGTGATTGGAGCTGGGTGAGAAGATTTTTTTTTATTTAGACCCTAACTTTGAAGAAAATAAAAGAGGAAAATCAGGAAAAGAGACTCTTAGAATTATTTTTCAAAGCAGCGAACAATCATAGAGAGAAAAATCCTAGACCCGAAAGAAAGGAACTAAGGGGAGAAAAGCTAAAGACTTTTTAAAACTTAGAAAATTGGATTCTTAAATTGGGCAGGCTTTATTTTGGAAAGGCATTATAAAATGCTGGCACTATCTACTTGAATCTACTTGAATAGATTTGCTTCCATAAATTGAACTAAATTTGAATTAATCAAATCTATAAGACTTGAAACAATGTTGAAACCTAAGCTGAGGGTGCCATCTACTGGTGAATGGAATGTACAGGCCCCTGCAAGTTTAGAAAATCTTTGATGAGAGAAATAAATAACATCCATCTGGAGGACTGTGGTGATACTTACTGTTCTATAATTATTTACTTTATGATTACTGGAGACTCTATTGTGAGAATAAGGAAGACTCTTAAGTAAAGTAAAATGACTTTTGATTTGCAGAAGTGCCTGGACAACTTAAATGAAATTAATTAATAATCCTGAGATATAAAGTACTATGATTATTGAACTTTCTGAGGAGTAACATTGGACTGGAATATATTGCTTTTGGAGCTGAATAAGAGCGGGCTTATTAAATTAAGACAAGATGCTCCATCAGGGGAAATGAGTGAGATTTCAAGAGAAATAGCATTGATATTCCAAAGTATTAGGGATACTATGGAAAAGAATCACAGAGAGATAAAGAACCTAATGCAAAATATATATGAGAAAATTGATAATGAATGAAGATCAAAGAGGAAAAGGAAAGAGAGGAGATAGCAGAAAGAATGGAAGAAAAGACAGAATGGACAAGCCAGCAAACAAAGCAAGAAAATGAGGTGGAGAAGACAATAATGACTGATGAAATAAACCAAGGGACAAGTACTTTAAGAGATTTAAAAATAGAATCTGATAATCTGGTATAAAAGATAATCTGGTATCAGATATAAAAATATCTGATAAGAGAGATAGAGGTTTGTATGGATACACCGGAGACCTGGCAGTTTAGGAGGATAGAGATGGGAGATATATTCAGTCTGAATGGTGAAGATGGTAAAGGTGATGATAGAGATAAAGATCCAATAAAGAATATTTATATTCTTTTTATTCTAATAAAATGATGGTCTGATTAGTAATTTGAATAGAGGTAGAAATAAGAATGCAGACCTTTATATGAAACAATAGTTAAATGGAAAGGTTGAAAGATGGTATTATTAGGTATGTTTAAATAATAGGAAGACTGGTATTTGAATGGCGTATTGTGACTTTGAACAGCCAAAGAATGAAGGACTATGTCTTAATATAAACATGTGTATTAATACTAGAAAGAGCAATTGTGACCTGATTAGAAGCAAGAATAGAGACAGAAATAAGAAATAGGGGAAATATTAGCAAATATGATTTTTATGTACAGTAACAGAATACAAGTAATAATTTGATGGAAAAGATCAGAGGTGAAAGATGGTATTACTATGTGCACTTATAATATAATTGGCATTAAAATGGAACATTGAAATATTGAATAACTACTCTAAAAATACTAGGATTATATAAGTTTGATTAATATAACAATTATTATGATTATCATTATTGATATTTGTATCAAAATGAATTATATCCAGGAGCCACACTGTTTATGTACTGATATTGATGTATACCTAAAAATAAAAATCTAATAAAACTTAAAAAAGAAGAAGAGAGGGTCAACTTATTTTTGAAAGCACTTGCAATCAGGACAAGAACCAACCTAAAAATAAGGAGAGATTTCCTGATAATGAGAACTATCAGTGGAATAGCTTGCCTTCAGAAATTGTAGATGTTCCATTACTGAAAGTTTTAAAAAAGAGACTGGACAGCCATTTGTCTGACATGGTATAGTGTCTCTTGCTTGAGCAGGCGGTTGGAGAAGAAAATATCTCATGTCTCTCTCTTCTAACTCTGTTATTCTGTTATCTGTTAAATAAAGATCCATATTTTTTTTAAAAAAAATCCTCTTTATAACAATTCTTACTTTTATATGAGAAAAATTATTGCATACATTTTAAGAAAAATTTAAGGCTATTGTCTGTCGCCAATAAACATAATAGCTCAAGTTGTTTTTATGGGTACTGTCTTAGGATTCATAATGCAATTAATGAATGAGGATAAAAAAACCCTGAAAACTAAATAGCATGAAGATTTAACCACACAATTAGTAGAACATGATTTATATAAGGATCCATAATTGTTACTAGAAATGAAAATTATTAGTTTAAGAGTAAAGATATACAAAATGTTCTATATTGGATCCATCTGACTGTAATATTCTATTTTCCTTCAAAACAGGCTAGCCTGGGGAAGTCTATCATCTAGACATAGAATGACATTATAACATTCTAACACCACACCTTTCACTTTTCCTTTGATTTGTAAACTCATTTATTCCTATACCATTAGATTGAATAATATGGTTTAACAGTCATTTTCTTTAACTTTCAATCATCTCCCACATAATATTGCCTGTTTTATTGCCTAATAGTTGAATTTATCCCTCTGTGTAATTTTCTGCTTTCAGTACAGCTAATCAGAAGCTATTAATGAACTGCCATTAAGGCTGCCTGGCTGCAGAGAGTAGCAGATGAAAGCTTCTGTGGGAGCCTGATTTACAGACATTAAAATGGTATGTATTGGCTTACTGCTGCTTCCCAGTGGGAAACCTCACTTGTAATTCCTTTGCATTCAGACTCAGCAGGAGAAGATTGACAGGACTGAAGATCATGTCAACAGAGCTGCTGTGAATGTTGAAGAGGAAACCAAAAACTTGGGGAAGGTAGGACTCTTCTCCTGCTGATCAATCAATGGTATTCGGCCTCCTAGCAATCTTCTATATTAACCCCATTGATCTGCCTGTCTTTACCGCAAAGAAACTAGCAATTAAGGAAATAAGAAAGAAATGACACATAGGTGGTAGGGGGAGGACAGCAAAGGAAATCAATTTTTCTCATAGTGTTCTGTCACAGCCAAACTGCCAAAAAAGAACTTCCTTTGCTTAAAGCGCCCTCATAAGAATGCTCTATTTCTGCTTCTAATGGAATATCACAAAATTAGCAAAGGGTTAAATTATTGGCTCACCAGGAAATATTAAAGCCTGACAGTGTGAAACATTAGATGCAAACCCCAATAACTAACAAAGAGGAAAGGACTATCAACAATCCTAGTTTACCTTCCTGGAAGACTGTCATATGAAGAACATTGGGATTTAATTCCCAGCAAATAAATGACAGAAAGATCATTTCCCTCTCATAGTGCATATACCAATAATATTGTATTACAAATAGCTCTGGAAAGTGGTTCCTGTCCACACTTCTTTTCCTTTTTGATAAAAGTTTGGAATAAATCTTGTTTACCAAAATGCCTTTGAAGCTCAATTTTTTAATACAGTGCACATTAAAAGGGTGGAGCATTTGGATTTGATTAGAGCAAAACATTTACCGTAGTATAAGTAATAGTATATAATGAGAAATTAAAATAAGAAAATCATTCAAGGCTATAGTTAGTCCATTTTTAGAGGTAGCTGCTTTATATCCTAAACATGCTTGGTACTATAGTCACTTAGAGAGATAGCAGAGCATATGATACTGAACACAACTCTGGTTATAGTGGCTATTCCATAAAGTCCAATAGTATTCAGAGGACAAGCATTCACCATTCTATTCCTCAAGAAATTTTTTTGCAAACCATTGAAAACTGTTGTATTTAGACTACTGTAAAATTGTGTCTCTGATTTTAAATCAGAGAAATAATATGTAATATCTTACTTTTCAAAAGTTTGGCAATATTGAGTTGGATTCAGAGGTGTCCTAGTGTGAATGATCTGACCTTCAATTGAGTGATATTCTCACAAATGAAAACTGGAGATGTGATTTTTTTTAAAAAAAATATTCCCTATACTCCCATCCCATATCTTTATAAAACACTTTATTGAACATATTGCCTTACTTTTGATTCATATGAGTAGATAAAAACATTCTGAATCCATTTAAAATTCTAACATGAACATATCAACAAGAACAAAAGGTTGAGAGTTTAGCTAACATTTATCTATCCTCTGTTAAAAGAATTCAAAAGAGCTAATATGCAGGAGTGATTATAATCTTGAAGCACAAAAGCTAGAGGGACTTGGTGGATTCTGTTTGAAAATTGTGCATAATATACTATAAGTTCCTTTTCAAAAGTTTGGCAACACTGGGTTGGATTTAAAAGTAACCTTTAATGAACAATAGATAATGAACAATAGTTCATTAAATGATAAGTGAAGACAAGATAGTCTCCAATAAATGGTCTTTAACGGAACCATGTTTATATGGGGAGAGGTATTCATTCATTTTATTTTATTTATTTATTGGAATTTGTCAAACAAAAACAAGAATTAAAGAATAAAATACAATGATGGGGACAATAGGCACGTTAGTGCACTTATGCACTCCCTCTCTACTAACCACATACGTATGATTCACGCCCTCTCTACTAACCACATACATATGATGTGACTGACACTATGAAAATTTGGAGCTGAAATAACTGAATCAGCTGAACAGCATTCCAGACAACTCTATTATAGACATATTTTTACAGTCAAGTTTAGAACGATTTCATTGAGTTTAAAGCAGTTGTTAGCATGCATATTATTGCAATTAAAAAAACAGTTTACAGGTAAAAATTACTACATATAATTTTGTATGCAATACCTAGGTCTGACTGCAAGGGACGCAGTTCTAAGTTATCCAAATGAGAATTTCCAGCCTTGTAGCATAGGGAAATCTATTGTGTATAGAAGAGTTCAAGACTTTTCTCGTGAAATACTTCTGGAATCTGATCAATTGTACTAATGTGAGATATACTGTATGGTTGGGATTCCAAACAGTTGAACAATACTCTAAGATTGGTCTAGCATAAGTTTTATAAGCTCTAACTAGCAATACAATGTTTCCAGAAAAAAAATGTGCAAAATTAAATTTACAATTTTTAATGCTTTTTTAGCAATACTGTTACAGTGAGCTTTGGAGCACAGATCATCAGAGATAAATACACCTAGGTTCTTGACAAAGTGAGAGCCATCAGCTAGTTCAATGCCACCGAGCTTCTCCTTGAAATTCTGATTACATTTACCAATATATAAGACAGAGCATTTGTTGATCGAAATTTGAAGTTGCCAAAAAGATTCAGACACATAGTTTGCAAAACAACAAAATTATCTGTAGCATTGAATAATTTTATGTCATTGGCAAAAAGAACACAATTGCTTTTAAGTTGATCACATAAATCGTTGATATAGAGCAAGAAAAGTGTGGGACCTAAGACACGTGTCTTGCAGAACACCATTGTTAACCTGATGCAGGATTAGATAGCGAATTCCCTATTTTAACTTTCTGCAGTCTATTAGACAGGAAAACAGCAATCCATTTGTGCAAAGGATCAGAAATGATAAAGAGTTTAATTTTAACAGCAGTTTATCATGTATAACTGAACAAAAGCCTTACAAAAATCTATATCAATTGCATCTACAGCTTTGCTTTGATCAAGACATGTAATCCAGATGTTTTTACAGTTTAAAAGTTGTAGATTACAGGATGAGCTTTTCCTAAAGCCAAAATGTTTGTCAGATAGCAAGTTGTTTGTCTCTAAATGATTAACAATGAATTGGTTTATAATTGATTCCATAACTTTGTATGTAACACAACACAAAGAGATTGGTCTATAATTTTCAACTGAACTAGGGTCACCCTTTTAAAAATTGGTATAATTTTTAAATTTATTGGTATGCAGTGAGAGACTTTTGTCCTGGGTCCAGTAAACTTGTTTAAAAAAACAAATTACATAAGGGGATAGAAAAAATACTTAACAAATTTGCTAACTTAATCTCAAGATTTGAAAAGATCAGGATAAATGTGAACACTGAAACTATTCCTCAAAAATGTAGTTCAGATGCAAGAAATGTAGGGTTCTGTACTGAATTACATATTCATCATTTGTGCATAATTCTAGTTCAAAATTAGTCTTACAAAACCAGAAATGATTTTAATTACATTAAGCTTCTCTAACAATTATATACAGGAAAACCATTGATATACCACCTTCTTTTCATTTAATTTCAATTCCCTTTAAAGCATCTTCCAAAACTAACATAAAATCATTCGCAAAAGCTCAGAATTTACACATCCCTTTTTAAACTTTTACTCCCATAATCTTCTGATCCTGTCTTACATTTCTATTCAATACTTCAAAATTCAAAATAATCAGGAGAAGGGATAATCTTTTTGGATCCTGAGCTCGGCTTCTGGGTGTTGGCTATTCCTCCCAACTTAGTGTCATCTGCAAATTTGATTAGTTCCTCCTTCTATTCCCTCATCTAAGTAATTTATGAAGAAACTAGCTGGATACCCGTGCTTTGCGATGACGTTATGTGATTGGGCTATGCAGGAGAAATATGGTTCACGATCCATTGACTCAGTAGTGGTCAGTGATTGAAACGCATAAAGCAATATCGCTTCTGCCGCCTTGAGTCCAGAAGCAGTTCCATAGGTGGAAAGCTTAGACATTTTGGTGAGGTGCCAACATTTAGTACTGTAAGAAGCCTAAGACTGCTCCTGAACTCTCAAATACCCTCTGATGTTTTGCCATAGAGAAGATGGCTATTACATCAATATACCTCAGTGTGACACAAGGACCAAGGGTCCTTTCAAGAAGACTTTGTCTGTTGCTGACTTTTACAGATACTGGATAATGAAGCGTGATGGGAAAAAATGCTACCTCCTGCTGTTCCGCAACCTTGGGGGCAGCAGGCAGTTGGAACAGATTCTTTTCAGGTGGGGAGGGGGAGTAGAACTCCTTAGCATCATAGTGTGTTAATTATTGTATTAAGAAATAGTAATGATCTGAGAGTCATTTCGAAAAACCCTTTCTTAGTGAGCATCTAGAAGCCAAGAGAAACATACATGCCAAATTTCAAATTTATAGGCGTTCTGAAGATTTTGTGATGGTAATTTAATATATTTGCCTTCTACTCCCTCGTCTAAATCATTTATGAAGATGTTGAGCATTACTGGGTCTAAAACAGAACCTTGTGGTACCCACTGCTTCCTTCCTTCCATGTTGATGTAATTCCATTAAAGATTACATGTTGACTGCAATTTGTCAATCAGATACAGATCCATCCGGAGTGATGCTGTCTACCCCACATATTTTTAGCTTACCAGGAAATAGGTTGTGTCTATATCATCAAATGCTTTACTGAAATCCAAGTATACCATATCTACAGGATTTCATTGGTCTATTAATTTGGTAATTTTGTCAAATAATAAAATAATATTTGTTTGGCATGCTCTGTTTTTGAGAAATCCATGTTGGCTTCTGGTTATAATAACATAGGTGTTCTAGGTGCTTGCTGATCTGTTGTTTTTGCAAGATTTTTTCAGATATTCATTTCAGAAGTATGTCAGGGTGCTTGGTCTGTAGTTTCCTATACTTATTTCTCCCCTCTCCCTTTTTTTAAAAAAAATAGAACCACATCAGCTCTCTTCCAGTCCTTAGTTTCTCAGTGCTCTAGGATCTTTGAAAGATATAGTTCAATGATTCTGAAATCACATCTGTCAACTTCTTCAGAATTCTAAGATGTAATCCATCATACCAGTGATTTGAATTGGTCTAGAGTAGACAAGTGTTTCTTGATTATTTTAATTTGTTTTCCTAATCTATCTTTTACAGTTATGTTTTGGTAGATTATGTTGTTTTTATGTGAAGACAGATGCAAAAAATAAATTTAGCAACTCTGCTTTCTCTCTACTGCTCATTATTTATTTTCCATCTTCTCGCATTAGTGGATCAATTGTTTTCTTGACATTTTCTTGTTTTTATATGTTGAAAACAACTTTTAAAATTATTTTTGACATTTGTTACAAGTCTTACAGTATTTCATTCTGAACCTTAACGTTCTTGACTTCACCTTTGCAGATTAGGGCTATTTGTTGTATTCTGCCTTATTTATGTGTGCCTCTTTCTATTTTTGTTCCTGTCCTTTTTGTTTTTCAATTTATCAGAGAGTTCTTTGTATAACCATGCTGATTTTTTCTTGGATTTGTTTTTCCCTTTTATTGGTATTGAGCTGGACTGGGCTTTTATAATTATATTTTTCAGAGTTTCCCAATCTTCTTGAATTGCTTCCTCCTTTAGATTTTCATCCATGGAATCTTTCTCAAGCTTTCTCTAAATTTATTAACATTTCTTTTAAAGTCTAAGTTTTCATAATATTGAATTTAAAAAGGCAAGAGAAAATTTGCAGTTTCTCTTACCTCATTTTAAGTTTAGTATTATGTTTTATCAAGGAACCCTTGATGAAAGCTTTCTTGGCTAATTAGCTCATTTTTAAACTGTATTTGGAGGGGAGAATTTGTAGGCTTTTTTTTTTCTTTTGCATCCCATAGCCAATTGAGTATTTTCCCAAAACACTCAAAAAGTAATTATAACATGGAAAAGTTCTCACACCTGGATTTAACTCCTCCTGAAATTATATGAGTCCATTCTGAGTGACTCCACTGTTATAATGAGCCTCAAATCCTAAAGACCAAGACACATCCATAATTATTTCTATCTAGAAACTGAGGGAGACAGATGATCTAGCATTTACTGCCCAGTGAGCCTTCATAACATAGTTAGTAAGCTCTCTGATAAGACATCTTTTTTTGTATTGTGACAACCAAAATTGGGCATAGTATTCCAAGTATTGTCTTATCAATGCAATATAAAATGGTACTAATGGTACTTCTAGAACCTTGGTGCATTCTAGGAGTGCATTTTTAATTGCTGCAGCACATTGCTGGCTCATACTTAAATGATTGTCCACAAAGACTCCTAGATCCCTCTCACAGTTATTACTACTGAGCCTGGTTTTTTTTAAACTTAAGTATAAAACCTTACTTTTCTCACCACTGAATTTTATTTTGTTGGATAGTACTTGAGGCTGTCAAGATTCTTCTGGAACTTGCACCTGTCTTGCAAAGTATTGGCTAGTTCCACCAGCTTGGTACCATCAGTGAATCTAATGACTTCTTCTTCTAACCCTTCACCTAAATCTTTTATGATGATGTTAATTAGTACTAGGTCTAAGACAAAATCTTGGGGCACCCCACTGCATACTTCTTTTCATGTAGAGTAGTTCCATTAAGGACAAAATGTTGAGGGGTTAGTCAGCCAATTATGAATGCATCTGGTGGTGATACTGCCTATCCCACATTTTCCTATCTTACCAAATAATAGATTATGGCCTACTTTGTCACATGTCTTACTGAAGTCCAAATATATTGTGTTGACTGCATTGTGCTAGTCCACTAATTTAGTTGCCTTATCAAGGAACACAATAAGATTTGTCTGGCATCATAATTATATTAACACAGTCCAGTCCATTATTTTCATGTGTAATTTTTTATAGAATTCTTCTTGTTTATCATTCGGAGCATAAATTGCAATCAAAAGTATTTTTATATTATTGTCCATTATTTCTACCATTAATACTCTTCCGTCTTCATCAGTATGAATCAATTTTGCAGTGATGGCGTCTTTAATGTATAGAACCACTCCTCTTTTCTTACATTGAGGCAAAGAAGTAAATATTTTCCCTAATTTTGGCTGTACTAACAATTGTTCATATTGTTTTTTAATATGTACTTCTTGTAGACAAATTATATCAAATTTTAATTTCTCTAATTTATGAAAGGTTTTCCTTCTTTTAACAGCTGAATTAAGTCCATTTATATTCATTGTAATCAATTTTTTTTTCTTCCATGGTTATACTTTATATTTAGGTCTAACAGCTCTCGTCGATCTTACTTCATGCTGTTCTTTACTATCCACCTATCCACCTACTGCGCCTTCCTCTTTTTCAGTCTCCAGTTGTTCCTCTTGAAACTCAATTAATGAGACCTCTTTCTCTGCCTCTTCTTCTCTCCTTCCAAAAAATTATGCGTGGAAAAGTTCTGCTTTCTCAATTGAATCAATTCTATGTCTCTGTTCTTGCCACGTAAACATTAATCCTTCTGGAATCAGCCATCTATAATTCACTTCCTTTTCCAATAGCATTTTGGTCAGGAATCGATATTCTCTTCTCATCTCTCTCACTCTTCTGGGTATTTGTTTTAAAACCACAATCTCTTTGCCTTTGTATTTCAACATCTTCTCTCTTACAGCTTGTAATATTTGTGTTTGATAGATTTTTTGGTAAATCTGATATGTACTTCCTTTGGTAAGTTACTTCTCATCACGTATCTTTTATAAACTCGGTATACCTCATCTACTCCATCCATCATCTTTTCCTCTGTAATTTCCAAAGCATCCGCCAACATTTCTATCATTATTGCAGCCAAGTTTTGTCCCTTTTCTTCTTCTATATTTTGAAATCTGAGATAGAATTCTGACCTCTCCATCTCCCACCTCAACATCCCACTTTTATCTTGTTCAACCACTGTTAATCTGCTGTCAATATTTCCAATCTTCTCTCTTTGTTTACCTTCTTCCTCAATTTTTTGGAATCTCTCATCATACTTCACCATCATTTGTTGAATATTTTCCACTTTTTCATCAGTCTTCTCTGTTCTTTGTTCTATAGTATCTGTTTTTATCTTGAGATCTTGGATTCCTTGCATAATCATCTGTAAAGTCACTTTTTCTTGTTCTTTATCTTGCTTCAACATTGTCTGAATTAAACGTTGTCCTCCAGCTGGTAGGGAGGCAGAGGTAGAAGTAGAAACACCAGAACGAATGGGTTTCCTGCTCATTTTAGATGCTTCAAGACCTTCAAATTCTTTTTAACTTTTAGTCCAACTGGTAGGGTAAGCAATTATAATCCAAAATGGAAAAATCCAATAATAAAAAGCCCAATGGCAAAAAGGAAAAAGGAGAAAGAGAAGAAGAAAAATCTTCAGGTTCTTCTAGACCCTAATCCAATTATGAAGTAGTCCACAATAAAAAATGAAAAATAGAAAGAAGGAAAAAGCCCAAAAATAATAATAATTAAGAAAAAAAAAGAACAAAAATAAGGAAAAAAAGAAAAGATTCCTTCAAGTTCTTCACACCTTAATCCAATTAGGAAATCTCAATAATAAAAAGGAAAAGGCAGAATGGTCCAAAAACATGTATGGAAAAAGCAAAAAATCCCAGTAAAAAGGAGGAAAATAAAAGAAAAATAAAGAAAAATTCTGAGGCTTTCCCTTTAAAATAAAAAGCAAAAATAAAAATATTACTAAAATTAAGATTTATAGAGAGGCTGGTAAGGAGGGTACCACAACTGAAAAAAAGATAAGAAAATACACTGCACTTTGTTTAGTTGTCCAAGGCTCTGATTATGACTCTCTTCTCCACAAGCTTCAAAGCCAAGCCTCAAGTGTTCAAATGTTGATAAGAGTCCAGGAAAGCACTCTTCCCTCTATCTTATCAAATTAAAGTGTCCTTGAGAAGGAGTCTTTTCACAGTTCTCTCTAATTCAAATAAAATATTTTCAAGCCTCTAGTTGGCAGTGTTACAAAATTTCTTAATACACTTCCCCCCCCCAGCCATATATATATATATATATATATATATATATATATATATATATATATATATATATATATATATATATATATATATATATATGTATGTATATATAGTGACTGAAAGGATCAATGCTGCTGTGAGTTTTGATTCTGATGACTCTGAGGATGAAAGGCTGGAACCTGCTGAGAATTTGGAGTCTGAATTGTTAGAGGACACAGATGTGAGCCAGGGGGATGAGATGTTATCATACAGAATTCTTCGCCTGAACCCTCGACCTCATTCATGCCTGCAGTTGAGCCACAAGATGAGTGAGAGGAGTTGAGCGAGGAAGCTGACAGATCGTGGCTAGATGCCAGAACAAGAAGGAGGCTGAAACGTCAAGCTGTGTGGAGGCATCAGGCCAAATGAGGATTTGACACGCCCATCTAGGTGGTTCACAGAGACAAACTGAGTTAGAAGGGAGGGCGAGCCAATTAGCACGTTGCCTCAGGGATTATAAAAGGACACAGCTGTGTGTGGGAAGTTTGTCAGGAACAAAGTGATTGATTACATGCAGAGGTTTTCGGCAGAGGCTCGGAGCTTTGAGAATTTGTGCCAGAACTGTTGTGATAAACAGGGCGTGTGGAATATAATCTTGTAAGACTCCTTTCTGTTGGATTTGAGTTTTGGGGTGGCTGCCTTTGGTTTTGTTTTGTTGGAACTTTGAAGGGGGAGCCATAACATTTTTGTTCCTGACCCACAACAAACCATCTTAGAAGCAAGATGGATTCTAATCAACTGCAGCGTCTGGTAGAGCAACAACAAGAACAAATAACTCAGCTTTTGCAAAGTAATGTGACACTGCAAAATCAGGCAACACAATTGCTGAATTATGTTTCCAGCTTACCAAGCACCACTGCTGCTTCCCCTGCCCCTCCTGTGAGGAAAAGCCCGGTATCCATGCCAGAGAAATTTTCTGGCCAAATGGACAGGTTCCCGGCATTTATGGGCCAATGTCAAATGTTTATTTCTCTGAGATCTGAAGACTTTCCAATCGACCAGGCTAAAGTAGGTTTTATTATTAGTTTATTAATTGGGCAGGCTGCCAATTGGGCTACTCCCTTGTTATTTCAAGATAGCCCGTTATTGAACAATTTCCAGGGTTTTCTCCAACATATGAGTGTAATGTTTGAGGATCCCATTAAAGGACAAACTGTGGACAGACGGCTAATGGATATTAAGCAGGGAAAACGTTTACTACAGAAATACATGGCAGAATTCCGTTTGTTGTGCATGGACTCTAACTGGAACGAACTGGCTCATATGGCTGCATTCCATGAAGGCTTGTCTGATGCCATCAAGGATGAGCTAGCCCATGCAGAACGGGCTTCAGTTTTGGATGCATTGATAGTTCAATGCTTACGTACTGAAGCTCGTTTACAGCAACGTGGGAGCAAACGGCCCATTGTGGAACCACCTGTGTTTGCTCACGCACGCATTCCACCACCGAGAGTTTTCCAACCCATGGTTCAGGTTGAGGAGCCGATGGAGATAGGCACACTCCGCCCTCGCTTAACGGCACGAGAACGTTCAAGAAGGTTCCAGGAAGGCTTGTGCCTTTACTGCGGGGGTCTGGGACATTTTGCAAATTCCTGCACTCGGAGAGGGACTCGCAGACCTGTGCCCGAAACCACTCCTGGCCAGTCGGGAAATGGGGTAGGCCTGACCTAGGAGAAACCCTAGGTCGGGCATGTTCTACACCCCCACCCCAAATTGCCAAAGTAAATCCTGGTCCTCCTCGGCATTTACTTTTGGACACTCGAATATTTCTGCAGTCCCAGAAGGAGGGAATTCCCGCCGTTGCGCTGGTGGATTCAGGGGCTACAACCAGCTTTATGGACTCTGCTTTTGTTGAACATTTTGGAATTCCTTTAATTCCTGTAAATCCCCCCATCAAGGTGGAAACTGTAGATGGGCGAGAACTCAAGTCGGGACCCATTCGTTTAGCAACTCAGCCAGTGCGTATGGTCATTGGGGATCATGAGGAGACGATCAGTTTTTATGTCACCTCAAACTTTCATCTTCCTTTGGTGCTTGGAGTATCCTGGCTACGTTTGCACGATCCGTTGGTGGCTTGGGCGCAGAATGCCATTTTGTTTCCAAGCCTACAATGTGTGGACCATCTGAGGCATGTCTGCGCCGGACAAGATATCGTCGCTCCTGCTGTCTCCATTCCTTCGGAGTTGTCGGAGTTTTCCGATGTTTTCAGCGAACAGGAGGCAGACCGATTACCGCCACATCGTACCTATGATTGTCCTGTGGACCTGATACCGGGCACCCCATTGCCCAAGGAGAGGTTATATTCTATGTCGGAGCCCAAGTTGGTTGCACTCCGAGAGTTTTTAGATAAAAACTTAGCTCGGGGATTTATTCGCCCCTCCTCATCCCCTCTTTCGACGCCCGTTCTTTTCATTAAGAAGAAGTCGGGAGGACTTTTGGAATAAGTGTAATATAAGCCTCTGACCATGTTTTGGGTATCATCTTCTTTGACATAGCTTCATTCATAACTTCTAGCAATGGAATGCTCAATGATTCTTGTAATGTTTTATAAAATTCTGCCGGAAGCCCATCTGAACCTGGTGCTTTCCCATTATTTTGTTTCTTAAGTGCTTCAGTTAATTCCATCATTGTTATGTTGCTTTCTAGCATTTTTTCAGTCTCTTTAGATATCTTAGGTAGGTTAGCATTCTGTAGATACTGTTTGCCTTTTTCCTCATCAATATTCTCTTGTTTATATAGTTGCCCATAGAAGTCTCGAATAATTTCCTTTTTCTCCTTATTACCATAACAAACTTGGCCTTGGTCATCTATTAACTTCAATATTTTTCTTGATTCTTTCTCCTTTCTCAATTTGTATGCTAGCCATCTACCTGGTTTATTTGCATCTTCAAAATAATTCTGTTTAGCATTTCTAATTTTCTGTGCCAATTCTTCTTTCTCTATTAATTCCATTTTATGTTTAGTTATGTCCAACTTTAATATCCTTTTTATGTGGCGTTTTCTGTAATTCTTTTTCAAGTCTTTTATACTCATCTTCCAAGGCCTTAGTGGCTTGCCTTTTCCTAATATATATATATAAAGATGAGAAAATAGCCAAAGGGAGCCTCTATCCTAAAAGAAAATTAAAAAATCAAAAAGGAGCATAAGAATATATATAAGAGAAAATTCAGTCCGGTTAACTACCAAATCGCACTAAAAACCAAAAAAAAAAAAAAAGTAAGAGAAAGAAAAAAAAAATTCCAAGCCTCAATTTGACGTCCCTTTAAAAAACGCCACTCATACAGTTTTGTCAAAAAATCTCACAGGTTTCTTCTCATATTCAGAGTATCCTTTCAAATCTCAGTGAGGTTAGCAAAAAAAAGAAATTTCTCACCCAGCCAACACACTTTCACTTTCAGCCTCTTCCTTTCCGGAGCTGTCCTGACTTCAGCAGCTATGGAGGCTGCCTCTCCGCCACCAGCAAAAGGACTTCTCCTGGATCAACCAGGGACTTTGCGATGTCCCTGGGATCCACAGAGTGTGCCCTTCACAATCACCATCTCTACGGAACGGTTAGGTCCGTTGGGACCGACCAGGGGCGAAAATATCAGCTGCGATCTCGGAGCCCTGAGATTGCAGCTGTATCGCCGTGATGAAGCTCCGCCTTCTCCTATGTTAATGGAGTTGTGGACAATAAACTGGACTATATAGCAATGACAACAAAGCAAAATAGAAAGACTCTCCCTAAATCCTTTTTTAAAATGACAGACGAATTAACCTTAAAAGACATTTGGAGAGAAAGAAATGTCAAAACTGAACAATATACTTTCTATTCAAATAGACATTTATCATGGTCCAGATTGGATATGATTTGGATTTCAACAGAATTAATATCTAATATTCAAGAAACAAATATTGAAACAAGTACTTGGGCAGATCATAGCCCAATGACAATTAAATGGAAGGAACAAAAAAAAAAAAAGATCGAGATGGACATTAAATAATACTATCTTGGTTTCCAGTTTCGCGTGGCTTCGGGGCAGCAGGAATTCGCGACAGCTCGCGATTCCTGCTGTGCTAGCCGTCGAGGTACCCCCGATCCAGATGGGTCAGGGGGATATGGCTGCCCTGTAGGGACAGCTGAAGAGAGAGGGGAGTCGGATAGGGGGGTGGGGGTGTCGCAGACCCCCCCCCCTTCGCCAGAAAAACCCCTTTTTCCCAAGGCGGTGGAGCGGCGGTCAGCAATGGCCGCCACGAAGAAGCCAGCAACCGGGTAAGATTGCGCTGGAGGAGAAGAGTGAAAGTGATGTCTGAGCCGGGTCAAGTAACATCCTTTAAATTGCCTGGAACTGAGCTGTTTGAATTGCTGGAGGATACATTGTATCCCTAAGAAGAGTGAAAGCGGCGGAGAAGCTGTTAAAGGGAACTTTTTTTTTTTTTTCCTTCACTCTCCCACCCCATGGAAACAGCAGAAATATTTGGATATATTGGACATTGAAAGTGAATTGCTTTGAGAGTTGAAGCTAAGAGACAAAAGGATTCTTGGACATTGAAAAATTTAAGAAATTGGAAAACCCTTGTTGGAGGTATGGATTTCTGATTATTTAAAATTGACATTTTAAGTGGGAAGGGAGAGGAAAAAAAATTGGAGCAGAAGCTGAAAAAGGAGGAGATTGCCTAGAATCCCAAAGAAAGATATATGGTAATTGGACCTCTTTGATTAAACATTAACCCCAGAAAGAGAAAGAGAAGAAGGAAGAAAAGTATTAACTTTTGGAACTTTTTTTTGAATTGTTTTTGATTAAAAATACTTGTGGTTGTTTTGGGAAAAGTTTCTCTTTTCATAATGGCATCGCTTCTGGATGAACTAAAGACTGAATATCAAAAATATAAAAAGGAAGATACTTTGGGCGCTTTGTTTCAATTTTTAGAAATGGCGTTATGTACTTATGAAAAGTTGATTACGCAGCAGAAGGACTGGGACAAGGAAGAAGAGGAAGAAGCCATCTTTGATGAACAATGGGTCCTTTCCGGAGAGGAGGAGAAAAAGGATAAGAAAAAGGGGATTTTAAGAATTATAAAAACAACCAAAGAAGAGAAAAATGAGCGAAAAGGTGGAGGCAAGGTTAGAAAGCAAAGGAAAAGGAGTAAGAAAAGGGAGGAGGAAAAACAAAGGGGTAAAAAGGGCAAGGAGAAGAATAAGCAAGAGAGAAAGGGGGGGAGGAGAAGCCTCAATGGGGGGAAGCAAGATCTAAAGAAAAAAAGTTTATTTAGAGACAATGGGTGAATTTAATTTAGGATAAAAGAGGGATTCTGGAGGGTGCATAAGATTGTGTTTTTATATGTGTATTTAGAGTATAAAATTTATTATGTAATTTTAGAATTTTTTTAGCAGAATCCCAAGAAAAATTGTTATACGAAGTACATTTAAGTTAGGGTAATGAGTTATAGACGTTACTCCAATTGGTGTATAGGAGAAGTATAGTAAAAGAAAAAAGATGAATGGATAGTTGGAAATAGAACAGACAATGAATGTTATTGAAAATGGTAATAAGATATGAAAGGATATATAAAGGTTTTGTTATGGTTTTTTTTTTTTGGATTTTGTATATTGATAAAAGGCAATAAAATTTTAATTAACAAGAAATAATTTGGATGAAAAGGAGAAGTAGGGATAAGATATGAAGTTAAATAGATAAAGTATTGATACTATAATTTGGAATTGTTATGTTCTATTGGTTTTTTATTATTATTTTTTCCTAGAAAAGAATTTATAAGCTGTTATGCCTTGATTTTTTGTGCATTGTTTTTATAAAATTGATAAAAATGGTTTATATATATATATATAAAAAGAAAATGATAATAAGATATGGAAGGATATACAAAGTGAATATGATGTTTGAATTTGTGTCTGTGTGAAGAGTTTTAACCCGGGATCAGACAACCTTCAGAAAAGATCTTTTAGTTTTGTTTATGTTTTGTGTTTTGCATGTTTGTGTATTGTGTTTTCTGTAAAATTAATAAAATTTGTTTAAAAAAAATAATAATACTATCTTAAAGGAAAAAGATTTTACACAATGGATGGAGAAAAAATTGGCTTTTTTCTTTAGAGAAAATAAAAAAGAAGATACTTCAACACAGAATGTTTGGGATACAATGAAGGCATATGCTAGAGGTTTGATAATAGATTATATAAGAAAAAAGAATATTAGGAAAAGGCAAGCCACTAAGACCTTGGAAGATGAGTATAAAAGACTTGAAAAAGAATGACAGAAAACGCCACAGAAAAAGGATATTAAATTGAAGTTGGACATAACTAAACATAAAATGGAATTAATAGAGAAAGAAGAATTGGCACAGAAAATTAGAAATGCTAAACAGAATTATTTTGAAGATGCAAATAAACCAGGTAGATGGCTAGCATACAAATTGAGAAAGGAGAAAGAATCAAGAAAAATATTGAAGTTAATAGATGACCAAGGCCAAGTTTGTTATGGTAATAAGGAGAAAAAGGAAATTATTTGAGACTTCTATGGGCAACTATATAAACAAGAGAATATTGATGAGGAAAAAGTCAAACAGTATCTACAGAATGCTAACCTACCTAAGATACCTAAAGAGACTGAAAAAATGCTAGAAAGCAACATAACAATGATGGAATTAACTGAAGCACTTAAGAAACAAAATAATGGGAAAGCACCAGGTCCAGATGGGCTTCCGGCAGAATTTTATAAAACATTACAGGAATCATTGAGCATTCCATTGCTAGAAGTTATGAATGAAGCTATGTCAAAGAAGATGATACCCAAAACATGGTCAGAGGCTTATATTACACTTATTCCAAAAGAAGAGGCTGATCCACTGCAAATTAAGAACTATAGACCTATTTCTTAATTAAATGCAGACTATAAAATCTTTGCTTCAATTTTAGCAGAAAGACTTAAAAAATACTTAAATAATTTCATTCACTCAGATCAAAATGGATTTCTGCCAAAGAGATAAATTAGAGACAATATGAGAGTAATCCTGGATACTTTGGAATACTATGAGGCTCATCCTGAAAAGCAAATGGCTTTGATATTTCTAGATGCTCAAAAGGCATTTGAAAATGTGAAGTGGAGATTTATGTTATTACTATTGGAACAGATGGGTTTTGCCAGAAAATTTATCCAAGCTATAGAAGCCATATACAATAAACAGACAGCAAAGGTAATGATGGAGGGAGAACTTACAGACTTTATTAATATAAGAAAAGGCACAAGACAAGCATGTCACCTATCTTCTTTGCTATTTGTATTGACTTTGGAAGTGTTGAATAGAAATATTAGAGATGATAAAAGCATAAAAGGAATGAAAATTAAAAAGGAAGAATTTAAATTACAAGCCTTTGCTGATGATTTAGCCTTTATTTTGGAAGATCCGTTAGAAACAGCTCCAAAGTTATTGGAAAAGATAGAGATATATGGTGAGGTGGCTGGTTTGAAAATAAATTAAGACAAAACAAAGATTTTGACAAAAAACATGCTACTAAGACAAAGAGAAGAATTGGTAGACCTGTTGAAAATCCAAGTCACGAATAAGGTCACGTATCTGGGGATATACTTGATAGCAAGATGTAGCACATTAAAAGAGAATAATTATATTAAACTTAAACAACAGATAGCTTTAGATTTGAAGAAATAGAAAAATTTACAATTGTCATTAATAGGGAGAATTTCAACAATCAAGATGAATATTTTACCCAGAATCCTATTTCTGTTTCAAACAATACCAATTAGGTTCAGAAAAGACTATTTTGAAGATTTAAATAAAATTATGTTGAAGTATATATGGCAAGGTAAGAAAGCGAGAATAAAGCTAAAGCTTTTGCAAGACGCAAGAATTAGAGGAGGTTTTGGCCTGCCCAATTGGGAACTGTACCACCAAGCTGCAAATTTGATGTGGGTCAAGGAATGGATAACATTAAGAAAGACTAGATTGTTGATACTAGACGGTCATGATTTGCTGTTGGGTTGGCATGCTTTTTTATGGTATAAGGGAACTAAAACACAGGGTTATTTTAGAAGACATTATATATGGGAATCTTTGTGGTTAAACTGGAAGAAGATAAAAAGACAATGTTATTTGAAAATTCCAGTTTGGTTATCGACTATTGAAGCATTTTCCTATCCTATAATTTATAAGAAGGAACAAACAGTTAGATATGGGGAACTATTGGATGAAAAGGCTGAACTTAAATCGATACAAAATTTAGAGGAACAAGGTATAAAGATGAATTGGTTTTCATATGCACAAATACATTCAAGGTAGGATGAAGATTCTAAAACAGAGGGATTTTATGATAAACGGACTGATCTAGATAAGATCTTGATGGGTACTGATGAGAAGGTGATTAAAAAATTATACGGTTATTTACTGGGAATTAAGTTAGAGGAAGAACAAGTTAAACTATGATTGTTTGGGGGAAGAATTTTGGATATGGGATTGATCTAGAGAAATGGCAAAAATTGTGGTCTCAAAATTATAAAATGACAATGTCAACAGCATATAAAGAAAATTTGTATAAGATGTTTTACAGGTGGCACTGTCCCCCGACAAGAATAGCAAGAATGTTCAAGAATAAATCTGAAAAATGCTGGAAATGTCATCAGATACCTGGCTCATATTACCATATGTGGTGGACTTGTGAGGACACTAGAAAATATTGGACTAAAATTCGCATGTGGTTGGAAAAAATGACAAAGAAACGGATAGATTTGAAACCGGAGTTCTTTTTATTGGGAATCTTACCAGATACATACAGTAAAGATTTGAAATATCTGATTGTAAATGTACTAACAGCGGCTAGGATTGTATTTGCTAAAAATTGGAAGAATGAGAAAATACCAATAGAGGAAGAAATTATTAAGAAAATATTGGAATGTGCTGAGATGAGTAGATTGACATTTGAAATTAGAGAGCAAGAGGATAAACAATTTTATGAAATTTGGGATCTTTTCTATCAATGGTTGGATGACAAAATATAATAATAAAATATTTAGAATGTTAGACAGCAAGGAATGTTTTTTCTTTCTCTTTTGTTATTTGATATCATATCTATAAAGTGTTTTTAGGATAGATCTGGTATGATTATATGATTTGTTATAGAATAAACTGTTTAAAGTATTGTTATCTCATAAAGTATGAATGATTAAAAGTATAGTCAAATGATTTTTTCATAGCGATATTAGGATATATAAGTTTGGATTGACAATATGAGTTATTATGTAACATAACTGTCATTGAGACTACAAAATGAACGCACAAAACTGATGAACCAACCGACACACTGTATGTACATAAGAGAGTTGATGTTTCTATGTTTTGTTTGTTTGTAGAAAATCAATAAAATTGTTTTCAAAAGAAAAAAAGATTTATCTGGCATGATCTGTTTTTGACAAGCACATATTTCTTCCTGGTTATAACTTTGCCTGTATCAATTCACAGATTTGTTGCTATTTTTTTCCAGAATCTTCCAACATATTCCAGAATCTTCCAACAATCATATTGATAGGTCTGTTGTTTCCTGGATCCTCCACCCTCCCAATTTTTTGAAGATGGGAACCACATTATCTCTTTTCCAATCCTATATTTCCCCGGTGTTCCAGAATCTTTGAAATGTATGGTTTAGTGGTTCTGAGATTTTGTCTGCTAACTACTTCAGTACGGTGGGATGTAATCCATCTAGTCCGGTGATTTGAACTCATTTAGAATGGATATTATTTTTTGACACTTGTTGCAAGCCTTAGTTCATTCTTCATTCTTTCTGAGCCTTAGCTTCCTATCCTTTGTAGATTTGGGATATATGCTGGTATTCTGCCTTAAATATATGCCTCTATTTCCAGTATTTATTTGTCATTTTTATTTTTCAGTTTGTCAGAGAGTTCTTTATGGAACTATGTTGATTTCTTTTGGGATCTCATGCTCTTTGCCCTTACTTTTAAATTACTAGATGAATATAAAGGTAAATGCATTAAGGAAAGAAAAAAATTACCCCTCCCCCATCAAGTTAATAGATGTATGTATATAGATGCTTTAGAGAGACAATGCTATCATACTATTGCAGACAACAGCAGGTTTTACAAGAGCCATGTGATCACTAGTCTGCTTCTGTAGGGAACCTTCATCACAAATTAGTTCTCAGACACAAAGGTCATACATGTTACGATAGGCTTGCTTGAAAATTTTCCACTGGATTCATAATTGAATATATACATTTCTTTAAAGCTCTTGGGAGTTAGATGATTATTTAAGGATGTATCCGTGATGGGATTCCTTTTTTTTACTACTGGTTCTGTGGGTGTGGCAGGGGAAGGTTACTACAAATCGCATTCCGTCTCTATCCCATTAATCTGCTTTCCAGCTCCGTTCTCCTGTGCAGGGCAACAAAAGAAGACCCAGCCAATCAGCTGGGACTTGGGAGGCAGAGAATAGATGGGGGTGAGGTCAGTGAGAGGTGGTATTTGCCAGTTCTCCGAACTACTCAAAATTTTCATTATCGGTTCTCCAGACCTGATAGAACCTGCTGAATACCTCCTCTGGTATCTCATATCTATCTCTCAAGTTTATCTGAATGCTCAAAACAGTTCAGAAGCAATCCTTTCTTCCTTGTTCTCTAGAGGAGCCCAATATATACCATCTGCTTTGAAGGTTTTGGAAGCCAGGATGCTGGCACAATTCTCTTATGGAAAGCCTGATGTCAGCTGTTAGAAACTGGAGAGAATTCAACCTAATTTCCCAAGAAAGTTTTTCTTCTTGTTGTGCTATTTGGAGGCAGGGTTAATAACAAAACAGGAACATGTCCAAGGGCCCTCGGCTAAAATCTTACCTTGACAGATAATCATTAGTCCTCTTGGAAACTCAAAATAAATAATAAATTACATAAATTGGGGTTCTCAAATAAGATGCTAATGCATTGGAACAGGCAATGGTAGCTCATAAACAAATAATATTGGCATAAAATTACAAGCAGAATGAACCAATATGTCACTTAAGAGTTCCATTGGGGCACAGAAAATTAAAATGTTAAATTAGTTTTTTATCTGACCCAACCTAAAAGTAATAAGCTTCTTTGCGCTATTGCAATTTAGTATCTTAATATCAGCATTGTTGGAGGGTAAATATTGCTAAAAGACAGAAGCATAGTATTATTGACTCATAAATTGCTGTAACGTTGTTTTTACCAAATTCACACTATGCTTAGCCCATATTCAGATTAGACAGAATTATGAATACAGCTTCTTTTGCCAGATAAGATTGATAGCTCTTGCCCAAGTGCAGGCCTTTTTGTCATGTATGTTACATTATAATCTGTATTTGCTTTTTTTTTTAATGAAGCCTGGATCAGCAGATTGGATTAAAGACATCTATGGTCCCTTCCAACACTATGATTCTATGACTCTGAGAAATTACACTATTAATTACTATGCAAGTACTGAACCTTCTTAAAGCCAGTTACAAGAAAGTGAAGATAGAGAGTCTTCCATTGTGTACTTCTCCCAAGCTATTGTAGATTAATGGCAACATCTTACGAGAAAGTAATTCAGAACTATAAATAAGTCCTTCTTCCTTTTCTGTTTCTCAGACAATAAAAAAATTGCTGCACAGCTAGCAATCTGCATGGCACAGAAGGTTCTGCACAAGGCTTCCAGGAGAGTGTGATTTTGCTGTTTATTTTTTGAATATCTGTATCTGAATACTGTAAAAAATATCCAGATCTACTTAATGCGAAGTCTTTTGCATAGTAGTTGGATTCCCATTATCTTCTCAAAAAAAAGGGCTTAAATAAAGATTACTAGTACAAAATAGGCTTTTGCTGCTTTTGTGTGTGTATATTTGTGTATAAGTGTGCATATTCTTGTATTGGGTCTTTTGTTCACAAACAAATAATCAAGCTCAGAGAGCATCAAGGATAACACAATTCAACCCTGAGCTAAATATATTCTCTTTTATTGGTATTTGAAAAAGATTATTGAAAATATAAAAAAAAAATCAAGAAGTTTATTTTCAGACTATGGCAGACACTTATTGAAAGGAAAGTTAAACAAATCAGTGATTTGTCTTGTTAAAAACTAAAGCACCAAACCAAGACATTTAAAGAATTAGGAAAAATACATTGAAACATAAAAACAAATAATAGATTCTACTACTACTTTGTGCTCCTGGCCACTTTCTTTTGTGATCAGAGGCAAGCTTGCCTGACCAATAACCAGCCAAGACACAGTGAAGGCCTTTTGTTTTGTTTATTTCAGCAAAAGGGGACAGAAGCTTATCAAAGCTTGGTTCTTTCCAAAGTTTCAACTCAAACTATTCCCTTCTTTATACAACCCTATCCTGGCTGCCACATCCCTCCTCATTCCTCATTGGCTGAGTGTCAGAATGACTACAGTCTTCTCCCTAAGAAGGAACAACCAACCCTTGATTCATAAGTGTTAAAAGAGAAAAGGTTCTTTTATTAGAGATGCTGAGTGCAGTGTAAGCAAGGCAAACTTTGAAGAAAAACCATGCGAAAAATCATGTATTAAAAGCAATTCCCAATATCCAAAATCCTCTTCCTGTGAGAGTAGCCAAATTAGGTTCTGTTTCTGAACTTAGTGCCTAGGGTATTGCTATAAATTCCTTTCCCAGGGAGGAGGAGGAGTGAGATCTAAAGTAAGCAAGTGTTTTGTTTTGCCAAATTTCAGGAAGTACTACTTGCCAAATAAACACATTCTTACTCTAATGTCATAAGGATCAATGAAGCACTCTGCACTATGCTCTGTTCTTTTGTTTTAATAGAATTCTTTGGCAGCACAGATCCTGCAGCAAATGCAGTGAAATTTGTCTATTAATTTGCAATATTCTATTCTGAAGTCAAAATAATTCTTACATATTTAGAAGAATTCCAACTTCAATGAATTTGTTTCAGTATTTGCAATGAACGTATTTTAACAATATTTTAAATGAGAGATTGATTTAAGTTTTCCCAATTGAAACAGATAGCACAAAACCATCAGCCTGCATTAACAGAACATACAGCTCTCCTAGACCAACTTTGCCTAGGAATAAATTTGGGAAAAAACCACCCAAAATTATAAATCACATGCATGTATTATATACAGTTCATATAAGTGAATGTACAATGTACTTCCATGTGAAAAAATAGATGCAGTTTCAGTTAGTGTGACCATTGTAGATAGATATGATCCTTCCGACATGGGTAGCATTTTTGAAAGTCATATAACTTTGATGGTGGCACAGAATTTAGAATTTGACACATATACAACTTCACTGATTGATCTGGTCTATAACAAAGCTGAAGTTTTTCATATTTATGCAATTGTCAGAGATTGCAATTCAAATATGTATCAAGAGTGAGAGATCTTTATCTCTTCGAGTAGTGCTGAATTAGACATTCCAACATTCTTTACCGTAAGCTATTTATAGGGGTATTTGCTGGCAACAGTGGTCCAGTGGTACCTGCAGTGATATTCTCACTCTCTGATGCACAAAACTATGTTTAAGCCATATGGTTTTTATTGTCCTCACAAAAGAACCAAAGGGAAAGTAGTTACGACAGCATGCCTGTGTAGATTCTCAATCAACCATTAGTCATAATTGTCTCAAATATGCTTTTTAAAAAAGCAACTGGATTGTTTTTTCCTTTGAGGAAGAAGAACAAAATGTTTTGCTTCTCATCTAAAAAGCTTCATCAGTTTTCATCACAACTGAAAAAGCACCTCTGAGATAGCTAGAACTACCTGAACAAAAAATATTTGGAGACCGAAGTCATTTATTGTCATATTTGAAAACAATGGAATTTTTCAATATAAAAACTCTGGTATGAAAAACAGCTCTGTTGCAAAGTGGGAGGGGTAATTTCAAGGATAGAAGATGAAACCAGTCAGTTAACCAATGAGGCTATGATATCATGTTGGACAAAATAGATGTAAATATTAGACAAAATATATGACTTTGCATATATTTATTTACAAACACATAAATAAATGATGTATGCCACTTATTCACCAGACTGTTCTTTATTCTGTTTTTTATATTAATATTAAATGAAATGAAAAGCTTATTGCTCACTTTTTAAAAAAATAAATGTATAAGAGAGAAACATTGTGATCTCTTGGGAAAAAAAAAGGTTTCCAAAGTCCAACTTTTTTCCTTTTTTATTCAATAATTAGCTGCAAGGGTTTAAGTAGTTCACAACTTGTGAGTTACAGTCTGTGATACAGGCATCAAAACTAAAAAATATTTTAAAAGGCTTTTTAAAACTTGAATTTTTAAAAATCCAGGTGTCCCATAGACATCATTTGGAGCATGCATGTAATTGCAGTGTTGCCTACTGAGCAAGCATTGTGTTTTGTAAAATTATTTGATATTTAACAGTTTGCATGAAGGAAATGGTTGAGATATGCTAATAATTATTTATTACCATACATTTTAACACACAAACTCTTGTAGAACAAGTAAAGCATGCTGTAATTGAAGAAATATGTCAATTCAAAAATATTAGCAAGAATCTGATTTATTTGAAAACATATGTTATATTAAGGGGCAGCACTTTAGCCCTATATTATGGAAATCCACAACTATCAGTAGTTCAAATTATTTAATTGTGAAGGAAATATAGTAATTTCATGTATTTTAGGACAACACTCTGATCTTGAAAACAGGAACAAATTTAAAAATCTATTGATTGTATAGTATAAATTAGGATTGTGTTTTCAGGATTACATATTCTTTAAAAACCCCAAGATTCATTTATTTTTTGAAATTCTGATCAGCTTTTGTCTCATCACCAAGACTTTACCCAATACTGCAAACATACTGAAGACTGATCATAAACATAATTATGTTCTAAATAAAGTTGTTTCTGAAGATTCAAAATTTATTAAATAACCAAGTAATTAATATAATGATAACAGAATAGAATAAATGTAGTACAAGATTGAACTGTAAAGTCCTTGGTGCTCTCTAAAGTTTATTGTTTGCCTGTAGACAAGGATAGGATTGCCCTACTCCATTCACATTCCTTACATTCATTAGCACTAATGTTGCCTAGATGGGTAATTAAATGTCTGCAAAGAAACAATCAAGCTCAGAGCACACTAAGGACCCCATAACAACATCATTATATTTAAAACTATTTTTAAATTGAATTATGGTTCCATTACCACATATTTTTCTTGGCAACAATATGATAATATTGAAATTGTTTTCATCCACTTGTATTTTCCAATTTTCAAGACTGACTATAGCCTTGGAATTTCTTGGTGGTCTACCATTCAAATATTAACAAAACCATTTTTCCAAATTGGCTATGTGCTGCCGCCTTCTGGACTTCAAAAAGATCCCTCTAATGATTTTTTTTTTCCAATGCTTTCTATTACAGTTTTAAAAATGTTTTGAACATTAAAATGTTGTTATGCATCTATTTATAAATGACAAAAATGTTTTTGCAGACAATGGTATTTCTATCAATTATTATTTCATCAACATATGAGTATTCATAATTAGAGTTAAAGTCATGGGATAAGAGAAAATTATATTAGGTTAACAACTGCTTAAAAAGAAATAAATGGAAAATTCTAATAAAAAGGATGTGAGAAGGGACTCCCCCACAATCTATTTATTGGGATTTTGCATTTTAAACTAAAGGATGTGTGTTTAACCATTTTCCATCAATGCCACAAATACTTCAACAAATGAGAATGAGCCCCACTAAGCACTTTTCCATGTCATTCCCACTTTTAAAATGAGTTATATGGTAAAAGTAAGTGAGGTAGCATCACATTCTGTAAAATTGCAATTGATTCCCCACCCAAGTATTCAGGATATTCCTTCAATAGCAAATTAACAAAATTATGTTCACTTGAGGAAAAAGATAAGACAATCATACCACCAGATTACATCAATGAAAAACCAGAAGTCCTGTTTAATTGGATAGTGCAAGTTAACAGCACATTGCTGGTATTGACAACACTTTCATTTGTTTAGAAAAGTTTTACATCAATTTGCAGCAAGAAAACTTTAGAAAGATGCTGTCCAATAGTGGCCCACACATATTTACAAATCCCAGGGAACACAGAAAAACAAGATATTATTCAAAATAAAACAAACAGAATTTAAGAAAATATAGGTTTCCTATTTCCACCCCACAGGAGTTACAACTGCTGACTGAATGTTGTTTTCAAGTCTTCAGAGTTCATCTTTTTCCCGCAATAAGGTGTACCTATGTCCACTAGGTGCTAGCTTCTGAAATGAACTTTCTGGTGGGCTGCTTACTATGTCCTGGAGTAGCTGAAAAGAATAAAACAAACTTCTAGAACAAGTGATAAACAAGTGATAAAAAATTCAGACAAGGTGAGTGCCTGTGAAGACTCGCCTAGGGGGCTGAATAGGCAGGGCAAATGTTGCAGAGCCTGTTCCTTCATTTGTTAAGGGTAAACAACTGCCATGATTCTGCAACATTTGTAATTTCAGGACTTGTTTGTAAATCCTAGGGGATGTTTATCATGTAACTTCAAAACATTTGCTAAGGGAACACATGTAACCAAGGATTACCTGTATGCTTATTATTTAAATTAGAATCTTACATTTCTACCCATAGAGCATACTAGGATACCCTCCATTTTTAGAATACAGGGCTGCTCAGCATGACTTATCTCAGGTAAAGATCTGACAAATCAAGTCTGTGTTTGCTGGCACTCAGAGTTACTAATTGGACATTTTACGACAAGTGAGAATAGGTTTACTTAGGTGCTATATCAACTGGGCCACAAAGAACTCCTTAGGCCCAGGTAGAAGAAAAATAAGTAGAATGAGGCTATTGGGAAGACTGATCCTGAAGTTGTCTTAAAACACTGCAGTTAGCTTTTAATTGACTAGATATGGATTGCCAGTACACATTTTTGTTCTGTGAGCATTGAAATAACCTTTTTTCCATTTTAGAGCTCTGACAAGCAACGAGGAGAAAGCAATGAAATAGAAAGTTATTTTGAAACCTAAGAGGAGAACTAGAACCACATCTTTGAGGAGAGAGAGATTTTGTTCTAGGCAAAAAGGCAGGATGCTCTAATAGGAATCAACAGACACATGTATTTAAAAAATATGTTAGATGCATGTATTGTATGCTGTTCCTCCATGAATTCAAAATGACATATATTTCTTTCTCCAATTTTTCTCTTTAATTGAGGGCCACATCAGGATTGGGTTTGATCTTGGGGGGCTGGTGGGGGTGTGGCCATCATGGGTGTGACATGGGACTATACCTCTGCAGACATGGTTTTATAAACTTATAAAAATAGTACATTTCTGGAGTATTGGTTTTTTAATAGTTACTTGATCTACTTGATCACCTTATGAGAGAGACCAGAACAAGAAACTGACTCCATAGGAACACTAGAACGACAAAACTGTTTACATAAGCTACAGTAGAAGAATCCTGCAATCCTGAAAGATAAATATTTTACTTTTCCTCCATTTTATAACCTTCTGAGTCAAGGACGGCTTCCTGGAGCACTTCAAAAGCCCCGTATTGGGCCTGGAAGGCTTCTTGCAGGACTCCGGAAGCTCCATTTGGGGCCTAGAAGGCCTCCTGGAGGCTCCATTTTGGGCCTGGATGGCCTGCCAGAAAACTCTGGAGGCTAAAGGCAGTTGTGAGAGGGCGCACATCCCACCTGTACCCCATTTTTGCTAGCAGAGGCATGGTGGGCTGGTCCTTTGCTATTTCCAGCCCAGCACTGTGGCCAGACCTAAGCACCCCATGGGCAGATCTGGCCCACAGGCTTTGGGTTTGATACTCCTGCTCTACATCAATGATGTAAACTGACTTAAGAAATACTGACTGGCTCAAAATCCTACAGTGAATTATGCGATTAAGTATGGACTTGAAGTAGTTTCAGTAGTACAAGTCCAACATCTGAACAGGAGAATGGTTCTCTTGAACTATTGCTTTCTCACATACTTAAGTTGTTTTCTGATTTTTTAAATCATGCAAGTTATTACTGTTTTTAAATTTAAAGGACTGTAACTGTTTTGACTCAGGACAGAAATAAACTAAACATTTTCATTTTCTGCCGAGCTGCATGTTTAAATATTTCCAAGTCTTATTATAAATAATTAACAATTAAAATGAGATAAAAGACTCAGATTCATTTTGGATATAGCATCAATTCAGGATGTTTGTATATTCATATGAAAAATGAAAGTAGCCTCTTTGATCAGGATTGTGGGGATGATGATGAGGCAAATCCAAATCTCTAATTCATATATATTGAGACCTATTTTTTATGAGATAACCTGAAGGTTTCAAAATAGTTTCATTTTTTTTTCTGATAAAAAATAAAGAAGAAGGGAAAGGAAGATTATGATTAGAGGTAATATTAAAAGATTCTGCTGACATGAAAGTTAAATCCTATCACGAATTGAAGTTGCATTAGAACATACCAAGAATTATTTCAAATCTTGCTGAGAAATAAAGCAAGCAAATAATCAATTGCCCTTAATTATTATAGACTGCAATACTTTAGACTTGAAGCCTAAAAAATTTAGAGAACTTGAAGTTTTTCATGTAGTATCTTTCAAGAACTATTAAAAGGAGGTGTTCTCCCATAGCTGAGGAAATATATGCTTGCTTTAGAGAATGGATGCCAGGTTCTATAGGCAAGCCCACCCATACTCCAAAGTACTACAGCTGTGCTAACATTCTTTCTTGAGCTGCCTAATCTTATACTGCTTTAATTTTGAAATTTTATCCAGCTTTCATGGGAGGAATGTAAACTTGCACATTGCAAAATTCCAAATTTCTCTTAATGTATTGGAATGTTTTCTTTCTTACCTGACCAGGTGCTACATCTGTTGGATCTGGACCATGATGAAACTCTCTGTGCAATTTCCCAGAGTGTAAATCTAGTACAAATTGCTTGAGTTTACCAGGAACACTGAAATGATATATCACATTTTAAGCAATATTAAACAAAGCACCTTAGATAGCATAAAATCCAACTCAAAATGCCATATAATAAAGTTTAGATATCAAAATCATCAAATCATTTCAAACCATGACCATCCTAAGAGGTATGGTAGCAGGCACATACATACTGTAATTAAGTATGTTCAATTAAAATTATTACAATAATAAAATACAGCGCATGCTAAGGTATCAAATTTAAGGATGACTTTCTTTAAACATTGTCAGATAAATTAAGCCAACATTCTTTAAATCTCAATATGGCTTTTAATTTAAGTTATTTAAAAGCAGGAAAATAAAGGAAGTTGAGTACTTCCCTTGAAAAGCTATTCCGTAGCTTAAGCAGAAGGTAGCAGGCTTTACCCTAAATTCAAGAGATTAGCTCAAAATCTAAATAAAAAATAATGAATCTTACTTAATTTATATTAAATCTATTTCACACATTCAAGATATTTTAAGATTACTATCTCTCTTTTTCTTTTTGCAATTGCCTGAAAGCACAGCAAGCTTTTTGCCACTTCATTAATTCCCATAGAGCTGAGCTGCCCAATAATTTCATTGCCTGCTACCTTCAACCCCCTGCTCACCACAATACTGCAGAGAACAGTAGGTGCCAAATGCAGAGTTTATAAATACAAATGGCTATCTGTAAGTTATATTGATAAAAATGTTTCTGAAAGCTCTCCTGCTTAAGTAACTGCAGGCACAGAAATGAAAGCTAAAAGGACATCAATTTAAATTTCTTCTGAGATAATCTATTTTCCCATATACTAAGGACTATGTGAAGATAGAATTGGAACTAGCAGAATTCCAAGAATAAAAAAAAAACCTCAACTAGTACATTAAGTATAAAGAAACAGAAATGAACTAAAACAAGTTATTATCAAATCTGTCCAAAAACACCTTTAGTGTGTACAAGCCTTCCTGCTTCAGTTTTTTTACCTAAACAATTTTAAATAATAAATGGCATACTCAAAGTTCAGCACCAATCTCCAGAATTATCTATACTTTTTTTAAAAAAAATATTCTGTAAAGCCTTGAAGCCTTCTTGCAAAATGAATATGGTGTCTGCTTCTATCTACTGCTTCTCAGAAATCTTCTCAGAAAAATAACTATGAAGATAGAATAGTATAGATGAGATGGCATATGGTTTGAGAGACTAAAAGTGGAGAATTGGCAGTAGTTGGAAGCAGTTTAAAGTGATTCTCCTCTGTAAACTCAAGTTTTGGACTAAGTACAATGATGGACTGATATATTCATTTGCAGATGAATGCAGAATTGTTTTCCATAATTAATGTACAGTACAGGTAAGACCAGTCTTTTACACTTTAGAATTATCCCAGGTCTGAAACAGAGGCTTTATGGCCTGTAAAGTATTTCTGCTTTTGAAACATCTCATATTGTATCCCCTTGTGATCACATGACCACATTAAGGTGTTTGGTAACCGACTCGCCCTCACCTGGCTCCCCAAATACATCATCCCATCCCAACAGGTCTTGCGTACAAAAGAATTACATCTGGTGGATCCAGGAGACAGGCCATTTCTAACATGCTCACCCCTCTAGTGAGAGAGGGTCCATGTTTAACATCTTTCCAGAAGTCCCTCAAAACATAGTTGGGTCAACATGTTTGATTATCTTCAGGAAGTGGCCAATTAGCAATAGCAATAGTAAACAGACTTATATATCACTTATAGGGTTTTACAGCCACTCTCTAAGCAGTTTTCAAAATCAGAATATTTCCCCCAACAATCTGGGTCTTAATTTTACTAACCTTGGAAAGATGGAAGGCTGAGTCAACCTTTAATTGGTCAGGATCAAACTTGTGGCAGTGGGAATGCAGTTAGCCTTCAGTACTGCATTCCAACCATTGTGCCTGAGGTGAGGTGGGTATATTATCTATAACAGGGATGTCAAACTCAATTTTATTGAGGGCCACATCAGAGTTGCATTTGACCTTGAGAAGATGGGGTGGGCATGGTCAGGGTGGACATAGCCACCTCAATGTTACTTGTGTCGGGGACACCTGTGGTGGCCAAAGTGCTCTGCCAGCGAAAATGGGCTTATGAGCTCCATTTTTGGCTATGATGGCCTCCTGCAACCTTCTGCCAGCAAAAATGGAGGAGGACCACTTGCAGTCCTGGCGAGCTTCATTTTTGGCTGCAACAGCCTCCTGCAACCCTCTGCCAGGAAAAACGGAGCTCCTTTTTGCTGGCAGAGGCACCACGGGCTGGTCCTTTGCTGTTTCCAGGGCAGTCCTGAGGCCCAGATCTAAGCACCTACAGACCATATCCAGCCCGCGGCCTTGAGTTAAACACCCCTGGTCTAGAACATCGAACCTTCTACTACAACTTCTGTTAATAGTAATACTGATTTTTGTTTTTAAAAAATAGTATTAATTTTATGGCTTGTTTTTATTGTATGCTGCACAGAATCATATTTTGTGAGATGGGTGGCTATATAATGAAATAAACAAACAAATTATCCTCAACCCACCTAAAACATATGACCTAGAAGAACTTTGTAATGGTTACAAGGATATAAAATGAAAGGAATGCAGCTCACAAGCACTGTTTTACAACTGGACTGTCTGCACTTAGCAACTGTCTGCCCCTAGGAATTTGATTTGCCCTGCAGGGTTGGCTTTCTGTAAGCTGCTAAAAATTAAGTTTCTCATAAAGTATTTACAACATGAATTTATACCATCAATTACAGCACTGGTCATGTTAACATTTGTATATTATGTTTATTTTAGATATTTTATTACTTTGTATTGATGGAAGTTGCTCAGAATCTCCTTTATTGCAGCAAAGATAAATCCAATAAAACAATAAACAATTCCATAAAAGATAAGTTTAATTATCACCACCCACATTTACTTACTTCCTCTCTTTAAAAGTAATAACAGGTAGTGTAAGGATGAACTGAAGTATGTAAGCAGTATATGTAAATAAGTATGCAGTAATTCTTCCCCATTCCCCACCATCACCAAATCCTCCAAAACATTTTCCCAAGGAAATCTTTCTATGAAAAAATGTTCTCTAGACTTAATTTTTATGATACAACTCAATACAAAAAAGGTTTTTACCCTCCTTCTTCCTTTCTAACTTTATATGACCAAGATGAAAGGAAACATGTACTCACGCCAAATCACTGAAGTCTGAAAAAACATACATATGTCTAAAACTATCAATAGCAATAACAGGACAATCTGCTGGACTCTTCTGAATGTGGAGCAAAGGATGTCTGAACTTGTCGCAATCAGCATGTAAAAAGTTTATTGTACCTTGAAATTCAGAAACAAATTTTAGGATAATGTAATAATATAAGAACATATAGGTAAATCACTACAATATATGTAAATATCTAGCTTAGGGTAAAAAGATTTTGAATGTATAAAAGGTATTGATAATATCATTTTGTATTAACATAAATAGGTTAAAGATGCTGTTTCAGGAAAAACAATTTAATTTTAGGAGAATAGATTGATTTAGAACTAGATCTTCAGAGAACTTTTAAAAAGTTAGCAGGTTGTAATAAATGACTTTCCAAAAATGTGCACAAGAATAAGCCTTAATTTTTTCAGTAGTAAGAGTACTAAGCTGTAATATTTTACTAATAAGAAAGCACAGTGTCAATAGTTATTTTTGTGCATAAAAGAAAACTAACAATTTTGCCAACTAAGCCTAACACCTAATTCAACTAATAATAAGACATAATACAATATACACATATCTATATATATTTATATATATATATATATATATATATATACATAATTACAGAAAACATCTACCTTTTTCACTTATTAACTGTCGTGCAACTTCCTGCTGGAACCTTTCTAAACTTTCTGTATCATCTTTCATATGAAAGAGTATAAGGAAAGGAAGGCCCTCTTCTGTCAATTCCTACATAGAAAGAAAAATATTAATAAACTATTAGTTTGCTACTAGCTTTTAGTTAAAGTTTTAGCTGTGTGCTCACACACTTTAATAAGGATTTACAATTCGAGGGATAAATCAGAAATGAATACAGTACTATCTTACCAATTTAATCAAAAGTTTTTATACTCAATAATTCAAAAGAAATTAATAATTAATTCAAAATTCCAGAAAGAATTGAACAAAAATAATTCTATATATATATTAAGAAAAAATTATATATCCTACTTGATATAGAAGTAATCCTCAACTTACAACCAGCCATTTTATTCATTTATTAAATTTGTTTTTATCCATCTCACTACAAAGTGACTCTGGGCGGCTTACAATATCAAAACAAAACCATAAATATATATTAAATGTCATATATAAAATCACAATAAATTTGCAATAAAAATACAGGTTATAACTCAAGTGTTATACTTTTTATACTCAAAGTTGGAGAGGAAGAGAGCAGAATGTATTGGGGTGAGTGTGAACTGGGAGCTGTTGTTAGTTGATCAACCTCCTCTAGTGTGGTACTCCCCCATTAGATCCCTAAGCCAACTGACAGGGCCTGGTCTTCAGGATCATGCGGAAAGTCAGAAGAGTGGGAACCAGTCACCTCAGATAACAAGTTATTCTAAAGGGGTGGGGCTGCGGCAGAGAAGGCTCATCTCCTGGGCTAACAGGATCTGAAGTATGCCTTCTCTGCCAGTACCTATAGGGCTGGCCTATCAAGTAGGAATGAGATAATTCTTCAAGTAACCTGGACTCATGCCATGCAACTCTTTATAAGTAATAACCAACACCTTGAATTGCCATGGAAGCAAAATGGTAGCCAGTGAAACTTGCAGAACAACAGTGTAACATGGGCCACTCTAGGACTGCACAGACTGCTCATGCCACACACTCTGCAACAGTTAAAGTTTTCTAATTCTCTTCAAAGATAGCCCCATATAGAGTACATTACAGTAGTCCGAGCTGGGATAACCAGGGCTTGAATGATTGAGCACAGGATTCCTGATCCAGGAAAGGCCACAACTGGTGCACAACCCAAAAAAGTTGTGCAAAAGCTCTCCTAGCTGTGACTGCCCTCTGCTCTTCAAGATGGAGTTGCAAATCTAGGAGAACCACCAAGTTGTGACTGGGTCTGTCCAATCCCATCCAGAATTGGTTTAAAGTTCCAGATATTGAAGTTTCATGCACTGAAAACCATTTGGGCTTGCTTCAGTCCTCTATCCAGGCTCCAATAGTTTCCAGACACTGCAAGATGGCAGCAACATTATTTGGGTACAATAGAGGTGGAGATATAAAGTTGAGTATCATTCATATACTGATGATATCTCAAACCATGATGACAGATGATCTCACCTAGAGGCTTCATGTAGATGATAAGGAGGAATGGAAAGAATACCAAGCCCTGTGACATGCCACAGAAGAGTAGCCATCATTTCCTATCAATATTGATTTGGACTGGCCTTGGAGCAAGGCGATGAACCAGTGCAAGACTGTACTATCCAGTCCCAGAAGCCATAGCTGGCCTAAAAAGATACCATAGTTGATAATAGTGAAGGCTGCTGAGAGGTCAAGGAGAGCAAGGATGGCTGCACTACTTCAATCCTGCTCTCGCCAGAGATCAGCCACAAGTGCGACAAATGCTGTTTCTGTCCCATAACTGGGCTAGAATACTGAATACTGGCTGAAAGGGATTCAAATAATCCACTTCATCTAAAATCCTCTGAACGTGCCAAACAACTTTCTTTTCTACCACTTTCTCCAAAAAGAGAAAGTGGGAAATTAGACAGGAGGGATCAAGCAATGGCTGTTTGAGGACAGGGTGAACTAGGAACCATTCTTTGAAGTTATAATGGCTACAGAATGGGTGCTTTATGGCTTGTAGGTAACCCTGGCCATCATTAATGGTCACACACACACTACACAGTTGTGTGACTATCTGTTGTACAGGTCAACTTTATGACTGGCCACAATATTCCACAGTCACATGATTTGTGATTATTTTTTCCAATTTACAATATAATTGCCCATTTAAATGAATGGATTCGTTTAATGACTATCGCAAAACAAAAGCATGAAATTACTTCTGGTCACATAGGTGCCTTCATTTACATCTATAATGACTTACGACTTATGGCTGAATTCCCCGTCCCAATTACGGTTGTTACATCAAGAATTACCTGTATAGATAAATTTCTCAAAATACACAAGCAATAGGAGTACCTACCCACTCGTAAATTCCTTCTCAAATGAAAAAAAAGTTTCAAATTGATCTCCCAAATTCTTATATTTCTCACTTATTGAATGCCTAATTCAGTGAGAAGTTATGACAATCCTGAAAACAACAACTTTACAACCAATTCATGAATCCACAATCTTTTAGTGTCTTTAGCCATATAATCACTATTATAGTGAGTATAAGTTGATCTCTCTACTTTGTAGAGGGGGGGAAATTGCTTACACAAATTGCTTGATTTCCCTCCCCCCCTCCTCTCGTAGAAACAAAAGATTGGAGTAACAAAGAGAAATACAGAATATCAGATACAAAAATAAATATGTTTTTGATGTCTAAAATTCTCAAAAAATAATCATAACTGGCACATCAGTGGTCCCCAACCTTTTTTGTACCAGGGACCAGTTTCATGCAGAAACACTTTTTCAAGGACCGGGGGGAGGGAGAGTTCAAAGAGGGGGGGGGGAGTCTGAGTTTGGTGGTTTGCTTGCAGACGTTTCATTACCAGACTAGGTAACATCTGATGTTGTTACCTAGTTGGGTAATAAAACGTCTGCCAGCAAACCTCCAAGTTCAGGGAGCGCCAATGCCTCCTCATTGCAACCCTGAGTGACAGATATTTTCTTCTATTGGGACATTTAAAACGGAGGGTTTCAGTTGCAGATTCAGGAACTGCGCCTAGCTGAGGAGTGCCTTCAAAACTGAGCGCTGGGCAGTGGCGGCCCATGGCTGTCTCTGCGGCTCAGGACAAGTCCCTGCAAGACAGCTGAGAATCCCTGCCTCTTGGCCCTGCCTTCCTCAGCCTCATCCCTCAGGTGTCTGCCTCGTTCCATTCTCAGTCGCTCTCTCGCTCCTCCACCAGCCCAGGAAGAAACTGCTTCAAAGAAGCCAGCAGGGTGGCTTCCTGTCAGCGCAGCTCTTCCCGTTCACCCCCACCCAGCCGCCCGTGGTTTAATCCAGTGCTCCGTTCTGCCTGCCTGCCTTTGTTTCTGGTTGTTTCGGGGTAGCTTTGGCTGAGAATAATAACTATTCGCCTCTTTTTCTCAGCCAAAGCTACTCCAAAACAACCAGAAACGAAGGCAGGCAGGCAGAATGGAGCACTGGATTAAACCACGGGCGGCTGGGTGGGAGTGAACAGGTGCTTAGAAGGAGCTGCACCGACAGGAAGCCACCCTGCCGGCTTCTTTGAATTTTAGTTTCTTCCTGGGCTGGTGGAGGAGTGAGAGAGCGATTGAGAGAGGAATGAGGTGGGAGGAAACCGAAGCCGCTGAGCCGGAGAGCAGGACAGGCTTCGGTTGCTTCTCCCCTCCCCTTCTCTCCTTTGTGTTCTTGATCCCTGATCCCAGCAGCATTCACTGAAGGTGAAGAAAGCCGCCATTTTTATTTTATTTTTTATTTTTATTTCTTTGCGGCCCGGTACAAAGTGATCCATGGATTGGTACCGGTCCAGGGCCCGGTGGTTGGGGACCCCTGTTTTACGTTGTAAAAGACAAATAAAGAGCATTTAGGTTTCTGCATTTTGTTCAGCATTTACACTACTGATCAAACATGTAACAAGCATCCACACTAGATTTCCAGACATAACAAACATCATCATAGACACCATCATCATATTTCTCAATTCTTTTTATCTACCTACTTCTGAGAAGGAATTTTCTATTTTGAAGCTCACATTGTAATTTTTATTAGTTGACTATAAGGAAAGCTATTCTGGGAATGCATAAATACTCTATATATGTGTGGTTAAACTTAAAATTTTAGGTTCCAAAATATACAAAAAAATGGGTTTTATTTACCCATGGATAGGCATATCTGTGAGTATATTCAGTAATATATTTTTATAGTACCAGTATTACCTCACGGATAAGCCAACATAAAATTTCTTGAAAAATATGCCACCAATGGTTAAGCCAATTGTGAAAATTTAAAATCTAATCTGGTAGACTACACTTTACTGATACAAAATATGAAAATAAATGAAGTCATTCAGAATATAGTGAAAAAAATATACGAAATGTTTGAGAATTAGGGTGACACCTTTTTTATAGTACTTTGGTTAAAAATTCTACGTTTGGCTTATCCTCCAATATGGTTAAAGCAAGTTGCTTTATAAAGTAATGAAAGGCATTTGACATTTAATTTTGAACTAAATTAATTTCATTGGTAACCATTTATGTCTTAAAAACAAAAGGCCAAATAACCAGATAGTCTTTACCTCTCCATTTTCAAATGTAATTTCACGAACAAGAGGAACACATTTGTCCTGAGTCCATGCATAAGCCAAGTCAAAATTAGTCATAGAACCCAAGTAAACCATATCTGGAGCATTTTCCTGTTAAAACATGATTTTAAAATTAAGCATAAATTAACATAGAAGAAATAATATAATTGATATTATAATCTCCAAAGTCAGATGGGAAGTATCTACATTTGACAAACAAAGAAAATATAACTAAGAGACCATATTATAAGGCACCATTATAAACTTTTGTGAACAGCAGCAGCACATTACAAAATGTTTCTCACACTATGGCCAGCAACAGTTAGTAGCATTATTTCAGTGGCTTGGAAATTCACAGCATCACTCATAGTTAACACCAACACACTCTAACAGATGGGAGAAGGATTCATCTTATCATACTATTTATAAACATGTGCATTAAAAATCTACCCTTTTCTAAATGATGCCAAATACAAATAATTTTAAACACTGATATTATCTTAACATAATGCATTTTTTTTTAACTTGCCATAGAAGTAAAAACCTAAGTACAGGAGATGTTTGTTATTGGACCTCTGGCATGAATGTATACGATAAGTAAAAATTCTAGAGTGGTCTTCGTTTTGTTTCTTTTGGGCTTTAATGTTATACTTTTATTTTGTTCACCATTCAGTATTTCTCAGATAGATAGTGATATAAATTGAATAAATATATACTATCAAGATACTTTTGAACAATAATTGTTCAAGAAATTGAATATTTGAACTGATTTTCACTATATCGATCCAATATTAAATATAATAGGATTAGCTGAAAATATAATTAGGAAACAGAAGTAAATTGGCAAGGGGCCATATTATTTTCATTTCTTTTCTTATGAAGCCAAAATGCAAATTTCTAAAAGCCCCAAAAGCTAAGAAAAAGGATAGGGGACTTTCTGAATTACATTCTTATATTAGCTAATTATCTAGCCTATCGAGTTATGCCTAAGCATAAATAATTATTTGATTTGCATTCAAGAGATGTGAATTACTACTTTCCAAGTTTGGGCACAAACTAAGAAAATAATAGAAAATACTTGTAGCTCAGGTTTTAAATTTTGGCAGTGGTTTGCTCTCCAACCTTGTTTCAATTTAGTTTCTGAACATTTGACTAGGTAACACTATCTGCAGGATTTTCTTGTCCTATTTTCCTTAGTTTACAAATGTCTTGTGTGCCAGTGTGGTCAGTTAATAGTTTGATTGATTGTTCACTTGGAGTTATATTTAAACTCTGATCAGTTGCTTGGTTCTTTTGTTGATTGGTTGTTTAAATGGTCTGGTTTCTGAAATATTCATATGTTGGATCTAGATCAATATACTTGTTAATTGCTCCTTTTGTAAGAATACTAGGTCTCAACAAATTCATGTGTGTGATGAGTGCTTGCATGGCCAATGATTTTGTTTCTTCCCAATCTAACTGTTGTTGTTTATTATCAATGTGGTTTGAATCAGAGATTTTTGGTTGTGCTGTTTAATTGTTAGTTGATGTTCATGAACTCTTGTTTTTAATTGCCTTGTTTGTTCCACGGATAATTGATTACAATTGTTGCAATTGATTTTGTATACTATATGTTGCTGTTGTCTTCCTTTTGTATTTTGTCTGACTTTAGATAGCTCTTTTCTGAGTGTAAATGTGGGTTTGTAAGCTTTCATTATTCCTAGAGGTTGCAGTATTCTGGCAGCCATTTCAGGTGTTCCACTGATGTATGACAGGACTTGTTTTTGTATTGTGGCTGGATTTGTATTTTGTCAGGATTTGGATAACAAGGATCGTATTATGAAATGGGGTAGCCATTGTGGAGGAAAATATTGAAAAGGTGTTTCTCTTCTACTTTTCTTAATGACTCAGTGCTGCGGTGTATTTTGGCTCTTTTGAAAAGGATCTTGATGTAGCTCTTCTTGTGTGCAATGGAATGGTTGCTTGTGAAATTTAGCATTTGATCTATGTGCAATTTTTGGTATATGCAGGTTGTTAGTTCACTGTTATCCTGTTTCTTATGTCAATATCTAGGAAGGGGATTTGTCATTCTTTTTCTTTCTCACATGTAAAACTGATCCCAGTAAATATACTGCTGAATAGATGATGTATTTCTTCTAGTCTGATGCATTTGATGATGGCAAAAGTGTAATCCATATAACATACCCAAAATTTTAGCTAGATGGTTGGCAAGATTGTTCATTCAAGTTTCTGCATTACTGTTTCTGCTATTAGGACAGCTATAGGTAAGGCGTGCCTTGTATTTGTAGATAGATTTTGCCACTGAATTTGAAGTATGTTATGAGGCATAACTCCAGAAGTTTCATGGTAGCATTTGTGGACATGGAGTGTTCTTTAGAGGTCTTTTCATTATGGCTTTGATTTTCTGTGAGTAGATCATAGATGGTTTCTTTGGCCAGGTCAGTGTTGATAGATGTGAATAATACAGTCATGTCAAATGAGACCATCATTTCTTCTTCATTTATTTTGATGTTTTTAATTAATTGAAGGAATTGCTCAGGTGAGTTTATAGAAAAAACTGAATTGTTGATGAGATAGTGAAGTCTTTTTCTTAAAGCTTTCACTAGTTTATAGATTGGTGCTCCAGGTAATGACACGATGAGGCAGAGAGGAATTTCATTTTTGTGTATTTTGGAAAGTCCAAAGAATCTGGGTGTAATGGAGTCTTGTGATAGTAAGTTTTATTTCTGTTGAAGTTAATTGTTTTTTCTTTTTCCATTTTTTTATCAAGGTATTTGTTATTCTATTCTCTAATTGTTTTGTTGGGTCTTTGTTGATTACCTGGTAGGTGTTAATGTTGTTAACTAAATTTTCGGATTTCTTGATGTAATCAATTTTGTCTATTACCACAATTAGTCTGCTTTTGTCTGCTGGTAGGATGATGATGTCTCTATCTTTTCTCAGTTTCTTTAATGTCTTCTCCTCCTCTTAAGTGTTAAATGTTCTGTCTTGTCTGTTTCATTAGAATGATTCTCTGTCTGATGTCCTCTTGTGTTCCTTGGTCAAGTTTGTTAGTTTTCATTATGTATTCTAAGTTGGCAAGGAAATTGACCAAGTCTTCATTTTTGTAGTTGTGATTAAATTAAGTTTCATCCTTTTATAATGTTATCCTAGTGCAATTGGACTAAAAATGTTTTATTACTAATCTGCTATTAAATTAAATATTAAATTTATTAAAACTAGGCACAGATGTATAATTAAACTTATTTTAAGCTATTTTAGGTTGTATGCTACACCTGTTTTCAAAATAGCAGTTACGGTCACATAGATCAGCAACCGAGGTCCTATCCTTCTGTCAGTTTTTGCAGACATCGTTTATCAGGCAGACAAAAATGGTTAATAGGCACTGTATATACCTCAGCTTTTATTTATTATATTATTATTTATTAGTTTATTTACTTTTACAAAGCCTCTAACAAAATGTATCTAAGGAAATTCAATAGTCATATGTACTCGTGAACTAGAAACTATTTTTTTTAAAGAAATAAAAAAGAATGATTTTTCCTTAGGATTTTGCAACAGAAGTACTTTATAATTAATTTTAAAGCATCCTGAAATTGAAAATGAAAATTTTAATTTTTCCGTAAATCAAACTTTTCAGTAAAGTTTCAGTAAAGTCAGGTCAGGATTGCAAGAAGCAATGTCTTTAAACTATGATCAATAAAAAGTATTAATTTATTCAACAAATTGTGGAATTTGCTATCATCCTAAGTGGAAATTTTTAGAATTTTTTTTTATTTACTTATAAAAAAATACTGACTGCCCATCCTACCCCAAGGTAACTCTGGTTAACTTACAATAATTTAATACAAACTATAAAAATAAAAAATACAATAGCTAAAAGATGGGGAGGAAGAGAGTAGGATAAGCAGGGAGGAAGCTGAGATCTGATATTATTCTATCAGCCACCTCCAACATGAAGCTTCTCTTTTAGAATCCCTAACCAACTGGCAGAGTCAAGTTTGTAGGCTCTTATGGAAGGTCAAGAAGTTTGGAGCAGACCTCAGTTAGCATTTTAAAAAGAGACTGAGACAAATCCATAAAAGATAGTATTATTCATGGTGGCTAACACCTATGCATTTTTCTCTGGAATCAAGTACATAATTTAAACACCAACTGCAAGGAGCAATGCAGGAAGAAAAAATCCCAGTACCTTTCTCTTTTTAGAATCAAGATCACATGAAGAGTATAATGCCCTGGTAAGAGCACACTTGCAATATTGTACCCAGTTTTGATCACCACAATATAAAAAAGAGGTTGAGGACTCTAGAATGAGTGAAGAGAAGAGTAACAAAGTTGATCAGGGGACTAAAATATATGAAAATGGTTCATATGAAGAATGATTACAGGAATTAGGTATGTCTAGTTTAATGAAACGAAGGACTAGAGTGACATTATAGCAGTGTTCAATATTTAAGGGCTACCAAAAAGAAGAGGGAATCAACTTATTTTTTAAAGCACATGAAGGCAGAACAAGAAGCAATGGATAGAAACTAATCAAGGAAAGAACCAGCTTAGAATTAAAGATAAATTTCCTGACATTTAGAACAATTAATTAGTGGAATGACGCCTTCAGAAGTTGTGGATTCTCCATCACTACAGGTTTTTAAGAAGAGTTTGGACAACCAGTATAGGGACTCCTGCTTGAACAGGAAGTTGGACTAGAAGACCTCCAAGCTCCAATTCTGTTTTCTGTTATTTTTATGTTTCCCTAATCTATCAAGCTAAACGTTGAATGACACAAAAGGTTAAACTAGATGGCTCTTTGACATGTTTTTGTTTAATGTTACAGTTAGGAAGATGAAATCACTGTCATATATGATCAATTGCCTTGCCAGGGAATGGAGATTATCAGAAACTGTTGATAGGAAAAGAATAATTTTACAATTTTAAATTTAATTTAATATTCAGACTTTGTTCTGGAAATGGCCTGGTTGTTTTCCAGAGTTAATTTTCAATAATGAAGCATTCTATGCTATTCCAGATATATATCTTCTCCCATACAGATATTTTTCATACAGAGCACAAGCTGCTTCTAGTTTAAAGATTAAATTAAAAAAAGCTGATCAGTATCAGAAAATCAGTTTGCTATCATCAGGAAAAAATGTTTTAGAGTTCTTCAGAATTTTTCATTTAGTCACAGTTGGGGTGTACACACTTAATGGTTGTAATCACATTGCAATTTCCTTGAGAGGGGATTGTATTGAAACTTGTCTTATTTATCTACCAGCTGTTGCATTTTATCGACTCGTCAAAGTTTGCAAATATCTAACAATTAGAGCAAAGAGGGTTCGTTACATTTGCAAATGTATTTATTTTGTTTAAATAACTTGACTGTTTTTAAAAAGTATTCATATGTTTTTGAATTTTTTATTTTCTGGGACAAGCCTGCTTGTGGGTCAACCATATTCTGCATGTCTGAGTTGTAAATTAGAGTTTATGTAGAAGACAGAGTAAGAGGAAATAACTTTTTTGCAATTTTACATTATATAATTTCTTGGATGAAAATGCTTTGATTTTGTTTCTAATCAAAGAGCTGGTGATAGTTTATTGAAGGTTCCAGGGTTCAACCACACTGCTAGCCAACAAAATAAGTGAATATTGAATCACAGGAAAATTGGGCACTACACAAAAAATTATTTGATGGATAAAGGTAACTTGTAAGCTACAGAGAAGTTAGCATGTTTTTCAGAACATGACTATGACTTGAATCAAAGTATCAAAAATCTGTTAAAAGATATCGACTTGGATTTTCAATCCTTTACGCTGTGATGTCACAGCCTACCATGTAGTGAATGCTTCAAGGATATGTAATGTACCTCTTGGGAGTTTTCTTTTTGGAATGAGGTTTATCCTCTTGTCTAATTATAGAGTCTGATGCTCTGAATCGAAGAAATTCTATTATCAGTTTGAAGTTCTAGGCTCCAATCGTTAGGATCGAAAATGTCAAAACACAATTTACAGTTCAGAAACCAACAAACCAGACTTATAAACTGATTTAGAATGAAACTGTAACGAGCCATGTCCTGTTTTAAATAAATTGTCTGATATAGTGACAATGGTTCACAAGGAAAAACAGAGTTGTTCAGTTTAGTAATCTGGAAATGCTGCAAGTATCTACTAAAAACAGATAAGCATATAAGACCAGAGAATTCTATTATATGGACAAGTGTATTGCCTTAATTAGTATATTTCCAAAAAGAGTCTTCAGAGACATACAGTACCCCAAGATTTAAAAAATTCACTGAAAAATACCTATTAATAAAATAATAAAAATAAGATATGATTAGAAATGAAGTAAAAACTAAATAGATGTAAAAAAATCAAGAGACTACTTCAGGAAAAACTATTGCTCCACACTGTAATAAAGACTTTTCTTGTGATTCTTTGGATAGATGCACAAAACCATGAAGTCAAGAAGAAATATAAATGAAATATAAATAATAAATAATGATTTGGGAGCCTGGTATTTCTATAAGAATGAAATACAACAGTTTGCTTAGTGACCATTCAAAGTTACAATGGCACTGAAAAAAGTGACTTATGACCATTTTGCAAACTTATGACCATTGTAGCATCCCCATGGTCATGTGATTTACATTTGAATGCTTGACAACTGACTCACATTTATGACAGTTGCAGTGTCCTGGAGTCATGTGACCACCTTTTGAAACCTTCAGTCAAGCAAAGTCAATGGGAAAACCAGATTTACTTAACAACTGTGTTACTAATTTAATAACTGCAGTAATTCAGTTAACTAATATGGTGAGAAAAGTCATAAAATTGGGTGAAACACACTTAACACATTTCTCATTTAGCAACATAAATTTTGGGCTCAATTGTGGTAATAAGTTAAGGACTACCGGTATGCATAATTTTATGGGTTTGGACTAATTTTAAACATTTCATCAAATTTAATGGGGGGGGGGAATCAAACTTACCCCTGTTGGCTTATATATTATGTTATCCCCACTAAATCGTTCTGGTTTGGAAACAGACCTAAGGATTAAAATAATTTTGTTCTTACTATTCTCGGATATGAAATAACAAAACAAATACTGAAATAGTAACACATCTTTAATCATTGGCTCAACTCAGATATCATGCTAAATGATCATTAATTTTAATCATTATTTATTAATGAAGGCAAAAACAAAGTCGTTGGAGTCAAATGTTTTTCTGCCCTGCACAAGGATATATTTATTTAAACATCATATCCTAATTTAATTATTATTCTAAGTGCTAACTGCAATGAACAAACCAGCAAATAGTTTAAAATTCTGGTTTCCTATCTGAAAACACAGTAATGGCATGTAGGCTTATACATTGCTTTACAGTGCTTTATAGCCTTCTCTAAATGGTTTACAGAGTCAGCATATTGCCCCCACAATTTACCATCCTTGGAACAATGGAAGGCTAAGTCAACCTTGTGCCGGTCAGAATCAAACTCCTGAAGTGAGCAGTGAGCTAGTCTTCAGTACTGCATTCTAACCACTGCGCTACCACAAACATAGGAGCTTTTCAATTTCTGTAATTGTAGGCTGATTTCCCAAGGTTGAATGTGTATAAGAAAGATACAATAACAGTAATAGGCTTGCTGTTTTATGGAAAGAGCAGTTTCAAGACCAAATTTGGAAAATATATTTTTTTAAAATAGCTTTCATACCATTGTTAAACAAAGGATGCTAATATAAAACTTTTGGGAATTATATGTTAATTCATAAAGATAAAAGTTATTTTTTCAATAACTAATATAATTTTATTTAACCTATTGCAATTATTTCTTACATTTAAAAATCTTACCCAAATGCAGCTAGGAAGACACAATCATCATGCAAAACATTCGCTACTCTTTCAAAGTTCCTGTAATTATCAGAGTCTTTTTGTTCAAAATAGCCAATAATGTTTCTTTTATTGCGCTGTAACACATAAAACATAACATAATAACATTCTAGCTCACTCTTTAAAGAAATTAATATTTTCATGAATTCTATAGTTCTTTAAACAGAACAGATGATGTCTATTAGAATCAAATGTAATATTGGCATAAAAATATAGTCCAGGATCTGAACAAAAATCCTGCAACAAAGAAAAAAAGTACAGAAAATCTTGAAGGTATTATCTTATTAATAATATTCTATCCATTTTGATTAAGGACCTATATTTTCATAGAAATGTTTTACATGTGTCTGTGTAGAAGATATCACCTATTTTCATTTATGAAGTAAAAGTGTTACTACAGAATTTATACAATACTAGATAAATGTCTATCTAAATATATTATTGGGCTTGAAACACACATAAAATTCAAGATTGTCTGCACATCTATTCTTATTTACAGGAGCCCATTAAAGATTACAATGACTGTTTGTAAAGAATATTCAATACTACTTTTATTTTTTCCCATAGGAGAAGAGGTAGATAGAGAGGGAGTAATTGACTCAAGGTTATCTTTGAACACTAATAGTAGACATAAATCTGGCTCACCTCTGTCTTAATCCAGTCCCTTGTCAACTTTGGATAGTGGCTGTCCACATCCATGACTATAATCACTTGGAAAATTTAGCACTATAAATTATATGATTAATAAATTTGCTTTCATGGCAATGTAGATCACATAACCAAAATTACCCTACAATATTTGCAATGCTACCAAGGAAGATATTAAAATTAACATTGATTTTAAAAATATTATAATAGTGGTTACAAGACTTCTAAACAAGTCTTTACTAAATGAGTATAACTTGCTAATCAGCTAACTTGGATTTTCCAATTTATATATGGCAATCAACATATACTTATATGCATACAAACTCACATCAAGAAAGTTAATTTCTTCCAAGCTTAGTACTTCTCTAATTGGATTGCTTTTCTGCTGGCGGATATAATCTGCTATTGCTGTTACTGATCTCTGACCTCGATACTCTCTCTTCATCATCATTCCATTCCGGAACAACTTCAAGGTTGGGTATTTACTTATCCTATACCTTTGAGCTATGTCAGCTGAAAAACAATTACAAAGTATTTGAAAACATGTACATTCAATTGTTATAATTTACATTTCTTTATGTTTATGTACAATTTAGAAGGAATAAAAATTGTATTTCATATCTTTTAAAAAAGATAACTGCAAGAAATAATTAAATTTTGTGCCTTTAACTTCATTTATTTACAAACAATGAGTCTAATAAAACCTCAATTATTTTTGTACAGTGCATACTTTTTCTTCATGGTCACTGCAAAACTCATCCATTCCTATTTTTAATTGTTTGCTTGAACTGTAAACAAAATAATGTTTAATAAAATTCCCTCAAAACATACCTCCAGGAATTAATCCCAATATTAAAATAATAGTGCACTTTTTGCCAATTATAGAAAAAGACTTGTGAGGGGTTCATGGTGTTCTCTGACCTTGGTTGTTTTCCTATAGACATTTCATTACCCAAACAAATCATCAATGCTAGCCTTTTCTAAAGTAGCACACACAAAAGATGCAACTTGGATTTCCTCCTGATGCATTGAGTATTTTGAGGCAACCCCACAAAACTTAGCTCCAGTCTTCCTCTTATAAGACAGCTGATAAGGTATTAAGAAACAGAGCTGAAGGTTTTATTTATTTTACAAAGGATGATAACAAAATTAGTTGGATAAACAAATTTATCCAAAAAATTTAGAGCAGTGTTTCCCAAACATTTTTTCGCCTATGACCACCTTATTTTTTCCCCTGTGATCCCTCAAGATGCTATTACCAAATACAGACAAGGGTCAGTAAGTGTTGGTTTTTTCTAATGTCAACAAGATAGAGTTTGTAGAATAATATAGTAGTAGTCCTCAACATACAATTGGTTGGTTAACCACGATTGAAGTTACAATGACTTCAGAGAGGCATCTTTATGGCCCATAAGGAACTTCCAGCTTTAGATTCTGGTCTTGCCCCCCTAATCATCATCTTTCTTCTTCTCTGCACTCTTTCCAGAGCTTCAATATCTTTTTATATTGTGGTGACTGAAACTGGATGTAATAGATGCATCAGCAGATGTAAAATTTAGCTGAACAATTCTCTTTTCTGCTGCCCCCACCACCTGATACATTACAATGAATTCAAGGATTGGAAAGTCTTTCATCTTCTACCAAACCTAAACCAGCTCTAGAAAAATGGTTTTCAGATTATTTGAAAATCTGGACAAGGAAGGTCCTGAAAGCATTTAAACAATATTACAAAAATGATTTGAAGTATTTTATAAACTAAGAGAAGGCTAAACTACCCCATCTAGGTATTCAGGAATGACTTAAAGCACATATTAAAGGATCTAGGATCTACAGAAGTCTATAGTAGAGTTTTGGGATAATCGTAATCATTGGCTTGAAAAATCAAGAGGATCTCAAGAATCAATGCTTTGAAGGATCTGTAGAAAATATATTACAATGGTTTCAAAGATCTCTATTTTTCCTTTTTTTATTAGTTTATAGTATAAAACACAAAAATGTAAAAAAAACAGTAAGAAAAATAGGGGAGGGAAAAAGGAAGGGAAAAGTGCAAAAAAGAAGGGGAAAAGAAAAAAAGCTGATGACTTCCGAATCCTTTCGATATAGTAAAATAAGATAGTAACATCAAACCTCAACTTTTTACTTTCACATAGTAGTATAAACTAGTCATTTCTATATCAACAAATTTATGTAATCAGTAAAACCTAAAATCAAAGTTGCATTTTTCCCTACTTTTTCAATTTTTTTTCTACTTCAAACACAAGCAGAAGCAAAAGTATTTTTATTTTTTTCTTTTATCAAAACAATCAATTTAACCATCTCTGCTAACTCCATTAACTTTTGCAGCCATTCATGCATTGTGTGAATCGAAGAATATAATATCAAAGATCCACCCAAAATTTTCAAGTCTTTTTTTATTAAAACCAAAAGAGACATTTCTGGTTTTATCTTAATATTTAAGAATCTTCTGTATTAGAATATGAATCCCACTCCAATATTTCTCTGCTTTATCAAATGCCCACAATAATGATAAAAAACACTTCTTTACATTTACATCTCCAATATTCATTTGAAGTACTTGATAATTTATTTCATGTTAAGCACTGAAAATACATCATCTTATAAAATATTTCTTTTAAATTATAATTTAGTATAAATTTTAAATCTTTCACCCACATATTCTTAAGCTTTAAGTTATATCCAAAGTTCCTTGTCCACTGAGGCATACAATGTTTCACATATTCACTTTCCAAATTCAAATTCAATAATGGTTTATAAACCTTAGCAAGGATCTCTAAAAACCCTATCATTATCTGAAGAAGCCAGACCAGTTTTGGAAAAATGGCTTCAAAAATCCTTGAAAAACTTGGAGAAAGTCCACATGGAGCCAAGATCTCTCTACTCACTCTACTCTACTTCCCTTGGAGGGAAACTCCTCCAAAGGCCTACAGAAACAGAGGTCTTATCTCAAGGATTTGATCTTTATATTTGCAGCCCTTCAAAGGAATTCCCCTCTGCAAATGGAGAAGAGGGGAATTCCTCTGAAGGGTTGCAGAAACTAAGGTCAGATTCTGAAGATCAGCTGTTCACCAAAACATTTCTCCACACAGAGAGGAGATAAACTTCTTTGGCAGTTTGGCTAAAGGTAACCCAGATACTGAAGATCCTAGATCCATATCTGCAGCCTGCCTATTATCTCTGTCTGATTCAGCTTGGCACTTCACAGGCATCCTGCCATCAAAGGTTGAAAGAGGGAAGCGCTCAGGATGAAAGGGCAATAAAGTTGTGTGTGTATGTGACGGGAAATTGGGAAAGAGGAATGATGGATGATAAAGACCAGAGCAACCAGATTCTTTTGTACCAGGTACCCTGAGAAATATGCAGATTAGGTACCCTGAGAAATATGTGGATTACCCCCAAACATTTTACTGTGAAGCTAGTCTTGTGCTCAAGAAGGTTTGAGTGGACAAACTATATGCCAAACTGTCCAAGTGCAAATTCCACCAGAGTAAAATTGACTATCTCGGCTACCGCATTTCCCACAAGAGAAAGAGATAGACCCCATAAAGGTGAGGGCAATGCTAGAGTGGGCTTCTTCCCACACCTGGAAGCAACTGCAAAGCATTCTGGGATTTGAGAACTTTTACCGCCAATCCCTTTTTTTGCCCAGATTGCCCTTTCCATCATTAATCTACTAAAGACAAAAGGGGAGGGGAAACCCAAACCCAGTCAGTCACTTAAATGGACTGTGGAATGCCAGACTGCATTGAACAGCTTAAGCATCTGTTTGCAGAGGAGCCAATGCTGAAACACCCAGACCTCAATTCCCCCTTTGTCATTCAGGCAGATGCCAGTGATGTCATTGTGGGCTCAGTGCTTCAACAGGAAAATGAGAAAGGGGTCCTACAGCCATGCGCCTACACTTTTAAAAACCCAAATGAGATGGAGCAGAGATGGGCAGTCTAGGAAAAGGAAGCCTATATAGGGTCTATATAAGGGCTATCTATCTATCTACCAAATTCTTACAATCTAGACAACTGTCCAAAAATTGGGGCCGAAATACATTGGACCTTTCCTCATTAAAAGGATTATTAACCAGTAACTGTAGAACTTGACCTGCCAAAAATGCTCAGACATGTACATCTGGTATTTCATTGTAGCCTATTGAATCCAGAAATCACATCTTCCTTCCTTGCATCTCAAATCGCAACCACCCCTCGTCCCCATTATGATCAAGGGAGAACACCACTTTGAAGTCAAAGACATTTTGGACTCTTGTATACATCAGGAAAAAACCCAATACTTGATTTTCTGGAAAGACCTTTCCCCTTCAGAAACTGAATGGGTCACCTCCTAACAAATTAAAGCCCCAAAACTGTTTAAAAAATTCCATGACAGACACCCAGAGAAAACCCATTGAACTGTTTGCTAACCTCTGTCAAGGGGGGCAGAATATTAGCTGTGTGATTCGGCTTGGTGCCTCACAAACATCCTACCATCAAAAGCTGGAAGGGAGGGGGAGGATAAAAGGGCAATAAAGCTGTGTGTGTGTATGTGATGGGAAATCGGGAGCGAGGGAATGACAGGTGATAAAGATCAGAGCCAGCATCCCATAGCCAGGCACTTTGAGAAATATGCGGATTACCTCCAAACATCTCCGCTTTCTCAAAACAACTTGGTGAGTTCCAGCTGGTTGGAAACAGACTGATCACTGGGGAGGGATGAGCTGTGTGTAAATGTTTTTGTATCTTGAGAGCTCTGGTGAATTTAGAGCTGGTTTGACTTTACTGTAACCAACACCTTTAGTAAAAGAACCCTTTAGTTTTAACAACTGGTGTCGAGAGCCTTTCTTTCCTAAGGGACCAGATTGGGGAAGACACTGCTAGAGCAATCCCCCTTCTACACAGAATGGGGAGTTGAATTTTTCACTCTATTTGCTTAATGATGTGAGAGATTGCTTAACGACAATTGGGAATGCCAGAATTGTGGTTGTTGAGTGATGCAGTCACATAGGCAACTCTCTTAATAATTGCTTCAATCAATGACTAAGATTACAGTCCTAATTGTGATTGTTAAATCAATGGTTATCTATTGTCATTTTTCTGTGGTATCCTTAGCATGTAGCTTTCTATTATATATTTTTATCTGTGGCTCCTTGAAATATCTTACAACCCCCTGATTAAAAATAACTGTTTTAGAACACTGAGTCATAGTGCTGAAATGCTGAATACAACTAAAAATAGCAGTTTCCTGCAACTGTTATAGGTAATCTATTTACGGGTTACAAGTTTTAAGAAAATCTGTTTGCAGGTCCTGTTGAATGTGACTGTTGGCCCAAATTAAGACAATTATAATTGAATGATCTTACAGCAAATTATATTCTAGAACCCTGGTGGCATATAAAAGGACGTAACATTTTATATCTCAGTTAACACACTCTCAATATCATTATTGTCATTCCTTAAATATTTATCCATAAATATATCAAGCAATCAAGGAGACATCATAATAAATTTATCATACATTTATATAGCCATGATGAAAAGCAAAAAAAGAAAGGAAGAAAAAAAGCAGTACACCTCTAACTGACATAAAACTGTACACAAATTCTCCATGTTTTGTTTTTGTGATTCCTTGTATCCTTCAAGTCAGAATTCTGCCAAAACCTTCTCAACTAACAGCATCCTTTCTTCCAACTGTCAGGTACAAATTACATATCCACACATATAACACTGAGCGGCATTCTGAGTTTCTGTTCAAGTGTTTCTCCCGTAAGGATGCATTGAGGATTTTTATTTAAAAATTTAATAATCACCTAGAGTCATCTTGTAGGGGAGATGGGCAGGATAGAAATTTAATAAATAAAATTAATAAATAATCTTGACAGCATTAGTTCAATTTGGCCCATTTTCAAACCCAATCTGGCCCATTTTAACAGGGTTTTTTGCATCATACCTAATTTAATTGTGTCCAGTTTTATTTTCAGGCAGTTATCCTGTTGATAGGCTTACATGATCCAAGATAAGACATCATTTCAAAAGATAGGATGCCTGCCATAAGAATCAGTGGCTCATATGGTTTTTAAATTGCAATTGGGCTTAGAAATGTAAAAAGAAGTTACTTTCTTCTCTGTTAAATATTTCTATTGGTAGACCAATTGTTTTAACAAGTTATTATGTATGTAACAACTCTACAAATGTAATTACTTGTATTTTGTTTACAATTCAAATTAAGTGTCAGATAAAACATAATTGTTCAATTTTTCTGGAAAAAAAAGTCTCTTTTTTCTTTTTTATATATGACTTTTTATTTTAAATAACACACATACACACACACACACACACACACACTTGAAATATCCAGGAGAAAATCTAAGGAGTCTTCTTTAGAACCTCAGCTTGTACATGTTCCCCTTATAAAATAACTTTAATTGGTAACTCAGTTACAAAAATATTCAGAAATTCTCAAGCACAATAAAAATGATAATGCCAGCAACTAAATAAAAGCATTAACCACAGGATGCAAATTGGGCCATTTAGAATTAACAATTGACTCATTTTTTTATATAGTAGTTAAAGTAAAATAATTTTAGATACCATATTTTAGAAACCTTTAAAAAAATCTTTGATGGGGTGGGAGAGTGAAGAAAAAAAAAGTTCCCTTTAACAGCTTCTCCGCCGCTTTCGATCTTCTTAGGGATACAATGTATCCTCCAGCAATTCAGACAGTTCAGTTCCAGCGAATTTAAAATATGTTGATTGACCCAGCTCAGCCAGCACTTTCACTTTTCTTGCTTCCTCCAGCACAATCTTACCCGGTTGCAGGCTTCTTCGTGGCAGCCATTGCTGACCGCCGTTCCACCACCTTGGGAAAAAGGGGTTTTTCCGGACGAGGAGGGGGTCTGCGACACCCCCAACCCCCTGTCCGGCTCCCCTCTCTCTTCGGCTGTCCCTACAGGGCAGCCATATCCCTCTGACCCCTTTGGATCGGGGTACCTCGGCAGCAAGCACAGCAGGAATCGCGAACGGTCGCGAATTCCTGCTGCCACTGAAGCCACGCAGAACCGGACCCTAATGGAAACAGCAGATGAAGATTTGAAATTTGTTTGGGCACTGAAGGTGAATTATTCTGAAAGTTGAAGTTAAGGGACAAAAGAGTTCTTGGACATTGGACTTAAAAATTTAAGAAATTGGAAAACCCTTATTAGAGGTATGGATTTCTGATCATTTAAAAATTGAAGTTGCAAGTGGGAAGGGAGAGGAAAAAAATTGGAGCAGAAGTGGAAAAAGGAGGAGATTGCCTAGAATCTCAAAGAAAGATATATGGTAATTGGACCTCTTTGATTAAACAGTAACCCCAGAAAAAGAAATAGAAGAAAGAAGAAAAATATAAACTTTTGGAACTTTTTTTGAATTATTTTTGATTAAAAATACTTGGGTGGTTGTTTTGGGGAAAGTTTCTCTTTTCAGGATGGCATCGCTTATGGATGAACTAAAGACTGAATATCAAAAATATAAAAAGGAAGAACAAGATGGAAAAGATACTTTGGGCACTTTATTTCAATTTTTAGAAATGGCGTTATGTACTTATGAAAAATTGATTACACAGCAGAATGACTGGGACAAAGAAGAAGAGGAACAAGAAGCCATCTTTGATGAACAATGGGTTTTTTCCGGGGAGGAGGAGAAAGAGGATAAGAAAAAGGGGATTTTAAGATTTGAAAAAACAACCCAAAAAGAGAAAAATGAGAGGAAAGGTGGATGCAAGGTTAGAAAGCAAAGGAAAGGGAGTAAGAAAAGGGAGGAGGAGAGACAAAGAGGTAAAAAGGGCAAGGAGAAGAATAAGCAAGAGAGAAAGGGGGGGGAGGAGAAGCCTTAATGGTGGGAAGCAAGATCTAAAGAAAAAAAGTTTATTCAGAGACAATGGGTGAATTTAATTAAGGATAAAAGGGGGATTCTGGAAGGTATATAAGATTGTGTTTTTATATGTATATTTAGAGTATAAAATTTACTGTGTAATTTTAGAATCTACTGAACAGAATCCCAAGATAAATTAAGTGTTATATGAAGTACTTTTAAGTTAGCGTCATGAGTTAAAGGCGTCACTCCAATTAGTGTACAGGAGAAGTATAGTAAAAGAAAAAAGATGGATAGTTGGAAATAGAACAGACAAAGAATGTTATTGAAAATGGTAATAAGATATGGAAGGATATATAAAGGTTTTGTTATGGTTTTTTTTTTGTATATTGATAAAAGGCAATAAAATTTTAATTAACAAGAAATAATTTGGATGAAAAGGAGAAGCTGGGATAAGATATGAAGTTAAAAATATTGATATTATAATTTGGAATCATTATGTTCTATTGGTTTTCTTCTTTAATTATATATATTTTTTTTTTAGAAAAGAATTTATAAGCTGTTATGCCTTGATTGTTTGTGCACTGTTTTTGTAAAATTGATAAAATTGGTTTATAAAAAAAAAAGAAAAGAAAATGATAATAAGATATGGAAGGATATATAAAGTGAATATGATGTTTGAATTTGTGTCTGTGTGAAGAGTTTCAACCCGGGATCAGGCAGCCTTCAGAAAAGATGTTTTAGTTTTGTTTATGTTTTGTGTTTTGTATGTTTATGAAAGGCAATAAAATTTTAATAAGCAAGAAATATAATTTGAATAAAAGGAGAAGTCTGGATAAGATATGAAGTTAAATAGATAATGTAAATATTGATATTACAATTTGGAGTTATTTTATATGTTCTATTGGCTTTCTTCTTTAATTATTATTTTTTCTTTTTAGAAAAGATTTTTCAAGTTGTTATGCCTGGATTGTGTATTGTTTTTTGTAAAATTAATAAAATTTGTTTAAAAAAAAAATCTTTGATATACTATACAGGGGATGTTTTATTTCATCCTTTATCCTCCTTATTGCACATTCCAAAATAATAGATATATTAAAGCAATCAGTAAGGTTAACTTCATCAATTACATTGACTCAGAGTGAATTATTTCAAAATTGTGTTTTGGTTTCCATTTCAAATATGTATTCAATAAATTATCCTTCGATATAAATATAATAATTGTAAGCTTTCTACAAAAACTTGCTAATTGAAAAAAGAATGATGAGCTGTCACGTTACTAGATACCATTTTGGTGACTACCAAGCCTCTGGCTCACACAATTTCAATTTTTCTTTTAAAAGTTATTAGGGTATTCTGCTTAACTAAGTACAAAACTTTGCTGGTCTATTTATCCAGAACATAATAAATTTTAAGGAAAATTGGAGGAATATGTTTTACAGAAGGAATACAACTTTGTCAAAGATTGCAAAGTATGACAATGCATAAAACAATAAATGTTGATAATGACACAACAAAGAAGGAACATTTTATCATATAGTATACAAAATAGTCAAAAGTACTGGAAGAAAAATAACTGAAACACCCCAAAAAATCATAAAATATAATCTGAATTAAAAGCACAAATATTTTATTAGGTATGATTTCAATGTATGTTGATGAAAACGATTACAATTTATTAAAATATATTCTAATAGTAGCAAGAATTAATCCGGAACAACAAAAGGCAATCCTTGCTGTCAATTCAAAATGGAGATGCTAAAACTGGAAAAATATCTGGCAATGGGAAACCTAACTGTGTATGTATGTATATATGTATGTATGTGGATCTTTGGTTATTCGGGTTTTCTCCCACGTAAAATTGGAAGTATCTAGGCAACGTTTCGATGAAGTCTCATTCATCATCTTCAGGCTTGTGTCTTCATCTCTGTGCTTCTCAGAGGCACATATATATGAATATATATATATTCATATTCATTAGAAATCCCATTAATTGCAAACAAGAATTGTTCCTTTTTATACAATCTATTATTCAGCAAGGCACCTAAGTCATTTAGAAAAAGAGAAACTTCTTAAAATAATTGAAATTATCCAAATAGAAATAAGCAGCCATCACAGATAATCAAAACATAATACAAAAGTATATTAGCAATTAGCAGTTATGTCGGTGGGAATGAAAGTAAAGGAAGGGGGAAAACAGAGGACTTACTAGAACACTTTTTCTGTAATGCTATTTTTATTTTATTTTTCTCATTTTTAATTTAAAAAATAATATTTTTCACTTCAACCTTGCTTTAATGTAAAGTTTAATTTTATGTATGTATTTGTATATGTATTACTGTCAGTCCTGTACTGACTTAGACATTTAGGAAAGAAAAACCCTCAACTCCATTCTGTTGAAGTGAAAGGTCCTTTTACTAAAGCAAAAATGCAGCAAAAGTAAACCTAGATCTAAGTATTCCCATGCAAAATTTGCACTTTTCTCTTTCTCTCCCCATTTAACAAGTTCATCAGTGTCCAAAATTATTCCTTTTTGATAAGAACTGGTTTGAGGTTTGGCGCCTCTCGATATAGCTTCACATTCTGTTCCCAGGCCGTGTGTTCTTGGTGGCTAGCTTATTCTGGTTTGACACCTCTGATTCTTGTCAGCTTGTCTCTCTCCTTTATTTTGTCTTTTCCATTCCCATGCCTGATTCTTACTTCCCAAAATCCCTCCCCACTCCCTTGCAATTTATGGCAGGATGCCAGTGAGGCAAAGAAGCTGTAGATGGCAGGCCTGACATTCTGCCCCCCCCCCACTGCCATAAAAAAGACTTCAGAAAAGAAAAATAATTAAGAGTGAAAGTGAACCTAGTTATAATTCAATGTGGTTTATCTGGATACTTGTCATTAACTTTTCAGAAAAGTTTAGGGGCCTGATATGCTGGTTTCTATCCATTCTGTTTCTGAAGGAGCAAAGTCCCTCCATGCTACTAGATACTGAATTTTTCCTCTGTGCTTACGAAAGTCTTTTTTTTTTTTTTACTTCAAAGTAATGTTCTCCTTCAATTAGGATGGAAGTTGGTTGTGGTTCCATTGCAGGGTATAGGGGGGAAGTGATTGCCAGTTTCGATAGCCTATAGTGGAAGACTGGGTGAACAGCTTAAGCGTTTTTGATGGGTCTAATTGAATTGCTATTGAATTGATGATTTTGTTACTTGGGAAAGAGCCAATATATTTGGGCTAGTTTTTCCCATAGTTGCCTGAACTGCAAATACTTGAAGAGGTAATCACCCACATTAAAGGGTTTCAGCTTGGTTCTTTTCTTTTTATAATGTTTTGTATAATGTTTTTTAATAATGTTTTTTATAATGCTTTTTATAATGTTTTGTAGATAACCGGCCAGGTGCTTTGAAGTTCCACAGTCCACTTCACTAGTGATGTAGTTTTGTGGTTTTTCCTGGAGCAATTCGGGTATGGCTAAAATGTCCTGACTCATAGTGATCTTGAAAGAGGGGAACCCGGTGCTACTATGAACTGTGTTACTGTAGGCTACCTTGGCAAATGGGAGGAAGTCAGCTCAGTTGTAAGTTGTCTTGGTCATAATTAATGTAGTATCTCAAGTATATCAGACTGCATTCATGTGTTTACACAGATCATTCATTTGTGGATGATAGGAGGAGTTAAGTCAAGGGTCTTCAAACTTGGCAAGTTTAAGTCTTGTGGACTTCAACTCCCAGAATTCTTGAGCTAACCTGACTGGAGGAGGAATTCTGGGAGTTGAAGTCCATAAGTCTTAAAGCTGTCAAGTTTGAAGACCCCTGAGTTAAGTCCTTGAGTGGTGTTCAGCGATTTTAAAAACTTTTGCCAAAATTGTGAAGTAAATTGGACTCTGTGGTTGGAAATGATTCATTAACTGGCTCTGTAGAGTCAGTACACATGTGTAGTTTGGCCAACGGGTGCACCAAACGGAATGTGAATCACGGCACAAAGGGTATCTGTTTGGACAAGAGGTTGGTGACCACCCAAATTATCATATTTCCTGAACTGTCTGATAACTCCATAGAGATTTTGTTCCAGGGTGCCTGGGGCTTTGTCGCTGGCTGAAGGAGGCCTAGGGCATCTTTTGGCCAACCAGGAAATAGGGCAACTGACCACATAGAGTTCAACATCTTTTTTGAAAGAAGATCACCAAGATTGGCACTTAGTTAGGTGTAAGGTTTTTACAAGGCCAAAATGCCCCGCCATTTTTGATTCATGACTTTTTTTGGGGGGGGGTTTGAGGTATGTTGCATGGTGCAATTGGCTTGGTGTGCTAGAACCCTTCAACCTTTTTTAATGTGGTCTTCAGAACTGTGAGCAATTCATCTCCATTTGTAATTTGTTCTTCTCTTCCCTCCCCAATGGTTGGGGCTGCCAATTATTGGGATGGGTTGACTGGTCTAACAATTTCAATATTATTGTACTGGGACAGCTTGAGATGCAGTTACCCAAATGGTCTATTTTTTGTATATGGAATTTGTACTTAGAAAGTTTGGTGTATAGCCAGGCAGCGCAATTTCTTTAACATCATTCTAACTTCACATATTCTACCATAGCTTTGGTGTAGATTAGAATGTCAACCAGATAAACTAGATTCTCTTTATTTAGGTGTTCATGTGGGACCTTATTAATTAGGACCTGGCCATATATTCTTGACAACTGGCTTATTCCAGTTTGACACCTCTGGTTCTTGTCAGCTTGTTTCCCTTGCCACTTTTGTCTTTCCCATTCCCCTTAGAACCCATGCCAGATTCTTACTTCCCCAAATTCCTTTCCTCCACCCTTGCAATTTATAGCAGGATTTCAGCAAAGCAAAGAAGCTGAAGATGGTAGGCCTGACAATTACATTCTTTTTCTGATTTATTGTTGTTTGCTTTACTCAATTAATCAAACATAAAACTGGGAAAGGGGAGAAAATAACACTGTGGAATGACTTCAGTCCATGTATTTTCAGTGGCATTGTGCAAGATGTAAGGGAGGATAACCAGTTCTATTTCTGGAAAATATTTTTTACTAGCTCATAATATCACTTTAGTTCTATCTGAAGTCTTACCCTGTGAAGGGATGCTCTGGGTTTTGAAATTAATGTGTTTATAAGCACTGATTTCTAATGCAACAAGACACCAAAAATTAAATAAAATACCGTATATACTCAAGTATAAGCCGAGTTTTTCAGCATATTTTTTGTGCTGAAAAAAACCCCCTCGGCTTATACTCGAGTCAGATTCCCCTCTGAAAAAAAAATGGTGTGGAGCTCCGAAGCTGGGCAGCCGCTTCCCTGCTTCCGTGTTTCCTTTGCAACTTTTAAGCATGGGAGGGGGAGGCTTTTCTGAGCTCTAGGCTGAGAAAGCAACGCGAGCCGAGGTCGCTCCACTCAGTTTCATTTCCTCAGCTCCAGCTGCTTTCAGTCCACTCGGGAGGAGGGGGAGGAGGGGGAGAGAGAGATATCATAAGAACGGCTCTTGGTTTTTTCTTGCAAGGGAGAGAGTGACTCCTGCCTACCACTGTCATCATCATCATCTTTTGGGTTAGTGAATCAATCAAACCTTTCATGATAGTGAGATCGTTTCCCAAATTTCCCTTAAATCAGGGAAGAAATCAGAAACAAACCTTTGGGCTGAGAATAAGCTTGTTCCTATGATGCCATTTTTGTTCACTTCAGTGTGAAAAGTGTGAAAAAACACACTTCTTTTTCTTCATCTTCTTGTTCCCTATTTACTGGTCTCTTTCAAAGAGGAAATTGTGAACATCAAACTTATTCTCAACTGCCCTAGTGAAAGTTTTTATTGGCATCTATTTTTATTTTTGAAATTTACCAATAGCTGCTGCATTTCCCACCCTCGACTTATACTCGAGTCAATAAGTTTTCCCAGTTTTTTGTGGTTAAATTAGGTGCCTCGGCTTATATTCGGGTCGACTTATACTCGAGTATATACGGTAAATAGATATTATAAAAGTTTGCCAAATCTTATTGTATAAATTACTACTTAATTAACCTGTGAGAGTATCAAAGAACCTTCCAAGTTCTAAATGTATAAATTAACCATACATTTAAGTTCTGGTCAAGAAATAAAAAATCATCAACAAAAATGTTAGACGCTGGACTTCTTCATCACTCAGGATAACTCAAGGAAGAATAAACATTCACGCAGACGTTCCCAATTCACATTCTGTTCAGTAACAGATCACTCTTCTCATATATAGATTTAAATTATCCCAGCCCTTCTTCATTTGAAAAATGGAAAAAAAATATTTTGGTAATTAAAGGTAGAATTAAAAAAAAAACACCCATAGAGCAAGATTTATGCTTCTTGCTCTTACCATAGAGCAAGAAAATAAGTATGGTTTAGCATCTCTCCAACTTGACTATAATTTTGAATTTCAAAAATGAGAAGTTTAGCAAAATTAAAACATGTGTTTCAGATACAGATAGTCCTTGTCTTACAATCATTATTGAGCCAAAAATTTCTGTTGCTAAGTGATACATTTGTAAAGTGAGCTTTGCCTCCATATTATGATCTGTCTTGCGACAGTTAAGTGAATCACTGCAGTTTTTAACTTAGTAACACAGTTGTTAAATAAATCTGGTTTCTCCATTGACTTTGCTTGTCAGTAGGTTACAAAAGGAGGTTACACCCAGGGCACTGCAACTATCATAAATATGAGCCAATTGCCAAACATCTGAATTTTGATCATATGACTACAGGAATGTTCCAATAGTCATGTGAAAAATGGTCATGTCACTTTTTTCAGTGCTGTTGTAAATTGTTGTAAGTCTAAGACAACCTGTATTGTTATTTTAAACAAAAATAAGCAAAAGTTGTATTAGATTCATAGTTTTTTATTGTGGGGCAAGCTGAATGATCTCATTTCTTGGCACAACTTATAGCAACTGAGTGTGTAGCCTCAGTTTTTACCCATCTAACAAGCTGCTTTATCAAGATGTTAAATTTTCTATAAAATATTTCTGTAACTGTAATATTATTTTCAAATATGTAATTAGTTCCCCATTTGATAAAATTTTAGGGTGGAAAAAGAAATAGCATTTTGTAGTTCAATGTTGTTCTGTACTTGTGTGTGTGTGTGAGAGAAAACAGAGTGCTTTTCTTCTGTTCAATCATGAGTGGAACATACATCTAGAGGGATTCAAATTGTTCAAAAGAAATAGACCTAATAGAAGAGGTAAGAGTTGCACTATATTGAAGAAACAATTACAACTCTATAGAAATGCAACAAAATCATGATGAAAACCTTCTATAATGCGTTTGGGTTCATATACAAGGAAAAAGGAATGAATGACATTGCCATAGAAATATATTACAGACCACCCAACCAAACAGGGCAAGATTTTTGCTAATCAGTTACATAAGATGTGCAGAATGCATACCACAACAGTAAAGGGTTACCTGATATCAACTGTGAAACAAACTCTGAACTAATGGAAGATCAAATAGGTTCCTGACAATCCAAGTAGACAATGTCTCCAAAAGATAGAGAAGGGAACGAGACTAACTATAGTGAACTTAATTCACACTAACACAGAGGAAATGAGAGAAGTAGAACTTTGGTGGAGAGTTATTGGAATTCAACATAATGCAATCCAAGCAGAAAATTCAACAAACTTAGAGAGCGCTTTAGAAGAATTCCAACGGTAGAATGTTTTCCTTAAGGAGAAAACAACTCAACAAGCTTGGGAAACTCAAAAAACTGAGATCATAAAAGCCTAGTCTAGCACACAAAAAAGAGACCCCCAAAGGAAACTAGTATACCTGAACAAATAACTCCCTGATAAACAGAAGGCTAAAAAGGACAAGTATCAAAAGTGAAAAGAAGGGCACATAACTAAGGAAAAATATCAACATATAGCCTGAATATTCAAAGATGAAGCCAGAAAAGATAATGCTCAGAATGAAGTAAAATTTGACACAAATATCAAAAATAATTTTAAAAAGAACTTATTTCAATGTGTAGAAAACAAGAAAAAAGTTAAGGAAACAATTAGTCAGCTAATGAGGAAGATGGCAAGAAGGTGATGGTAGTAGGGAGAAAGTGGAACTGATTAATTCATTCTTTGTGCAAAAAGAAAAATTATAAAGCAGTACCATAAAAAGATTAGGAATATGTCCCTATGCATCTTTACAATTAAAAATAGGCAAGAAAATGGTAAGATAACACCTATCCACTCTAGACAAATTCAAATCACCAGGACCAGATAGATTACATTCCAGGAGCTGGCAGATGGGATGTCAGAATCATTGAACCATCTTTCAAAGGCCCTGAAGCACCAGGAAAGTATCAGAAGACTGGAAAAGAGCTGACAAGATTCCCATCTTCAGAAAAGGGGAAAAATAGATCCAGGAAATTACAAACCAGGAAAACACAACCTAACATGAATACCTGGGAAGAGCCTGGAAAAGACAATCAAGCAACAGATCTGTGAAGCAAACAAAGTTATTACTTGAAGCAAACAAAATTATTACTAGAAACCAACCTGGGTTTGTCAAAAACAAATCGCACTAGAAATTCTTACTGCATTCTTTGACAAAGTAACTAAGTTAGTGGACCAATGAAATGCTGTGGATATAATGTACTTAGATTTCAAAAAGACATTTCATAAAATAGGCCACAACGTACTGTACTACTTGGTAATATAGAAAAACTAGCTCAATGCCTGTGCTTCACAACGAAACTATGTGGTTGGGCTTAATTTTTAGGGAGGAAAATAAGGGAAAGAATTCTGCCTCGGCCTACCAGCATCCATTGGTATTCATCCGGCTAGTGTCCTATCAGTGTGTGAGAGTATTTGGTGTTTGGAAACTGAAATAGTATTTGCTGTGAGAGCAAGGAGGAGACAGCAGGGAGCCTGGGCTTGGCTTAACACTACTGTTCTGTACTAAAGCTGCTTGGTGCTGTAAAACTAAAACTGAAACTCCTCTCCTCATGTTTTGCATTTGGAACAGATTTCTTTTCAGATGGGAGGGGGAGTAGAACTCCTTAGCATCAGAGCGTGATAATAATAATAATATAGGAAATATTAATGGTCATTTCGAAAAATCCTTTCTTAGTGAGCACCTAGAAGCCAAGAGGAACATATAAGCCAAATTTCAAGTTTGTAGGCTTTACAGTTCTGGAGATTTTATAATGATGTGTGAGCGATATTTCATTTTTATATATGTAGGTGTAGATTAGATAGCATCACTACCAAATGGATTTGTAACTAGATGACCAACCACAGGTTGAGTTACATCTAAATGGAAGGAAACATGAATTAGGGTACCAGAAGGTTCTGTTTTAGGCCCAGTAAATATTCATAAATAATTTAGATGAGAGATAGAGGGGGAATTCATCATACTTATAGATGTTAGAAAGCTCATGGCAATGGACAACACTTTAAAAGATAGACTCAAGATATAGAAGAATCTTGACAGATTTAAACACTGGGCCCTTCACCATGCTTTTCAATGGTGAAAAAAAACATAAGGTTTTAAACAGGTAATAAAAAACCCACCAAATGCACAGATATAGAATAGGTAGTTATCTTGTTCAACAGCAGTAACTGTAAGAGGAATCTAGGAGTGAATTAGTGGACAACCACTTAAATATGAACCAGAAGTGTGCTGCAGCTGCCAAAAAAACAATGCATTTTTAGGTTGCATTAATAGGGGGATAGTAACAAAACATTATGTGTCATTTTATCTGCACTACAGGGCAGTTTTGCTCACTATGATACAAAAAAGATGTTGAGATTCTATAAAAAGTGCAAAAAAGAGCAACAAAGATGATTAGGAGACTGGAGGTACCATGAACAATTGCGGGAACTGGAATTTCTAGGAAAGGACTGGGGTGATATGATAATAGTCTTCCAATATTTAAAGGGCTGTCATAGAAAAGAAGGGGGTCAACCTATTCCCCAAAGCACTTGAGGTTAGGACAAGAAGTAATGGATTAAATTTACTAAAGAGAGATCCAACCTAGAATTAAGGAAAAATGTCCTATCAGTGAGAAAAATTAATAGTGGAATGGCTTGCCTCTAGAATTTATGGGTGCTCCATCTGTGGAATTTTTTAAGAAGAGAATGATTTGTCTGCAGTGATATAATGTCTCCTGCTTAAGCACAGGTTTGGACTAAAATACCTCTAAAGTTCCTTCTAACTGTTATGCTGTTACATCCAACACTTGGAGATTGCCTGGACAAATTCCTCCAGTTTTCTCAGTAAGGTTTTTCAGAAGTGATTTTTCATTGCCTTCTTTCTAAGACTGAGAGAAAGCATCTAGCCCCATGATGGCGAACCTATGACACACATGCCACAGATGGCACGCAGAGCCCTCTCTGTGGGCACACAAGCTGTCGGCCCAACTCAGCTCCACCATGCATGCGCGCCTCCCAGCTGATTTTCGGGTCTAGATCATGCTGCCTTCACCGTCCCATTTGCAAAAAATCTGGCCAAACTGTTTAACTTTTTGTCCCATTGGCTGGCCCCGCCCCACCTTATCTGCCTTTTCCACCTCCAGAGTCACACGCGTCACACACATGCCTAATGGTTCTTTGGTTGCTCTCTGGTTCCCACTCCTTGCTTGTTGTTGTCGTGGCTGCTTGCTTGCTTGCTTGCCTGCCCTGACTCCTCGCTTGACTTCTGTGGCTTGCATAATTTTTGGTAAGTTGCTGACTTTTTGCCCCACGCCCCCTTGCTTGCTTGTCGCGGCCCAGGCCCAGCTGCTCTAATTCCTGGCCCACTTGCTGTCGCTGCCATCAGTGGCCGCATGCAGCCCTGAGACATCCAGCCCCTTGCCAGCCAGGAGTGCTGCCACCAGTCGCTCCCCTGTGCTCACATGCCTGCCTCGTGCCCCCAGCGGCTTTAAACAACGCCGCAAGAAAGGCCCGGGATCCACATGAGCTGGGGGGAGATCAGGCATGGCTGGCTGGATACAGGAGGGAGGGTATCGTGTGGGAGATCGCAGCATTAGAGCCTTTCCCAGTTGTCCCTTGGCCTGCGAGGGGAGGGCACGATCTTCCATGCTCCCCCCGGGAGCTGCAAAGTGCTCACCTCCCGTCCCACTGCGCTTCTCTTCCCCCTCACCAGAAGCGCTTGCACGCCCAGCAAGGAGGAGGCTTGGTGAGGGCTGGCGAGCGCTTTGTGGATCGGAGCCCTTCCCAGGTGTCCCCTGGCCTGTGAAGCAAGGATGTGATTTCCTGCCCTCCCCCCCAGGAGCCGCAAAGTGCTCTCCTCCCCTCCCACCATACTTCTCTCCCTCCTCACCAAAAGCCGGTGAGCACTTTGTGGCTACTGAGGGGGAGGGGTTGAGCCTCTCCTTTGCAACATGTTCGGCATCTTTGGGCGTCACTGGTAGCCGCTTCCTGCAACTCAGGAGTTCTGCGCTCTTCCCACTGCTGCTCAGCCTCCTCGATGCGTGGAGGCAGGATTAAGTAGCCACGACGTGAGTTTGCTAGGGAGACTGCAGGAAAAAAAATCACCCATGCTATGCTTTGCACCCCCCCGCCCCCCCCCCCCGCCTAGTTGCCTCTGTGTCTCATTTAAAGCTCTTGTTCGCTTAGGTCTGAGACCAAAAAAGAAAAAATCCCGATCAGCGGGACTTCTATCTCTAAGCAAGAGAGAAAACCACGGTCACCTGAAGCAGTTCCCCTTGAGTGTGGAGAAAGGTAGCGATTTAATCTCCTTTACTCTCTGAAAGTCCCTTCTACCCTCCCACCTTGTCTTTCAGCACCTCTTCTCTGCGTACAGGAGCTGCATTCTCACAGTGATTGGCTAGCCCTGCAGCCTACGGGAAAAGCGAGGAGGAAGTGGCTGGGGGAAAAGTTGGGGAGACAGGAGGAGCCTCCCCCTTCCCAGCAAGCTGGGGCTGTCTGCAATCGCCACTGTTCCCCTTTGTGGGGGTGAAGCCCAACATCTTTTCTCTCGCCCAGCAGTCGTGGCTAAGGAAGCACTGCTGCCAGGTACTTTAATGCCCGCCGCAATCCAAAGCTCGGCTTCCTGCTCTTGGTCTCCCTCTGTCACAGGTGTCAGTTACAGAGGCTTTGGCCTCCTCCCCCCTCAGTTCATCTCCAGGCAACAGTGACAGAACTGGGAGAACAGCTGAAGAACTGGGAGAGGGAGAGAGAGAGAGAAAGAGAAGGAGAAAGGGAGGGAGAAAGGGAGAGAGACACAGGGGGGAATAAAGGGAAAGAGAGGAATAAAGGGAAAGAGAGAAAGAGGGAAAAAGGGAGAAAGAAAATGAGGGAGAAAGAGAGACAGGCAGGGGGGATAAAAAGGGAGAAAGGAGAGAGAGAGACAGAGAGGGGGAGAAAGGGAGAAAGGGAGACAGAGATGGGGGAGAAAGGGAGAGAGAAAGAGAGACAGAGATGGGGGGGAGAAAGAGAGAACTAGGGAGAAAGGGAGTCAGAGAAAGAGAAAAAGGGAGAAAGAGAGACAGAGAGGGGAGAAAGGGAGAAAGAGGGAGAAAGAAACAGAGACAGAGAGAAGGATGGAGAAAGAGAGAAAGAGGGAGAAAGAGAGGGAGAATGAGAGAAAGAGAGGGAGAAAAAGATGTAAGAAAAAGAAGGAGAAAGACAGAGATAGAAAGAGCAGGAGAGAGATGAGATGTTTCTTATGGGAAAGGGGAGTTATCTAAGCAAGAGCTCCCTACTCACTTTACCCCACCTGAAAGGGGAGAGAGGGTCTCTTTGTTATTATTTGAATAAAATGAAACCCACTATTTGTACTTAGTGTAGCTTTCCTTTATTTCCTGCTTTTTCAACCCCAGCTGCTTTGTGTGGCACAGCTGAGGTTGAAAAAGCAGGAAAGAAGAGGATTTTCAAATGCTGCGCGCCCACGCGCTGTGCTTGTCAGCTGTCCAGGCAGCACAGCTGATGATTTCTTGCAAACGCTCTGCATATACGCACAGTGCTCATCAGGCATGCAAAACGCACGCTCACTGAAGTGGTTGTAACATTGGTTGGATCCCACTCTTGCACGTTGGCATTTCACAATAAATAAGTGGGTTTTGGGTTGCAGTTTGAGCACTCATTACTGAAAAGGTTCGCTATCACTGGTCTAGCCAAAGGTTACTCAGCTGGTTTTGAGCATAAAGCAAAACTAGAACTAATGGTGTCCTGTTTTGTAGCCTGAATCCTTTTCCACTACCCAAACTATATAGAGATCAATGACCTATACAGACCATTGCACTTTCTGTCATATTTCTTCAAAATATATATTTTTCTGTGATTTGGACAGCTCTGTAATTTATCATTTTTTAAATACAGGATGCTTTCTTTGGGTAATATTGAAAATTGAAAATAACATTTTATACTTTCTTCTTTTTAAAATCTGCTTGATTTTTTTCTTCTTCTGGTCTAGTTTACAAGGACAGCAGGACTCTGATCATATACATCTTGCCACATAACCAGAAGCTTGGGGTATTTCACTTTTTGCATTTAGGATATAAAAAGTAGATGAAACCTTGGAAGATTAGCACTAGTAGAGGGAATTATCCCAAAGGAGGTAACTGCATTAGGACATGAAGGCCCAGGGGGCATCCTGGAGAGAAAATTTGATTATTATTTTTTTTAGTTTTTTTATCCTATGGATTCAGCCATTTGTTAAAAATGCTTATGACACCAAAAACAGATGTTGCAAATATCCTCAAAAGAGAGAGGGGGGAAGAGAGGGGGGAAAAGGGAGGGAGGGAAGGAGAGAGAGGGGGGGAGAGAATAATTTCAGTAATCTTCAGTACCATTAATCATGGTACTTTTGTGATCGCTTGACAATCTGAGAATTGCTTTGTTCCATTTATATCAGAGAATGTTGACTGTGTCACTCAAAGACTGCTGTCTGATTAAGTTAAGGACGGTATCTGGGAATCCCTCAAGTTCACATTCTGTCTCCATTTTGTCTATTTTAACATATATGAAATCATTCAGATGGAGTAGCATTGTGGCCTAGTGATGAAGTTGCTCACCTCCCAGTTGGTCATTCGGAAGACTGAAAGTTTAATCCTAGGTAGCAGCAGATGCTTCTCTCTCAGGGCACAAAGAGAAAATATCTGCTACAAACTCCACCCAGGAATCAGGAAGGGATATCTGACCAGTAAATGCTCAATTCCATTCAGTTGTTCTGACTTTACCCTGAACTAAGAGATTATAGGGTCATAAATGAAGAAAAAAATGAAACCACTAAGAGAGATTTTCAGAAAACTTTTAAGCTGATACTAACATATTGATGGCACTAAAATGTATTTACAGATAGTCCTCAACTTACAACCTTAACTGACTTGAACATGGAATAACAGTCATATAATATGGTGGTTCTTAAGTGGGTCATCGTGTGACTCTGTTGATTTTATGATGTTTTTGCAGAAGTCATTAAGCAAACGCTGTGCCCATTAATGGGTGTTTTTGCTGGAACTAGAAATAAATGCCAGAACTGGCAAAAAGTGCCAAAAATTGCAATCACTTGATAATGGAATCCTGAAAATAGTTGTGGATGAGAGTTAGTTGCAAAATACACAACATGCAATCATGTGATCATGGGGAGGGTCATTGGAAGGACCTCTGGAAGTCCATTATAACTTTAAATGATTGCTAAGTGATTGGTCATGAAGTGAGGACTTCCGGTATCTTTGTCTAGATCAATGGATCAATGGAAATTGAATCAAAATAAGATGGAAATACTCCTAAAAGTATATTATAATTTTAGGATTAAGGTAGATGCACTACATGGCATCAGAGCTAACTTAGAACAACATCCACACCTAGGTCACCCTGAAAATTGCCTGGATAAAGTGAAGTAGCAACAGAGCCAGCAAGCCGGCAATGGATAATAAGTAGTTACACAAATCCAAATGAGATACAAATGGACTGATCCAATAAGTAATGATTGTGGCAATGTCAAAGGACCAGGAGATAGGATAGCAAAGTATAAAACAGGAACTCTGGATATAACCAGTTTGGGAAATAAAAAAGAAGAAATCTTGGAAAGAATGGAAAGAAGAGGGATAATAGGACTAGTCGACATAAGACACAAAGGACATGGTAGTAAGAAAGTTCATAAAGGATACATTTATCTACTCAGAAGGGGATTAGCAAAGAATGGAGTAGACTTCTTGGTACATGCAGTCATAGCAAAATGCATGTCTGCAAAATGTCTGCAATATTAGACATCAACAACTATTTGGACAGAATAATAATACTTAAAAAAGGAGAGCAAATTGAAACATATACAGCTGTATGCCCCTTGTAATGATAATTACACAGAAGAAAAAAAGGATGATTTGTTCAATGAACTAATTGAGGAGATAGAGAAAGCAGAATCTACCATATCTAATGGGTGTTTTCAACAATAGAATGGGTATTAATGGAAGTAAGTATGAGCAGTTCATTGGCCCACATGCTGCTAAGAACAGTGAAAAGAACAAGAATGGGCAAAAGATATTGGATTTATACAACCAATATCATATTTTTTTCATTAACACACTTTTTGAACATTGAGACTTACAAATGTTACATATGACATAATAGGAATGACATTGCTATTAAAAGTCAGATTGATTACGTATTAACAAGAGTAAAAAGAATATACAGAAATATACAGATTGCTTGATGCAAAAGCAATCTCCAACTTTGTAACAATGGTTATAAGATTGTAGAGCTTACAGCAAGAAAGAACAAATTTAATATTACAGAAAAAGACTAAATAAAAACCAGAAAATAATTAAACAAGAAGCAGTAGAACTGCTACAATAAAATGTGGAGACAGCATTTAATCAACTATCACCAGAGATGGAATACATGGAGAATGAATGAAAAGAACTACCCTGCTTAACATCACAGAAAAACTAGGCAGAAAAATGAAAAGTGGAAAAAGACGGAATGTGACCAAACACATGATTATAAAGAGAGAGAAAAAGTAGTAAAGTTGGAAAAAAAAGTGATTGGATATTATTAAATTTTGGATAAAATCAGGGAAAGAAGATTATGTAAACTATAGATTTCAATCTAAGATACCAACAGGACAATCAAGAAAGCAAAACAAGAATCCTGGCAGACACTGAGAGAATAGCCTTCACTACATTTTACTAAGTAATCAAAAGTATATAGAAAAGACAGAATTATAACCGCACAGAAATAATTAATGATAAGAATAGAAGTCTATTAATATAATCATCAGAAGTAATAGGTAGAGAAAACTTCAAATAATTCCTCAACTCCCTAGGAGAACATGAGGAAGAAACCACATAAATGTGCCACTGTAACAGCACTAGAACAAAAAATATTGATTGAAGAAGTACAGTAGCAAGAGTTCTAAAAGGATCGCCTAAATATAAACCACTGGGAATAGATAGGCTAGCAAAAGAAATAATCCAAGCAGTGGGGAAAGTAAGATCAGATGGCTATATAGAATCTTTAATGTAGCATGGACACAATTAGCTGCACCTACTGATTGGCAACAAATAATATCACTATGGAACAACAAAGGACAATGAGAATGCACACAATCCTGAGGCATCTCACTCTTGATCCATACAGGGAAAATGTATACCAAGTTAACAGAAATGAGGTTGACCAGTTATAAAACCACAATTAGAAGAACAACAGATAGACTTTAGAAGAAACAGAAGCTGCACAGAAGCAAATGTTATGTTAAATAACTAATAGTAAAGAATACTAACTAAAAAAAGAATCTCTTTAAGGTATTTGTAGACCAAGACAAATTGTTTAATAGAGTTGATAAGAAACTACTTTGGTAAACAATTAAAAGGTTATATAACAATTGCAGAAGTGTAGTTAGAACAAATCAAGGTACATTGGAACCTTTCATAATAATATCTGGATTTTATTTGATTGAGGGGCAGGGCATCTTCAAGACTTTTAGAATATAATTTTAATTAAAATCACTAAATAACCAATCTAAACTAAATAACCAATCATGTAAGATAAGAGATAGAGTGTAAAGAGGAAGAAGAAGAAGAGGAGAAGAAAGAGGAAGAGGAAGAAGAAAGAAAAGGACAATGAAGAAGAATGTGATGGAAAGGATGGAAAACCCAGTTACAAAATAGGAAATGTAAGAAACATACTCCAAACCCATCAGGACTCAAATGCCTATACATAAACTCTCAAAGTTTAGAAAGCAAACAGGGTGAACTTGAAGAAGACATGATATAGTTGCTATTACTGAAACATGGTGGGATAAAACTCATTACTGGAATGTACTGATAGAAGGATACAAACTATTCAAAAGAAACAGACCTAGTAAAAAAGGTCTGTTCCCAAAAAGGTGGAGGAGCATTATATATAAAAGATTACTATATCTCTATAGAAATCCACCAAACCAAGAATGAAAACCACATAGAATTGATATGGATCAATATAAAAGGATCATTTCTGACAGCGGGTCCAATTTACAACTAAGTTCTGGGGAGAGTTCATTAGGTCCATTGGGTCCTCACTAGGGCTTAGCTCAGCATTCCATCCAAGTACCAATGGGGCTGCAAAATGTGCGAACACCATGGTGGAGCAGAACTTGAGATGTTTTGTCAGGGGTCCTGAAACTTTTTAAACAGGGGGCCAACTCACGGTCCCTCAGACCATGTAGGGAGGCCAGACCGGTTAATTGGGTGTGGATAGGTGGTCATGTGATTCAAGTGCGGCCAATTTAGGTTTATTTTGAAAAATGCTGAGTAAGAGATATGTAGAAAAATTAAATGGGTGCAGTGTTATAGTGCAGTAACATCACATTGTAACTTTATATTCCAAGCACATTTTTTAGTATTCCACAACTCACGGGATAAAATGTTTTCATTAGAAGAATTTAATTCAATGGGAGAAAGCAGCACATGATTGCTTAACTTATTCTTTATTACGAATTACTCACTTTTAAGACATCACCTTCATTATCAAATAAGATATTTTTAATACTTACTTTTATCACTGTATTCATTAAATTATGATTTAATAAAAATATGGTGTACTTAATTTTCAGCTAACATACATCTTATACCACCTCTATTTCTAATTTTAGAAATATGATTAAAAAATTAAAAAAGAGTTAAGACCTTTCCAGGATCACCTTAAGGTTCCACATTCTCCAGAAAAAACATCTTTATATTGGTTCTAAAAGCAGGCAAATATTTTGTCACTAGACATCAAGCATAGTAAAAGTCATCAATGATTCCTTATCATTTGCTATGCCTTAGTCAACCAAAATCTGCAGCCTGCCTGATCAATTGTACATCAAAATAAAATATCTATTTTAGACTGACCATCTAGGCTGACCATTCTGAATGCAATTAGGAAAAAGGACCTATTTAGGTTTCCTGCAGGCATTGCAGTTACATAAAGCAAGATGCTATTTATATTGTAAATACAAAAAAATGAAATGTGATTCTTGACTAGAGTTCAATATAAGCTTTGAAGAAATGAAGAAGTCATTAAAAGTGAAAAATGTAATTTTTAATTAATTATAATAAATAATAAGGTAGATTGACTCAGTTACAGTGGTGATAGATGCACCATTGCAAGACCTGAAACACCAAATGAGGGACAGATTGTTACAGATAAAAATTTAGCTTGCTAAAAATTTATATTTATAGGCACATCATCACTTTTTTAGATCAGCAATGTATCTTTGTTCAGTAACTCACTGCAAGATCTTAGCTTATTCCATTAACATATTCCAATATTCCAATAATTTTTTTTTTTCAACTAGATATTTAAAACATAAACAACTTCTTAAAGCAGTTTACTTACAGTATTGATCACAATCAACTCTCGCAAATACAATTTGATTCTTATCTGGAAAATCTTCTTTAATTATATTAGAAGCTTCCTCAAATATAGGGTGTAGCATTTGACTAAATCGGCACCTGTTGAAAGGAAAGATACAAAATAACAGTCAATTTCTAAAAATAAAGTATTAGAGGATTTCACATTGTAGTAACACAGAGAATTACTGAAAGCAAATGTACATTACACAAGAGATTTCTTTACAAATTAATGGATCAAGGTAATCTGAATATCTTCCTAATTTTTGATCATGGGGTTTACTTCTCTAGACAATAAGAAGGAAAAAAAGTCTCTGTTTCATAACATCATTCCTGATAAAGTATAATTAGAATACAATATAGCTTTGAAGAAAATATACTGACAAGAAAAAGTATGATTATATATTTAATTTTAAAAATACTAAATTTACATTTGAAAATTTTTAAATTTATCTTAGATTTATAAATGCTTTTAAAAAGAAGAAAATAATCCCAATTTTGCTATTAATAAAAATATATGATTGTATAGAAATACTTACCAATCAGCATAAAAATTCACTAATGCAACATCTGCATTGTCTGGGAAAAAGAAAAATTAATTAATGTTTGTGACATCACAAAGTCAACACGTAAAATATTAAATCAACAGTGCAGAAAATGAATAATAAAATTATCATTTTCAGAAAGTCAGCAAACAACATTCAAATAAATCAGAATTCATTAAAAAGTAATATTGTTTCTATCACAGAATTATTAGGTTAACTGAATTTAAACTAGTTATTTAAACTACAGTTCTTTTATTCTGTGTCTGTTTTATGGAAGGTTGAGAGAGCAAAGGATGAAAGAGAAAAAAAATAGCTTTGCCTATGAAAATTAGTTTTTTCTGTCCTTCATAGGGGCATGTATTTGATGTGGTAACTTGCCCATGCCTTGTCTTCAATTTCAAGTGAACTTACTTGATTCTGAACGTTATTAATCCTGTCTTCTGTGCAAGAGCAGAATCCACAATTCTTCTGTTTTAATAAGTTCCTTTGTGTTTTGGAACTTTAAATTTGAGCTTTGAGGAATTTCAATTTCTTTGTTATGGTGATTTGGCCCAGGTTTCTTTATTCTACCCTGATTGTCTGGGAAATAAAATGTTTGTAACTGCACAATACCCAATATGACAACCATTTTGTGAGAGCATCCACACCAATCTTCCAAATTTTCAAACATAGACTTTCACACTCCAAAGTTAAGTTACAATAACTCCAAATCTATGAACGCTTTAGGATCTTTGCTGCATATGACCAACGGCAGAGAGCTATCATAGTAAGTGGTATTAATGTTCATTTAGGCTTTTTTGAACCAAGTCATGGGATAAAAATAAACCAATTTTTAATATATTTTCAGAGAATATAAATTCCAATCCTCATTTCTCTTCTAGCTCTTACATGTAATCAAAGATTAATGATGTTTCAGAGTCAGATAAAATTAGGGGTTTGGGCTGTGCATACACTTTGAAAGGGATTTTTTCCAAGTTCATATGGCTGCTTTGAAAACTACAGCTACTTTAGTGCCACACATGTAAACTGGGGAAAAAACACAGCAATTTTAAAAGTTTGCAAAAAGCTGCTCCATATGGTTATCCTGTAATACCTATTTTGAAGGTGCTACATAGCATTATTTTTCTGAGCATTATTAGATACACCATAGCCGCACCAAAATCAGTAAGATTCATTAACCAATTTAATGTGATTAAAGCATAACAATACAGCCAAGGTTTTTGCTTTGGAATTTGTATTACCAATGGAAGGTTTCCTTCTATTCGTAGCAATAATAAAGTTCTAAAAAGAGTAGTATTTTAAAACCTTACGCAATCTGATTTTCATTTAGTATTATGACATTATAAATGTATATACTTATATCATTAGCTTTTAAATATTTTTCCTTCAATATTATGCAAATATACTCAAGATTTCACTTATGAATAACAAATGTACTCATTCTTCAATGCTTCTCCTAGAGTATTTTAAAATCTGGCTGGCTATTCAATCAAAATCTAACTCAGTGAATTCACAATCAACTTCAGGAACAGAATTCAAGCCAATATTTAACATAGATTTAATTTTAGGAAGGTACAAGGTTTGGTTGGGGGACTGGAACAGGGAGCAAACAGGAACATGAAATTATTGGCAGATGGACACATGCTAGGATATGAAGGTATCACACATGGGAATAGGCAGTTTTTTATACTGGTGTATTTATTAAAAAATTATACGGCCGTGCATCTTTCATTAAACTTTTGGAAGCTCTTAGGTTTTGCTTTCCACCCCCCCACCCCCCAATGTCTATCCCAATATCTAGTCAATGGACCATTGGAGGTTTGGGCTTTCAATTATTGCTACTGAATGACTTCATCTGGTAATAAAACTCTTCTCACCTGTGATTTGCAAATGAGATAGCAGTTTATTACAATTGACTAGGATTGGGAGCTTTCCTCTCTGAAAAATTTGCCCATCTTGATTTCAAGTGTGGCATTAGATTAGGCAAGTGAACAGGGTTGGGGCAATGGAGTTACTACAGTAGAATCTCTGGTCACGAACGCTTCTGACCATGATCAAATCAGGTTCCGACTAAAAAATTCACAAAATGTTTGAATCTGGTCATGAACACATACATGACCCCCGACTCAGAAATTCTTGAAGATGAAACATTAGAAGATGAAGAAATCACCAAAGTTATGGAACAAATTATGGTCATGACCTGAGGTTCTACTGTACTGTCGTTCAAGCTACTGTTGAGGGCTATAGAGATGCTGCCTTGCAAATTGATTGTGAGATATAAAGATATATAAAGCTGGGTTTTATGAATCAATTGAGATTATTGTTACTGCATTAGCCTTGCCGTGGGGTAGCAACTGCCAAACCTAGATTTTTGACTTAGTGGTCAAGTTGGCAATGAAATTTCACAGGCTTCAATCCAGGATACAAATGGACACCATACAGTAGCAAATATAGATCTAAGCCAGATCATCTAAGACTCAGCACAATGGTCAAGTGTTAGATCTAGCTTTTGTCTTAGGAAAGCGGCAGTGATTATCACTTTCTGATTGCTTTAAGTGCTGCTCACCACCACAGGAAAAAGGATGTATTATGCCAATCTGTTGAAGGCATCTGATGGATAGGGGCTTTCAAAAGGCTGGGTGCATATTTTGATCAAGATTTTGGTTACTGCTGCAAAGAAGGTATGGCTGTGCCTTTGAATCAGTTGTACCTATGCTACCTCTTGTTATCATGATTCACACTTGCACATGGGAACCGAAACACCATTGACTTGCAGATGACTTCTGATGGGGTGATAGACTCATTCTCACTCTCTTTAATCTTTTAGCAGCTTTCAAGTTATCCATGATGTTATTCTTTTGGACTGACTCAGGTTATTTAGAGTGAGGGATAGAATTTTATTGTAGTTCTTCTCCTTCTTCCAGGGCTAGGGCCAATTAGTTTTGATGGGCAAGATTTGATAAAAGTCCCTTTCTCTATGGGGGTTCCCAGGTTTCACACTGTCCCCATTCATTCCTATTTAACATCTATATGAAGTTGCTCAGTGAGATCATTCATCAGCATGGGGTTAATTATCAACTGTACATCTCTATCCTAGACTGACAAGTCATGCTGTTGGTGTTCTTCTCAGTGCCTGGAGGCTAGAGGGGGGAATGTCCACAGATTGTGGCAGTTTCTAGTTTGGGGTGAGTAGGGGGATGGAGGAGAGACAGGAAAGCCCATGCAGGGTGACTATAAAGACTATTGTAAATACTCTCAGATAAAGTCACCCAACTTTTATGGGTGTTGGATTCTGGCTGAATAGATCCAATGGAGATGATTGAGATATACTCTTGCTTGGTTACCTGGAAGATCTTAAGATAGTAGATCCTGAAGAAATGGACAAGGTCCATATTGTTATGAGCTATATTACCTGTAGTCTGGACTGATTATCCTCCTTGTTAATTAAAACCTCCTGAGAGGTGGCATGTGGTTCAAACTATGGTAAATGACTCCATGTGTGAGAAGGTGATTCAGCTGGCCTTGAAAGAGGTAGTGGTTTGCCTCTATCTCAAGAAAACATTCTTGGACCCTATGGCTTTGAATAACTTGTATTCCAACCTTCCCTTTTTAGGGGATGACAAGATGGTAATTTTTTTTTTGCTACAGATTCTAGAGGGTCTTTCAATCAGATTTCAGATTGAGCTATAATATTAAGATAGCATTGGTCATACTTGTAGATGTGTGGAGGGTTTGGGATTTTGGTAGTGTGTCCATCCTATTCCTTCTGGATCTCTCACCAGCTTTTGATACCATCAATCATAGTATTTTCTTGACCAATCCTGAGGATTGGGGGTAGGGTACTGTTTCCTACTGGTTCTTTGTGATTGCTATCAGTCAATGCTAGTGACTGGGGACTGGGGGCAGAGGCCCAGCCTAAGCTCCTAGTGTATGGGCATATTATATTATATCTCTCCCCTACTAGTTAACTTTTATAGTCATCCACCCAGCATGGCACTCAGTATCATCACTATGCTGATGATGTACAATTATACATCTCTGTCCTAAGTTAGGCAAATGATATTGTTCAGATACTAGTGTAGGAGACTGTAAGGCTCTTACAGAAAGAAACCAGTTGTCAGTCAACCCTAAATGATGAAATAGCTGTGGGTATCCCATCCCCATGGTCAGGAAAGTTGACATCTCTGATTCAAGACAGAGGAACATCCCGCCAGGCAGATCTGGTGCACAATTTGCAGGTCCTCTTGGGACTCATGTTTTCTGCTGGAAGAGCAGGTGACAGATGTGACGAGAGCATAAATTCAACACATTTTCTTGGACCATGACAAATTGCTCAAGTCACCCATGCTTTGCTCACCATCTGAATTACAGCAATGTACTTAAGGCTGCCCAGATTGTGGCAGTGTAAGCAATTATGAGAACACATCCTTTTTTATATGTTATACCCAGCCTTGGTTCCCATTTTGGTTGTAATTCAAAATTCCGATAAAAGTCTTTAATTGCAAAGGGCCACCTCTTTTAAAGGGACCATCTTTCTCCATTATTTTTCTGTCTTGGCAAGCTGCCTATGTTCTGGTTCCCATATAATATGTTTAAGCAAGTGGGCCTATCATAATGAAACATACCCCAACAGATTTATTTGCCAATCTTACCATTTTTTTTGTTAATCCTTGAAGATCTAACTCTGTCTTAGGCATGAGTTCTATAGGATAACTGACTCCATCACTGTGGTTTCTTTGACATGACTAAAATTATGTGATCTAAGTCTCATTACCCTTAACTGTGCTATTTGATTGCTTTTTGTTGTTATTGTTATATTTGGTTGTTGAGTGTCTTCCTGTCTATGCCATCAAGAGTCACAACTGTGAGATGGAAACTATATGAATCAAGGCAATAAACAAATGTCCTATATAAGCATTAAACAATACTTACTTAAAACATCATCTATATTTCCACTGTCAAGGCTTGTTATTTCACTTTGAGTTGGATGAAAAAAAGAGGATATCTGCAAGAATATAGACACCTTAAAATGTATCCATTAACCTGCTATACATACATAGTTTAGAATATTTTATGGCCAAAATTGTTTCAGATACTTCATGCATTAAGAGAGTTTAACTTTGTCCTTATCCTCCTCCCCAGTACCCAATGGATTTCTCTCGGAAATATTTGTCTCCCAAGATGAAACACAAATTGTCAAAGATTGTAGTTTACTAAACAAATTGCTGATATAATCTGTCATGATACAGATACTATTCCTGCTTGTACAATTCATAAAATGGGAGAAAATAGATCAAGACAAATTTATTTAACAGTTAAATACCAAGAATCTGCCAAGATTGTTAATAGAGAGCCACTTCCATCTAATATTCTGTTGTCACTGTGTAACTATTTTTTCAGGTAAAACTTACCTGCTGGTAATCAGTTCTTAAGAGCACTTTTTATTTACTAGTATTTTATTTCACTGAAGGGACTCAGAACATGCCCACCTTGCTAGAACTAATAAGGTGGGCGGAATCAGAGATAGGCAACCTTTATAAATAATTTGGCTCCATGCAATGTAAAGATTTAAAGGTTACTAATACCACCTGAATTGCATCTGGAAGCATACTGGGAACCTGTGCAGCTCATGTACTTCTGGTATTACATATTCTGGATCCAAATGTTTTTCAAGAGCTTCCAAATGTTTTTCAAGAGCTGCCGGATCCAATCTGAGTTTTGGATATCCTCCTCTGACCGCTTGTTTGTGTTCTGTAATCTGAGGGTTAGCTTCTTCCCCATCAATCCTACCTAGTCACAAGGTCAAACCAAGCAGGGAATCCAGTAGATTACATTAGAAGTATCTCCTTCCTGCAAGTGATCTTTGCAATGCATCATTTGTCCTTGAATGGTAATCTCTAGGCACTGTCAGATGCCCACTTGCAGATGTCAAAAACTGTGTTCTACTGCTTTCTGAAATGTTTTTGATGTATAGCAGGATGTGCCATATAGTTAGTCTTTGTCAATTTCTCAAAAATTGGAGATTAGACAATAGTTGTCAATTTAGATTCAGGGCTGACTTCTTGGTATGCAGATGGTAGGCAGATCATTATCCCTCTCAAGACTGCCAAAACTTCCTTTTCCTCCAAGAAAAGGCTTAAAAGGCTTACTATTACCTGAGTATAACTTCCTATTATTCCTCCTTGGCTATACAGCTAAGTTTTCAAGGTTTGGTCTGCTACATCACCAGAGAAAGCAAGATTCTTCCTGAAATTCTCTATGGACATATCATAGAATTATAGATTTATAAAGTTAAAAGGACTAGGTAATTTACTCCCATACAATGTGCAGGAACATCAATCATTCAAACCATCTGTGAGAAATAGCTGCCTGTTCATGTCTTAAAAACCTTTAGAAATGGAAAACCTATCATAGACTACAGTTTTCTCCTATTGTAGGGGTCCCCAATCCCCAGGCCATGGCAGTTGTTAAGTTAGTAACATAGTTGCTAAGTGAATTTGGTTTACATACACTGATTTTTAAGAAATTAGCCCTAGGACACTGCAGCCCTCATAAATATGTGCTAATTGCCAAGCCTCCGAATTTTGATCACATGGCTACAGGGATACTGCAATAGTCACTGTGAAAAATGGTCACAAGTCACTTTTTTTCAGTGCTATGGTAATTTCAAATGGTCACTAAACAAATGATTGGAAGTTGAGGACTACTTGTATTTGACTTTTTAAATCCAAAATTGGATTTAACATTAAAAATGTTGCTATTGATTACATCAAAATATTTGTTACATAATAAATGTTTTTATCTTAAGCTGATTACTTAATGTATTCATTGTGTTATTATCACAACAATGTGAAGGCACAGCTGTCAGTTCTTTAACTGGTGTAAGCTTCGTATGCATCAAGTTCTTCCCAATAATCTAGGATGCTGTAATATATCTGTGTAGTGTATGTATAGGTCTAAATGCTGCAGCCTTTTGAAATTGACAGATGTCAATTTTATCAATGCACATATTCCCTAACTGCTGTCCAACATTTTATGTATGGTACTAGTATGACAATACCCATTGAGACCACAATGGCTAATTTACAGCATTATTTTCAATTTAGATTTTGATATTTTGTGATCTTCTCCAATACTTGTCTTCTATTATATTAACCTCTAATATTGCCACATCAATTATCCACACTTTTCTTTTTTCAACCACAATTATATCTGCAGTATTAAAAGCCAAGACTTTTATCAATCTGTATTTGGAAATGACTATTTTAACCTGATCATTTTACCAGTTTTTAAACCCTGTGTTCCCATTAATTTTTGAACCTCTACGTGGTAATTTTTAAAGATATTCCAGTGAATCGAAATAATTCAAATTCTTTTTCCTTAATATCCTTCCTTTATTAGATTTGATTTTATTCTTTCACTATTTTGTAAATATACTAACCATGGTACATTCCAGACTTCCTTCTTACTGTTTCTTTAATATATTCGTAGATTTTGGATGAACTATGTCTGCATATTAATTACAATTTTCTTGCTATAATTATCTCCAAGAAAGCATTTGAGTGAGTAAACGTGAAATTGTTTGGCTTATTATTCCCTTTGTGAAATTCATATTTTTACACATTTTATCTTACATGTCTTTGTAAATTTGTATCCTCATTTGTATCTTTATATAATATAGTACATATCAATGAAGTTTATTGGCTGAGTCAGCTACTTCCTATATTAACATTCCACTATTCAAGAATTTTATCTACTTTACATCCATTAGAAGCAGGTTTCTTTTAAGATATAATTTAAGATTTGGAAATGCAAGTTCACATCTCTCTTTGAAATCTTGTAGAATTTTTAATTTAAAAACATTGAGTCCCCCTCACATATGAATTTATTGATAATTTTTTTGATATTCTTATAAAGTTCCCTTTGAAATTCTGATTGATGCTATTTGGAATAATAATTTTATCTTGGCAGTCAATTTTGATAATTGTAATTGGTCCTAACCAGAATAACATTATATTTCTCCACTTTTTAAGGTGACTTACAGAGCTATTTATGTGTAGGCAGACTCTCTATATTGTCTTCTGCCAGCAATTATAAGTGCAAGATGTCAAATTGGTATAATGTCTGGAAACTATAAATCTCACTTGAGTGCAGAAAAAACAATTAAGCATACTTCAAAAGAAACATTTCTATGCAACCAAAGCCTAGATGGAAGTATCCAAGTAAATGTGATCCTGTGACAATCAGAAATCTGTTAGAACAGTGCTCCTGAACCTTTTCGGCTTTTGGTAAGGAGGGGAAGGGGGATGGTTCCACACACACAGCTCCATTTGCACAAGCAGTAGGCACATACATGCACTCGCCTGCTGCTTGCACTAGGAGATGCATTTGTGCATGCTCACCACTTCCGCGGCCTTGTTCTGAAAGGATCAAGGCCCGGTAGTGGGCTGGGGGCCGTGGATCCCTGAGTTAAAAGCAGCATGTGTTCAAGAAGTTAGATCAAAGGTTAGAAAGTGATTAACTAATAAAAAGTCTGATTCCCAAGCTCTTATTTTATAGTGCTCAGGCATGCCTATTTTCTTGAGTCAATCCTTTGTCTTTTAAGGTGCCTCTTTAAATTTAAATAAACATAAATTAAATTAAGTTGCTAGAAATTGGCCTCTCCTCTCACATCTGCTGTTGGATAAAGGACTTTCTTACTAACAGACCCCAAATTGTTAGGACTGGCAGCTATTTTTCCTCCACTCTTGCTCTCAGAAGTGACTCTCCACAGGGTTGTGTGCTGAGCCCCCTTTTGTATTCACTCTGCACCTATGACTGTACTCCCTCTTGTCCCATTAACTCTATAATAAAATTTGCAGATGACACCACATTGGTGGGACTCATATCAGGAGAAAACAAGACTGCCTATAGGTCACAGGTTCTCAGACTGGTCTTGTGGTGCAAGAGTCATAACTCGCCCTGAACATCAAAAAGACCAAAGAATTGATAAAGACTTCAGAAGATGCAAAGCAGAGCCTCTCCCACTATATATCAATGGAGACTGTGTGGAAAGAGTTCATAGTTTTAAATTTCTAGGAACTCATATTTCTGACAACGTTACTTGGTCACACTATGGCCACTGCAAAGAAGGCCCAAAAGCGCCTGAACTTTCTGAGGCTGCTGAAGTAGAGTGGTTTTGGTGAAAAGTTGCTGGTTACTTTTTACTGTTCTATCATTGAGAGCATTTTGGCATACTGTGTAACAGTGTGGTATGCTGAATGCTCTGTAGTGGATAAGAAGATGCTCCAGAGAGTTATAAACACAGCCCACAAAAAATTATCGGTTGCTCTCTTTCTTCTTTGGAAGAGATTGAGAAGACCAGACTTCCCTCTAGAGCACTAAAAATCTCCACAGACCATTCTCACCCTGGACATTCATATTTTGAACTGTTACTATCAGGGAGGTGTTAGAGGTGTCTTAAAATGAGGACTAATAGACTGAGAAACAGTTTCTTTTCCAAGGCAATAATTGTCTTGAATCAAACGATGCTTAAGTGATTTAGCCCTATGTATATAGTGGCATTTTTAAACTATCTAACTTACTATATGTTTTAGATAGGTTTTAGACTAGGTTTTTAATTATTATTTTAATTATTTTAATTTTTAAATACTCTGTAGTGTGATTGTGATGTGTTGTTTGAAGAAGAACTTTACTGTCATTGTACAAGTACAATGAAACTGTGGATGCACCCCAGCAACTGTTCGCAATACAATAAAACCAGAGCACTTAAAGATGAAGATACAAAAAATAGAGTACCCGCGTCTCCATTTGCAATTAGGGAGTACAATATCTACAAATATACACAAAATATAAATCCAACCCTGACTGTGACGCTTTGCCAAGTGTAATACACAAGAGATGGGTTGTACTGTAATATGTTATTATACATCTGAATGAAGTATTGCGATTTCACATCTTTTCACATCTTAATAAGGTAGTGACTTTGTAGTTGTTTGCAGTTTGGATGGCCCAGGGAAAGAAACTTTGGGACACTGTGCTGGAATATCTTTCAAATTTCATTGTATTTGTAGAATGCAATTACAATAAAGGTATTCTATTCTATTCTATTCTATTCTATTCTATTCTATTCTATTCTATTCTATTCAACAGTTCTCTTCTATGCATGTGATTATTCTGTGCCTTTAAGATTGAACACTTTTTTCTTCAATCCTTAAAGAGGGGTGGGTGCTAACTTTCTTCACTGTGATGAGTGATTCTTCATCCTCTACTGTTCTAGATGATTAATGCAAGAATTCTGCATAATTAGGACAAGGGAAATCTGTCGTATCTTTCTCTGACTTGATATTTCATCCATGTTTTAGTTAAATTGCAATTTGTTCTATATTTCAGAAAAATACACGAGAATGCATTTTTCAGGCTGGCAAGTGAGCAACTTTTATATTCAGTCTATGAAATGAAATCCTTCAAGAGTTGAGTTTGCTTTCTATTCATTCTCTCAGTGTTCAGGATATATAAAAACATGTCTTTTTACCACTTCTTTAATTGTTAGCTTGTGTTAATACCTATTTATTATTAATTTTAATTTAATTGCGGTATTAGTTTCTATTCTGTTCTTAATTTTAAATTCTACAGTCTAGAATACTTGCCAAAGTTTAATAGTGGAGTATAATAAACAAATAAATATGAAAAGGAATGGCACAACCTGAGGGTAGAGTTAAAAGGGGGATCATCCTAAGATCCTTAATTAGCTACAAGTGAGCTAAGTCCAGCCTTCTTTGAATTCCATTGACTAATTATTAGTTGAGAAAGTGATTAGCCATGATTAGGAACAAACCAGTTTTAATTGGACCTTCATAAGTGGACCTGGTCTTTCATGACTGACAATAAGATACTAATTTGCTACTAGCTCCATCTTATGAAAAGAGTACCATTGTATAGAATGCATTACAGTCACACTTACATTTTAACTTCATGCGGTACTTCATACAATAAAATTTCCAAAAGACCATATAATTGCAACCTCTCCAGAATGGTGTTTATGGCAATGAAAAGCCTGTATGTCCTATTTATATGGATCAATAAGATTTTCATGAAATAAAATAAAGAAAACATTTTGATGAAAAAAGGAAATTATGGAAGATGACCAGTTTCCATGGATTAGGCTCAATAAATGAGTATAGAGGGATAACAGGAGTTTGACAATAGAGGTAACACCTCACAAATCTTCCCTCTAAGCCACGGGTATCAAACTACACCATCACATTGCTGTCATGTGATATTTTGCTATGTTTTCCCTCTTCATGGAGTTGGGGTGGGTATGGCCTGCATATGACGCTTCCTGCCTGCGAGCCGCCGGTTTGACACACCTGCTCTAAACTGACTTTCAGGCTAACAAAAGCGTGAAAAGAGAAGAAAGTATAAAATACTTTCTACTGTGGTGATTTAGGAAACAGAGATGAACAGACAAAATTCTATAGTCCAGATGTAAAATACTTATGGGAGCACTGTATCCCTATCAAAAAATAACATATTTTTTAAAAAAGTGCAAGTTTGTCCTTCAAGGAAAAGGAAAGTTTGCTTTAGGAAAAAATACAGGAATTAAAGTAACAAAAACTTACATTTCAGTTTATAAAGGAAGATAAACATTAGACTAGATTAAACAAAGGGTGGTTGACACAGAGATCTGTTCGTATAACATAGAAACAAGGACAGGACAACACCAATCAGTGACAATTAAGAACCAAAAACAACAGATATAGAACATACTCTGCATTCAAGCCCACACTGGGTAGACCAGGCTGGCCCAATGTTTCCTCTTCACATTGGGTAGACCAGGCTGAAGCAATGCAGGCCGACCCCTTGCATTTTCCAGGACAGTCCCACAGGCCCAGTCCAACCACATCCGGCTCACAGACCTTGTGTTTGGCATCATGCTACTGATGATAAAGCTCATAAAGTATGCTTTCTACCAAGACAAAGGATTAGGGACACAGAAGATTTATGAAATTCTCTAAAAATTATCTGTTTCACTAATGTGTGTAGCAATTTCTATAGTAACTCAAATGGCTTCAATTATATTACCATAAACATAAAAACACATAAACCTTGGCAAGTTGCCTGCACACATCTTTCTAGTCTGTGAAGGAAAACTACTGGTAAGGAAATAATATTGAAGTTGAAGAACTAGCTAAGCAAATGAAATTTTAAGAGCAATATGGTTGCTGGGATACATCCTTAATTACTAAGGGCTGGGGTATGTGCCCATGGGGGTGTGGCCAGCTTGATGTTACTTGTGTGATGGCCCAAGCGCTCTGCCAGCAAAAACAAGCTCCCGAGCTCCATTTTCGGTTGTGATGGCCTCCTGTAACCCTCTGCCACGGAAGATGGAGCTCAGGAGGACCGCATGCAGCCCTCCTGAGCTCCATTTTTGTGGCACAGGCACTGCGGGCCAATCCTTCACTGTTTCCAGGATGGCTCAGATCTAAGCATTCTGAGGGCTGGATCCGGACCCCAGGCCTTGAGTTTAACACCTAGGGAATAAACTGCAGGCCACAATCTAGATTATGGATTATTATATGACAGTCCATTTATTTTATCTGACAAAGACTGGTGAGAATGTATTTGACTAAAATAGGCACAACTACATCAGCAAGGTCTAAATTAAATCTTATGGAATTGGAAAGAGAATTCCAAATTTAAGGACTTTGTGTCAGAATTTGTACATTATAGAAACTTCAGAGTGTTGCAGTAATGGGCCTTATTGAAACATTCAATGAAAAATCAGAACATTGGCTCAGTTTCATATTTTCTACTTTCCATATATTAATTCTCAGAATTTGACAAATAGACTTGTAAACACTCAGGAAAAAATGGTAAATGTATTTAATAGATGGAAGTTAACTTGAAAAGGAAGTCTGCTTTCAGAGGGAAAGGGAAGCCCAGGTTTAGAGGGAAAAGAATACCAGCTTAGAGAATGGCTTTAGGGGTCAAAGTCATCTGGGCACCTGGGGCAATTATAGCTACTGTCACTAGTGCCACCATACAGTGTAACCAAAAGAGCATAGATTGGGGAAAAGGAGAGATCTTTACCTGGGACTCTACTCCTTAACAAATAAGGGATCACTTACCAACCACAACTGGGAGTACTGAGATTATGGTCACTGAACAAGGTAGTTACATGAGAGCCTCTTAATGACCACAACAATTTATAACTGCAATTCTGTGCCCAATTGTGTTTGTGAGTTGAGTACTACTTATATTAAAGTTTATAATTTGCTTGTTTATTTTTGCTTCTTCATGGAGGAGAGGGGGGGGCTTCAAATCAATCTTGACTGCTGGCAATTACCTGGACAAATCCATGCAAGTTTTTGGGGAAACATTTTCAGAAGCAGTTGGTCATTGCCTTGATCCTAGCAGATGGTTTCATGTCCAAAACAGGAGTAGAACTCATTGTCTGCAACCCAGTACCTTTAATCACTACCTCAATATGGCTCTTAATTGGCCAAATATAAGTTAAAAAGAGAGTAATTAAAAATATCCATACCTGAAATTTATGTAAACAGTTTGAGAACACTAAGAGCACCTAAGCTAAAAAAATAAATGCAGATTATTATTCCAACAATTATTGGAGCACAAACTGTGCCAATCATGAAGCTTCCAGAAAATTTCTAACATGTATTGCATATTTGATCTTTTAAGTGAGGAAAAGGGCACAAAGGATTAATCTGTTAAACCTTATACTAATTAATAGGGAAGATTTACTTCATAAAATGAAATCAGTAGGAACATTAGGGAAATCAATGACCCTAAAACGTTGCCAAAATTGTGAAAAAATCGTTGATATGTCTGAATGGGGTGCAATAAGTTCAGTATTTACTGCTCTTATCTATTTTTATTAATTGTTTCAGAGATGAGGTAAAAGAAATGTAGGTTACATAAAATTGGGTGAGACATCAGCAAATGTAAAAGGTGAAAGTAAAATTTAGAGCAACAAGTCAGGAACTAATTGAAATGGAACAAAATTTATTATAGAAGTAGTTCTTCTAGAAGTAAAATTCAACACTTAGGCAAGAAAAACCAAATGCACTGATACACATGTAGCACCTGTCTCAACAGCAGTAACTGTGATAAGGATCTAGGAATCCTAGTGGATATTCACTTGAGCTTGAACCAGCAGTGTGCTGCAGCTTCCAAAAAAGCCAACAGTCCTAGGCTGCGTCGAAAGGGGGATAGTATCAAGATCACATGAAATATTAATACCACTTTTTATTGCACTAGTAAGACCACATTTAGAATACTGCATCCAGTTTTGGACACCACAATACCAAAAAGATATTGAGACCCTAGAAAGTATGCAGAAAAGAGCAAAAAGATGATGACGGGCCAGGAGGCTAAACTATACAATAAAAAGGTTGCGGGAATTGGATATATGTAGTCTAACAAAGAAAAAAGGACTAGGGATGACATGATAGTTCAATATTTGAGAGGCTGTCACCAAGAATAGATTGGTATATTCTCCAAAGCATCTGATGGTAACACAAATAACAGATAAAACTTACCAAAGAGAGATCCAACCTAGAATTAAAGAATAAATTTTCTGTCTGTGAAAACAATTAGTGGAACTTTTTGGCTTACCTCCAAAACTTGTGGTGCTCCATCAATGGAGGTTTAAAAAAAAGACTGGGCAGCCATTTGTCCAGAGCTGTATAAGGTCCCCTGCTTAAACAGTGGATTGGACTAGAAGACCTCTAAAATGACTTCCAACTCTATTATTTTGTAATCCTGTACAGGTAGTTCTTAACCTACGAGTACAACTGAGCTCACAACTGAGACACTTGAGTTTGGCATAATTTTATTACCTTTCTTGCTACAGTTGCTAATTGAATTACTGCAGTTGTTAAGTTAGTAACATGGCTGTTAAGTGAATCTGGCTTTCCCATTGATTTTGCTTCTTAGAAGATGGTCACATGATCCTGTCATAAATATGACTCAGTTATCAAGTCTGAGCTTTGATCACAGGATCATAGGGAATGCTGCAACAGTTGTACGTGTGAAAATTGCTAATTTTTTTCAGTGCCGTTGTAACTTTGAACAGTCACTAAATGAATGGTTGTAAATTGAGGATCATCTGTAATGCCAACCAACCTGTAGGGTGTCTCTTGTGTGCTCTCAACATTTGCAGTGCTTCTTATCCCTTACCAACCCATGAGCAGCTACTGTGCACTTCCTCATATTTTTCCCAACTGCATAGTGCATCTCACATATCCTTCAGGCTTCCCTGACCCTATCATCCACACATAGCTTCCTTTTAATGCATCTTCACCCTCAACCCTGCCCACCTCCTCAACAACTCTACCTGGCAGCAACCAGCTTGCAGGCCTGGGACTTGCAATTTCCTGCCAGCTTGCTCACTGACTTAGGTTATGGGAAACTGGCAGGGAGTTGCTTTGCCTAATGACAGTGTGAGTCAGTTAGTGATAGCAATAGAGACTGTAAGGCATTGCTGCTGCACTTTATAATCACCTTGCTTTGCAATGGAAATTTCAGCCTCAATTGCCATTAAAAGTCAAGGACTTTCTGTAAGACAATGTAAACTTTCTCATTCATATAATGTACATGAAATGAAAAGTACAGTACAGGGCAGGAATTTGCAATATTTTTCAAGATATAGAACTTATCAGTTAAAAAAATATTCAAATACAAGGAATTGTTCATATTACCTCTATATACTTATTAATTCTCATTTGTAAAAATTAAAATATGTCTATGTTAAAGAACATATATAGGTATATCAGTTTATATTGTGAAATTGAACAATTACACAGAAAATCCTCCATTTATAATTAATATTTTTCAAAGGAGAACTGATAGTCCTGTGTTCCTCTGGTCTTTGGAGAATCAGTCAATCCTCTCCTCTCTGTAACACACTACTGAAGACAGTTAAAATGTACCCCTAATTCTTCACTTCAAAAGACTTGATATATTGAAAAATTCCCTGAACCATTTATCACATGATTTAGCATCCAGACCCTCTATCATCTTTATTCTTCTTCTCTGGACACTTTCCAAGGTTAGAACATCTTTTTTGTATGTGGTAACCAGAACTGGACACAATATTCCACTAGGGCACCATAAAGCAGTACTATCACTTCCCATGATTCTGATGCTATCATAATATATATTATTATGCAACATAATAATATAGACAAGTGTAATGGATTAGCATGCTGAAATTGTATTGGACTTTTTAATAGCCACTTAGATACCCAATCTTCTTTTTCAAAAATGTTTTTCATCTTGAAGGGATTTTAGACACAGATAAAGTATACTGTAGTTGAGCTGTGCAAACCTATGTTTATTAATTGCAACTCAACTCAATTGGGAATGCATGTTATAACTCAGACTTCTTAGGAGAACACATATGTATACATATACGTGTACATATACATTTCTATAACAAGGAAACTGAAGAGGGACTCATATGATCCTCTTGCTCTGCTAGGTTTGTTAGAAATGTTTTTGTTGTTTGGGGAAAGCAAAGAATTGGATGTTATTCATGTGCTTATGGCAAAAGAAGTTACTTCCTGTACTAAATGGATGCACTGGTAAGGTAGCAAGTTAAATGGGAAAATCAGCTCCTGAAGCAGGAGCTGAATCCCTTTAATCCCTTACTCAGAGTTGTGAAATCCAGTTGGAGGGGAAAAACTGGAATAGTGAATACCTGGTCTGGCACTAGTATTGTAAAAAAAAAAAAAAAAGACCTTGTAATAGCAATTGGTTGCAAATAAAATGTGAGCCAAAAGTTTAACACAAGGGCAAAGTAAGAAACATGTTTCAAAATTATGAAAAATAATTATTCTACTTTATTCTACATTGGTCAGATACCTCATAGTGTTATGTGTACACATGCATAAGTTTGCCTTTGAATTGGTATTGACTTCTGGATACTGCCTGGATGAGTCCAAGTTTTTTGAGGGGAGGAAGTGTTTGGAAGTAGTTTGCCATTGCATGCTACCTAAGGCGAGAAAAAGTAACTGGCCCAAGATAATCCAGATTACCCAATTCCTAAAGTGGAATAAGAGCTCCCTCGTTTATAGATTTATGCCTTAACTCCTACACCAAACTGACTCTCTCACCTCATCAAGTACTGTGTCCAATTGTGTGGATTATACAATTCAAATTGGATAAGGTTTAGAAAAGAGCAATGAAGTTGATTGGGAGGACTAGAAATTTAAACATTATGATGGGAATGTTAATCTTTCAAGACTGGGGGCAAATACTAGTACAGTATCCTGAAGTTACAACAGTTCACTAAGTGATAGCAGTGTTCCAGTATCTAAAGGACTACCTCAAAGAAGAGGGGCTCAGCCTATTCTCCAAAGCACCAGAAGGCAGGATAAGAAGCAATGGATTGAAACTAATTAAGGAGAGAACCAATCTAGAATTAGGGACAAATTTGCCTGCAGTTAAAATAATTAATCAGGGGAACACTTGCCTCAGTCATTTTGAGTATCCCAACACTGGGAATACATACTTTAAGAAGTGATTAGACAACAATTTGTCTGAAATGGTATTGAGCTTCCTGCTTGAACAGAGCATGAGACTAGAAGAATTCTAAGCTCCCTTCAAATTCTGTTATTCTGTTAAATATCTGAATGTAGGATACTGAATATTGGGTTCAGTTATGGGATGACAGATTCTATGGAAATGTGAAACAACTACTGGACAATAAGAACCATACATATTCAGACAAATTATCCAGGAGGAGATAAGGCTCTCTTTCACTGGTTATGTTGAAGCAGAAGTTGAATTTAATTCAATTTATCATTTGAATTCCTACAACAAACAAGAGGTTAGACTCAAAGGCCTAACACAGGAGTGTCAAACTCACAGCGTCTTCACGTGATGTATCGGGACTTTTTCCCCCTTTGCTAAACCAGACATAGACATGGCTAGCCTGTGATGCATCCGGCCCATGGGCCGGGAGTTTGACAGTCTTGCCCGAAAGAGTTCATTCCAAATTTATAATACCAAATACCAGTATAAGTGCTGCTCTTTTTCTGTTTCTCAATGTTTCTGGAAAAAGTACAGAATGACCAAAGTAGTTTAAGATAATGGAATGCCTGCAAAAATGGTTCTGTTTTAACTTCTTTAAAGCTTTGTAAGGAAATTACAGGTAATTAAATGCAGCTGTCAAGGAACACTAGTTTGAGGTGCTTACGGAATGTCTGCTAGCTGAAGTTGGTCTTCTCTGAGCACTCCATGGTATCGCAGGGATATGTGCATTTGGCTTTTAGCCCTAAAACTCTTTATATCATCCATCTTGTTAGAGAAGATTTGTCTTCCTAAAGTCTATCCCAGGTGAAGAACTTTAGCAGCTAGATTTGCATTTATGCAAAAATAACAGGTAGGAGAAAATAACCAGCTACTGAAGGCTAAATATAATTGTCATGGCTTATACACCTACAAGGATTACTTCAGTCTGCTTCATTGTCTTCATTATGGACACAATTTCAGAGAAAGATTGCATGTTCTCTGCAATAGATCATAACAAAAGATAAGAAAATTGAGACTCCTTTCACTCAAGCATTTCTCAAAATGTGTAATCTGTTTTAAAAATCCATAAAATATCTATGGCCTACATCATCTTTTCTAAAATAATCAAACAAAACAGTCAATTCACTGTCCAATGAATAAATAGTGGCTCTGTGTCTGATGCATTGGTTCTGTAACTTTCAATCATAATTCCTATAAATCCCAGAATTTTGTGTTCACCAAAATTAAGGTCCATTTACACATTTAAAACCAAATTTTAAATTGTTTTACTGTATGGAAATATGTGAGCTAGTTTGGTGCAGTAGTTAAGGCTCAAGGCTAGAAACCAGATGATTATAAGCTCTAGTCCCATTGCAGGCACAAAGCCACCTGGGTGATCTTAGGCCAGTCACATTCTCTCAATCATGGAACACAAGCAATGGCAGACCACTTCTGAAATCTTATCAAGCAAACTGAAAATATTTGTTCACCAAGAGTCAACACTTATTTAAAGGAACAAAAAAAAGTATTTGTAGCTTTATCTGGATAACAAAATTTGCTAGAAGATACAATTGTTATATTCAATATTTGTATGGAAGTTTAATCATCCCTAAAAGATGTAGAATTCCTGGATCAGTCATTATCTATTTCCAAAATTTTGCAACACCAATTCAAATGCGTACAAAAAAATCTTTCAAGTAGCAATGTTAAAAATATATTCCAAGAATCAAAACTTTCCCTTTTTTACTGAAACATTAAACAAATCTAAACAGATAAAGCATGTCACTGCCTTGTATTTATAATTCTTTATTGGCCAAGTGTGATTAGACACACAAGGAATTTGTCTTTGGTGCGTAGGATATGGAGTCCTTGATGCTTTTTTAGTATCATCAGTGTTAGTGAAAGTGAGATTTTTTCCCCATACAAGTGAAGGGCGTTTTAAATCTTCTAAGATCAACTATCTAGATCAGAACTTTTACTTTTTTGTTGAAGGACACTCTGGCATAAAAGTAATGGCTAAAAGCAGGGAGCATCCATCCTACATCATTATCAACTTGCAGTTAATACGTGTTCAATACTTTTTTATACTTCTGGATGTTTATTAAATATCACACAGCTGCTTAATATATAACAATCATTTGATCACATACTTGAAAAACCTGAGTCATACATGGGATGGTCATTTCTATCCAAAAAACATGAAAGTGGCCGGAAACTCCGGACGCGAGAAACAAGTTGTGGGGTGTGTGTGTGTGTGTGTTTTAGATATTGATATGTTTCAAAGCAAAATCGCAAGATCTTTTCTTCTGGAACTCTTGACACATTCGTCAGGAAAAGCCCCATTTGAAGAAGCAAATCTTGTACGTCTTCTAAGGCAACCAGATATCCTGCTAGGTAATTGTATCAATCCCTGCCGCGGACCCATTCGGACCCCGCCCAGTCGCCGGCTTGAGATTCCGGGTCCGAAAAGTTCGCAGCCTATCAGACAGAGCCACACCAGCAGGCACTTACCCCGCCCGCCTGGGTTCCCGCGGTACCGGTTTTCGCCTAGGAAAAATTTATGGGTAGGAGCAAAAAATGACAGGCTATGTGTACCCTCTTTCGCCCATCCTGCAAATGGTCCGTTGTTCATTTTGCTATACCCCCCCTGCCCCCCACCACCAGTGAAACAGGCAGACAGATACCCCATCTTAGCTGTTTAGCTCACCAGAAAAACGAGAAGGCAACAGCCGAGCTCGGGGAAGATGGCGGTGATTCTCATGGTCGAGGATGGCTATGTTTCGAGACAAGGAGTGAAACGGCCAAGCGATGAAATCTCTCCCCGCGGGCTCCGAAAAAATTCGCACAGCAGACGAAAGGAGAAGACCGACCTCACTTGCACTTCCAGCATCAGCCTGTGTCAGGCAAGCCCATATATAACTTCCGAGTTCGAAGTGCAGCCGTGAGGGACGCTGGGTAATGTAGTTTTGTAGTTTTCATGTGGAGCGATTGGAGGAGCACCCTCTGTGGCCACCGACGGAAGTAAGTTTTGCAGGAAGAAGTTAATTCCTGAAAACGTTGCTAGGTAAGTTTGCAAAGTTCGTTTTTAAGTTTCTCGATGCTTGGGATAACGAGTGAAAGTGAGATTATTCTTTTAGCAGACAAAGAACGCCTTTAAATCCCGTCTTTTGTAAAAGGAGGAGAATAGGACTAGAAAATAATAAAAAGGAGGCGGTTAAACTGTATAACGGAGGAAGATGTAAATGACACATTTTCTTTATTCACAGGCCTACTGGTTGCAAGCACTCAGCGTTGAGTTATGTTGTCATTCTTTCTTTGTATATAATCAACTTCAGAATTTTTACTTCTATTACAAATGCACTCAATTTTGTCATTATAGGACTGTTTTAATAGATGGTAGCAAAAATAAAATTTAGTATCTTAATATTAGATTTATTTTGGGAATTAAGGACGTATTGGTTTTATCTCATATTCTTTATCAATGTTATTTCTTTTTCTACAGCTACCAGCCACACTATTTTTTAAATAGACTTGTATGGGGAGCAGACATGTAGACTTATGAGCATAATTGAGCCCACTTTCTGTTGTTAAATAAAACATTTGTTAAGTGAGTTTTGCCCCATTTTACAAATTTTTTGCCAAATTTATTAAATAAACAACTGCAATTGATAAGTTAGTAACCCAGTTGTTAAGGGAATCTGATTTCCTCATTGACAGTATTTGTCAGAAGATTGCAAAAGGTGATCACATGACCTTGGTATAGAGCAATGTTCATAAATATGAACCAGGTACCAAGCATCTGAATTTTGATCACATGATTTTGGAGATGCTGCAAAATGGAAAATGGTCTTGTCACATATTCAGTGCTATTCTAACTTTGAATGATTACTAAATGAACTGTTGTAAGTTGAGGACTACTTGTATTTGTAGGGCTATTGTTATTCATTATACGTATATTTCTACCAATCAAAAAGACTCTAGATGTTTTTCCCTAAAATAGAATAAAAACCATAAGAATGCAAAAGTTATGAACATGAAGTGATATTTCCTATGCTATAGGGAATAAACATAGAATAATGCAATAGAAAAACACATTAAAAACAGTTTGAGGTTTTTAAAGGATGACATGCTGAGGGCTTCATGAAATAGGTCAGGTTAAGATTTAGTAAGTAATTGCTGTTGTAGACAAGCTTCTTGGGGTTAAGGGCCCCAGGGGAAACAACATGTGAAGGCAAAAATAAAAAATAAAATAGAATAATTAGAAAGCATGCCTGTTAGTAAGTTTTGTTATGTTTTCTATACAAAATAAGAACTTTGGGGACTTGCTAAATGACTGTTTAACTGTTTTAGTTGCAAATTAGTAAGTTTGCAAGCTTTTTAAACATGAAAAGAATAATAAATGATTCAATGTATTTATATATCACATTAGTGATTGCTTAGTATTTTTCTATTAAATGCAACCTGCAAAAAGTAAATCTATAATTACTCTACTGGAATATGTGGAAACGTAATTGTAGAATATAGGATTCTACAAAAAGGACTCAACTATAATAGAGGTGATGTCAATCATCTAGAATTTTTGCAGCCCTAGAAGTGACATTTAAAACCACTAAACTTGCCACAGAGGTCCAAGAAAAAATTAGACAAAGCATCATTCCACAAATCAGAATAAGACAGGAACAGAATCAACTTACAACAGAAGACAAAGCAGCCTTTAGAAACATAAAAAAGGACCAGACTATCCTCCTCCTACTTCAGCAAAGACCAAACCACAGTTTTAATGGACAGAGCACAATACAAAAAGCAAAACAAATAATAGAAGACAAAGAAACCTACATCCCTGTAAACACCAATAGAACACAAAAACTAGACAACTAGATCAGTGGTATTCAACCTGGTTCCTACCGCCCACTAGTGGGTGTTCCAGCTTTCATGGTGGGCAGTAGGGGTTTTGTTCCTTACTTTATAAATCACCATTACTGTGGAACCGGTGGGCGGTTAGAGAAAACTTTACTACTAACAGAGATACAAAAGTGGGCGGTAGGTATAAAAAGGTTGGCTACCCCTGAAATAGATCAAGAAAACCCTCAGTGACCTTACCAAGAAAGATCAAATTACGAAAAAGAAACAGTGGCAGAGGAGAAGCAGTGGACCCATCCTCCCATGCTTCTATGAATGTTCCAAAATACACAAACCTGGAATTCCCCTCCGTCCAATCGTATCTCTACCCAGGGACCTTTACATACAACATTGCAAGCGAATTAACAAAAAAGCTTAAGCATCTCACAAGAAGCCAACCTTCCATTAACTCTCCACTACAGTGTCTTCAAACAATCAGGATGTGACTATAAATGAGGACGAAATCATGATCTCATTTGCTGTCACAGCCCTGTTCACGTCTATAGATCCAGAGTTAGCCAAAAAATCAATGACTACATTGCTTCATAGTACATTGGACTTAATTGAATACACAAAGATCAAAGCACTCAGGATTATGGATCTCATAAACCTATGCCTAACTACATACTTCCAATTTGATGGCCAAATTTACTAACATTAAAAGGACACCTATGGGATCACCATTTTCAGGCAGAGGTCGCCATGCAATGTCTAGCACTTTCATAAATGCAACTGAAAACATGGATCATACATATAGATAATAAAATCATAACAAAAAAGGACCAATTAGAAAACATCAACAGAACCATTAATAACTCTTTAAAAGGAATACAGTTTACTAGAGAAAAAGAAAATAACTTGCTACCCTTCCTGGACACTCTGATCAGCAGAGACCCCAATGGCAAACTAGAAATTCAAATCTGCAGAAAAACTACCCATACTAACCCAATGCTTCACTGCCAAAACATCAATCCAACCTCTCACAAGAGAAGATGCATAAGGACTTTATATAAATGAGCCCAAACACACTGCAGCAACCCAGAACAGCACAAAAAAGAAAATGGAGCATCTATACAATACATTCCAACAAAATGGATACTCACATAACTTTATCAAAAAGTCCCTGACCACTCAACCCAAAACAGCACAACCAACACAAACCCTAAAAAGAATTACACTACCAATAATCAATAATATCTCAGAAATCACCAACTACTACAAACATATGGAATCAGTGTAGCACACAAGCCAAATAAAGCCCTTCAAAACACCCTGTCAGGCTGCGCTCCTTTTAGATCCCAAGAAAGAAATACTCAGACTCCATGGGGTAGAGCAAAGTTATCCTTTTACTGGGAAATAAAGTGGTAGCTACAAAGCAATTCCGAAACTGAGAAATTGGCGGGTAGAATGCATATACAAAGAAATAGGTTTGTCCCCACCCCCCAAAGTTCAAATGGTTCTTCCAATTAAAACTTTTGAGACAGCTCATGTGGTCATCTTCAGATGGTGATGAGACGTCTTGTCAAATGACCTTGACATATTTTGATAAAAGTTCGCAGTTGCGCAAAAGAGGAAAAGATAGCCAGGAAACAGAAAGTTAAAGACAAGAATCCCCCCTCCCCTTGCTAGCCCAGCAAGGAATGCAAACACCTCCAGCTCTCTTCCCATATAAAATCCCCCCTCCCACCGTTGCCATGACAGCCGAGAGAAATAATGAAATAATAGCAGATAGTTAGGAAGGGGAAGATATCTTGAGGCTGACATTCGGACCCCCTAGAAGAAGGACATAAGTCCCTGAAAGAAAAATAAAATAGTTACATGTTAACATTAATGTACATTTCTATGGTTTATCAGGATATTTGGCATGAAATTTCTTTAAAAGTTCAGGAGCCCTAAGGTCCTTTTCATTTACCCATTCAGAATGGGATGGAGGAAAATGTTTCCAAGCTACAAGGTATTGGGTACGACCCCTCCATTTTCTAGAGTCCAGAATTTCTTTAATTTCGAAATGTTGTTCTCCCTCAATCAATATTGGCACAGGGGGATCAGATTGGATTGGTCTCAAGGCACAGGTATGTTCTGGTTTCAACAAACTAACATGAAAAACAGGATGAATACGACGAAGAGTCTTTGGTAAAGTCAGTTGGACAGTTACAGGATTTATAATCCTCTCAATGGGGAAAGGTCCTACATACTTAGGACCCAATTTCTTTGATTTTTGGGTAGTTTGTAAATATTTGGTCGAGAGAAATACTTTATCGCCCACTTGATATGACATCTGTGGAGCTCGCTTTTTGTCAGCAAATTTCTTATGAGATTGGTGCGCCTCATCCAAAGCTTTGCGGACAATTGGCCAATTAAATTGAAGTTGAGATATCCAATCACTCAATGACTGGACAGTTGGGTTTTCACCAGGCAGTTCAGGTATGGGTACAAAATCTTGCCCCGTTGCTATTTTGAAAGGAGTGAACCCCGTACTACTGTGAACAGAGTTATTATACGCCACTTCCGCAAAAGGTAACAGATCCACCCAGTTGTCTTGTTGAAAATTTATGTAGCATCGGAGGTATTGCTCTAGTACTCCGTTAGTCCTCTCGCAGGCTCCATTAGTTTGGGGATGGTGGGCGGAGCTTAAGCTTTGGGTGGAGCCTATTAACTTCAGAAACTCCCTCCAGAAATTAGAGGTAAATTGGACTCCTCGATCAGAAACTACACGTTCAGGTACACCATGCAATCGGTAAACGTGAAGAATGAAGAGTCTGGCTAAGGTTTTCGCCGAAGGGATCTTTGAGCAAGGAATGAAATGAGCTTGTTTGGAAAACAAGTCAGTCACTACCCAAATGACCGTGTGTCCACTGCTTTCAGGTAGATCTACTATAAAGTCCATGGAAATTTCCTTCCAAGGGGCAGTTGGTCTGGCCACATTCTGTAACAGTCCTGGTGGTTTACCCGGCGGTCTTTTTGCTGAGGCGCAAATCGGACAGCTCGCCACATAAGTCTCAATGTCCTTTTTCAAGGAAGGCCACCAAAACTGTCGTTTCACCAAATGCAAGGTCTTCACAAAACCAAAATGACCAGCCACTTTGGAATCATGGGTTTGTTGCAATACATGGCTTCTCAGGGTTTGTGGTACATACAATTTCGCCCCCATCCAGGCTAGGCCATCTCGAATGGTACAGTTATTCGCATTTGCCAGAAACCACTCATCTGTCTTCAAAGCCTCCTTAAACTGTTCCATCATATCAGTGGGTAGATCTCTCTCCTGGTTTCTTTTCTGTGCACGGGTAACAACAGGGGCAGCCAGTTGTGTAGTGGATACGATTGGCCTAATCACTTCTTTTCGGATACTGTTGTATTGAGGCATTCTAGACAAAGCATCTGCCATAAAATTCTTTCCCCCCGGGATATATTTCAAGGAGAAATTGAATCGCTTGAAGAACTGAGCCCACCTAACTTGTTTAGGGGAGAGTTTCCGGGGGGTCTTTAAAGCTTCTAAGTTTTTATGGTCAGTCCACACTTCAAATGGATGTTTCGCACCTTCCAGAAAATGCCTCCAAGCTAATAAAGCCCAACGGACTGCAAATGCTTCTTTCTCCCAAACGGCCCATCTCCTTTCAGTCTCAGTGAATTTACGAGAAGTATAAGCGCATGGTTGTAGTGTTCCCTTCTCGTTCAATTGGAGTAAGACCGCCCCCACTGCTACATCGCTTGCATCAGCTTGGATCACGAAAGGGGCGTCCATGTCAGGGTGTTTCAGTATTGGTTCTGCAGCAAAAAGTCTCTTAAGTTTTTCAAATGCAGCTTGGCACTCCATAGTCCAATTCAATGGTTGACTGGGCTTTGGTTTCAATTCCCCCTTTGTTTTTAGGAGGTTGGTGATAGGCATAGCTATTTTTGCGAAAGACGGGATGAATTGGCGGTAAAAATTTGCAAAACCCAGAAAACTTTGAAGCTGTTTACGAGTTTTCGGTGGGGCCCAGTCCAAAACGGCTCGCACCTTTTCTGGGTCCATTTCAATGCCTTCGGGGGAGATACGATATCCCAAGTAGTCGATTTTTTCTTGATGGAACTCACATTTGGATAATTTGGCGTATAGTTTGGCGGCCCTCAGCTTGTGTAACACAGAGCGTACCAACTTCACGTGGTCGTTTCTTGTCTCCGTGTAGATAAGAATATCATCAAGGTATACTAGAACACCTTTGTACAAATGTTCGTGAAGCACTTGATTGATCAATTGCATGAAAACAGCAGGCGCCCCCTGTAGGCCAAAAGGGAGAACATTGAACTGGAAACACCCCATTGGGCAGTTGAACGCAGTTTTCCACTCATCTCCCTCCTTTATCCGGATCCGGTAGTATGCCTCTCTCAAGTCCAGTTTTGTGAAAATTTTCCCCTTTGCCAGGTGGGCTAACATGTCCTTCATCAGGGGGAGGGGGTACATGTTCTCTACGGACACTGCGTTCAGGTTTCTATAATCAACTACCAAACGTTTGGAGCCATCTTTCTTCTCGCGGAACATCACAGGGGCCGCTACTCGAGGTCTGGCAGGCGTGATGAAACCTCGTTCCAAGTTCTTGTCAATAAATGCCCTCAATTCCTCCAGCTCCCCCGGTGTCATCGGATACATCTTCGGTTTCGGGAGCGTCACCCCCGGCAGGAATTCAATGCTACAATCGGTCGACCGATGGGGGGGGAGTTCGTCGGAAGCCTCTTCACTAAACACCTCTCTTAAGTCCCAATATTCCTTCGGGATTTTCTCCTCTCCTTCCACGTGTTCGACACCCGTAGAAGCTATTTCGGCGAGTGCCTGGGACTTCGGATGGGATTCCTCCTCCCCTTCCGGATAGGATTTCTCCTCCCCTTCCGGTGGCCGATCGGTGCGGATGCGTATCCACCCCTCTCTCCAATTTACATGGGGATTCCACTTCCGAAGCCATGGTAATCCCAATATTAGAGATTGTTCCATCCCAGGGGCCACGATAAAACACAGGGTCTCATGATGGTTTCCCATGGTCATGTCTAGGGGTTCGGTTACAAAACGTGCGGGGCAACCTCCCGCCACCGACCCATCCAGTTGGCAAAAGGATATGGGCGTTTTTAGAGTTCTCAGTCCAATGCCCATCCCCTTAACCACTTTCATGTTAATTACACACCTCGTGCACCCCGAGTCCAGTAAGGCCATCATCACTCCCTCAGTCCCCGAGGTGGGCTGTCTTAACTTTATTGGGATGGTCATGGGCCCTTGATTAGGACTTACCAGGACGTCATCTTCCGAATCGGTCTCGTTCTCGTCGAGTGGGGTTGGAGGTCCCAGCTCCTCTCCCGCCGAAAGGGCGACCTCTACAACCTCTCCTGTCTTCAGCCCGGTCTCGCGGGGTTTGGTTGAGGGGTTTTTTGGCCTTCTTCCGGGATCCCGCGCTTTCGGTGGGTTCACCTTTACTCGGCAATCCACCATCCGGTGGCCCTCCTTTCCACAACGGAAACATGCCGTGGTTTTTGCTCCTGCCGCCATCCCTCTCGGTTGGGGCCCTGAGGTCTCCCGGAGACGGGGAGGTAGCGACCTTCTCCAGGCGGGACCTCCTCTGCGTCTGTTTCTGGCTAGATCAATGTCCACCTCTTCCGCCAGCAAGTACCATGACTGTAACTCACGTGGATCCCTTCTGGAGATGCACGTGTGGTATACATCTTCATTTAAGCCATCTTTATAGGCTTCCACCAGGGCCCCCTGGGACCAACCTCGGATGTGGTGTGCCAGCTGCCTGAATTCTTGGGTGTAGTCTGCCACCGATCTCCCCCCTTGAACTAGGGTCTTCATTCTGATTCTGGCCTTTCTCTCTGCCAGAGGATCCTCAAACCTTCTCCTCAATGCAGTCATGAAAACATCGAGGGTTTGTAGTTGGGGGGAGTTATCATTGTACAAAGTCACCACCCAATCTGCTGCCATCCCTTCCAGGGTTCTGGTAACGCATCTCACTTTGGCTGCTTCAGAGGTGAACTCCCGCTCAAATTCTGCCATATAACTCCCAACTTGTACCAGGAAAAATCCCAAATCTCTTGGATTTCCTCCAAACTTTACATCTAGGGGGGGCAGGCGGCGTCTTCTAGGAGCTACTCCTATTGCTGGGGCTCCCGGGGCGGCAGCGGGCGGTTGCGCCGGCGGAGGCTGGGCAAGGGGGGTAGAGGTAGCTTGGCTTCCCCGGGCTGATCTCGCTCCCTCCTCCCTCTCATACCTTTGGGTTGTGCCGGGCTCTCCAGGAACATCCATAGAGATTTTCTTGGCTTCATCCAGCTTGCCTTCCATCTCCTCCCCTTCCTGCCAGAGCCGTCCCCTCGCACCTTTTCGTCTTACAGTGATCCTAGGAGGAGGGGGGTCTTCAGGGTCTCTCCAACCAACCCCCAACGACCATCTGGGCATTTCAGCTGAGGTTTCTTCCAGAGTCAATTCGGCCAGCAGGTCAGCCACCGACCCTTCTGGCAGCGGCATGGGCTGCCCCCCCACAGCTCCCTGCTCCTTTTCATCGCCGGTTGGAGACGACATGGGATGAAACCCCCTCGGAAGAAAAGTTGCTGTTTTCTCCGGGTGGGTTGATGCGGTAGTTTCGGAATTATGTCAGGCTGCGCTCCTTTTAGATCCCAAGAAAGAAATACTCAGACTCCATGGGGTAGAGCAAAGTTATCCTTTTACTGGGAAATAAAGTGGTAGCTACAAAGCAATTCCGAAACTGAGAAATTGGCGGGTAGAATGCATATACAAAGAAATAGGTTTGTCCCCACCCCCCAAAGTTCAAATGGTTCTTCCAATTAAAACTTTTGAGACAGCTCATGTGGTCATCTTCAGATGGTGATGAGACGTCTTGTCAAATGACCTTGACATATTTTGATAAAAGTTCGCAGTTGCGCAAAAGAGGAAAAGATAGCCAGGAAACAGAAAGTTAAAGACAAGAATCCCCCCTCCCCTTGCTAGCCCAGCAAGGAATGCAAACACCTCCAGCTCTCTTCCCATATAAAATCCCCCCTCCCACCGTTGCCATGACAGCCGAGAGAAATAATGAAATAATAGCAGATAGTTAGGAAGGGGAAGATATCTTGAGGCTGACACACCCTAAGCAATCCAAAAGACACAGCAACCCCATAGGAAAAAACAGGTGTCATTTACAACGTACAATGTTAGAATTGCAACAACCACTATGTAGAATAAACAGGCAGAAGATTGGCAGAACTCATTAATGAAGACCAACTGGCAGTCAGAAGACATGATAACATATAGACAGATTTAACCATAGTTTCAATTGGGAAAATATGACAATCCTAGACTACGCCAAATCCAAAAATGCCAAGGAATTTCTAGAAGCCTGACACCAGATCAACATAGATTAATTCCAAGTTAACTTCAGATCAACAATCAAGTAAACAATATCCCAATCAAGAAACTGCCAAAGAGCCATCACTAAACAGCCCAAAGAATCTCTAAGACAATCTACACACACACAGACAAACAAGTCATCAGAATATAAACTGACAGCAAACAGCACTCCTTACTAGCACCGATTATGTTACCTAGTTTGAGTAATAAAATGTCTGCAAAAAAATAAGCAAGGTCAAAGAGCACCAAGGACTCCTCATTTCAATAGTTGAAGCTTCCTCTCCTGTTTATAAATTAAGAGACTTTTGGCTTACTGCCTTCTTGAATATTTTAAAATTCAGAATTTCTGTATTCATACAGATCATATTGTTGTTTCCATTCCTTGACCACCAGTTGGTCAGTCATGTTATCTTGGGATCCAACTGCTTGCTGGTCCTGAGAATCAATCCAGTTCAGGAATCAAAAAATGTCCAGTAATGCAAGGAATATGTTGTTGTTTTTACCGGATTCAACATTCTATCCCTCTTTAAACAATGAAAAGTACGCTACATTGAGCTTACTAATCAATATATTCCCCTACATACTTCCTTGCTCACATTTTATTCTCATCCCATTGACTCAAACACATTACAAAACTTCCCCTGCAAATGACCTTATAATCTCAGAGAATCTCATGCTTTTTTCCAAATATGCACAAATATGTACATAAGGATCATTTTGCTTATTGAATAAATGAATAAGTCCAATGTTTTTGACTCATTTATTGAATCGATTCTTTTTATCTAGTTTTAGGACTTGCATGAAAATAGATAATGTTTTAGTTCATTATTTATTCAAAATTCAAAACTCATAAGCAGCATTCTTTAAAAATATAAGTATGCCAGAGATTGTTTTACCCAAAATAAATTAGTTTCAATTAGTAAAAAAAAATACTAGAATTGTTACTGCAACTATGCATTTTTGAATTTTTCAGAATTATGAATGTTTCTGAAACATGGCTGTTCAATGGTTCCTCATTAGCATCTCAAGTTCATGCTGCTGCTGTTAATGGACATAAAAGAACTCTCCTAAAACAAATATCAGGTAAAAGTACTCAGCTTATACTTTAGTAAATGTGCTTATGTTTAATTATTTAAATGTTCTATTTTAGTTTTATCTATAAAAACGGTAGACTAATTCAGAGAATAGAGGATTTATTTTATACTGCCATATGTGCAGTATGCAATTTAAACATCCTATAATTATATAGACTATTTCATTACTGATAGACATTATGATAAAGGATAGACAATATGTAACTTGTGGGAACATTTATGGGAACATTTATTGTAAATGCTACCTTATGAACTTGTGAAGCATTTACCATTTGAAATCTAGATCCTATTTTACCATCCTAATATTAATACTCACATTTTAACATCACAAGTAATATCTGTTTATAAAACAGTTAATTTTATCTCAACCTTTAATTTATCTTTCTGACAAAAAATGCATTTGTATCAGTTAGCTCTTGGTCAAGGTACTTATCTTTTTGATCACTATTTTGTTTCTTATGAAGTATACATTATAATTGATCTTACTATGTTGGCAGTTCTTTTGTGATGGAGCCCATGACGTTATTTCTGTATTTTCTATCCAGAATATTGGAAAGCCCGCAAGGCTACAATTTCTCAACAGTAAAAACAATTGACAGTCTCACTGTTATATGTCTCAATTGTGGAGGAAAGTCAATTTATAAATTACTTCATAGTTCTGACATATTGAGTTCTACTCTGAAAAAAATACTTACACTTTCTTAAGGTCATCACTGGTTCTTGATTCTATCGAAAAATAAGTGAAGCAGAAACATTGAATATTGCCACTCTTTTTAAAGAATGTCAGAATAATATCCCTTTATTAGACTAAGGAATATGAAGTAGAGGTGCAATTTTTAAGATTATTTTTATCAAATTACAAAATATTTTGAGTTGAGAACTGCAATCTTATGATTTGTCAGTGGACCAAGGAATATGGAAACATCAATGGAAAAAGGGGTATAGAATAAATTGGACAGAAAAAATATTACTTTGAATAATTAAGGTGAAAATAGAAGTATCTTTATATAGATTTTATAGTTCCAAAACTTCATCATTTTAAACTCTACAAAATGAGAAAAACTTTGCATGTCTATATCTGTTCCCTGAGTGGTATAGGTGAAGTTGTCAGTGTAATAACCCTGTGTCTGGAAACTATTTGGGTCTGCATAGGCAGAAGATATTTCTGCTCAATTTAATAAGACTAAGTAGATGTAACTGTTTGGACTGTTTTGAAATTATCACAATCATTTGACTGACTTCCCCAGTCAGAACTAGTGTGCAGTTGGGGGGGGGGGTGTCTCCTCTGTACTTGTAGCAGGTGACAGGTATTTCCATAGATTCATCTTGTATATTAGTTGCATCCTTTCCTCACCCCCCCCCCAAATTCCTTTGGATAGTCACTCATGCCCTAATTAACTCACAATTAGTTTATTGCAATGACTCTCTATATGGGGCTTCCCTTGAAGATCATGCCAAAGTTACAGCCATGTAAGTCACTACTATTATGCTAGCTACATTGTTTTTAGTTTTTAAATTATTTGTAATATATGTTCTGAATTTAAATCAAGAGTCATTCACTGAGATAAGCAGCTATAGAAATTGAACAAATTAACAAATAGGCTGTCAGTTGGCTTCCGAGTGCAAGGTGATGGTTATTACTTATAAAACCCTATATGATGTTATAAGGTCTAGATACTGAAAAATCATTTATCTTTTAATGACTCAGTACATTCCAGCAGAATGAGTATGCTCCATGCCCTGTCCATTAAATATTGCCATTTTGTGCAAATTAGGAAGCAGGCCTTCTTTGTTGTAGTCTCTACCCTCTGAACAGCATCTCTCACTCCCAGAAATAAGAATAGTACTATGAAATCTTAGAAAACTGGCTTTGGTTCCAGGCTGGGGCTGATGTTTATTATTTTATGCCTTCTGTTTGTTTTATAGAATTTGTTATTAGAGCATTTTACTCCAGATGGTCTACTGAGTTATTATATTTAATTGTTTTCATGGTGTTGGGTTGTTGTTGTTTTTTGGTCTTGTATACTTCCAGTGTCCACTGGAATTGCACAGCCAATAAATTTACACAAATAATAATTCTAAAAAACAAAAAAAGCTTCCAGATATTAACAATTCTGTCATAAAATTTTGGCTATGTAGTCTTGGGATTCTTTAGGAACTTCATCAATCTCATCCTGACTGTAATAGGAATTTCTTAGCAATTGCATCCTGAATTTAATAAAGAAATTAAAAAATATTGATGTGGTAGAATCTGGCACTGAGTTGTAGGAGGAATGGGCTCTTCTCCAGGAACGATGTGTCAAACCAGCCTTGAATTCTTGGTATACAGAAAGAGGCTCAAAAGAGGTCTTCCACAGTATTTATCTGTTAGTAAATGTAGCATGTGCTTTAATCTGGCAAGATTCCTCTTTGTGGATGATCAATAATAAAGAATCTACTCTGAACAACTCATTAAATAGATTCAATGTTTATTTTAAATGTAGTGTTAAATTCCCAATCAAATTTTGTTGGAGTTGTCATATAAACTCCAGGAAATGAATTTGGTTAACTGCCCCTAGACATTAGCTGTTACTTTTTCTCTTCTGGGATGTCCTAGTCATAATGTCTGGTAACTCCCAGTTATATTTTAGAGTCCAGTTTGTCTAGATCTAAACATGAAGCTATGGCTGACATAGAATGTAGTAGCAAAACTGCTATCCAGAACATGTTTCAGATGCTTAATGATAGTCATAGGGTACAACAAGCAATCAAATCATACTAGGAAATAGTCAATATAAATTGTAAAGATAAAAGTGACAAAGTTACAGTCATACAGTCACAAGGGGAGGAGATGGTTGATAAGAAGTGATGAGAAGATTAATAGTAATAGTAGTGCAGACTTCGTAAATAGTTGAACAGTGTTGAGGGAATTATTAGCAAAGTGATGGCTTTCGGGAAAAAACCTATTCTTGTGTCTAGTTGTTCTGATGTGCAGTGCTCTATAGCGTCATTTTGAGAGAAGGAGTTGAAACAGTTTAAGTCTGGGATATTTTCATTACTGATTTGATTATGATAGACAGTATGTAACTTGTGGGAACATTTATGGGAACATTTTGACTCGTGCAGTATATAGGTCCTTGATTGAAGGCAGGTTGGTAGTAATTGTTTTTTTGCAGTCCTAATTATCCTCTGAAGTCTGTGTCTGTCTTGTTGGATTGCAGAACCAAACCAGGCAGTTATAGAGGTGCAGATGATAGACTCGATAATTCTTCTGTAGAATTGTATCAGCAGATCTTTGGGCAGTTTGAACTTTCTGAGTTGGTGCAGAAAGAACATTCTTTGCTGTGATTTTTTAATGATGTTTTTGAAGTTAGATGTCCATTTTAGGTCATGTGATCTAATAGAACCTAGAAACTTGAAGATCTCTACTGTTGATACAGTAGAGATCTCTACTGTGTTCTTCTAAAGTCTACCACCATTTTTACGGTTTTGAGTGTGTTCATTTCCAGATAATTTCCATATCTTCTTTCAGTTGCTTCAAGTGGCAGCAAAAAACATCCAAATCTTCTGCTTGGAGTTGATGTTCATTACCAAGACTTGGGAACTGATACAGCTCCTGGCGCCTCATATTGCTTGCAAGGAGGCCCAATTTGGAAATAAATGAGCAGATTACTCCTTTGGCTTTAAGAAAATTAATTTTATCTCCTTGCAGCTTTATGTTCACTTCATTCAGCTTGTCAAAACATCAGCGAGATAAGCTATATCCAGACATTGAAGTTTAAGAGAACTGCTTAGACTTGGATCAGTGGATTCAAGAAATTTGACAACTGTGTCAAAAAGTTCATGGAATCGCCACAAACACTTTCCTTTTGAAAGCCACCTTCGATGTGCAAAAGATGTTCAACTCCTCGTCATTTTCTTCACAAAGCTTGTGAAAAAATTGGTTGTTCAAGGCATTCGACTTAATTTTATTCACAGCGTTAATGACATAACTTATAGATTCGTGCAAACGGCCACTGTCTATGAATGATGCAATGGACAGTCATAACTCCAGGTACAACCAATTTTATTTTATTTTTTAAACAAATTTTATTAATTTTTACAAAACAATACACAAACAAACAAAGCATATAATGTAATAACATAAGAGATCTTTTCTGAAGAGATCAATAAAAGTTCTTATTTAGAGACAGAATAATTCCAAATTATCCAATTTCCATACAATTTAATATATATATATTTACCTTAACTATTCAGCTTCATATCTTATCCCAGCTTCTCTTTGTTTCTCCCTTTCCTTCTATTATTGAAATTATATTTCTTTTACTTTAGATTCTATACATTCTTTATATCCATCTGTCTTATTTACAATTTCATTGTTCTGTTCCAACATTCTTCTTACATTCTTCTAAGATTTTATTAATTCAAACATGGACATACAAAACACAAAACATAGATACCTAAAACTTCTTTTTGGAAAGCGGCTTACCCCGGCTTACCTCTTTTTATACAGACATAAATCAAGTTCATACTCACTCAATATACTACCTCATATCTTAATTAACATTCTGTATTTTCTATATATTTTCTCTCCTCTATTCACTCTCATAATTCTATTATATTTATTTCATCTCATTTTAAATAATTATACTTATATCTTTTGTGTGTTTTCTTCAATTATCTATTTATCTTTTCTTTCCAATACAATATTTCTCCTGTAATCACTGGTTGAAGCATGACAACTTTTATCTTTCCCCTAGATTTGATACTTGAAATAATACATACTTTCCATACTGATTCTGCTTAGCACAAAGTATAATCATAAAACAAAAATAAAAAAGGGCTTGAGTTTATAATATGATCAGAACAACATTCCACAGAAAATTAGACTATTATTAATCTTAAACATTTTATATATTCCCTTTAATACATTATTAACTAATATAATATTTCAATTTTCTAACTCAATTTCAAATACTAATATCTACAATACAATCTTATATATTTTTGCAGAATCATATATTTTTTAATTTAAATTTTACCCTTTGTCTCTGAAAAAAGCCTTTTCTTTTCATCTTGTTTTAAACCATTATGGCTTCTCTTTCCTTTTTCCCTTCCTTTCTTATCAATTCTGATCTTTTTGATCTTTTTGCCCCCCCCCCCCCCATCTCTCAAATTCCACTTTTTGAATCTTCCCTCTCTATTGTGTTTCTTTTTTCTGTTGCTTTCTGGCATTATATCGATTTTTCATCTTATTTTTCCCTTTCTTGGTTGCTCTTTTAAGTTCCAAAGTCGCTCTTTTCTTTCCTCCCTTGTTTTTTTGAGCTATGATTTTTTGTCCATTAAAGATGGCTTCTCCTTCTTCATCCTGGTCCTCTTGTTCTTGTATTTCTTGATATGTAAAAATCGCCATTTCCAAAAAATGAAAGATAGATCCAAGAGAGCCCTCACCTTCTTGTTTCTCTTGTTGTAGCTTTTGAAATTCCATTTGTAATTCTTGCACCGATAATGCCATTTTTTATTATTATTATTTTTTGTTTTTAAAGGAGCAACCCAAATGTTTTTAGTCCTTCAAGGAATAGTCCCCCAAAAATCCTTAAGTCAAAATGTCACAAAGCAATCCAAATCAGAACAAACTGTTCCGTTAACACTTTCTTCTTCTTCTTCTTTTTCTTCCAGTTTGCAAGGCTTCAGCAGCGGCAGGGATTCGCGATTCCGCGCGATCCCTGCTGCGCTCGCTGCCGAGATTCTTCCTATCCGTTTGGATTTGGAGGATATAGCTGCCCCGTAGAGGCAGCTGAAGATAGAGGGGATCCGGATAGGGGTTTGGGGGTGTCGCAGACCCCCTCCCCATCTGGCAAACCCCCCTTTTCCCAAGGCGGTGGAGCAGTGGTCAGTAATGGCCGCCACAAAGAAGCCTGCAGCTGGACAAGATTGCGCAGGAGGAAGAAGGTGAAAGTATTTTTTCTGGCTGAATCGGGACAAAGAGAGCCTTTAAAACCTGGAAATTTGCCTTTTCTATTGCTACATTTGTTTCCCAGAAAGACTGTGCAAGCAGCGAGAAAGTTGTCAAAGGGAAAGTTATTTCTTCTCATTCTCCTTCCCTACGGAATAGCAGACGGAAATCTGGAAAACCTGCTTGGGCAAAGAAGGTAAATAAACCTAAAAATTAAAGCCAAGGGGATAAAAGATTTTGGAACATTGGAACTAAAAACCAAAAACTAAAAGTTTATTGCTATAAGTGGGAAGGAAGAGATAAAAAAAATATTCTAAGACTCTATTGAAGAAGACAGCTTGAAGTTTTTAAGACTAGAAATTAATGACAATAAGGCTTCTAAAAAATCATTTTGAAACTGTCTAATTGAATCTCACCCCAGGAGGAGGGGGGAAAAAAAAGGTACAACCAATTTTAGATCAGCTTGAAATCCATGATATTGTCCAACCATGGATGCAGCTCCGTTGGTTGCACATGCCACGATGTTTGTCAAAGTGATGTTTTTCTCATTAAAAAACTCTTCAACCTTTTTAAATATAGAAGAACCTTTTGTGTCAGTGGCTAAATTTCGAGCAAATAACCGTTCTTCCCCAATCTCTTCATTTCCGTTGATGAAATGGACATAAGCCAATAACAAGGCTTCATTTTCATGAATCATTGACTCATCAATCTGCATCACAAATTCTGTACTTTTCAAGTGTCAATAAGCCTTTCCACATCAGCAGCCATTTCATCAATTCTTTTTGATACAGTGTCATTGCTCAAAGTAATCGATTGCTTGACAGTGCTTGCACTGGGCCCAACTTGGTGGCAACAATCTGTTTCACTGCTGGTAAAATCAGCATTTCTCCGATAGTGTGAGGTTTGCCACATTTTACTAAGATATTCATAGGAACAAATGAGCCCCTTGTTGGTGTTGAGTTTTCCAAATAATTTCTCAACAATGCTGTGACCCGCAAACTTGTCCCTTAAGGATTGGAAAAATGATACCAGTTTGTCGGCTTTATCTGAATGTATTCTTACCAAATGGTCTTTCAGTCGGGAAGGCTTCATCGCTTCATTTGAAAATGTTTTCTCACAAAGAAAACAAAACAGAAGCTGTATGTTAGAAGGAGATGGAATGAATCCCAATTTTCGGTATTCTATCGAATATTGGCAACACTTCCTCTTCTTGGCCATGTTGAGAGGTCTTTGAAATGAAAAGCACTAACTGCAAATTAAATTTTTGACTGCACTGGAACACTATAAAACCCATGTGGACATCGATAAACTTAGTTTCAACAGTTACGTTGACATCACAGGGGACAACCACTCAGCATGCGATGTTTCGAAAGAAGCGCTCACCCATCCATCACTGCCCATTCTGGCCAATGGTGCACCACTGTATGGGTAGAGTGATAGAGGCTGCTGCGCAATGCGCATGAACATGAGCAATGCGTATTCACATATGTACGGTGTTCTGTACTGAAGCTAGCTGGAGGAACATTTTAAAACAGTTCAATCCATTAATAGAGAGCGATCTGATGTTTTTGTACGACAGATATACAGCGGTTCACTGTACAAAAAAAGTCTCAAAAGTGTCTCCAAAACTTCTCACTCCATCGTCCCCATATCGCCCCCCCCTTCCATTCCTTCACCTGCATCACCTCTTTTTGTTTCATCGCCTCCCCTGAAAAATGAAATCACCCCTGGGGGGAGCGATATCGCCCATATTAAGAACCACTGATCTAGAATACCATTCAAAAACAATGTTACCTCAGAAAATATACTGCTCACTCTATCACATATGAAAGATATTTATTTACAAATATATTTATATATAAAATCTTAAGTGACTATCCATTTTATGTATTATAACCTTGGATGATTCACACTACAGCGACAATAAAAACACGTTTAAAAAAGTCACAAAACAAAATAGTACGAGGGTGAAAGTTTATTCTCTAAGCTTGTGGGTTGGTTTCTGAACATTTCATTACCAAGCTGGATAACATCTTCAGCAATGTTTAAAGGATATAAAATATCCTTTAACACCATAAAATGGTGAACACCATAAAATGGTGAACACCATAAAATGGTGAACACCATAAAATGGTGTTCAGCAACCTCAGGCAACCCTCTCAGATAATAATAATAATCATTGGGTTCCAGCTTTACCCAATCCAATGCTTGAAGAAGAACCAGCCTTTTAAGATCTTCCAGAAGGGTAGAATGATGGGGACCTACAGGATCTTTGCACTGGAGGAGAGAGAGATTATCATGGTACATCTATCAATAACTATTCTTTTCTGTTGATCTAGGTGGGAATATATATTAGAATCAGAAGAAATGTTGAATAAGTTTCCAAAGAGTTTGAAACTCTAAAGTGAAAGAAATTATCACAAGCAGTTTTCCATCACTTTTTTTTCTTTTGAACGTCATATGCTTTCATATAAAAGTGAGCAACTGGTTACCTAAATCATGTGATCAAGATCTAATTTCATATCTATATACTATCATACCACTGTACTAGGCTTATTGTAATGATCAGCTATACTTGACTACTGAAAAAATATGTTTGCTACGTGGCTTATATACCCGATCAACAAAAAATTTAGCTTTGTGAGAAATATTGCTTAGAAAATGGTTGGTAGGATTGTTAAATAAGGATTTAACAACTTGGAGAGCAAAGGCCCTTCTAGCCATGATCTCTATTGCTAGTAGAAATCATGAGTCCAGAAGGAACCCCAGGTTTTGCACCCTTTCCATCTGATAAAAATTATAAAACTTCATATATAGAGGAGCTCCATAACACTCTTAAGGTTCAATTGAAGCTTGTTGTTTCCCATCCAGACCCCCACAATAGCTATAACAATAGCACTTAGACTTATATACTGCTTTTTAGTGCTTTACATCTAAGTGGTTTATAGCAGGGATCTCCAACCTTTTGGACCTCGGGGACCACCAAATTCATAATTTTAAATCCCATGGACCACTAATGTGAATCCAGCATGCTGCTTGCTGAAGTGCCTGGACTCCCACTGATGGGATGTCCTTCAGGCACTTAGCTTGGCTGCCTGTTTCTGCAACCTTAGATACTCAAAGAGTCATTTGGATCAGTTTCCCACAGAAAACAAAACATTGGGATCTCTCATCTCTCTCTCATCTCTCTCTCTCTTTCCCTCTCTTTCTCCATTTCTTTCTCTCTCTCTCTCGTCTCTCTCTTCCTCTCTCTTCCTCTCTCTGTGTCTTGTTTCAATCTCCCTTCCCCCCTTCCTTTCTCCCTCGTTCTCTCTGTGTATCTTGTCTCTATCTCTTCCCTCCTTCCTTTCTCCCTCGTTCTCTCTATGTCTTGTCTCTCTCTTCCCCCCCTTTCTCCTTCTTTCTGTGTGTGTGCGCGCGTGTGTCTTGTCTCTCTCTTCCCTGCTCTTTCTTTCCCCAGGGATGAGGGTGAAGGGAAAGGAACCTCTGAACTGGTGTTTGGTGGTGGGAATTTGATGTCCAGAGGCCGGCAAGCCACGTATTGAAGACCAGATGGCTGGTGGAGAAGTGGGGCAATCCTGCAGTCTCCCTAGCAAACCCATGTCATGGCTCCTGCCTCTGAGCATCGAAGAGGCCGAGCAGCATCGGGAAGAGTGTGGACCTCCTGAGCGGCAGAAAGTGGTTGCCAGCAATGCCCTTAAGCATCAACCCCTCCCTTCAGGACCCTCAAAGTGCTCACTGCATCTCTGGTGCCCGCCAAGCCTCTTCCTTCCCTCTGGGCGTGTGAGCACTTCTGGTGAGGGGGAAGAGAAGCATGGTGGGAGGAGGCTTAGTGGCTGCCAGAGGGGCGGCGAGTGCTATGCGGCTCCTGAGGGGAGGGACATAGGAGATTGCACTCTCCCCTCACAGGCCAGGGAACACCTGAATAGGGCTTTGATGCCACAATCTCCTGTGTACTACCCTCCCTCCCCGCGTGCATCAGTCCATCCGCTGCTGGTATCACCCCTGTTGCAGATATGGGTGTGCTGCAGACCACCAAAATTTTCTCATGGACCACTGTTGACGACCTCTGGTTTATAGAGTCAACATATTGCCCACAACAATTTGAGTCCTCATTTTACCTACCTCGTAAAGCTGGAAGGCTGAGTCAATCTTGAGCCTTGTGAGATTCAAATTACAGGGAAATGGTTCAGCAGAAGTAGCTTACAATAGTACACGCTAACCTTTGCCCCACTGCACCACTTAGGCTCTATACAATCCTCATGAAAGAATATCCAAAGCATCATTTACTTATACATTTGGTATCATTTGCATACTAATAACACATCATCCTGTAGTGATGGATGATCTCATCCAGCTATTTCATGTAGATGTTAAAAAGGTGTGGAAAGAACACCGAGCTCTGTGGCACCCCACAAAGAAGGTTTGAACTTGTTCTCTTATCAATTGGGACCAGTCCTGGAGAAAGGAAATGAGCCAGCCCAAGAGTGTTCAATCACCCCGCAGCTCCTGGGGCCAACCCAAAATAACATTGTTGATAGCATTGAAGTCTGCTAAAAGATCAGGAAGGGGTCCAGATAATCAATGTCATTCAGGATCCTCTGGAGCTACAGCATGACCATCTTTATCTTTGCTAAAAAGGAGATTGGATTAAAATATCATAGAGGTGTTGGTGCATGGTCCTGATAAAGCTGGATGGAAATAGCATTGGTCGTATTTATCGATGATATCTGGTGAGAGCAAGATGGGGGTAGTGCAACCATCCTTGCTCTCCTTGATCTCTCAGTGGCATTTGATACTATTTACCATTGCATTCTTTTGGAAGCTGGGGCTGGATGGCACAATACTATGCTGGTTTGGTTCCTTCCTCCATGGCCAGCTCCAATTGGTATTGATAGTTCTAATTTTGAAAAGTGAGATTACAAAAGCCCAGTCTAGCACAATACCATTGAAGAAGAAAAATAATATCTCTCAAAATAAACCAGCATAATACTGTGTCACCCAGTACTGTGCATAAAGAACTCTCCGATACATTGAAAGACAAAAAGGACAAGTATAAAAGTGGAAAGATGGGCACATAATTAAGGCATAATATCAGCAAATAGCCCGAGTGGAAAAGATGAAGTGATGAAAGCTAAGGCTCAAAATGAATTAAGACTTTTGGCAAAAGTAAAAAATAGCAAAAAACCATTTCTTCCAACATGTTAAAAACAAGAAAAAGATCAAGGAAACAATTGATCCATTAGAGGAAGAAAGTGCCAAGAAGATGCCAAGCAACAGGGAGAAAGCAGAACTATTTAACTTGTTTTTTTGCATCTGTCTTTACACAAAGTTAAAAAACTCAAAAAAACCTATCAAAAACAACACAGTAATAAACAGATTAGGAACGCAAGTTAAAATAGGGAAGAAAATGGTAAGTATACATCTGTCCTCACTCACTCACTCACCTATCCCGTGACCTCTTTTGAGGTCGTTGGGGCGCCTGCGAAGATTTAACCACCACGCTTCTCCATCCGTCTCTGTCCTCCACTGCTCTCTGGGATGCTGCCAGGTTCAAGCCTGTCCAATCATGGATATCATCCTCCCATCTCCTTCGTTGTCTTCCACCCTCGACAAATTCAAATCCCCAGGACCAGATGGATTAGACCTCAAGGTTTTGAAGGAACTGGCAGATGTGATCTCAGAACCATTGAACTATATCTTTCAAAGATCACTAGGGAACATCCAGAATATTAGAAAATTGCTGACGTAGTTCCCATCTTCAAAAAAGCAAAAAGAGATCCAAGAAACTTCAAACTTATCAGCCTGACCTCAATACTTGGGAAGATTCTGGAAAAGTAATCAAGCAACAAATCAGCAAACATATAGAGGCAAAAAAAATAATAACCAAAAATCAACATAGGTTTATGAAAAACAGATCATGCCAGACCAATCTTTGCATTATTTGACAAAATGACAAAATTAGTGGACCAGAGGAATGCTGTGGATATACTTGGACTTCAGTAATTTGATAAAGTAGAACATAACCTACTACTTGATAAGATAGAAAAATGTGGGTTAGATAGCATCATCATTAGATGAATTTGTAACTGGCTGAACAACCGCACTCGATGTGTAGTCTTCAGTGGAACTGCATCTACAAGGGACCCCAAGGCTCTGTTTTAGGTCCAGGACTCTTCTACATCAATGTTTTGGATGAGGAGAAAGATGGGGAAGGCAGACGGCACCAAGCTAGCTCTTTTGCTTGCCATTCAGCTGTCTGCTGTTGCTGCTCATATGTTCATTCAGTGGTGACTGACTTGCCACACAGCAGTCAGCCATTCACTAATCTCACTGTCCCTCATCTCTGGGTCACATGCTTTTGCCCCTTGCTGACATGCCCACCATTCAACTGGATTTGCTGCTATTGCTGCTTGCTCACAAGCTCACTGCATACTCATCTGCTGCTCAACTGGCCTGCTGCTATTTCTTCACAATCTATATGCAAATGTTAAAAAATGAGCAGAATAAAGAATGAGTTTCCTTGTCCAGAGTCTAGACAATGGAAGAGTATATAATTTCTATAGCAGTAGTGTCAGTGGATCTCAAATTATGACATGACAAAAATAATATTTAAAATTTATTGAACTCAGTTACATTTGTATAGGAAAAGACTGTCAAAAACAGCATTTTGTTGGTATAATAAGGATAATGTGTCTTTAAAGCATGTGTTTCTATCTAACAATTTTTAAAAGTAAGTAGTAGACTATATAAATATACCGTATATACCCGAGTATAAGCCGAGTTTTTCAGCACATTTTTTGTGCTGAAAAAAACCCCCTCGGCTTATACTCGAGTCAGATTCCCCTCTGAAAAAAAAATGGTGTGGAGCTCCGAAGCTGGGCAGCCGTTTCCCTGCTTCCGTGTTTCCTTTGCAACTTTTAAGCATGGGGGTAATCGGAAGCAGAATAGTTCTTGCTTGAGGATATATTGTTTTTTCTTTTTTTAACTGTTTTTAGGGGGGGGAAGACCCACCGTCATGTGAGAATGCTCAGACATGAAAACTATTTGACCGAAAATAAGTGTGTGTGTGTGTGTGGGGATTTTAACAGAGGGAAGATATAGGGAGAAGGCAAAAGCGACAGAAGATCCTTCAGGGGAAACTGAGGGGGAGACTCACCCTTGGTCCAGATGAGCCCCCTTCCCCTTTCTCTAGGCTGAGAAAACAACGCGAGCCGAGGTTGCTTCGGCTCCACTCAGCTTCGTTTCCTCAGCTCCAGCTGCTTTCAGTCCACTCGGGAGGAGGGGGAAGAGGTGGTGGTGGCGGCTCGCATTGTTTTCTGAGCTCTAGGCTGAGAAAACAACGCGAGCCGAGGTCGCTCCATTCAGCTTCGTTTCCTCAGCTCCAGCTGCTTTCAGTCCACTCGGGAAGAGGGGGAGGAGGAGGTGGTGGTGGCGGCTCGCGTTGTTTTCTGATAGTGAGATCATTTCCCAAATTAATTGATTCACTAACCCAAAAGAAGAAGATGTTGATGACAGTGGGAGGCAGGAGTCACTCTCTCCCTTGCAAGAAAAAAGCAAGAGCCATTCTTATGATCTCTCCCTCTTTCTCTCTCTCTCCCCGTAATACAGTCAAGCCCTTTCCAGCATGCGGGATCCACCCCCGCCGCTTTGCACCTTGCAAATGCAAAAACCCCAGGATTTTGCATTTGCAAGGTGCAAAGTGGTGAAGGCAGATCGCGCGTGCTGGAAAGGGCTTGACTGTATTACGGGGAGAGAGAGAGAGAGGGAGAGATCATAAGAACGGCTCTTGCTTTTTTCTTGCAAGGGAGAGAGTGACTCCTGCCTCCCACTGTCATCATCATCATCTTTTGGGTTTGTGAATCAATTAAACCTTTCATGATAGTGAGATCGTTTCCCAAATTTCCCTTAAATCAGGGAAGAAATCAGAAACAAACCTTTGGACTGAGAATAAGCCTGTTCCTATGATGCCATTTTTGTTCACTGCAGTGTGAAAAGTGTGAAAAAACACACTTCTTTTTCTTCATCTTCTTGTTCCCTATTTACTGGTCTCTTTCAAAGAGGAAATTGTGAACATCAAACTTATTCTCAACTGTCCAAGTGAAAGTTTTTATTGGTATCTATTTTTATTTTTGAAATTTACCAGTAGCTGCTGCATTTCCCACCCTCGGCTTATACTCGAGTCAATAAGTTTTCCCAGTTTTTTGTGGTTAAATTAGGTGCCTCGGCTTATATTCGGGTCGACTTATACTCGAGTATATACGGTAAGCTAAAATTTTCAGGGAATAATATTATCTTGAACTATATGTTTAGTACATGGAATATTACAACCAGACAAAGTACAGTAAAAGAATTTTCTGTGTCCTTTGGCTAAAACACATGTTGTAGCATTGGAAAGATAAATGTATTGTTCTACTTATTCAGTGGATTGAATTCTACTTATTCAATGGATACACTTAACTATTTACAAGGGCATTACCTATAGAGAAGACTTTATATAGACAAGCATGTTTAGAAACTGGTTCATTTCTAATAGTAATAATGTAATATTCATTTTTGTAAATAGGCTAAATCGGGCTACAGATAGGAATCCTCTTACCTCTCTGTCACTGCAACATTCTTTCAATAATTCATGGCTATCAATTGCAAATAATATAGTTATAGATATTTGGCTCTCACCATCTGAATTTCTCAGTCTAAAAGGGAAAGAACAAAATAAGCCTTTTCCCCTTATTTTATGATATTGAGCACCAAAATATGCTATCTTGGGCTCAGGGGATCTATTCTCATTTCAGTTTGAATATCTTTCTTTTGCACAACAAATGAGCAAATTATCTTCACATAGAGGTTTAGAATTTATTTTAGCAAGGCCTATTTCAATAGCCTTCTTTCAACCATGCTATGTCACCTACTGTTGGTGCATAGCTATATCCTTTAGAAATTCCCAAGGGCAAACCACCCTACAGTTTCTAAGGCTAAGCATGCCAACTATATGTATGAGGTATGTTCCTAATTAATGTATACTAGAATCCTTTGAATAAAGCAGAGGAACAAACAGTATATCCTTTTAATCATTCCCTTTCCATCACTGGATGCTACTGAAGTTAAATAATCAGACCTGATCTTGATTTAAAATCACAAAACAAATTGATAGAAACCTGGAAAAGTATGTCATGGTAATTATTTATTAATTAAAATTTTATGCCACAATTTCACTATCAAAATAACTCTATAGAATATCAAAATGTTAATTATTAACAGTTTGTGTCAGTTTGTACAAGTCTTTTTTGTTCCCAAGTAGAACATAATGTCCAATTGAAAGATAATTATCGCTAGCAAATAAGTAAACTCTATTTTCCAGTTCTGTTCAGAGAGGCACAAGGGAGCAAATCACATAACATACAGTAATTGTTCCTATATTCATGTTCTGCCTAAGGCCAGTCTTTATTGCTAGCTGAGTCAGAATGCATAGAGTAGGACTCATAACCATTTATATTAACTTCTTCTTAACTCTTCTTCCTTTCCTAGACAGCTATTTCACAAGAACCATTTCAGATTATGAATTTTATCCAGAGGTTGTATTCAGCAGATTCTGACCAGTTCTGGAGAATCAGTAGTGGAAATTTTGAGTAGTTTGGAGAACTGGCAAATACCACCTCTGACTAGACAGTATCCGTCCCCACCATACCCATCAAGCTACGCCCACAGAACCAGGATTAAAAAAAATGTTAATCTCACCACTGATTTTATCATATTTGATTGATATATATGTGCTTATGGAATTGAAAGGGTTGCCTCTGTTCTCCAGAATGGTTTCTACAGGATCCATGCATGGGATGTATTCAGCTCTGTTCGGCTATATACTGAATAGAAAACCTGAAGACACCCCACCTCTGGGCCACCGTCTCCAGTTCTTCTATTCAGTCTTGGCAGAATAGACACTTAATTTTTTGCTCCTCTATACTTTCACATAGAGGGGTGTTTGCAATACCTCTTTTTGTTAATATTTGTTATTTTTGGACTATCCACACAATAGTCCTCATGGGACTACCAGCACAATAGGCTTTTCGAAGCCTCGGTACTTTTGGTACTGCAAGCCTTCATTTCACAGCATCTGTATTTACCAAGGCTTCTTCAGCTCAGAGCTTACAGGATCATCCCCAAAAACTTGGAATAGGGTTTTGGGGGCGTTGAAGCGATACCTGGTGCCAACTCAGTAGCCTGCCCATGTAAGGGAGAGTTCAGTAGTTCGTGCACAAAAGACCCTTTGTTGCCTAATGCCGAGCGGCTTCCTCATGACGAACAGCTCATTCGGACCGAGATCGGAAAGATTACGTAGCGAAAAGCCTGTCAGACAGCCTGTCCAGTAAGGAAGAGCTGTCTAAGCAGAGCTGTTGGGACTGCCGCAACGTTGTTCTGCAATGATAAGAATTAATGTGGCAACGGTCAGAATTGGCGGTAGCGCCATTTTGTAAAGGCGACCAGCTTTTAGCCTTAGCAAAGCTGTAGTGCCTCTTGCAAGGAGGTCTCAGTAACGGTTAAAATTGGCGGTAGCGCCATTTTGTAGAGGTGGCCATTTTCTAGTAGCTTCCACTGTGCCTCATGACCAAAAATGGCTGCTCATAGAGACTTATCCTGGAGAGATTTTGAACATTAAGCTAACTAATTATCCTAATTATTGGCAGGATTCTGTTTTCAGGGACAAAGTTTCTGAAATAGACTAATGCTGTTATTGGATATTTTTCTCATAAGATAAAGACATACGAATTATTTGTTATTTCTAATTTTATTTCTTATAGTCAGAGTGCTACTTTGATCTCTCTCAGATATTATGGAGGAATCTGCCAAAGTGCTGTCTCCACAGCAGATCGCTTCCACTCAGCTGAAAGGTAGGGGGTAAAAGATCCTGTAAGACCAAAGGAGGCAGCTGACAAGATCAGAGCCAAGGGCAGAGCCAACAGAAAGACCAGGACTGATGGCCAGGCTGAGCACAGACTACATAGTACATTGGCAAAGCAAATAGAAAAGACTTCAAAACATCAAGTGAATTCATTGCAATTAAGCCTCCCAAAGAGGATTGTGCAAGTCAGTTACTTTTTTCTCAAGTGGAATCTGACATGGATAGTTTGGACCAAGTAGCTACTAACATAAAGGATTCTGAGATGCCAGGGTGTTCTTACTGGAGTAATCATGTACCAATGGTTCATTCATTACCTGGACCTGTACAAACTCAACACACTAAAACAGAAGGTCAATTGATGCCTCTGGTGGTCCAGCAATGGTTCATACAACTGATTGGGCCAGGTATGATGGGAGGATTTCAAATAACTAATCCAATGCAGGCAGATTCAAGAGTAGATTCCCTCCATCGTAGAAAAAAATTCCCATCCTCCTGGACTGACTCTTAGAACCAGAACATGTTCTCCTGCCAGATAAGAGGATGAACACTCCTATTGTTTAGTAGACGAAGGGGAAATAGATTCCCTTTCAGAGGAGGAAACAGAGCCAGAGGTATCTGATATTAAAGGCCTGTTTAAACCACATTTATTTAAAGCATTATTAGCTGAGGCCAATAGTGCAACCGGCCTAGAATTGAACAAAGAGACTCCTTGTGCTTCTCACAAAGCGCTTTTCATGGACCCAAAAGTAGAAGCGGATGTCATTCCTTCCTATGAAATTTTCTTTAATATGGTGCAGAGACAGCTTGAGGTGCCCGGCTCAGGGCCTGGAATTACGGCCTTTGACAAAAAAATTTACAATGTTGACACACCGTTAGCAGCAACTTTACAACTTTACACCCAAGGTTGATGACCCAGTGTTAGCTTTAGCATCTTCTTCAACTACTCTCAGTGACGAACTTGATGTCTTAAAGGAGAGGACAAAAGGGCTGATTCAATGTGGCATAAGGCACACCTGGCAGCCTCATGGATGGTCAAAACTGCCACAGCAGCATCCTTTTTTACCAGGGCCTCTGTGATATGGCTAAAGACAAATGCAGCAGTAGATACCAACAGACAATATAAAAGGCCACTTAGACTTTAACAAAGTTATAGCTGCATCGGAATATACAGCTGACACAACTTTGAATTCTGTCAAATTCACATCTCAAATCATGTCTTCAGTGGTGACTACACGCAGATTACTCTGGCTCAGGTACTGGCAGGCCAATACCAATAAGAAATGGAAGCTGGCATCCGCACCATAAAAAGGGGGAAAGCTATTTGGGGCATCGTTGGATCCTGTTCTCATCGAATCTTGGGACAAACGTAAGATATTGCCATCAGTCTTAAAGAAGGCAGACAACAAATTCTCTCCCTATTACAGATGCTCTTTTCGTGTACCCTTCTACAGGTCTACCAGTCAAAGAAGTCAAGCAAATTTTGGCCAGAGGCAACCTTTTCAACAGGCCACAAGCAGCAACTACAAGGCAAGATCTCAACAACAGTCGAAACGACCATTCTGTGGCTCATCAAACAGACCATTTAGAAAATTCAAATAGTCACTTGGGTATTCCTGTCAGTGATAAATTGCAAAGTTTTGCAGACCAATGGGAGGAAATGACCTAGGATCTTTGGGTTAGGCAGACAAGGGAAGGTCTGGCGCTTGAATTTTGAGCCAAGCCCCTAAGATTTTTTTAGGTGTCCAGTATCTGCAGACATACACAAAAGGAGACAAATGGAGGAGTCAATTCAGCACCTACTGACAATACAAGCTGTTGAAGCAGTCCTAGATCAACAACAGGGCCAAGGCTTCTATTCCATGTTATTTCTTGTTCCAAAATCATCAGGGGGATAGAGGACTATTTTAAATCTAAAAAGACTAAACTCTTTTGTTATTTATCTTTTGTTATTTATTGTAGGTTCAAGATGCACATGCTTCAATCTATCTTGAAGGGTGTGAGACATGGGGACTATTTAGTTTCAATTGATCTTACCGAAGCGTTATTTGCATATCCCAATTTCACCTGACCACAGCAAGTATTTAAGATTTTGTTACACAGGTCAACATTTTCAGTATAGAGCATTCCCCTTTGGGTTGGCATCGGCACCCAGAGCATTTACTAAAATCCTAGCAGCTATAATAGCCCATCTTCGAACTGTTCCAATTAGGATTCTGGCTTACTTGGACAATATTTTAATACAATGTCTCCCACAAGTTAGCTATTAAAGACTTAGCCATCACCTTACAAACATTAGTCTCATGGCTTTTTGGTTAATCAAGAAAAGAGTCATTTGGAACCATCTACCAGAGTCCTACATTTAGGGGCAATAATAGATACTGAATCAGAATTAGTTTTTCTCTCTCAACAAAAAAGAGAGGACATTAAAAAACTAGCAGCCCATTTTTATTTCATAAAAAGAGCATCCCCAGCCCAAATGTCAAAATAGGCAAAATGATATCCTGCATTGATGTAGTGCCATGGGCACGACTACATTCTCGGGAACTGCAGTGGTTCTAATTACCCTTTCAGAGATCCATGAAAGGCACCTTTCCCATCCAAGTGAGATTGCTAACCAAGGTTTTAATATCCTTACGTTGGTGGACCTCTTCAGCATTAGATAAAGGATGCTGCTTTAAAGACAGGGAGTTTGCAACAATAACTACCGATGCTAGTCTCTCAGGATGGGGGGCCCATTGTCAAGAACTGGTAACACAGGGCATTCGGACTACTCAGGACCTAAAGCATAATATCATTTGGTTAGAATTAAGAGCAGTCCATCTAGCTCTCAAGTAATTTGAGGCCAGAATCAGAGGACATAACACCTTAATCCTAACAGACAATGTGGCCACTAAGGCACACATTAATCATCAGGGAGGAACACAGTCAAAGTCATTACAAAAAGAAGCTTTTTGTCTCTGTACATGGGCAGAAAAAAAAATTGATTTCAATCATAGCTGAACACATTTCAGGGACCCATAATGTTAGGACAGATTGGCTAAGTAGATCTACAATAGGTCAGGGAGAGTGGAGGTTGCATCCTCTTCTTTTTCAAGACATTTCCAGCAGATTTGGTCACTCAGTATTGGATCTGTTTGCATCTGAGTCGAATCATCAACTGCCTCATTTCTTCTCCAGTTTTCCGTCCTGGGCAGCAGAAGGAGTCAATGCCCTTTGTTGCCAGTGTCCAAAAGGACCCCTTTATGCCTTCCCTCCACTATCTCTCATCTCAGCAGTCATCAGGAAGACCTTACAGCAGAAAGTGGACATTCTCTTTATAGCACTGTATTGGCCCAGGAGGCCGTGGTTTGCAGACTTGGTCAGTTTGTCAGTGTCATGTCCATGGAGGATTCCTCCCGAATGGGTGTCTCTCAGCCAGGGGCCAATTCTACACCCAGAGCCTCAATGGCTTCAATTGGCCATCTGGCACTTGAAAGGAGACTGTTAGAAAAGGTGGATCTTTCCACACAGGTTATTAATACTATACAGATAGGCAGAAGACAATCCACCATTAGAATTTATGAGGCTACCTGGAGAGTTTTTTGTAATTGGTTCAAGGATAAGGGCTCAGATCCTGGAGAGGCTTCCATCTCGCAGGTTTTGGAATTTTTACAACAAAGATTGGACAAGGGTCTTGCCCCAGCAACTCTTCATAGACAGGTTGCAGCGCTTTCATCGGTAATTTCATGTACCAGTTCAGATTTATTGTCACAAGATCCTTTAATTTGGCATTTCCTTAAAGGGGCAACAAATTTAAGACCAGGGGTCATTCATAGATTTCCATCATGGGACCTTTCCAGGGTACTGCAAGCCCTTACTCTTTCACTTTTTGAGCCTTTGAGAACTGTCAATCTACAACACTTATCGTATAAAGTAATTTTTCTTGTGCCAATTATGTCTGCCATACAGATATCTGAGCTTGCAGCTCTGTCAGTAAGACCTGATCTCTGTATTTTTCACACCAATCGAGTTGTTTTAAGATTGGACCCTACCTTTATACCAAAAGTCAATTCTCATTTCCATAGGGTGCAAGAAATTGTTCTTCTAAATTTTTGTCCTAATCCATCTCACCCTAAAGAAAAACTTTGGGATACCTTAGATGTAAGGAGAGCTCTCCATATCTACATAAAAAGGACAGCTTCCTTTAGAAAGACAGAAGCAATGTTTATTTCTTATCATCAGAAATACTTGGGACAAAGGGTGTCATCTTCTTCCATAGGCAGATGGATTAGAGCAACCATCGCTAACATTTACAAAGCACAGGGGTCACATCATGGCTCACTCAACACGTAGTGCAGCCACTACAGCAGCTTGGAGTACTCAGGCTTCGATGGAAGAAATGTATAAGGAGGTGACTTGGTCTACTCCCTCACCATTTATTAGACATTATAAACTGGACTCTTGTGCTTCCACGGAAGTGACGTTTGGAAGGAGAGTGCTCCAAAAGGTTTTGCCAGAAGATCAGTTTCATCACGGTTAGAATCCCTCCCAACGGACTTTGTTTTGTTATGTCCCATGCATGGATCCTGTCGAAACCATTCTGGAGAAGGAGTGTTGGTAGACTTACCTGTGAACATGTCTTCTCAGATGGTGAAGACAGGATCCAGACCCACCATTTATTAGAATCTGGCACTCATGTTGTGTATTGGACTACATTTTAAGTTGTTGCTAATCATAAATGTTATACAAAGATTGGACTCTTGAAGAGTATATAGGACAGCCTCGACTTCATGCAGAACTGGAGACTGTGGCCCGGGGGGGGGGGGGTGTCTTCAGTTTTTCTATTCAGTCTATAGCCAAACAGCTGAATACATCCCATGTATGGATCCTGTCTCCACCATCTGAGAAGGCACGTTCATAGGTAAGTCTACCAACGCTCCTTCACTTCCTTAAATAACATTCAGTAAATCATTGCCAGGAATTCTAGCTTTATATTTGTAAAATATATTCTTAATGGAACCATCCCAAATATCTTACTAATATCCCTGTCTATTGATGTTGAGTTACTAGGATAGCCTTTCCTTTTTAAATGTGTCATTCATATTTTTTTTCATAAGGTATGTGCATACTGTTTATGCAAGTTATATAAAACCTAATGATACTGCTTACATTCTTAGGCAATCCTGATTTGAAAGACAAAGAGGACCAGTTTGGAAGAACTCCTCTCATGTATTGCATCTTGGCTGATAGACTAGACTGTGCTGAGGTTTTATTGAAGACAGGAACAGATGTTGATAAAGCGGACCATAGTCAGAGGACAGCTCTCCATCTTGCTGCACAAAAGGTAACTAAATAATATTAAAAACTTGGATGTGCACACTGGAATCGGAAGTTTTATATACCCAAGACAGTCTTATCTGAATTTCTCAGATGAAAGTTATCCTTTGTTGCCTTAAGGCAAGCCATTCTTGGTACTAAAAGGAATGCTTAAAAATAGAAGGCTTTAGTAAGGAGTTGTTCAAAATTAATATAAAAATTCACCAGTTCTTTGATTCAGAACAAATTAATTTGGGGGATTACAGATGAAAGCCACCTTGCTACAAGTAATATAAGTGACTGGAATGGGGTTGTGGGTAGAATCTGAGCCAATATGTGATGCAGCTGCTAAAAATGCTAATCTTTCTCAGGATACATTAATAGGACCATACAGTCCAGATTACTGAAAGAAACTACTGTACTTTATACGTACACACATTTGCTGGAGGAAAGAATTATTAAGAATTAGCTGGAAAAAATGGGAAAGCTGAATAGCACAGTGGATTTTTTTTCTACTTGTATGCTTTTTAAAAGAGGTTTTTTAGCATTCAGAATTGACTTTCATAAATTATAAACGAGTCATTAATTTTAAAGGATAATTATCAATACTCAAGCAATTCTAAAATTTTAAAAGATTCTAAAAATGTAAAACTTTTTGAAAATGCTTGCATATCCTGAATATAGTATTATCATATTTGAATTTTAAAAACAGTTCTTTATGCTTAATTGAAATCTCTTTTAGCTAACTAGTATTCTCTGCTGATATCTTTTATATCTGACATCTAATCTTGCTTGTCACTGCCTTGCATGCAACTGGGTTGACAGACAATATCTAGCTAAAAAGGTCAGGTTGAAAAAAGCAGGAAAAAAAGTGTGATATATTGAATTAAGGTGAGTAATGAATCGGTTCCAATGAAAGTGACTGTCAACTATCCCACTCGGTGCATGCAGCAAATAAAGACTCCTGGGCCATTTTTTTGTTTCCAAGAGTATAATTTACTGAGTAGATATGGATATGGAAGTAGTAAAGCCAATTCTAATGTTTCACATGCAAACAGCACAGTTACACATTCCCTTTTTTTTCTTGGCTCTATTATTGTCCCTTTACTCCATCCAATCAATTATTAGTTTGTTTGGGGAACAGATTCTGATGAATTTTCCCAGCCAGTGACCTTGGAATGCTGGTATGTCTCTCTGCAGAATCTGTGTTCTTGCATTCCATTACCCCCTCTCTTGAATTCCAACCAATTTCCTCCCCTCCCTTCTTGTCAGGCTGTAAACTGGATTTGCAAATCCAGCCATGACAGTGACTGAATTGTTTTTGGTTTTTCTCTGAATATCGTCAATATGTGTGTCGGTGCGGTCTTGCTTAAGAGTTTTAACAAAGCAAGCAAAGTAGTATTTCTATTTATCCCCATAAATAAAGAGCAAGTATATTTCAGCACTAGAAGCAAGTACATTTTGGCATAATACATTAGCATGCAGCTTTCAAAAACCTAAATCTACTATTAGCCTGCTTGGCAGTTCCTTGTTTTGGTATTGTTTACGTCTTGATTGTTAGTCAGATATTAATTTTGGTGTTTATGATCATCTAGGTGTTGATTCCTGGTGGGAGGTATTTTGTTTTTTGTTCCCTTTTTGACTTGTTGATTATCTTTTGCCCAGCATGTCGATGTTGTTTATGTCTATGTGTCTATTGATGGGTTTGTATGTGGAATCTTGGAGTAGGTCTGTCAATTTTGTTTCGTAGTCTTTTCTGTCTCTTGCTACTGTGGCATTACCTTTATCTGCTGGAAGTATGATTATGCTGCTGTCATTCCTTAAGGCTTGCAGGGCTTTTAGGCACTGGATATGCAGGATATGCAAGAGTGCTTGCAGGCACTCTTTGTGCAAGTTGCTTTTGGGTGGTTTGCTTGTGCATAGGATGTTAGAGACTTGGTGTCTTATTCTATCAGCTTCATCTGTATTTAATTTAGTTAGGCTGGATTCCACTCCATATATGATGGATTCTGTGGGGATTTTTTTTGGTGCTATAGCATAATTAAATCCTTTGGTTAGGGCATCTGTTTCTGTTTTGGTGAGTTCTCTGTTGGAAACGTTGTATACTAATTGTTTCAGGTGTTGTTGTGATTTGTTGGGGGCTTTCTTGTCATGTTCTAATTTCTAAACGTTGCAGCAACTTTAAAAGCACAACTATAGTGACGTGGGAAAATACGTGAACAAAGCTGAATACCATACATATAAATACCCGCGAAAACTTAAGAAAACATGTATACATATATGTTGTGACTGAAAGGATCGATCCTGCTTGACTCTGATGACTCTGAAGATGGAAGGCTGGAGCCTGCTGTGAATGTGGAGTCTGAATTATTAGAGGACACAGATGTGAGCCAGGAGGATGAGAGTTTATCACAGAAACAACCCCCCTCAGAGCCTTCGATGTCATTCATGCCAGCAATTGATCCACAAAATGAGACAGAGGCTTCGAGTGGGGAAACTGACAGATCGTGGCTTGATGCAAGAACTAGGAGGAGACTGAAACGTCAAGCTGAGGGGAGGCGTCAAGCCAGACATTGATTAGAGAGACTGACACGCCCATCCAGGTGATTTAAGGAGGCGTGATGATTCTCAAACTTTGCTTGGAAGCAAAGTGTTTGATGTATCGAAAGGATACGTGTGGCGACTTTTGTAATTTATGGACATTCTGAATTACCAGACAGATTCCAGGAAGTCTGCCAAGGACTGGAGTATAATTCTGTTAACCCTTTTTTAGTCTGGCTCTGTTTTGTTTGAATATTTTGAACTGTGGAACTCCTTGTTCTCACTTGTGAAAATAGGTGAGACATAACATTTTTGCTTCCAAGCCTAACAAACCATCTTCAAAACAAGATGGACCAAACCCAACTGCAGAGTTTGGTAGAGAAGCAACAGCAACAGATAAGTCAACTACTTCAAATCAATGTGACTCTTCAGAATCAGGTAACACAACTGGTGAATCATATTTTCAGCTTGCAAAACCCTGCTGCTGCTCCCTCAGCCCTTCCCTTGAGGAAAAGCCCGGAATCCATATCGGAGAAATTTTCAGGGCAAATGGACATGTTCCCGGCATTTATGGGTCAGTGCCAATTGTTTATCTCTCTGAGGCCTGAAGACTTCCCAAGCGACTGGGCTAAGGTAGGATTTATGATTAGCCTGTTATTTGGGCAGGCTACCAAATGGGCTACTCCCTTGTTAGTTCAAGATAGCCCGTTGTTGGACAATTTTCAGGGTTTTCTACAACAAATGAGAATTATGTTCAAAAACCCAATTAAACTACAAACTGTGGCTTGACAGTTATGGGACATTAATCAGGGGAAATGTTCCCTGCAGGAATATATTGCAGAATTCCGTTTGCTGTGTATGGACTCTAATTGGAACGAACCAGCTCATATGGCTGCATTCCTGGAAGGCTTGTCTGATGCCATCAAGGATGAGTTAGTCCATGCAGAGCGGGCTTCAACTCTGGATGCATTGGTAATCCAGTGCTTACGTATTAAAGCTTGTTTACAGCAACGTGGAAGTAAATGGCCCATTGTGGAACCACCTTCGTCTTCTCATGCACAAACCACGCCACCGAGAGTTTTCCAAACCCGGTTAAGGCTGAGGAGCCGATGGAGTTAGGTACACTCCGCCCTCGCCTAATGGCGCGAGAATGTTCGAGAAGGTTCCAGGAAGGCTTGTGCCTTTATTGCGGGGGTCCGGGACATTTTGCAAATTCCTGCACTCGGAGAGGGACTCGCAGACCTGTGCCTGAAACCACTCCTGGCCCATCGGGAAATGGGGTAGACCCGACCTCGGGGAAACCCTAGGTTGGGCACATCCTACACCCCCACCCCAAATTGCCGAAGTAAATCCTGACCCTCCTCGGCATTTACTTTTGGACACTCGAATCTTTTTGCAGTCCCAGAAGGAGGGAATTCCCGCTGTTGCACTGGTGGATTCAGGGGCTACAACCAGCTTTATGGACTGTGCTTTTGTTAAACATTTTGGAATTTCTTTGATTCCTGTGAATCCATCCATTAAGGTGGAAACCGTAGATGGGCGTGAACTCAAGTCAGGACCCATTCGCTTCACCACTCAGCCAATGCGTATGCTTATTGGGGATCATGAGGAGGCGATAAGTTTTTTTTTTTAAAAAAAACAAATTTTATTAATTTTACAAAGAACACAAATAAAACTAAAAGATCTTTTCTGAAGGTTGTCTGATCCCGGGTTGAAACTCTTCGCACAGACACAAATTCAAACATCATATTCACTTTATATATCCTTCCATATCTTATTATCATTTTCTTTTTTATATTAAATATATATATACCATTTTTATCAATTTTATATAAACAATGCACAAGGCATAACAGCTTATAAGTTCTTTTCTAAGAAAAAATAATAAAAGAAGAAAACCAATAGAACATAACAATCCCAAATTATAGTATCAATACTTTGTCTATTTAACTTCATATCTTATCCCAACTTTTTCATCCAAATTATTTCTTATTAATTAAAAAAATATACAACATCCCAAAAAAAAGCATAACAAAACCTTTATATATCCTTTCATATCTTATTACCATTTTCAATAATATTCTTTGTCTGTTCTATTTCCAACTATCCATTCATCTTTTTTCTTTTATTATACTTCTCCTATACACCAATTGGAGTAACGTCTATAACTCATTACCCTAACTTAAAAGTACTTCATATAACAATTTTTCTTGGGATTCTGTTTAAAAGATTCTAAAATTACACAATGAATTTTATACTCTAAATACACATATAAAAAACACAATCTTATGTACCCTCCAGAATCCTTCTTTTATCCTAAATTAAATTCACCCATTGTCTCTGAATAAACTTTTTTTCTTTAGATCTTGCTTCCCCCCATTGAGGCTTCTCCTCCCCCCCTTTCTCTCTTGCTTATTCTTCTCCTTGCCCTTTTTACCCCTTTGTCTTTCCTCCTCCCTTTTCTTACTCCTTTTCCTTTGCTTTCTAACCTTGCCTCCACCTTTCCGCTCATTTTTCTCTTCTTTGGTTGTTTTTATAATTCTTAAAAACCCCTTTTTCTTATCCTTTTTCTCCTCCTCCCCGGAAAGAACCCATTGTTCATCAAAGATGGCTTCTTCTTCCTCTTCTTCTTTGTCCCAGTCCTTCTGCTGCGTAGTCAACTTTTCATAAGTACATAACGCCATTTCTAAGAATTGAAACAAAGTGCCCAAAGTATCTTCCTTTTTATATTTTTGATATTCAGTCTTTAGTTCATCCACAAGCGATGCCATTATGAAAAGAGAAACTTTTCCTAAAACAACCACAAGTATTTTTAATCAAAAATAATTCAAAAAAAGTTCCAAAAATTAATACTTTTCTTCCTTCTTCTCTTTCTCTTTCTGGGGTTAATGTTTAATCAAAGAGGTCCAATTACCATATACCTTTCTTTGGGATTCTAGGCAATCTCCTCCTTTTTCAGCTTCTGCTCCAATTTTTTTTCCTCTCCCTTCCCACTTGCAATATCAATTTTAAATAATCAGAAATCCATACCTCCAACAAGGGTTTTCCAATTTCTTAAGTTTTTCAATGTCCAAAAATCCTTTTGTCCCTTAGCTTCAACTCTCAAAACAATTCACTTTCAATGTCCAATATGTCCAAACATTTCTGCTGTTTCCATGGGGTGGGAGAGTGAAGAAAAAAAAAGTTCCCTTTAACAGCTTCTCCGCCGCTTTCGATCTTCTTAGGGATACAATGTACCCTCCAGCAATTCAAACAGCTCAGTTCCAACAAATTTGAAAGATGTTACTTGACCCGGCTCAGACAGCACTTTCACTCTTCTTACTTCCTCCAGCGCAATCTTACCGGTTGCTGGCTTCTTCGTGGCGGCCATTGCTGACCGCCGCTCCACCACCTTGGGAAAAAGGAGTTTTTCCGGAGGAGGAGGGGGTCTGCGACACCCCCAACCCCCTGTCCGACTCCCCTCTCTCTTCAGCTGTCCCTACAGGGCAGCCATATCCCCCTGACCCATCTGGATCGGGGGTACCTCGGCGGCTAGCACAGCAGGAATCACGAGCTGTCACGAATTCCTGCTGCCCCGAAGCCACGCGAAACCGGAAACCCAGGGGCGATAAGTTTTTATGTCACCTCGAACCTCCATCTCCCTTTGGTGCTCGGAGTATCCTGGTTATGTTTGCATGATCCGTTGGTGGCTTGGGCGCAGAATGCCATTTCTTTTCCAAGACTACAATGTGTGGACCACCTGAGGCATGTCTGCGCTGGCCAGGATATCGCCACTCCTGCTGTCTCAATTCCTTCGGAGCTGTCAGACTTCTCTGATGTTTTCAGCGAACAGGAGGCAGACCGATTACCACCACATGTGCTTATGATTGTCCCATGGACCTGATACCGGATGCTCCATTGCCAAAGGGGCGGTTATACTCCATGTCGGAGCCCGAGTTGGTTGCACTTCGAGAGTTTTTAGATAAAAACTTAGCTCGGGGATTTATTCGACCCTCATCGTTCCCTCTTTTGGCTCCCGTTCTTTTTGTCAAAAAGAAGTTGGGAGAACTTCGTCTCTGCTGTGATTACCGACGATTGAACGATATTTTACGGGACATGCTGGATAGGTTTGTTGTGGTGTATTTGGACGACATTTTAATTTACTCCTGGTCCAGAGATCACCACCTTCAACAGGTTTGTCAAGTGCTTCAGCCTCTTCAGGAGCATAAACTCTACGCAAAACTGGAGAAATGTTTCTTTTTCCAGTCGTCGATAGAGTTTTTGGGGCACATCATTTCTCCCGAAGGCATTGCTATGGACCCTAAAAAGGTTGAGGCATTGTGTAGTTGGGAAGCACCTCGTCAAGTCAAGGACGTACAACGTCTTTTGGGATTCACCAACTACTATCGGACTTTTATCCCGGACTTTGCTAAAGTAATGGATCCCATAACTCAGCTCCTCCGTAAGAAGGTCCCGTTTGTATGGGGCCCCCCGCAACAACAGGCTTTTGAAATTTTAAAGAAAGCGTTTGTGGCTGAGCTGATATTGAGGCATCCGGATCCAAATCGTCCATTTGTGGTCGAGACAAATGTCTCTAATGTTGCTATCGGAGTGGTACTGTTACAAGCTCCGAAGGACGGTGCACCTCTTTTCCCATGCACATACTATTCTAGGAAGCTCACAGCTTCAGAGCGCAATTACACCATCTGGGAAAAGGAGTTGTTGGCTATTAAGGCTGCCTTTGAGACCTGGAGACATCATTTATAGGGGGCTCGGCACAAGGTAGAGGTTCGGACGGATCATCGAAACTTGGAACATTTGTCTACCGCTAAGAAGTTGAACCAATGCCAGATTCGGTGGTCGTTGTTTTTCGCAAGGTTCAATTTCTCCATCACTTATGTTCCAAGTGGACAGAATCGGAGGGCAGACGCGTTGTCTTGGAAGCCCGAGTATATCGGTCCCGAGGATCCTCTTCCTCTACGAACGGTGTTATCACTGGAATCCTTGGCTGTACTTCAAGATCCAGTAGATTTGCGGGCTCGCATAAGGGAGGCACAGCGATTGGACGCATGGACGCAGCAGAGAAGGAGGGAAGTTGGACCCGATTCCCCATGGTCCTTTGAAGAGGGCTTGCTAAGACATCGGGATTTATTGTACGTACCCACCAGAATGCTTAGAGCCCTCATCATGATGCAATGTCATGACAACCCTGCTGCTGGCCATTTTGGTTTTCACAAAACTCTGCACTTGATCAGCCGGACTTTTTGGTGGACTCGGGTTCGCCACAGTGTGTCTTCCTATGTCGCTTCTTGCGTACAATGTCGACACGCGAAAGCGGCATCGGGTGCGCCTCCTGGACTTCTTCAACCACTGCTAACTCCGAGCAGACCATGGGGAGTGATCTCCATGGACTTTCTAACGCACATGCCCCTTTCGTCGGGTTATAGGACAGTGCTCGTGGTGGTTGACATGCTCACTAAAATGGCCCATTTCATCCCGTGTAGGAGATTACCCTCGGCTCGTGTTACTGCCCGGCTTTTCATACAACACGTGTTCCGTTTACATGGCTTACCGGACAGAGTTGTTTCAGATCGCGGTGTTCAGTTCACCACTCAATTCTGGAAAAGTCTAATGAACGCCCTACGAGTACAAGTATGTTTAGCGTCGGCGCACCATCTGGAAACCGATGGCAGAACTGAGAAGGTAATTGGCATCCTCGCCCAATACCTCAGATGTTTTGTAAATCAACAACAAAACGACTGGGTGACTTATCTTCCATTGGCAGAGTTTGCCTTTAATAATTCTCCGCACACCTCCACCCACATGATGCCTTTTTATGCCAATGTGGGTTATCATCTGAAGTTTTTCCCCCTATCAATCGCAGATTCTCCAGTTCCAGAGGCACGAGATTTCTTGTCGGAGTTATATGCGGTGCATCAGTTAATTTCCAGACAATTGGAACGAGCGAAAGCAGATTATAAGCGTTTTGCAGATCGTTTGCGTCGAGCGACACCTCCGTTGGCTGTGGGGGACAAGGTGGGGTTGTCAACGAAACATCTTCGGGTCGATTGTCCGATTAGGAAATTGGATCATCGTTTTATTGGTCCCTTCCCTATCGAGGCAGTTATTAATCCTGTGGCTTATCGACTCACTTTACCGCGCTCCATGCACATTCACCCTGTTTTTCATCGTTCCCTGTTAGTACCTGACACTCCATCATGTACTTTCCACTCTCCAGAAGATACAGGTTCTCCATCCGGGCTCAGCACTGAGCCTGTTATGAATACTACAGTGGTCGGAATTTATGATTCATGATGGCTGAAGGGACGATTCCAGTACTTCGTGGGAAGACTGGAAAATGAAACGGAGATTCGCTCTTGGCAGGATGTATCCAAGGTGCATGCCCCAGATCTTATTCGTATATATCATGCACAATTCCCTTCAAAACCACATCCTGATCGTCAGACTCGGGGGAAGGGCCCTGCGGTGAGGGATAGTGTTGTGACTGAAAAGATCGATCCTGCTGTGAGTTTTGACTCTGATGACTCTGAAGATGGAAGGCTGGACCCTGCTGTGAATGTGGAGTCTGAATTATTAGAGGACACAGATGTGAGCCAGGAGGATGAGAGTTTATCACAGAGACAACCCCCCTCAGAGCCTTCGACATCATTCATGCCAGCAACTGATCCACAAAATGAGACAGAGGCTTCGAGTGAGGAAACTGACAGATCATGGCTTGATGCCAGAACTAGGAGGAGACTGAAACGTCAAGCTGAGGGGAGGCTTCAAGCCAGACATTGATTAGAGAGACTGACACGCCCATCCAGGTGATTTAAGGAGGCGTGATGATTCTCAAACTTTGCTTGAAAGCAAAGTGTTTGATGTATCGAAAGGATACGTGTGGAGTGGCTTTTGTAATTTATGGACATTCTGAATTACCAGACAGATTCCGGGAAGTCTGCCAAGGACTGGAATATAATTCTGTTAACCCTTTTTTAGTCTGGCTCTGTTTTGTTTGAATATTTTGAACTGTGGAACTCCTTGTGAAAATAGGTGAAACATAACACATATATATGTATGTGTGTGTGTGTGTGTGTGTTTGTATGAAAGGATTGATAACAATAAAACCCTCTTAATATCGTTCACTCAATCTTCATTTTTCTCATTTATAATTATCTAATAATCTTAAGGTAATTTCCAGTAAGTTATAAACTTCAAATCTCCCCAGTCTACATTTCTAATAAAAAATGCAAAGATATATTCCCATGTTTTATGCTATGTCTAACCCTTATCTCTGAATCTCTCGGCCTTGTCATTTCTCTTAATTTTAGCCAGTTTTTCCTTTGCTAAGTTTTTCTGGCCTTTCCTCTTTATCTTTCTTTTTTTCTCTAATATTACTTTTATTTCCATCTGCCAATCACCCATCTTTCCTCCCACCCTTCCCTTTTCTCTTTTTTGAAATTTCTTCCTGTACAGCTTGTTCTTCTTTTGTTTACTCTTGGGAATGTTTTCTCTTTTATTTATTATCTCTGTCATCAATGTCTTAGTTTTAATTCTTTTTGTGTCTTTTGGCAATGTCTCTAAATCTTCATGTCCATCTGGGCTGTTTTCTTCTTCCTTTGGCTCCTCCTCTCTAGGGTTCCTTTGTTTTGCTATAAATTGCATTACTTTTTCTGCCAGTATGACCAATAGTCACCTTCTTTCTTTTAACATTTCTTTCACTGTTTTCAGTTCCAGCTTAAATTCTTTGCTTGCTTTTTCCATTTTTTTAATCAGTTGAGTTATTCTTTATCTTAAAGTTAATTGTAATCCTTGCCAAGAGACTCAGTTTGTTTCTCTTTTCCTTATTGGTTCTTCTATTTTCTTTGCACAGTCAACCCCAACAGTCCCAAGATGTTATCTTCATTTATCCTCTTGCAATCTCCCCCTGTTTCTTTTAAGCTTCCAGGATTTTTGTTGTGTTAAAGTCTTTTATTTCATATGTTTTCTCATTCATGCATTTAAAAGACCAGTAATTTTCCATAAAGTCATCCAGGAAAAAATGTCTTGTACCATTAGGTGGCGCTCTATATCGCTTCCACTTTTCAAAGTTCTTTTTTTCCCTTTTTTCAATTATATTAATGTTAATTTTCAACCATTTCAACCATTGGCTTTTTAAAAAAAGTATAATCAGTTTCAAGCAAGTTCAGCATTTTATCCAATGCCTAATTGATGCCAGATTCTGTATATTATTCCCAATTCCGTCCTTAATTTCGCTTTAGCTCCTTTGTAGTCCAGTTTTTTATTTATCTTATATTGTCCTCTTGTTTTCCATTCGCCACTGTTAAACTCTCAAGCGAGGAATCTTTGTTTCTGCTTTTCAGGGTTATTGAAACAAAAAAGTCAGTTTCTCTTATATGGTTACACACAGCTCACCACTTCACCGCTTCAGCACACACTTAAGTCCCAAAAGCTTCCCGTCTTCAGGGCAGCCATTAAAACTGCCATTTATCCCTATCTTGCAGAGGAGTATACCAAGCCAGGGAGGGGAGATGCGGCTCCCCTCACCTTGGCTGCCGGTCTCCCTCTCCTCTCCCACCCCTCTGAGGTGGGTCTGATGGTTCTGGTCCCATCCAGCAGGGTAAGCACGGATTGAAGCTGTGCACAATCACGGTCTCCATCCTCGACGGAAGTGCCACCAGAAGTCAGACATTTGTATTTCTATAACTGCCTGCTTTGGTGTAGGAAACAAATAGGACAAGTAGAGACTTAGTTAGGACTTCAGAAAAAACAATTGCAACCAGCCTGCCTTCCTTTGAAGACCTATGTACTGCACAAGCCAGAAAGAGGGTTAAGAAACTGCTTCAGTTCATCTCCTCAGAATGCCACTATAGAGCATTGCATGCCAAAACAACTAAACACAAAGATAGTTTTTTCCCTCATGCCATCTCTCTCCTGAACACCTAATTCCCACAGCACTGTCTTATGTCTAAGGTAATTTACTTATGTAATATGGCTGTATTATTATTATTATCCTTCTCATCTTTCTTATTATCTTATACCAGGTGTCGGCAACCCACAACTCCAGAGCTGCATGCGGGTCTTTCATCCCCCTGCTGTGGCTCTGTCAGCTGAGCCCACCACTAGCTGGCCCTGCCCCTGCCCCTCCCCTCCCAGTCACTCCTTACCTGGCCTGAGAAGGCAAGGACGACAACGGGGAATGAAGACTCGCTCCATATTCTAGAGCAGGAGCAAAGCACCTCTGTACTAGCCTCATCTCACGGGCGCTTCTTCCGGCCCTTGGTGCAGAAACACACCTTGGTCACTTAGGGAGACATGTGACTTGCTCTCCACTGTGATGCTTTGCATTGTAATGGTTCCAGAAGGAGGAGAGACATCGATTGTAGTGCCTTGCACAACAGTTAAATTTAGTGTATTTCACAATGGGGGAGATGGCATCCCATCCTCCTCCTGGAGCCCATTACAACGTGAAGCAAGTCTCCATCCCCCGCTGTTGCCCTTACCTTTTCAGGCCAGGTGAAGAGTGACTGGGAGGGGAGGACAAGAAGCAGGGCTAACTATGGTGGGTTCAGCCGACAGGCAGCCATTGCTGGGGGATAAAAGTGCTTCATTTATCTGGGAACCTTAATTGACTCTTGATTTAAATCATGTAGTAAAAAGCACCCAAAGAAAAAGGAAGAACAACATCAGCAAAAAAACAAACCCAACCCTCGCCTGTTTTTGGAAATGATTCAAGAGGGAACACACACACACAAGAGAGGGGGGGGAGAGAGAGAGAGAGAAGAGGAGAGAGAGATAAGAGAGGAGGGAGAGAGAGAGAGAGCTGTTTTCCACAGAAAAGAAAACACAGGGAGCACAACTGGTAAGCGTCGCTGGGAAGGGTCATGTGACTGGGTGGGAATAAGTGACGTCAAGTTGGCCACGCTCTTGGAGTGTTTAAGGTTGCTGACCCCTGTCTTATAGTAGTGGTGTCGTATGATTATATTTCTTTGTTTGTATGTACATTGAGAGCTTATGCAACGGAGACAAATTCCTTATGTGTCCAATCATATTTGGTCAACAAAGCATAAAAGATAATTTAAATAACTGTTTGGGATACCAATAAAGTGGTCATGAGAGGTTATTTTATAATACAGAATCATCTAGAAAAGAAAAGTTGCAAAAATTATTGGATGAAATTAGAAATAAATTATTTTGCAAAAGACAACAATGGATTCTAAAACCTTATACCTATTTAAACTGCTATGTCAATAATTGTCCATGTTAACAATTCAGGAAATAGAATCCAAATTTAATTATGTGAAACAAAAACATTTTGAATTTGCATATAAATCAGGAAGGTAGCTGGCATAAATTAAGAAAGGAAATAAAAAATATGATAGAGCAAATCTATGAAGTAACATGGTACTCACAGTAACTTCATTAAAATGTTCTTTTATAACTTTTATTCCAACCTTTACAAGAGGTGGAATTTTATACACAAAAAATAAGTAATTATTCATAAAGTCAACACAACTAAACTTTCACATGCTCGGAAACAATTATGAACAATTCAGTAACTGCTTTTGAAATATTAATTAAAAAAAAAAAAAAAGGTGAAGCCCAGGTCCCAGATTGTCTCACAAGTCAGTATTATAAATATTTTGAAGACCAACTCCTACAGTCATTAAATGGTGTACTACAGGAAGCTAACTACCTGACTCTGTAGTTTCTTCCTCAAACCCCAACAAATTTAACCTTAGACTGTCTACTATTAACCTTACCCCTTTCCTAAGAGGTCTGTAAGGGGCATGCATAAGCGTGCCATTGCGCCTACCATCCCTGTCCTATTGTTTCTTTTATTTTTCTTATATGTATCCATTTCATGTTTTCATAACTATACTTATACCTCTTATCTTGTAAGTGATTGACAAATCAAATAAATAAATAAAAATAAGTAAATAAATAAAAGATGCCTCAAACCTAGAAAGAAGCCAATATTGCGCTACTATCAAAGGAGGGTTAAGATGTTGCGAGGATAAAAAACTATAGACTTTTTGCTGCAATATTGCCAAAAAGGTTGAAGAAGGTTTTACAGGCAAAAATCTATGAAAATCAGTCTGGCTTTTTTGCCACAAAGACAGTTAAGAGACAATGCAAAAATATTTTGAATATTATTGAATCATTAAAATCAGTGGTTGTATTTTTGCACCGGATCGGATGAACCGGTAGCAAGGATTTGGCGTGGGTCACCGAACTGGTAGTAAGTTCTGGATGGCCATGCCCCCGACCCGGTCGCTCAGTCTGCTGGCTCGCTTGCCCTGCCTGCCCAATGCTCACTCACCCTGCCTGCCTGATGCTCGCCTCTTAAGGTATTTCTTTTTTTTCCCCTCCTGACAATCAGCTGTTCATATGATCAGCTATGTCGGGATTCCTCTTGCTGAAGCCCAGGAAGGCAAAAAAATGGAGAGAGGGACTCAGCCACCCTCCATTTTTTGCCTTTCTGAGGCCCAGAGGAGAAAATAACAGGCAACATATTAAAAAGCATTTTTAATTGAGAGCCATGACTTATATTTTTGTAAGATCCAAAAGCTGACATGGAATACTTGATGAAGAAACTAAATGACTTTACAATTTTAGCAGGCTTCAAAATAAACAAACAGAAATAACAGTGCTTTTTAAGAATATGACCTCTCAGGACTATGAAATATTGACCAGAAGGTGGATGAAAAGGTGAATATATCTTGGAATTCCTTATGTGTACAAATTCCAAGTTGTTTTAAAAGAATTTTGTATTTCTGTGGAACGATATCAAAAAAGCTCTATTAAGATGGGATAAACTACAACTATCTTTATTGGATATAATCTCTGTCAGTGAGATGAGTGTTTTACCAAAGATGTTTTTATTTTAGACTTTTATCAATACTTACAACTGACACTCCATTTAAACAATGGCAAATGAATATTTCTAAATTTATATGACAAGGCAAAAAAACCAAGAATTAGAAATAAATTCCTGCAAGATGCTAAAGAAAGAGGAGGTTTGGGTTTATCAATGTTAAGCCTAGGTTCCCCAACCAGGGTTAGGGAGACAAACTAAACAGAATGTGCAGCGTTAGTCAGATAGGCACACAGATAAATGAGTGAGCTAAGCTTGTATGTTTATTAACATACAGTAAAAATAACAGATATGCTTGTGCTATCAAAAATATAGTTTATTCCATTATGAGTTCATAGCATAGTCAAAATAACAGTCCAATAGTCATGTATCATTTAGTCAGTCCATTCAGGGATATTCAGTTAGCAAAGTCCATGTAGAATATCCTATGTCAGTTCACTTACAAATCAGTCCTTTGTTTATCTCTCCCATTCAAGCAATGCAGTCTTGATTCCAAGCAGTAATCAGGGATCATCAAAGCCAGAGAGAGAGCAAGCTGTCGTCTTGCTTCTTTTAAAGTGCTTTCACAACCACTCCCTTAATTACTTTCCTATATTTAAAGCTGCAGACACTTTAACTAACAAACTATGATTACTTAGTTATTATTTTACCTAAACCAGTTAGGGTAAACAATGTTATCCCTAACAATCAACATTTGAAGTTGCATTTTGATGCTTGTTGTTTGAGCTGGCTTAACGGATAGATGACTCTCCACCCAAATCAAGAGGTCACCTGATTTGGAAGGGTCAATTAATATTTGGATGGTATGCCTACTTATTGTATGATAAGGTTAAAATAGTGTTGATTTCAACAGCCACTTTTTAAAATGTGCCATGCTAAGAATTTGGAATAATAAAGTAAGGTTCTCTGTGAAGATGCCTTTTTAATATCACTCCAGGAACTTTTATAGGAAAAAAAATGATGAGGCCAGACTGGTGGACTGGTGTTCAAATAATACTTTTTGGAGCCTGCCCATTAGATTTGTAAGTCAAAAAATTCATCAGATGAATCAGACTCAATTTTTAAAATTAAATTCATTAATTGAATCAAATAGCTCATTAAATGAATGAATATCTGACTTACTTCCCGCAGGATTGCCAATCAGCTGTTTCCCCAGGAGGAGGAACTAAATTGCCTCCAAGCAGGCTCGCAGAGCTCTCCATTTGCAGTTTTAAAAAAAAAACCCTCTTGCTGCTGATTAGTTGAAGAATCTTCAGACAGCTGCCCAGAGGGGGATGGGGCTGTAATGTACAGAACTCTCCAATTGCAGTTGCTTCTTTAAAAAAACCCACCTGCCACTAATTAACAATATCCAGCCAGGGAGGGAGATGGGGGAGGGATTTACATAACTCTTGGCTTGTAATAGTAACAGAGATGGAAGGGACCTTAAGGTCATCTAATCTAACCCACTTCTCTCACAAAGAGTATTTCTAATAAATGCCTATCTTCTTAAAAGCCTCCAGTGTTGGGACACCCACAACTTCTGGAGGCAACTTAGATTTAAAACTTCTTAAAAAAACATTATTCTGATCAGCACCAGCCTCTCCAAAATACAAAAACTCATATAAATAGTTTGCAAATTTGAAAATCAGCAGTTTAGACAGTGGTTGCCAACTGGTGGGCTGCAGCTCACTGGTAGACTGTGAGAAAATTTTAGTGGGCCACAGAGAAATGTCACCTCCAGAGCAAACCCCCCAAAGCAATTAAGCCAGGCTGCGCAGAAACATAAGGCTGTGCTGCCCACATGGCCTGCAGGAACCTCCCTGCCCACTCACTCCTTACCAGGCAAACTTGCCTGCTAAATTGCTATTTTTCCTTTTTCCGACCATCATCTGTTCTACTGTGCCTGGAGATTTAGATTAGCTAGGAAGCAGGAAATGGTTGGATTTCTTACTTTCTAGCTAGTCTTTAGATCTTTGGCTCTGCTTTTAAGCACAGCCGAACCTCCCTTAGGACTGAAGGTTCTATGTGCAGACTTACCACGAGCAAATTTGAGAGTCTGAGCTAGCTGATGGCAGATGTATAGATCACTGAATGATTCTGTGAGAAACTCAATCTGCCTGCCTGCTTTGCCTGATTTTGGATAAAAGTTGCTCTTTTTTATAAAAAAAATATATCAATATTTATATCAATATTTATATTATTTACATATGATTCATGCCCAGCCAGTCACATAACTACCAAACCACACCCACAAATTAGGCCATGCCCACAGAACTGGTTAGTGATCCCTGGGATTTAAAATTATGAGTTTGGTGGTCCCTGAGGTCCAAAAGGTTGGCGACCCCTGGTTTAGAGAAGAGATTTATGTAGATGCTGGCTAGCATTTCTACAAGTAGTTGCAAAACAAATGCAAATAAACTTTATCTTTGCAAAGAACTGTACTTACAAACACAATACTGTAGTTTGCAAAGTATTGTACAGTACTTCAAAAAAGCAGAGCAGTTCCCAAAGTGTTTATAAACAAACAGTGCAATAGAGTATACAGTACAATAGAGTAGCAAAAAAGAATATTTCAAAATATTTACAGAAACAGTTCTAGCACTACAGTTTTCAAGCCCAGGCAGCAGCAGATCCTCCAGCACCAAGAAATACAAACAAACTTAGTGCTGCACTAGCTGCAAAAATCACTGGCTCTTGTTTGGCCATGTGACTAGGGAGAAACAAAACAACTGCCAGCTTCAAGGAAATTGCATTGTAACTCCGAACAGCACAGGAAACTCAGAGAGTTAAAAATGGCAGCCACTGAACAAGTGATTGAATGCAAGTCACATGGTACAGAGGTCTATTTTTTATTGCAGTTTTGCATTTCTAATATAAGTATCCTTTCTGAATAAATTTGTTCTGATGAAAATTCGCTAAAGGAATCCTCATACCTCGAGGGTTACCTGTATGTGAGGCATTGTATAATTCAATGGGTAAAAAGAATTTTGGGTATGAAATAATGCTTGAACAATAGGAAAATGTGGTTTAAAATTTACATTAAGTTATAACTTAAACAAAAATGTTTATAAAATTATGTACCATAATTGGTACACAAATTGGATAAATTGTCAAAAATATATAAAGGTACTTCGTATGTAATTATGTATGTTGAAAGTGTAGATGTAAAGAAGAAATTTTTTATCATCTATGGTGGACCTGTGACAAAGCAAAGAAATAGTGAAGTAGTATTCACATCTTAATACAGAAGATTCTTAAAGTGAATGTAGAGATACACCCAGAGACTTCTTTTAGACTTAATGTACAAAGAACTTGGGGAAAAAATGCTGTCAGCAACAAGAATGCTGTATACACAAAAATGGAAAGCTAGTTTAATTCCCACAATGCAAAAGTTAATGAAGTCAAAAACAGTAACTGTGACAGTCAAACAGTAATTGTGATAGGGAACCTTGGAGTCCTAGTGGATGATCACTTAAATATGTGGCAGCAGTCAAAAAAACTAATGCAATCCTTGGTTGTATAAACAGAGGTATATAATCAACATCACATGATCACTGGAGGTTTTTAAGAAGAGACCTGGACACTCATTTGTCTGAAATAGTATAGACTAGAGTTTTTCCTACTTGGAAGTGATTTTGGACTTTGTGGGAGAAACTGCTTTATAAAGCCTTAGTAAGGCCACACCTGGAATATTGCATCCAGTTTTCATCATCACATTACGAAAAAGTGTAAAAAAGAACAACTAAGGCCTGGAGACTGAAACATATGAAGAACAGTTGCAGGATTTGGGTGTGGCTAGAGTGGAGAAAAGAAGGACATGGGGTTGCATGGTAGCAGTATTCCAGTATTTGAGAGGTTGCCACAAAGAAGAGGCGGTCGACTTATTTATCAAAGCACCTGTAGGCAAGACAAGAAACAAGGAGAGAAGCAACCTAAGGAGAAACTTCTTAACAGTGAGAACAATTAACCAGTGGAACAGTTTGCTGTCAGAAGTTATAGGTGCTTCCTCACTGGAGGTTTTTAAGAAGAGACCTGGACACTGATTTGTCTGAAATAGTATAGACTAGAGTTTTTCCTACTTGGAAGTGATTTTGGACTTTGTGGGAGAAAAAATGAAATCTTGATTTTGGGTTTGCTGATTGGATAGTTTTTTTTATTTTAGAAATAGCTAATATATATTATGTAAAAGCAAAAAGTTGAGGTTATATATTATTACCTTATTCTACTGTGCTAAAAAGAATTAGCTTTCTTTCCTTTTCCCCTATTTTTACTTTATTTTTTTCCCTCCCTTTCCCTTTATTTTCATTTTCTTTGTATTTTATATTTTGAAAAACTAATAAAATAATTAAATATGAAAAGGAAATAAACTTTGTGGGAGATGAGAGATCAAACAGATTCCCGACATGCCTAGCTGACAACTTTGTCATACAAAAGGAAAAGGAGGGAACTAGACAGAGAACTATACTGGCTTAATTCTTACTGATAAGGACAAAATAATTGAGGGAATAGAAGTTATAGGAACTTTGGGCAAGGTAATCATGTTATACTTGAATTCACCATAATTACAACCACAGGAAACTTGAATCAAGTCAAACTACTGTTTTAATATCTAGGCATTCTTCTTTGCAGTGCTCAGCTAATATTTGGAATGCCCGTTTTATACGGTATGTATTTCAAAATTGATTGACTTCAAGCAGTATCCAACAGTTTTTGGATAAAAAGTCTGGTGTTATTTATTTATTTAAATTCTGAAATTCTAATCATTATATCCAAATCCTTACTGTAGATATGTATGGAACATATATTTAATTCCTGTTATTTTTATATACACTCAAGTATAAGTGGAGCAAATGCCTATCCAAATATTTTAAATGATAAATTTCATAACCAAAATACCTGAAAGAAGAATTGAAATAGTTGTGGTTTTTTTGATTACCTTAGTTTTCTCTGTCATGGTACGTTGATATAAATCCTTTGCTTTTGCCTAAACAGAAGAGTTTTTAATGCACAAAATTTTAATGTGACACATGTAATTATTGAACCATACATTTTATGTTTTTAAATATTGTGCTAATTGCAATAAGCAGCTAGTTGGGAAATTAATTTTATCAGCTTCTTTTTGACCTGAGGTGTATGAGTGCAACCTAGTGGAGAAGTGAGACATCAGCATTTGCATGTCTGGAATGTTTGTATTGACAAATGATAGTCTGTTATTGACATCTATATCCCTTGACAGTACATCCATCCTAGCTTACCCATGGTGGTCAAATGCCTTAATTTTTCTGGCCTTTAATTTAGTCAACATTGGAGCACATTTTGAAGGGCTAAGAGAAGGAACAGATCCAAAAGTGTCAAGCTTCAGCAGCAAAATTGTTAGCAACGATCAAACTGTCATAATGTTATGATTTGTTCATTTTTATACTATTTATTAGCCTTTACTTGTTGTGCCATTTGGCCTCTAGGGCAGATAAAGTGCTGTCTAATTTGGGAGGGTTGTTTCTGTCAAGAGTAGCTTCCAGAGAGAAGGTGTTAGCTGCAGTGACAAATAATCAATAGCTGTCGTTGTCATGAGGAACATGAGTAGTTGGGCCTTTCATCTAGGGGATTAGAGGTCTAATTGGATTGAGAATAGGGAGGATGGGCTGTTGTATAACCCCATCAGATCTGTGTAGCTGTCAAATGTCAATGTTATTCATACTGAAAAGGAAGTGAATGATGTCTTTCAGAGCTTGGGGGTGTAATTCAGTAGAAGCTTCTGAGAATGTAATAGAGAAAATAAAATCAGCAAATATATGCTCTGACCTTTAAAAAATATATATACATCCATGTTGATATATCTGTTTCTCTATATAGCTATCTTATCAGCTGAATACCATTCAGACTGGCTATTTATGTCTTTAATAAAAAGCCATTTAATTACTCTAATAAGAATTTTAAGTGTGAAAGATTCAATGAATATATAGCAATAATCATAAGAATGAAAAATGCTCCCTATAAATAATAAATACAAATATTCCATTAATTGTTTGCAAATGTACTCTCCCTACAGAAAAAATTATTCTGATGCATTAGTGTGAAATACATGTCGAATTCTGCATTATTTCTAGTATTCAGACTTTTTGATATACTTAGAATAATTTTTTTTTACTTAGAAGAAATCTTTATTCTGATTATTATTGAGTCCAATATTAATAAAGAAATAATCTGCTAAGAAAAATGTCTAAATAGGTTTATGATTAGTATGTTTAAGTAACAGCTGATAAAATTGGATTTGTTAATAAGCTTCAAGTTCTTTTATTTAAAAATATTAAGATATTGCCTCTTGATATTAATCTTTTATTTTATTTATATCAGCTAAGTTTGGAAATTATTATGATACCTTACAAGATTTCCTGTTATGTTCTCTCCAGACATTCTTCTCGTTAGCAGGATAACATTAAGAGGGTTGTACAAGCCTCTCACAAGCTCTAGTATTTTTCAGTGGAAAACATGTATTTCCCATGTTCTTTAATTTGTTTGTTTTGTTTTGTTCTTTCAAACAAGGGTTCATAATCATGCACTACCAATCCTGAATATTTTGAAAATCACATATGTTCCAATAAAATTACAATTGAAAAATACTTTAATTTAAAATCCAAATTCATAAATTGAATTTGTTTATATGCTAGTATAAGAAATTCAAGAGTGGTGCAATGGTTTTGCCTTCTTTTAGAAATATTTCTAAAAGGGGAGTACTTTTAATCTATTTATGCAAAAATGTTTATGAAACCACCCATCCACTTTTATCATTTCTAGAGAGTACTTAAATACAGTATCCTATTTGGTACCTTTTTTCTTGTACTAGCTAGACATATTTGATGCCATTGTTTTACTATGATAGTTAATTGTTAGGGAGCAAATATGATCCCTTGACAAAAATATATAGTCCAATTTATATTTGTTGTAATAATGCAAACATCCATCTTGATCAGAACAGATAGGATGTTCCTTTTCCCCCAAATGTAGAGTACTAAATTTGTATAAATATTTCAGAAGTGAAAACCATATATTATACAGTTATACAATTGATTATACTATTTAAATAATAAATCTTTATAGTAAATTGTCAGGCAAGCCCACACTCTCCACATCCATATCCACTGACATATGAATCAATGTCTTTTCAATTTCAAACAGAATCATATAGTATTTAGCATATGCAAATGAATAAATCCAAGCCCTTTTCCCCCCCAATAAGGCAAACTCTTTCTGCTTGTAATATTGTACAGAAGTTGATGGATGAAAAGTTGGTAAACAGTGGTATGTATCATCCCTCAACCTCCAATTTAAGATGGAATATGCAAATAAGATTTTCCAAGATACAATTTGGGATATAAATATTATCTGTTCTCTGAATAGGAAAATGTTATTTATTAAAAGTTAAACAATTTTTATTTCTAAAAATATATAATAAATATAAATGGTATAAATAAAATTCAGCACGTACAAGGGTTAAAAAAAGAAGGGAAAACAGTCTCTTTGTAACAGACTCCATCCTCCGGCATCTGGACCTGTTATATCCATTTGTGGTTGAGACTGATGTTTCAGACATTGCAGTTGGAGTGGTACTTCTGCAGGGCTATCTGACCACTGGATAACTCCTTCCGTGTACTTATTATTCATGCAAATTAAATGTGGAATAAGTAAATGCCCTATTGGAGCACTACCTGCACTATTTTGTGAACATTCAACAAGACAATTGGGTGGAGTTCTTGGCTGTGGTGGAGTTTGGGTACCACAATGTACTGTATACGTCCATGCAGATGATACCATTCATAGCCATCCGTGTTTGTTTCCATTGGACTATCCAGTACTGGCTGCCACAGATTTCTTGCAGGAAGTACATCAGCTGTTAGAAGAACAGCTGGACTAGTCCAAGGAAACTTACAAAAAGTTTGCAGATCAGCACTGGCAGGCCATACCTCTACCCCAGGAGTCAGCAATTTGTCTTATTTCTACTTGGTATCTTCTGTGAGCCCATCCCAGAAATTTGATCGATTCTTGGGACCTTTCCCAGTAGAGGCGGTCATTAACCCTGTGGCCTACTGGTTCATTTTGCCTGCATACTTTAGGGTGCATCTGGTCTTTCATTCTCAGCACTTGCCACTCATCAGACTGTGGAATACCACGTATTCAGATATTAGTTCAGGGATAGCCGGAATACGAGGTGGAGCCTAATGTGAACTCTCATTTCTGGAGTGCCTTCCAGTATCATTAGACTGGAAGGGCTAAGATTCTGAGGACAGTCCTGGAGGAGACTGATGTACATGCCCCTAGGTTGATCCATCCGTTCTACCACCAGTTACCACAGAAGCCTATTTTAAATGAAGGCCCTAGGAGTATAGGTCATACTGGGGGATAGTGTGATGACTTCCCCAGATGTCTCTCCAAACACTAATTTGGAAGTGTCAGACCTGCCACAAACTTAAACCTCTTAAGTGGCAAACATTTGCTGAGAAAGGTATATTTTTATTAGAAATTAAATATAGTGCAGTAATGCATAGCCAGCACTGAAATTCACATGCCAAAATCCCTATGTTATACTTTCCCCTCCTTAACTGCTTTTTATTTCCCACCCCACAGTAATCAGTTAAAATCTTGCAAGCTGTTTTCCTAACTGTCAGTTCAAGGGTGTTCTGGTATGCTGCTCCCTCCTTCTTCCAGCTGGGCGACCTTAAACCAGCATCTCAAGATAGTACAGCATCTACTTTCTGTTTCCCAAGCATAGCCTTCATCCATCTTCTCCATAGATCATGTCAGATTGTCACCGTGTATCAGCGAAGCACAAAAAAACTTCTATGCTCTTTGAAATAAGCCACTAGTCCAGGAAAGAAAAAAAGGAGAAAGGTTAATAAATAACAATTCAGTGAAGTTTATGAGGATATTGGGCATGAAATTTATGTAGGAGTTTTGGTGCCCACACATGTTGGACTACTCATTCGGCCTCAGAAGAGGGAAAATGTTTCCATAAAATCAGGTGTTAGAGTTTGCCCTTACGGAAATGCAAGTACAAAATTTATTTCACTTCAAAATGTTGCTCACCTTTAGTGAGGTTGGGAGGAGAAGGAGCTTCAGCTGACTTAAGACTACAATGGAAAATAGGATCTATTTTTCTAACGTTCTTTGGTAATTTAAGTTCAACAGTCACCGGGTTCATAATTCTCATGATAGGAAAAGGAACTATGAATTTAGATCCAAGCTTTTTCAAAGGTTGTCTAGACTTTAGATACTTGGTGGACAAATGAACTTAATCTCCTTCGAACTTCTCCTGTTATCTCTTTTTGTTAGTGTATTTGTTATATTCTTCCCTAGCCTCATCCAAAGCCTGGCCAAGTAGCTTGAAAATGTTTCATCCACTCCATTTAGGTGGCTCCCCTGGGAGTTTAGGCATAGCTATAAAGTCTCTGCCAGTTGCAATGTGGAAAAGGGTAAAACTAGAACTGCTATGCACAGCATTATTATACACCACCTCTGCTAATGGGAGCAGTTCATCTCAATAATCTAGCCAATAATTGACATAGCATCTAGCATTTGGGACTTACACACACACACATACACACACATACATTCTGAGTTTGGGGACCTTTATCCACAGAGGGAGGAAGAGGTCCTTCTCCCCAAGCCCAGGCATAATTGCCAGCTTGGATGCGGATGAAAGTTCCCAACCTTGGAATGGTGTATGGGGTGTGTGTGTGTGTACACGTGTGCGTGTACATGCATGCATGCAGCAGGCCGAAGGAGATGTCCTTCTCCCAAGCCCAGATATCTGAGCGTTATCATGTCTTGCCTGATGCCGCTCTGCCCAGACAAAGCAGAAGGTGGAGGTGACACTGCTGCATGTGGAAGCCCCAAGGAGAAAGTTTGCAGGAAGCAGTTTTCTCCAAGTCCAACTTCTGCCTTGACAGATCTTTGGCAAGGAGGAGGAGACAGAGGAGCTATATGGAGAGGTTGAATAGGCAAAGTAGGAGGTGGATGTCTACACAAAGCATGTCCAGCAGCCTAGGGAAATGAGCTTGATAAAGATAATAAATATATGTTTGCTATGAATCTTTCCAAAAGAAGGGATAGACTAACCTATGAGACAACTTGTCTGTTTCTGATAACAGAGAATGAAATGTCATAGATGGGCAAATGAAATTAATCACATTAGGAAAGGGACTAGGAAAATGGTGAGGTTGCATCTGAAGGCTTTACAGTATGAGGTATTGTTTTAGTAGTCCATTGCGTCAAAAAGTAAGGTTCTCCTGGAATTTCTTTTAACAAAATTTATTGAAAGGTAATGGAAAATTTATAATTGGTTTTAGTTTGGTTTATCTCAGAGATTGCTAAGATACAGTTAGTCCTTGGGTTAACAACCATTCATTAAATGACTGTTCAGAGTTAAGATGGCACTGAACAACTTCTGACAGGTCTATGAGGTTGAACCATCCCCATGGTCATGTTATCATGATTCAGGCACTTGAGCAAGAGCTCACAATTATGTGGTCCCATAATTGCTATCTGTGATCTTTTTTGATAGCTTCCCGTAAGAAAACACAATGGGAAAGTCGGCAAGAAATTGCAAGTCATTCCTGATCTCTTTTTACTAGTGAGCCAGATACCACCTATGCTATATCTATGCTTTTAGTTTTTCTTGCCTAAGTGTAGGACCTTACTTTTCTCATCATTGCATTTCATTTTGTCAGATAGGCCCCAGAATTCAAGTCTGCCAAGATCTTTCTATCTTGAATATGGTATGACTGACAAAATCCCAGAATTTTGAGATTGCCAAAGAAGAGTCCATGGCAGCAAAAATGATTGTAGGATTAATGGCCACAAACCAATATCAGTACAGGTGGTTCTTTTCTGCCTGTTCTTCATTAGGCCACTGTAATTTTTAATAAAAAAATACTTGAGCTCTAACTGATTCCCAGCTGCAAAACATGGGAGAAGTTATATCTGCTTAAAAATGCAGTTCTCAGCTGTTGAACATGAATCAAAGTCCCTTTCTTTTGTCTTTTCAGCTACAATCCTGGTCATTTAACTAATAGCCCGAACATGTTTCTACCATAGGTACAGTCTGGCACTTTTCTTTTTAAAAATAGTTTCAGTGGCTTAAATCAAGAGGGAAAGGGCATGTTGGTATTTTGTAGCACAAATCCTTAATTAATTTCTGAATGAATGAGATCAGCACTTGAAACTAATCAATTAAGAGCTCTGCGAAACATTCCGATAGGATATTTGTATGTAGGCAAGAGACTTCAAGGCAGCCAAGGAACCTGAAAAATCTTTGTCTATCATGTCAGACTATCTGACAACCAGGTGGCATTGCTCAGGCAATCTTTCCTTTTACCTATCATATATTATAGCACTCAAAGAGCTGAGAGTTCAGGCTATTGCTTGATAACTCAGAACATCTGTCAGATGGGCCTATTTTAATTGGGAGAATTTTGAGATATATCAGCTCTCTGACCTTTTACTGCTGGTTTCCTTTTTGAATATACTGGTGTTTGTACAAGTCATCCTCAACTTACGACCACAATTTCTGTTGCTAAGTGAGACATTGGTTAAGTGAGCTTTGCCTCATCTTATAACTTTTCTTGCCATATTTCTTCAGTGAATCACTGCAGTTCATCAGTTAGTAACATAGTTGTTAAATGAATCTGACCCACTGACCTTGTTTGTCAGAAGATCACAAAAGGTGATCACATGACCCTGGAAAACAGCAACCATCATAAATATGAGTCAGTTGCCAAGCATCTCAATTTTGATCACATGATGACAGGGATTCTGCAACAGTTATAAGTATGAAAAATGGTCATAAGTCACTTTTTTCAGTGCCATTGTAACTTTGAATGAACTGTTGTAAGTTGAGGACTATACTTATGCTAGGATCCTCAAACTCTCCATAGCATTTTAAGGATTATCACAAAATTAACTCAATTGGGCTGAAGATCACAATCTGCTTTTCCTTATGTAAAAGGTACCGTTACTTTTTTTTTGGTCCTGCATGAAGGAAGAAATTAAATCCAGTGAAAATTACCTTCTATCACTGTAGAAGATGACACTTTATTCTTGGTTCTTCCATGCTTTAAGTGGCTTTCAATACCATTAATGATGATATCTTTCTGGAATGGCTTCAATGGTTCCTTGGTTCAGTTCCTTTTTCCCAGGTCACTTCCAGTCAGTGTTGGTTGAGAACAAGAGGGGCTCAGATGGCTGCAGTTGCTCAGTCATACCCAGGGCCATCTAAACAGCATTATGGGCAAAGCAGTGTACTGGGGCCCCTACGACAACGACAACGACTCACAGGAATAGAAACATACATAGTTGATAAAATTAAACATATATTAATTTTAATTTTATTGGCACTTCCAACAAAATTGGTGTTGAAACATTAAAGACATGCTGTGCAGAAACAACTAATCAACATGATAAACATCTGAACGATATATGAGGCTTGAAAAACAGTAATACTAAGTAAGCCATACAGTTGCTGTATTTATATGATACAAGGTGCATTGAAGGGTTAACATACATAGATTAGTATGGGGCCCCTATGCTCATAGACCCATGGGCAAGTGCCCATTAGGGCCATGCATTAAGACAGCCCTATCATGCCAACTTGGCTACAGTGAGTTGTCCAATTCCCCTGGCAAAATTGCAAATTGTGCACAAGTTATGCCCATTCCTAGACCAACGTATCCTTCTCATAATCACCCATGCCCTGGTCACCTCACTCTTGGACTGTTATAATGTGTTGTGCATGGGGCTGCCTTTGAAGAATATCCTGAAGCTGGTTAAAAATGCAGTGGCCTACACAGTTTTGCATAAATACAGATTTGTATATGTATCACTTCTTTTATGGAAGCTGCATTACCACACACAAATATATACTTTGAATCATTTATCTCAATAAATAAATGAACAAATGTAGTGCTTTTTTACTCGTTTAATTTAGTTTTCTTTAGTTTTAGGAGAACAGTTTATGTTTTACATCATATTTGTGCAGAAATACAACTTTCCAAACTTTTAAGTACCACTATATTTTCCTTTTCCTACTCTTCCCACTGTCATTCAATCTGTTGTTTTGGCAGAGAATAAAACTTAGAAATTCAACCTGGGAATGTGTGGAAAATCAGTTTTCTTTTTTTCAGCCCAAAGAAATGTTAGGGGAAAAGCCCTAAAAGTAAAGAAACATTTTATTTTTAAACAATCAGGACATTTTCTACCTATCCATTAGCAGAATAAATGTCTGACAAGATAAAATTTGCTATAGAAAATTTCATTAAAAAAAGATTGGATTTGGAAATGGGGCAAATCCACTGAGGCTGTACAGGAAAAAAGCAGTACATACCTATGGAGACAGTTGAAAAGCAGCTTAAACTGCTGCTCTGCTATATTTAAAACTCCTCCTATCTTGTCTTTGTGAATTTCCAACCATTCTATTAAATGAACTTTAAAGAGATTGCAAATAGTCTGTAGGCAGCTGATCTGGTTCTCCTTTAACATTGGGATCTGCACTTATTGCACTTACTAGCACCATTTCTGCCTTGATTCTCTCTTCATTCAGTTACATTTTCCAAGTGGAATCAACCGGCACCTTGTGGATTACATCCCAGAATTCTGAAAGAGCTTGCAAATGTTATCTCAAAACCATTGTATCATAGCTTTCAAAAATCCTGGAGCACAAGGGAAGTACCTGAGGATTAGAAAATAGCTGATCTGGCTCCCATCTTCAAAAAAGGAAAAAACAGCAACCTGAACCTATAGATCATTTGCCTAACATCAGTACTGGGAACATACTGGAAAAGATAATAAAATGGGCGCTGGTAAATTTGCCTGAGAATGCTCTTTCTATCTATGCTGCTAGAGAACCCATATGACTCCTCCTGATGACATCATCAAGCTGTGTCCATCTAGTATAAAAGTAGCAGCCTATGGGAGAAACCCCCCAGCTTTGGCAAAGATACTTGACAGACTTTAGTGAGTGTCTCTGAAAGCCAATACCTCACCACAACCCAGACATAACATGGGAGGGGCTGGGCTCTCTAGCAGCATAGACAGAAAAGGTGTTCTCAGGCAAATTACCAATGCCCATTCTCCTCCATGCTGCTGCGAGAGCCCAGGATGGGACATACCAAAGCCTTCATGTCCTTGGAGGGTCCTCATCTGGTCTCTCACTCCGAAGTAGGCACCACTCGCTGAAGAACCCATCTGCTAAAAGCCGCGCTTGTGGAAGCATAGGAATCCAGGTGGTAGTGTCTGATGGACGTCCATGTAGCCGCTCTGCAAATCTCCTCTAGGGGTGCCTGGGTGGCCCAGGCAGACAAAGTTGCAGCACTTCTAGTGGAGTGTGCTGTCAAGCCATGTGGTAATGGCAGAGCTTTGCCTTTGTAGACCTGTGCGATGCAAGTCCTGATCCACCTGCTTAAAGTGGCAGGAGAGGCCTTGTTCCCCCAGTGGGAAGAGGAAAAGGATACAAACATAGCCTCTGTCTTCTTAAATATTGAAGAACATTTGATATAAATTCTAAGAGCTCTTCTAACATCTAAGATGTGCCACTTGCGCTCTAAGGTGTGGTGTGGATGGGAACAAAAATCAGGAACCACTATGTCTTGGGATCTGTGGAATACAGAATTTATTTTGGGTACAAAAGTAGGGTCTAAACGAAGAACAATTCTATTGTCATGAAAGGTGCAGAGGTCCTGCCGTATAGATAGAGCAGCCAACTCTGACACCCTTCTAGCTGAAGTGGTGGCTATTAAGAAAACCACCTTGAAGGTCAAGAATTGAAGGGACACTTTTCTGAGGGGTTCGAAGGGAGGTTCTGTTGGGGCCTGGAGGACCTTGTGAAGGTCCCAGGATGGGAACCTGTGAACCACAGGAGGACGGAGATTGGAAGCCCCTTTTAAGAATATCTCTGAACTGAAGGATGATGGGACAAGGAAGGAAAGGAATCGCAGGAGATGACTGAAGCAAGAGCCGCTACTTGACTGTGTAAAGTGTTAGGAGCCAGGCCTTTGTCAAGGCCATCCTGGAGGAAACGGAGGACCTGAGGTACCCCTGCTACTGCAGGAGAGAGACCTTCCCTGTGACACCAATGACAAAAGAAACTTTCAGGTGGCATTGTACATATGCATCGTAGAAGATTTATGAGACACCTGGATAGTAAGGATGACCTGGTCTGGGAGATTGGCTTCTCTTAACAGTTGCCACTCAAGTGCCACATGGTCAATTTGAACAAATGGGGATCCGGGTGGAACAGTGCCCCTGATGTAGTGAGATCCTGTGGTCCGGAATCCTCCAGGGAGTGGCTACAGACAGGTTCACCAGATCTGCAAACTAGGGTCTCCTGGGCCAAAGGGGGGCTAGGAGAATCAGCTCTGTACATTCCTCCAATATCTTCCAAATGATCACTGGAATGATGGGAAGAGGGGGAAAGGCATAGAGGAGACTGGTGAGCCATCTGCTCCGAAGTGCATTGGTCCCCTCCGCTCCCTGACAAGGGAACCTGGTAAAAAATCTGTTTACTTGAGCGTTTGGGGAGAGGCGAAGAGGTCTACCTCCAGGGTCCCGAACCTGAGGGAGAGATCCCTGAAAATGGAGTGGGGAAGGGACCATTCTGCAGAGAAGCAGGAACCATTGTAGAGCCCGTGAGTATAGCTGTGCCCACGGAACGATGCCTATGCATGAGATCATTTTGCCCAAAAGTTTGGACAAAGTGACAGGGAGACAGTGTGTTGATGTTGGACCTGTCAAATGATCTCGATAAGGCTTTGCCCTTGGGCTGGAGACAGAAAAACTTGGCACAGAGTTGTGTCAATGATGGCTCCCAGATGGAGCTATCTGATAGTTAGGAAGAGATGGCTTTTTTTGGAGTTGATGGAAAAACTGTGGTACTGGAGGCAATGGAGAGTGGTTTGAAGATCTTGATGGGCAGAGTGGGTGGAGGACAACAGGATCAAGATGTTGTCCAAGTAGCATTGGATCCTCACTGGAACAGACCAGAGTGAAGCCACCAAAGCCTCCAGTAACTTTGTGAAGAATCTTGGGGCAGACGAGAGCCTGAAAGGAAGGGCCCGATACTGGAAGTGGGAATTTTGGTAACAGAAACAGAGAAATTGGCGATGATGAAGCCAGATGGGAATGTGGAGGTAAGCCTCTGTGGAATCAGTGGAAGAGAGGAGATCACTCTTCCGAACGCTCTGCAGAATAGAATGCAGAGCCTGCATTTTGAAGCACCTATATGGGATAAACTCATTCAGAAATTTTAGGTCGAGAATGGCTCGCCACCCCCACCCCCCAAGGCCTTACGGACCACGAAAAGCTGAGAATAAAGCCCACATCCACATAATTCAGGGACTGGTTGAATGGCCCTTATATTGACCAGGTGACTAATGGCCGATTCCATAAGTGTCCTTCGTGAACTGTCCTGGGAAATGGGGAAGAGTAGAATTTTTTCTGGGTGTGGTGATAGAAATAATTATAACCCCGACCTTACTGTATTGAGTACCCAGGCATCTGTTGTTGATTCCTCCCATCTGGAAGCAAAGGAGGCCAAACAACCTCCGATGGGAGGGGAGAACGAGAGATTATTTAGTGCGATGGAAGGAGTGACTCCCTCCCCCATGAAAGGGCCATATACCCGCAGCTTGTTGTCTGCCAGTAAATGCCTCATGGCATTGATCTTGACGCTGAGAATATGTTCTCTGGGGTCTGGAGAAGCAAGAAGCGTTTTCGGGCCTGAATGAGGGAGGCCAGTATGGGGTAGGGTGGAAGTCTGCCCTCTTTCCCATTGATGAAAGAACTTTCCTTTTGTCTTTTGTTTCAACAACAAATGGGTCAAGGGCATCTCCAAACAGCTTCTCACTGGTACATGGGTCAGAAGCTAGTTTCCACTTTTGGCGAGGCTCCGCTTGCCAATTTCGTAGCCATAGCAGTCTCCTAGCTGCCACTGATGATGCCATGGCCCTGGAAGAGAACTTGACGGCGTTGAGGGTGGCGTCCACTGAGAACTCTGCTGCTGCTATGATCTTATTGAGGTCTTGATGCGACCTACAGTTTGATGGAGGTATGTGGCCTCGAAGTTGGTGTAGCCAGCAGATGGAAGACCTTATAAAAAATGATGCAGCAGTCGAGGCCTGGATGGCCCATGCCGAGGCTTGATGGTTATGCTTCAGTGTTTGTTTGGAGTGTTTGTCCTCTGCCTTTAGTATGTCCTCAGGCTCAGTGGGAGTACTTGAGGAGAAGGAGGCCACAACTGGGACATCTAGAGCCGTAGCTAAGGAAGGACCCACGTTGTAGAACCTCCTATCTTGGGATGATGGGCGGGGGCCTGCAGTAGGGAAGGCAAATTGTTCCTTGACTAAGTCAAAAAAGATGATGGGGGAAGGAAGGACCTCCGAATGAACAATGGGTTTGTAGAAGAAGGAATCCCTATGCCCCGATTGTACCACTTGAGGCTCGGGGCAATTTCCTCCACTGACAACTGGGCTGTTACCAGTGCCTTGTGTAGAAGAGGCTTGAATAAAGCAGATTTGAATATAGAAGCCAAAGGAAGCTGATCAGGTCTCAGATCTTCCTCTTTCTCTGAGAGGTTGGGGTCCCAGATTTCTCCCTCTTCCAGATCAGAATCAGGGGAGGGGCTGCACTCAGATGATTCCTCATACTTTCCCTGAGTGAGGTCCACTCCTTCCACATAGGTAAGATGGGCCCTTTGTACTACACGGCGAGGTAGCCCCTTTGGGGAATCTGCGCAAGAGGAAAAGCCAGGAAGGAAGGCTGACGTCTGTCTGAAGGCCTGAAGATGTGTTGAAGTCCTTCTGCCACACCCTGTCTGATGGCTAAGGAGACTACTTTGTTGATGTCAGAAGATCTGCCACTCGATGGAGGATCCGGGGGATGAAGACCTGCTGCTGTTGGAGTAAAAGTGGCCTCTGGTCTTGATCGAGAGCTGCTTTGGGCCACAGATGGGATAGATGAAGAAGAAAGATCCCAAGGAGTCTGGGTGAAGTTGGGACCTGACCTGCTCAAGTCTTGAGGTCCTGGTTGGATTTCAAGTCACTCTGAGGACCAGGATTGGAGGTGGCTAAGAGGAGCTGAGGTATCTTCCCTCTCCCTAGAAGTAGCTGGCTGAACAACTACAGGATTGGCTGCTTGGGAAGCCTATTGTAGTTGATCCCTCATTTGCTCAATAGTTTTGTTGAACTGCCTTTCTAAGGCTCCATGCTTTCGTTTCTCTGCCTTTAATTCGACCTGGGATGTTTTCTTAGGGCCCAAAGTTTTGGCCCTAATCTTGGCTGCCACCTCCCTTTGAACAGACTGGAAGCGTTGTCTCCGTCTCTTTCTTTTGCCAGCTTGGAGGCCTTGAGAGATCAGGCCAGAAGGCTCTGTGTGGGCCTTCTCTTGATCCATATTATACATAAACAGACACAAAGGTGCTGGAAGCAATCCTCACTATGTGTTGTCTATGCAGTAGCCTGAATAGGAGCTTATGAATAGTAGAAGCTGGCTTTTGGGGGATGATGCCACCTAAAATGGCCACTCGCTACTTTCTTTAGAAGAAGAAGCTTTCAAAATGGCTCCTCACCATGTGCGGTTGAAGAAGAAGCTTCCAAATTGGCTGCTCGCAAGAGCTACAGGCTACGCAGGGGTTAAATCGCTCCTTAGGCTGTAAACAGCCCTGAACTGGCAAAATCGGCAATAAAGTGAAAATTTACGATCAGCTGAGAGGCGCTGTTATCACCAATGCAATCTTTACGATTGTGGCAGCCAAAATCACTGAGGTAAGACTGGGGGAGGATCAAAGGTTACTCCCTACTTACAGTCTCCTTTGGTTGAAGAAAATGTTGAATCCTCTGCATTGCAGGAGAGTGGATGCCAATGATGAAGATAGCTTTCACTTTTGTTAACTAAACTGCTTTCAGAGACACCAGCTGATGGTCATCGAAAGAAGCTGAGTTAAAATTGGGGGGGTTTTCCCACAGGCTGCTACTTTCATACTAAATGGACCCAGCTTGATGATGTCATCAGGAGGAGTCATACCCATCCTGGGCTCTCGCAGCAGCATGGAGGAGAAAAACAGATCTGCGTACATCTAGAAACAAGTAAAGTTAGAGAAGCCAGCATGATTTTGTTAAAAACAAATCATGCCAAAACAATCTTATTTCATTATTTGATAAAGTGACTAAATTAGTAGACTAACAAAATGCTGTGGATACAGTATACTTAGATTTCAACAAAGCATTTGACAAAGTAGACCACAACCTACTTCTTGTTAAGCTAGCAAAAAGTGGGGTAGATAACATCACTACCACATGGATTTGTAAGTGACTGACAAACCATACTCAATAAGTAGTTCTTAATGGTACTACATGGAGGAAACTAAGCAATGGGTCCCAAATTTGCAGACAACACTAAGCTAGCAGGAATAGCTAATACTCTACAAGACAAACTCAGGATCCAAAAAGATCTTGACATACTTGAAAAGTGGACCATATTTAACAACATGAAATTTAATGTGGACAAAAACAAGGTTTTACACCTATGTAGTATAGATTAGGCAAAACCTGACTCAAAAATAGTAACTGTGAGAGGAACCTCACCGGTCTTTAAAATAGCCGATCAGGGTGTCGTGTGGCCTATTGTTGAGCTTGGAGGCCAGGTCATAGAATACCTGGATGTACTCAGCCGCACGCTTCCAGTCCTGGCCTATGCTTTTGATGTGGTCCTTGGCTTTGTGGTCAGTGAGGGGAGTCTTTGAAGCATTTACAGAGTGCTACCATGAAGTAGTTAAAATTCCTCAGCTCTGAGACATTGTCATTGTGGAGGGAGACAATCCACAGTTCCTTCCAGGGCCATGGTGGCTTATCTCACCTTGCTACCCTCCATTGCTATTTCACAACCATACTGTTGCATGTAGGTCCAGACATGGGCCAAGAAGAACCGCAATTGCTGAGGATTCCCACTTAGGGGACCTGCTCTGGGCCATCCCTCCAGGTACTAGGGCTGAGGGGCCCACTACTGATGTAGACCCTGCTTCTCCGCCACCTGTTGTGGTGAATGCAGTCGCCTCATCAATTGCTGAGGCTGGATACTCCTGATTATCTGGCTAGGAGGCTCAGGTGAGGGCTTTGCATGCCTTAAGGTTTTCAAAAGTCCCCCACATAAACTTGATGGCTTGCTGCATCAGTTGGCCTGGCTATACTTTCTAGCTGTCTCTTCCTCCTCATCCCCCAGCTCTTCCAGCTCCATTCTCTGTTCCCATCAGTGGCTGCCGTAGCTCCTGCAGCTAAAAGTCACACCCATGGATTTCTCTTCCCAGTCCTCTTTTCTCCTGACGCCCAGGGATCACCTGGTCTCAGTGGGTTGCGGCAGCTCTCTACGTCTCTTTTCCACTTGGAAAGGACCAGCCTTTGAGGGGTTCTCGATGATGCCTCCCTCCAAGCATTCAATTCTCCTAGTTGCTCCCTTGAGCTGCCATTGCATGCACAGTCCCATGGTAGAGATGATATCCCCTCCACGTTGACCAGAATTGCTGATTTTGGTTAATGTCATTCCTAACCCAGACTGATCTCCCAGGAAAGTAAAACTCGCGACTTCATTTAGTTGAAGTAAAAAGGCATTTTTACCAAGAGGCACTGATTTGCAGGAAAGAAATATAAAATTTATATGCATCAATATAGTACTAAACCCCTGGTTTTCCCTAGCCCATCCGCCTATATATGTAGTCAATCTGGCAACACTGAGTTGGTATTGGTAAATGCTGAGGTGTTTGTCCTAGTGAAATTCCACTCTCAGGGTAGACAGCCTTAAAGATGCCAGTGCGGCCACACAAACCAGATTCCAAATCACTCTGTTCTTTCTCACAAGTCAATTCCCCCTCCCAATTTTCCATCATAAAACTAAACAGTTTATTGGCCATATATATAGTTGGTGCATAAGTGCACCAATGTGCCTACCATCCCTGTCCTATTATTTATTTTTTATTTTTCTTATATGTATCCATTTTATGTATCCATAACTATGTTTATACTTACACCTGTTATCTTATAATTGCTTGACTAAACAAACAAACAAACAAATAAATAAAGGAATCTAGAAAGTGTATCTTTTTCTATCCTCTGGGACAATGTCCCTTATGACATATCGCAAACCCCAATCACTTGTCTTTTGGAAATCCATTAAGACCTGGCTGTTTCTCCAAACATTAAGGTCCACTTTTGGTTGTTCTGTCATATGCTATTGTGTTTATTAATTGTAATGGTGTTTTTCTCTTTTTTGATTTATTGTTTATTTTTATGTGCCCAGAATCATATGAGATGGGTAACCTTCTAAATCAAATAACTAAAATCTCATTCTCTCTCTGTATCTCTCTCTATCTTTTTGTATCTCTCTCTCTTTCTCTGTGTGTATCTCTCTGTCTCTCTGTTTGTGTATATACACACACATACATACATAGAGTCATTTTTCCTAATAATTACATTTCAAAACTGATAGCAACTATCAGTTATGTATAATGGATATAAAATGTCTATACTTAGGCAAACATGTTATTGTATGCTTTTTATTGTTATTTTTACCCCTAAAAGATTTCAGGTGGTTTTTCAATTCAATATTACAATTATATGCTATATTAAATGTGGAAAAATTATTGAAGTGATTTATCTTAATCTGTTTTTGGTAGCTTAACAGGAATGCATAGACTTTTTTATCTTCTAGCTGGATTTAACTTCTATCCTTTTTCCTTCCCTCTTCTATTAAATTATCTAGGGCAATTATCGCTTTATGAAACTTTTACTTGCTCATAGAGCAAACTGGATGAAGAAGGATTTGGAAGAAATAATTCCTTTACACCTAACTACCCAGCATAAGAGTCCAAAGTGCTTAGCTTTGTTGTTGAAGTATATGGCACCAGGAGAAGTAGATACGCAAGACAAGAACAAGGTAAAAAAATGAATAAACAGAGCTATATACTTAAAAATATTCTATCAAGACATTCTCAGAAGCTTTAACTATAGCAATCTGTTTAAAATAGTTGGTTTATTTCGATGGAATTCAGTTGATCATTTTTACATTAAAAATATATCTAAAATCTAGAATCATAAATCTAAATCTAGAATCTCTAGAGAAATCTGGAGTCATTGTTGCTCTGAATCAATTTTGTCTTTTCACAAATAATGCAAAAAATATTAGCAAGTAAGAAATTAATACTTTGCACTCCATTTCTGTATATTCATAAAACCACTGAAGCTTTAACCATATGCTTAGTTGTCCAATTGCCTATAGACAGATGTTAAACAGAAATTTGCTGTTTTCTGTTAACCAAGTACTTATCTTCAATTGTTTTCAGACTCTGAAATTTATGAAAATAATTGTTATCTTTAAAAATTGATTTCTATTATTTTAGTTTATTTATTATTTTTAATAATTACAAATTTCCCAAAGAAATCTATTTCAGTTATACTTTTTATTATCTTTTTTCACTTTATATTTTCCTTTTCTTTGAGATTCAGGTTCCTACCTTTTTCCTTAAACACACTGCAAAATTATTAAAAGTTCTTAAGAACAACTGGGTGTTGAAAAAACAATGCTTATAGATTCATGGCAAACTTTATCTGTTCTTTTAACAAGAACTAATGGCTTTTGTGAGCTTGCCAAGTCTTGAGAGATGTTAGCGAACTCTGAAAACTTGTGACATTTTTGGTTGGATTGCACATTGCATGATTTGGTATGTTATTTGATTCCTGGTATCTTCCCAGATAATTCATGCAGATTTCTTGGCGAGACTTTAGAAGTGGTTTGCCATTGCTTTCTTCCTGGGGTAAGAGAAACAAATTGGATCAATCTCATTCCAGCTGATTTCATTCCATGGCAACACTAGAACTCAGTCTCTCAGTTTGTCTGATTTCTTCAGTATTACACTGGACTGGTTCTATAATATATTACTTTCACTTTTTCGTGAACGACCTGAGTTTCCTAGACCATAAATTGGGACCATTAGTTTAATTAAGAGCAAAGGAGCTCTATCTATCTATCTTTCCATAATTTATCCTCACAACAGCAACCTTATGAGATATTAAGAACTTGCCCAGAGTCATCCAATAAAGTCCAAAGTAAAGTGGAAGCCTGAACATGGGTCTCATTTGTCCCAATTAAACCCTTTAAACACAAAGGCATAAGTACATTGTTGATTTCAGTTGCAATTTATTTCACTTTGGATTTTAAAAAATATTATTTGTGTTTGTTACTCTCAGCAAACTGCTCTTCACTGGAGTGCCTATTATAATAATCCAGAGCACGTGAAAATTCTTATCAAACATGACTCTAACATTGGAATCCCAGACATTGAAGGCAGAATTCCACTTCATTGGGCAGCTAATCATAAGGATCCCAGTGCAGTTAATACAGTCAAATGCATTTTGGTATGGTTTTTTTTCTCAATGTTGGTCATATGTTATACCAGAAATAATGCTTAAAATTCTACTTTATTTTGCAGAAATATCCCCTTAGAATGTTGAATAAATTTCTGTATCTTTCTCTTTAGCTGTGAAAAGAAAAGAAAAAGTTAATCAAAATGGTTAATAGTTTGACTTGGCTGTGGAATGAGACAAATAAATTATGCAAACAGCTGCTATATTTTTTATTGTCACATAGTTTAGGATTTGACTACAGGTGAAACTCGAAAAATTAGAATATCATATAAAAGTTCATTTATTTCAGTAATGCAACTTAAAAGGTGAAACTAATATATGAGATAGACTCATTACATGTAAAGCAAGATAGTTCTAGCCATGATGTGTCATAATTGCGATGATTATGGCTTACAGCTCATGAAAACCCCAAATCCACAATCTCAGAAAATTAGAATATTACATGCAATCAATAAAACAAGGATTATACATAGAACAATATTGGACCTCTGAAAAGTATAAGCATGCATATGTACTCAGTACTTGGTTTGGGCCCCTTTTGCAGCAATTACTGCCTCAATGCGGCGTGGCATGGAAGCTATCAGCCTGTGGCACTGCTGAGGTGTTATAGAAGACCAGGATGCTTCAATAGCGGCCTTCAGCTCTTCTGCATTGTTCAGTCTCATGTCTCTCATCTTTCTCTTGGCAATGCCCCATAGATTCTCTATGGGATACAGGTTAGGTGAGTTTGCTGGCCAATCAAGCACAGTAATCCCCCGGTCATTGAACCAGGTTTTGGTGCTTTTGGCAGTGGGCAGGTGCCAAGTCCTGCTGGAAAATGAAGTCAGCATCCCCATAAAGCTTGTCTGCGGAAGGAAGCATGAAGTGCTCCAAAATCTCCTGGTAGACAGCTGCGTCGACCCTGGACTTAATGAAACACAGTGGACCAACACCAGCAGGTGACATGGCTCACCAAATCAACACAGACTGTGAAACTTCACACTGGACTTCAAGCATCTTGCAGTGTGTGCCTCTCCATTCTTTCTCCAGACTCTGGGTCCTTGGTTTCCAGATGAGATGCAAATGTTGCTCTCATCAGAAAAGAGGACTTTGGACCACTGAGCAACAGACCAGGTCTGTTTTTCTTTAGTCCAGGTAAGATGCTTCTGACATTGTTTGTTGTTCAGGAACAGCTTGACAAGAGGAATACGACATTTGAAGCCCATGTCCGGGATCCGTCTGTGTGTAGTGGCTCTTGATGCACTGACTCAGCCTCAGTCCACTCCTTGTGAAAGTCCCCAACACTTTTGAATGGCCTTTTCCTGACATTCCTCTCCAGGCTGCGGTCATCCCTACTGCTTGTGCACCTTTTTCTTCCACACTTTTCCCTTCCACATAACTTTCTATTAATGTGCTCTGATACAGTACTTTGGGAACATCCAACTTCTTTTGCAATTACCTTTTGAGGCTTTCCCTCCTTATGGAAGGTGTCAATGATGGTTTTCTGCACAACTGTCAGGTCAGTGGTCTTTCCCATGATTGTGCTTCCTACTGAACCAGGCTGAGAGACCCTTTAAAGGCTCAGGAACCCTTTGCAGGTGTTATGGCTTAATTAGCTGATTAGAGTGGGTCACTTTGAGCCTAGAATATTGAATCTTTTCACAATATTCTAATTTTCTGAGATTGTGGATTTGGGGTTTTCATGAGCTGTAAGCCATAATCATCTCAATTATGACAAATCATGGCTTGAACTATCTTGCTTTGCATGTAATGAGTCTATCTCATATATTAGTTTCACCTTTTAAATTGCATTACTGAAATAAATAAACTTTGGCATAATATTCTAATTTTTTGAGTTTCACCTGTAAATGAACTATAAAATAAAAAGGTAGATTTATTGAAGGGTACTTGATAAATTCCAAAATTACATTACCCTAAAATTCAGAATTCTATAACCACCAATCAAGCACCACTCAACAATTTAATGGGTATTTGTGAAAGACAGAAATACATTGTTAAATATAAAGTTTCTAAATACCAAAATGTGGAAAGTGGAGGAGATTTGGAATTCTAATCTTAATAAAATATTTTAACTGAAATTATTGGAATAGTTGTAACTACAACATCAATATCAGTGTTGACAAAATCCCCATCATAAAGTTGCAAAAGGCAGCTTACGTGGAACAGTTTACATTCTGCAGAAGTACTTTTACCTCCATCAAACAACATCTGTTTACTTCATGTCCTTGCAAAGAACTTGATAAATAGATTAAAAGTGCAAAATCCAGTGTAAATATATGCTTCATTGTGCAACCGACCATTGCATGTCTTCCATTTAAAGTTTTTTTTAATTATTCTGCTGCCAAATAAATTCTAGGAACAGCTTATAAATCTACTTATTCAAATATCCAAATTACCTGTATTAGGCCAGAGAACCATTTATTAAGTATTTGCTAATTTTTTAATTTCCAAAAATCTATCAACATGATGTAATTTGATTCAGAGATTTCTTTTTTTAAAAAAAAACCAATTTTATTGATTTTCAAAGACAATACACAAACAAACAAAACATAAAATATAAAAACATAGAACATCTTTTCTGAAAACTGCTTGATTCCGGGCTACAACTCTTCATACAGACACAAATTCAAATTCTTATTCATTTTATATACCATTCCATATATTATTAATTTCTCACCTCTTTTAACTTTCTTAGTTTTATTTTATTTATCTCATCTCAGTTCAAATCATAATACTTATTATTTTTTGTCTGTTCTGTTTCCAGCTATCCATTTATCTTTTTTCTTTAAACAAAACTTCTGTATACTGATTGGAGTATGATGCCTTTAACTCTTTCCCCTAAATTTATAATACTTAATATAATACATAACTTGCATTGGGATTCTGTTTAGTACATTCCAAAATTACACAATGTATTTTATAGAAAGAAAAATTATAGGTAAATGATATAATTAAAACAACTATCAATACCAATACAAATCTAATCATTAATATTAATATTCATTTATATCTTAAACATTTTACATGTTACTTTTCAATTAAATATCATACTTTTATGGGAACATTTATACTTTCCATAGTTATTTCCCCCCACATCACATATTTTAAATCATTATTTCATTAAAATGTTCCCATTTCTATTTCAATTTTCTTTCATTTCATTGCCTTCTTTTTCTTCACAAAAATTTCACTAAATTACACTAAATATTTTATCCCATTTTTGATTACATGTTGTTTCCAATTTTCTAACATTATTTCTGAACACAAATATAAGAATACAATCTTATGTACCTTTACAGAATCCCTTTTTCAATTAAGTTTACCCATTGTCTCTAAAAGAATTTTGTTTCTTTACATCTTGCTCCCCACCATTGAGGCTTCTCATCCCTTCCTTTCTCCCTTGCTTATTCTTCTTCTTGCCCTTTTTACCCCCTTGTCTCTCCACCTCCCTTTTCTTCTTCTGCTTTCCCCTTTCTGTTGTTTTCTAACATTGTATCCAGTTTTCACCTTATTTTTCTCTTTTTTAGTTGTTTTTTCAAATCTTTTTTTTTTTAAGCAAATTTTATTAATTTTACAGAAAACACAATAAAACATAAACAAAACTAAAAGATCTTTTCTGAAGGTTGTCTGATCCCGGGTTGAAACTTTTCACACAGACACAAATTCAAACATCATATTCACTTTATATATCCTTCCATATCTTATTATCATTTTCTTTTTTATATATATATATAAACCATTTTTATCAATTTTATATAAACAATGCACAAGGCATAACAGCTTATAAGTTCTTTTCTAAGAAAAAATAATAAAAGAAGAAAACCAATAGAACATAACAATTCCAAATTATAGTATCAATACTTTATCTATTTAACTTCATATCTTATCCCAACTTCTCCTTTTCATCCAAATTATTTCTTATTAATTAATTTTTTTTTGCCTTTTTTCAATATACAAAATCCAAAAAAAAAACATAACAAAACCTTTATATATCCTTTCATATCTTATTACCATTTTCAATAATATTCTTTGTCTGTTCTATTTCCAACTATCCATTCATCTTTTTTCTTTTATTATACTTCTATACACCAATTGGAGTAACGTCTATAACTCATTACCCTAACTTAAAAGTACTTCATATAACAATTTTTCTTGGGATTCTGTTTAATAGATTCTAAAATTACACAATGAATTTTATACTCTAAATACACATATAAAAAACACAATCTTATGTACCCTCCAGAATCCCTCTTTTATCCTAAATTAAATTCACCCATTGTCTCTGAATAAACTTTTTTTCTTTAGATCTTGCTTCCCCCCATTGAGGCTTCTCCTCCCCCCCTTTCTCTCTTGCTTATTCTTCTCCTTGCCCTTTTTACCCCTTTGTCTTTCCTCCTCCCTTTTCTTACTCCCTTTCCTTTGCTTTCTAACCTTGCCTCCACCTTTCCGCTCATTTTTCTCTTCTTTGGCTGTTTTTATAATTCTTAAAATCCCCTTTTTCTTATCCTTTTTCTCCTCCTCCCCGGAAAGAACCCATTGTTCATCAAAGATGGCTTCTTCTTCCTCTTCTTCTTTGTCCCAGTCCTTCTGCTGCGTAGTCAACTTTTCATAAGTACATAACGCCATTTCTAAGAATTGAAACAAAGTGCCCAAAGTATCTTCCTTTTTATATTTTTGATATTCAGTCTTTAGTTCATCCACAAGCGATGCCATCATGAAAAAAGAAACTTTTCCCAAAACAACCACAAATATTTTTAATCAAAAATAATTCAAAAAAAAAAAATCCAAAAATTAATACTTTTCTTCCTTCTTCTCTTTCTCTTTCTGGGGTTAATGTTTAATCAAAGAGGTCCAATTACCATATACCTTTCTTTGGGATTCTAGGCAATCTCCTCCTTTTTCAGCTTCTGCTCCAGTTTTTTTTCCTCTCCCTTCCCACTTGCAATATCAATTTTAAATAATCAAAAATCCATACCTCTAATAAGGGTTTCCCAATTTCTTAAGTTTTTCAATGTCCAGAAACCCTTTTGTCCCTTAGCTTCAACTTTCAGAATAATTCACTTTCAATGTCCAATATGTCCAAACATATCTGCTGTTTCCATGGGGTGGGAGAGTGAAGGAAAAAAAAAGTTCCCTTTAACAGCTTCTCCACCGCTTTCGATCTTCTTAGGGATACAATGTATCCTCCAGCAATTCAAACAGCTCAGTTCCAACAAATTTGAAAGATGTTACTTGACCCGGCTCAGACAGCACTTTCACTCTTCTTACTTCCTCCAGCGCAATCTTACCCGGTTGCTGGCTTCTTTGTGGCGGCCATTGATGGCCGCCGCTCCACCGCCTTGGGAAAAAGGGGGTTTTCCGGAGGAGGAGGGGGTCTGCGACACCCCCAACCCCTATCCGATTCCCCTCTCTCTTCAGCTGTCCCTACAGGGCAGCCATATCCCCCTGACCCATCTGGATCGGGGGTACCTCGGCGGCTAGCACAGCAGGAATCGCAAGTTGTCGCGAATTCCTGCTGCCCCGAAGCCACGCGAAACCGGAAACCGTTTTTTCAAATCTTAAAGTCCCCTTTTTCTTTTCCTCTTTCTCCTTTCCTTCCCCAAATAGTCACTTGTTCATCAAAGATGGCTTTTTCTTTATCCCAGTCATCCTGTTGCGCAGTCAGTTTTTCATAAGTGCAAACCGCCATTTCTAAAAATTGAAAAAGAGTGCCAAGAGAATCTTTCCCTTCTTGTTCTTCTTTTTTGTATTTTTGGTATTCAATTTTCAATTCATCCACAAGTGATGCCATTGTAGAGAGAAAAAAATTTTCCAAAACAACCACCCAAGTGCTTTTAATCAAAGATAGTTCCCAAAAGTTCCAAAATCACCAAACAATCCAAATAAGCTGTTTCTTTTAGTATTTTCTTCTTTCTTCTCTTTTTACTGTTTAGTCACAAAGTTCCAGTTAAATGTATCATTTAGAAGTCTTGTTAATATTTAATAACTCCTTAAAATTCTAGGCAATCTCCTCCTTGCTTTCAAATTCTGCTCCAATTATGTTTTCCTCTCCCTTCCGACTTACAGCAAAAAAGGGTTTTTGTTTTTTTTTTAAATGTTCAGAAATCCTTATCCCTTTAGCATTTCATTACCTCCAATGCGGGTTTTCCAATTTCTCTTGTGGTTCTATTCACTGTCACACTAGGAAGGAGAGTGAAAAGAAAGAAAAATTTTCCGTTTTAAACTTCCATTCACTGCTTGTAAATCTCTGGAAACGATGTATCTTTGGCAAATTTTAAGTTCCAGGGTACTTTCGCTGTTGCTTTATCCCGGTCAGCAAAAAGCACTTTCACTTCTTTCACAGCTCCTCCTGCACTTTCTTTTCCCGGCTGAGCGCTTCTATGTGGCGGCCATTTCTGACCACCACTCAGCTGCCTTCGGAAAAGGGGGTTTAGCCAGCTAGAGAAGAGATGTGCGATATCTTTCGACCCTGCCAAGTCCCCCCTGTCTTCGCCACCTTCTACAGAGATGGTTAGCCCTGAAGCCGGGTGGCTCAGGGTATTCGGGCAGCGAGCATAGGCAGAAACCACGCACAGTCGCGGATTCCTGCCTGCCCCGAAGTGCTGCAGACTAGATGTCTCTTTGATTCAGAGATTTCTGAGATACCGGCATATTGAAAAAAACAAGCAAGGAGAAAATCATTGTTCTCCACTTTTATAATTTTAAATTTTAAATTATAAAATCCATATTTTGTTAGATACATAATTTCCTTTGGAAATGGAAGAGAGATCAAATGACTTCATAAAGTATTAACTATGCTAGAGTAATCAAAGACAAATTACAGGGGGGGAAAAGTCAATGAAATTTGGTTGGATATGTAATGAGGGCCAAAAGGACACATTCATGATGGAACCATCCTCTTCTTTGAAGTCTATCAGTTCTGAAGTAGCTGTGCATATGGATAAACAGTGACTGATCTTGCTGTTGCTACCTCTTTATTATAAACCAGCTTATCCCTTCAACACAAGCCTCTGGACAACCAGAAGAGAGTTAAATGGGAAATATTCATTCCATCCTAGGTGGGAAAACCAAAATAAAATGTTGGGAGTCTAAAGCTCAGCCAAACTGAGATTGATAATGAAAGTCCAGGACTGAAAGAAAAAATAAACTTTATTGAAGTAATCAAGAGAAAATAAATTTAAACTTTTGCAACACATTCAGCAGTTAAAAATCCTAAATAAATTCTGACTAAATTAATTTTCAAATTTGCCTTGTCTAAGGTAAACCCCTCATCCAGATCTCCATCCAACTTTTTCACCCAAACTACCAAATCAGACTCTTTTGGTCAAAATCTAATAGAAAACTTTTTTTCTTTTATTGGCATATCTGATTGGTTTTTGATTGAAAGGGCCAACTGCTTCTCATTACTGGTGGCCATTTTTAAAAAGATTATATTTCCAACCTTATCTTTTAAGAAATACATTATGTTATATGTCACTGTAATCCTCAGATATGAGGGTAAATTATTTCAGAAAAGTGCAGTTATGCTAGGCAAATTATGCTATGTTAAAGCTGCCTGAAAAAGGTCATATAAAATGAGTAGGAGAGGGGGGAGTAGGGGAATATGTATCTATGATTTCAGTTCTAATATTAGCAAACTGCTTATTTCACCTTCTGGGAGAATTTGCCCCTATTCAATACAAATATATTCTCTGTCTAGAATTGTGGCTTCCAATCCAGCAAAGTCACATTCACTTTAACAAATATCAAACAATAAATATCTGTCAGGTTAACCAAAGGACAATCAACAGTACAATTGACTATGAAACAATTTTGAAATGGATCAAGAAAATCTGTTTCCTCAAAGATTTCCTACAGCTGAGATGCCACTACTGTCTTATCACCTTACTAAACATGAAACATTAGAGGCTAGCTATCATTATCCATTCCTGAGGCATTTAGTAGACAATGTCTTTCTTTATAAATGCTCTGATAATTGCCTGTTTTAATCAAGGAGCCTTTCCTTAGAAAGGCATTTGTGATGTTAATTGAAATACCTTTGAGAGCTTTCCAGCTAGCAATTATAAACAAGGTTAGACAAAGATCTAAAGGAAAACTGGTGGAATATACAGATCCAACTTTCTACATTTCTGGGATTCACAAACTGAAACTGATCCATTCATGAAGAGTTACCAAAAGTTTGGGGAGGGGGGACTTTAAATTTGCCTGTAGCTAAACTATTTCAATCCATCCACACATATCAATTATTAGAATTATCAGTTAGAATGCAAATTTGCTAATAAGAAAAAAGTATAGATTGTGAAATGTGATAACATTAATTAAAGCATGAATAAAGCCCCCCTCCAACATGAATGAATAACTTCCAGTGGGTCGAATTTACTTTCCAACTTTTCACTGAGGTAACATTAAAAAGCTACAAACTGAGAATTTTACTCTAGTTTTTTATTGATTTTGGAGGAACCTTGGCATGCTAAAGGTAGAGATGTCTGGTTGATCCCCCATGAGTTCCTTTTTTCTTTTTCTTTTTTCTTTGTTTCATTTGTATAACATAAAAATTTAATTTCAATTAAACTGTGTTGTCTGGGTGCAATTATTTTTAGGAAATCAATAAAAATGTCTACAATAATATTATATTGATATTAATTCAATAATAATATTTTACTTATCTATTTTAACAAATCTCCTTTTTATCCCCATGTTTCTAACTTCTGTTTTTATTAACTAATAACCATTGGTAAAATAAGTCCCATGGCAAGAAATATTCAGTTTCTTCCTTTTCTTTAATTGTAAACGTTAATCTGTCCATTTTAGCACATTCTAGTATTTTTTTATTTACACTTTCAACTGTCGTGATCTCTTCACTTTTCCATTGTTGTGCAAATACAATTCTGGCTGCAGTTAGTACATGTAAAATTAAATATATATTCTCTTTATCATATTTTTGCAGTAAGCTGCCCAACAAAAATATTTCTGGTTTCAAATCTATATGTTGCTTTACAATTTTTTCCAACCAAGTATTTTCATCCAATTTTTTTTTTGCCTTTGAGCATGTCCACCACATATGATATTATGAACCAGGTGTCTGGTTACACTTCCAACATTTAGTGGACATGTCTTTAGACATCTTTGCCAGTCTTGTTGGTGAAAAATGCCATCTACAAAACATTTTATACAAGTTTTCTTTATATGCAGTTGACATAGATTCCTATTCCACAGTGTCTGCCATTTATCCAGTTCTATTGTATATCTAAAAATTTTAGCCCAAACTATCATTATCTCGTTTACTTGCTCATTTTCCAATTTGATGCTGAATAAATAACTATATATTTTCTTTATTAATTTTTCATCTGTCCCAGTTAATATCTAGTTTAATTCTGTTAGTTCTTTATTAAAACCATACGTTTTAGCATCTTTCTCATATCGAGAGTGTATCTGTACTTGTGGCCACCATGCTATATGCCAGTTCTTGCTTATTTTTTAATTCTCCTTTTTCATTTAAAATATCTTTATATCTTATAATTTTTTCCATATTGATAATATTAGGATGTATCAGTGCTTCCATTGTGGAAAGCCAGACTGGTATTTTCAAATAGTGTTGTTCTTTAATTTTTACCCTGATAGTAGTGCATTTCTAATATAATGTTTTTGAAAATAATTATGTGTCTTATTTTTACTATACAATAAAAAAGCACCAATTGAAGATCATGTCCCTCTAAGGCAGTGGTTCTCAACCTTTTTTGGCCATGCCACACCTAAGTATCTCTAAAGTCCTGATGACATATGACAACCCCCCTCATCACATATAATTCTTACTATTCAAAAAGTGAACTTCTACTCACACGGAGGAAGCCTAAAAGGCCATTAACTTGGTTTAAACAAGATTCCAAAGAATAAAATTATTTTAATGAAAGCTTTTTGTGTAATACTTTGGTCATATTAATTACTATACATATTAAAATAAAGGTACCTAACAAATTCAAAATGCAATCTGAGTTCATCTCAAGATCATATTTACAATGCAATCCTATGCATGTCTACTTAGAAGTAAGTGCCACTGACTTCAATGGAGCTTACTCCTGGGAAACTGTTGTAGGACTGCAGCTTTAATCTACTTAAATTAGTGAGATCCTTGTGCTTGATGCCTGCTGCATTGATTCATTAGTCAAGCATTGTTGGCATAAAAGGTTCATCATGGATAGCGGGTATAAAGCCAAATTTTAAATATTCTTGTGAATATTGATGAATTGTTTTCTTGTTTGAACTACTCATTTTACGCATAGGGTTTGTGACTAAAAGAAATAAATGCGAGAAAAACTTATGAAATGATGCAAATTATTAAAAGAAATAATTATTAAAAGAAGATGGCACAGAAAGAGGGAAATTTAAAAAATATTCTTATTTAATTCATGAATAATAAGATGGTCATAAATGAAAGGGAGGTTGTAACCTATGACTCGATTTGAAACTTCAGCTTAGTGGGGAAATGCTTTGATAGTTCAGTAGGTGGAGGTGAATCACACCGGCCTGGCAAGGCCCACGCATGCATGGCCCAGCCCCAGACCCAGCCCCAGATTTCTCTGAGAGGAAAAGTCTTGTAAAACACGGCCAGGGAAAACAAAGACTAAAAATAACTGTAAATCTAACAATTTCTTACTTAAACTTGGGTCCTGGTTCTGTATCTTCATTGCTGAACTTCCCCCAGCAAAGTGGTTCTCCACACAAAGCAGTTCTCCCTGCAACCATCCAGCAGCAAAGCCCACAGGAAAGAGAGAAAGAGACTCTGCCAGTCGCATGATCCTTAGTGGGAACACATCTGATTGGCTGGCAGTTGCTTCCTCCCATCCACCCCCAGCTGAGATATCTTTTTCAGACCAGGCCCTAGGAAATGCACTTTAACAAAGACAACAATAGGTAAATGAAACACAGCTGTTTAATCACAAATATATAAGAACAATTAGTGGGCTTTCAAAAATTCAGTTAATAGCTCATTTTCGAATTGCCCCCATTAAAAATCAAATTGACCTCCTATGAGATGTGGGCCCCACGTTGGGAACAACTGCTTTAAGGTTAATAGTCTTTTATGCCTCATATTAATCCATTCTTTCATCCATATAAGTCCCAAGGCCTGATAATATAGTTCCCAATTTGGCAACCAAGTCCCCTCCTTTTTTTTGGAATCTTGCAATATTTTCAGGCTTATTCTTGCTTTTTCTCTGAGCCAAATATTAGTCCATGAGCCAAGACCTGAATTTTCACATATTGGTACCACCCGAGGTGACTAATAATCTTAGGTGTTTTTGGCTTCTTTTATGTCTCTAGTTTATGTTTTGATGTGATAGCCCTTGTTAACTCGTAGCTTAATCGAGGTTATCACTCTTAGAATAGATGCACCCTATGTACACGGAAAGAAAGGGTGAACACATACTTTGACAATATTCTCTATTCTGAACATCACCACGTTTATGCTAATGACCAAATATACTATCCAAAATATCTCCAGAACCCTTTCATTGTTAGTATGCATGAACAGTCTAGTCATGGGCGTCCGGAGGGAGGGTGGGGGGCAAGGGGGGTCATTTGCCACCCCCCCCCACGTGGAAAATGAAAAAAATAATAAAAAGAAATACAAGATTTAAAAAAAAGATATGGACGATAATAAAAATTTATAAAATTTTTATCAATAATCAATATTCTCCGACGCAGCTGATGTAATTGAGCTTCTCCCTTTGATTGGTGAAATAATAACACCATTTTATTCTCAAAGCCACCTTCAAAGTCTAATTACAATCTCTAGAACAGCTAAATTCTACCTTTCAAATATGTGTTTACCGTGCTTAGAAAACGCACATTTCCTTCGCTCCATTGCACATATCCTCCAGTCCAACACCCAAAATATTTTTTTTGCCCCCCCCTGCATTTTTTTCTCAGGACGCCCATGACTCTAGTACAGTCATGTTCAATACCATACAAAGCAGCGTTCAGGCACTTTCAACAGTAAAAGTAATGTTCATATTACTTGCAATGGAAGTTCCAATTACATGTAGGGTTGATCTAGCTAATTTTTTTGGTTTAGGCCTACTTTTGTTTGATAATTCAATTTAATGTTAGCTGAAGAGCAGATTCGATTTGTATTAGCTACAGTGTTCCACAAGAATAACAGATCCTGAAATCAATACACTATAGCATACATACGTTATTCCCCACCATCATCTTGGTCAACATCAGAGTCTGTTAGTTCTGCTTGTGCCTCTTCGTCAGTTGCCTGGTTGCTGCAGGTTTGTAGTCTACACATGTCAGTGCACTTGAGACCATTGCTGAGGCAAGTGCACACTGGAAGTTTACATGAGCGCACACACTTGCAGGAGAGGAGCTGTAGCACAACATCAGGGGCAGGGGAGCCACGCATCCACTCAACAACGAGATTCCCATCTTCATCAGTTGTCCAGCCACAGTCCTTTGGGTTTGGGACAGATGGCAAAGGCTCAAGACATCTCCACCAGATGGCAGCCTGATAGTTTGCACGTAGCATATGCATGGACAGGCAGTCCTTGCAAGGAGGAAGTTGGCTTGAGTCCACTTCTCCACGCCTGGCACAGAAGATCTGGTAACGGAGCTTGTTCACCTCTGTTGTGTGAGTGGAAGGATGGTACAGCTGACAGGTGATCTCTTGCAGTTTCTCTGACAGCTCTTCAGATACGTTCCATGAACACCCGAGTTCGGCGAAGGCTTCTTGTTGAGACCTGTCAGACTTCATCTGCTTTAGAGCCGTCATCTTGCCGCGACCAGCGAATGCACTGATAGTGTCACAACCCGTGAAAGCATGCATACCAATCAGGGCCCTGCAGACACTTAACCCCAGTGCATTGCTGAGTTTGGTGATGTCAAGGAACCTTGTCCGGGCCTTTGTTCCACACTTCTGGTACATGTGGCAAGGTATTTTGTTGCACATCCCCAGGCACAGAACTAGGACATCTGTGTCCTCTGCTGTGACAACAACAGACTCATAGCCAGACTCTGCTGCATGGAGAGCATGGAGAAGTAACCTGGTGTCAGCTTCTTCCTGTGATGATCTCAATTCTGAGACCTCTTCCCAGTGTTCTTTGGTGATCTTGAAGCACAGATGCTCACAGGTAACAAAGAGAACCTTGTCTCGGAGCTTCTCCCTCAGCTGTGGATCCTTCCACTGCTCCACAAGAAACTTGATCAAGGCTGTCTTGTTAGCTGGACTGCATAGGATCTTCTGCCACTGCTGAATCTTGTGCCCAGGTGCAATGTCCTTGAACTGGATTCCTGTGCCTGCACCCCTGTTGGCTCGTTCGACATCTTTGATGGACATCTCCTTGTAGACGTCAAAGACAATATCTACACGATGGCTCTTAGAACCTTCATGGATGACATGGGACAAGGCTGATTCTGCCAGCTGCAAGAAGGTTTGGTCATTCCCTTTCAGCTTCTGGACCAGGCTCATCCCATCAATGATGGTCGCTGATGGCTCTGGGATCACTTCAGCTGGGGCGACATTCTTTTCCAACTCTCTTGCAAGGGCCGCTTTGTTGGTCTTGCGGAGTGACCCATCACCATTGGCCAGTGCCCACGGTAAAGGTCCCAGTGGATGGGCCAAGACTTCACCCATCTGCAGCTTTCTGGTCTCAGCAATCAGAACCATCTGGCCAAAGAGGTTTCTGTCAGCCTTTAGCACCAACTCTTTGCCACGGCCAAATTTGGTGTTCGTCTTCTTCCTGATGTCAGAGAAAGTGTGCAGCTTCTTCTTTTTCATCCTGTCATGGAACTGTGTAGATGGGATATCTTCTTGCAAGCGCTCTTGCTTGAAGGTTTCGTACGCTTCCTCTCCAATCTTGTAGGCTTCAAGAAGATCCCAGAGTTGGCAGCCCTTGCTTCGTGGAGTTCTTTCCCTAGTCTGTAGGCATGCTTGACAAGCTCATCAAATGACAAGCTCTCTGGATATATGAGAAGCTTCCCTTTCTCATCAGAAACGAAGCAAAGCGATCCTCCTATCTCACTTTCAAGTTTACGACGGACATGTTTCTTGGTTGATGGTCTGATCTGAGAAATTCCGCGAGAGTGCATGGCTTTCTCAAGTCTAGCTGTCAGATCTGTCATAGGCAGCACCTCAGGGTTGAGAATGAGTTCATTCCTGATATATAGGAATAGCTCTTCGTAGGATTGTTTCTCGGCTTCCTCGTATACTGCCTGCTCAGACTGCTCCTGCTCATCGCATGCACCAGAACTGGTGGATGCCCCTTCCTTTGTATACACTTTGTAGCACGACTTGTGGTAGTGCCCCTCTGCGGCAACAAGGTCTCTGCTTAACAACGCGAGGATTCGCTGGTCCATTTTTTGGGTTGCTGCACTGCGGATTCTGTCATCTGCACGTAACTCAACACACTGGATGATAGGTTCCCTTGTCTGTCTTCCTTTCAGGTACTTGCTTGACTTGCAGCAGAAGATGCATGTCTTGTCATACACTCTTGATGTACTCGGTGCATCCCTAGATGATCTTCTGACACCATGGACACCAGTCTGTTCTTCTGCACTCGGCCTGTCTTTAGAAAGGATGGAGTCGAGAGTCTTCTTCATGGTAAAGATGCTGCGACATTTGCGATGATACTGGATCTGCGGTATTTGGCCTTCTTCCAAGTCTTTTGCAATGTCCAGAAGTGGAGCATGTTGTCTAATCTCTGCTGCTCTTAGCAGTGTCTTCCATGAGTCCAAGTCTTTTAGTAACACGAAGGTAGACGTGTCTTCACCAGAACAGTGAATAATGCAGCCTGGCCGCACTCCTTTCTTTGGCAATGCAGTGGCCTTGTCTCCACTTGAATCCATCATGTGGGCCTTAGTAGTTTGTCACAATATAACAGAGAACTGCAATTATTCAACAGTAGTCCACATTGAGAAATTGAGTTCAAAACTCTTTGTAACGATGTTGGAAGAGAAAAAAAAAACATATTAGCAATTTACGAAATACATTTTAATTTGCTATGATGCTCTACATTTACCACAAAAAGTCTCTGCACATGATTTTAATAAATTATCAACATCAATTAGGTTTAATTCTAATGATTTACAGCTTCATTTCGCAAATATATGTGTTATCATGTGATATCACAAGGCCGCTATTCAGTCAAATTGATGGTTTCTTAAAAAACATACAAAGCTACATATCTGAAAAGGCTATCACATCTTAATGTACTTGGTATGGACCCATAAACATTTTAGTACCATTAAGATTTGGTCACCCAAGATGGTACCGATATCTGGCCTGGCCCATGGACTATATATCTTAGTATTATTTTATTTAGTTCTTCAAAATATCTTTCCCAGTTTTATTGGAATTGTTTTAAATAAGTATTATAGTCTTGGCAAAATATTCATTTTACAGTAGCTATTCTTTCTGTCAACGATAATTACAAGTTTGCCCATTTCTCCCAATCTGATTTGATTTGTTACATCAGCTTAGTATAATTGTCCTCTTTAATCATTGCACATGTTGCTGTTAGTTGTATCCCTAGGTACTTTACTTTCTTGACTATCTATGTCAGTTCTTTTCGAATTAGCTTTTTTTTTCTGTGTATCTGTAAGATTTTTAACTAGCATTTTGGTATTTTCTTTATTTTCAGTCCTGCGACTTCACCATATTCTTCTATTTTTTAAATTAGGTCCAGTTTCTTGTGGATCTTCAAAGATAAAAAAAAATCATCCATGAACACCTATAACTTGTATTTCTCTTTTTTTATTTCCATATCTTTTATTTCTTTGTCTTGCTTAATATTTCTAGTTAGCACTTCCAAAGTCAGTATAAATAGTAAAGGACATAAATAGTAATGGACATTCTTGTCTTGTGCCTTTTAAAAATATTTAAATTCTCTGTTATGTCTCCGTTTACGGTCACTTTGGCTGTTTGTTTATTATATATTGCCTTCATCATATTAATAAATATCTCCCCAAAGTTCCTGAATTTTAATTGTAATAGCATAAATTGCCAATTGACGTTAATGGTCTCCGTGCATCTAAAAAGATCAACACTATTTGTTTTCCAGGATAAGTTTTATAATACTCCAATGTGTTTAAAATCATTCTTATGTTGTTTTTAATCTGCCTCTTTGGAAGAAATCCATTCTGATCTACATGTATAAATTCATTCATTTTTAATCTCTCTACTATTTTTGAAGCATATATTTTATAGTCCGCATTCAATAAGGATATTGGCCTATAATTTTTATCTGCATTAAATCTGAATCATCTTTCGGTATAAGAGTAATATTTACATCCATGAATTTGGTACTTTCGCTTCTAGCAGAACTTCATTATAAATTTCCAACATAACTGGGACTAATGTATCTTATAAATGTTTATAAAATTCTGCCAGTAACCTATCTGGCCCTGGCATGTTATTATACTTTTGTTTCTTCATCACTTCTGTCAATTACATCATAGTTATTCATTTGTTCAACATAGCCTTTACTTTTTCAGGTACTTTAGGAAGATCAGATTCCCCCCCCCCCCCCAATCTGTTTTATTCTGTTTTCTGAGATTTTCTTCTGGTCATACAGTTTTCCATAATAGTCTTGAATTATTTTTTTTTATCCTCATTTTGGTAATAAAGAGTGCCTTTCTTATCTACTAGTCTATGTATCAGTCTTTTTTCTTTTTCTCATTTATATGCCAACCATTTTCCTGCTTTATCCACATTTTCAAAAAAGTTCTGTTTCACACTTTTAATATTTTGTGCCAGTTCTTTTTCTAGTAAATTCAATTTATATTTTACTAGGTCCATTTGATTTTTTGAATTTTTTTTTTTTTGTGGTTCTTTCTGTAATTCTAATTCTAGTCTTTTATGCTCTTTTTCTAATACTTTTTTATTTTGTTTCTTATTATTATTTTTCTTTTCCATGTGAGTTTTGACTAATCCCTGAATATACGCCTTAGCCGGATCCCATACAATTTGCAAGGAGGTGTCTTCTTTCCTGTTTTCTTTAAAAAAAAAAGTCCAGTTCCCCCCCCCCCAATAGTTTGTATAAATTCCTTGTCTTTCAATATTGCTTGGTTCAATGTCCATCTCAATTTTCTCTTTTGTCCTTTCTATATACCATAACTTTTACTGGATTGTGATCTGACCAAATGCTTGATTCTATTTCTATCCCTTGCACACTTGCTTTCAATTCTGATGACATCTATATATTGTGTCTATTCTTGATCAAGTCTTATGTTTATTTGAGTAAAATGAGTATTGATTTTTCTTGGGGTTTGTTTCTCTCCATATATCTTTAGTGCCCATTTCTTCCATCATTTTAAAGAAGGTTTTTGGGAGTGTTTTCCTAGCTTTTTAACCTACCTACTCTTATAATCAAGTTCTGCATCTACAATTGCATTAAAATCTCCTATCACACAAATGTTTATCTATTTCAATTCTATAATTTTCTTATGGAGTTTTCCATTAAACTCTTCTTGTTTATTATTTGGTGCATATATTGCTAAAAACAGTATCTATTTATGATTCATTGTTACTTCTACCATCAATATTCTCCCATCTTCATCTGGAAAAATTTGTCTAGCATTTATTGTTATTTTAATATATAAAGCCACACCCATTTTCTTTTGCTGTGCCAATGAGAAGTATAATTTCCCAATTTTGGAATATTCCAATAATTTATTGTGTTGTTTTTTAATGTGGACCTTTTGAAGGCAGATCAAATCTAACTTTATTTTTTCTAATTTATTAAAAATCATTTTCCTTTTCATAAGTTAATTCAGTCCATTTATATTAATTGATAAAAATTTTGTTTCCTCTTCCCTCATTTACTTGTAGATAGGTTTGTTGTTCTAGTTTTTGAGGTATTCCCTGTTAGAATGAGTGCTCTCAGGGAAGCGTAGTGAGAGTGACGTTGAATAACACACAACCAACGTACAGATACACTGAATAGTAAAATATAGGTTTTACTTCCAGTAAACGGTTAATCAAAGTCCAACAAACAGTCCAAGTCATACACGGTTAAAGCAATCAGTTTTTCAGTCCAGGGATAATCCAAATAGCAAAGTCCAGTATCATAAACAGTTCAGTAAACAGACTCACAGCAACCCAAGAAGAATGACAATCAGCAACAGTCAATAGGGGGAAATGCAAACCAACCAACATCGAGCATCAGAACATCTAGCAACATCTAGCAACCAGGAAACCATCTTATGGCCATTTGAGGAATCACACCCAATTACAATTACATCATTACATCCCTTAAAGAGACAGTATTAAATGTCTATCCTGGTTTATATATTTTCAACCCATTACCCTAAATCATTACCCTTTGTTTCATTTTTCTCTCTGCAAACCTTAGCCAATTAAAGAAATTTTTGAATGTTTCTGTTTTGTTTTTCATTAAATAGCAGAAACCATACTGTGAGTAATGATCCATTATACTCAAAACATAGCAGGCACCTCCCAAACTGGGTTTCTTAGGACCAATTATGTCAGCAAAAACAACCTCTAAAGATTCTTTGGTCTTTAACCCATTCAGTCTGTTAGCTGGAGTAACCTTGCTTTTCTCCTGGTTACAGGTATTACAGTTTAAGTACTTGCTACAGGATTTTAATTTTACTCCCTCTGACAATTTAACAGTTTGTTTGAACATTTTGAAATTAATGTGCCCCAAACGTCTATGCAGTAAATGTATACATTCATCATGTGGCTTAACATTGTTATAAACCAAGTTAGCCATCTGCAACTGGTCATCATGTATCACATATAAATCATTCTAAATTAGCAGTAACACTTTTACCCTCTTTCTGTATTATACAGTTATCTCCTCTAAAGGTTACTGTGTAACCAATATTAACTAAAGTCCTTACTGATAACAAATTAAATTTCAGTTTAGGTACATATAACATAGGTAAATGCTCATTTACACATGAACAATATGCAGTACCTTCACCAGATGCTTTCATCTTCCATCTATTTGCCAATGATACATGTTGCTTACTCGTGGACATCTTTACCAACCTCTCTCTATTTCTAGTAATGCACTGCGGTGCTCCACTATCAACTATCCACAAATCATGGTTTACAGTTGAATTGCTAAACATAGCTAAATTAACATTCTTCTTAGCCTTCTGGTGATTACTAATATTCTGTCATTTTCCCTTTGTATAGAATCTAACTATATGTCCCCTAGCCCACAAGAAAAACATTTCCTAACAGTATAGACAGTTGAAGACAAATCCTCTTCTTGTGGTTGTTTCTTCCTCAGTTGGTCCCTATCCAGCCGTCTTCTTGCCTCTTCTAACAACCTTCCGATTATGTCAGTCAATGTCAGTTTATCTCTGGGCAGGACTTCCAGCAAAGATACGTAATCATCATAACTTTCGTCCAATGCGGAAAGAATGATGTAAACCTGATGCAGCTCTGAAAATATCAGTTCCTTTTCATGTAGCTCTTGAAAAGTTCTTTTCATGAAGTTCAAATAAGCTAACATATCGCCACCTGTCAGAAGACGTGCTCTAAACAGTTTACATGTAAGATGTATGTGTGCACCTACATTGTCACAAACATAAATCCTCTTCAAATTCTCCCAACACTTAGCAGCAGACTCTTCTCCATGAATATGGATTAGCTGCTGGTCACTCAGTGTTAGTCCAATTATACAAAGAGCTCATTCGTTGTTCCATTTAAAGTCAGCTAACTTCTTGGCATCGTCCTCATTATCTGGATTCCAAACATTTAAAACCGATGGATCTTGAACTGTATTGCATAACCCTTCTCTACGCAGAAGTAGACTGCACTTCATAGACCAGGAAACATAGTTTGTTCCATCCAACCGGGTTATCAGTGATAGACTTGTTGATGGGCCTTGTGCCATCTTTACCAGGACAGTAACCTACAATTAAACTGTAAACAGCTGTCTGTATATTGATGAAGACTGAAGATGACTGTGTATTCACACTAACTCTCAGTTAACTGAGCCTGGTATGGCCTGGGCCCATAACCAGTGTTGAGGTATTCCCCGTTAGGAGAATGAGTGTATTCAGGGAAGCGTAGTGAGAGTGACGTTGAATAACACACAAGCAGCATACAGATACACTGAATAGTAAAATGTAGGTTTTACTTCCAGTAAACAGTTAATCAAAATCCAACAAGCATTCCAAGTCATACATGGTTAAAGCAGTCAGTTTTTCAGCCCAGGGATAATCCAAATAACAAAGTCCAGTATCATAAACAGTTCAGTAAACAGACTCACAGCAATCCAAGAAGAACTACGATCAGCAACAGTCAATAGGGAAAAAAGCAAACCAACCAACATCAGAACATCTCGCAACTAGGAAACCTGGTTTCTGGCTCCATCTTATGGCCGTTTGAGGAACCACACCCAATTACAATTTTAGCATTCCCTTAAAGAGACAGTATTAAATGTCTATCCTGGTTTATATATTTCCAACCCAACTGTTAGGTGATTATCAATTCCTAACACTAGTTGCTTTTATTTCTTTCTGTTCTTTTGCTTTTGCTATTTCTCGTTCTCTTCTTTCCTTTTGCTCTGTTTTGATTTCCTCTTGTTGTATGCTTCCCTCTCCTAGCAATTCTTGTTTTTATCATCTATTTCCTCTCCCTTTTTCCTCATAATGCAAAATATTAATCGTAGAATTTCTCTGGTTATAGAATTGCTCTGCTTTGTCCATTATATCCAGTCTGTGTCTTTTTTCTGTTGAAGTCACCAATATTTCCTCAGGTGTCAGCCATCTGAAGTTTACTTCATGCTTAATTAGTTGTCTTGTCAAAAATTGGTATTATTTCCTTGTGTCTCTTACTCTTCATCTGTTTCAAGACTACTATTTCTCTCCCTTTATATTTCCATGGTTCATCTCTTGCTCTTTGAATTATTTCCACTCTTATTGCCTTCTTTGAGAATCCCACACTGGGGAGTTTATTCCTTGTTGCGTAGCTTGTGTGTATTTTAAATATTTCATCCATCCCAGCAAATATTTCCTGTTTTCTCACTTCCAATGCCTCTGCCAACAATTCTGCCATCTTTTCAGCGATGTCTTTCCCTTTTTCCTTCTCAATAATCTGGAATCCCCCAAAAATATTCTGCCCTATCCATTGCCAATATAATTACAGTTTGGTCAAGATCCTTGTATGTCTGGTTGAGTCTATGGTGCATCTCTTCCATTTTTTTTATTTGTTCGTATTCTCTTCTAGTTTCTGGATCTGTTGTTCATTTTCAGTTATTTGCTAGATGTTATCTATTTTATCCTCCATCTTTTACATTCTTTCAGTCATGTCATCATGATTCTTAGATATGGTTTCTTGTAATAATTGTAACATTGATTTCATTGCTGTTTGGAAAGTATTCAATTTTTCCTGTTGCAGCATGCTGTGTTGACTTGCTGGACTAGATGCTGATGTTGATATTGCTGATGATGGTGCTGATGCGGTTTTTCTCACTATTTTATTTAAATTTATATTACTTGTCATTTTGATTATTTTAAGTAATAAGATATTTAGAAGAAACAATCAATAATAAATCAAATGGTACTCCACAATGCCCAGTTTACAAAAAAAAAAATCCAAAACAATCCACCATAAAATTCCCTTTCTTTTCCCTTTTTCTTATTTTCAATCCCCAGGCAATTTTTCACTCTTTACTATTAAGATTCACAAAACCAAATTATCTATAGTCCAAAGGTTTCTTCAAAGGGTTGTTCTCTTCTTAATAAATCTGTAATCCACAAAGGCCCACCAAACCCCAATCTTGTCCCAAAAGAATTTATAAATCACCAAATAGGAGAGCTAAAAAAAAATCTTCCACTTGATTTAAAAACAAATCCTGCTGCTTTCCAGCTTCAGTTTACTCAGTTTGTTTAGAGTTCATATACATTCAGAGAGCTACAGTGTTTAAAAAGTCACAGTGTTTCCACTGTCTTTCTCTGCAGTTCTCTATAAATAATTTGCAGCTGTAGAGGGTTTGTCTAGTACTTGTAGCAAGTGTTCTGTCAACAATAAACAGTTAAGGTCAGGTCTGTTAGTTTGACTTTTCCTTTACTTTCACTTCTAGATGCTTTTTCCAGCATTTAAATGTCACTGTTGCTCTATTTCTCTCCTTTTTCTCTCCTTTTAGTTTAACTTTAGCTTAATCCAATAAGTTGATCTTCCATGAGTTCCTTTTCCCATTTTTGTATCTTATTTTCTTATTTTATCCCCAAATCCTACAAAAATTTGGCTATTTTGCCTTAAATTTCAGCAGCACTATTTCAGCCCATTTTTAAGGGTAGGAATGAATATGGAACACTCATCTTTCTAAAGGTATTTCATTTTCATATCTGTCCTTATTTTTACACAAAAAGCCTTTTTAAAAATGGCAACACCAAAATTTGGCAATTTGCTACTACATTTTGGTGATATAATTTCATGGTATCGGGTTGTCTACCACTGCCTTAAAAATAAATTTTAATTTTGTTCTAAAGAAGGTTGAAATTTAATTACCATCACTACGTACAGTTAATAATTTTTTAATTAAAATGGTGTCTTGCTTGATTTTCTTCTTGAACTCCAGTAGGACTTTTTATGTATGTATTGCCATCTCTAAAAGTTCACTGTATCTTTTTAACTGGCCTTTTTTTATAAACCAGGATGCTGCTCCAACTGAATCTCTGCTAAACTGGCAAGATTATGAAGGACGAACTCCCCTCCATTTTGCAGTTGCTGATGGGAATATAGTTGTTGTTGAACTGCTGACTTCCTATGAAAGTTGCAATGTGTCTTCTTATGATAATTTATTTCGAACTCCGCTTCACTGGGCAGCTTTATTGGGTAAATTATAAATGGTAGAACTTCTTAACCCTTTTGAGCATATTTGTTACCTAATTTTGTGGAATATTGCTTTTCTCAATTATGAGACTGCATCCTGAGATAGGACTAAAGAGGTTGCCTTGAAGGAGACAGAAAAATATGATCATGAGATCAACTTCACCAACTTAATACATTGATTCATGCAGTTCAATCTTATCTATATTTGAATCTTATGTTGGGTATAACTTTCAGAATCTTCCAAGTTCTCAGGCAGTCCTTATTGAAGTCCTAATTTGTTCATATTATTTACCTAATAGTAATTTAAGATATATGACCTCCAAAATATAGAGGTAAATTACATCTCTTTGTTTGAGATGATACATTGTGGGGCTCCATATAGTCTATGGACATGGTGCAAAAATACCTTGGCTGACCCCTGTGTTGAAGAGATCTTTTAGCAGGGGACAAAAATGCATCTGCTTAGAAAATAAGTCAGTCATCACCCATATAACAGTATCCCCAGAGCATTCTGGAAATTCCATGATAAAACCATTGATATCTCTCTCTAGGGTGCTGAAGGCTTCACCACTGGTCGGAGAAGTCCAGGGGTTTTCCCTTGTTATTGTTTGGCTGAGGTATTGCAGTGATTAGAATGCAGAATTGCAAGCTAACTCTGCCTCAAGATTAACTGCCTCAAGATTAATTCAGCTGTACATCTTTCTGAGATTGGCAAGGACCTCCACAATCTGAGGACCCAGAGTATTGGGGGATAACATGCTGAAATTTATAAACTGCTCAGAGTCCTGCAAAACACCATGAAGCCTTATATAAGTCTAAGTGATGTTTTATAAATAATTGAATGCTGTATTATTCAATCAGTTGTTTTGGACTTGATCAGAGTTCTGGTCTATATTTTTGTAAATTAGTTCAGCCTTTCCACAAAGAGAAATTTTGAAGAGTCAAAGTGGGATATATTCTAAACTTCAAGATGAAAGTCTATGATGACTTCCCACATAACGCAGTGGCACTTAGTTTTACATAGAATCTTATATCCAAGACTTTTAAAAAAGCTATGTAGCCATTTCAAACTGTAACTTTTGAAAGTATCTTCATTTCCTTGTGAAATCAAATACAACGAAATCAAACACCATCTTCAGTGCACATCATGACCATGAAAATAAACACAAACACACTCTTCACACATTGAACCAAAAACCCCTGACACCACACCAACACTGCACTATACAGCAGAATTCAAAAGAGCTACTGCCCTGGGATAGAAGCTGTTTTTCAGCCTATTTGTCCTTGTTTTTATTATTCTGTACTGTCTTACAGATGGTAATAGTTCAAAAAAAGGGTTCCCAGGAGGAGATGGATCTTTGAGAATGTTTTGAACTTTCTTAAGGTAGTGGGAGCTATAAAGCTCTTCCAAAGCGGGAAGAGGGCAACCAATTATCTTCTGGGCAATGACATTAACCCTCTGGAGTGCTTTCCTATTTGCCACAGTGCAATTGGCAAACCCATACAAAGGTGCAATATGTTAAAATACTCTCTATGGTTCAGCGGTAGAAGATCACCAGCAGTTTCTGATTCAGTTGTTGTTTTCTGAGAAGCCTCAGGTAGTATAATCTCTGCTGGGCCCTTTTGACCAGGGATGCAATGTGAGCATCCCAGGTCAAGTCCTCTTTTAGGGTAACACCCAGAAACTTAAAACTGGCCACTTGCTCCACTCAGTCTCCATTGATAAGCAAGGGCTGGATGTCTGATCTGTTCCTTCTATAATCCACTATAAGCTCCTTGGTCTTATTGGTGTTGAGGACCAAGTTATTGTCTTCACACTGTGAAAGCAACCAGTCCACCTCACCTCGGTAGGCAGACTCATTCCCCCGGAGATAAGTCCCGCCACTGTTGTATTACCTGCAAATTTAGCAATAGTATTACTAGTGTGAGTGCAAATGCAGTCATGCAATCAGAAGAGTTTGTTCTTGGATTACATTTTCAAGAATTAGATTCAAAAATATTTTTCCCCTATGGATTTGATTTGATTTGGAGAATGAAGTTTTCATTTTTCAGTGCAGTATTTGGTTGAGGCAAATATATAATCTTGATATTGTTATGTGGCTAGTTTTGTTATAAATGACTAGGTGTATAGCGCTTAAGCTCAATCTCTCACTGTATTTTTTAAATCAGTAAAATATAAATCAATAAAATATTATACTCTCAATACAAATATATTGATTCAACTAATAAGAACAAAATAAGAAATATAAAAGTTACATAAATTTACATATAATCATTACAGCAATAATACAAGGGAAGAGCACCAATATTCATTTTCATATTCATTTTCATTCCACTCTATTTTATTAGCAATGCTATGCCCAGTAGGTTATCAGCAAGGTGTTGCTATTTACAATGTAAATTTATAACTTTCACCTGAAAATAAATTGTTCCTATAAAAATTGCAGTTCTTGGTTTAAGGTTTTATGGTGGTGTAACAGATATATCAATAGAAGAGTCAGAATACAAAGACATAACCAGTGTCGCTGTATGTCTGCCCCTTATTCACAAAATCTTCCATTGAGAGGAGTATTCATATATTTACTCTTACAAATCCCTTAAGAACAAATGAGAAAAAGCTGAAAAGTGAACACTGTTATTCTTTGGTAGAGCAAGCTGTTTGAGAACACTTGTTACCTGAAAATTGGGTGACCAAATTTGACTGTACTTAGAAAAAATCTATCTCAACCTTTCTGTGCATCTGGATCACTAAATGCCTGTTTTAATGTCCACCTTGCTTATCATATCCCAACCCCTCAAAGACAGGGTATTCTGCAGCATGTTTTGCTCAACATTCAGTTTCCACAATACATGGAAAGGAGCTGTCTATGTTAAAGAGACTGTGCCTTGTTGTGCAGCATCCAGTTTTATTTAAAAATTCAACATTCTTTTTCAATTTCCATTAGGCCAGCCTCTAAGTGGAAGATCCTTTGCATTCATTTTATTCATTTGAAGAATTCCTTAGTATTGTGACCTAAGTAGTTCTCTGCTGTATGAAGTTTGCCAGAATTTCCAGTGGGCTCGTAGATAATCTCAAAATTAGACATCTAATATTTATTCTGTCTGGATCTAGTTCCTAATGTTAATTAAACTATTATTTAAACTAGACTTTTAGATTTAATTTCTCTCATAAGAGAAAAATATAATGCTCCTCTATTAGAATAAAAATACAGGTAGTTCTTAATTTACAGCTATTCATTTAATTACAACAACACTGATAAAAGTGAGTTATATCCATGTTACACACTTTGACTCTTGCAGCATCCCCATGGTCATCTGATCAAAATTTAGACACTTGGCAACTGGCATATACTTATAATAGTGGCAGTGTCCTATGGTTGTTTGATCACCTTTTATGATCTTCTGACAAACAAAGTCAATGGGGAAGCCAGATTTATTTAACTATGTTACAGTCTTAACAATTGCAGTGATTTACTTAACACATGTGGCTAGAGAGGCCATAAAAATGGGACAAAACTCACTTAACAACTGTGTTGCTTAGCAATGAAAATTTTGTGCTCGATTAGGATAATAAGTTGAAGACTACCTATATATTCATAAACTAATATGTGCTTTTTCTGGTTTTGTTTTTTAGGTCATGCACAGATTGTCCATGTTCTTTTAGAAAGAAACAAAGTCGGAACAATCCTTTCCGATAGTCAAGGGGCAACACCTTTACATTATGCAGCACAAAGTAACTTTTCTGTAAGTGAGATAAATGGTTTATTTGAAAAGGTCATCCTGAATAACACTGAATCTTTTAAATCAGTCTAGTTATTAAAACTGTGTTTTTCCATATTAAAGGTTGCGAAGAAACATTATTTTTTAAAGTTAAAACTAGTATTTGCCATCATTTCATTTGTTCCAATGCTTTTTTTATTAGAAAAATTTCTGAGACAGCCTATTTTTTCCTTCTTGATATATTTAGAACATTCTTTGGAATGTTATTGGTCTGAAAGTGAAGTTTAAGTTTAAATTAAGCTTAAGTTAAGTTATGTAAGTTAAGATGAAATTATATCTTGATAAAACAATAAAAGGCATGATATAAAAAAACTTAGAATATAGAATTAGAGGGTTCAAAGTGACTTTGGAGGTTTTCTAGGTCAACCCCCTGCCTATGGCCAAAGATCCTATACCATTCCAGGGTTTCTTTGGATTTGATAGTAGAGATACCCATGATCAGAGAAAGAATAACAGAACAGAACAATAGAATTGGAAGCGATGCCAGAGGTCCTCTGTCCAACCATCCATCCAAGCAAGCAACCCTAAACCATTTCAGTCAAATGGCTGTCTAGTCTCTTCTTAGAAACCTCCAGTGATGGAGTACCCACAACTTCTGGAGGCAAACCATTCTGCAAATTAATTGTTCTCACTGTCAGAAATTTTCTTCTTAATTCTAGGTTGCTTCCCTCCTTGATAAGTTTCCATACATTGCTTCAGGTGCTTTGGAGAATAGTTTACCCCTCATCTTTGTGGCAGTCCCTCAAATATTAGAACATTGCTATCATGTCACCCAGGGATGGGATTCAAATTTTTTAACAACTGGTTCTGTGAGCGTGGCTTGGTTGATGGGCATGGCTTGGGGGTCATGTGGGTGTGGCCAACTCAAAATCATTCACATCGAAGCACACATGTCCTCACCTGGTCTCTCATGACTGTGGGGATGTTGCAACAGTCGTAAGTGTGAAAAATGGTCATAAGTCACCTTTTTTCAGTGCCATTGTAACTTTGAATGGTCACTCCACACAAGCAAATTACCAGCAAAGGAGGAAAAAAAAACTCCAGAGAAGTTCCAGAGACAGGAAGTCTAGTCCTGCCAAGAATGTAATAAGAGTTAATGGAGAGGCACTTTCTGTAAGCAACACCAGAATGTTTCCTTCCTGCCTTTCTTACAGGATTAGGCCAGTAATTTCTTCTAACAACCGGTTCTCCGAACTGCTTAGAATGTTAACAACTGGTTCTAGCAAATAGGTGTGAACTTTAGAAACCCACCCCGATGTCACCCCCAATCCTACTTTTCTCTAGACTAGCCTTACCCAATTCCTGCAACCTTCTTTATATGTTTTAGTCGCCAACCCCTTAATCTTCTTTGTTGTTCTTCTTTGCACTCTTTCTAGAGTCTCAACATTTTTTTATATTATAGTGACCAAAACTAGATACAATATTCCAAGTATGACCTTACCAAGTCATTATAAAGCAGTACTAACATTTTACAGGATTTTGATTCTATTCTTCTACACTGTGTGCACAATTGTTAAACAAGTTGATGATCAACTTTTTTGTGCAGCAGCAACCACAGCCTTCCATACACTGTTCAGAGAGGTATACTGTTTTCTTTACTGTAAATATTCCATTTCAGAAGAACCTACAAGTTCTCGATAGGGTTTAGGTCGGGTTAGGAAAGGGGTCATGTCATTATTATTTCATCTTTAAGGACTTTACTGGCTAGCCACACAGCGGAGTATTAAAATGCATGTGCTAGTCTGAAAGACCTTTTACAATTTTTGACTTTTCAGTCAAATCTCTTTTTTGGCCCATTTTGCTAAGGAAAAGGTGTTGCCTAATAATTATGCACACCTTGATATAGGATGTTGATTTCCTTAGGCCACACCTTCCTCATTACACAAATACACATCATCTGATATGCTTATATCCAATAAACATTCAAGTTTATACAGTTTAGAAGTGGAAAATATGCATAAAAATGATGATCTGTCAACATAATCATCTACCTAATAATTATGCACACATTGTATTAATGTAGCCTAAGACTGCATTAGCTCTTTTGGAGCCTGCCACACACTACTGGCTTATATTTAAATGGTTGGCCATTAGGACTCCTAGGTTCCTCTTGCAGTTACTTAGATTGAGCCAGGTTGAAACAATAGTATACTACTGAACAGCTTCATTTCATTGTGCAGATTCTTGGATAAAGTATCACAAAATTATATTTATTGCATTATATTTCTTTTTGCAAGTGCCTAAGATGACAGATCTTGTAATTGAAATATGTGGATAATTCTATTTGCAAACTCTGTCCTAAAGGTTATATATATGCTGATTCTGTAAAATCGCTTAGAGAGGGCTGTAAAACACTAAAAAGCAGTCTATAAATCTAAGTTCTACTGCTATATGCCCACTCTTACCTATTTTTGCAGCTTTTGTCAACAAGAATACCATTGTTTAAATTTCTATCGCACCTACATTTATTAACAGCAGCAAAAATTACTTATGCACAATGATAGCATGCCCTCAGAGGAAAATGTGATAAGAAATATAGCGTGCCGAAAAGGATAAGTTGACCATGGAGATAAAGGAAAGAGAGCAAACGGATTATTATTTGATGTGGAATGTACTGTATGATTGGCTAAATAATAGATACAAGTTGAATAGAGAAGAAGACAATATGATAATAAGGTAAAAGATATAGTGGATAAAGATAGATTAAGCAACATAGACAAGTGTATAGATAGTTAAAATTTATGTAAAAGTATGTATACATTGCAATGAATGAAAATGATTTTGTATATAAGAAAAATTGTTTAATAATTTTTTTTAAAAAAAGGAATAAAAGTGAAAAGGACAGAGAACGATAGTTTCTGTTTATTTATGACAGCTGTAATCTCTTATCTAATCATAATCATTGTCCTCATAAAATGGTCAAGAATTATAGTTATCTTTCTTATGGTAAGGAAGTCTTTCACAAATCTTCAGATTATAGTTATAGACTAGGACAGGGCTATCAAACTATGGCCTGTGGGCTAGATGCATCATGTGATGGCCATGCCTGGTTTAGCAAAGGGGAAAATGTTATGTGACACCACCATGACACCGTGAGTTTGACACTTCTGGACTAGGAAATCAAAATGTATTCTCAAAAGAGGAGTTAAATGTAATATTTTACCTTTCCTATAGAAATTCTTAGGTATAGTTGATAAAACAAATTTGTAAAGAGACCCACTGATTTATTTCCTCAGTAAATCGGTGCATATTTTTAATCAGACTTGCTTACGTGATGTTTCTAGAGCCTGTGCAATTGATTTTGGGGTAATCTGATTTATAGGCTATCAGTGCTCAGGCCTGGGCTTAATAACTATCAAGCAAATCTTATATTGGTAATTTTAAACTAACACTTAATAATGGATTATTTCCCTTGTACATTGATGAAGAGTACAGTAAGTCTATGAGCACCTTTTTTGAAATTTCAGAAAACCTGTAATCCTTGGATATTCTCAGACCTAAATCTGTCAGCTTTCTATGAATGTTAACATCATTTAACATCTCAATCAGATTTATGGTTAGCGTTGCTCACAGATGCTTGGATAAAGATGTAGAACTGTCTTTATTCCCCTAACTTCACACAGGATAACCATCATTGTAGCTCTTTTAGGAAAATCATTCCTCATTGCATAATAAACCAAGACAAAATCCATGGCCAATTTTAGATAAGGCATAATTCAAGGCATAATTGAGCACCATCTCAAATGGCTATCTGTAGAAGCCACACAATGAAATACACATGAGGTTTGCCAGGTACTCATCTATAAGAATGGACTTTGATAGTTATCATTTCTTTCCTTATCCTAAGTTAGAAGAGAAAATTTAAAGTTAAAAGTAAACATTTGCAAGTAACAACATTCTGAATAATTACATTAATAAGAACAATATACTTGTGATTCGTTCTATATTGAAAACTGTAGATTTTGCTTGGATCCAAGATTTACCTAACTGAAAAAGAAAAAGGCAGGGATACTAAGTTCTTAAGGTCTGCCCTATGTTTTGATAAATTCAATGTACAAGAAGATATTTAGAACTATGAAATAAAGCAGTTATCTTAAACTATCTAATACTTTTTAATTAATGTTATATGAGAAATCAGATGTTAAAAGTCTGCAGTTCTAGGAATAAGCCACAGTTCCAGGATTAATTCTGAAATGTTTTGAATAAATAAATAATATTCAAGAAATACTAAGTGTTACTATTTAACTAATGAAATTAAATGTCTAATCAATAACATGTATTTATTAACACTGTATGAAATCAAAAAGAGTGTCAGATAATGAA